>CM077083.1:141048419-143448419 GCA_039513925.1 Platanthera zijinensis | reverse complement strand
GGGTTTGACCCTTGACAACCACCTCAGCTGCTTCTTCTAAACCAGCTGAATTCCCAGGCAGACTTGGAGCAGCGCTCCCCCTGCTTACTGAACCAGAAGTCTCTGCCCCGGAGCTAGAAACACCTGGAGCTCCTGGTGATACAAGCAACTCCACCAGAAGATCCTTAGAAGCCTCCCCCTGTTTGCCATCTGCCCTGCTTTCCTGTAGCTCTACAGAGGATCCACCTCCATATGACGTCAGTTCATCGAATACAACGTCTCTTTAAACCACGAACTTCTTCGTCATAGGATCCATGCATTTCCACCCCTTCTTCCGCTCATCATAGCCCACAAAGATAAGCTTCCTTACCTTTGCATCCAACTTAGTTCTCAGAGCATCTGGGATGTGTACGTAGCAGGTAGATACAAATACCCGAAGGTGTCTGTTGGGTACATTTGAAAATGTGTACCAGATTTGGAGAAGCCTCACCTAACTCAATGTTATGCATCAAGGTGTATTTGATGGAATGTTGAGTTTCAGTGTGCAGGCTTAAGAAATGCAAGAAAAATTTCTAAGTACAAGTTTCGACACCTAGGAAAAGTTGTGTCGACACCTGAAGCAGGATCTGTGTCGACACCCAGGAGTTATGTCGACACCAGAAGCAAGTCTGTGTTGACACACGGGACTTGTGTCGACACACACTCAATGCCATCTATCAACAACAACTATACTGAGTCTGGAAGGTCTGTATCGACACACAGGACTTGTGTTCAGCTATGTCGAGACCAGGAGCAGTTGTGTCGACACATACAATAGAAGCTGTGTCGAGAAGATAAAGAATGACTGTGTCGACACATTGGAAGCTATGTCGACATCATCAAGAATTGTGTCGACACTTGGTCTATTTGTGTCGACACATTTGAAGTATTTTGTTGACTGTTCCCTGCTGTGATAGAATTTCAATGAAGGGTCAGTTGTCATGACTGAAGACTTGACAGCTGTCATAAGTAACAAGACTGACATATCTGTCAGTACTGTCAGAAGTTCGTTATAAACTGGATCAGCCGGTAATCATGGATGAACTCTATATAAAGGGCTGATCCATAACAACCACAAGAAGAACAATTAACAGAGATAATCAATCCAACAGAATCAAGATAAGAAATAACTGACTCAATAGAGATTGAGAACCAGTGAGGGGGAGCAAGAGGCAAACCCAGAAGAAGGCAGATCCTGAAAAGTCTGCAAGTAAAATTCAGATCTGATTCTGAATTCAAGAAGGGAGCTGATTGAAAATCAACTCCAACTCCAATTGAAGATCAACCTTATTTTGTTCAAATTCAAGAATCTTTGAAGAAGCTAAGTCAGGTTGGATCTAGAGTATTCAGTTCTATCAAGAACTGATCAAGAAGTACTCACCCTTTTATCTGTTTAACTGGGTGAAGTTTTTATTTTCTTAAACAAACTTTTATTTGTAAGATCTGTTATAGATCTGAGTTGTAAGCCTAAATTTATAAAGGCTGAGGTAGGGCTGATTGCCTGAGGTGTAGGACTTGAAGAAGTCTGAGTTGTAGGCCTGAAGATAATGGCTGAGGTAGGGCTGTTGCCTGAGGTAGGATTCTTGGGAAGAATCTGAGGTAGGACTTGAAGAAGTCTGAGTTGTAGGAACCTATCAGGTTCTGAGTTATAAGATCTGTGGATCTGAGCTAGTAGAAGGGAGTTTGGCTGAATCCAGTTCTCTACTGGATAGGCAAAGGGGGAAAGTGGACGTACCCACAACTTGGGGAACCACTATAAATCTTGGTGTGCTGTGCTGTGTATTTTCTGTGATTGTTTTTGTGATATTTGTGTTGTGTTAATTACCTTAATTGTAAAAAAGGATTAGAACCTATTCACCCCCCCCCTCTAGGTATTTAGGCTCTTGAAATCAAATCTTTCAAGTGGTATTAGAGGGAGGTTGCTCAAAAATAAACCTAACAGTCTGAGTAAATCTCCAAGGCAATTAATAATTAGCCAGAATGGGTTCAAATGAGAATCAAAAGGAATTTGGATCCATGAAACTGCCCATCTGCAGGAAAGAAAACTTTGGGATATGGAAAGAAATGATCAGATTTTTCATGGAAGCATCTGATCCTAGAATCTACATCATAGTACAAGAAGGTCCTTTCATTCTAATGAATATATCAGCTCTTGATGCTAATCTTAAAACCCCTAAGATCTATTCTAAAATGACTAAGGATGAGATCATTCTAGCAACTTTAGACAAGAGAGCACAAAACATAATTGTGGGTGCTATAGATGATGCCATATTTCAGAATTTGGTACATTGCAAAACCTCCAAGGAGATGTGGGACACCTTGATTGTCTATATGGAGGGAACTGAAGAAGTTAGAGAGGATAGGAAATCTATATTGAATCAAGAATATGAAAGCTTCAGACAAGCTAAGTCAAACAGCATAGCAGGATGTTACAAGAAGTTCTTTAGAATTGTAAATGAGTTGATGACCTATGGAAGAGTCTTTAGTACATATGAATTGAATGACAAGTTTCTCAGGTCACTGACCAAGGGCTGGGATACAAAAATATGTGCCATCAGAGAGGTGGCCAGGCTTGCTGATACACCTCCACCAACCTTTTTTGGAAAACTGTTATCTTATGAGGTGCATCTCACTGCCAGAAAGGAGGAGGAGAAAAGCAATAGGTCTGAGTATAAAGACAAGTCAGTATCCTTCAAAGCTGAAGCCACAAGAAAGGGTATGAGAAAGTCTCCTTCTCCACCCAGAATAAGTTTTGAGGATGAAGCAGAAAATCCTGACATCAGTACATCAAACAGCCACAATTCTGATGAAGACTTTGCTGCCTTTACAAGGCAGTTTCAGAAGTTTTGAAGAAGAAGAAATGGAGAACCAAGCCATCTTCATCCTCCTTCAAGGATGATTATTACAAGAAGAAGAAGACTTCTAAGGAGGACAGGTATGCCTCTAATCCTAGTAAACAAACTACCTCTAAAATTATTTGTTATTACTGCAACAAGCCTGGACATGTCATCGCTGACTGTCCTGATAAGAGAAAGGAGACTAAGGATAAGAAGAAGCCTCAAAATAAGGGCAAGAAGGAGAAATCCTTGGTTACCCAGAAGCAGAAGAGTTGGACTGACTCTTCATCCTCAAAATCTAGAGAAGAGGATGATGCAGAAGATTATATTGGGCTGTTTATTACAGAAGAGGATTCTATGGAATCAGAATTCTTGCAAATGCTTGATTCCATAAATGGAGGTGAAGACTATTATTGTAGAGGACTGATGGCTCTTTCAGAAGAAGATCAGTGGCTGGATCAGCCTGGTCTAAGTAAGGTATACAGTCCATCCTTAGCTTCTGATTATTTTACTGGATCAGAATCAGTAGCATCAACATCAAGAGAAGTGAATGGTTCTGAATCTGAGGGGGATGTACATCAATTAATTGATGAGTATGGTGGTTTGTTGCAAGCTCTTAAGAGAAGCAAATTCCTTGTCAAGAAGCAGGCTGAGGAAATTGAATCTCTCAAACTGGCTGTATCAGATTCAACAAAGATGTTTGATTTGAAATTGAATGAGGTTGCCAAACTGAAAAACATAACTATTATTCAGATGGGCACAATCTCCTTCAAAGAAAATCACATCAGAAATCTGAAAGCAAGACTCCAGAAAGAAAAGGATCTCGTGGCTAAATTTTCAAAACCAAAGTCTGTCTTGCCTTTAATAGATAACTTCATATCTCAGAAAGGAAAGACATGACTAGGCTTCAAGGAAAGAACAAGGGCAGCCAATTCTCAAGGAAAAGGCAAAGGCCCAGTTCAACCACTAGATATGAAACCCCCTATTTTTTTAAAAAAGTGATGCAACCTACTAACAGGTATGATCATGACCTCACTCATGGTCACTATGAGTATGGTGATCTCAATGACAAGGGTGCATATGCTAATTGGCCACCCTATAAGCAAACCCATCAGGTTCTTAAGGAATCCTTGGGGTATGCTGCTCCAACACCTACACTTAAAAGAAATACTGGCAACAATGTTGTGAAGCATGTACTTTAAAAAAAGTACAATAGATTTGAGTGCTGGTGTTGTGGCAAGGTGGGCCACTTTGCCATTGATTGTTGGTTCAATACAAGTATTCAGAATAAGACCAGTTTACCTATCAGAAAGGCTGCAGGCTGGTAAGCATGTCATATTTCAAGCTACCCTTAACCTAGGACCCAATAACTATTTGGGTTCTAAGGATAGGTAAATCTTTATTTGATGCAGGTGAGTCCAAGTGGCCATACCCCTATATTGTACTTGGATAGTGGATGTTTCAGGTATATGACTAGAACAAGAAGGATGTTGACGGACTATTCTCCCATAGAGAATGGACCCAAAGTAATCTTTGGTGGATCTGAAAAAGGTGTCATCAAAGGTTTTGGTAACATTTCTAGTAACTCTATCTATATCACTCAAGTGGCTTATGTGAAAGTTTTGAAATATAACCTAATTATCATAAGTCAACTAAGTGATCTTGGGTATGACATCTCTTTCCTCAAGGGTGAGTGCCAAATAAAGAGGTCAAGTGATCAAGAGATCATTCTGACTAGCACTAGGAAAGGGAATGTATATTGTCTTAACCTTAATTGTGAGTATAACAACTCACCTATCTGTCTAGTTGCAGATGAGAAAGCATCACAGTGTGTCCAATGGCACAAGAGGCTAGCTCATCTGAACTATAGGTCAATAGGATAATTATTTAGTATAGAGCTAGTGAGGAATGGTCCTCAGGTCAAGTGCATTAAAGAGGGTGTTTGTTCAGCTTGCCAGAAGGGCAAACAGACCAAGACCTTTTTCCATGGACTTGTTACCAAAGATTCAGTGAGATGTTTATATCTCTTGCATATGGATTTATTTGGTCCTATGCTAGTTTATAGTCTAGGTAGGAAAGCATACGCATTAGTTATTGTGGATGACTATTCTAGATTTACATGAGTTTTCTTCTTGAGGAAAAATCTAAAACCCATACTGTCTTCCAGACTTTTGTTAGACAAATTCAGAATGAATTTAACAATTCAGTGGTCAAAATCAAAAGTGATCATGAAACTGAATTTCAATCTGAGTGTATGACAAAGTTCTGTGAAGAATTTGGGATTCATTAGGAGTTCTCCTCACCTAGAACTCCCCAGCAAAATGGAGTTGCTGAGAGAAAGAATAGGACTCTAATTGAGGCAAGTTGAACACTACTAAGTGACACTTCTCTCCCTGAATACTTCTGGGCTGAGGAAGTAAATACTGCATGTCATGTACTCAATAGAGCTTCCATCAATAAAAGACATATGAAGACTCCCTATGAGATTATGAAAGGCAGAAAACCAAATATTTCCTACTTCAGAATCTTTGGTAGCAAATGTTATGTCCTAGTTAATGGTAAACACTACCAAACTAAGTTTGCTGCCAAATCCCTAGATGGGATATTTGTTGGATACAACAATAACAATAGGGCATACAGGATCTACTACTTGACTACACAAGTTGTAGAAGAATCAGTCCATGTAGTATTTGATGAGTCTAAGTTAATTAACAGTGAACTACCTAGCACTTTTGGTAGTTCTACAGGTTTAAAGGAAAGGATGGACAAGCTGACTATTAGTGAAGACCAACCTGCAAGACTGGATGAAGAAAAGGATGGATACTATCCAGGGGGAGTACAAGACTCTCTGGATGAAGATAATGATAATGAAGTGCATCAGAATGAGGAAAGAGAAGAAGACCAAGAGGTTGATAGATTTCCTTCAGCTAGAAGACACTTGAAGGATCATCCTGCACACCAAATCATTGGTGATACAAGCCAGGGAGTTCTAACCAGATGCAAAAGCATGAACACAGTTCTATGTACAAGCTTTCTGTCATAGATAGAACCTAAGAAGTTTGAAGAAGCCATGCTAGACACAAACTAGATTGATGCCATGCAGGAAGAGCTAAATCAATTCGGAAGATGTAAAGTCTGGGAGTTGGTTCCTAAACCAAAGAATCACAATATTATAGGAAGGATCTACAGGAATATACTAGATGAGAATGACACCATAATTAAGAACAAAGCCAGACTGGTAGCAAAGGGCTACAAACAGGAAGAAGAGATAGACTTTGATCAAAATTTTGCCCCAGTGACAAGGTTGGAAGCTATAAGATTGTTCTTGGCTTATACTGCCTATCAAGGTTTTTAATTATTTCAAATGTATGTCAAGTCAGCTTTTCTGAATGGAGACTTGAAGGAAGAAGTATATGTAGAACAGCCATCAGGTTTTGTTGATTCTCATTATCCCAACTATGTATATGGCTTAAGAAAGCTCTATATGGTTGAAACAAGCCCTTAGGGCTTGGTATGAAACTTTGTCTTCTTTCCTTATTGAGAATAAATTCTCAAGAGGGAAAATTGAGAAGACTCTATTCTTTAGGGAATCTAAAGGCAAGATCATACTAGTCCAGATATATGTTGATGACATTATCTTTGGATCTACTGAAAACAACCTTTATAGAAAGTTTGCCAAACTTGTGCAAGGGAAGTTTGAGATGAGCAGCATGGGTGAGCTTAAATTCTTCTTGGGACTCCAAGTTAGACAGACTGATGATGGATTGTCCACATCTCAGTCTAAGTTCACTAAGGAGTTAATTAAGAAATATGACATGGAGTCAGCCTCCACCATGAAAACTCCAATGGGAGCAAGTATGCCTATAGGCAAAGATGCAGCAGGAAAACCTGTTGATGAGTCTTTGTATAGAGGTATAATTGGCTTCCTACTTTACATGACTACTAGTAGACCTGACATCATGTATGCTACATGTGTCTATACTAGGTACCAAGCTTTCCCAAAGGAATCTCATTATACTGCTGTCAAGAGAATTTTGAGATATCTTAAGGGCACACCTAATCTAGGTCTTTGGTACCCTAAGAATAGAGATTTCTTACTAACAGGTTATTCAGATGCAGACTTTGCAGGCTACAAAGAAGATAGAAAAAGTACCACTGGAATATGTCAATTCCTAGGTGGTAGGCTGGTGTCATGGAGCAGCAAGAAGCAAACAAGTGTGGCTATTTCCACTGCTGAATCAGAATATGTAGCTACAAGCAGCTGTTGTGCTCAGTTGTTGTGGATGAAACATCAACTTGAAGACTATGACATCAAGGTAAGTAGAATTTCATTATTTTGTGATTCTACTAGTGCTATTTCTATTGCTAAAAATCCTGTTTCACACAGTAGAACTAAACATATAGAAATTAGATTTCATTTCATCAGAGAATATGTTGAAAAGGAAGACATAATTCTAGAATTTGTCAACACTAACAACCAAATTGCAGATATATTTACAAAACCTCTAGATGAAAGTAAGTTCAATTATTTTAAAATTGAATTAGGTATGTTGAACCAAGAATAAGATGATAGGTCAACACAAAATTTTTCAAGTGGTATCAGTAAGTCCAAAATTTCTCAAGAAATTTTGTCTAAGTTAGAAAGTTATGTCGACACATGCTAACTGTGTCGACACTATCATTAAGTTGTGTCGATAAAGAAAAGAATTGTGTCGACACAGAAATAGAATCTGTGTCGACAGAAAAGTTGGTGTCGACAAACAAAAATCAGTGTCGACACACTCTGTCGAGACTTTGATAGTATATGTCGACACTGGCATAAGTATGTCGACTATAATGAAATTTTGTCAAGACCTAGGTTATCTCTATCAACACATATAAAATTTGTCAACTAGTAAATTTCCTAAGTGTGGTGCGTCTTTTGACCTACCCTTTAAAAGTACACTATAAATAGGAGAAGACAAAATCTGGTCGACTGTGCTTTCAAAATTCTCGACTCTAGACTTTGTGTCGACAAAGAAATTCTCATGTCGACTCTCTTCTCTTCTCTCTCGTTCATCAATGGCACCGCAACATGACAACAAGGTCAATGAGGGATATGAACTGGTACGTAAGGCGTTCGAGACTGCCTCGCCAGATATCAAGGGTGTGATTACCCTAATCATAGAGAATGACTTGGATTATTTAGTCTCTGAACTGTCAAGGATATGGAAGAAAGAAGTTCTTGAATTTTACTTATCTGCAACTATGGATTCTCAAAGAAAGAAGATGAAGTCCATTGTTAACGGTACAAGGGTAAGACTCTCACAGAAGACAATCAGGAAGTCGCTTCAACTCCCCAAGGTTAAATAAGATGATGAAATTACTCCATCCATGACAAAAGATGGACTCAGATGGTGTGGGCTGCATCCAAATACCAAGATAGGATCCTCAATTATCAGGAAAGGAATGAATTCCCAAGGTAAATTTCTATCAGAGATTATAGGCAAAGTAATTCTCTGCAAGACAGGAGGACATGATAGGATCTCTGCCTACATGTTCAAACTTATGAGCAGAGTAATATTCAAAGTGAATACAGACTGGTCATCTGTAGTTTTTGACAAGATTCAAGAAAGTGTTAAGAAGCCTAATCTGGGTAGGATACTGAGCTTGTATCTGGCTTCCAGCATCCCAGATGTAATGAATCAAATTCCAAGATCTAAGATAAATCACATGAGGAGAATGGACTTGAGAATTATATCCAAATGGGATAGAGTCTTAACCAAAGAAGTTACCACCCCACAGAAATCTGTGAAGAAAGATAAGAAGAAGAAAACTACTGACCAGGAAGCAGAATCTTCCAATGATTCTGAAGAATTGGTTGTCTTCAGCTCAGATGAAGAACAATAAAGAAAGTCTCCCACACCACACCAAGATAAAGAAGCTCAAGTTAAAGGGGAAAGCAGTCTACTGCCAGAGAACCAGATGGTCTCCACTCCAGGGGGAGACAACACACAAACTTCAATTGTTCATGAACTTGAACAATCACAGCTACCTGCCCAAGGGGGAGGTATTGCTGAAGCTGTACTAGAGAGTGAGAATGCCACTGATACTGTAATGGAAATAGTATCAGAAATCAACAATGAAGCACAAGTCATTATTGAGAAAGAAGCACAGGATTTTCAAGTGTCAGACTAAGCTCATGATGAACAAGTCCACTTCTCCAGTTTTGAGAAGTCCCTGGACAAAGATCTTGATGTCCAGGGGGAACCATTAGTTCCAAAAGACAACCTTGTTCCTCCTATTTAGATGCAACAAGAGTTCACTTTGGAAGAATTGTTCCCTAACTTCAATGAACCAAGGACTGAGGGGGAGCAGCAAAGGATTGAGAAAGAGATACAAGGAACTGAGGGGGAGATGTCTCAGCATGCCCCTACTGATAAGGAAACTGTGAATATACAAAGCTCATCACAATCTTCTGATGATGAAGAAGCTTCCATGGCTAAGAAAAGGAAGCTGGTTGCTATCAGGAGAAGGAGCACAGGCTATAAGAAAGCCTTACAAACAGTCTCTCAACCATCTGCTCAAGGGGTGGACTTCAGTTCACTGATGGTTCAACTGCAAGTAAAGTTAGATGAGCAAAGACAATCTTTGGAGAAGTATGTGGATGAGACACATAAAGAACTGCAATTCCAGCTAGCTCAAGAAATTAATTCCATCAGATTTGATGTAAATGTGAATAAGAAAGAGATGACAGATTGCTTCCATAAAAGAGGTAATGCTGTGGTTTACCTGGCCGAGCAACAACAGGTGATAAAGATTTAAATTGAAGACATTGCAGTCAAGTAAGGATATATTCTATAAAATCAATTAAGTTCAAATGAAAATCTCAAGGACTCACATGATGAAATTCTCACTAAAATTGGAAGTATAGCCACTGATGTGAAAGCTGAACTTTCTAAACAAATTAAAGATGATCTAGGTGTAGTCCACACAACCATTGAAGCTTCTCAAAAGGCTATTTCTGATCACCTGAACAAATTCAGAGACTACTACAAAGAAGGTACTGAATACCTGGCTGATCAAGTAAGGTTTCAAAAGAATGATCTGAGAGATCATATAGCTAGAGAAGTCATAAAGGGGGAGAGGATATTAGTCAAAGCCAACTCTGATCATGCTAAATGGGTATCTAATACCATCAGAGCTACCCTTGGATTTCCACCACAGTGTGATGAAGATAACATTATTGAATCTGGTGTTCAACCTGCTCATATTGAAGGTGTTCAGCAGGAAGTTGCACAGGTTATCTATCCACCAGCAGATTTTGAAACAGTACAGTAGGAAGTTCAGAAAATGTATAGCCCTCCACAGGAGGCTCATAATGTTATTATTGAAAAAGTTGAAATGTCTGTAGCTGCTATGGAAGCTCAGAAAGAGGCCCATCTTTCTAAGAACAGATTTAGAGAACATGCAGAATAAAAGCCTGACTTTGAATAGTGGAGTCCTACTTCTAGGAACATTATTCTTACTGCCTGGAAAGCTATGAAAGATAAGATGCATGATAGTGGCAAATGGTACTCTGAACAAGAATGGAGTAAGTATCAAAAGAGGCAAGATGTCATACATCAGCTCTATTGGGTACATTTGAAAATGTGTACCTGATTTGGAGAAGCCTCACTTAGCTCAATGATATACATCAAGGTGTATTTGATGTTATTTTGAGTTTATGTGTGCAGGTTAAGTATTGGCTAAAATACAGAATAAGTTTCTAAGTCCATGTGTCAACACTTAAGCAAGCCTGTGTCGACACTTGGGGAAGTTGTGTTGACACCAGAAGAAACTGTGTCGACACATAGAAAATGTTAGTCGACAGCAACTGTGTCGACACCAGGAGGCAGTGTCGACACACAAAAATGGTTAGTCGACATCAACTGTGTCGACACCGGGAGGCAGTGTCGACATACAGAAGCAGAGTCGACATCAATTGTGTCGACACTTGGAGGCAGTGTCGACACACAAATTCTGGGACTATATCAACTGTGTCTACACACAGGACTTGTGTCGGCACACAGCTGAGTCTAGACCAAGTTGATTGTTGTTGAATGGTGAAGTGTTTATGTCGACATAAATAATCAGTGTCGACACATTCTCAAGATGTAGTGTCAAGAAGCTGTGTCGACATCTAGGCAGCTATGTCGACACCACCAAAGTCTGTGTTGACACTTAAGTCACTTGTGTCGACACATATTGACAGATGGTCTCGACACTTATAACAGTTAGTCTCGACGCTTTACTGACAAAGACAAAGGCTCAAGATCTGTTTGATGACTTGACAGCTGTGACTTACAATAGGTTTACTGAAGCTGTCAGTCTTGTCAGAAGTTCGATAGAAACCGGATCAGCCGGTTACCATGGGAGAAGCCTATAAATAGACGGACTGTGTCAAATCAAAGACAACGATCTAATCAATCAAAATACAACTAACCCAACTATTGTGAGATTGATCTCTGATCAAGAAAGTACAAGTCACAAAGAAGAAGATCTTCGTGAGAAGATCTAAGAAGACGTTCTGAAGTAGTTATCTATTCAGATTCTGTCTAAGTTGAATTCAATCAAGAATTCAGAAGTATCTTAAAGAGGTTTGGAGAGAGAGAGAGAGAGATCCAGCTATTTGAAGTCAAGAAGGAGACAATCACAGGTCTCTCAAGAAGCAGATACTGAACTAATCTGTCAAGAAGATTCAGATCTATTTCTGGAATCTGAGGAAGAAGCTGCCAGTCAGTTATATTCAAAGGAAATCAACCCAACTAAGTTCAGATTCAAGAAGCTTTGAAGAAAGCTAAGATCAAGTTGATTTCATCCATCAGCCTCTTCAAGAAGCTAATCAATAAAGTTCTTATCCATTCTCTCTCAACAGGGGTAAGAGATTATAAAATTCCATATCAAATTCTGTAGGATCTATTCATAGATCTGAGTTGTAAGCCTGTTTTATAAAGGTTGAGTGTAGGAGATTTATTATCTGAGTGGTAGGGCTGTTTGAGCCTGAGTTATAGGAGAAGGTATTCTCTGAGTTGTAGGCCTTGTGGCAAGGCTGAGGTAGGGCTTGTTAGCCTGAGTTGTAGGAATGTGGAAACATTCTGAGTTGTAGGAATCCTTCTAGATTCTGAGCTGTAGGATCTGAGGATCTGAGATAAAAGAAGAAGTTAGGCCGAATCTAGCACACTGCTAGATAGGTGAAGGGAGAAAGTGGATGTACCAAGACCTTGGAGAACCACTATAAATCTGTGTGCAATCTGTGATGCTTGTGTTATTATAGTTTCTGTGATTGTATGTACTGTGTTAGCTGTAGAGATTTGAGCTTTATATTAAAGATCTGTATCTAAATTCTGCCTTAATTTAAAACAAGGATAAGAACCTATTCACCCCCCTCTAGGTGTTTAGGTTGTCTTGAAGTTAAAACTATCAAGTGGTATCAGAGGGAGGTTGCTCAAAGAAGGACTTAACAGTCTGAGTTAGTTCTCTAAGGCAGAATCAAGAATCAAGAAAATGGGTTCTGGAGAGAATCACAAGGAACTAGGGTCAATGAAATTACCCATCTACAGGAAAGAGATTTTTGGAATTTGGAAAGAAAGGGTTAGGTTGTTTATGGAGGCCTCTGACCTAAGGATATATATCACTGTAAAAAAAGGTCCATATATCCCAATTAATGTGTCTGTTCTAGATGCAAATCAAAGAACTCCTAAAGATTTTTCTGAAATGACTAAGGATGAGATTATACTTACAACTATGGATAAAAGAGCTCAGAATATCATAGTGAGTGCCATAGATGATTCTACTTTCCAAAATTTGATTCACTGCAAAACATCCAAGGAAATGTGGGACACTTTGATTGTCTACATGGAGGGTTCTGAAGAAGTTAGACAAGACAGAAAGTCTATGCTCAATCAATAATATAAGAGTTTCAGACAAGGGAAGTCTGATAGCATATCTGAATGCTATAAGAAATTCTACAGGATAGTGAATGAACTGATGTCTTATGGAAGGGTCTTCAGTACATGTGAGCTGAATGAAAAATTCCTAAGATCCTTGACAAAGGATTGGGATACCAAGATTTGTGCCATTAGAGAAGTGGCCAAACTAACAGACATTTCTCCTCCAACCTTATTTGGAAAGTTGCTATCATATGAAATGCAACTAATGGCTAGGAAGAAGGAAGAAAGAAATACAAAAGGAGAGCATAGAGAAAGGTCTGTGGCCTTCAAGGTTGAAGCCACTAGAAAGAATAGAAGGATATCTCCATCACCTCCTAAGGAAGTTGCTGAAGTTATCTAAGAGAAGTCAGACAATCAGAACTCAGATAGCAGTGATTCAGATGCAGATTTTGCTGTCTTTACAAGGCAGTTTCAGAGTTTCTTAAAGAAGAAGCAGTGGAAGTCAAGGACCTCCACATCACAGCCAGTTGATGACTACTATCAAAAGAGAAAATCATCAAGAAAGGAAAGGAGCAGGTCTAAGCCCAGCAAAGCTACAACATCAAAAATTGTTTGCTATTGCTTCAATAGGCCTGTACATGTGGTGGCTGAGTGTCCAGAAAAGATGAAGGAGTCAGCAGACAGAAAGAAGACTCAACAAAAGGGCAAGAAGGAGAAATCCTTTGTTGCTAAGAAGGAGAAGAGTCTTACAGATCAATCCTCCTCAGAGTCAGAATCTGAAGCTGAAGCATACATTGGACTATATGCAGCTAGTGAAGAAGATGAGTTTATGCAATTGCTGAACTCCATCTATGAACAAGAAGACCATCAGTACATGGGACTGATGGCTGAATTAGAAGACAACAAGTGCCAGGATCAGCCTGGTCCCAGTAAGGTACAAAGTAATTCTAGAATTTCTGATTACAGTAATGGTTCAGAGTCAGATTCATCTGCATCAAGTGATGAGGATGGATCTGAATCTGAAGGAGATATTCATCATTTGATAGATAAATATGGGGACTTATTGCAGGCACTTAAGAAAAGCAAAAATATGGCCAAAACTTAGGCTAAGGAAATTGCAGATCTTAAGATGGTTGCATCTGATTTAGAGAAAGAGTTGGATCAAAAAATGAATGAGGTTGCCAAACTGAAAACTATTACTGTTATTCAGATGGATACAATCACATATAAAAATGATCTAATCAAAAGTCTGGAAGTCAGACTTCAAGTAGAGAATGATCTAGTGGCTAGTTAATCTAAGCCAAAATAAGTCTTACCCTTAATAGATGAGTTTGTGGCTCAAAAGGGTAAGATAGGATTAGGCTTTAAAGGTAACACCAGGGATGTCCAATTCAAGAGAAAAGGCAAAGCACCAGTCCAGCCAGTAAATTTTAAAGTTCCTGTAATGTTTAGAAAGGTCCAAGTGCCTTCTAACAAATATGATCTTGAAAACATTCATGGTCATAATAAGACTGATGTTCTGAATAACAAGGGTGTTAATGCCAATAAGTCAGCCCATGTCAATAAACCCCATGTTCCAAGGAAAATATTGGGTGTAGCTGCAGCAGCACCAGCACAGAACAGAAATTTTTCTGCCAAAAATGTATCTAGACCTAGATAATACAAGTATGAATGCTGGTGCTGTGGCAAGACATGCCATTTTGCCTTAGACTGCTGGCATAACATAAGTGTCAGGAAGAACAACAGTCTACCAGTTAGAAGAGCTGCTGGTAGATTTGATATGAATGGTGCTAACTTGAACCAAGGACCCAAGACTTTCTTGGGCTCTAAGGTTAGGTAATTCTGTATTGCAGGAAAGTCCAAGTTGTCATGCCCCTATATGGTACTTGGACAGTGGATGTTCCAGGCACATGACTTGAACAATTGGGCTGCTGAAGGAGTACTCACCTATCAAGGATGGGCCTAAAGTAATCTTTGGTGGATCTGAAAGAAGAATCATTAAAGGATTTGGTTACATTTATTCAAACCAAATTACCATCACTCAAGTGGCTTATGTAAAAGGTTTGAAACACAACCTGATAAGCATAAGTCAGCTGAGTGATCTAGGATATGACATTTCATTTGTTAAGAATGGATGTCATATCAAAAGGTCAAGTGATCAAAAGGTCATATTGACTGGGTATAGAAAAAGAAATGTTTATTGTCTTGACTTTGTGTGTGAGAACATGGTTTCTCCTATTTGTCTTGTAGCTGATGAGAGAGCATTTCATTGTGTCAAATGGCACAAGAGTCTGGCTCATCTTAACTACAAAACAATTGGCCAACTCTTTAGCAAAGAGTTAGTGAGGAATGGTCCTCGGGTTAAGTGTATAAAGGATGAGATATGTACAGCTTGTCAAAAGGGCAAGCAGACAAAATCCTCCTTTCATAGCCTTGAAAACAAGAATTCAGTCAGGTGTCTATACCTACTGCATATGGATTTATTTGGTCCTATGCCAGTTCATAGTATAGGTAGGAAGGTCGACACTTTTGTGGTTGTAGATGACTATTCTAGATATTCCTGGGTGTTCTTTCTGAGACAGAAATCTGAAACTCCAAGTATTTTACATAGTTTTGTCAAACAAATTCAGAATGAACTGAACAGTACAGTGGTCAAAATCAGAAGTGACCATGGTACTGAATTTCAATCTGAAAGTATGACAAGATTATGTGAAGAATTTGGGATTTTTCAAGAGTTCTCCTCACCTAGAACACCTCAGCAAAATGGTATTGCTGAAAGGAAGAATAGGACATTGATTGAAGCTTGTAGAACTCTATTGAGTGACACTTCTCTCCCAGAATACTTCTGGGCTGAGGCAGTTAGAACTGCATGTCATGTGATCAATAGGGCCTCTATTACCAAAAGCCACAAAAAGACGCCCTATGAGATCATGAAAGGTAGAAAACCAAATTTATCCTATTTTAGAATCTTTGGTTGCAAGTGTTATATCCTTAACAATGGCAAGTATTATTTAACTAAGTTTGCTGCCAAATCCCAAGATGGGATATTTGTTGGGTACAACATTAATAGTAAGGCTTATAGGGTCTATAACTTGATTACATAGGTTGTAGAAGAATCTGTACATGTTGTATTTGATGAAACTAGATTAATCAACAATGAGTTGCCTTGTAGTTCATGCAGTCCAACAGGTATAAGCAACAGAATGGACAAGCTTTCTATTATAGAAGGCTCAATTGTAGATGAAGAATTGGAAAATGATGGCTACTGTCCAGGGGGAGTACAAGACTCTCTAAAAGCTGATGACAACCAAGAGGTGCATCATAATGAAGAAACTGGAGGTGTTCAGCCAGAAAGAAGTATACCTCCAGCTGTAAGACATCTAAAGGATCATCCAGCAAATCAGATAATTGGTGATCCAAGACATGGAGTTCAAACCAGAAGTAGAAATCTGAATACAGTCCTGCACTCAAGTTTTCTATCTCAACTGGAGCCACAGAAATTTGAAGAAGCTATCCAAGACCAACACTGGATTAATGCTATGCAAGAGGAGCTTAATCAGTTTAGAAGATGAAAGGTCTGGGAGTTAGTTCCTAAACTAAAAGACCACAAGATCATTGGTACAAAGTGGATTTTTAGGAACAAGTTGGATGAGAGTGGAGTTATTGTGAAGAACAAAGCAAGATTGGTTGCAAAAGGATACAAGCAGGAAGTGGGAATAGACTTTGATCAAACATTTGCCCCATTAGCAAGATTGGAAGCAATCAGGATGTTCCTTGCCTATGCAGCATATCAAGGCTTCAAGGTATACCAAATGGATGTGAAATCAGCATTCCTGAATGATGATCTAAAAGAAGAAGTCTATGTAGAGCAGCCATCAGGTTTTGTAGATTCTCTTAAACCTGGTTATGTCTATAGACTTAGGAAAGCATTGTATGGGTTAAAACAAGCCCCAAGGGCTTGGTATGAAACCCTGTCTACTTTCCTTATTGAGAACAAATTCTCAAGAGGTAAAATAGACAAAACTCTATTCCTAAGGGAATCTAAAGGTAAGATAATCTTAGTTCAGATCTATGTAGATGACATAATTTTTGGGTCTACAGAGAACAACCTTTGCAAGAAGTTTGCCAAACTTATGCAAGGGAAGTCTGAAATGAGGAGTATGAGGGAACTTAAGTTCTTTTTGGGACTCCAAGTAAGACAGACTGATGATGGCTTGTCCATATCCCAGTCTAAGTTCACCAAGGAGTTAATTAAGAAGTATGGTATGGAATCATCCTCCACCATGAGAACTCCTATGGGAACAAGTATGCCTATATGCAAAGATGATGCAAGTAATCCTGTAGATGAGTCTTTGTATAGATGAATAATTGGCTCTCTATTATATCTCACTGCTAGAAGACCAGACATTATGTATGCTATATGTGTCTGTGCTAGGTACCAAACATGCCCCAAAGAATCACATTATACTACAGTCAAGAGGATTTTGAGATATCTAAAGGGCATACCTAATCTAGGCAATTGGTACCCTAGGAATGGAGATTTTCTACTAATAGGTTATTCAGATGCAGATTTTGCAGGCTATAGAGAAGATAGAAAAAGTACTACAAGTACATGCCAATTCTTGGGAGGAAGGTTGATATCCTAGAGTAGTAAGAAGCATACTAGTGTGACAATATCCACAGCTTAGTCTGAATATATGGCAGCAGGAAGTTGCTGTGCACAGCTGTTGTGGATTCAGCATCAGCTAAGGGACTATGGTATTCAAGTAAGTAGAACACCTTTATTGTGTGATTCTAAAAGTACCATTTCTATTGCAAACAATCCTGTTTCACATAGTAGGACTAAGCATATAGAGATAAAATACCATTTTCTTAGAGAACATGTAGAAATAGAAGACATCTCATTAAAATTTGTTAAAACTAATTATCAAATTACAGATATATTTACTAAGCCTCTGGATGAAACTAAATTCAATAGATTTAAAATTTAATTAGGAATGCTGACCATAGATTAGTTTACCAAAATTTGGTTAAGTAAAATGGTGTCGACACATTCATTAATAAAGTGTCGACACAGAGAAGTTATGTCGACAATTCAGGGAAATTGTGTCGACACAGAGTAAAAGTGTCGACACCTAAGGGACTATATGCCGACACATTATGACAAGCAGTGTCGACACATCCAGAAGAGTTGTGTCGACACATCCAGAGAAGTGGTGTCCTCACATTCAGTCAAGTGTCGACACTTCGAATAAGTGTCGACACAGAATTTCTATTTCTCGTCTTCGTAAGTCAAGTGTCGACACATCATCAATTTGTGTTGACACATAGAGGTCAACTTTGTTGTCGAGACATTAGGAGTTTGTGTCGACACATTCCAACTGTGTCGACACATTCCAACTGTATCGACACACTTAGACTGTTTTGCCCGCCTTTTGACCTTCTTTGATTAGAAGGGTATAAATAGGTCAAGAACATAATCTGTCGACACGCACACCAGGGTTTCGAGACAAAAACCTTGTGTCGACAAACTCTCTTCTATCCAACCAAGCTTTCTCTTCATTCCAATGGCGCCCAAGGTTGAAGACAAAATCAATGAAGGATATGAGTTGGTTAGGCATGCATTCGACGATGCCGCAACGGAGATCAAACAGGTCATTTCTCTTCTTGTAGACAATGGATTAGAATATCTTGTCTCTGAACCTACAAAGATATGGAAGAAAGAAGTATTCAAGTTTTACACTGCTGCATCAATGGACTCAACAGGATTGAAGATCAAATCCACTGTACATGGAGAAAAAGTCAAGCTGTCTCAGAAGAGATTGAGCAAGATTCTCCATCTTCCTAGAATACATGATGAGGAAGAGGTCCCAGCCTCAAGGACCAGGGAGGCGCTTCAATGGTGTGGATTGGATCCAACCTTAAAGATAGGAGCAGCCATCAACAGAAAAGGCATGAATCATCAAGGGAAATTCCTGTCTGAAATAGTAGGAAAAGTGATCTTATGTAAACCAGGTGGACATGATAGGATATCAGCCTATATGTTCAGCCTGATGACAAGAATAATCTTTAAGATTCACACCAATTAGTCTATAATACTGTTTGATAACATAAAAGAAAGAATCAAGAAGCCAAACTTGGCTAGGATCATGAGTCTGTACCTGGCTGGAATAATTCCAGAGGTGATGCAATAGATTCCTGGATCAAAGATAAATCACATGAGAAGAATGGACATAAGGTTATTCTCAAGATGGGATAGAGTTCTTTCAAAGGAGATGCCTGATGTGGACAGGCAAGAGCTAACGGAAAAATCACCAGCACATGACCTTTCTGAGCATGGTCATGAAGATGCACAAGAACAGGAAGCATAAGTTAGAGAACAAGTTCAGGATCAGACTGAGACTACCCAAGTCCAGGACGAGACTATCTCTACACAGGTGTAGGGGGAGCCAATTACTACACAGTTGCAGGGGAAGCCACATTCTGAACAGGTGCAGGAGGAAGAAAGAATCAATTTATCAGAGGACATAGTTTCTCAAACTGGTCTTGATATTTCTGGAGTTGCTACTGCTACTGAGAAATTACTATCTCCTGCTCACACTCAACAAGAATTCACTCTTGAAGAGTTGTTTCCTAATCTTGAAGGAGCAGCAGATAAAATGGAGACCCTAAGATTTGAGGGGGAGCAAGTAAGTATTGAGGGGGAGCAGGTTAATATTGAGGAGGAGCAATATGGAGCTGAGAAAGAAATTTCTTCCACTCCTCAAGAGAGAGTTAATATTGAAAGTTCTTCAGAGTCTGAGCATGAAGAAGTCAGGAAGGCCAAGAAAAGAAAACTAATGGTTAAGAGAAGAAGTCAAAGCTATAAGAAGGCTCTGCAAACAACTACTTCACAATCTACTTCTGATTTTGATTACAACAAGCTTATGGTGAATTTATAAATGAAGCTGGATGAGTAAAGACTGGCCTTGGAAAAATATGTAGATGAAAGTCATAAGACACTCCAGTTTTATCTAGCCCAAGACATAAAGTCAATCAGATTTGAGGTCAATCAGAATAAGAAAGAGATGACAGATTGCTTCCACAAGGGAGGCAATGCTGTGGTATTTCTAGCAAAGCAACAAGCAGAAATCAAGAAGCAAGTGGATGAAATGGCTGTTAAACAAGGCTATGTCCTTGAAAATCAAATAAGAATGAATGACAATCTGACAGAATCTCATAATGTGATAGTCACTGAGTTTAAAAATACTGTTATTGCAATGACTGAGGCAAGAAATAAGGAGAAAGAAGAATTTGATAAGAAGCTACAGGAAATCTTGGATTCCTTTAAGACAGTTATTACTAATTCTCAGAAAACAATTTCTGATCAGCTTCAAAAGTTAAAGCCATTCTTTAAAGATGATATAAATTACCTGGATGGACAAATCAGATTTCAAAAAGATGATTTGAGAGAACATGTGACCAGAGAAGTAATAAAGGGGGAGAGGGTATTAGTATATGCAGGCTCTGATCATGCCAAATAGATAACCAATAGTATCAGAGCCACTCTAGGATATCCACCCTTATGTTATGATGATAATATGGCTGAGTCAGTGGTGCAAACAACTCTACTTGAAGGTGATCAACCTGAGGTTGCCCAAGTTATTTTCCCTCCTGCAAATCTTGAGATGATACATCAAGAAGTGAAGTCTATGTACAACCCTCCACCACCAGTTACTAATGTTATTATTGAAAAAGTAGATATGTCAGAAGCTGGTCTGAAAGCTCAGCAAGATGCTCAGTTATCAAAGAAAAGATTCAGAGAGCACGCAGAATTAAAACCTGATTTTGAACAGTGGAGCCCCACTTCAAGAAACATCATATTAATTGCTTGGAAAGCTGTAAAAGATCATATTCATGAAAGAGGGAAATGGTATAATGAGCAGGAGTGACAAAAGTATGAGGCTAGGCAAGAAGAAATAGTTCAATTCAGAAGAAAGGCTAAGAGTGGGAAGCTACCTCCTGATGCTCAGGAGCCTAGCAAGTATTTCCCTAAGCCTTTTCATTACTTTGAAAGACAAAGGATCAAGGCTGAAGCACAAAAGAAGGCTGATTTGAAAGGAAAAAAGCCTATTGAAGATACAGAACGTCCTGTGGATTAAATCTGGAAAAGGAATAGTCATCAATGAGCCAGTCCAGCCTTAGTTTTGTTTTTACTAGATTGTTCAAAAACTATGTAATTCTTAGTTTTCAAGAAGTCTATGTAATCTGTATTAAGAAATTTTTTGATATAATAAACAAAACCATGTTCCATGATCATTTAGTTTGCATCCTTTTTTTCTGTGATGTGATTTTATTATTTGTTTTGTTTATAATTTACCCTATTAAATAATGCTTATACATCATCATGTTTATTTATCATAAGTGGTGTATATCATTGATAAATGGGTTATGACTTCTCCAAATAGGGGGAGATTGTTGGGTACATTGGAAAATGTGTACCTGATTTGGAGAAGCCTCACTTAGCTCAATGATATACATCAAGGTGTATTTGATGTTATTTGGAGTTTATGTGTGCAGGTTAAATATTGGCTAAAATGCAAAATAAGTTTCTAAGTCCATGTGCCAACACTTAAGCAAGCCTGTGTCGACACTTGGGGAAGCTATGTTGACACCAGAAGAAACTGTGTCGACACACAAAAAATGTTAGTCGACATCAACTATGTCGACACCAGGAAGCAGTGTCAACACACAGAAATGGTTAGTTGACATCAACTGTGTCGACACCGGGAGGCAGTGTCGACACACAGAAGCAGAGTCGACATCAACTGTGTCGACACCTAGAGGCAGTGTCGACACACAAATTCTGGGACTATATCAACTGTGTCGACACACAGGACTTGTGTCGACACACAGCTGAGTCTAGAACAAGTTGATTGTTGTTGAATGGTGAAGAGTTTTTGTCGACATAAATAATCAGTGTCGACACATTCTCAAGATGTAGTGTCAAGAAGCTGTGTCGACATCAAGGCAGCTATATCGACACCACCAAAGTCTGTGTCGACACTTAAGTCACTTGTGTCAACACATATTGACAGATGGTCTCGACACTTTATGACAGTCAGTCTTGACGCTTTGCTGACAAGGACAAAGGCTCAAGATCTGTTTGATGACTTGACAGCTGTGACTTACAACAGGTTTACTAAAGCTGTCAGTCTTGTCAGAAGTTTGTTAGAAACCAGATCAGCCGGTTACCATGGGAGAAACCTATAAATAGACGGACTGTGTAAAATCAAAGACAATGATCTAATCAATCAAAATACAACTAACCCAACTATTGTGAGATTGATCTCTGATCAAGAAAGTACAAGTCACAAAGAAGAAGATCTTCGTGAGAAGATCTAAGAAGACGTTCTGAAGTAGTTATCTATTCAGATTCTGTCTAAGTTGAATTCAATCAAGATTTTAGAAGTATCTTCAAGAGGTTTGGAGAGAGAGAGAGAGATCCAGCTATTTGAATTCAAGAAGGAGACAATCACAGGTCTCTCAAGAAGCAGATACTGAACTAATCTGTCAAGAAGATTCAGATCTATTTCTGGAATCTGAGGAAGAAGCTGCCAGTCAGTTATATTCAAAGGAAATCAACCCAACTAAGTTCAGATTCAAGAAGCTTTGAAGAAAGCTAAGATCAAGTTGATTTCAGCCATCAGCCTCTTCAAGAAGCTGATCAAGAAAGTTCTTATCCCTTCTCTATCAACAAGGGTAAGAGATTATAAAATTCCTTATCAAATTCTGTATTATCTATTCATAGATCTGAGTTGTAAGCCTGTTTTATAAAGGCTGAGTGTAGGAGATTTGTTCTCTGAGTGGTAGGGCTGTTTGTGCCTAAGTTGTAGGAGAAGGTATTCTCTGAGTTGAAGGCCTTGTGGCAAGGCTGAGGTAGGGCTTGTTAGCCTGAGTTGTAGGAATGTGGAAACATTCTGAGTTGTAGGAATCCTTCTGTATTCTGAGCTGTAGGATCTGAGGATCTGAGATAAAAGAAGAAGTTAGGCCGAATCTAGCACACTGCTAGATAGGTGAAGGGGGAAAGTGGATGTACCCAGACCTTGAGGAACCACTATAAATCTGTGTGCAATCTGTGATGCTTGTGTTATTATAGTTTATTTGATTATATGTGTTGTGTTAGCTGTAGAGATTTGAGCTTTATATTAAAGATCTGTAGCTAAATTCTGCCTTAAGTTAAAACAAGGATAAGAACCTATTCACCCCCCTCTAGGTGTTTAGGTTGTCTTGAAGTTAAAAATATGAAGCTCAGAAAGGATATTAAAGCTTGGAAGTTACCTGCTAATACTCTGGAGCCTAGTAAGTACTTTCCAAAGCCTTTTTATTATTTTGAAAGACAAAAAATCAAGGCTAAAGAACTCAAAAAGAAAGATCTGAAAGGGAAGAAGCTAGTGAAGATTCTGAAGCCAATGTGCGAGCTAAGATCAAGTATGGAAAAGGAATAGTGATTAAGGAGCCTAATCAATCTTAGGATAGATAGGCTAGTGTTAAGACCTATGTAATTTTCTGTTCCTTTAAGAATTCTGTAAAGCTACACTACTTTTTGATCAATAAACATATCATATTCTGTGATGATATTAATTGTTATTTGTATTTACAAGTTACCCTACTGTGAATTGAATGTATATATCTTATTCTTTGTTTTATTATATGTGGTGTATATCATTGACTAAGGGTTATGACTACTCCAAATAGGGGGAGATTGTTGGGTACATTGGAAAATATGTACCAGATTTGGAGAAGCCTCACCTAACTCAATGGTATAAATCAAGGTGTATTTGATGGAATGTTGAGTTTCAGTGTGCAGGTTTAAGAAATGCAAGAAAAATTTCTAAGTACAAGTGTCGACACCTAGGAGAAGTTGTGTCGACACCTGAAGCAGGATCTGTGCCGACACCCAGGAGTTATGTCGACACCAAAAGTAAGACTGTGTCGACACACAGAACTTGTGTCGACACACACTCAACGCAATCTATCAACAATAACTATACTGAGTCTAGAAGGCTTGAGTCGACACACGGGACTTGTGTCGACACACACTCAATGCCATCTATCAACAACAGCTATACTGAGTTTGAAAGAATTGTGTCAACACACGGGACTTGTGTCAACACACACTTAATGACATCTAGAAATACACTCAATGACATCTGGACATACACTCAACACCATCTATCAACATCAGCTATGTAGAGACCAGGAGCAGTTGTATCGACACACAGGACTTGTGTCGACACATACAACAAAAGCTGTGTCGAGATAAAGAATGACTGTGTCGACACATTGGAAGCTGTGTCGACATCATCAAGAATTGTGTCGACACTTGGTCTATTTGTGTCGACACATTTGAAGTATTTTGCTGACTGTTCCCTACTGTGATAGAAGTTCAATGAAAGGTCAGTTGTCATGACTGAAGACTTGACAGCTGTCATAAGTAACAAGACTGACACATCTGTCAGTACTGTCAGAAGGCCGTTATAAACCGTATCAGCCGGTAATCATGGCTGAACTCTATATAAAGGGCTGGTCCATAACAACCACAAGAAGAAAAATTAACAGAGATAATCAATCCAACAGAATCAAGAGAAGAAATAACTGGCTCAACAGAGATTGAGAACCAATGAGGGGGAGCAAGAGACAAACCCAAAAGAGGCAGATCCTGAAAAGTCTGCAAGTAAAATTCAGATCTGATTCTGAATTCAAGAAGGGAGCTGATTGAAGATCAACTCCAACTCCAATTGAAGATCAACCTAATTTTCTTCAAATTCAAGAATCTTTGAAGAAGCTAAGTCAGGTTGGATCTAGAGTATTCAGTTCTATCAAGAACTGATCAAGAAGTACTCACCCTTTTATCTGTTGAACTGGGTGAAGTTTTTATTTTCTTAAACAAACTTTTATTTGTAAGATCTGTTATAGATCTGAGTTGTAAGCCTAAATTTATAAAGGCTGAGGTAGAGCTGATTGCCTGAGATGTAGGACTTGAAGAAGTCTGAGTTGTAGGTCTGGAGATAAAGGCTGAGGTAGGGCTGTTGCCTGAGGTAGGATTCTTGGGAAGAATCTGAGGTAGGACTTGAAGAAGTCTGAGTTGTAGGAACCTATCAGGTTCTGAGTTGTAAGATCTGTGAATCTGAGCTAGTGGAAGGGAGTTTGGACGAATCCAGTTCTCTACTAGATAGGCGAAGGGGGAAAGTGGACATACCCATAACTTGAGGAACCATTATAAATCTTTGTGTGTTGTGCTGTGTATTTTCTGTGATTGTTTTTGTGATATTTGTGCTGTGTTAATTGCCTTAATTGTTAAAAAGGATTAGAACCTATTCACCCCCTCTAGGTGTTTAGGCTCTTGAAATCAAATCTTTTAGTGTCCAACTCCAGGCTTCTCTTTGAACATCATCTCATGAGGAGATTTCATGTTGATCAGACTCAGAGGCATCCGATTGATGACATAGGTGGCATATGTCATTCTCTCTACCCAGTAAGACCTTGGAATGCCTTTAGCATGAAGCCAACACTTGTATGTTTCCATTAGATGACGAATCTTCTGCTCTACTACTCCGTTTTGTTGTGGAGTATGAGCACAAGTTATCTCCCTTTGAATGTCATGCTTCCTGTAGAAGTTTGAGAACTCAGTTGAAACAAACTCACCTCCATTGTCTGTTCTCAACTTCTTGATCCGCAGGTCAAGCTGGCCCTCCACCAGCTCCTTGAACTCCACAGACAATTGGAAAGCTTCTGACTTCTCTTTCATAAAGTACACCCAATTGTACCTCATGTAGTCATCAATTAGGACCATCATATACCTGCTGCCTCCAAGGCTCGCTGTGACGGTCGGCCCCATCATATCACCATATATACACTCCAATGGTGCTTTACACTTGGTCAACGACTTGTCAAATGGAAGGCGATGAGCCTTTCCATATTGACATCTCGCACACACATGACCGTCGCCGAAGGATGACAACTTAGGCAAGCCTTTCACAAGGATCTTCACTGCCATGGCTTTTAGCTTGTTCATCCCAACATGTCCCAGCCACTCATGCCAAATAGTAGCACTATCGTTGGCCCTCATCCAATCAACATAGGAACTTGTTGATAACACAAACAAGTCCCTCACCCTTCTCCCTACATGAGCAATGTCAGCCTTAACCGCTGACACGTTACAAAGAAAATTCACTTTTGTTGAACCAAACAGAATGTGATAGCTTGCATCTACCGCATTAGTCACAGAGAAGAGGTTCTTCTTTATGCCGGGTACGTGATAGACACTCCTTAACGTGAGTGGACCCTTATCACTACTCAAAGATACTACACCCTCCATCTCTACTGCATGAATAGTATCATCAACGGTTATGATAGCTTCGTTACATGAGAATGTCCGTAGAGAGGAGAACTTTGACTCATCCCCGGTGAGGTGATGACCACACCCTGAGTCCACGATCCAGTCATCTTGGTAGTCGACTGTGGACAAGGCCCGTACACATGTGCCAATCATGAATGCTCCTCCCCATTCGACTTTCTCAGTACTAGACTCAGCTTCCTCCTTGTCTGCAACATGTCCAGGTTGCAGTTTGACCTTGCAGTCTCTTCTGAAGTGTCCTGGCTGGTTGCATCTGTAGCACTTAAGCCACTCCTTCTGCTTCCAATCTTCCTTAGGAGCAACACTCTCCTCTTGTAGATATGAAGTAGAAGGTTCCTCTCCAACACCAGACTTCTTCTTCGCCCACCTCTTGTTCTTCCCTGAAAAAGTGCCTCACTGCCTCCTTCAGAGACATTGACTCCAGCCATCTGCCTTGCCAAGCTCTCCTGCGACGCTAGCAGGTTCTCTAGCTCCAGGAAGGATAGCTGAGTGGCCTAGCCTTAAACTGAAGTGACGAAGGCCACATACTCCTTCCGCAAGCCGCGGATTATGTGCCTCTTCAGCTTTGCCTCAGAAATAGGCTCATCAGGGTCCAGCGCTGAAATCTCAGCGCACAAGTTCTTCATTTTCAAGAAGAACGTCGAGATGGACAGATAGCCTTGAGTGGCCCTTGCCAACTCATTCTCAAGAAGCTGTAGCCATGCTACATTCTTCCTGTTGAATAACCCATCAAGGTAAGTCCAAATTTCTACAGCACACCGACATCCAATGATGTGGTCAAAAAGTTCTGATGAGATAGATCGCTTGAGAACAAACTTTGCTTTTGCGTTGGTCTTTCTCCAAACTCATTGCTTCAGCACCAACAGCAACAATAACCTTCTGCCTTTCGTCTCCACAGACGACCTCCCAAAGGTCCTCGCCCAAAAGAAAACTCTCCATACACAACTTCCACTTTTTGAAGTTAGTCATTGTAAGGAGCTCAATTTCAAGACCTCCTGCAAAACCACCTTCCATTGTAGTCACCTTGGAAGCTTAGACTCTCAGAAGCAAACTGACAGTTGATTACTGCTCAGCCTCTGTTCCCTCTGATACCATGAAAAAAATTTGTGATAGCGGAAAACGGGACACCAGGCGCAGGAACACTCAACCACACTGAGTCCAAGCAAGACAAAAAAATAACTAGAAGAACAAGAGTCTTGTACTAATAAAAAAAATCTCTTTACACAGTGAGGCATACATGGCGAGACATGATTGCCAATGTATCCGTTGGAGCAAGAAAATTACAAACTGAGAAACAAATCGTGCGGCCTCAAGGAGTAACTGCCGACTCTGCTGCTAACCGCTAAAGGTGTCCCCTGAAGCCGCCTGATTGCAAGGCCGCAACAAGCTGCGCGGACTACTCGTTATTCTAGTGCTGTTGAAGAACACTAGCCGCTGAACTGCAGGCCGCCTGACCGCGAGGTCGCCTAGCCGCCAGAACACGCGGTCTGCTGCCACCGAACAGAACAAGCAGCCCAGAGGCGGACAACTTATTTGAACAGGGAAGAAGTTGCAGAAGAGAAACCGCTTAGTCGCAAGCTGCGACCTACTAAAAACCGCTGGTTGTTACCCGCAAAGTCCGCACTCAGTCAGAACCAAACTCCTGGTTCTTCAACGCTATCCGCACAACCTGCATAGCACAAACAAGTCAAACCTCTTCAAACCGCGTAGATAGAAAACCCTAACTACAGCAACTTTCTGCGAGCTGACTTACTGTTCACTCGGTGATGTTGATGTGACAGGGGGGGGGGGTCCTATTTATAGGCGCGGAGAGGAGTGTGATCACCACCCTAGACGATAGGATAACCGCCCTATCCAGTGCGAACAACAAGTGTATCCGCAAAGGCCGCGGATACACACTAGACCACTGCGACTTAGACAGGAGAGAGACCGTAAAGCCCAGCAAGACTAGAACACCAACCAGGCGGACTCAGCGAGTACCACCCCAGTCTGCCCACTTGCGGACAAAGCTCCAGATCGCAGAAAACGAGCTCGCAGTCAAGTCGCACAAGACAGCTGCTGCCGAGCTAGGCGGATGAGGAAACAAACCCGCGCAAACCGCGCGACCTCCGGACTAATGCCGACCTGAACTTGGTCCAAATCCAGACCAAGTCCACACCACCAGACATCCCTGGTGCGAACACAGCACCAACGGATACAACACCAGTCCGCAAAAGACCGGCGAACTCCAGATTCAACTGCTCATCCCGACAACTGAACGGATAACCATCCTATCCGCCTGAAACAACCTGGGAACAAAGCCGCGAACACTGGTTGACCTAGCAAGTCGCCAGCTCAGACCGCTCAGACCGTCCGGTCCGACCACCAAAACCGCCAGCAATAAAAAGGCTGACCTGACAGGCCGCCACCCTCTATCCGCACAAGCTGCCAGGACAGACCACCCAGTCCGCCCAGGTCACCAACTTCCACTTCAAAAAATTCAACAATTAGTACCGCCAAAAGGTTTGGCAGCTTCTGGCGACTCGGCTAAAGGTGGTGGCATGGCAAACCGTCGGACGACCGGCGGTGGAGAGGCCCCGCTAACCTTTAGCTTCTGGTAGGTTACAATTGTCGTCCGATTGCGATCAAACAATCATGAATTTCTTAAATTCTCTGAATTAATGATTGTGCCCCCACCACGGATCTACTCTGGATCCGCTGTAGGGTCATTATCTCATTTTTCTTGGATCGATCTCAGCTGCAGATCCGTTAAAATAATTGTGTTAGCTTCTAAGTTAATTAACTAACAATTTTTGAATTTCTGGTACTAATCTATTGTTTTGGTGTGTAAACTTTGAATACCAAACTTGTAGAAAACATGAAGGGCTAACCTCTGTAAATTTTTGGGAACTTTCTGATAATATTCAGTATTTTTATAATTAAAATAAGGGAGATTTTCCTGTGTTTCGAGTATCAGAGGGCCTTAAACAATTTGAAAAATTCTCAAATAAATTCAAGCAGTGGAAAAAACCTATATACATTTTGTGTAATTTAATGGGAATTTTCTGAGAAGGCAAAGTGTTTTTAGTAATATAAAATGAGGATAAGTCCCTATTTTAAAAACATTGCATGCCTTTAATTCAGTGACGAAATTTGTAAAAATTTACACAAAATGGGGATTGAGGTACACATCCATAGTGAAAATTTGATGATTTATGAGGGTATTTTACAATTTTTAAGAAATGGGAAAATGAATTGATTTCTATTCTTAGAATTGCATAGGTTAATTACTCCAATTAAATCTCTTGAAATTTTCCAGATGGGTCACCACTGGTAGGATACAAGATTAGGGAAATTTTGAGAATTTTTGAAGGATTCTTGTTATTTGTAAGAATCTAAATGATGCCTCAAGGATACTAAGGCTCCATTTGGGGGGACTTATTTTCACCGTTCAAGCGGTTGCGACCGCATGAACCGGGCTTTAATTAAGATCCGGTTCATGCGGTCGTAACCGCTTGACCGGTGAAAATAAGTCCCCTCAAACGAAACCTAAGACTCCGAGTAACCTCTTGATCGGTGAAAATAAGTCCTCTCAAACGGAGCCTAAATAAATAAATTAAGTATAGATAAGACCTCAACAGGCTCTGAAGTAATTTTTTAGATACAAAAATCTATTTAAGACCCACTATGATTTGGTGTTTTTTAGAAATAGTTTACTATTCTAAGTAATTTAAAATAGGGCGAAGATATCTGAAATTGGTTTTTTCATAGGGGTCATGATTATCAAAAATATTTGAAAAATTTATTGGAGGCTTATAAAGGCAATTTAGGACCCTTAGAAAAGTTTGGTGGATTTAGAGTTTTTTTTGGGTATTTTTAAATATAAAAATAATAATTTATTATAGGACAAATCATGCTAAAAATGGTTTGAGGAATTTATGGGAAATAAGTTAGGAGAACCCTAACTTCTAGTTTTAGTTTCATAATTTTCCGATCATCTTTGGTGTTTATTACAAAAAATGAGGCTAAAAATCAAAAGAAAATATATCAGCTAAAATATATGGACTTGAACTGCCGTGATGATTGAGGCTAAAGGGTTCGTATTAAACCTCTTGCAGAGATTTGCGCCTTGACTATAGAATTGCGTATTTATAATAAATTGCAAATGAAAAGCTCGGAATTATACTATGCTTGAATAGATCATCAAACCTTCAAGAGACATGTAATGTGATGATCACTCCAATAGGTGAAACTGAAGTAGCTATCAAATTCAAATGACGTAGAAACCGACAGACCTTAATCTGACAATAACACGTAAACCTTCCACAAATTGTAAAACCTACCTCCTCGGAGTAGAGATGCCTCCTCAAAGCATAGATGACTCCATAGAGCAGAGATGTCTTCTCGAAACGGAGATGCCTCCCTGGAATGGAGAAGCCTCCATAGAACGAAAAAGCCTCCTTAGAACAAAAATGGAGTTGCGTATCGAAGAACTTTATTTACTCCTTATTTACAGTTTTCTTTAATTCTACACTTATTATTGCTCCTTAGTCCCGCACTTTATTTCGACATTTTACTCATCGTATTTCCTATACAACATTTTATTTACTGCAATTTACTAGCGCATTTATATTCGCACCTGGGTCTAGCCCTATTAAGCGGTTTAGCTTAATATGAACATTAGTGCGGGTTAACTTGAAGATGAAGCATACCTCCAAGGTTAAATGGGCACTCTTGATCGCCACGATTTTTAATTAAAGCCTGATCGGTATGATTACGCTATATGGGAAATGGCTCCATGCCTGAATTATTTTATGTCAAGTAGGGCAAGCGACCACTGACCTAGAATGTGCATACTAGTTTTCTTATTGTAATGCTTATAAATTGATTTGTGGTGAAAGTGGAGGGTCGGTCATGCCCGTAGAACGTTCGTAATGGTACAGGAAGGCTAACGACTTTGGGTACTTGGGAGAGTAAACCCTAGTAGCTTGTCTTTCTTTTTATGCCCACTAGGTCCCTCTAGTTAGGCGAATTCTCGCTATTTCCTAATGTAATTCACATCCATGAGTACACCATATTGTACACCGTGTCCTAGGTAGTGATGTATGAAAACACCTAGAAGTGTTAGGACAGGCCACTGTCACCGTTCTGCCACATCGATGAGGCCAATAGGGTTAGCTACCCGGCTGGAAGCAAAAATGTCAATTTACCGGCCTAAGTGTTGGGTCAATTGCCCACAATTTCCTGGATTTGAGGAAGTCAATCTTATCAATGATATACACATCTCAGTAGATGACTGTGATGGGACAGGTAGCCTAAGTGGCTAGGTCAGATAAACACTTACTTAAGGTGTGGGCTGACAGAAATCTGTCTAAGTCCACAGACGTTGAGTGAAAGTAAATCACTCAACGCCAGATGACTTATAGCGCTGAGTGAAGCCTATACAGTCAAAGCCTAATTAGTGACAAGCTGAGAAAATGACTAAAACCACAGGCGTTGAGTGAAGTCAACTCACTCAACGCCATACAGCAAAATGCCCTAAGACAGGCTAAAGCAGAAATAACATAAGTTGAAATGAGCTAAAATGTGGCTAAGTACACAGGCGTTGAGTGAAATCAACTCACTCTATGTCAAGCTACTAAAGAGAAATATGGCTAAGTGTTTTGGCGTTGAGTGATGAAGACACACTCAACGCCATACAACAATATGACTATAATTGAACTAGTTGAACCATGTTCAAAATTCGCCGAACTAAGTTCAGAGTTTGTCGAGCTGAGCTCGCCTTTCGTCGAACTCAGTTCAGTTCGTCGAACTAAGTTCAGGAAATTCTGTTAAGGAAAAAAGCGTTGAGAGAGACATGCTCACTCAATACTCTCAATGCCTAAGATACTGAAGAGGCAAAAATTTGGTTAAGGCAAAAAGCGTTGAGTGGAGGTTGCTCACTCAACACTGTCAATGTCTAGTGGAGATAGAATTTGGTCTAAGTAGTTTTGCATTGAGTGATGCTCACTCACTCAACTCAAAATAGCAGAAAGCTGATAAAGCAAGATGACGTTGAGTGAAGCTGAATCACTCAACGCCTAGAAACAGATTTATATTCTAAGTAGTTTGGCATTGAGTGAAGGTTACTCACTTAATGCCAAGAGACAGTAAATCTGTCTAAGTGTATTGGCGTTGAGTGATGCTTACTCACTCAACGTCTATTCTACTGATGCTCGATTTTGGCAAAGTCCACAGGTGCTGGCGTCAGCAAAATCGATAAAATCAACTAAGGTCAAATCAGGTACGGGGAAGCTACAGTACACAACAAAGCTTGCCATAAAGCTACTGTACGTCTTCTTCCATTAAAGAAAGGTGTAGCTGGAAGCTGCAGGTGGGGCCCACCGATCTCTAAGTGTCGTTGATCGGCGAACTATAAAAGGAAGAGACTGGCCAAGACAAAGACAACTTTTAGAGCATACAATATTCAAAAAGGAGAGCAGCCGTCTGCATCTTCTTCGCCATTGCTGCATGTGAAAAGCTTGAATCTCTCCAGCAAGAAAAGTTCAGTTAGCTGTGCAAGCTATTTGGCATTTTGCAGATAGAATTGTACATTCAAGAAATGAAGACTCTACAATTGAGGGGGAGCTTGTCCAACACATTTCCGACATTTCACTGCTGCCTATTTGAGGGGGGAGTAGGTGATAAGATGATAAGATGATCAGTTGAATCCTACCAGCTATTTGCTGAAGTCAAAAAGGGGGAGGATAAGATGATCAGATGATCAGATAAGTGAGGTAGCAGCAATTCAGGGGAAGCAGTTGTAGTGATGTTCCATTCTGTAGGCAGGAAAGTGTGGTAACTATAGATCACTTCTAAATTATATAGTTTTCTTTTATTATGCTTATTGCTGCATGGTTTTGTGTATGCCATTGACTCACTTGCTTAAGAGTTTTGACTTCCTCAAATAGGGAGAGATTGTTGGGTCCATTGCCCACAATGTCCTGGATTTGAGGAAGTCAATCTTATCAAAGATATACACATATTAGTAGATGACTGTGATGGGATAGGTAGCCTAAGTGGCTAGGTCAGGTAAACACTTACCTAAGGTGTGGGCTGACAAAAATCTGTCTAAGTCCACAGGCATTGAGTGAAGGTAAATCACTCAATGCCAGATGATTTATAGCACTGAGTGAAGCCTATACAGTCAAAGCCTAATTAGTGGCAAGCTGAGAAAATGACTGTAACATCCCATTTCCTACTAGACCCCTAAACTTAGATTAGGTTAGGACATGTGGTGAATGAATGAGGTTAGGCTAGGTTTGATCCATGAAGTTAGGGTGGATTTACATAGGGCCCACTATAGGGTTCGAGTCAAATCAGGTCAAACTAGCCCAAAATAGAATCATAGGTACATATTGACCCCACCACTATGCCCCTAACCCTAAAAGAAATTTAAATGAACCAAAAACTACATCATTGGGTCAACCATTGACCCAAGTTGACTCAAGTCAACCATAACCCTAATTTTATCAAATCCTCACATATAGGCCCAATTAGCCCAAATGGGGCATCACCATGGCCTAACTCATGTTGGGTGATGCCATAGGGCACATGATCATCAAGTGGGGTCAATCCACTCATCAAGTTGACCGAGTCAACCCTAAAAGTCAACTCGGCCAACCTTATGCCTATTTAAGTAAATTTGAAGACCAAGCTCATTTCTAATGGGCTAAGACCTTGAGCCATGGCCCAACCCATGTTGGGTGATGATATGGGGTTCATGATCATCAATTGGGGCCAGCCCACTCATCAAGTTGGCCAAGTCAACCCTATAAGTCAACAAGTCAACAAATGACCTAAAGGAAGAAAAAGGAAGGCCAAGCCCATTCCCAATGGGCAAAGCCCATGAGCCAAGGCCCATGACCAGCCTAAATGGTTAATGACAACCCCTACCCCCCCTGAAATTGGAGAGAGATTGCATGCAATGGGGTAGTTTTGGAAATTTGGGGAAAAAGAGGAGAGAGAAGAGAGGGAAAATGGGGATGAAGGCCATGTGGCCCTCCTCCTCTCTTCCCAAGCACTCTTCTGAGCTCCAGCAGTCACTCTCAGCCTTTCCAACCCAATTCCATGACACATGATAGCCATGGTGAAACATCTAATGCTTGGACGAAATTCCCACTACTCAAAACACCACAACCAGCCCACTCCACCCCCATTTGACTTCACCATTAGCTTCATAACACTAAGAGGAGTGGAATTCGATATCTGGATCGAAGCTTTTGGTGGATAAATGAGTTCGGGAGCAAGCTCGCCGGAGAGGAGGAATACCACGGTCAACCGCCGCCATCGCCGCCGTCGGGCCCCAATCAAGGTCCGTTTCTCCTCCTCTCCCTCTGTGCTAGCCTCCTAGGTCATTTAGTAGAGATTTCGAGCTCAATTGAGCTTGGATCCATGCGAGGTGTTGGAGAAAATCTCAAGCTTTTGAGCTTGCTCGGGATCACCGGAGAGGCGGTTTTCGGCCACCATTTCGCCGCCAAATGATGTCCACCACCTCAATAGAGGTGGCAGTGGTGGTAGCCGGCCGTGGAGGCCAAGGGGTGGCTTGGAAATGAAGTTTGAAGAGTCTCCAGGTCGGGACAATCTCGGCCCTTGGCTGGAGGAGGAAGATGAACGGATGCCCTCCATTATTGCTTTGAGATTCGTGTTGTATTAATATATTAAACTTTAGTATTTTGACACACTTTATTCTGTACCTTACATGCTATTTTGAGGCCTCTAAGAGGCAGATTCAGAAAATATGTTCAACATATAAAATGTAGCCCTCTGTCTTACCTTTAAAATTACACCCTAAAGTTGTAATTTTAAGGACTACATCTCCCTGTAGGGCCATTCTACCAAGACTGGTCCTAGGCTAGGGCAGATCTTTAAATGAGTTCCCAAGGCAAGCCATAAGTCCACATGACCTGAGATTTTTGTCATGCATGTGATTAGGTCATACTTAGGTACTGACCAAAAATGGGAATTTTTGGAAAGTATTTTTCCATAGTTTTTAGAGAAATATCATTTATTAAATTGATTAAATATTTGGAGATCTACAACTTCAAATGCCCTGAAATTTGGGTGGCATGGCCATTGGGTCATTAGATGACCATGGTAAAAATTTTAGGCCATTTTGACCTCTGCATGCTTGGGAAATCTAACATGCATGATGAATGTATATTGAAATTTGGTGTGCCTATAGTAGAAATGGGAAAATGGGAATTTTGCACATTTGGCCCAATGCATGTCCATAAAACTCTGTACAGAGGCTTATATGGATAAAATATACCTCCCATAGGAAGGTTGAGATTTTTGGGATCATCCCATTAAATAGATTTATTGGAAATAATGTCCATTTGGAAATATAAATTTTAAAATAGAGCAATTACTTTATTAAATTTGGAAACTCTGTCACAAGCCCTAGTAAGACATTATACACCTTTGTAAAATTTTATAAGCTTGTTTGGAAATTTTATCTTGAGTTTTTAGTAGAATCACCTTATTGCCCCTTTTCGGAAATTAATTAAAAGTAAAGAAAATTTTTGCTGAACAATTATGGGAAAATTTATAGAATCTTAATTCTATGATTAGAACCTTGTGTATTTATTTGAGAATTTATGGGTGATTATGTGTGTTAAAAACTTAAGTAGTGGCATTTGGTAATATCATTATTATGGAATTTTGTTAAGTCAAATCACTGGATAAGATCATGAAATTCTGTATTTTGTGTTATTATATCAATATTGATCTCCAGTAATTTTCTAAGAATTTTTGGTTGGATAGTTGAAGTACTTCATTTGGAAAATGGATTAATTATGGTTTTAATCTTAATTAGAGAATATATAGAAATTTAAATGGAAAAATTATGATCCTTGGTAGACAGTCATATTTAACATAGTTGAACATCAAGAAAATTTCTTAGGCTTGTGGGATCATTGGATATAGTACATCATGCACAAAATGACTTAGATCACTTAATTAGAAGATTTAATTTAGGGTCTTAATTACTTATAAAAATGGTGAAATCCTAAATGATCAACACCATACACCATACCAACCCATGATAATTAATTAGGGGCATTTGACCCAAGGAATTGGAAGTCCTATTATATGGGTTAGTGTTAGGTCATGGGTTGCGCTTAGCAAAAGTAGCAGGTATTACTGGGACCCACAGGGGATACGATAGAAGGTTGAGTTGATAACTATATTGGGAAGATAAACCCTAGTTGGTGTCTAGTAGGTCACTTTATAGTATTGAGTGATAGAGTGCAAAACCCCAAGGACAGTAGCTAGAATGGAGACCAGCAGAAAATCGCCGATTCCCCAATAATATCCTAAGTCATTAGGTTCGTTCCAGAGTAACAACGATAGCTGGGTATGGATCATGGGTAGACATTAATAGAAGTAAGTATCCTTACAAAAGGGAACTTTGGGATTTCAATCCCATCTTGGTTCTTAGTGCCCCCAGACCCCTTTATTGGGCATACCCTGGGCAGTCCTGGGATAAACCCTAAATTGCTAGGTATAACAAACACTAGACAAGAGTAGTCTAATAGGCTAAGAGAACATGGTAACATTCTCACTCATGAATGGTTGGAGGGATTAAGGATTAAGAGAATGATGTGACAATCTCATCCGTGAAGGGTTGGAGGGTTTCAGGACAGTTAGTCCTGCGAGCTGGAGGCTCGAGAGTTTGACATCAGGACGGGTTTGGTCCTGCAAGCTGGAGGCTCGGGTTGAGATACCTTGTATGTGCATAGAAACAAAACTAGTGGTGGGTCATACGGTACTGGGCCAATCGTCACACCGATGGCAGTACAGTGACTCTGGTGAGGTGCGAAGGTTTGAGGGGCCAGTAGGTTGTTTATACTGCGGTCTAGAGGACAATGGCCGAAAACGCACACCTGAATAAGAAAGTCTGGCAGTTGGCCAGCATTAGTACGCAGAGACTCTAGTGTGCACCTAGGACGTATATAGAGGCGTATGAAGGGTCTTGGCTTAGTAGTGTGTATACCCGCCTAGGAAGTGGAAGCGCCCGTTCTGCTGCTGCTGTAGCCATAACGGTGGTACCAGGGAGTGATGCTAGCTCCAAAAAGCGGGAACTAAAGGTCTGTGATCACAAAGTCGCGTGTGTGAGTTGCACTTGTATGAATCATAACCTGCATACCATATCATACATACATACTTAGAAGATACGCACCATAGTTACTTATCATATAAAATAGTATGAGCTCTTTTCTATGATAAGTTACATTTGTGAAACCTTAACTTATAAGTTTGTATGAGCATTCATATAAGTTAAGGTACTTCTGTGATGATAGTTTAACAGTATATAGCTTACTTTCTGCTTCGCTCTTTACTTTACTTACATCACTTCTTTTCAGTACTTTTTTTACTTACCTTACTTATACTATATAGAACTGCTAAAGTAGAGATATACTTGCTATTAAATAATATTGATAGATTAGATCCACTATCACATGCTATACTTTTTTTACCCCTTATTTTCCTCCGCTTTCATCCTCCCGCTCGGTGCCTAGGAGTCACAGGGGTGAGGTGAGGACAAAATGGCTTAGTCTTTATGACTAACGGTCGGTTGTGACCGTATCATTTTAGGAGCTCGAGGAGATGGAGCACCAGGACGACCAACAGGACGAGGTGGTAGGGTATGAGGAGATGATACCACCACCTACTACTACTGCAGCCCGACGTCAGGTGATGACGAGTGTACTGATGATAGATTAGCTTTCGCTTAGTTTACTTTGTTAGAGAGAGATTTGATGGATATGTATAGGGCATAAACCCTTTTATCTTTCTGTACTCATTATGGACTATTGTTGTACCTTTTATTTTCATATATATATATATATGATATGTAATGTGATCTTTATGGACTTGTTAGTTTTTACTACTTGTTTTAATTCTATTCTTGATTGGCCGAAACTGGTTGAATGATCGTACTCACTGGCAGGATAGGCGTCTTGCGATGTCAACTAACCCGTGAGTTAGTGTCACCGTAAGGTGACAGTTCTAGACATAAGACCGGGTAGCCTCCTTGGTAAGGGGAGGGGTCTTACAATGACTAAGTCCACAGACATTGAGTGAAGTGAACTTACTCAATGCCACATAACAAAATATTGTGAGACAGGCTAAAACAGAAATAGCCTAAGTTGAAATGAGCTGAAATGTGGCTAAGTCCACAGGCGTTGAGTGAAGTCAACTCACTCAATGCCGTGCTACTAAAAAGAAATATGGCTAAGTGTTTTGGCATTGAGTGATGAATACACACTCAACGCCATACAACAATATGGCTATAAGTTGAACTAGTTGAACCATGTTCAAAATTCGCCGAACTAAGTTCAGAGTTCGTCGAGCTGAGCTCGCCTTTCGTCGAACTCAATTCAGTTCGTCAAACTAAGTTCAGGAAATACTGCTAAGGCAAAAAGCGTTGAGAGAGGAATGCTCACTCAACATTCTTAATGCCTAAGATACTAAAGAGGTAGAAATTTGGTTAAGGCAAAAAGCGTTGAGTGGAGTTTGCTCACTCAACACTGTCAACGCCTAGTGGAGACAAAATTTGGTCTAAGTAGTTTAGCATTGAGTGATTCTCACTCACTCAATGCCAAATAACATAAAGCTGATAAAGCAAGATGGCATTGAGTGAAGCTTAATCACTCAATGCCTAGAAATAGATTTATATTCTAAGTAGTTTGGCGTTGAGTGAAGGTTACTCACTCAACGCCAAGAGATAGTAAATTTGTCGAAGTGTTTTAGCGTTGAGTGATGCTTATTCACTCAACGCCTATTCTACTAATGCTTGATTTTGGCTAAGTCCATATGTGCCGACGTCAGCAAAATCGACAAAATCAACTAAGGTCAAATCAGGTACAGGGAAGCTATAGTACACGACAACGCTTGCCATGAAGCTACTGTAAGTCTTCTTCCGTTAAAGCAAGGCGCAGCTAGAAGCTGCAGATGGGGCCCACCGATCTCTAAGATCCGTTGATAGGCGAACTACAAAATGAAGAGATGGGGACAAGATAAAGACAACTTTTAGGGCATACAATATTCAAAAAGGAGAGTAGCCGTCTTCATCTTCTTCGTCATTGTTGCATGTGAAAATCTTGAATCTCTCCAGCAAGAAAAGTTTAGTTAGCTGTGTAAGTCTCTATCTGCCACAGCAGATTCAAAATCAGTTCTGAAGAAAGAAGAACCTTCATCCTTAAGCAGGTTCAGTGAGCTGTTTGAAGACACAAGATCAACAGATCTTTAGCCTTCTGCAGCAAGTTCAGAAGTTAACTTCTGAGTTCCTCCAGCAAATCATTTCTCTGCTGTGAGGAGAGTTGGAACAGAAATTTCTCTGCTCTAGTTGTTGACACAGAGAAATTTTTCAGTGTCAAAGTTAATTAAACTATTTCTTTTTGTAGGATCCTTCTAGATCTGAGCTGTAGGACCTTGGGGTCTGAGGTAGGGCAAATTTTCCTGAGCTGTAGGAGAGTGCTGCTCTCTGAGGTAGGTGAGTTTTACTAACTGAGTAGTAGGAAAGTATTGCCTAAGCTGTAGGAGAGTGTATCTCTCTGAGTTCTAGGAGCAAGTTTGCTCTGAGGTAGGGCTATCCTCCATAGCCTGAGTGGTAGAGCTTAATTTCCTGAGGTAGGTGATACTTGTATCACTGAGAGTAGAAATTTCTGGCTGAGGTGTAAGTCTTGGAGGAGACTGAGAGATCCTGAGGGATCTGAGGTGTAAGCTCCTTGGAGCATTAGTTTGGAGAAGTGCCTTGACTAACATGAAGTTACAAGGTGGGAGAAGAGTGGATGCACCCATAATTTTAGGGAACCACTATAAAATACTTGTGTGCTTTTCTGTGTTTTTTTTCTCTTCTTAATTGCAGGTGTTAAGGACAAGCTATAAATCACCCTAAGATGAAAGCTAAAAGAAAACAACAAGATTTAAAAAAGACTATCAAAAGACCTAGATAAACCTATTCACCACCTCTAGGTTGCTAGCTACCTTGAAAATAAGATCTTTCAATAAGGTATTGTTGCAGGTTGTGAACACATGTGTGATTGCACACAACTAGTAGATCTCTTATTAAAAAACTATTTATATACCTTGTTTTTTAAGTTATTTATTGTAGTATGGATTTCAGTAACTGTTCCTAGCTTACTTGCATATAGATTTATTTATGTCTATATTTTATGTTGCTTTACTTCTGATGCTTTGAAAATTGACATCATGTAGAGGCTCACTCTCGTCCCCAAGTATTAGGGATATTAGGGAGGGGGTGGGTGGGAATCCACTAGTTTTTATGACTTATGTGTTGTTATACACCCATTTTAGGAGATGGAGCAGTGCATGACCCAACCTAAGCCTAAGAGAGTGCCGACCCCAGAGCCTGTTCGAGTGTATGTGCATACCTCATCACTTGACTTTAGAGGTGTGAGCTTATAGAGATTAGTGGTAGCAAGAGCTCTTTTGTTTTATTATAACCCATAGGGCAATCTGTACAAACTTGGCTATGCCCTTTTTATTCATGTATATATATAGTTTTTTGTGAGATGCTTCCTCTATAAATAGATCTTATATGATAATGTTACATATCCTTACAAGGAAACCATTGTGCACTTGAGAAACGAGCATGTTACCCATTTGAAAAAAAATGTAGGGTGATCGTCTTACGTTGTATGGCTCTTCCCCCTCGACCCAGTCTAATGTGTGTGTGTGTGGGGGGGGGGAGTGGGGAGGGAGTGGGGGAGGGGTCTTACGCACCGTGCTCTTTACCATCTATAACGATGTGCTCTGTAGGCCCAAGCTGCTCGCTATAATAAAAGGCAATCAGTCACATTATTGCGACTTCATCACAAGCATGATCACAATACTAAAGATTGCACTCAATTTCAGGAGGAGATCGAGCGTCGTGTCTGCCAAGGGCTTCTTGGGAGATTATTATAGAATTAGGTTATGAACAAGACAGTGTCGCCAGAACTCTCAAGAGAAAAACATGGTATGCATCAGGGTATGCATGGGGTAGGTAAATGATTGGAGAAGTGGAAACTATAGTCGAGTCCACATTTCTCTCTGCTCGAGTTTACTCTGTTACCAGCTTGAGAGGGGCCCTAAAGATAAGAAAGCACTACAAAATGTCGTTGTTAACTTCAAAGACGAGGACTTACAAGGATTGTGGCTGCCACACCAAGAACCCCTTGTCATCAATGCTAGGATCGGGGACCCCTGTTTTAATGTCAACAGGATTCTCATAGACATTTGGAGCTCGATGAATGTTTTGTTCATGCTCCGAAGCATGGAGATCACAAAGGAATGCCTCAGTTCGATGACAAGGCTGTTGCATGGCTTTGATAATACCCCTCTTCCAATACAAGGGATAATCACTCTCCCATTTACTCTTGATGAGTTTACTAGACAAGCGAGACATGACGTTCAGCTTATAGTTGTAGAATCTGACACTGCTTACATCACCATCTTTGGTAGCCACCTCCAAACCCCGTTTGAGGCCATTCCATCCATATCACACCTAACAATGAAGTTCATCACTCTTGGAGGAGTGGGAATTGCATAAAAGAATCATGAGGCAACCCACTCCTATTATCTGTGACAAGTTCAGATAGGGTAGGTAACAACCCTCAATGTTGGCATGTTCAGCATGCAAAATGAGAGAACCCCATAGTATGAAACTCTAGTGAAGGGCCTTGCATAATCCTGACACGAACAAGCTAAAGGAACTAGGTGAAGAGATTCACCCTAGTATTAAGGGCGCATAGAGACATCACCCCCATCTATTAGTAATTTCCCCTTTTCCACTTTCCTTACTTTGAGACAATAAGTCATGAGTCCAAACTTGCGCTCATATAATTGTTAAATAATCATCATTGTTTTCTGATTTCATATGGGTCTCGAGAAATAAATCTTCAAAGGCTAAGATCATGACCTTTAGTAAAAAAAGGGGCCAACTCCCCCCATACAGAGTAACAAGCCCACACTCTATAGCCGTGGAGGGCCTCCCCCCACACCTTGAACGAGAGGGATCTTTGTTCCACATCAACAAATATCCAAAGGGTAACATCACGTGTAACACCCTTCCCATCACAAAAAATATAATAAAAGGTATAGCCAGTGCCCCACGCCATATTCAACGAACAGAAAACAGAGTTATGAAATGAAACCAAACATCTAACCAAACTAAGACAAAGTTCACAACTAATATAAGCATTTAATTAAGATAACCCACTATAGTGAATGTCCACTAAAATCCACAAGAATGAATGTACACAAAAGGTTTGGACTTAAAGCCTTACAAACTGCTTACATGATTACACAATAAAGTGATTTATATACATCGACATGCATTCCAATAATACATGAAAGCAATAAATCACAACACTTGGCCTTCAAGGGTCAGCTCAACAAAAAGGGCTTCAGCCCACTATTTTCCGCTTGTCTCACCAGCACCTGCACAAGTACATCCACAAAGACGTGACAAAATAAAACATCGGTCAGCTTTAGCTGACCACAATTATAATGACCACGCCCCATTCTCAGGGCTGTGATACTCCTTCCCTACAAAGAAAGCAGTATGGCAGTATAGATAATTGCACACTCATCACAGATGTTGGTACGTACGGTCACACATATTGTGCACTTAGTTCACATTATCGATGTACTAAATTTCAAGTCTCACATCTGTCCTAAATATCAACCACTTAAACGAACATTGAGCTTTTACTGTCAAGGCCGCATTGCCTCACAAACTCTCCCAAGATCAGAAGGTACACCGAGGAGCTACCTCTTCACCTACCAATATGGGAAGGGTTTAGTTCAGCTTTTCCCATGCTTAAATTGTCAGACTCTCACTGTCACGATGCGAGTACGGCTTCACCTCAGCCCGTTAATAAGATAACCAATGTTATATCTCACGGTTTGCACATAAGGCAACCAACCTAAGCACAATATGCCTCACAGCTTAATGTTACGCACCCAATCCCCAAGCTAGGGCTTCACATTCATCACATCTAATCTCTCTAGGAGCTATTATCAGTGATATCACTATCGCTTTGTAATATCGATAGAACCACCAATTTGTCTCTTTCTGGGGTTCACACCCAGAACATATAACTACTCACCGATCTCTATCAGAAGATCTATCGCTAGTGATAATGTTATCACAGTTGATAGCAACAATACCTCATTTTCTTTTGTAATCTCGGGTGTTTCCTGGAGACTCCCTCTAGTACTATAATAGCAACCTGCAATGGACCAAACCCCCAAAACTACTCATTTTTACATGGATTCTTCTCCGTCACGCAAATTAAAACATCACTAATCCCGACCAACCTGTCCTATATGGGTTTCACACAACATTCCTATGTCCGTACATTGATCCAGACTCCATATGCAAGTAGTTCTACCGAGGATAAATCATATCAACCCGTTGGAAGTCTTTTCCTCCACACTTTGGTGGGAACCTCCACACAAACATGCCAAATAAAGGACTTATCATGTCCCAGTATTCAGAAGGAGAGTTGTTACCCGCATAGATCATTTCAGAGCCATGAAGTTATAGTTGATCCAGTTGGAAACACTCGCAGCGCTTTCCTCTCGCGGATCTAGCTTCGGCTCACGATTCTGACCTTAGAAGCTCCTCCAATGGCTGATTCAACCTTTCATTTTTCCTTAGATCTCTTCTTCCTTCCACTTGGAGAGAGCGAAAGAGAAAAAGAACGAGAATACTTTCTCACGTTCATCCCCTTTGTCTAATTCGTGACAAATCCCAACCACTCGATCACAATGATCAGATAAAATGAATGGCAATGATTCAAATGACCATGCTTCCAAAATCATTATTGCCAAGCGATATAACTATCACCTTGCGATAGCTCCACCGGTGGCTGCTTGACCAAGTCAGTGCCACCCATCAATTGTCTCACAACCAACAGACACGTGACTTTCTGCCATGTGACACACTATTGCCAATAATATCGCTCTCGCCAGCGATAGCCCCAAAATTCATTTTGTTGCTTTTTAATAGGGGAAAACTATAGTGTTACAAATCTCCACTCCTGTAAAAACTTTCATCCTGAAATTATGCAGTACAAAAAAACAACATTAAAATACATAATATACAATAATATACCTCAATAGAATAGTTCAGGAAACTCCTCTATCATGGTTTGCTCTCGCTCACATGATAGTTCCTCGTGACCAAAATTATCCCAGCGGACTTTGACTATCTCGATCACTTTGTTCCATAACGGTTTGACCTCCGTGTTTTTGACACAAATGGGCTTGACTTTCGTATTTAACCCACTATCGTCCGGCACCTGATCTACATCAAATACTTGTGTAGGATCTTGCACAACCTTTCTTAGCACTGATATGTGAAACACATCGTTCAAATTGCTCAATTCTACTAAAAGAGACAACCTATAAGCAGCTTCACCAACACACTCCACTATCTAAAATGGTCCAAGGTATCTTGGGCTTAGCTTTTTCAAGTGTTGAATCCTTGACACACCCTTGAAAGGTTTGATTTTTAGTTACACCTAGTCGCCAACAATAAACTTGATATCTATTTGCTTGGTGTTATAGTACTTAGCTTGCCTATCCTGACCAATCAACAATTGCTCCCTGATCGTCTATATCGTAAAATTTGCCTCATTGACATCATTTCGCTTAAACATCTTTGTTTTGCTTGTTTCTGTTGGGTACATTGGAAAATATGTACCGGATTTGAAGAAGCCTAACTTAGCTCAATGATATACATCAAGGTGTATTTGAGGTTATTTTGAGTTGACATGTGCAGGTTAAGAATGTACTAAAATACAGGAAAAATATTCTAAGTCCATATGTCGACACCAGAAGAAGCTGTGTCGACACTTCAGAATAATTGTGTCGACACTTGAAGAAGGCTGTGTCGACACAAAGAAAAAGTGTCGACAACATTTGTGTCGATACCGGGAAGCAGTGTCGACTAACAAAAGTTTAGTCGACATTAACTGTGTCGACACTGAGAGGCTGTGTCGACACACAGAATTGCTAGTCGACAACATTTGTGTCGACACCAGAAGACTGAGTCGACACACAGAGGCAGAGTCGACAACATCTGTGTCGACACATTCTCAAGATACAGTGTCAAGAAGCTAAGTCGACATCAAGACAGATTTGTCGACATCACCAGAGGCAGTGTTGACACTTAAGTCACTTGTGTCGACACATCTTGACAGATGGTCTCGACACTTTCTAACAGATAGTCTCGACACTTTGCTGATAAAGACAAAGGCCCAAGATCTGTTTGAAGACTTGATAGCTGTGGGTTACAACCGGTTTACTGAAGCTGTCAGACTTGTCAGAAGTTAGTTAGAAACCGGATCAGCCGGTTACTAAGGAGGAAGTATATATATATAGACAGATTCAGAGAAGAACATAGATGACGACACATTAATCATCTATTGGGAGATAAGATCTCTGATCAAGAAAGTGCAAGGCACAGAAGAAGATCTTTGTGAGAAGATCTAAGAAGACATTCTGACGTGTACAACCACTCAGGATCAGTCTAAGTAGAATTCTTTCATGAATTCTGAAGTATCATCAAAGGTGTTGGATAGAGAGGGATCCAGCCATTTTGAAGACAAGAAGGAAGCTGTCACAGGTTTCTCAAGAAGCTGTCAGGAAATCAACTCAACTAAGTTCAGATTCAAGAAGCTTTGAAGAAAGCTAAGATCCAGTTGATTTCATCCATTAGCTGATCAAGTGTTGTATTGTCCCTTCTCTCTCAATAAGGGAAAGATATTATAAACTCTTTTTCAAATTCTGTAGGATCTATTTTTATAGATCTGAGTTGTAAGCCTATGTTATAAAGGCTGAGTGTAGGAGATTTGTTCTCTGAGTGGTAGGGCTGTTTATGCCTGAGTGTAGGAGAAGGTATTTCTCTGAGTTGTAGGCCTTGTGGCAAGGCTGAGGTAGGGCTTATTAGCCTGAGCTGTGGAACCTTTCAGGGTTCTGAGTTGTAGGGACCTTTCAAGATTCTGAGCTGTAGGATCTGAGATAAAGGTGGAAGTTAGGCCGATTCTAGCACACTGCTAGATAAGTGAAGGGGGGAAAGTGGATGTACCCAGATCTTGGGGAACCACTATAAATCTGTGTGCAATCTGTGATGTGGGCATATTTGTGATTGCTGTGTTGTGTTTGCTGCAGTGTTTGCTAAATTCTCTTATAATCAGTAATTATATTCCGCCTTAAGTTAAAACAAGCATTAGAACCTATTCACCCCCCTCTAGGTGTTTAGGTGGTCTTGAAAGTATAACTATCAAGTGGTATCAGAGGGAGGTTACTCAAAGAAGGACTTAACAGTCTGAGTTAGATCCCTAAGGCAGAATCAAGAATCAAGAAAATGGGTTCTAGAGAGAATCACAAGGAAATAGGGTCAATGAAATTACCCATCTGCAGGAAAGAGATTTTTGGAATCTGGAAAGAAAGGGTTAGGTTGTTTATGGAGGTTTCTGATCCAAGGATATATATCACAGTACAGGAAGGCCCCTTCATTCCAATGAAGGTATCAGTTCTTGATGCAAATATTCAAACTCCAAAGAGTTATTCTTAAATGACAAAGGATGAGATCATCCTGGCAACACTAGACAAAAGAGCACAAAACATTATTGTAAGTGCTATAGTTGATGCCACATTTCAAAATCCGATTCACTGCAAAACCTCCAAGGAAATGTGGGACACTTTGATTGTCTACATGGAGGGTTCTGAAGAAGTTATATAAGATAGAAAGTCTATGCTCAACCAAGAATATGAGAGTTTCAGATAAGGGAAGTCTGATAGCATAACTGAATGCTACAAGAAATTCTACAGGATAGTGAATGAACTAATGTCCTATGGAAGGGTCTTCAGTACCTATGAACTGAATGACAAATTCCTAAGATCCTTGACAAAGGATTGGGACACCAAGATTTGTGCCATAAGAGATGTGGCCAAACTGGCAGACATTTCTCCTCCAACCTTGTTTGGAAAGTTGCTATCATATGAAACGCAACTAATGGCTAGGAAGGAGGAAGAAAAGAATTCAAAAGGAGAACATAGAGAAAGGTCTGTGGCCTTCAAGGCTGAAGCCACTAGAAAGAATAGAAGGATATCTCCATCACCTCCTAAGGAAGTTTCTGAAGTTAACTCAGAAAATTCAGACAATAAGAACTCAGAAAGCAGTGATTCAGATGCAGATTTTGCTGCCTTTACAAGGCAGTTTCAGAGGTTCTTGAAGAAGAAGCAGTGGAAGTCAAGGCCCTCCACATCACAGCCAGTTGATGATTACTATCAGAAGAGAAAATCATCAAGAAAGGAGAGGAGCAGAACTAAGCCCAGCAAAGCTACTACATCAAAGATTGTTTGTTATTGCTGCAATAGGCCTAGACATGTGGTGGCTGAGTGTCCAGAAAAGAGGAAGGAGTCAACAGATAGAAAGAAGACTCAACAAAAGGGCAAGAAGGAGAAATCCTTTGTTGCTAAGAAGGAGAAGAGTCTTACAGATCAATCCTCCTCAGAGTCAGAATCTGAAGCTGAAGCATACATTGGACTATATGCAGCTAATGAAGAAGATGAGTTTATGCAATTGCTAAACTCCATCTATGAACAAGAAGATCATAACTATATGGGACTGATGGCTGGATCAGAAGAAGACATGTGCCAGAATCAGTTTGGTCCCAGTAAGGTACATTGTCCTTCTATAAAATAAGTTTGTAGTACTAGTGCAGAATCAGCTACATCTGCATCAAGTGATGTAGATGGATCTGAATCTGAAGGAGATGTTCATCAGTTAATAGATAAGTATGGGGACTTATTACATGCTCTTAAGAAAAGCAAGAACCTAGTCAAAACTCAGGCTCAGGAAATTGCTGATCTTAAAGTGGCTGCATCTGAGTTTGAAAAAGTATTGGATCAAAAGTTAAATGAGATTGCCAAACTGAAAAATATAACTATTATTCAGATGAGCACAATCAAATATAACAATCATCAAGTTAAAAGTCTGGAGGCCAGACTGAGAATAGAGAAAGATTTAGTGGCTAGTTACTCTAAGCCAAAATCTGTCTTACCTATATTAGATGAGTTTGTGGCTCAAAAGGGTAAGGCAGGATTAGGCTTCAAAGGTAACACCAGGGCTGCCCAATTCAAGAGAAAAGGCAAAGCTCCTGTCCAACCACTAAACCTTAAAGTCCCTGTTATGTTTAGAAAGGTACAAGTGCCTTCTAACAAATATGATCTTGAAAATATTCATGGTCATATTAAGTCTAATGTTCTGAAAAACAAGGGTGTTAATGCCAATAGGTCTGCCCATGATCATAAACCAAATGGTTATAAGAAATTAGTGGGTGAAGCTGCAGCAGCACCAGCACTAAACAGAAATTTTTTTGCCAAGGGTATATCTAGACCTAGATACAACAAATATGAATGTTGGTGCTGTGGCAAGAGAGGCCATTTTGCCTTAGACTGCTGGCATAACACAAGTGTAAGAAAGAACAATAGTCTACCAGTTAGAAGAGCTGCTGGTAGTTTTGATGTGAATGGTGCTAACCTGAACCAAGGACCCAAGACTTACTTGGGTTCTAAGGGAAAGTAATTCTGTATTGCAGGAAAGTCCAAGTTGCCATGCCCCTATATGGTACTTGGACAGTGGTTATTCCAGGCACATGACTGGAACAAAGGGGCTGCTGAAGGAGTACACATCTGTCAAGGATGGGCCTAAAGTTATCTTTGGTGGATCTGAAAGAGGGATCATCAAAGGGTTTGGTAACATTTCTTCAAACCAAATTACCATCACTCATGTAACATCCCATTTCCGGCTAGACCCCTAGGAGTCGGTTGGTCGTGAGAGAACCCTAGGAAGCACAAAAATTGAAATAAATCGACCGAGACTTCGGGTCACGGGTTGGTCACGCCCGTGACCGACCCGTCACGCCCGTGACCTTGGGCGTGACTCCTTCGACGATCGTCGATCTCCGTGAGGCGATCGTCGAACGTGCAGCCTGGGCATGTCACGCCCGTGACCAAGGTGTCATGCCCGTGACCAAGGGCGTGACTCCTTCGACGATCGTCGATCTCCATGAGGCGATCGACGACCTTGCAGCCCGGACATGTCACGCCCGTGACCAGAGTGTCACGCCCGTGACCAGGGGCGTGACTCCTTCGACGATCGTCGATCCCCGTAAAACGATCGTCGAAATTGAACTCGGGCCTGTCACGCCCATGACCTAAGTGTCACGCCCGTGACCTAGGGCGTGACCAGCCTTCGACGACCGTCGATCTCAGTTCGACGATCGTCGACCTCAAAATTGCCGTTCGGGCCTGTCACGCCCGTGACCTAGGTGTCACGCCCGTGACCTAGGGCGTGACCATCCTTCGACGACCATCGATCTCAGTTCGACGATCGTCGACCCCAAAATTGTCACCCGCACCTGTCACGCCCGTGACCTATGTGTCACGCCCGTGACATTGGCTGAAACGACGGTTCAGGCCCGAAATTATTCTAACACGCGTGGAAATAAATGCTGGTGTGGGAAGTTACACCAGGAGTAATTACGGGCCGTTTTTCCTTCTATAATTATATAATAAAGGAGGGAGTGTTGGTCCAATAGGAAACCGCCAACTGGACACACCTGTTCATCTTCCACTGTTTCTTATCCCTTCACTGTAACCGAAAGGCTATTAAGAGGAGCCTTCATGGCCATTAAGGCTTTACCCTTTCACCTCCCCACTTTCTGACTTATAAAAGCCCACTTGGAGCAAGAGGAGAAGTTTACACGCTCAAGCAAACAGATCAGATCTTTGTTCTTGCTGTAGGAGAAGTTCGGCTACGCCACCACTGCGCCATGGCACCCCGTCGTTCTTTTCGCCTCCAAACCGCGAATAAGGTCCTCCTCTGCTTCTTCTCTTTTGTGGGTAGATCTTAGGATTCTAAGAAAGGAAGTTCGCGCTCAACGGAGCCGGACCCATCTCTCGTTTTCATGGGAAAACCATGAAAAATGTATTTTTGAGTTCGCCGGAAACCGCCACCTCCGGCGGCCAAACCACCGCCGACCGCTAGCCATCGCCTCAACGGAGGTGGTGGTGGTGGTGGCTGGCCAGGGAAGTGACCGGACGGCCGGCGACGGATCACGGAATGCTTACAGGAAAAATGGTTTTCTGTGTCTGGTTTTCGGGTTCTATAGAAGATGAACAGTAAAAACTGTTTTATAATATATAAATTATGTAAATAATTTATAAGGAAAATATACTTAGATGGGCATATTTTGATGCTGCAAAACGAGGCACTTAGAGGCCGTTTTAGGAAAAGTGACCAGTCACCAAAGTCGTAGCCCTTCGAGTCTAGATTAATTTAAAATTGGTTTCAACTCGTTTGGGTAAGCGGTTCGGCCGCAGCACCCGTTTTAGTGGGGGCTGTACCTAGAGTTGGGCAGAAATTAAAATGGATGCCCACTCTTCGTCCCTTGTCCAAATGACCTGAAATTTGGGCAAAGGGTTAACCTTAGCTAAACCTAACGGCAGACCAAAAATGAGAATTTTTGGAGAACTTTTGCCTAAAGTTTTTTTGTAAAATTTTAATAAACATTATAAAATTAATTAGGAGATGAAATTAAGTCTAAACTCCCCCAAATTTTGGGTGGTGGTCCCTGGCATCAATGTTAAGATCTGTACAAAATTTCAACTCAATTTGTCGAGTTTTGAATAGGGAAGTATCAAGTCCTAGATAGGTCTTGGTGAGGGATACTATGGGAAAAGTACGATTGGAAATGGAGTGGACAAATCTCCTCAAATGAGGCTGGTGTTGTGGCCACTGATTGTTGAGTCTATGTCTACCCTCTTGGGTAACATGGTGTGGATTAGGGTGAATTTTACCCTAAGAGGTCGGCTCAAATCCAGTGGGTGGGAGTTTGAGGTTTGTGAAGGACATAGGAGCAAAAGCTCTTGTATGCCCTTGAAATTTGGAGGAGAGTGGGATGATATGCTGAAAACCCTCTGGTTGAAATAGTGAAGAAATTGGAGGTAATTAGGTACCTCGGAAGTTGAGATTTTGGATTAGGATAAACATGTAATTTAGTTATTTTAAGCACTAAATCTAACCTAAAAATTATGAAACTCGGGAGGAGGGAGTTTTAGGATGTTTTAGACTTATGGTAATTTTCCTGGAATTCTATGATTAATAAATATTATACTTCATGTGTTAAAGGATTATTAGCCCGATTTGTTGTTTCAAATATTTGGAGGTTTTAAATTAATTATAATCAGTTAAAATTCTGGATTTAGATCTTGACTAGTAGATCATTGATCTCTGAATTTTTATAGAATTTTATGTTGAGTAAATCTAGTACTTTGTTCACAGATATTAGAAAGGGGTTTTATTGTTTAAAAATTAATTATGGATAAAATACTTGCTGGAAAATTATGAAACTTGGCCAGTGCTAATTTTAGGCCTTTATCTGCATGGCATAAATTATTTATAATTTTTGGAAGAATATTTTCTGTACTTGATTCATAAACAACAGAAGTTAGAGATTATTTCTAAAATAGTTTTCATGCCCTTTTGATGATAGAAAAATTATGATACTTAGGATTTAACCTATTGAGATAACCTACTATTTATCATAAATTTGCTGGACATTCTGCATGATTACTTAGGGTAGTTCATGTTCAAACCGGTAGCCCTTGGGATTTTCGAGGAATTTAATTAAATGCCAAATAGATTAGGAAAATTTCCATTTTCTGGATTTAGGTCATTTATATCATGGTGAGTCTCCAGTAAATAATTTAGGGCATTGGGATGAGTATTGGATCATTGCATAACCGGTTCGACATGAAGTCTAGGTCGGTCTGCATATAGCAATTGTGAAATGCAATAGGACACGATCTGAGGAAGTCATTGGAGTTAATCATTTTTGTCTGGGTGGGTAATAGTGGGGGAAATCACAATAGGAAGATATAAAGAGTAGCGAGAAGTGGTGATAGCTAGAGTTAAGAGGTGCTCGGGTTCGGCGAAAGATCGCTTTTCCCGAAGAGAGGAAGGTTAAAAATCACCCTAGGATAGTCTAACGTAATATGAGAAGGGAATCGGGTTAAGGGAGATCAACCAATAACAATAAGTGCCTTGCGAAAGGGAACTTCGGGCCGTAATGCCGCCGTCTTGGTTCCTAGTGCCCCTTGAGAGCCCTTCACGGGGAATACCGGGGGCAGTCCTGGGCTAATGTAAACTGTAATAACAAACCGACAAGAGTAATTTAGTAACTAGGGCTGCACCTTTCACAAACACTGTTGGCACAGGGAGATCGATGAGAGCTTCGGCTCGGTTGGTTTGGAGACGGACATTTTGGTCCGGGGAGCTTCGGCTCGGTTGGTTTGGAGACGGACGTTTTGGTCCGGGGAGCTTCGGCTCGGTTGGTTTGGAGACGGACGTTTTGGTCCGGGGGGCTTCGGCTCGGTTTTTGTGTGTTTACGATTAAACTTGCATGTGAATAAAATAGGAAAAGTTAAGGTGGTGGGTTTTACGATATCGGGGAGTTCGATTGCACCGACACCGATATCGTTGACTCGGCGAGGTGATTAGCACTTCGCCAACAGAAGTCCGGTGCGCCATCCGGCAAGAGTACGCAGGCGTCCGCTTAGTGCACCAAGCGTTGAGGCGTACGATAGGTCAGACCAGTGGTGCTTTTACTGGTTTTGAGGTGGGCGAGGCCCAACCCACCGCTTCCGTCCGCCACTACGGAGGTATCCTGGGAGGTAACGGCTCCGAAAGGGGGAACTAAAGGTCTGTGTGCACAAAGTCGGGTGTGTGAGTTGCACTTGCATGTTTCATCATACCCACTAGCATGTCATAGCATAATCGATTCATTTAACCCTGACACCTAAAATATAAGTGGTATGGGACGCTTATACATTAGGACCTGCAAAATGACCCCTTGGTCTATAAGCTTGTGTGGGCAAGTTTATAAATCAAAGGTTAATTTCAATATATAACAACCATTGCTGTTTGATAACCGACACCCCAAGGTATAAGTGGTATGGGACACTTATACGATGGGAGCCTTGCAAAAGATCCCTTTTGCTTATGTGTTCTCGCATAAGTGAAGGTTAAATTCATATATTTGCTTTTCTTACTGCTAGACCTATTATAACAATTATATTAACTGCTCACCGAATACAACTTGTTAGATTAGTTCCGCTGCCATCTGTTTCTTGATTAATCTCTACCGTCATGTCCTTCCCTTTCTTCCTCCCCACTCGGTACCTAGGAGCCATGGGGGAAGGGGTGGGGGATGATAGGGCTTAGTCTTTATGACTAACGGTTTTCGAACCGCATCAATTAGGGGATCGTGGAGCCCAGCGTGGAGGAGCAGCCCCAGAGATCGGTGCGCCTGGAGATGGGGCAGTCTAGCTCCGGAGTTCATACAGCCGGGACCGTGAGTCTCGACCCTGAGTAGTTCCTGATTTTGCTTCCGCATGAGAGACTTGTAGTGAGGACATTTTGTACCGGGCATAAGCCTGCATTTATAGTACTCTGATGTTTTCTGTGGACACTCCCTTCGTGGAGATTTTTATTCTATATATGTGATCTATTGCTGTGGACTGCATTGCTCTTACTTCATTTATTGTGCTACCTTTCAGTGATCGAATTGGCCGGCAGAATCGGCGCCTTGTGGTGATAACCCTTCAGGACGAGAAGGTGTCACCGCAAAGCGGCGACTCTGGGCCTAAGACCCCGGTGGTTGAAAAAGAAAAAAAAAAAGGGGTCTTACAAGTGGTATCAGAGCAAACATCGATCAGAAGGAAGTAGCAGTCCACAAACCCTGGGTCACCCCCGCTCGAGTTTAGTTTGGGGACAAACTAAGCAGCGGAAGCAGTGGTGTGCCCAAAGGGGGATCACATATAACTTGTCCACTTTTATTTAAGTTTGAACGTTTTCTCAGCGTGCGTTTTTGTTACGCAGCCTCCAGCACAGACTACGCCACAAGGTGGAGTTCAACAGGCTCAGGATGTTGCACCACCCCCACCGGTCCCCACTCCATTCCTTCAGTCAGACATGGGACAGACCCTGACTGCCATCCTGGAGGCCTTCAGGGCCCAGCAGGTTCCGGCCCCGCAGCCAAATCCGGGGGCCAACTGGCTAAGCATCTTCCAAGGACTGTCTCCCCCGTCCTATTTGGGGACAGAGTCGGCGGTTCGGACGGAAGAGTGGCTGGATATCATGTACGAGATGCTGACCGGGATACGGTGTCCCTGGGAGGAGAGGGTGGCTCTGGTCGTCTCTTGCCTGGAGTCCCATGCAAAGAGGTGGTGGAAGACGCTGTTGGACACGACATTTGCCGACAGGGAGGTTGCGGAGGTTACCTGGGAGGAGTTCAGGGCCGCTCTGCTGGAGCATTTTGTTCCGCAGTCGGCCAGGGATGATTTGGAGGAGCGGTTCTTACAGCTGAAGCAGGGCACACGGACCGTGGTGGAGTACCATCGAGAGTTCGACCATCTGGCTCGATACGCAGATTCCTACCAGCTGGACGAAGCAAGGTATATCAGGAGGTTCTATAAGGGCCTGCGGGAGGACTTGAGGGAGGCTCTGTTGTTTGTATCTGACGGGCCCATCTCCCGGATCTTGGAGATGGCAAAAAGGATTGAGGCAGATTGGCACACCACCCGGGGCTGGAAACGGCCAGCAGAAGATCAGGGACGGAGAGGTAGAAATGAACAGCGGCGAGGTGTTGTACCAGAGGGGAGGAGGACAGAGGACCAGCCTCGTCAGGGCGTGAGGCAGGAGCCGAGGGAACAGGTGATATTGGCCCCTCCACCTCTTCGGATGCAGGAGATGCCGAGACCCGGGGGAATGGCGTATCCCCCACCAGAGTGCTTCCTTTGTCATCAGATTGGGCACATTCGGAGGAACTGCCCGATGAGGGGGGCACCACCTCCAGCACCACAGGGCGGCCCACCAGCTCAGCATTACGGAGGTCGAGGACGTGGCCGCGGTCGTGGATACCAGGAGGGAGATCGTAGACAAGGAAGAGAGCAGGTATATGCTTTGGACCTTGCGCAGCCTCGGAATTCAGGGCAAGTCATCGCAGGTACGCTACAATGCTTCTTTATTTTCATAGAATTTCCCTTTCAATGGTCAAACTTTGAATCACACTAGATAGATTAGCAAGGAAAGTAAAACTCACTATAGAACCCTAAGATATCTAATCACCCCAGGTATAGTCTTCATCAGTGGCAAGCCGGCCCGCACGCTGTTCGATACTGGAGCTACTCACTCCTTTGTGTCGGAGACGTTCGTAGAAGGACTAGAAGGCGTGGAGCGGTTCACAGGCTCGAGGATGAGGGTGCGACTACCGGATGGATCTGAGCTCCTTACCACGGATCACTGCAATATGGAGGCAGAAATTGGTGGAAAAGCGTTCGAGGCTCCAGCGACGATTTTGAAGCTGACGGACTACGACCTGATCCTGGGCATGGTATGGCTGCACTGGAACCATGCATAGATTGACTGCCAGGCAAAGAGGATCACCGTGAGACACGGGGACTCTTTCATTACCATTGAAGGTATAAGACCTGTCTCTCGTATACTCTTATCTTCGGTACAGGCCGTTAAGGCCCATCTGCAGGGAGAGGAGGTCTATCAGATTCTATTTGAGATGGCGGAAGTTAAGGAGCCGGTGACGGACATCTCGGTGGTGCGAGATTTCGCTGACATCTTTCCAGAGAAACTGCCAGGACTACCTCCACACCGAGAGCAGGACTTTCAGATACAGCTTGTGCCGGGGGCCAAGCCGGCGTCTAGGGCCCCTTATCGGATGGCCCCAAAGGAGTTGGCAGAGTTTCGGACTCAGTTGTAGGAATTAGTTGAGGCAGGATTTGTTAGACCGAGTTCCTCGCCATGGGGAGCACCGATCCTATTCGTGAAGAAGAAGGATGGGACACTCCGCCTGTGCATCGATTATCGAGCACTAAACAGGCTGACCGTCCGGAATACCTATCCGCTCCCACGGATAGACGAATTGTTCGACCAGCTGGAGGGGGCCCATTATTTCTCGAAGCTGGACTTGAGATCAGGATACTACCAGCTGCGGATCCAGGAGGAGGATATCCCAAAGACGGCCTTCAGTAGCAGATATGGCCTGTATGAGTTCACCGTGATGCCCTTCGGGCTCACGAATGCTCCGTCGGCGTTCATGAGCCTCATGAACCGGGTTTTCGAGGCCTACTTGGATGTGTTCGTCATAGTGTTCATAGACGACATCCTGATCTACTCTAGGACGGAGGAGGAGCACACTCGGCATCTGGCACTGACTTTGGAGAGGTTGCGGGAGCATCACCTTTATGCAAAATTCAGCAAGTGTCAGTTTTGGTTGAAGGAGGTGGCTTTTCTAGGCCACATTATCAGTGGAGCCGGGTTGGCAGTGGACCCGGCAAAGATTCAGGCAGTTCGAGATTGGCCGCAGTTGAAGACAGCCACCGATGTACGAAGTTTCTTGGGACTTGCCGGCTATTACCGGAAGTTCGTGGAGGGGTTCTCTCGGATTGCCCTCCCCCTCACATCTTTGACGAAGAAGGAGGCACCTTTTGTTTGGACCCCGCAGTGCCAGGCGGCTTTCCAGGAGCTGAAGGACCGACTCATCTCAGCCCCTATTCTGGCCCTTCCATCTGGAAAGGAAGGATTCCAGGTGTATACCGACGCATCATACCAGGGAATGGGAGCAATGCTGATGCAGAATGGACACGTCATAGCATATGCCTCCCGCCAGCTGAAGACCCATGAGAAGAACTACCCAGTGCACGACCTTGAGATGGGAGCGGTCGTTTTTGCTCTGAAGGTCTGGCGCCATTATCTTTATGGAGTCCACTGCGACATCTACTCCGACCACAAGAACCTGAAATACGTAGACACTCAGAAGGAGCTGAATATCAGGCAGAGGCGCTGGGTGGAGTTCTTAGCAGACTATCAGTATGAGATGCACTACCATCCAGGGAAGGCAAACGTGGTGGCCGACGCATTGAGTCGGAGAGCTGCCACTTCCGAAGCTGGGCCCCAAGTTATGTCCATGGAGCTAGTCCGTTCATTCGGAGATATGCAGATATCCCTAGTGTCCGAGGATGATCCAGAGCTGTATAGGGAGTATCTGACATCGATGGTGGCCATAGACGATATTCGGGATCGCATTCGGGACGGACAGAGGACAGATGCGTGGGCAGAGCCGATGTTCTGAGCCTTGGAGGAGGGTTCGACAGGAGATTATTCCCTGAGAGATGGTCTGCTACATTTCAGAGGCAGAGTATATATACCCGCGGGAGGCAAGATCCGAGAGGATATTATGACGGAGGCGCATTGCAGTCGGTACTCTGTGCACCCGGGGATCACAAAGATGACCGCTGATCTGAAGAAGATGATGTTTTGGCCGGGCATGAAGAAGGACATTACGTACTTCGTGACCCATTGCGAGGCGTGTCAGTTGGTGAAGGCGGAGTGCAGGAACCCCGCAGGATTGTTGCAGCCACTCCCGGTACCGGAGTGGAAGTTCGACGATATAGCTATGGATTTTATACATGGTCTTCCCCGGTCTCGGACGGGGAATGACTCGATCTGGGTGATTGTTGATCGGTTGACAAAGGTGGCCCGCTTTATACCGATCAGGAAGGATGACTCGGTGGGAGTGCTGGTACAGAAGTTTGTGGAGCAGTATGTCCGATATCATGGCGTGCCCCGGACGATAGTGTCGGACCGCGATGGACGGTTTACATCCAGGGAGTGGCGGTCAGTGCAGGCATATTTGGGCACCCGATTGACTTTTAGCACGGCCTTCCACCCTCAGACGGATGGGCAGACAGAGCGCACCAACCGGACCTTGGAGGATTTACTACGACTGTGTATACTGGACTGAGGGGAGCCGTGGGAGAAGATGTTACCGTTGGTCGAGTTCTCCTATAATAATAGCTACCAGTCCAGCATCAGGATGGCGCCTTATGAAGCCTTGTATGGAAGGAAATGTAGGACCCCGCTTTCTTGGGTTCAAGACGAGGATCCGAAGATGTTGGGATCGGATTTTGTTGAAGACACCGAGGCTCAGGTGAGACTGATCAGAGATAGGATGTTGGAGGCGCAGAGCAGACAGGATAAATACTATGACGCCCGGCATCGCCAGGTGGAGTTTCGGGTAGGGGATCGAGTGTTCTTGAAGATCCGGCCCATGCACGGAGTCTCACGGGTGCGCGGTCGGAGGAAGAAGCTCAGCCCTAGGTATATGGGCCCTTACCGGATCCTGGAGCGGATCGGACCCCTAGCCTACAGGCTAGAGTTGCCGCCAGAGCTGGCAGCTCTACATGACGTCTTCCATATTTCTTCGCTGAGAAGGGCTCTACTACGCCCGGAGCAGCGGATTTTGACCACCGAAGGGCCGGTAGCTTCAGACCGATCTGTTCACTTGGAGCCGGTTCGGATCGACGACAAAGGAGTACGGATCTTGCGCCGCAAAAAGATCCCCTTAGTCAAGGTTCTGTGGAGAAACCACGGTCAGGAGGAGCACACCTGGGAACCGCAGGATCTGATGAGGCAAAGATACCCGGAGTTGTTCAGTTAGGTACATCTCACCACCTCTCGGTATACTATAGATTGCCTTCTTGTTTTGGACAGTTAAGACTAGATAAGGAAAATCCAGGACCTAGGCATGCGCACTTAATCAGAAAAGTAGGGGCTAATCTTTTGTTTATTGGGGAGATTGCCTTCGTTTATCAAACAAGTAGTCGCTGGAACCCAATAGAAAAATCGTATGGGATGTTACAAGTTTAATTTATTCCGATAGAAATCCCCGTAGGCTCAACCTCAATTTCGGGGACGAAATTTTTGTTTTGTTTATTGGGATTTGTAACATCCCATTTCCGGCTAGACCCCTAGGAGTCGGTTAGTCGTGAGAGAACCCTAGGAAGCACAAAAATTGAAATAAATCGACCGAGACTTCGGGTCACGGGTTGGTCACGCCCGTGACCAACCCGTCACGCCCGTGACCTTGGGCGTGACTCCTTCGACGATTGTCGATCTCCGTGAGGCGATCGTCGAACGTGCAGCGTGGGCATGTCACGCCCGTGACCAAGGTGCCACGCCTGTGACCAAGGGCGTGACTCCTTCGACGATCGTCGATCTCCGTGAGGCGATCGACGACCTTGCAGCCCGGACATATCACGCCTGTGACCAGAGTGTCACGCCCGTGACCAGGGGCGTGACTCCTTCGACGATCGTCGATACCCGTAAAACGATCGTCGAAATTGAACTCGGGCCTGTCACGCCCGTGACCTAAGTGTCACGCCCGTGACCTAGGGCGTGACCAGCCTTCGACGACCGTCGATCTCAGTTCGAAATTGCCGTTCAAGCCTGTCACGCCCGTGACCTAGGTGTCACGGCCGTGACCTAGAGCGTGACCATCCTTCGACGACCGTCGATCTCAGTTCGACGATCGTCGACCCCAAAATTGTCACCCGCGCCTGTCACGCCCGTGACCTATGTGTCACGCCAGTGACATTGGCCGAAACGACGGTTCAGGCCCGAAATTATTCTAACACGCGTGGAAATAAATGCTGGTGTGGGAAGTTACACCAGGAGTAATTACGGGCCATTTTTCCTTCTATAATTATATAATAAAGGAGGGAGTGTTGGTCCAATAGGAAACTGCCAACTGGACACACTTGTTCATCTTCCATCGTTTCTTATCCCTTCACTGTAACCGAAAGGCTATTAAGAGGAGCCTTCATGGCCATTAAGGATTTACCCTTTCACCTCCCCACTTTCTGACTTATAAAAGCCCACTTGGAGCAAGAGGAGAAGTTTACACGCTCAAGCAAACAGATCAGATCTTTGTTCTTACTGTAGGAGAAGTTCGGCTACGCCGCCACTGCGCCATGGCACCCCGTCGTTCTTCTCGCCTCCAAACTGCGAATAAGGTCCTCCTCTGCTTCTTCTCTTTCGTGGGTAGATCTTAGGATTCTTAGAAAGGAAGTTCGCGCTCAACGGAGCCGGACCCATCTCTCGTTTTCATGGGAAAACCATGAAAAAGGTATTTTTGAGTTCGCCGGAAACCGCCACCTCCGGCGGCCAAACCACCGCCGACTGCTAGCCATCGCCTCAACGAAGGTGGTGGTGGTGGTGGCTGGCCAGGGAAGTGACCGGACGGCCGGCGACGGATCACGGAATGCTTACAGGAAAAATGGTTTTCTGTGTCTGGTTTTCGGGTTCTGTAGAAGATGAACAGTAAAAACTGTTTTATAATATATAAATTATGTAAATAATTTATAAGGAAAATATACTTAGATGGGCACATTTTGATGCTGCAAAACGAGGCCCTTAGAGGCCGTTTTAGGAAAAGTGACCAGTCACAAAAGTCGTAGCCCTTCGAGTCTAGATTAATTTAAAATTGGTTTCAACTCGTTTGGGTAAGCGGTTCGGCCGCAGCACCCGTTTTAGTGGGGGCTGTACCTAGAGTTGGGCAGAAATTAAAATGGATGCCCACTCTTCGTCCTTTGTCCAAATGACCTGAAATTTGGGCAGGGGGTTAACCTTAGCTAAACCTAACGACAGACCAAAAATGAGAATTTTTGGAGAACTTTTGCCTAAATTTTTTTTGTAAAATTTTAATAAACATTATAAAATTAATTAGGAGATGAAATTAAGTCTAAACTCCCCCAAATTTTGGGTGGTGGTCCCTGACATCAATGTTAAGATCTGTACAAAATTTCAACTCAATTGGTCGAGTTTTGAATAGGGAAGTATCAAGTCCTAGATAGGTCTTGGTGAGGGATACTATGGGAAAAGTACGATTGGAAATGGAGTGGACAAATCTCCTCAAATGAGGCTGGTGTTGTGGCCACTGATTGTTGAGTCTATGTCTACCCTCTTGGGTAACATGGTGTGGATTAGGGTGGATTTTACCCTAAGAGGTCGGCTCAAATCCAGTGGGTGGGAGTTTGAGGTTTGTGAAGGACATAGGAGCAAAAGCTCTTGTATGCCCTTGAAATTTGGAGGAGAGTGGAATGATATGCTGAAAACCCTCTGGTTGAAATAGTGAAGGAATTGGAGGTAATTAGGTAACTCGGAAGTTGAGATTTTGGATTAGGATAAACATGTAATTTAGTTATTTTAAGCACTAAATCTAACCTAAAAATTATGAAACTCGGGAGGAGGGAGTTTTAGGATGTTTTAGACTTATGGTAATTTTCCTGGAATTCTATGATTAATAAATATTATACTTCATGTGTTAAAGGATTATTAGCCCGATTTGTTGTTTCAAATATTTGGAGGTTTTAAATTAATTATAATCAGTTAAAATTCTGGATTTAGATCTTGACTAGTAGAACATTGATCCCTGAATTTTTATAGAATTTTATGTTGAGTAAATCTAGTACTTTGTTCACAGATATTAGAAAAGAGTTTTATTGTTTAAAAATTAATTATGGATAAAATACTTGCTGGAAAATTATGAAACTTGGCCAGTGCTAATTTTAGGCCTTTATCTGCATGGCATAAATTATTTATAATTTTTGGAAGAATATTTTCTATACTTGATTCATAAACAACAGAAGTTAGAGATTATTTCTAAAATAGTTTTCATGCCCTTTTTGATGATAGAAAAATTATGATACTTAGGATTTAACCTATTGAGATAACCTACTATTTATCATAAATTTGCTGGACATCCTGCATGATTACTTAGGGTAGTTCATGTTCAAACCGGTAGCCCTTGGGATTTTCGAGGAATTTAATTAAATGCCAAATAGATTAGGAAAATTTCCATTTTCTGGATTTAGGTCATTTATATTATGGTGAGTCTCCAGTAAATAATTTAGGGCATTGGGATGAGTATTGGATCATTGCATAACCGGTTCGACATGAAGTCTAGGTCGGTCTGCATATAGCAATTGTGAAATGCAATAGGACACAATCTGAGGAAGTCATTGGAGTTAATCATTTTTGTCTGGGTGGGTAATAGTGGGGGAAATCACAATAGGAAGATATAAAGAGTAGCGAGAAGTGGTGATAGCTAGAGTTAAGAGGTGCTCGGGTTCGGCGAAAGATCGCTTTTCCCGAAGAGAGGAAGGTTAAAAATCACCCTATGATAGTCTAACGTAATATGAGTAGGGAATCGGGTTAAGGGAGATCAACCAATAACAATAAGTGCCTTGCAAAAGGGAACTTCGGGCCGTAATGCCGCCGTCTTGGTTCCTAGTGCCCCTTGAGAGCCCTTCACGGGGAATACCGGGGGCAGTCCTGGGCTAACGTAAACTGTAATAACAAACCGACAAGAGTAACTTAGTAACTAGGGCTGCACCTTTCACAAACACTGTTGGCACAGGGAGATTGATGAAAGCTTCGGCTCGGTTGGTTTGGAGACGGACATTTTGGTCCGGGGAGCTTCGGCTCGGTTGGTTTGGAGACGGACGTTTTGGTCCGGGGAGCTTCGGCTCGGTTGGTTTGGAGACGGACGTTTTGGTCCGGGGGGCTTCGGCTCGGTTTTTGTGTGTTTACGATTAAACTTGCATGTGCATAAAATAGGAAAAGTTAAGGTGGTGGGTTTTACGATATCGGGGAGTTCGATTGCACCGACACCGATATCGTTGACTCGGCGAGGTGATTAGCACTTCGCCAACAGAAGTCCGGTGCGCCAGCCGGCAAGAGTACGCAGGCGTCCGCTTAGTGCACTAAGCGTTGAGGCGTACGATAGGTCAGACCAGTGGTGCTTTTACTGGTTTTGAGGTGGGAGAGGCCCAACCCATCGCTTCCGTCCGCCACTACGGAGGTATCCTGGGAGGTAACGGCTCCGAAAGGGGGAACTAAAGGTCTGTGTGCACAAAGTCGGGTGTGTGAGTTGCACTTGCATGTTTCATCATACCCACTAGCATGTCATAGCATAATCGATTCATTTAACCCTGACACCTAAAGTATAAGTGGTATGGGACGCTTATACATTAGGACCTGCAAAACGACCCCTTGGTCTATAAGCTTGTGTGGGCAAGTTTATAAATCAAAGGTTAATTTCAATATATAACAACCATTGCTGTTTGATAACCGACACCCCAAGGTATAAGTGGTATGGGACACTTATACGATGGGAGCCTTGCAAAAGATCCCTTTTGCTTATGTGTTCTCGCATAAGTGAAGGTTAAATTCATATATTTGCTTTTCTTACTGCTAGACCTATTATAACAATTATATTAACTGCTCACCGAATACAACTTGTTAGATTAGTTCCGCTGCCATCTGTTTCTTGATTAATCTCTACCGTCATGTCCTTCCCTTTCTTCCTCCCCGCTCGGTACCTAGGAGCCATGGGGGAAGGGGTGGGGGATGATAGGGCTTAGTCTTTATGACTAACAGTTTTTGAACCGCATCATTTAGGGGATCGTGGAGCCCAGCGTGGAGGAGCAGCCCCAGAGATCGGTGCGCCTGGAGATGGGGCAGTCTAGCTCCGGAGTTCATTCAGCCGGGACCGTGAGTCTCGACCCTGAGTAGTTCCTGATTTTGCTTCCGCATGAGAGACTTGTAGTGAGGACATTTTGTACCGGGCATAAGCCCGCATTTATAGTACTCTGATGTTTTCTGTGGACACTCCCTTCGTGGAGATTTTTATTCTATATATGTGATCTATTGCTGTGGACTGCATTGCTCTTACTTCATTTATTGTGCTACCTTTCAGTGATCGAATTGGCCGGCAGAATCAGCGCCTTGTGGTGATAACCCTTCAGGACGAGAAGGTGTCACCGCAAAGCGGCGACTCTGGGCCTAAGACCCCGGTGGTTGAAAAAGAAAAAAAAAGGGGGTCTTACAACTCAAGTGGCTTATGTAAAAGGTTTGAAACATAATCTGATAAGCATAAGTCAGCTGAGTGATCTTGGATATGACATTTCATTTGTTAAGGATGGATGTCATATCAAAAGGTCAAGTGATCAAAAGGTCATATTGACTGGGTATAGAAAGAGAAATGTTTATTGTCTTGATTTTGTATGTGAGAACAAGGTTTCTCCTATCTGTCTTGTAGCTGATGATAATGCATCTCATTGTGTCAAATGGCACAAGAGGCTGGCCCGTCTTAACTACAAGACAATTGGCCAACTCTTTAGCAAAGAGTTAGTGAGGAATAGTCCTCAAGTTAAGTGTATAAAGGAAGGGATATGCTCAGCTTGTCAAAAGGGCAAACAGACAAAATCCTCATATCATTGCCTTGAAAACAAGGATTCAGTGAGGTGTTTATACCTCTTACATATGGATCTTTTTGATCCTATGCCAGTTCATAGTCTAGGTAGGAAGGTCTACACTTTTGTGATTGTAGATGACTATTCTAGATATACATGGGTGTTCTTTCTGAGACAAAAATCAGAAACCCCAAGTGTCTTACTTAGTTTTGTGAAACAAATTCAGAATGAACTGAACAGTACAATGGTCAAAATCAGAAGTGACCATGGCACTGAATTTCAATCTGAAAGTATGACAAAATTATGTGAAGACTTTGGGATTTTCCAAGAATTCTCCTCACCTAGAACACCACAGCAAAATGGTATTGCTTAAAGAAAGAATAGGTTATTGATTGAAGCTGGTAGAACTCTATTGAGTGACACTTCTCTTCCAGAATATTTCTGGGCTGAGGCAGTAAACACTGCATGTCATGTGATCAATAGAGCTTCTATCACCAAGAGCCACAAAAAGACTCCCTATGAAATTATGAAAGGTAGAAAACCAAATCTATCCTACTTTAGGATCTTTGGTTGCAAGTGCTATATACTTAACAATGGAAAGTCTTATCTAACTAAGTTTGCTGTCAAATCCCAAGATGGGATATTTGTTGAGTACAACATCAATAGTAAGGCTTATAGAGTCTATAACTTGACTACTCAAGTTGTAGAAGAATCTGTACATGTTGTATTTGATGAAACAAGATTAATCAACAGTGAGTTGCCTTGTACATCAAATAATCCAACAGGTATAAGCAAAAGGATGGACAAGATTTCCATTGCAGAAGCATCAAATGCAGATGAAGTATTGGAAAATGAAGGCTACTGTCCAGGGGGACTACAAGACTCAATAGAAGCTGATGATAACCAAGAGGTGCAACATAATGAAGGAGCTGGAGACGTTCAACCTGAAGGAAATCTACCTCCAGCTACAAGACATCTAAAAGACCATCCAACAAATCAAATTATAGGTGATCCAAGACAAGGAGTGCAGACTAGAAGCAGAAATCTGAGCACAGTCCTGCACTCAAGTTTTCTATCTCAACTGGAGCCTAAGAAATTTGAAGAAGCCATCCAAGACCAACACTGGATTAATGCTATGCAAGAGGAGCTTAATCAATTTAGAAGGTGCAAAGTCTGGGAGTTAGTTCCTAAACCAAGAGACCACAACATCATTGATACAAAGTGGATCTTTAGGAACAAGTTGGATGAGAGTGGAGTAATTGTGAAGAACAAAGCAAGATTGGTTGCTAAAGGATACATGCAGGAAGAAGGGATTAACTTTGATCAAACATTTGCCCTAGTAGCAAGACTGGAGGCAATCAGAATGTTCCTTGCCTATGCAGCATATCAAGGATTCAAAGTATACCAAATTGATGTGAAATCAGCATTCCTGAATGGTGATCTAAAAGAAGAAGTCTATGTAGAGCAGCCATCAGGTTTTGTAGATTCTCTTAAACCTGGTTATGTCTATAGACTTAGGAAAGTATTGTATGGGTTAAAGAAAGCCCCAAGGGCTTTGTATGAAACCCTGTCTACTTTCCTTATTGAGAACAAATTCTCAAGAGGTAAAATAGACAAAACTCTATTCCTAAGGGAATCAAAAGGTAAGATAATCTTAGTCCAGATCTATGTAGATGACATAATTTTTGGGTCTACAGAGAACAACCTTTGCAAAAAATTTACCAAACTTATGCAATGGAAGTTTGAAATGAGCAGTATGGGGGAACTTAAGTTCTTCTTGGGACTCCAAGTAAGACAGACTGAAGATGGCTTGTCCATATCTCAGTCTAAGTTCACCAAGGAATTAATTAAGAAGTATGGTACGGAATCATCCTCCACCATGAGAACTCCTATGGGAACAAATATTTCAATATGCAAAGATGATGCAGGTAAGTCTGTAGATGAGTCTTTGTATAGAGGAATAATTGGCTCTCTATTATATCTCACTGCTAGTAGACCAGACATTATGTATGCTACATGTGTCTGTGCTAGGTACCAAGCTTGCCCTAAAGAATCACATTATACTGCAGTCAAAAGGATCTTGAGATATCTTAAGGGCACACCTAATCTAGGCCTTTGGTACCCTAGGAATGGAGATTTTCTACTAATAGGTTATTCAGATGCAGATTTTGCAGGCTGTAGAGAAGATAGAAAGAGTACTACAGGTACATGTCAATTCTTGGGAGGAAGGTTGATATCCTGGAGCAGTAAGAAGCAGACTAGTGTGGCAATATCCACTACTGAGTCTGAATATGTGGCTGCAGGAAGCTGCTCTGCACAGCTATTGTGGATTCAGCATCAGCTAAAGTACTATGGTATTCAAGTAAGTAGAACACCTTTATTGTGTGATTCTAAGAGTGTTATATCTATTGCAAACAATCCTGTTTCTCATAGTAGAACTAAGCACATAGAGATTAGATACCATTTTCTTAGAGAACATGTAGAAAAAGGGGACATCTCATTGGAATTTGTTAAAACAGATTATCAAATTGCAGATGTATTTACTAAGCCACTGGATGAAACTAAATTCAATAAATTCAAAATTGAATTAGGAATGCTAGCCATAGGTTAATTTACCATAAAATTAACTAAGTAAAATGGTGTCGACACATTCAGTGATAAAGTGTCGACACAGAGAAGTCATGTCGACTTGTCAGTGAAATTGTGTCGACATATGAGAAAATGTGTCGACACCTAGGGGTTAAAAGTCGACTCATCCAGAAATGTAGTGTCGACACATCCAGTATAATGGTGTCGACACTTACAGATTTTGTGTCAACTCTTATACTAAGGGTCGACACATAATTTCTGATACACTACTTAGTATCTCCCGTGTCGATATATCATCAATTGGTGTCAACACAAAGTATTCAACATTGATGTCGAGTCAATGGAAGTTTGTGTCAACACATTCCGACTGTGTCGACACATTTAGACTATTTTTGCCCGACTTTTGACCTTCTTTCATTAGAGGGTATAAATAGGTTGTGAACGTATTCTGTCGACACGCTCACAAGGTTTTCAAGACTAAAACCCTGTGTCGACAATATCTCTTCTCTTCTCTCAAGCTTTCTCATCTTTCCAATGGCGCCAAAGGTTGAAGACAATATCAATGAGGGATATGAGTTGGTTAGGGCTGCATTCGACAATGCCGCGCCAGAAATCAAACAGGTGATTTCTCTTCTTGCTGACAATGGATTGGAATACCTTGTTTCTGAACCTTCAAAGATTTGGAAGAAAGAAATTGTCGAATTCTATACTACTGCAACTTTGGATTCCACTGGTCTCAAGATAAAATCTACAGTTCATGGGACTAAGGTTAAAATTACTCTCAAAAGTATACGAAAGATTCTTCATCTACCTAGCATTCAAGATGAAGAAGAGGTCTCAGCCTCAAAGACAAGGGAGGCTCTCCATTGGTGTGGATTGGATCCAACCATAAAGATTGGAGCAGCCATCAACCGAAAGGGAATGAATCAACAGGGAAAGTTTCTATCTGAGATAGTGGGAAAAGTAATTTTGTGTAAACCAGGAGGCCATGATAGGATATCTGCCATGATGTTCACTCTCATGACAAGGATACTCTACAAGATTAACACAGACTGGTCTGCAGTTGTGTTTGATAAAATCAAAGAAGGAATAAAGAAGCCAAACTTGGCTAGAATCCTGAGTCTATACCTGACTGGGCTCATTCCAGAGGTCATGCAACAAATTCCTGGGTCTAAGATTAATCATATGAGAAAAATGGACATGAGATTATTCTCCAGGTGGGATAGAGTTCTGTCCAAAGAGGTGCCTGATGTGGACAGGTAGGACACACCTGAGACATCACTTTGACATGATCAGGGCACTGAACAACTTCAAGAAGAACAAGTTAGAGAACAGGTTGAGGACCAGACTGAGTCTACTCAAGTCCAGAAAGAAACATTACCTACACAGGTTCAGGGGGAGCCAGTTCATTCTCCTGCCCAACACATTTCTAATCCTGAACAGTTACAGGGGGAGTCAATTTCTGAACAAGTACAAGTGGAAGAAAGAGTACACTTATCAGAAGATTTGAACACTGTTGGCCTTGATGACTCATCTTCTGCTCAAGCACAAAAGGAATTCACTCTAGATGAGTTGTTTCCTGATGATGGAATTGATACTGATAGGATTGAGGAGGATCAAGATGTTGAGGGGGAGCGAGTGAATGTTGAGGAAGAACAACATGTCACTGAGACAGAAGTTCCTACAACACCTCCTGAAAGAGTTCATATTGAAAGTTCTTCAGAATATGAGACAGAAGAAGCCAGGGAGGCTAAGAAAAGGAAGCTCATGGTCTTCAAGAGAAGAAGTCAAACCTATAAGCAAGCTCTCCAGACTGCAAGTCACCGATCTCCTATTGAGTTTGATTACAATAAGTTCATGGTGAATTTGCAAGTGAAGATGGATGAGCAAAGAAGAGCCTTAGAAAAATATGTAGATGAAAGTAATAAGTCACTTCAGTTTGATCTTGCCCAAGACATCAAGTCAATCAGATTTGAGGTAAATCTGAATAAAAAGGAGATGACAGATTGCTTCTACAAGGGAGGTAATGCTGTGGTATATCTAGCTCAACAACACCAAACTATCCTTGGTAAGGTGGACGACATTGCATTGAAACAAGGATATGTTCTAGAAAATCAGCTGAGAATGAATGACAATCTGACTGAATCTCACAATGAAATTCTCACTGAGTTAAAAGATGCTGCAACAAAGCTGACTGTTGTAAGGACTAAAGATATGGAAGACTTTGAACAAAAGCTCAAAGATGCCCTAGATTCAGTTCAAACTGCAATAACCTCCTCACAGAAAGAAATATCTGCTAAGCTTCAAACATTAAAACCATTCTTTAAAGAGGGTGTGAATTATCTTGATGACCAGATAAGGTTTCAAAAGAATGATCTTAGGGATCATATTGCTAGAGAAGTCCTAAAGGGGGAGAGGGTACTCACTCATGCTGGCTCAGAACATGCCAAGTGGGTTACCAACAGTGTCAGAGCCACATTGGGATATCCACCATTGTGTGATGATGATACAATTGCTGAGTCAGGAATACAACAAGGTCTACTTGAAGGCAATCAACCTGAGGTTGCCCAAGTCATATACCCCCTGCTGATTTTGAATTGATTCATCAGAAAGTACAGGCCATGTACAGTCCTCCAAAGGAGGTTACAAATGTAATTATTGAAAAAGTAGATCAGCCAGGAGCCAATTTGAAAGATCAACAAGATGCTCAATTATCCAAGAAGAGATTTAGAGAGCAAGCTGAACAAAGACCTGATTTTGAGCAGTGGAGCCCCACATCAAGGAACATTATACTAACTGCCTGGAAGGCTGTGAAGGATCAAGTGCATGAAAGAGGAAAGTGGTATAATGAAATTGAATGGCAAAAGTGATGTAGGCTTGCACGTTTCACACCGAGTAGGACTACGTTCTAACGCCACACCACTCTTCGATCCAATCCCTACACTCGCACAACCGCTTTACGCGACACCACGCAATTAAATCTATCAATATTATGCTAGCATACGGGTAGCCAAACCGGTTTGGATCCAACAAGGGCTATAGGGCCAATGTTCGATCGAGCTAAAAGGACCAATATTGGGTCCGACCGAGCGGCGTTGTACCAAAAGAGATCTACCAAAAAACTTCGATTCGGAATGGGTAGATCTCTCCCAACGAAAAGATTGCGAAGGTTCGCCAAACCTCTTGAATGAAAAATAACAATAAAGAGAATAACAAATCAAGATAAAATCAACCACGATGAAATCCGAATATTTCAATAGTTAATGCTACGGATAAAAACCACCACTTGAATATTTATAAAGTAAGAATCTCACAAGAGTGGAAGTATTTCGTTACCCAATCGGAATGGGTGATTCAGATTAATCTCGACTTGCATCGTTCTCCAACGGCTCCGCCGGAGTCGCGCCGGAAGGAGAAGAGAATCTCGCTCGCCAATATAGCTTCACGTCGGGTTGGAGATCCACAAGGTGAGTTGTAGGAGATGATGTAGGTGGCCGGATTTTGAGAGGAGGGAATATGGGGCGGTTTTCCTGAACAAGGAGAGGAGGAGGGGAAAAGGATAGGGAGGAGGAGATGGGAAGAGGCCGGCTGCTAAGAGGGAGGATGGGGAAGGAGAAGTTCGGCCAAGGAGAGAAAGGAGAGAGATCTCAAGAGGGAGACAATTTGGGTTTCAATTTTATTTCATCAATCAATAAATCAAAATGAAAATATACATGCCTATATATAGACTTACATCAAACAACAAGGGAAAAGGCTACATGCAACCCAAAATTAAAATACAACTACTCATGATTCAAAACATAACCATGCCACATATTATGAAAATTTAAATAAAATGCTTAAATAAAATAGAACAAAAATGCATAAATAATTAATAATAATTTTAGTAATAATAATTATTAATTATTTAAATATAGGCTTGCGCCGCGGGCGGATATTTGGGCGACGCGCCACATAGTCTTCACGGCGTCGCACGTCACAACTTGGAGACGGAGAAATATCTTCCGTAAGCGCACCGTCCACGTCTTTAACCTTTTGAGGGCCTTCGTCTCCATCAATCCTCCCCCGCTTGAAAAAACTCATCACCGATGAGTTGGCCTGAAAGGACCGGAGCGGGAAAGCATCGTCCCATAGAACCTCGGGGCGGCATACAACACCACTTGGAGAGGAGAGCACAACAACCTGGAGTATCCTGTCAAGCATAAATATGTTCCTACGGAACCTTGGAAGAACATTAGTCAATAAAGGAAAACAAAATTCAGCGTCCACAACCAACGTACCTCCAGAGAAGACCGATGAAGAAAACAACCCAAGTACAATCTCACAACCCATACCCAAAGAGAACATAGCGGACCCACACGGACAGGCAGAAAATTCAAGTGGCGGAGAATCATATAATGTTAAATTAGAAACATCGAAAATAAGGGGAAAACCCCAATCAGTGGATAATTTCAAATGAAATGTGTATTCTCCTAATGTCATTAATAACCAAAGAGAGTTCAGCTTACCGACTCGCCAACTTTCTAAAGTGCCCGAAGGCATCCGTTCAGGGACGAGACACACCAAAACTAAATCATCACTCTTATAGTGAGAAACTCTTTTATGTAAGCTAGCATGAATATGATACGAAATAATTGGAATGGCTAGCACTTTACTAGTGTGATTATATAAGAGGGGATCATAACGAGCATAATCTGGAGTGATTTTCGCCGACAAACTAGAGGGTAAGTAATGAGACGCCACCAGAGCGATTAATTCAATTAAAATGCGCCTAGATAACTTGCTACAGTGTGGTGTGAACCCATGCGCTATGTGACTCACCCCAAATTCAGAGAATAAAGGATTTAAGTTCGGAGGGATGGGAGACTTAAAATCAAAGATGATTTTCATAGGCGTGAGCATCGCAGTTCTACTTTTATAATTAATATAATCACGCTTGGCATGAAGATATGCCAAGGAAAACCGCTCATCATAAATACTAGTAGAGCTGAACGCTCCCAGGTGTGGCAATAGGTGCGAGCGATACAACTCATGTGGCCTAACCGTGGTCACTAACGAGTGGAAAAAAGGGTCATCAAATGGCGGGGGGTAAATTCGCGCGTTCAGGCTTGGCAAATAAGTGTGTTGAGGGAACATCACATCAAAAGGCACCATAGCAAAGGTATTACTAGAAGTCCAATTCGAAACCTCAAAACTCGGATTTGACTTCCAAGAAATATCGTCCGACTGCAAGCCATTAAAATCATAAGAAAATTCAAACAGTGGATTCACCCTTACGGAAAACTCATCCGACATGTCGTCTAATTCATTATGTATATCATGTGATTCAGACTCAGTGATCGGGTCATAGATCGGCACCAATACTACGAGATCAGGCGGTACTAAGGGGACCACCTTTGGTGGTACCAGTAGAGTGAACTCAGGGCATACCATAGGACTATTATAATCAGACGTACCACACTCATGTCCTAAATAGTCTGCTCGTCGAGTCAATTGGTCAGGAGAAAAAGTCGGTAATACAACGATCGGGAGAGAGTTAAGATCACATTCAAATTCAGGCAACGGATTTAGTATCAAGGGATGCTCATCCGGCTCCATTTCAATAACGTCTTCCAGAGTTATAACTCCCTCACTAATACAATCTTCCAACGCATCGGTCAGGACATCAGTAGCAGTAAAAATCTCAGGGACGGGCACTTCGATATGTCTCGGGCTTGAAATATCAAGCTCAAGTCCTAATAGATCGTCACCTGAATCACGACTGGGTAAGCTCTCATCGAAATATAAATCTTCCGACTCATCCAGTTTATCACCCGACTTAGGCTCAACAGAGAATTCCATGTCAATCAAGGTAGACAACGCAGACATATCGTCGGAGGGAAATAGAGATGACTCTTCGGGGAAGAAGTCATCATCCAGGTCAGTAGGGTAACCAGTCTCCTCAATGTCGCTACCATCCTCAGTGATATTAGCCTCGTCCTTAGTGATGGGCACACTCGTAACCACAGCCTCAGACTCAATCATGCTAATAGGAACACTCTCACCCCGTGGGCTCATGGCATTCCTAGCACTTACGTCTAACAACCTAGGGATAAAGGTCCTAAGTTTCTCTTTCCTCTCGTAGGTAGGTGTACTCATGCTTGAGATAATCAGATCTTTGCGGGGTAAGTATCTAGCGTGAGGATTATAGTCATTCCTAAAGGTTGGTATGGAATTAGCGCCATAACGATACTCACTCAAAGCTTTGGCGTTAGTAGTACGGAGATTGGCAGGATCAAATTGATCCGAGAGGAGGCTACGCATCGCCCACCACATGTGTTTATAATTGCCAACACGACGCTCTTCATTTATCCAAAATGACTGGGCTCGACCTATTAACCGCTCTCGGGCGAAGTGAACCTTTTGGAGGTCATCCCATTCGCGACAGTCAAAATGAAGTTCTATCTCCTTAAGCCAATCCCTAAAATTTTTAGGATACCCTAAACCGTCATAGGTAAGATTAATGTGGCATTGCCTAGGGGGAGACTTAACCATAGATTTATCATACCAATAGTCTAAATGGGAAACGTGAACGTCATAGGCCATAATCGTAAGAACCGGAGAGAAAACTCGATCCGATACTTGTGTTCATGCAAAAAAAAGTAAACTGACCCAAATAAATTAGGATTGTCAGAATTATTCCCGCTTAACCACTAGGGTAAAACTTATAGAAAATAGATTTTCTTGCTAAAAAAAATATGAAGATTATTAAAAAAAGTTTATTTTTGTTTTTTGCTGAAAAAATAAAAATATAGGCCGTTATTGGCAGACCAACTATTAAATTTTAAAATAACTTAATAAAAATAATGACTTAATGAAAAATAATTTTTTTTGGATTTCTTATTAAAAATAAGATAGAGAATTTCCAGAATTTTATTTTTTTAGATTTTGAGAAAAATTTGAAATTTAGAATTTGAAATTGGAAATTTGAAATTTTGAATTTTGAAATTTTGAATTTTGAAATTTAAAATTTGAAATCTTGAAATTTGAAATTTGAAATTTGAAATTTGAAATTTTGAAATTTGAAATTTGAAATTTGAGATCTGAAATTTGAAATTTAAAATTTGAAATTTGAAATTTTGAAATTTGAAATTTGAAATTTGAAATTCGAAATTTGAAATCTAAAATTTGAAATTAAAAATTTGAAATTTATATTTTCTTTAGCCTACCTAAAAATAGAAGGATGGTGCCGATTAAGAAATCGACAATAACCTCCCTCTGATACCAAATTGATGCAGGCCCATGGTTTAGAAGAGAGATTTTCTTGGAGCTTCCAATATATATAGGGATGAGGGGAAAGATTATAGGGAAAACTGGGGAATAATTATATATGAAAAAAAATGAGATAGAAAAGGTGGTAGATTATAATTAATTCTTTTTTGTTAAATGGAGGTGGTTGTCGGTTTAGGGAGGGGAGGAGGCAGATGTTATCGGGTTATAGGAGGGTGTGGTGGCCGTTGGTGGTGGAGGAGGGAGTAGGGCTGACGGCTGCTTGGTGGGGGAGGAAAGAGAGGAGGTGGGTGTGAGGAAATAATAGAGAGGGAGGGAGAGAAAAAGTGGCTGCCTGGATAGAGAGAGGGGGCCGAGAGATTGAAAGGGAGAGGGGAAGAGTGTGGCTGCTTGAATTGAGAGAGAAAGGAAGGGAGGAGGAGGGAGACCGGGAAAGGTAAGAGAGAGAGAGAGAAGAGTTGACCGGTGGTCGGGGGGGAGGAGAAAAAAAAAGGAGAGGGAAGAGATGGCTGAATATTGCCTAGGGGGAGAAAAAAATCACACTTGATTTTCTTGGGTTTTCAATTTTCCATTCTTTCAATACTTAATCAAACAAAACATGGCTTTATATAACCTTACACCACTCAATCTCCTCCATACATATTTAGAACAAAATAAAAACAATTCCAAAATTAAAATGCATGAAAATGGAAGCAAATATATGATGGTTATAAGTATCCATCATAATTACAAGAATAAAAATATAATAATAAGATTACTTAAATTAAAACATTGCTTAAATAGAAATTGCTATAAATGATAAAAGATAAATAATAAAATATATAATTATAATTATAATTTATAATTATATATTTTATTTAAAATGGTGCCGGCAGACATCATGCAAAATATGAAGCGGCGTTGGCGAAGGAGCGTCACGGCGTTGACAAAGAAGCGTCGCGGCGTTGGCGTAGAGCGTCGTCATCAAAAAGTATGAGGCCAGGCAGGAGGCCATAGTATAGTTCAGAAGAAAGGCTAAGATGGGGAGGCTACCACCTGATGCTCAGGAGCCGAGCAAGTATTTTCCCAAGCCCTTTCATTACTTTGAAAGGCAAAGGCTCAAGGAGGAATCTCAAAAGAAAGCTTAACTGAAAGGCAAAAAGCCTGCTGATGTTGCTGAACTTACTGTGAAGGCTCAGATTCAATCAGGAAAAGGAATTGTCATCCAGGAGCCTGATCAGTCTTAGTTTAAGTTTATCAGTTCTTTCAAATGTTTTGTAATGATCTGTTTGTTAATCCAATCAATGTAAACAAGCTGTAACAAACATTTCTAAATGAATAAACAAAACCTTGTTCTGTAATCATTTCTTCATGTTCATCTTTATTCTGTGATGAATCTGTGGTTAATGTTTTGTTTATAAAAGATTCCTGTTGTATTATGCTCTTGTACATCATCATATTAAATTTTCATAAATGGTGTATATCATTAGCTAAAAGGGTTATGACTTCTCCAAATAGGGGGAGATTGTTGGGTACATTGGAAAATGTGTACCTGATTTGAAGAAGCCTAACTTAGCTCAATGATATACATCAAGGTGTATTTGATGTTATTTTGAGTTGACATGTGCAGGTTAAGAATGTACTAAAATACAGGAAAAATATTCAAAGTCCATATGTCGACACCAGAAGAAGCTGTGTCGACACTTCAGAATAATTGTGTCGACACTTGAAGAAGGCTGTGTCGACACAGAGAAAAAGTGTCGACAACATTTGTGTCGACACCGGGAAGCAGTGTCGACTCACAGAAGTTTAGTCGACATCAACTGTGTCGACACTGAGAGGCTGTGTCGACACACAGAATTGCTAGTCGACAACATTTGTGTCGACACCAGAAGACTGAGTCGACACACAGAGGCAGAGTCGACAACATCTGTGTCGACACATTCCCAAGATACAGTGTCAAGAAGCTAAGTCGACATCAAGACAGCTTTGTCGACATCACCAGAGGCAGTGTCGACACTTAAGTCACTTATGTCGACACATCTTGACAGATGGTCTCGACACTTTCTAATAGATAGTCTCGACACTTTGCTGACAAAGACAAAGGCCCAAGATATGTTTGAAGACTTGACAGCTGTGGGTTACAACCGGTTTACTGAAGCTGTCAGACTTGTCAGAAGTTAGTTAGAAACCGGATCAGCCGGTTACTAAGGAGGAAGTCTATATATATAGATAAATTCAGAGAAGAACATAGACGACGACACATTAATCATCTATTGGGAGATAAGATCTCTGATCAAGAAAGTGCAAGGCACAGAAGAAGATCTTCATGAGAAGATCTAAGAAGACATTCTGACGTGTACAACCACTCAGGATCAGTCTAAGTAGAATTCTTTCAAGAATTCTGAAGTATCATCAAAGGTGTTGGATAGAGAGGGATCCAGCCATTTTGAAGACAAGAAGGAAGCTGTCACAGGTTTCTCAAGAAGCTGTCAGGAAATCAACTCAACTAAGTTCAGATTCAAGAAGCTTTGAAGAAAGCTAAGATCCAGTTGATTTCATCCATCAGCTGATCAAGTGCTATCTTGTCCCTTCTCTCTCAACAAGGGAAAGATATTATAAACTCTTTTTCAAATTATGTAGGATCTATTTTTATAGATCTGAGTTGTAAGCCTATGTTAGAAAGGCTGAGTGTAGGAGATTTATTCTCTGAGTGGTAGGGCTGTTTATGCCTGAGTGTAGGAGAAGGTATTTCTCTAAGTTGTAGGCCTTATGGCAAGGCTGAGGTAGGGCTTATTAGCCTGAGCTGTGGAACCTTTCAGGGTTCTGAGTTGTACGGACCTTTCAAGGTTCTGAGCTGTAGGATCTGAGATAAATGTGGAAGTTAGGCCGATTCTAGCACAATGCTAGATAGGTGAAGGGGGGAAAGTGGATGTACCCAGATCTTGGGGAACCACTATAAATCTGTGTGCAATCTGTGATGTGTGCATATTTGTGATTGCTGTGTTGTGTTTGCTGCAGTGTTTGCTGAATTCTCTTATAGTTAGTAATTATATTCTGCCTTAAGTTAAAACAAGCATTAGAACCTATTCACCCCCCTCTAGGTGTTTAGGTGATCTTGAAAGTATAACTATCAGTTTCCGCCCAAGCCAAGGGAGTAAAACACTTTCTACTATAAAGGGTCTCGAAGTGCACCATTTTTATACTCGTTTGGTACTTGTTATTGTAGGCAAACTTAATCATATAGAGATGGTCCTCCCACCTCTTGCCGAAATCCAAGACGCACATACGGAACATATCCTCTATTATCTTATTAACTCTCTTAGTCTGTCCATCCGTTTGAGGATGAAAGGTCATAATGAAATTCAGTTTGGTACCCAACATTTGGTGAATAAGCCTTCAACCATTCGATGTAAAGCGCTCATCTCAGTCACTTACGATGCTACGGGGCACACCGTGCAATCATACTATATTATCAACATAAAGTTTGGCCAATTTCTACTGAATCATCCCTCCGGTTCGGAATGAAGTGTGATAGCTTCATTAAGCGGTCCATGATCACACAAATGACATCGTTCCCGTGCTGCAATCTCGACCAACCATGCATAAAATCCATTAAAATATCATCAAACTTCCATTCCAGAATCGACAACGACTTCAGAAATCCATGAGGCTTCTGACAATACGCCTATACAAATGCGCAAGTGTGACACTTCGCCATATAGAGGGCTATGTATTTCTTCACACCCAGCCACCAAAATAACTTCTTCATGTTTTTAAACTTTTTTGTGCTTCCGAGGTGGATTGAGTACTTCATGAAATGTTCATCGTACATCAACTCCTCCAGTAGTTTGCCAACATTAGGGATGCACAAATGACTGTCTTTCCATAAAAGAACATCTTGAAAAGAAAATTTGGAATTTGACCCATCCACAGTCTCTGCTATATAGCGCTTCATGCTTTCATCAAGCTCCATTATCTGTCAAATTCTGTCTGCAAGGTCATATTCCACCTCTATCCAGTTCAAAAATGCATTTGCGCTTTGTCTCTTATCCACAAAAGAGATCTCTAAGGCTTCTAAGTCACAAATTAGATGTTTATCATACATCTAAATCTAGTTTTCCTGTTCAGGAGCCTTGTGACTTAATGCATCAGTGATAATATTTCCCTTACCGGGAGTATAGAGAATCTCGAAGGTGTAGTCCCTAAGGAACTCCAACCACCTCCTCTATCATATATTCAGAACTTTCTGATTTAATAGATATTTCAGGCACTTGTGGCTCATAAAGATATCAATCTTCATGCCATATAAGTAATGTCTGTTGGATCGTGAGGCGCCCTTAGAGGGGGGGGGGGTGAATAAGGGTTAATTAATTTACTGTAACTAAGCATCGTTTTACTTGGTGAAATATAAGGAAATCAAGTCTAGTTTTTCATAAGAAGAATTGAACACTCAGAAATTTATAAAGATAGAAATAATAACAATTTATTTCAATAGTGCTAAAACTGAATACAATATATCTCTATAGAGCTAGAGACAAAGGCTTATGAACAATACAATTTACTTTTGATTTCGCCGGTCCTTCTACCAAGAACCGGCAGGCTAAAGCGTATCTCCCCCTAGACCTTGCTACTAGCCTCTCCTAGATCTAACCATAATCGTACACAAGACAACAATTTCTCCCTAAGCCGCACAAGGACTTAGACGCCACTCACAAGGCGGTGATTTTCTCTCTCAATTACAATAAGTATAAAGAACAAAACAAAATGAAAACTTCAGAATTAAAACTCCCTCTAAACGAAACGCTGGAGATACCGACGAATCCTTATCAGGGTTGCTTTGAAGGTTGCGTAGGTGTCGTCGATCTTTCATGCTTTGTCCTTCTTGAGAGTATGGAGTAATTATGGATTCTGGAGCTCTCTGGATCGTATGAACATGAAGGAACACTCCAGGTTATGAAACTCGTGATCTCCATAGAAAATTGACTGACTTTTATATTTTGGGGATATTGCTAGGCGATAATGGGTATTTCCTGCTAGCGATTTCATTAACGGCTACCACGTGTCCCACATATTCTTCATTTTCGCATCACAGATCGGTCATATCAATCGTGGCCTATCGCCTGGCGATATCCGATGTCGCCGGGAGATAGTGAAGAAACCACCAGCCGTGTGGAGATTGTGTGTTAACTGCTCATGCCGTTGTCGTCTGTGGGCGATACCCAATATCGTCTGGCGATATCTCTTGAGCTCATCTATTCTGACCTGAAATTATACCCAAATGCCATTAGAGTTAAAACTGTGATATCTGCACATCATAAATACCCAAAGATCAAATACAAATGGGATTTGTTATTAGCAAACCAAAAAGCGTGGAACACATGATCCAACAATCTCCCCCTTTTGATAATAACAAATCCACTAAGAAAGAAATCATGAATGATCTATGAAGTGTTAGTAACTATGAGTAGCAAGACTAAGCAAGTGTATGTGCACAAACTCCTCTTAGATGTAACACTCCCCCTACAGGTGTACTCCACCTCAATCTAAGCAGATTGAACCTATGGTTTTTTAATGTAATTTAAATGTAAATCCAGTAGTAAACCACGAGTATGAATGATATCTATATTTCTTAGTAATAAATTCTCCCCCTTTGGTATTGTCAAAAGAGATAACAGAGTGGTGCAGAAGCTAAAAAGAAAAAATGCAAAGGAGAAATCAAGTATAGAACATGTGAATCAATGTATAATAGAGAATAAAATGAATAAACATGAACATTGGCAACGTCCATCCATTTATATCATAGGCACATACACTAGTGAAGATTAAGGTGGTAACATTTTCGGTCCAATTCTCATAAGAAGAAATTTTAGAGAAGATAATGTTGTGTACATGTGATAGGTTGATGAAAAACACATATGCAGATGCCTTACAAATAAATGAACACGTGAAATGTAAAAAACAGCATAACATAGAGGTATACATGTCTATCTATGCTTGCATCCTAGGATTCAGAGCACATATAAAAAGAATATCCAGATATAGAGTTACACAAGACACTTTACAATTCTTGCCAAGGTGCTCAACCTCACAATGATTATTAAGACTTATCAGAAGGGTAAGTAGTGCTTGGTGAAGGTTCCTTGTCAGCCCATTTTATTGTAATTTTGAATGACACCAACAAAGATGTTGAATGTTTGTGTTTTTTTGAACATTTTGTTTTTTTGACGTGACAAAGGAGTACGAATCCACTTGTGTGAGCATATTGGATAATCAAATATGAATGGTGCAAAGAAAAAACTTGGATAAAGCGATAACGGTAGCATGCAATTCTAATGGTTATGGTAGAACATTCACAATTCACATATGCAGTAAGGTGATGTCATATGAAGATTTTCATAAATGTTAGTGAAAGAACATTATCAGAACAAAAACATTTCTCATACTTAGAGGCATGCGAAAACAATTGCACAAGTATAAAAACACTAGTACTTATGTATGTAGAAAAGGATATGTGATGGTTAAACAATTGAACTATGTTACTGGGAACCCAAAATCGAATAATATGCATTGAACCATGCCTAAACCTGAGAAATGAAGAAAAAATTGCCGAATAGCAATTTTGCTCTGTCGCCCAGCGATATCGGATATTGCCAATCGGCGATAGTGCAAAAATATATAAGATGGCGAAAACATGTCAACTGCATCGTTCATATTATTATTCCATGAAGAACCGAAGCATAAGGAGAAACCGAAGTCGGCGAAATCCTGATTTCAAGGTAAAAAGTTGGATTTTGATTCCTCTTCCTTAGTGATTTTTGAATCAAAATGATTTTTTGATAGATAATTTTAAGTTTTGATGAAAAATTTTCAGTTTTGAAGAACCTTTTTCCATGGTTAGGGGTTTTTGTTAAAGCTTGTGTTTTGAGAGAGATCATAGATCTATGAATTCTGAGTAGTGTTTTCATAAATTGAGGATGTTTAAGATGTAACACCCCAAAACTCAAAAGAGGAACGGATAGCATTTTAAGGCTAAGTCAGAGCCTGATTAGGTTCATACGACCTGTGACACGAGCGTGTCCTAGGCCGTGTCCTGCTCTGTGATGGCAGGGCGGTGTCGAGTGAGGTACACGGTCTGGGACACGGGAGTGTCTGAAGCCGTGTCAGGCACACGGTCTGGGACACGGGCGTGTCCAAAGCCATGTCCTTCTCTGTGTTTGCATTGCCTGTGTCGATTGTTGAACACAGGCTGGGACACGGGCGTGTCCAAAGCCGTGTACTGTTCGGGATATGATGGTTTCAACGTCGATTGAGGCACACTGCCTATGACACGGGCATGTCCATTGTTGACACGGGCGTGTCCCAATCCGTGTCAGATGCTGTGTCCTGTTCTGTGTTCGACGATCGTGTTCATATCATGAAACACGGCCTGTGACATGGGCTAATCACAAGCCATTTTCTGCCCCAGGAATTTATTTTAAGGGCTAATCGAGGCCGTTCATTCTATTTGAAAATGATCCGACGACCCGTAATCCTCCCTGACATGTTAAGTTCGGGAATGTAGGGTTTATTCCTCATTTTCCCTTGGCCATTCTCTTTCTAAAGAGTTAGGGAGAGGGGAGAGCAAGGAAGAAAGGAGGAGGAATCCGGCCTCCGGAGGTGCTTCAGAGCCCCAAATCGCGAGCCTAGTCCATATTTGTGGAGGCGAGGCCGTTGCGGTGCTTTTCATCCGTCTAGTTTCTTCTCTTCTTCATGGCGCCAAAGAGAACCGCTAGGGTAACGATTCTCTTCTTGTACATGTGAAGTACGCTTTCCTTTTTGCATAGGAATCCCGCTCTTGCGAGTGTGCGGTCAGTGTGAGGTATTCCTTCTGGTGGACATGAATAGTCCCCGTAGTTTGCATATAGAGTCTAGAATCGAAGTATGAACATATGCATGATGTGTGAAGCCTACTCGGACAAGTTGGTCTAGATCGGTGATGTTTTCATTATGCATGGATTGCCGGAGAAGACTCCGTTCTGTATGTTTTCAGGGTTTCAACGTGGAAGATTGTAGCAGGGAGTCTTGGGGATTAACTCCAAGGTACACCCAGAAATCTCGGCAGAAGCGAAGTTCTGCCGTTTTGGTGGCCTGGGAGCCAGCCCTGTACATAGCCGGGCTATGTACTGTTGTATGATCGATATGTTGGGATTTAGTGAAGCTTGTTCGGCGCCGATGGCTAAATGGTAGTTGCGAGGTGAGCAATGGGCTGGTGGAACCTTACCCACTCCAAGTGGTTCGGATAAAGATGGCTTGGAGAGCGAGTCTAGGCTTCAACTGAAAGAACTTTAATGCTCATGTGTTTGCCGTCCTGGGGGTGGTGGTGGACCGTGGAATGGACTGGGTTCGGACAGGGTTCACCAAGTAAGTGCCCTGAGAGCACTGGGTGTGTCGCCGTGCGGGCCTACATCTGTGGTGTATTGTGCTGATGTTGTACTTTCACTATATTGTTTGGATATGCTACTAAAATGCAGGGAAGGAGCACCTCCACCCCATACAAGGGGTGGGTTCATTATAATTTGGTCAGCTTTAGCTGACTGTTGTTTTTATTTGCCACCGCTGCGGTGGAATGTTGATTGCAGGTGCTGCAGAGCCTAGTAGTAAATAATGGCTTGAAGCCCTTGGTGCTGAGCCGGCCCTTGAAGGCCAATGCGAACATTTACTTTTTATTCTCATGTGTGACCTGCCTGTATGTCGATGCTTGGAAGACACTTATTATTTAAGTAAATGCTTGTAAGGCCATAAGGCCAACTACTTTGGTGTATTTATTCTGTCATTCCTACTTTTGGTTTAGTGGACATTCATGCTTTGTTTGGGTTCTTTACTTTTCAACTTTTAAAATACTTCCGCTAGAATGTACTCTATGTAGGATGCGTTCTATTGGTTGGATGGTTTCATTTTATAACCCTTCAGTCTGTCTGTAGTATATGGCGTCGGACCCCGGCCGAACCTACTGCTATATGCCATGTGACAGATAGGGGTGTTACAATTTGGTATCAGACTACCGGTTGTGGTCTTGCTTATTTGAATTCGTGGGCGAATTATTTTAAGGGGTGGTGAGCACATGTATGTGCGTCATCGTTATAACATAAAAGAACCCATGAATGTCCACTTAGGAATGAAAATACACATGTTTGAGGAACCTGCGTGTTCTTATAATTACTTTTTGCAATTTTGTTCGGTCACTTAATGGTGTTTTGTGCGTCTATAGGTGACCAGGACTGGTGCAGGGCATTCAGAACACCCGCATTCTGAGGCAAGTAGCGCACCAAATGACGTTCCTACAACCCCTCCTTCAGCAGAAACTATAGGACTGGTGGCTGAAGAAGTGTTTGCAATGATAAATGCCCAGCCAACAAGGCAAGTGTAGTAGCCTGCCCCTACAGGGGAGCAGGTGCCGCTTCAAGAGGCATAACCTAGAAGGGTTGAACAAGTGGTGGTAGAGCCGTTGATACCTAGAAGAGCGACCGAAAAGCATCTCAAACATGTTATGGGCTTTAACCCTCTTGTATTCTCGGGGACTGGAACCCCATCCCAATCCGAGGATTGGCTCTCCCGAGTAAAGAGAGTCTTGACAGCTACGGAAACGGAGGAGTGGCAGAAGACCACCATAGACACTTTCCTATTGGATGGAGTGGCGAGATTGTGGTGGGAAGGTTTAGAGCTACATCACTTGGGTGGAAGGCAACTCACGACCCTCTCGATGGAGTAATTTTCGAGACTATTCTTGGCAAGGTACCTTCCCTCTGCTCAAAGGATCGCTATGGAGAATGATTTTCAGAGGTTAACACAAGGAGACAGTAGCGTGGATGAGTACCTCCACGAATTTACATGGTTGGGTCGTTATGCTAGCTCCACTTTGGCTGATGAGGAGCGTAAGACTAACAAGTTTTACGAGGGTCTACGTGATGACCTAAGGCTACTGCTCTCGGGGCCTATGACGCAGGGCTTCATAACCCTAGTCAATACGGCCCGATCATTGGAGAAAGATATGAGGAGAGTTCAAGCGAAGAAGGACTCCAGTGCAAAGAAGGCGAAGTTCAAGGTGCCGACTTCCTCAAGGTCTGGTTTCCGTAATGGGTATAAGAAGGCTAGGACTTCGGGTCCAGCCCCTTCTTCTGGTGATTCGAGGGAAACTACAAGCCGAACCCCAGACACATGCTATAACTATGGGAAGCCGGGGCACTTTGCCCGAGATTGTTGGAGCAGACGTCCAAAGTCTGAGAAGAAGCCTGCAACCACTTATGAGGAGAAGGGCAAGGCGGTGGAGTCAACCACATCACATTATGCCCCAACCCAACCTAGAGTTTATAACCTGGGCCAGCAGGAGGCCATAAAGCAAGCTGACGTGGTGACAGGTACGGTTTAAATTTATAACAATTTAGCTTTAAATACTTGTTACCTTGCACATGTTAGCTTATTCCTTCTTGTGCTAGGCTTTATTTTGATTTTCGATAATCCGGCGAGAGCACTGTTCGATACGGGAGCTTCTCACTCCTTTTTGCCCGAAGGATTTATATCGTGCATCAGAGTACCTTCTTCGATGGAGAAGGACAAATTGGATGTGTTGTTGCCTAATGGGTGTTCAATGAATGCGGATAGAGTTTGTTGCGTTAAGATAAGGATTGAGTGTCAACAGTTCGACTAGCAGCGTCGCTACGGCCATTAGTGGAGTTCGACATGATATTTGGTATGGACTGGCTCTCGGAGCAGCGGGCATACATTGATTGCAACCGTAAGGAGGTCAAATTGGGAACTGATCGTGAGACGACATTTGCGGGCTTGAAAGGGTCGAGCAAGACTTTGATGTCTGCTCTTCAGGTGGTTAAGGCAGTTCATTCTAGTGCAGAGCTATTTTTCACACTAGTGGAGGCTTCTAAGCCTAAGCCTAGTTTGGATAGTATCCCAGTTGTATCTGAGTATCCTGGCGTGTTCCCTGACGATCTCCCTGGAGCCACACCTCAGCGAGAGATAGAATTCACTATTGATCTAGTGTCTGGTTCCAAACCTGTGTCATGCGCTCCTTATCGGTTAGCACCTAAGTAGATGGCGGAACTGAAAGTTCAAATTCAAGAGCTGTTGGAATAGGATTATGTGCGTCCAAGTTCGTCGCCTTCGAGCGCACCGGTCCTCTTTATTAAGAAGAAGGACAAAAGCTTGCGACTCTGTATTGATTACCAAGAGCTAAATAAGTTAACAAAGAAGAATAAGTATCCGATCCCAAGGATTGATGATCTGTTCGATCAGTTAGTTGGGTCAACAGTGTACTCGATATTGGATCTTAAATCTGGATACTATCTGTTGAGGATAAGGGAAAGTGACATCCCCAAGACAGCTTTCAGCACGCGGTATGGGCATTATGAGTTCGCCGTCATGCCATTTGGGCTGACTAATGCGCTATCCGTATTTATGGATCTGATGAACAGAATGTTCAGAGAGTACCTGGACCACTTCGTGATAGTCTTTATCGACGATATATTGGTGTACTCGCAGTGCGAGAAGGATCATTTCAAGCATCTGTATTTGGTGTTGGAGACGTTGAGGAGGAATCAACTATATGCTAAATTCTCCAAATGCGAATTCTGGTTATCCTCGGTAGCATTTATTGGTCATATAGTTAGTGGAGAAGGGATTGCGGTAGATCCAACGAAGATAGTTGTGATACAGGAGTGGCTTGTGTTATCTACTGTGGCAGAAGTCCTAAGTTTCCTAGGACTTGCCGGCTACTACAGGCGCTTCGTAGGGAACTTCTCGCTGATTGCGTTACCCCTCATGACTTTGACGAGGAAAGATCAAAAATTAGTGTGGTCGCTGGAGTGCGCGCAAGCTTTCGAAGAATTGAAAAGTCGGTTGACCACGACGCCTATTCTATGTTCGCCGATTGGGATCGAAGGATTTGAGATTTACAGTGATGCTTTGGGCAGTGGTTTGGGTTGTGTTCTACTGCAACATGGGAGAGTGATAGCTTATGGCTCGCATCAGCTGAAGGTACACGAGAGGAATTATCCGGTCCATGACTTGGAGTTAGCGGCTGTGATATTTGCCCTGAAGCTATGGAGGCATTACCTGTATGGTGTGAAGGTCAATATCTATACCGACCACAAGAGCCTGAAGTACTTGTTGGATCAAAAGGACCTAAAAATGCGGCAGCAGAGGTGGATGGAGTTTCTGGGTGACAACACCTTCAAGATACTGATAGTTTTACTTTCAAGACAACCTAAACACCTAGAGGGGGGGGGGGGTGAATAAGTACTTTTCCTTGATTTAATTTAAGGCAGAATATAACTACAGTTCTTTGAATAAATCAGATATTTCTATAGCTAACACAACACAACAATCACAAACATACACACACCACAGATTGCACACAGATTTATAGTGGTTCCCACAGGTCTGGGTACATCCACTTTCCCCCTTCACCTATCTAGCAGTATGCTAGAGTCGGCCTAACTTTTTCCTTTAACTCAGATCCTCAGATCCTACAGCTCAGAATCCAGAAGGATTCCTACAACTCAGGCTAACAAGCCCTACCTCAGCCTTGCCACACGGCCTACAACTCAGAGAATACCTTCTCCTACAACTCAGGCATAAACAACCCTACCTCAGCCTTGCCACAAGGCCTACAGCTCAGAGAATACCTTCTCCTACAACTCAGGCATAAACAACCCTACAACTCAGAGAATAAATCTCCTACACTCAGCCTTTATAAAATAGGCTTACAACTCAGATCTATGAATAGATCCAACATAATTTGATAAGGAATTTTTTTAATCTCTTACCCCTATTGAGAGAGAAGGGATAAGAACTTTCTTGATCAGCTTCTTGAAGAGGCTGATTGCTGAAATCAACTTGATCTTACCTTTTTTCAAAGCTTCTTGAATCTGAACTTAGTTGGGTTGATTTCCTTTGAATAAAATTGACTGGCAGCTTCCTTCTTAGACTTCAGAAATAGATCTGAATCTTCTTGACAGATTAGTTCAGTATCTACTTCTTGAGAGACATGTGAATGTCTCCTCCTTATCTTCAAATAGCTGGATCTCTCTCTATCCAAACCTCTTGAAGATACTTCTTAATTCTTGATTGAATTCCACTTAGACAGAATTTGAATAGAAAACTACTTCAGAACGTCTTCTTAGATCTTCTCACGAAGATCTTCTTCTTTGTTACTTGTACTTTCTTGATCAGAGATAAATTTCTAATTGTGTTAGTTGTGACAATACTTGTCTTCTCTATGCGTATTTTCTTATTCTGAATCCATCTATTTATAGACTTCATCCATGGTAACCGGCTGATCCGATTTATAACAAACTTCTGACAAGTCTGACAGCTTCAGTAAACCTGTTGTAACTCACAGCTGTCAAGTCTTCAAAAAGTTCTTGAGGCTTTGTCTTTGTCAGCAAAGCGTCGAGTCTGTCTGTCATAAAGTGTCGAGACCATCTATCAATATGTGTCGACACAAGTGACTTAAGTGTCGACACAGCCTTTGGTGATGTCGACAAAGCTGCCTTGATGTCGACACAGCTCCTTGATACTGCATCTTGAGAATGTGTCGACACTGATTATTTGTGTCGACACAAACACTTCACCATTTAATAGCAATCAACTTGGTATAGACTCAGTTGTGTGTCGACACAAGTCCTGTGTGTCGACACAGTTGATGTAGACTCAGAACATAGTGTGTATCGACACTGCCTCCAGGTGTCGACACAATTGTTGTCGACTCTGCCTCTGTGTGTCGACACTGCCTCCCGGTGTCGACACAGTCGATGTCGACTATAATCTTCTGTGTGTCGACACTGCCTCCCAGTGCTGACACAAATTCTCTAAAGTGTCGACACAGCTATTTCCAAGTGTCGACACAATCTTACTGAAGTGTCGACACAGCTTCCTCAGGTGTCGACATATGGACTTAGAATATTTTTCCTGCATTCTAGCACATACTTAACCTGCACATATAAACTCAAAATAAAATCAAATACACCTTGATCTATATCATTGAGCTAAGTGAGGCTTCTCCAAATCAGGTACACATTTTCCAATGTACCCAACAGATACATTATGTGCCTGAGAAAGACAACGATTGCTGATGCGTGGAGTTGCATGGCTCCCGCACAGGCCAACTGGTTATCGATACATGATGAGCATTTAGTTCGTGATTTGGAGGCATTGGAGATCTCTTGTGTTGACAAGTAGACTAGTGTCGAAGCATAATTGAACTAGACAGAGGTGCAGTATGACCTTACTGATAGGATTCGACAAGCTCTGGATGGGGATAATAGCATGAAGCAGATCATGGATAAGGCTTTGGATGGGTCAAATTCCCAATTTTATGTTAAGGATGGACTGTTATGGAGAGACAGTCTCCTGTGCATCCCAAGTGTGGGTAAACTACGGGAGTAATTGATATACAAGGCTCATCATACCAAGTACTCGATTCACCTAGGGAGAACAAAGATGTTTAGAGATATGAAAAAGTTATTCTGGTGGCCAGGACTTAAAAAGGACATATCACTTTATGTGGCGAAGTGTCAAACGTGCGTCTTGGTGAAGGCAAAGTGCCAGCAGCCTAGAGGTTTCTTGAAGTCCTTACCCATCCCGGAGTGGAAATTCGACGATATTTCAATGAATTTCGTGCATGGGTTGTCAAGGTCGCAAAAGGGAAACGCCGCCATTTGGGTGATCATAGATAGATTGACGAAGGTGGCACACTTCATTCCGAATAAGAAGGATGATTCAGTGGATAAACTTGCAAAAAGTTACGTAGATAACATTGTTCGACTGCACGGTGTGCCCCGCAACATCATGAGTGACTGAGATGGGGGCTTCATGTCCAACGACTGGAGGTTAGTGCATCAATTGTTGGGTACCAAGCTGAGTTTCAGCACGACCTTTCACCCACAGACAGTTGGTCAGACGGAGAGGGTCAACAGGATGATGGAGGACTTGCTTCGCATGTGCGTCCTGGATTTCGGCAAGTGTTCACCTATACCTGGTGGAGTTTGCTTATAACAATAGCAACCAGACGAGTATTCAAATGGCACCTTCGAGGCCCTATACGGTAGAAAATGTCGCACACCGTTGTCATGGTTGGAGATGGGTGAGTCGAAGCTGTACAAATGATAAGAATTGGAAGACGCCACTTCATTGGTACAAACTATACGAGAACGATTGCTGATCGCTCAGGATAGGTAGGCTAAATACTATAATGCCAAGCATAGGAATGTTGAGTTTGCTGTTGGGGACTGGGTATATTTGAAAATTAAGCCGTTCAAGGGCGTCTCACGGGTACGACGCTTAAAGAAGCTGAGCCCGAGGTATCTTGGACCATTTAAGATTCTAGAGAAAATTGGTGAAGCAGCTTATCTACTGAAGCTATTAGTGGAATTGAGTGGTCAACACGACGTATTCCATATATCGGTGTTGCGGAAGGCGGTGCAAGAGCCTTCACAAGTTATTGCGGTCGATCTAGTACCTATTGATAATGGGTTAACGACGAAGGTCAAGCCCATTCGCATTGAGTACTTTGAAGTCAAGCGACTTCATAACAAAGTCATCAGGATGGTCAAAGTCCGTTGGGACAACTGTGGTCTAGAGGAGATCTCGTGGGAGCAAGAGCAAACCATGCTTGAGGAGTATCCCGAGTTATTCCACTCAGGTACCATTTAATTTTGTGTATCTTTTCCATCTATAATTTCGGGATGAAATTCTTTTTAGGGGGGAGGGAGATTTGTAATGCCCCAAAACTCAAAAGAGGAATGGATTGCGTTTTAAGGCCAAGTATGAGACTGATTAGGTTCACACGGCCTGTGATACGGGTGTGTCCAGGGCCGTGTCTTACCCTGTGATGGCAGGGCGGTGTCGAGTGAGGTACACGGTCTGGGACATGGGCGTGTCTGAAGCCGTGTCAGGCACACAGTATAGGACACGGGTGTGCCCAGAGCTGTGTCCATCTCTGTGTTTGCACGACCTGTGTTGATTGTTGAACACGGGCTGGGACACGGGCATGTCCGAAGCCGTGTTCTGTTCGGGATGCGACGGTTTCAACGTCGATTGAGGCACATGGCCTATGACACGGGAGTATGCATGGTTGACACGGGCGTGTCCCAAGTAGTGTCAGATGTCGTGTCCTGTTCTGTGTTCGACGATCATGTTCAGATCGTGAGACACGGCCTATGACACGGGTGTGTCACAAGCCATGTTCGACCCCAGGAATTTCTTTTAAGGGCTAATCGAGGCCATTCGTTCTATTTGGAAATGATCTGACGACCCGAAATCCTCCCTTGCATGTTAAGTTCGGGAATGTAGGGTTTATTCCTCATTTTCCCTTGGCCATTCTCTTTCTAAAGAGTTAGAGAGAGGGGAGAGAAAAGAAAAATAAGGAGGAGGAATCCGGCCGCTGGAGGTGCTTCGGAGCCCCAAATCGCTAGCCGAGTCCAGATCTTTGGAGGCGAGGCCATTGCAGTGCTTTTCATCTGTCTAGTTTCTTCTCTTCTTCATGGCGCCAAAGCAAACTGCTAGGGTAACGATTCTCTTCTCGGACATGTGAAGTCCTCTTTCCTTTTTGCATAGGAAACCCGCTCTCGCGAGTGTGCGGTGAGTGTGAGGTATTACTTCGGGTGGACATGAATAGTCCCCGTAATTTGCATATAGAGTCCAGAATCGGAGTACGGACATAGGCATGGTGTGTGAAGCCTTCCCGAATAAGTTGGTCCGGATCTGCGATGTTTTCATTATGCATGGATTACAGAGAAGACTCCGTGTCGTATGTTTTCGGGGTTTCTATGTGGTAGATTGCAGTAAAGAGTCTTAGGGATTAACTCCGAGGTTGCACCCAGAAATCTGGGCAGAAGCAAAGTTCTGCCGATTTGGTGGCCTGGGAGCCAGCCTTGTACATATCCGGTCTATATACTATTGTATGATCGATACATTGGGATTTGTTGAAGCTTGTCCCGCGCCGATGGCTAAATGGTCGTGGCGAGGTGAGCAACGGGCTAGTGGAACCTTACCCACTCCAAGTGGTTCAGATAAAGATGGCTTGGAGAGCGAGTCTATGCTTCGGCTGAAAGAACTTTAATGCTCACGTGTTTGCCGTCCTGGTGGCGGTGGTGGACCGCGAAATGGACCGGGTTCGGACCGGGTTCATCGAGTAAGTACCCTGAGAGTACGGGGTGTATGGCCGTGCGGGCCTACACCTGTGGTGTATTGTGCTGATGTTGTACTTTCACTATATTATTTGGCTATGCTACTAAAATGCAGGGATGGAGCACCACTGTAACGACTCCACCCGTTAAATAATATATAATAGAAGGTCCGGCCGGGCCCCCGCACTATATGCCACAAACAGACGATGATGTCACAGGTTAATACCAAAATACCATCGCACCCTAACCCAGAGCATTATAGCGGAAGCTTATTAATTGCAAGAACTCAATCAATGAATGTCCACTACTATATAAATAACCCATTTATATATAAAACCAGGAATGTATACAAGCACACACCGCTCACGGCCTTAAGGCCTTGCAAGTTTCTCTTTACAAAATATGATTTCATACATCGGCATGTAGGCTGGCCACACATGAAATCCAATTATTCGCACGACCTTCAAGGGACTACAAGTAGCAGCAGCAAGGGCTTTGGCCCGCTCAATCCAAGTCAGCCCGCAACACTTGCATATGGACGTTCACCCCACGGGTGCTAAACAAAGCAACGGTTAGCATTCAGCTGACCAATTATAACGACCCTACCCCTTACCAGGGACAGTGGTTCCTTCCCTGCATGCATTTCAATCACAACAAATATCTTTATATCACATCAAATGCTCGCAAGCACAACATCATCACGAACGCCGGTCGCAGCCCGATGCTCCGTGCACTCAGGGCACATTTACGGTATACCAAACAACCCTTTGTAACACCACCAATCAGAGGTGATTAACTTGTTGGATATGGGCAATAGTCTACTACAACACGCATGTTGGAGACCTCTCGCGCCCATTCCACTCAGAGGTGTTCACCTCCCGGTAATACTTGAGCATTTCAGACTGACCTACTACAGTAGTGTAATAAGCCGGGAATGGCCGCAGCCCCCATTTGCATTGCCACTAATCGATCTCCTAAATAACCAGTGACAGGACAACACTTTCCCGTTGCTCAATTCATCAATAGTGCACATCTTGACGTGGGTCGGCTATCCTCTCCCGGTCAGCCGCAGCTTCATAGCTCACGCAGAGCATCCAGTGCACGCATGCACTCACAATACAATGAGCTTACGCAGAGCCCACAACAAAAGGAGTTTACATAACCCCCAATTCATATACATCCTAACCAACTCCGTAAACTACGCATTTTATACAAGGAGTCTTCTCCGGTTCGCAACATCACCAATCAAGACTACCCGTCCAGATGGGCTTCACACAATATGTCTATTCCGCACTACACACTTCTAGATATAGATGTAGACTCAAATGCTAGAATCTCTTACGCTTTTCACCTCTTGGTGGAGGATCCCATGCATATGCATAAAATAGGACTTCACTTGTCCAAGAAGGAGATCATTACCCTTGACGATCGCTTCGGAGCCATAGAGAAACTAGCCAGTTGGAAATCACCGCGACGGCCTTGCCTCCACAACGTTGGCCTCAGATCTCAAGTCGGACTGCTGATGCTCCACCGATGGCCAGAATCCTTCTCCTTCTCCTCCTCATAGCTCTCCTCTCTCTTTTCTCTTTAGAAAGAGAATGGCCAAAGCTTAAATGAAAAATACTTCTCAATTCTCGGCCTTATAATAGCAAGAAAGAGCTTGGACCACAAGATCCAAATAGAAGGAAATGAACGGCCTTAATCTGCCCTCAATATTTATTTTTGGGCTGATACGGCCTGTGACACGCCCGTATCACAGGCCGCGTTCACTAAGCGGTTAAGGAACTGACTCTATCCAGACAAGGACATAGGCTTAGTCACGCCCGTATCAACTCCTAACATGCTTGTGTCACGAAGTACACGCCCGTGTTGAGGGGCGTGTCCCTCAATCAACACAGGATCAACACTCCTGAAAAGGACACGGCTAAGGCACACACCCATGTCCTTGGTCGTGTGCCCAACACGCCCCTATGGCACGCCCGTGTCACAGGCCGTGTGCCACACTCGACACAGCCCAGTTACCAACCCGAGTAGGACACGGCCTCAAACATACCCGTGTACCTAGCCGTGTTGCCTCTCAACGATCGTCGACTTCATTTTCGTCGAGCTCTCGCGATACACCCGAGTACCTAGAGCTGGACACGCCCTGGAACACGCCCGTGTCACCCAGCCTGAACTCCAAATTGGAATTTGGGGTGTTAACACCCTCCCCTCCTTACAAAAATTTCGTCCCGAAATTTAGCGCAATAATTACATCAACACAAGCACTTCGTTGCAATAAAAACCAAAACGATCAGGGTTTAGATCTCAGAGGTCTTAGCTTTGTTGGGTACATTGGAAAATGTGTACCTGATTTGGAGAAGCCTCACTTAGCTCAACGATATACATCAAGGTGTATTTGATGTTATTTTGAGTCTATATGTGAAGGTTAAGTATTGGCTAAAATGCAGGAAAAAGTTTCTAAATCCATGTGTCGACACCAGAGGAAGCTGTGTCGACACTTCAATAAGTTTGTGTCTACACTTGGAAAAGGCTGTGTCGACACACAGAAGCTTAGTCGACATCAATTGTGTCGACACCGGGAGGCAGTGTCAACATACAGAAGCAGAGTCGACATCAACTGTGTCGACACCTGGAGGCAGTGTCGACACACAGAATTCTTAGTCTAAAACAATTGTGTCGACACACAGTACTTATGTCGACACACAGCAGAGTTTCAACATAGTTGATTGCTGTAGAGTGAAGAAGTGATTGTGTTGACACAAATAATTAGTGTCGACACATTCTCAAGATGCAGTGTCAAGAAGCTGTATCGACATCAAGGCAGCTATGTCGACATCACCAAAGTCTGTGTCAACACTTAAGTCACTTGTGTCGACACATATTGACAGATTGTCTCGACACTTTAAGACAGTCAGTCTCAACGCTTTGCTGACAGAGATAAAGTCTCAAGAACTATTTGTGGACTTGACAGCTGTGAGTTACAACAGGTTTACTGAAGCTGTCAGACTTATCCGAAGTTAGTTAGAAACCGGATCAGCCGGTTACCTTGGATGAAGTCTATATATAGATTGATTCAGAAGAAGAAACAAGTTGATCATACACACAACTAACACAACTATTGTGAGATTGATCTCTGATCAAGAAAGTACAAGTCACAGAAGATCTTCGTGAGAAGATCTAAGAAGACATTCTGTAGTGTTCATCCACTCAGATTTTGTCCAAGGAGAATTCATTTCAGAATTCAGAAGAAACTTCAGAAGATTTGGGGAGAGAGAGAGCTCCAGCTATTTTGAGGTCAAGAAGGAGACAATCACAAGTCTCTTAAGAAGTAGATCCAAAACTAATCTACTAAGAAGATCCAGATCCATATCTGGAATCCAAGAAGGAAGCTGGCAGTTAGTCAACTTCAAAGGAGATCAACCCAACTAAGTTCAGATTCAAGAAGCTTTGAAGAAAGCTAAGCACAGGTTGATTTGAGTCATCAGTCTCATCAAGAAGATGATCAAGAATCCTCTTATCCTTTCTATCTCAACAAGGGTAAGAGACCATCAAAATTACTTATCAAATTCTGTAGGATCTTTTCAAAGATCTGAGTTGTAAGCCTATGTTATAAAGGCCGAGTGTAGGAGATTTTGATCTCTGAGTTGTAGGCCTTGTGGCAAGGCTGAGGTAAGGCTGATTGAGCCTGAGTATAGGAGAATTGGTTCTCTGAGTTGTAGGCCTTGTGGCAAGGCTGAGGTAGGGTTGTGAGCCTGAGTTGTAGGAACCTTATAGGGTTCTGAGTTGTTGGAACCTTTCAGGGTTCTAAGCTGTAAGATCTGTGGATCTGAGAAGAAGGAAGAAGTTAGGCCGAATCTAGCACACTGCTAGATAGGTGAAGGGGGAAAGTGGATGTACCCAGACCTTGGGGAACCACTATAAATCTCTGTGCAATCTGTGATGCTTGTGTTATTTTAGATTCTGTGATTGCATGTGCTGTGTTAACTGTAGAGATATCTGATTTATATTAAAGAACTGAAGTTAAATTCTATCTTAAGTTAAAACAAGGAAAAAAACCTATTCACCCCCCCCTCTAGGTGTTTAGGTTGTCTTGAAGTTAAAACTATCAAGTGGGATCAGATCCAGGTTACTCAAAGAAGGACTTAACAGTCTGAGTTAGATCCCTAAGGCAGAATCAAGAATCAAGAAAATGGGTTCTGGAGAAAATAATAAGGAACTAGGTTCTATGAAACTACCCATCTGCAGGAAGGAGATATTTGGTATATGGAAAGAAAGAGTCAGATTGTTTATGGAGGCTTCTGACCCAAGGATCTATATTACAGTAAAAGAAGGTCCTTATGTTCCAATGAAGGTATCTGTTCTAGATGCAAACCAGAGAACTCCCAAGGATTTTTCTGAGATGACTAAGGATGAAATTATACTGGCAACTATGGATAAAAGAGCTCAGAATATCATAGTAAGTGCCATAGATGATTCAACCTTTCAGAATTTGATTCACTACAAGACCTCCAAGGAAATGTGGGACACTTTGATAGTCTACATGGAGGGTTCTGAAGAAGTTAGACAAGATAGAAAGTCTATGCTAAATCAGGAATATGAAAGCTTACGATAAGGGAAGTCAGATAGCATATCTGAGTGCTATAAGAAGTTCTACAGAATTATAAATGAACTGATGTCTTATGAAAGAGTCTTCAGTACATATGAACTGAATGATAAATTCCTAAGATCCTTGACAAAGGATTGGGACACCAAGATTTGTGCCATTAGGGAAGTGGCCAAACTTGCAGATATTTCTCCTCCAACTTTATTTGGAAAGTTACTGTCTTATGAAATGCAACTAATGACTAGAAAAGAGGAAGAAAGAAATGCTAAAGGGGAGCATAGAGAAAAGTCTATGGCCTTCAAGGTTGAAGCCACTAGAAAGAATAGGAGGATGTCTCCATCACCTCCTAGGGAAGTTGCTGAAATTACCTCAGATAATTCAGACAACCAAAATTCAGATAGCAGTGATTCAGATGCAGATTTTGCTGCCTTTACAAGACAGTTTCAGAGATTATTGAATAAGAAGTAGTGGAAATCTAGGCCCTCAACATCACAGCAAGTTGATGACTATTATCAAAAGAGAAAGTCATCAATAAAGGATAAGAGCAGGTCTAAGCCTAGCAAATCTACAACATCAAAGATTGTTAGCTACTACTGTAATAAGCCTGGACATGTTGTAGCTGAGTGTCCTGACAAAAGAAAGGAGTCTGCTGATAAAAGAAAGACTCAACAAAAGAGCAAGAAGGAGAAATCCTTTGTTGCTAAGAAGGAGAAAAGCTTGACAGACCAATCATCTTTAGTGTCTGAAACTGAAGCTGAAGCATATATTGGTCTTTATGCAGCTGATGAAGAAGATGAGTTTATACAACTGCTGGACTCCATCTATAAACAAGAAGACCATCAGTGTATTGGACTGATGGCTGTATCAGAAGAAGACAAGTGCCAGGATCATCCTAATCCTAGTAAGGTACAATGTATTTCTAGAAATTCTAATTGTAGCACTGGTACAGAGTCAGCTACATCTGCATCAAGTGATGTGTATGAGTCTGAATCTGAAGGAGATATTCATCAGCTGATAGATGAATATGGGGACTTGTTGCAAGCACTAAAGAAAAGCAAGAACCTGACCAAAACTCAGGCTAAGGATATTGCAGATCTTAAGATGGCTGTATCTGACTTAAAGAAAGAGTTAGATCAAAAATTGAATGAGATTGCCAAACTGAAAAATATAACTGTTATTCAGATGGGCACAATCATATACAAAAATGATCTAATTAAAAGTCTGGAAGTCAAACTTCAAAAGGAGAAATATTTGGTGGCTAGTTATTCCAAGCCAAAATCAATTTTACCTTTAATAGATGAGTTTGCGGCTCAAAAGGGTAAGGCTGGAATAGGCTTTAAGGGTAACACCAGGGCTGTCCAATTCAAGAGAAAAGGAAAAGCCTCAGTCCAACCACTAAATTTTAAAGTCCCTGTAGTTTTTAGAAAGGTGCACGAGCCTTCTAACAAGTATGACTTTGAGAATACTCAAGGTCATAGTAAGACTGAAGTTCTGAATGACAAGGGTGGTTATGTCAATAAGGCAGCCCATGTTCATAACCCCCATGTTTTTAAGAAAATAGTGGGTGTAGCTGCAGCAGTACCAACACAATACAAAAGAGTTGATGTATCTAAAAATAGATATAACAAGTATGAATGCTGGTGCTGTGGCAAGACAGGTTATTATTCCATAGATTGCTGGCACAACACTAGTGTCAGGAAGAACAACAGTCTACCTGTTAGAAGAGCTGCAGGTAGATTTGGTAAGCATGAAGCTAACCTGAACCAAGGACCCAAGACTTACTTGGGTTCTAAGGGTAAGTAATTCTTTGTTGTAGGCGAGTCCAAGTCACCATACCCCTATATGGTACTTAGACAGTGGATGTTCCAGGCACATGACTGGAACAAAGGGATTGTTGAAGGAGTACTTGCCTATCTTAAATGGGCCTAAAGTAATCTTTGGTGGCTCTGAAAAAGGCATCATCAAAGGATTTGGTAATATTTCTAGTAACCTGATTACTATCACTCAAGTGGCCTATGTGAAGGGTTTGAAACACAACCTTATAAGCATAAGTCAGCTGAGTGATTTAGGATATGACATTTCATTTGTTAAGAATGGATGTCATATCAAGAGGTCAAGTGATCAAAAGATCATTTTGACAGGATATAAAAAGAGGAATGTGTACTGTCTCAATTTTGAGTATGAGAACAAAGGTTCTCATATTTGTCTTGTAGCTGATGAGAGAGCTTCTCATTGTGTCAAATGGCATAAGAGGCTATCCCATCTTAACTACAAAACAATTGGCTAACTCTTTAGCAAAGAGTTAGTGAGGAATGGTCCTCAAGTTAAGTGTATAAAGGATGGGATATGCTCAGCTTGTCAAAAAGGCAAGCAGACAAAATCCTCCTTTCATAGCCTTCAAAACAAGGATTCAGTGAGGTGTCTATACCTCTTACATATGGATCTTTTTCGTCCTATGCCAGTTCATAGTCTAGGTAGGAAGGTCTACACTTTTGTGGTACTAGATGACTATTCTAGATATTCTTGGGTGTTCTTTCTGAGACATAAATCAGAAACCACAAGTGTTTTACATAGTTTTGTCAAACAAATTCAGAATGAACTGGATAGTACAGTGGCCAATATCAGAAGTGACCATGGCACTAAATTTCAATCTGAAAGTATGACAAGACTATGTGAAGAATTTGGGATTTTCAAGAATTCTCCTCACCAAGAACACCACAGCAAAATGGTATTGCTGAAAGGAAGAATAGAACATTGATTGAGGCTGGTAGAACACTATTGAGTGACACTTCTCTCCTAGAATATTTCTGGGCTGAGGCAGTAAACACTGCATGTCATGTGCTCAACAGGGCTTCTATCACTAAGTGCCACAAGAAGACTCCCTATGAGATTATGAAAGGTATAAAACCAAATCTATCCTAATTTAGGAGCTTTGGTTGCAAGTGCTATATCCTTAACAATGGCAAGTCTAATTTAACAAAGTTTGCTGCCAAATCCCAAGATGAGATATTTGTTGGGTACAACAACAATAGTAAGGCTTATAGAGTCTATAACTTGATTACTCAAGTTGTAAAAGAATCTATACATATTGTATTTAATGAAACTAGATTGATCAACAGTGAGTTGCCTTGTAGTTCATGCAGTCCAACAGGTATAAAAGAGAGAATGGACAAGCTTTCCATTGTAGAAGATTCAACTGCAAATCAACAAATGGAAAATGGTGGATGCTATCCAGGGGGAGTACAGGATTCTCTAGAAGTTGAAGAAAACAAAGAGGTGGAACACATTGAAGAAACAGAAGGTATTCAACCTAAAGAGAGACTACCTCCAACAGTTAGACACTTAAAGGATCATCCAGCAAATCAGATAATTGGTGATCTAAGACATGGAGTGCAAACTAGAAGTAGGAACTTGAACACAATGCTTTGCTCAAGCTTCCTATCTCAACTGGAGCCAAAGAAATTTGAAGAATCAATTCTAGACCCACATTGGATTGATGCCATGCAAGAGGAGCTGAATCAGTTTAGAAGATGCAAGGTCTGGGAGTTAGTTCCTAAACCAAAAGACCACAACATCATTGGAACAAAGTGGATCTTTAGGAACAAAATGGATGAGAATGGAATCATTGTGAATAACAAAGCAAGACTTGATGCAAAAGGATACAGGAAGGAAGAGGGTATTGATTTTGATCAAACCTTTTCCCCAGTAGGAAGACTGGAAGCAATTAGGATGTTCCTTGCCTATGCAGCATATAGAGGATTCAAAGTATTCTAAATGGATGTAAAATCAGCATTCCTGAATGGAAATCTAAAAGAAGAAGTCTATGTAGAGCAGCCTACAGGTTTTGTAGATTCTCTTAAACCAGATTGTTTTATAGACTTATGAAAGCTTTGTATGGGTTAAAGCAAGCCCCAAGGGCTTGGTATGAAACCCTGTCTACTTTCCTTATTGAGAAAAAATTCTCAAGAGGGAAAATAGACAAAACTCTATTCCTAAGGGAATCCAAAGGTAAGATAAACTTAGTCCAGATTTATGTAGATTACATAATATTTGGGTCTACAGAAAATAACCTTTGCAAGAAGTTTGCTAAACTTATGCAAGGGAAGTTTGAAATGAGCAGTATGGGGGAACTTAAGTACTTCTTGGGACTCCAAGTAAGACAGACTAATGATGGCTTGTCCATATCCCAGTCTATGTTCACCAAGGAGTTAATTAAGAAGTATGGTATGGAATCATCCTCCACCATTAGAACTCCTATGTGAACAAGTATGTCTTCATGCAAAGATGATGCAGGTAAGCCTGTAGATGAGTCTTTGTATAGAGGAATAATTGGCTCTCTACTATATCTCACTACTAGTAGACCAGACATTATGTATGCAACATGTGTCTGTGCTAGGTACCAAGCATGCCCTAAAGAATCTCATTATACTGCTGTAAAGAGAATTTTGAGATATCTAAAGGGCACACCTAATCTAGGCCTTTGGTATCCTAGGAATGGAGATTTTCTACTAACAGGATATTCAGATGCAGACTTTGCAGGTTGCAAAGAATATAGAAAAACTACTACAGGTACATGTCAATTTCTAGGATGAAGATTGATATCTTGGAGCAGTAAGAAGCAGACTAGTGTGGCAATTTCCACAGCTGAGTCTGAATATGTGGCAGCAAGAAGTTGCTTTGCACAGCTATTGTGGATTCAACACCAGCTAGAAGACTATGGTATTCAGGTAAGTAGAACACCTTTATTTTGTGATTCTACTAGTGCTATTTCTATTGCTAATAATCCTGTTTCACATAGTAGGACCAAGCATATAGAAATAAGATACCATTTTCTTAGTGAACATGTAGAGAAAGAGGACATCTCACTAGAATTTGTTAAGACAGATTATCAAATTGCAGATGTATTCACTAGGCCTCTAGATGAAACTAAATTCAATAGATTTAAAATTGAATTAGGAATGTTGAACATAGACTAGTCTAACAAATTTGGCTAAGTAAAATTGTGTCGACTCATTCAGTAAAAATGTGTCGACACAGAGGAGTTGTGTCGATAATTCAGGGTAATTGTGTCGACACAGTATCGTAGTGTCGACACCTAAGGGACAAAGTGTCGACACATCCAAAAAATTAGTGTCGACACAACCAGAGTAATGGTGTCGACACCTCCAGAAATTGTGTCGACACTTGCAATAAGAGTCGACACAAAATTTCTGATGGTCAACTAAGTATATCTTGTGTCGACATATCATCAATTGGTGTCGACACATAGTAGTCATCGCCGTGGTCGAGACAATAGAAGTATGTGTCGACACTTTCCAACAGTGTCGACACATTTAGACAGTTTTTTCCCTCCTTTTGACCTTCTTTGTTTAAAAAGGTATAAATTGGTCGAGAAAGTATTCTGTCGACACGCTCACCAGATTTTCAAGACTAAACCCTTGTGTCAACAAACTCTCTTCTCTCAATTCAAGATTTTTCTCCTTTCTAATGTCGCCAAAGATTGAAGATAACATTAACGAAGGCTACGAGCTGGTGCATAATGCTTTTGATGATGCGGCGACAGAGATTAAAGGGGTCATTACCCTAGTTACATATTCTGGGTTAGAGTTTCTGGTTTCTGAACCTACAAAGATCTGGAAGAAAGAAGTATTTGAATTCTATGCAGCTGGAACAGTGGATTCCACTGGACTAAAGATTAAATCGACAGTTCATGGTAACAGAGTCAAACTTACTCTGAAGAGTTTAAGAAAGATTCTTCACATACTAAGAATTCAGGATGAAGAAGAGGTCCCAGCCTCAAAGACAAGAGAGGCTCTTCAGTGGTGTGGATTGGATCTAGCTATGAAGATTGGAGCAGCAATCAACAGAAAAGGGATGAATCAACAAGGAAAGTTTCTATCTGAAGTAGTAGGGAAGGTGATTTTGTGTAAACCAGGAGGACATGATAGGCTATCTGCCTTTATGTTCAGTGTGATGACAAGGATAATCTATAAGATTAATACAGACTGGTCTGCAGTTCTGTTTGAGAAGATAAAAGAAGGAATCAAAAGCCTAATTCTGCTAGATTAATGAGCTTATACTTGGCTGGAGCAATTCCAGAGATAATGAATCAGCTTCCAGGAACTAAGATAAATCATATGAGAAGGATGGATATCAGGATAATATCCAGATGGGATAGGGTCCTCTCAAAGGACATACCTGATGTGGTGACTGTAGCAAAATCACCAGTCCATAAGATTACTGATCATGATCATGTGCAGGAGGACACAATGAATGCACAAGTGCTGGGGGAGCAAGTTAGGGAACAGGTCCAGGACCTGACTGAAAATGCCCAAGTCCTTGAGGAGACAGTTACTGCACAGTTGCAGGGGGAGCCACAGTCTGCACAAGTGCAGGAGGAAGACAGAATCAACTTATCAGAAGAAATAGTTCTACAAACTAATCTTAATACTTCTGTACTTGCTGATGTTGCTGAAAAAGAACTCTCACCAGTTCATAATCAACAAGAGTTCACTATGGAAGAGTTATTTCCAGACATAGAGGGAGCAGCAGTTGAGGGGGAGCAGGCTAATATTGAGGTGGTGCAGTATGGGACTGAAAAGAAGCAGCCTCCTAGTCCTAAAGAAAGAGTTGATATTGCCAGTACTTCTGCTTCAGAGGATGAGGAGATTGCAAATATTAAAAAAAGAAAACTGATGGTTTTCAGGAGGAGAAGCCAGAGCTATAAGAAGGCTTTGCAAGCTACTACTTCCCAATCAACTCCTGAGACTGATTACAACAAATTTTTGGTAGATTTATAATTGAAATTGGATGAGCAGAGATTGGCTATGGAAAAATACGTGGATGACAGCCAAAGGCCCTCTAGTTTGATCTAGCCCAAGATATAAAAGCAATCAGATTTGAGGTAAATCTAAATAAGAAAGAAATGACAGATTGCTTCCACAAGGGGGGAAATGCTGTGGTATTTCTTGCAAAACAACAAGCAGAAATCAAGAAACAAGTGGATGATATTGCTTTCAAACAAGGCTATGTCCTTGAAAATCAAATAAGAATGAATGACAATCTTACTGAATCTCATAATGAGATAGTCACTGAAGTAAGAAAAATAGTTATTGAAATGACTGAAGCAAGAAATAAGGAGAAAGAAGAATTTGATAAGAAGCTACAGGTAGCTTTGGATTCTTTTAAAACAGCTATTACTACCTCTCAGCAAACAATTTCTGCTAAGTTTCAAAAGTTAAGGCCATTCTTTAAAGATGGAGTCAATTACTTGGATGGGCAAATCAGATTTCAAAAAGAGGATTTGAGTGATCATGTGACCAGAGAAGTCATAAAGGGGGAGAGGGTATTAGTCTATGCAGTATCTGATCATGCCAAATGGGTAACCAACAATATTAGAGCCACTCTGGGATATCCACCCTTATGTGATGATGATAATGTGGCTGAGTAAGGTGTGCAACTAGCTCAACTTGAAGGTGATCAACCTGAGGTTGCCCAAGTTATTTACCCCCCTACAAATCTCGAGATGATACATCAACAAGTTCAGTCTATGTACAGCCCTCCTCAACTAGTTACTAATGTTATTATTGAAACGGTAGATATGCCAGAAGCTGGTCTGAAAGCTCAGCAAGATGCTCAATTATCAAAGAAAAGATTTAGAGAGCAGGCAGAGTTAAAACCTGATTTTGAGCAATGGAGCCCCACATCTAGAAATATTATATTAACTGCCTGGAAAGCTGTCAAAGACCAAGTTCATGAAAAGGGTAAATGGTATAATGAGCAGGAGTGGAAGAAGTATGAGGCTAGGCAAGAGGCCATAGTTCAGTACAGAAGGAAGGCCAAGATTGGGAAGCTACCTCCTGATGCACAGGAGCCTATCAAGTATTTTCCTAAGCCTTTTCATTACTTTGAAAGGCAAAGGATTAAGGCTGAAGAACAAAAGAAGGCTGATTTGAAAGAAAAGAAGCTCATTGAAGATACAGAACCTTCTGTGCAGGCTCAAATTAAATCAGGAAAAGGAATAGTCATCAAGGAGCCAGCCCAGCCTTAGTTTAGTTTTACTAGATGTTTCTAGAACTATGTAATTCTTAGTTTTAAGAAATCTATGTAATCAGTGTTAAGAAAATTTTTGAGAAAATAAACAAAATAATGTTTCATGTTCATTTAATTTGCATCCTTTTTCTGTGATGATAGTTTATTATTTGTTTTGTTTATAAGTTACCATGTTAAAAATGCTTATACACATCGTCATGTTTATTTATCATAAGTGGTGTATATCATTGACAAAAGGGTTATGGCTTCTCCAAATAGGGGGAGATTGTTGGGTACATTGGAAAATATGTACCTGATTTGGAGAAGCCCCACTTAGCTCAATGATATACATCAAGGTGTATTTGATGTTATTTTGAGTCTATATGTGCAGGTTAAGTATTGGCTAAAATGCAGGAAAAAGTTTCTAAGTCCATGTGTCGACACCAGAGGAAGCTGTGTCGACACTTTAGCAAGTTTGTGTCGACACTTGAAAAAGGCTGTGTCGACACACAGAAGCTTAGTCGACATCAACTGTGTCGATACCGAGAGGCAGTGTCGACACACAGAAGCAGAGTCGACATCAACTGTGTTGACACCTGGAGGCAGTGTCGACACACAGAATTCTTAGTCTATAACAACTGTGTCGACACACAGGACTTGTGTCGACACACAGCAGAGTTTCAACATAGTTGATTGCTGTAGAGTGAAGAAGTGATTGTGTCGATACAAATAATCAATGTCGACATATTCTCAAGATGCAGTGTCAAGAAGCTGTATCGACATCAAGGCAACTATGTCGACATCACCAAAGTCTGTATCGACACTTAAGTCACTTGTGTCGACACATATTGACAGATTGTCTCGACACTTTAAGACAGTCAGTCTCGACGCTTTGCTGACAGATACAAAGGCTCAAGAACTGTTTGTGGACTTGACAGCTGTGAGTTACAACAAGTTTACTGAAGCTGTCAGACTTATCAGAAGTTAGTTAGAAATCGGATCAGCCGGTTACCTTGGATGAAGTCTATATATAGATGGATTCAGAAGAAGAAACAAGTTGATCATACACACAACTAACACAACTATTGTGAGATTGATCTCTGATCAAGAAAGTGCAAGTCACAGAAGAAGTACTTCGTGAGAAGATCTAAGAAGACATTTTATAGTGTTCATCCACTCAGATTTTGTCTAAGGAGAATTCATTCCAGAATTCAGAAGAAACTTCAGAAGATTTGGGGAGAGAGAGCTCCAGCTATTTTGATGTCAAGAAGGAGACAATCACAAGTCTATTAAGAAGTAGATCTAGAACTAATCTACTAAGAAGATCTAAATCCATATCTGGAATCCAAGAAGGAAGCTGGCAGTTAGTCAACTTCAAAGAAGATCAACCCAACTAAGTTCAGATCCAAGAAGTTTTGAAGAAAGCTAAGCACAGGTTGATTTCAATCATCAGTCTCATCAAGAAGCTAATCAAGAATCCTCTTATCCTTTCTCTCTCAACAAGGGTATGAGACCATCAAAATTACTTATCAAATTCTGTAGGATCTTTTCAAAGATCTGAGTTGTAATCCTATGTTATAAAGGCTGAGTGTAAGAGATTTTGATCTCTGAGTTATAGGCCTTGTGGCAAGGCTGAGGTAAGGCTGATTAAGCCTGAGTGTAGGAGAATTGGTTCTCTGAGTTGTAGGCCTTGTGGCAAGGCTTAGGTAGGGCTGTGAGCCTGAGTTGTAGGAACCTTATAGGGTTCTGAGTTGTAGGAACCTTTCAGGGTTCTGAGCTGTAAGATCTGTGGATCTGAGAAGAAGGAAGAAGTTAGGCCGAATCTAGCACACTGCTAGATAGGTGAAGGGGGAAAGTGGATGTACCCAGACCTTGGGGAACCACTATAAATCTCTGTGCAATCTGTGATGCTTGTGTTATTTTAGATTTTGTGATTGCATAGGCTGTGTTAACTGTAGAGATATCTGATTTATATTAAAGAACTGAAGTTAAATTCTGCCTTAAGTTAAAACAAGGAAAAGAACCTATTCACCCCCCCTCTAGGTGTTTAGGTTGTCTTGAAGTTAAAACTATCAAGCTTGTCTCGCCCCACGACATCGCACAAACACACGTGTTTTCAACAAACACACATACATACAATATGTACATATTACATCATGACAAAAGTAAAGTACATTCTTTACTTTACTTCCTCTCATCCGCGTCCCTCATAATCCGTTTTACAACCTCCTATAACCCCAGATTATGCACGCGATTAGGATGCTCTTCACGATTTGAGCTTTGCGTCTCCTGCACTTCGAGAGTGTACACTCGCGGTTGCGCCCAAGATGCAGATGATTCCGCCACTGCCTTGCCCCTTTCCTCATAGGACTCCCCTGTCTTTTTCTACCCTTTAGAGGGCCACTCCAACAAGCATTGGTTAGATCTCCCTGCCTCCCACATTTAAATCATGTACGTGTCTCAACACGTCCTTGCCCATACGTGGCTCCCGAAGTAACATGTGAAGAAGTTTGTTCAGTAGACCTGAACCTCTTCTTATCCTGCTTCCTAAACTCTGATAGTTCCGACTGCAGAACTTTGAACTCTGGATTTTCCACCGCCAAATTCTTCTTCTCCTGCACCCGCTTCAAGTCCTTCTCCAGCGCACATGCTGTATTTACCAACGTTGGGAAGCCTTGGTTCACCGAACTCGGGAGCGCCAATCTCAGCTCATCTCGGAGTCCCTCATAGAACCTATTCGTCTTCCGTGGTTCTTCCGTAAAAGTTGACCCCGCTTAATTCCCTTGCCTAATAAACTCATGCAGGTAATCATCAACATCCTGCTCACCCTGCACCAAATGTTGAAATTCATTCTCCATTGCAATTCGCCGCGATACTGGCAAATACTTTGCCCAAAACAATCTGGAGAATTCCACCATCGATATATCTCCCAGGCCTCTGCCTGCCAATTAGTACATCTCGACTTCATCCCACCAAAGCCTCGTCTCTCCTTCCAGTAGGAAAGTGGCTAATGTAACTATCTGCCCCTCATCAATCCTGATCTCTATCAGGATCCACTTCACTCTTGAGAGCCAAACCTACGTCTGCATTGGGGAATTCGCCCCGACAAACATAGGTGGATGAAAATCCATAAACCGCTTCAGTTGCTTGTCAGCTGCTTTCGCATCAAGTAGAACCTCCACACGCTCTTGCCTCACACCAACCTGTATTGGCTCCACTACAGGCCTTGCCTGCCCAATAGGTTGTGCTTGAAACAAGACAAATACTGCCTCCGCAACTAAGCGTATGATTTCCGCAGAAGAGGGTGGTGTGTGCACCTCAGCTAGTGCCGCACTCTCATCCGAACGTTGGGGCTCAGACTGCCCAACACCACTTCTTGTGACCTATATGTGAACAAGATATCAGTAACCTCCAATCAAAAATGGCGAACATACCGAATATACACGCTCACATTCCTAGTGGACATTCTTGAGTTCATTAGTGATAACACGGTTTGCACATACACATGCTCGCCACCCGACAAAAGAATTCGACCATGAATTCGAAAGAGGAAGACCGAAACAAACTGATACCAAAATGTAACGACTCCACCCATTAAATAACATATAATAGAAGGTCCGGCCGGGGCCCCACACTATATGCCACAAACAGACGGCGAGGTCACAGGTTAATACCAAAATACCATCGCACCCTAACCCAGAGCGTTCTAGTGAAAGCTTATTAATTGCAAGAACTCAATTAATGAATGTCCACTACTATATAAATAACCCATTTATATATAAAACCAGGAATGTATACAAGCACACAACGCTCACGACCTTAAGGCATTACAAGTTTCTCTTTACAAAATATGATTTTATACATCGGCACGCAGGCCGACCACACATGGAATCCAATTCTTCACACGCCCTTCAAGGGCATACAAGCAGCAGCAAGGACTTTAGCCCGCTCAATCCAAGTCAGCCCGCAACACTTGCATATGGACATTCACCCCACGGGTGATAAACAAAGCAATGGTCAGCATTCAGCTGACCAATTATAACGACCCTACCCCTTACCCGGGGAAGTGGTTCCTTCCCTGCATGCATTTCAATCACAACAGATATCTTTATATTACATCAAATGCTCACAAGCACAACATCATCACAAATGTCGGCCGCAGCCCGACGCTCCGTGCACTTAGGGCACATTTACGGTGTACCGAACAACCCTTGGTAACACCACCGATCAGAGGTGCTTAACTTGTTGGATATGGGCAATAGTCTACTACAACACGCATGCTGGAGACCTCTCGCGCCCATTACACTCAGAGGTGTTCGCCTCTCAGGAATACTTGAGCATTTCAGACCGACCTACCACAGTAGTGTAATAAGCCGGGTATGGCCGCATCCCACATTTGCATTGCCACTAATCGATCTCCCAAATAACCAGTGATAGGACAACACATTCCCATTACTCAATTCGCCAATAACGCATATCTTGACGCAAGTAGGGTATCCTCTCTCGGTCAGCCGCAGCTTCATAGCTCACGCAAAGCATCCAATGCACACATGCACTCACAACACAAGGATCTTACGCAAAGCTTCCCCAATCAACATACAACTCACACAGAGCCCACAAAAAAAGGAGTTTACATAACCCCCAATTCACATACATCCTAACCAACTCCGTAAAGTACGCGTTTTATACACGGAGTCTTCTCTTGTTCGCAACATCACCAATCCATATTACCCGTCTATATGGGCTTCACACAGCATGACTATTCCGTACTATACACTTCTGGATCTAGATACAGACTCAACCGCTGGAATCACTTATGCTTTCCGTCTCTTGGTGGATGATCCCATGCATATGCATAAAGTAGGACTTCACTTGTCCAAGAAGGAGATCGTTACCCTTGATGATCGCTTCGGAGCCATGGAGAAACTAGCCGGTTGGAAATCACCGCGACGTCCTTGCCTCCACAACACTGGCCTCAGATCTCAAGTCGGACCGTTGACGCTCCATCGGCGGCCAGAATCCTTCTCCTTCTCCTCCTCCTAGCTCTCCTCTCTCTCTTCTATTTAGAAAGAGAATGGCAAAATCTAAAATGAGAAATACTTCTCAATTCTCGGCCTTATAATAGCAGGAAGGAGCTTGGACCACAGGATCAAAATAGAAGGAAATGAACGGCCTTGATCTGCCCTCAATATCTATTTTTGGGCTGATACGGCCTGTGACACGCCCGTGTCACAGACTGTGTTCCCTAAGCGGTTAAGGAACCGACTCTATCCAGACCAGGACACGGGCTTAGACACGCCTGTGTAAACTCCTGACACGCCCGTGTCATGAGATACACGCCCATGTTGAGGGTTGTGTCCCTCAATCAACACAGGATCAACACTCCCGAAAAGGACACGGCTAAGGCACACGCCCGTGTCCTTTGCAGTGTGCCCAACACGCCCCTATGACACGCACGTATCACAGGTCGTGTGTCACACTCGACACAACCCAGTTACTAACCCGAGAAGGATACGGTCTCGGATACGCGAGTGTCCCTGGCCTTGTCACCTCTCAACGATCGTCGAATTCATTTTCGCCGAGCTCTCGCAACACACCCGAGTACCCAGAGCTGGATACGCCCGTATCCCAGGCTGTGTCACCTAGCCTGAACTCCAAATTAGAATTTGGGGTGTTACAACCACTACCCCAAGTAAGGGGTGAGGTCATTATAATTTGGTCAGCTTTAGCTGACCGTTGTTTTTGCTTGTCATTGCTACGGTGGAATGTTGATTGCAGGTGTTGCAGAGCCTTGTGGCAAATAGCGGGCTGAAGCCCTTGGTGCTGAGCTGGCCCTTGAAGGCCAATGCGAACGTTTAATTTTTTTCTCATGTGTTACCGACCTGCGTACCGATACTTGGAAGACACTTATTATTTAAGTAAACTCTTATATGGCCATAAGGCCAACTACTTTGGTGTATTTATTCTGTCATTCCATCTTTGAGTTTAGTTGACATTCATGCTTTGTTTGGATTCTTTACTTTTCAACTTTTAAAATGCTTCTGCTAGAATGTACTCTGTGTAGGACACGTTCTATTGGCTGGATGGTTTCATTCTGTAACCCTTCGGTCTGTCTGTAGTATATGGCATCGAGCCCTGACCGGACCTACTTCTATATGCCATGTGACAGATAGGGGTGTTACATAAGACTCCTATACTTTGATCTAGAGTTATCTGTATAAAAAAAATTTCATTTGATTTATTGTTTTAGGAAGAAGATGATGAATAGTGTTAGAGTAATAATATTGTGATTATAATGAGAGAAATGTGGAAAAATCAAGAAGAAATAGCCAGATCTAGTATGAAGAGTTGCTTAAAGCTCAGATCTTGGGTCAAAAATTCTATTAGAGCAAATTTCTGTATCACCTGACGACAGTGGTTATCGTCGACTGGCGATAGTGATAATTTCTGGAATATATTTTTAAATATTTTTTTTTCTGTTAACTGCAGCAATGACTTCCATCTCAAAGGCTCACAGAAGTACTGGCAGTGATTCATATTATTCCTATCAAACTTTTCTTGGGATAGAAAATGCAAATATTGGGATTGGACGGGTCATCGAATTCGATCCTGTCCGTCACACACATATTCACGACTTATTAGCAATGGAAGGAATAATGTCCGTCATTATCCCGGATACTTTTTCGTCTGTGTTAATTAGGGAGTTCTATAATTATCTAAAGGACCCTCGTTTCACGGAACTAAATGGGGGAGTGTGATCACGGATATAGGGACAGATAGTTGAGATAATGCATTAAGATCTTAGGGAAGAACTTAGGTTAATAGATCACGAAAATCTAATAAATGTCATAGAAAATTACCAAAAGGATAGAGACTGGACGCTATTGAATATGGTTTTGCATGGAAACTCCGCAAAAACCCTTATTCAATCGACGACCAATTTCACCACAGATGCACGACTAGTGCAGGATGTATTAAGGCATACCATTTTGCTCAAGTCCGGTGATACACGTAAGATTACGACTTAATTGAGCTATGCCACTTACATGATCTTGGAACGGGAGCCGTTTGATATGACAGATTTTATCTTTTCGATAATACGCTACACATTTAGATTAAAAAGTCCAACCTGGAAGAAATTGAATACATTACCACTTGGTGCGGTCATCCAACACATTTTATATAAGAAGTACACTTGGATAGACCCAGAACTGTATTTCAATGATTGTGTACCCTCTATATTCTCTACGAGTGGTACACCCGCCATTGGCCAATCAGCACGAGGAGGGTCTATAAGAAGTAGTGAACCAGTGCCCACTATCCGAAACCCACCGATTCCAAGAGGTGGATCTTTGCGGGAAGGCTTGGATGACTTGCAAGAGTCGTTCGAAGATCATAAGAGGGAGGTCAAGAAGAACTTTTCGGTAATTCAGAAGTTCTCTAAATTTCTGACCAAAAGCCATAAGTAAAAACCCACTTCAACAGAAGCGGCCGAATAGGAGAATCTGGTCGTAGAGCCTCCCCAAATCGTCTACTCGCCGACCACGCCAGACAAGAAGCAGTGAACACAGTTCAGCAGAAGATCAAGAGGACGACAATGTAGGGCATATCAGGAATATTTGAAGTTTTTGGGAAGATCTATAATTTTGACGCTATCGCCTGGCGACAGTCAGTATCGCCAGCGACAGTGAAGTTTTAAAATTTTTAGTGTTGCTATTTTGAAAATTGTGCTATAATATTATTTGACTTATGCTGTGATGTGAGTGTTGTGGTAGTACTGTTATAGACTCTTAATATTATGGTTTTCTTAAAGTAATCATCATTTTCCTGTTAATTAAAGTTGTTTATTTGTTTACTTATTATGTCAATTCATTCGCTTGATAAGTCAAGGATTCCTAGTTTTAGTCTTAGTAATGAAAAACGGGAATCTAGAAGTGGTTTCGTGAAAATATCGGCAAGCTGTGAATCGGTGCCTATAAAACTAACCTTAATTGTATTTTGCTTAATATGGTCTTTAATGAAGTGATGGCGTACATCAATGTGTTTGGACTTAGAATGATGAACTGGATTATATGTTAAGTCAATTGCACTCTTGTTATCACATTTTAATTCAATTGTGTCATGATTAATTCCAAAATCTTCTAATGTTTGTTTCATCCAAAGAGCTTGTACACAAAAACTACCTAGTGCAATATAGTCAGACTCGATGGTGGATAAGGCAACAGAATTTTGTTTCCTACTCGACCAAGAGATTAGTGAGGTTCCTAGAAAGTGATAGGTGTCACTTGTGCTTTTACAATCTAACGAACAACCAGCATAATCAGAATAAAAAAAAGCCATGTAAAATAAATGTATCATTATGTGGATACCACAAACCTATCTTAGATGTGCCAATAAGATATCTAAAAATACATTTAGCCGCTTTTAAATGAGATTTTTTGGGATTAGCCTGAAATCTAGCACATAAACATACAACAAACATAATATCGGGTCTAGAAGCAGTCAAATATAACAATGATCCTTTCATTTCTCTATATAGTGTTTGATCAATATAAATACCACTTTCATCTTTTCCTAATTTCACTGAGACACTTATGGGGGTATTTGTTTGTTTTATATTTTCAAATCCAAATCTTTTTAAAACATCATGAATATATTTAGATTAACAAATAAAAATACCATCATGTCTTTGAGTAATTTGAAAACTAAGAAAATAAGTGAGTTCACCTACCATGCTCATTTCAAATTCATTTTTTATAATTTCTATAACATTATCACACAATTTTTCATTAGTGGATCCAAAAATAATGTCATCAACATATATTTGCAAAACTATAAGGTCATCATGAACATGTTTAATAAAAAGAGTACAATCAGCACTGCCCATTTTGTAATCATTCTTCAATAAATAAACATTCAATCTATCATACCATGCTCGTGGTGCTTGCTTTAAACCATAAAGGGCTTTTTCTAATTTAAAAACATGATCAGGAAATTTAACATCAACAAAGCCTGGAGTTGTTCTACATAAACCTCTTCCTTAATATACTCATTAAGAAAAGTAGTTTTAACATCCATTTGAAATAATTTAAATCTTTTAAAGCTAGAAAATGCAAGAAATATTCTAACTGCTTCCAAACGTGCTATGGGTGCAAAAGTTTCATTAAAATCTATTCCTTCAATTTGTGAATAACCTGTTGCTATAAGTCTAGCTTTGTTACTAGTGACCCTATATTCACTATAAATTTTATTCTTAAAATCCACTTAACGCCTACAACAGGATGATTTGATGGTCTTTCTACTAATTTCCAAACCTTACTACGTTCAAATTGATTAAGCTGTTCATTCATAGCTAAAAACCAAGAATTATCATTTAAAGTGGTTTCTACATTTTTAGGTTCTATATCAGAAATAAAGCACATGTTTGAGAATAAATCATGTAACGATGAACGAACACTTACCCCTCTTGACGGTTCTCCAATAACCAAATCTTGTGGATGATCTTTTAAAAATCTTAGCTCGCTTGGAGGCACATATTCTTACACTTCTTGTTCGTCTTCTTTTTCTTCTTCTTTGTCTCCAAGGATTTCATCATCATCCGACCTTAGTGGAGGGAAGGGCTCTTCATCATTACCTGAGAGATTAGTATCTACACGCGAGAAAAACTCATCAAATTTAACATGAATAGATTCTTAAACCATTTTGTCCTTTTATTGTAAATTTTATAAGCCTTACTAGTTGAAGAATAGCCAATAAATATGCCTTCATCACATTTTTCATCAAACTTGCCTAAATTATCTTTAGTGTTCAAAATATAACATTTACAACCAAAAACTTTAAAATAAGATACATTCAGTTTCTTTTGAAAATATAATTCATAAGGTGTTAATTTCAAGAAGGGTCGAAGCATAATGTGATTAATAACATAACAAGCAGTACTGATGTCTTAGACCCAAAATGATCTAGGTAATTTGTATTCTGATAGCATAGTACGAGCTAGTTCTTATAAAGTTCAATTATTTCTTCTCTACAACACCATTTTGTTGCGGTGTGCGAGGAGTGGAAAATTCATGTTTAATACCTAACTCATTGGAAAAAGATACAAAATTTTCATTATCAAATTCACCTCCATGATTTGAACGAATACACTTTATTTTTAAATCTAGTTCATTTTTAACACGTATAAATAATTTTGAAAATTCTAAAAATGGTTCAGATTTTGACGTTAAGAAGATTGTCCAACATAAACGTGAATAATCATCAATCAAAACAAAAGTGTATTTTCTACCTCCAAGACTTAGTATATTAACCGGACCAAACAAATCCATATGAATCAACTGTAAAGGTCTAGTAGTGGAAACGACATTTTTGCTCTTAAATGAAGATTTTGAAAATTTTCCTTTTTGACATGGTGAATATAAAGAAGATAGATTTCCATGAAAAATATGTAAACCTTTAATTAGTTTATTTTGTGATAATTTTACAATTAGCTTGGAACTAGAATGTCCAAGACGCCTATGCCACAAATCTAATTCATCATTTTTAGATATAAAAAATTTTAATGAAAAATGTGATAAATCATTAAATTTAATCATGTAAACATTTTGAAATCTAGGAGAAGTAAGAATAATATTGTTTGTTTTGGAATCAAAAATTTTTCACATGTTTGAAGATGAATCAAATAAGACATTTAAACCAATATCACGTAATTGACTAATAGAAATTAAGTTATGCTTCAAACCTTTAACATACAAAGCATTTGAAATAGTAAATGATTTGTTACCTACTACTCCAATGCCGATGATCTTTCTTTTTCTGTTAACACCGAATGTGACTACTCCTCCATTCTTCATCTCTAGGCTAAGGAACTTTGATTTGTTGTCCGTCATGTTCGTGGAACACCCCGAGTCCAAGTACCACACATCTTCTTTGTCCTTAGCCTGCAAACACACCTAGAAAGAGGATGAGAGTAAAGATCCAGTTACCTAAGTAGTTCCTCCCATAGTATAAGTGGAAGCCTTAGGTACCCAGACTTGTTTAACAGAATAGTGTCCTGTCCTTCTACAAGTGTGAGTAGTATGACCAAACTTATTATATTTGGCACACGTGACGAAAATAGTTGACGAATTCTTCAAAATAGATTTTGAACTATTGCTGGAAGAAGCAGTTATAGTAGATTTATCATAACTATTTTTAAAAAATGATTTTTTTAATTTTTTACTTATCGCAGACGATAGTGGATGTCGCCGGGCGATAGTGTTCTAGAGAGTATCTGATTCTAAATTTTGCCAAACCATGACATTGGCCCGCCAAAATCATATTCAGTTATTTAAGGCCCATTCAAAATTTTTTAGTGGCCATTTCTAAATCACGGAATTGGCTCTCAATACGGTGTTTTCAGCAACTATAGTGCCGCATTGGATTGTGAAGCTCTTTCTACTTCCTTCTACTTATGACTGAGAAAGTTTTAGAGATCTCTCTAAGGTCTCTTTTTCTCTTGTGAGAGAATCAATGTGAGACCGAGACTTAGAAAGATCTTTCTCCAGTTCTAGTATCCTTGTCAAAGAAGGAAAATTCTCTTGATAAGTTACTTTCTCCTTCCCAAGTATTTTTAATTCATTTGTTAAATTTTTATTTTCTTTCAGTAAAACTTTATTTTCAGATTTTAATAATTTGATTTCAGTTAAGCTTTTATCAAAATACTTGCACGTTCTGAAAAAACAGTATATAAATCTTCATAAGAAGGAGGATTTACCTTAGTGTTTCTCTGGACACTGCTTTCATCATCAGATGATGAGACGTATTTTCCCATCAGGCACATGTTGGCCTCCTCTTCAGTCTCTGAGCTTGAACTGCTTGATTCCTCAAATGTGATGCCATCCTAGGTTTTAGCCTTCAGAACTTTCTTCTTATCCTTCTCCTTGTGCCTCTTTTCCTTCAGCTCTTTCAGATACTTTGGGCACTTGCTCTTTATGTGGCCAACTTTCCTGTAGTTTTAAAACTCGGGTGGAGGTTGCTCTTCATCATCCTATCCATCGTCTTTGGTTTTGCTTTTCCTGTATCCAGATTCCTCTTTATTGAACCCATTCCTGAAAGCATTTCTTCTTTCAGGATTTCTCATGAATTTTCTGAACTTCCTCACGAACAGACTTTCTTCATCTTCTTCATCATTCTCATCGAACTCACTTTCCACTTCCTTCTTGGACTTCAATTCCAATTCCTTCTTTCTTGGCTCCAGGTTATACTCCTATTTTTGAATCCTCAGTTCCACTTCGTGGTTTTTCATATTTTCTATAAGATTCTCAATTTGGAGAGTCTTTAGATCGTGTAACTCTGAGATGGCAGTCATCTTTGGATTGAACTTAGGGGGAAGCAATCTAAGTATTTTCCTCACCAAATCTCAGTTTGAGAAACTCTTTCCTAAAATCTTTGAGTCATTCACTATCTTGCTAAACCTCGTGTACATGTAGTATACATCCTCATCAACCTTCATCTTGAACTTCTCAAACTCTGACTCTAATTGGAAAAGCTTTGAGTCTTTCACCCGCGATGTACCTTCATGAGTAACTTCAAGGAGATTCCAAATATTATACGCAGTTTTACATGCACAAACACGATTGAACTTAGTCCTATCTAACGCGCAGAATAAGGCATTCATTGCCTTAGCATTATTCTTACAACGAAGCTTATCAACTTCGTCCCATTTGTCCTTGGGTTTTTCTATTGTGACACTTCCTACTACAGTTACAGGGTAAGTGTAGCATGATTCTATCATGCCCCACACCTCAATATCTAGAGCTATTATAAAGCATCACATTCGAGCTTTCCAATAGTTATAGTCTGTGCCCGTGAATAAGAGAGGTCTACTTATACCTTGCCCCTCAAAAAATACGTGAGTATTTTGCTCCATTACTCCCAGTGGTAAAACCGATTTCGGAGTAACCTCCTCTGATACCAAGTGTTGGATCATGAGGCGCCCTTAGAGGGGGGGGGGTGAATAAGGGTTAATTAATTTACTTTAACTAAACAACATTTTACTTGGTAAAATAAAAGGAAATCAAGTCTAATTTTTCATAAGAAGAATTGAATACTAAGAAATTTATAAAGATATAAACAATAACAATTTATTTCAATAGTGCTAAAACTGAATACAATATATCTCTATAGAGCTAGAGACAAAGGCTTATGAAAAATACAATTTACTTTTGATTTCGCCGGTCCTTCTACCAAGAACTGGCAGGCTAAAGTGTATCTTCCCCTAGACCTTACTACTAGCCTCTCTTAGATCTAACCACAATCTAGGTGCTGCACACAAGACAGCGATTTCTTCCTAAGCCGCACAAGGACTTGGACGCCACTCACAAGGCATCAATTCTCTCCTAAGCTGCACGATGACTTAGATGTCATGCACAAGATGGCGATTTTCTCTCTCGATTACAATAGGAATAAAGAACAAAACAAAATGAAAACTTCAAAATTAAAACTCCCTCTAAATGATGCACTGGAGATGCCGACGAATCCTTGTCAGGTTTTATTTGAAGGTTGCGTATATGCCGTTGATCTTTTGCGCTTTGTCCTTCTTGAGAGTATGGAGTAATTCTGTATTTTGGAGCTCTCTGGATCGTATGAATAGGAAAGAACACTCCAGGTTATGAAACTCGTGATCTCCACATAAAATTGACTAACTTTTATATTTTGCTGATATCGCCTGATGATAATTGGTATCGCCTATTGGCGATATCGTTAATGGCTGTAGCGTGTCCCACATGTTCTTCATTTTTGTATCGCAGATCAGTCATGTCAGTTGTGGCCTGTCGCCTGGCGATATCCGATGTTGCCGGGCGATTGTGAAGAAACCACCAACCGTGTGAGATTGTGCGTCAACTGCTCATGCCGCCATCGCCTGTGGGAGATACCCAATATCGCCTTGCGATATCTCTTGAGCTCATCTGTTCTGACCCGAAACTATACCCAAATGCCATTAGTGTTAAACCTGTGATATCTGTACATCATAAATAAACAAAGATCAAATACAAATGAGATTTGTTATTAGCAAATCAAGAAGCGTGGAACGCATACTCCAACAATGTCTCCACAACATAAGGGAGAATATCACAGCCGCCAACTCCAAGTCATGGACTAGATAATTTCTTTCATGAACCTTCAGCTGGTGAGAGCCATATTCTATAAACTTTTCGAACTAAAGAAGAATACAACCTAAGCTGCTCCCTGAAGCATAGTTGTATATCTTATAGCCTTCTGTACCACATGGCAAACACAAGATTTGTGTCATGGTCAGACGACTCTTCAATTCTTCAAAAGCTCGTGCACATGCCAACGTCCAAACAAACTTCTGATCCTTCCTTTTCAAAGTGGTGAGAGGCAGAGCTATCTGCAAAAAGTTCTCTATAAAGCCCTTGTAGTAGTCAGCAAGTCCAAGATGTTGGAACCCCATTACTTATTTGGGCTAGGATGACTATCATTTATTTAGGATGTTTAGTTTGACCCACCATGTATAGTGTAGGGTCATAGGTTATTATTTTCAGGGTTGCACCTTCAGAATAATTCCAGAGAAATGAAGTTTGACGAATGCAGAATTCAGTTCGACGAAAGCTGAGTTCTGTTTGACGAATGCCGAGCTCAGTTTGACGAACGCAGAGTTCTGACTCTGAGCTTTGCTCAACGAATGTTGAGCTCTATTCGATGAACATTGATCTCTTCTCAAAAGCTGATCATCTCGACGAACTACAAGCTCAGCTCGACGAACTCCATTCTCAATTCGACGAATTCCAGAGTCATTTCGACGCTTTACAGGATTCAGTTCGACTAATTCTTTGCAGTGTCCAAGCAGTTTTATATGCAGAGGCAGATTGATTTTAAATGGCGTAATTTCAGTCAGTTATACTCTGGTATTTAATGCTAAACATTATTAATGAATATAGCCATTTCTGGCAGCATTAAATATGGGATTTTCATAGAGTTATTATTCTAATTAAATCACCAGGGCAGTTAAGGAATGATTTTATTCCAAATATTTGAATCTAACCGTTATAAATCCTCAGAGATTCTTCAGATAATTCAAGGAATGTTTTTAAAATTCAAATGGTTGAATTCTTCTCAGAGAATATATATACATTCAGAAAATTGTTGCTGAGAGATCAAGAGATAGATTTTGGATTACCGATTGAGACATATAGAGGCATTGATTAATTTGCTTCTGACCCTCCAAGAGACAACCAATTTCACATCAGTCTGAAATTTCTATTGGATAGGAACAATATTCTTGAAGGCCTACACCCTGAAGAAATGTCTCCCTCTCCTGATCATAATATCTACACAAATTAGGGGGACTTTTTTCTTACAATATCCACTAGTCTTCTCAGAGAATTGTGACAGAGAAGACATCATCACTTTTTAGTTTATTTCATAAACTGTATACAGGGTTTTTAACTCCCTTCAAAAGTTATCTTTTGGTTTCTAAGTCTCCTGATCAAAAGACTTAAGCCTGGTTTTTGGGCACCTGGTTAAAAGCTCAAAGGGTTGCTAGATCTCCCTTAGAGAATAGATCTTCTGGTGGCAGGGCACCTGATCAAAAACCTATAGTGGATTCCAACCAGGGTGGTAGAAGAGTGGACATACCCAGATTTATTGGGGAACCACTATATTTCCTTGTATCATCTATGATTGTTTTACTTCTCTTATTTGTGTGCTTTGATTCTTGCTTTATATATATATATATCACTTACTTTAAATCTGCTATAAAAATAAATTAAAGTTTATAAAATACACTATTCACCCCCTCTAGTGTAAAGTAGATCTATCCCTCACTTTCACAAGGAAACTTCTAACTTCTGCCATAGTAGTCAAAACAGGCCACTCATGTATCGCAATAATCTTTGTTAGATCCATAACAATACTCTCTCCACTAACCACATGACCAAGAAATGCCACCTATGATAGCCAAAACTGGCGTAGAGTTGATTCTTCCTTAAGGTATGCAAAATTATATGCAAATGGTTCACATGATCCTCTTCTGACTGAGAGTACACTATATCATCTATCAAGACGATCACAAATCAATCCAAATACTCTCATAAGGTTCTGTGCATCAGATCCATGAATACAAATGGCACATTTGTTAGCCCAAATGGCAATACGGTGAACTCATAATGTCCATAACAGGTACTAAATGCTGTTTTGGGAATATCACTTTCCTTAATCCTCAACTGCTAATAACCGAACTTCAATCCATCTTTGAGTATACATTTGATCCAACCAGCTGATCAAACAAATCATCAATTCTTGGAATCAGATACTTGTTCTTCTCCACCAGCTTATTCAGTTCACGGTGGTTGATACATAAACGCAAGCTTTCGTCATTCTTCTTCACAAAAAGGACCGGTGCACTCCAAGGATACATACTCAGACGTATATAACCATGTTCTAGTAACTCCTATAATTGAACTTTCAATTCTGCCATCACTTTTGACATTATATGGTATGACAAGCATTCCACAAGTTTCATACCTGGCACCAGCTCAGTACTCGATCTCTCGCTAAGGTGGAAATCTAGGGAGGTCTTTCAGAAACACATATACAAACTCAGACACTATAGGAACATCACTCAAACTGGGCTTAGGCCTTGATACTTCCAACAACGTAAAGAATAATTCCATACCTTTTCGAACCACCTTGACCTCTTGGAGAGTAGACATCAATATCTTACTCGATCCTTGCATACCAACAAACTTAGTCTCATGCTTGACTTTTTACCCCAGTGTGATTTCCTTCGAGTTGTAACCAATATATGCACACTGCTCTGAAAGCCAGTCCATGCTAAATATCACATCAAACTTTGATATTTGCAGCATTGTTGCTTCCACTCCAAACTCATGACTTCTTATCCATACCTTAACACAGTAAACTCTATCCCCACGCATCAAGAACCCATTAGGCAGCAACATATCCAATCTATCTGTTGATAAGAAAGAGACACTCTGACCTGCAATGTGAAGCCCTCAGATTGAAAGGAGTGAGAAGCTCCTATATCAAACATTGCTCTCACCGAATAATCCAGAATTAAGACAAAACATAATACTAACATGTTAAACAAGCAATGCACAAGGTAGAAAGTATATAAAGCAGTAAAAGTTTTATAATAAATCATATATCACCATATCGCTCTATTTAATGGCCTCCTGCTGGACAAGATTATAAACTCGGGGTTGTGTTGGAGCATAATGAGATGTAGTTGACTCCACTGCCTTCCCTTTCTCTACATAAGACGCATCTGTCTTTTTCTCCATCCTCAGAAGACTACTGTGACACTCCCGAATAAAATGTCTTAGTATGCCATAAGTATAGCAAGTGGGCAGACCTCGTCCAATAGTCAATCCAGAAATAATAGAAGAAGCTGGCTCTAAAAACCTAGATTTCTTCCTCCACCTATTTTGCCAAGACTTCACAGAGTTTGGTACTTTGAACTCTGGCTTTTTCATCGCTAAGTCCTTCTAATGTTGGACCCACTTCGAATCCTGCTCTAGGGATCGGATTGTGTTTACTAAGGTTAGAAATCCCTGCGTCATCGGACCTGATAAAAGTAACCTCATATCATCCCGCAGACATTCATAAAACTTGTTGGTTTTTCTCTCCTCATCAGCAAACATGGAGTGTGTATAACACCCAAGTCTAGTAAACACATTTAGATAATCATCTACCAAACTATCACCCTGATTCAACCCCTAGAACTGGTTCTCCAACGAAATATCAGTTAGTTGATTACCCGCAATCTGATGCAACTCAAACTTGTCCCACCAAAGCTTCGCCTCTCCATCCAACAAGAAAGTAGTTAAGGTGACTTTCTGTCCTTTCTCTGTCTTCATTGTCATCAAGATTCTCTTTATCCTCGAGAGCAAATCTTCAGTTTGAGTTAGGGATCCAGTTTCGATAAATATAGGAGGATTAAAGCTCAGAAAGTGTTTTAGTTGCTTCTCTGATGCTCATCCTACTACTAATGGCTCTTCAACCACTTGTCTTACCACCACGGGCTCAACTATGCCAACCTGCACCTGGGACACTATAGGAGTAGAAGGATGTACAGCCTTCCTGTTTGCACATTGATCAACGCAAAGACAGCTTCAACAATTAAACAAGCAGTCTCTATATATGAAGGAGGTCATCAGTTGGTGCACTACTATCAGTAGAGTGATGGGGTTGAGACTGCCCCGCACCACTCTTAGTCACCTATAATCAAGAAACACACAATTAAGTGACTATTAACATTGCAAACATTTATCATAGGAACACACATGTTCCTCAAACATGCGTATTTTTTTTCCTAAGTGGACATTCATGAGTTATTTCATGTTATAACGACAAAGCACACACGTGCTCACTCCCTAAAAATAATTAGACCACAAATTTGAATGAGGAGGAACCGACAAAAGAAGATGATACCAACTTATAATACCACACCCTTCATGAAGAATATAACAGAAGATCTAACCGGGGGACCAGGCCATATTCAACGAATAGACAGTAGAGTTACAAAATGAAACCAAACACATAACCAAACTAATACAGAGTTCGTAACTAACAAAAGCATTTAATTGCGATAACCCACTATAGGGAATATCCACTAAAATCCACATTAATGAATGTACACAAAAGGTTTGGCCTTAAGGTCTTACAAACTGCTAACATGATTACACGGTAAAGTGATTTATATATATCGATGTGCGGGTAAGCAATACATGAAATTAGTTAATCAAAGCACTTGGCTTTCGAGGGCTAGCTCAATAAAAAGGGCTTCAGCCCGCTATTTCCTACTTGGCTCGCCAGTACTTACACAAATATATTCAATAAAGATGTGGCAAAAAACACTAGCCAACTTTAGCTGACCATAATTATAATGACCCCACCCCATTCCCAGGGTGGTTGTACTCCTTCCCTACAAAGCAAGTAGTATGGAAGCATATATAATGGCACATTCATCACAGACGTTGGTACGTTCGACCACACGTCTCGTGCACTTAGGTTACATTATTGGTGTATTGAATTTCAAGTCCCACCTCTGTCCTAAGTATCAACCACTTAGACGGTCATTCATCTTTTACTATCAAGGCCACCTTACCTCACCTACTCTACTAAGATCAGAAGGTGCACTAAGGAGCTACATTTTCACTTACCAGCACGAGACGAGTTCAGATCTGCTTTGCTCGTGCTCAAATTATCGGAATCTCACTGTTACGACGTGGGTACGGCTTCACCTTGTCCCGTTAACATGTGACCAATGTTATCTCTTGCGGTCGGCACACAAGGCTACTAAGCTAGGCACAATATGCCAAATAGCTTAATGCTACACACTTGATTCTCAAGACCTGGGTTTCACATTCATCACATAAAATATTCCAAAGAGCTATCACCAGCGATATCACTATCACTGTGTGATATCGATAGAACCACCAATATATCTCAATCTCGGGTTTACACCCAGAACATACAACCACTCACTGGTCTCTACCAGAAGAGCTATCACCAGTGATGATGTTATTGCAGACAATAACAACAGAACCTCATTTTCTATTGCAATCTCATGTATTTCCTGGAGACACCCTCCAGTACTACTGAAGCAACCTGCAATACCCCAAACCCCCGAAACTACTCATTTTTCTACAGTGTCTTCTCTGGCATGCAAATCAAAACAACACCAATTCAGACCAACTTGTCACAGATGGGCTGTTGGAACACCCTATTATTAATTTGGGTAAGGATCACTATGTCCATAGGATTGTGTCTTGACCTCATTGTGCAGATTTAGAGGTCAATTAGAATAGGCTTAAGGCTTAGAACTTAGGTTTGAAAGCTGCCCCCATGACCTCCTAGTTCAGATTACAAGTGCAGAAGACCAAAGGCAATTTTTGTCGAGCTCAGATCGACGAGGCGTCGAACTCAGTTCGACTATATCTGAGCACAGGTCGACGAGGCGTCGAACTCGGTTCGACGATCTCCGAGCTCAGATCGACGATTTCTGTCTCAAGTTAAACTCCAGATCTCTAAGCTCAGATCGACGATAGTTGAGCTCAGATCGACGATTTTTTTAGAGATCGACGATTTCAGGATTTCAAATCAGACTGTTATGGAATTCAAAAATCTTCAATATCCAGCATTTAATGCAGAAGATTTTGTAGCCGTTTCATCAATTTGGAGCAAGTTTCAAGGAGACTGAAAGGGAATGTTTCTTAGGACTTTCCTCCAGAGATAGCTACCAATTAAGGAAGTCATTTATGACTGGCTAATGGCTATCTAGGAGATAAAAAAAAGGAGAATATCTCTCAAGAATTCTACAGGATTATACAGTTAGAGTTTTACAAAACACAAGGAATAGAACACAGAAGGAGATCAACACACAGAGAAGAATCTCTTCTATTCTTTTAGATCTCTTCTCTATTCAAGTTTTCCAGGATTCATCAATCAAAGACTCCAGGCACAACACATTTCAGCCTTTGCTGAAATTATCAATTGCTGGAGATCTCAACTTACTGAAGGCCTATCACCCTGTGCAAAGCTTCTTCTCCTTACCTACTGCTAAACTCAGGGGGAGCTTTGACATCAACAAATCCACTAGTCTTCTCATTGACTATTGACAGAGAAGAACACCTTCAACTCTTTTTATTTTCTTTTGCTATAAAAGGGTTATTCAAAACTCCCTTCAAAAGTTTTGTGTTTGGTTCCTGAGACCTTGTCAAAACTCAGTGGTGGCAAGACACCTGATCAAAAAATCTGGTTTGGTTTTTGAGCACCTTATCAAAAGCTCATTGGTGCCCAGGACACCTGATCAACTCATCCTGCAGTGGATTCCTACCTAGGGTGGTAGAAGAGTGGATGTACCAAGGTTGATTGGGGAACCACTATAGCTCCTTGTGTCATCTGGTTTGCTTGTGTATTGGTTGTTGTGTGCTGTGTTTTTTATATCTTGCTTTACTTTGTTTTATTTACTGCAAGCACAATACACTATAAATAAATTAAGTCTTCCAGTACCAATTAGTTTTGAATTTGCAAAATTATTTTAAAATACTCTATTCACCCCCCCCCCTCTAGAGTAAAGATAGATCTTACCCTCACTTTCAATTGGTATTAGAGGCATGTTGGTTGTTTTTACAGGCTAACACCTGAACCAAAAGATCTCTGATAAGATATATCTTTAATAGAGGGTTGCTATTTCTATTATAATTATTTTAATATAAATCCATGGCATAGAACAAAGACTATGCAAGCACCAGACTTGCAGTGTGCAATCTTTCTAAGTTTGCACTTTGGAAGGCAAAGATTAAATTATACATGAATTCTATTGATGATGATATCTTTAATTCTGTTTTGGTAGTGTGTCCAAGACCTCCAGAAACCACAAGTACAAATGTTGTTCCACCCCCTTCAGGAACAGATACAGACATCAAGAAGTGGAAAGTTGCTGATGCAAAGGCAATGAATATATTGGCTCAGACAATGTCTGATGATATATTTCAGAAAGTAGCTGAATGCAACTCAGCAAAGGAAATCTGGGACAAGCTATCTGAGTTTGTGTCAGGATCTGTTGATGAGAGAAAGGACAGAAAATCTCATCTCATAACCCAGTATGAGAACTTCAAGAAGGGAGAAACTGAGTCAGTAGCTGACATGTATAACAGACTCAGTCTGATTGTCAGTGAATTAAAAACTTTGGACAAGGAGATTTCACTGACTGAACTCAATGATAAGATCCTAATGTGCTTCCCCAGCACTTGGGACTCAATGATCTGGCCAATCAAGGATGCCAAAAGATTGAATGAGATCACCACTGAAGCTCTATTGGGCAAGCTCAAGTCTTATGAGCTGCTCATCAAAAATAGAGAGGAAGAGCAAAAGACAGCTTCTCTAGCAACAAGAAAGGAGAAGACAATTGCTTTTAAAGCTACAGAAGAACAGCCTGAAGACAAGGTCACAGGAAATGAAGAGCTAATGAGCCTAATAGCCAAAAGATTCTATAAGATGGCTAGAAAAGACTTCAGGAAAAGATCATCCAGACGCCATGAAAAGCCAAGGTATGACAAATCCAGTAATAAAGAGATTATCTGTTTTGGATGCAGGAAACCAGACCACATTGTGCCTGACTGTCCAGAGAACCAAAATAAGGACAAGAAAGATAAGGTAGAAAGGAAAAGAGACAAAGACTCCAGGAGAAACAACTATGAAAAATCCTCCTCTAGCAAGAACAAGCATACAAGGAAAGGATTTGTAGTTTAGACCTTGAGTGAGACTGAAGAAGAATCAGATACTTCATCAAGCTCAAGTGATGATGAAGATGATACCCAAGAGAAGGACTTCTGCATGATGGCTATCAATGCCTCTCAACACAATTCAGATGCAGAACAAGAGTCAGGATCTGAATCTGAAGCTGAAGCTGAAGAAGATCAGGTAATAAACTCTTTTGATTTTAATTCAGAGGACTTTAAATTTGAGTTTAAGGCACTGTGTTTAGACCTACTCAAGTCTGAGAAAGAGATTATCTCTCTCAGAAATCAACTGTCTGAACACAACACCTTAAAATCAGATAACCTCAAACTCTCTGAGGAGTTAGAATGCTGTAGGGAGCAGATAGCTTCACTGAAAAGTGAACTATCTGAGGCAAAGAAGTTTGAAGAATCCCTCAATGGGAGAAGCATCAAACTGATGGAAATCACAAGCACAGTGAATTCAAGACTTAAAAGTACACTGGGCTTGGGTGCTTAATCCAGCCAACCTATAGTATTAACAACCCCAATCAAATTTATCTCAGATAAAGGAAAGGGAGTTGTAGAGGTAGCTAGGAAAATTTTGATATACCTAAGGAAAATAAGGTTCAACAATAAACGTCTAACGGAGCTCGACGATCTCCGAACGGAGCTCAGCGATCTCAAGCTGCATCCTCGAACTCAGGTCACCGATCTCTGAACTCTGAACTCAGGCAAAGTCGATCTTCGAACGGAGCTCGACGATCTGACCCAAGATCGTCGAACTCAGCTCAGAGATCGTCGAACAGAGCTCAGAGCTTTGAACAATCTTTTAAGGGTAAGTCAAAATTCAATTCTAGAGGTCCTACATCCCAAGGCTTCAACCCTTATGCTGAATGGATAATACCTCCTAGGAGATATCATCCTGAAGGCTATAAGAGTCAACAAGGGATGTCTCTTATTTCAGATTTTAAAGGTTATCAACTTAGACCCAAGGTAAAATGGGTCAAAAAAAATTTTTTTGTTATATGTGCAGGTGAAGACCTATCCAACAATAAACCAGCAATGGTATCTAGATAGTGGGTGCTCAAAGCACATGACAGGGAGCAAGGATAATCTTTCATCCTTCAAAGCCAAGCTTGGACCCAAGGTTATATTTGGAGACTCAAACTTTGGACAGACCAAGGGATATGGTGCAGTCAAGATAGGGTCAGTCACATTCAAGAAGGTGGCCTATGTGGAAGGACTGAAGCACAACTTAATCAGCATCAGTCAATTGTGTGATGAAGGCTACCAAGTGACTTTCAACAAATCTTCATGCAAAATCAAATCAGAGGACAACACAACTGTGTTGACAGGTAAAAGGAAAGGTAACATCTATCTTGTAGATTTTCAATCAACTAAGGTAGATATCTGTTTGTTCAATTCTGTTAGTAAACCAAATGAGCTATGCCATAAGAGATTAGGACATGTAAACCTTAGAACCATTGCTAGGCTATCTAAGGACAACCTTGTTAGAGGACTACCTTCTGGCCCCTACAAGAAGGAAAGACTTTGTAGGGCTTGTCAATTAGGCAAGCAAACTAAAAATAACTTTAAGTCACTTAATAAGAGTGATTCACCTAGGATTTTGTATCTATTACACATGGATCTATTTGGACCCATTACAGTACAAAGTCTAGGAGGGAAATATTACACTTTAGTAATTGTAGATGACTTCTCTATATTCACATGGGTGTTCTTTCTGAGGAAGAAGTCTGATAACTTTAAGTGTTTGACAGAGTTTCTCAAATGCATACAGATTGAGTTCAATACTCACATTGCCCTGATCATAAGTGATCATGGGACAGAGTTTGATTCTCTTCTTATGCATGAGTTCTGTCAGAGTGAAGGAATCAGGCACACTTTCTCAGCTCCTAGAACTCCTCAACAAAATGGGGTAGCTGAAAGGAAAAATAGAACCCTTATTGAATATGCTACTACATTATTGACAGATGCTCACCTTCCTCTATCCTTTTGGGCAGAGGAAGTGAACACCTCAAACTATGTGTTGAATAGAAGTCTGATACATAAGTTGAAGGGAAAGACTCCCTATGAATTACTCAAAGGGAAGAAACCTAAAGTAGACTATTTCAGAATTTTTGGTTGTATTTGTTACATACATAGTAATGACAATAAATATATAGCAAAATTTCAAGCCAAAGCTGATGAAGGAGTGTTTCTGGGATACTCCATGACCAGTAAGGCTTATAGGGTATATAACAAATCATCTCTTAAAATTGAAGAATCTGTACATGTGTCCTTTGATGAAACTAACATATCTTTCAAGGAGAAGAATACTTCTACCATAAAACCTTTGCAGGTATATTCTCTTTCAGAGAATTTAGACAGGATAAACATCATTGAAGAGGATACAACACCTTCACCTATCCAACAAAAAGGTGAATGCAGTGAAGATAAAGAAGACATTCAACATCCTGATGAGAATCACATTGAAGAGCAAGTTGTTGTTCCACAAGAGGAAACAACAACACAGGTTGGTGAACAATCAACACCCCCTGTTGATTTAGTAACATCAAGAGATCATCCAATCTCCCAAGTGATTGGAGACATCTCAGCTGTTGTGCAAACCAGAAATCAGGTCAACCAAAACCTGATGCACACCTGCTTTCTTTCTCAAATTGAGCCTCAATCCATACAAGATGCAGAACCAGATCCACACTGGATCATTACAATACAAGAGGAGTTAAATCAATTTGAAAGAAACAAGGTTTGGGAGCTAGTGCCAAGGCCAAAGGATCATCCCATTGTTGGAACAAAATGGGTATTCAGGAACAAACTAGATGATCAAGCATTATTGTAAGGAACAAGGCAAGGCTAGTTGCACAAGGATACTCTCAAGAAGAAGGAATAAATTATGACCAGACCTTTGCACCAGTTGCAAGGTTTGAGGCCATAAGAATATTCCTAGCCTATGCAGCTCACAAGAGATTCAAAGTTTATCAAATGGATGTGAAGAGTGCATTTCTAAATGGAGATATCAAGAAAGAAGTCTATGTCAGACAACCCCCCAGGTTTTATCTCTCCTACTCATCCTGATCATGTTTTTAAACTGCATAAAGCATTATATTGTCTCAAGCAAGCTCCTAAAGCATGGTATGAGACCTTAGCATGCTTTCTTTTGGAAAATGATTTTAAAAGGGGTAGAGTAGACCAAACTCTTTTCATCAGAACCCATAAGTCCAATATCCTACTAGTACAAATTTATGTAGATGACATTATCTTTGGATCTACTGATTCAAACTTGTGCATGAGGTTTTCCAACCTAATGCATTCAAAATTTGAAATGAGTAGTATGGGTGAGCTTTCCTTCTTTCTAGGATTGCAAGTCAAACATCATGCTGATGGCATATTCATTTCTCAAACCAAGTATGCAAAAGAGTTGGTTAAGAAATTTGGTATGTCTGAAGCATCATCTATGAAAACACCTATGCCTACTAATGCTGTATTAGATGCTGATGAACATGGGAAACCTGTTGATCAGACAACATATAGACCAATGATTGGCTCTTTATTGTATCTTACAGCTAGTAGACCTGACATAATGTTTGCTACATGCATCTGTGCTAGATTCCAAGTAAGCCCTAGAGAGTCACACCTAACATTAGTAAAAAGGATTCTTAGGTATGTGAAAAGTTGTCCAAATCTAGGTCTCTGGTATCCAAAAGATTCAGGATTTGAATTAACTGGATTTTCAGATGCTGATTATGCTGGATGTAGAGTAGACAGGAAAAGCACCAGTGGAACTTGTCAGTTTATTAGTGACAGACATGTCTCCTGGTTTTGTAAGAAATAAACATCTGTGTCCATATCAATTGCTGAAGCTGAATACATGGCAGCAGGTAGTTGTTGCTCACAGATATTGTGGATTCAAAATCAGCTCCTAGACTATGGTTATAACTTAGATAAGTCAAAAATCTTTCGTGATAACACAAGTGCTATTTCTATAGCCCAAAATCCAGTCCTCCATAGTAGGACAAAACATATAGAGATTAGGCATCACTTCCTAAGAGATAATGTTGAAAAGAATAAAATTGAACTTCAATATATCCCAACTGATTTGCAAAGGGGAGATATTGTCACCAAACCCTTGGATGAAAAGAAACACACATTCTTCCTGAATCAGTTAGGAATGTTAGATGGAGGAAGTCTAAATTAAGATCCAAGATTTTTAAAAACCTTAAAATTGACAAAGACTAGGCTAAAAACTTGATTTTTCTAGTGTCTATAGGTTCTTTCTAAACTCTGAACTGTGCTCGACATTTTTCCTAAAGATCGTCGAACGGAGATCGACGTTCTCAAGAAAGTGTCGAACGGAGCTCAGCGTTTCCCAGATAGTGCTAGGCTATCTTTTTCCGGTCACAGATCGTCGAACGGAGCTCGATGCTCTCAGTTATCGTCGAACGGAGATCGACGATGTTGAAGACCTTTAAGATTCCTTTAAAAGCCCAGATCGTCGAACTGAGTTCAACTATCTTTCCATTTCAGCGTCGAACCCTGATATAAAATCATATTCGACCGTCGTTCTCATTTGCGCATTCATACTTTAAGCAGAGCTTTCTTTCCCTCCAAACCCCTCTACACTTGGTCTTGTTTGGTTTGTTTTTTGCAGGAAAGTCATGGCCGTTTTAGTTGCTGTCCTAGCCACCATGAAATTCGACACAGGATTTGACATTGATATGGATTCATTTGAAGGCACCGATCGGATTTTCAAGGACATCCTAGAGTTATTCAAAGAACAATAGCTGGTCACCATTATGACTTCAAGGATTAAGCTTGCTGCCGATGAAATCAAGGAATGGGTATACACAGCCCATAACCTAGATCAGAATACAGTGGTCGGGACTATCTCGGGAACCCAAGTATCCCTCACTCCCGCAATTTTGACAGAGGTATTTTAACTAAGTACTGGAAATAATAGTGTTGAGTTGTCCGGATAAGAGTTTTCTAATATGCTATATAGAATGGGTCATAATGCAACAAACCCCAATAAGTTACTTAAGAAAAATCTATCAGTAGAATATAGATTTATGGCTGATGTAGTGGGTAAAGTCATATTAGCAAAACACTCTGCCCATGATACTATTTCTAAGTATCAGTTCTGTCTAATGGCTGCTATTGTAGATAAGAAACAGTTGAACTGGGGAGTGATTTTCTTTGATCTGATTAAGAAGAAAATCAATAAGAATTTTGTAAATTTTGGGAGAATAGTGGGATTGCTTTTGAACAACAGATGCCCCCAACTGCTGGTCTCAAATGACATGCATATTAATGCCTTCAAGAGGTTGTCCTCTGCCTTATTTGGCAGATGGGAGAGGACAAATGTAAACCCCAACAGGACCCCCTTAGCAGCTACTACTTCAGGCACTAGGACTGCTTTAGTCACTTCCCCTAAAGCAACTGCCCCATTAGAGGATTTGCCTTCATCCTCCATCTCATCTCCACCATCTCCACCTCTAGTTTCCTCAACCATCCCTACATCCCTCATCATAATTTCATCTCCAACAATCTCTACACCTCCTCCAGCCACTCTTCAAGAATAATTTCATCCACTTCATTACTATCCCCCACTAGAACTTGACTCATCCATCCATATTCCATCATTCAACCTCCTAGATGACTCCTATATGGATGATTCACCTTCTTCTCCACAAGAGCTTCCATATTCTTCCACCTCCTACCAACAGCTTCTTCAAGATATCTTAGCTCAGCCCTCATTCATACCATCCATCTCCACAGTCTCACCATCCATCACCATCCCAGTTTCATCCATCAACACCATCCATATATTTGAACCATTCATACCACTTCCATCAACATCACCTCCACACATTTTTGTAGCTCCACCAACAACATCCTCTTCTGCAACATTCTTCTCTACCTCTACTCAAGCCTCCCTTGAGCAAGTAGATGTTCCTGCACTTATAGATAGGTTATATGAGATATTAGCTCCCAGGCTAACACTCCTGCTGGAAGCCTCCTTGGCTCCTCTTCTAAAATCTATTAATGATTTCTCTACAAGGCTATCTTCTTCCTATCCTCCTCAGGAAATCCCTTCTTTGGGGTGCCTAGATCCAGTTTCTACTGAATCCAGGCAGGGGGAGATGCCCAATGAAGAAGCCATGCTGCCTGCTAAAGTTTTAGATTTCATGCTAAGTTTAGAAGCAGTGCCAGATGTTCCAGCTCAAGCCCCAGTCCCATCTTTCAGTGCAGTTGATCTCAGGTTCCTGCTTTCAGTTTTTGATGTTCTATATAACAGATATCTTCCAGCTCCAGATGCTGAAGATCTTTCTAAGGCCATTGTGCCTGTTTTAATCTGTGATCCCAGCTTGATCCAATCATATATTGATTCAATCAAGTATGTGGAAGTTCCAACTACTGATGATGCTTTTGTTGATGATGATGTCATGATCACAGAGGCTATTATTGAGCCTGTTGTTTTTCCAGTTGCTGCTGCTGATGTTATTTCAGAGGCTACTATTATTGTTTCAGAAGCTGCTACTGTACATATTATTCCAACTTCTACTGTTGTTATTCCTACTGTTGCACCTCCTGCTTCTGCTTATGTTTCCCCCACCAAGGCAGCTTACAAGGAAATAGATGTTATGTATGATAAACCCCAGAGTTCTGATAGTGATGAATATAGGACAGATTCTGATGATTCCTCTGCAACTATTGCAAGGAAGAGGAAAGCTAGAAGTAAAGCAATGAGGAGAGTTCCTGCAAAGAAAGCCACTTCTGAAAATGACATTCCTTATTATATATTGCATGATTGTCCCATTACAGAACATTGGATGCAATATTCTAGGAATCATCTGAAGGCTATGAAGAAGAAAAAGAGATGCAATGAAAGATCTCTTCCATTTATTCCTCCTCCTCATCCTCCTTCTCCTGGTGCATGATCTAGTGCTTATTCAGCCCCCAATATTTCTACTAAAAGATCTGCCCAATCTTATGTTTAAGCAAGAGGTTCTCAGTCCAGAAGCTACAACTCCAGGGGAAATCAATCTAGAGGAAGGCAGCAGAGAGGCAATCAGAGAGGTCAGCAAGTATACACCAGAGGACAGTCAAGATACAGGCCATATGAAAGAAGAAGACAAGCTTCTTCCAGTGATACTACTGCAGGGCTATTCCCTTATAAACTCAGAGAAGGATTTCATGAAAAAGCTGCTCCTTCAGATACTATTAACAAATATGAGCCTCATGTTCCATTTGAAGATCCAGAGAACAATCCAGTCTCTTGGACAGCCAGGATGAAGGAGCTAGCTGCTTTAGATCAGATGAGGAAAGACAGAGAGCAAGGGAAAGACACCTTCAATATCTCAACATTTTCTGAGCAAAGAAAGCAAGAACTTAAAAGGTATTCATCCAGGAAATTCTTTGACCCAGAAAGGTATATGGAATTGCACCCAGAGGCAGTTGTTCCTAGAGCTAAATCTCAAACTACTCTTAGTGTTGCTGAAGATAGAAGCAGAAAACCCCAATAGGGAAATTCTTATCAAGAAAGGCAAGGAAAAGGACTGCTAGTGTAAGCTGAACTATATATCTCACTCTGAATAATTTGCTGTGTGTTATTTATATATGCTTCTGCAATATTGTTGTCTATAATTCTGTAATGTTGTATTTATTTCTGCTTACTTGTATTTAAATTCCTATAAATCATGTATAGTAATCCTAACCCAAATAGGGGGAGATTGTTCGAACACCCTATTACTAATTTGGGTAAGGATCACTATGTCCATAGGATTGTGTCTTGACCTCATTGTATAGATTTAAAGGTCAACTAAAATAGGTCTAAGGCTTAGAACTTAGGTTTGAAAGCTGCCCTCATGACCTCCTAGTTCAGATTACAAGTGCAGAATACCAAAGGCAATTTTTGTCGAGCTCAGATCGACGAGGAGTCGAACTAAGTTCGACTATCTCTGAGCTCAGGTTGATGAGGCGTCGAACTCGGTTCGATGATCTCCGAGCTCAGATCGACGATTTCTATCTCAAGTCAAACTCTATATCTCTGAGCTCAGATCGACGATAGTCGAGCTCAGATCGATGATTTTTTGAGAGATCGATGATTTCAGGATTTCAAATCAGACTGTTATGGAATTCAAATATCTTCAATATCCAGCATTTAATGCAGAAGATTTTGTAGCCATTTCATCAATCTGGAGCAAGTTTTAAGGAGACTGAAAGGGAATGTTTCTTAGGACTTTCCTCCAGAGACAACTACCAATTAAGGAAGTCATTTATGACTGGCTAACGGCTATCTAGGAGATTAAAAAAGGGAGAATATCTCTCAAGAATTCTATAGGATTATACAGTTAGAGTTTTACAGAACACAAGGAATAGAATAGAGAAGGAGATCAACACACAGAGAAGAATCTCTTCTATTCTTTCAGATCTCTTCTTTGATTCAAGTTTTTCATGCTTCATCAACCAAAGACTCCAGACACAACACATTTCAGCCTTTGCTGAAATTATCAATTGTTGGAGATCTCAACTTACTGAAGGCCTATCACCCTGTGCAAAGCTTCTTTTCCTGACCTATTGCTAAACTCAGGGGGAGCTTTGACATCAACAAATCCACTAGTCTTCTCATTGACTATTGACAGAGAAGAACACCTTCAACTCTTTTTATTTTCTTTTGCTATAAAAGGGTTATTCAAAACTCCCTTCAAAAGTTTTGTGTTTGGTTCCTGAGACCTTGTCAAAACTCAGTGGTGGCAAGACACCTGATCAAAAAATCTGGTTTGGTTTTTGAGCACCTTATCAAAAGCTCATTGGTGCCCAGGACACCTGATCAACTCATCCTGCAGTGGATTCCTACCTAGGGTGGTAGAAGAGTGGATGTACCAAGGTTGATTGGGGAACCACTATAGCTCCTTGTGTCATCTGGTTTGCTTGTGTATTGGTTGCTGTGCGCTGTGTTTTTTATATCTTGCTTTACTTTGTTTTATTTACTGCAAGCACAATACACTATAAATAAATTAAGTCTTCCACTGACAATTAGTTTTTAATTTGCAAAATTATTTTAAAATACTCTATTCACCCCCCCCCCCCCCTTTAGAGTAAAGGTAGATCTTACCCTCACTTTCATGGGATTCACACTGGATGTCTATGTTTGTACAGTGATCTAGAATCTATGTACAAGAGTTCCATCGAGGATAAATCATATCAACCTGTTAGAAGTCTTTTCCTCCACCAATTGGTGGGAACCTCCGCACAAACATGCCAAATAAAGCACTTAACATATCTTAATATTCAGAAGGAGAGTCGTTACTCTCATAGATCATTTAGGAGCCATGAAGTTTCAGTTGATCTTGATGAAAACACTCGCAACGCTTTCCTTTCTATGAATCTAGCTTCGGCTCGCGATTCTGCTCTAGGAAGTTGCTCAAATGGCTGAATCAACCTCTCTTTCTCCTTAGACCTCTTCTTCCTTCCACTTGGAGAGAGAGAAAGATAAAGAAAGAGTAGGAATACTTTCTCACCTTTAGCACCTATATCTGGTTCTGGATAAATCCCAACCACTTTATCCCAATGATCAAATAGAATGAATGACCATGATTCAAATGATAATGCTTCCAAAAATCATTATCGTTGGGTGGTATCACTATCGCCTGGCGATAATGATATCAGTGGTTGCTTGAGAAAGTTAGCATCATTCATCAACCACCTCACAATCAACTGACATATGACTATCTGTCACGTGATACACTATTGCCAGTAATATCTCTATCTCTAGCGATTGATCCAAAATTCAGTTTTGTTGTTTTTCAATGGGGGGGAAATTGGAGTGTTACATAACGAGCTTAGTTAGAAAGGCCAGCTCCCTTATACCAAAAAATGTGCCTATATCCTACGGTCATAGAGGGCACGTCCCCCTTCGTGATCGGGTAGGAACTGGGCTCCCCATAAAGCAACAAATTATGATACCAACATCAAGAAATTAGCTCACAATCGGAGTGATGACCTCTAATTCCAATATTGAGAAGCGATCTCACAGCTAAATCAACAACCTCAAGTGCCAACATTGAACATCACACTCACTATTGGATCCTATAGTGCCCATGGAGGGAGGGTGAATAAAGGATTTTAAACAAAATTTAGTTTAAGAATAAGAAATAGTAAGATTCGGAACTTCTGTTTCTATCACCAGCAGTATAGAGAATGCTGGCATTAGTAACAAAAAGTCTTATTTCTTTGAACTCAGAATATAAAATTGTGAACAAGCAATGAAATAAAAATAAATTTATTCCAAAATTGATGATCGCAAAACTGAGATCCCAATGACGCTTGGTATCGAGGCGAAAATAGAAACCTTTTTGTATTGTATACCGACCCTTCTCCTAAGGACTAGTTGGTTCTAGCCTATATCTCCAAGATACAGCCTCGAACCGCACCCTAAATCTACCCTACACCTAGTCATTATAACACACACTGAATTGCCGAATCCTCCCAGGACACTAATGTTCACACCAGATGATTTTCCCTCGAAGCTTTGCAAGACTTAATCACCCCTACTTGCGGAAAATTTACAACACTAAAAAATAATAAAATAAATATAATAATATTTAAACACACCCTCAATATAATGAACTCAAAGATAATAAAGGTGCTCTGCAAGTTGTTGCAGTTGTTGAGCCCTTCCTCGATGTAGAATATGTGTGCACAATCCTTCATCGAGTTTGTGGCCTTTACAAGTGTTGAAGAGAGTCCTTGACGACACAAAAGATGCTCTCATGAAGGTATAATTGTTCTTGATTCAAGTCATGATCTGTGTCATCTGTTTGGAAGGAGGAGGTCTGCTCTTTTTGTAGGCACGAAAACTAATGCTAGTGTTAGTACTACCGCCCGGTGATAGCAACTTTAGGGAACTTTTTTATCTTTGAAAATCTGCATTTTAGGTAACTTTTTCTTCTGAAAATAGACCTTCCAAAAGATATTGTCTAGCATTAGTGATACGGCTCGGTGATAGCACTTTCCTTTATAGTACCATCCTTCCAAGTTTGGCAATATTTTCTTTCCTGAGAATCTTGCCTTTTTAGTTACAGATACTAGCGCAAGCGATAGAGGCACTATAACAAAATTGTTTTTTAGTGATAATTTGTGACTAAATAAATTTCGTCACTAAATGATTATTTTTAGTTACAAAATATATTTGTCACTAAACACATACCTTTAGTAACAAAATATAAGCTCGGTCACAAAAGACATGCCTTTAGTGACAAAATATAAACTCGGTCACTAAAGACATACATTTAGTGATAAAATATAAGCCTAGTCATAAAAAATATATCTTCCAATATAAATTTGGTCATTTTAATGAATTGGGTGGTGTTATGAACAAACTAATTTTGGCTAATGGCAGTCCTAGGTTAATGGAAGACCAGAAATGTTAATGTCAGACCAAAATCTTTAATGTCAAACCAAAATATTTAATGACTGTTTATTATAATGATTGGACAATGAAATGGGAAAGAATTTCTAGATTTTATGGTTTTATACTTGCTGGGTTTGCCTTCCCAATCAAATCAGGAGATGCAGAATTGGGTGCTGCCTAAGCCCTAGTCAATTGGGAGGCTTGATCACCCATGGAGTTGGGCACGACTTCCTACAAAAATGACAGCACAAAATCATCCACCGTCGATCTCTGTTCAAAGGAAGGAGAGGAGGAGAATCGAGCCCTAGGGGCTTCTGTCAGAAAAAGCATCCTCGGTGGAGGGTTGGGCACCAAAGGCTTCGACAAAGCTGGAGGCGTGGTGGTGTACAACGTTGTGGGGGAGGAAGAAAAGGGCAGTAGAGAAATAATACGGATGCCAATCTCTGGAGGGCTGGGCACAAGAGTCTTCGTCGAAGCAGGAGGCGGGCTAAGGTTCTCCATCACGAGTAAAAAAATGGGGCTATCAGTAGTTATATGAGGGGGAGAAAAATTAAGCTTGGTTTTTAGTTTGGTTGATTTTATAATAGCCTATTTTAAGCCGCTCATATAATTACTCAATGAACTATTAGTGATAAAAATTAATTTGGCCAGTAATCATAAAGAGAATGCAGTTTTAAATTGTTCATTCAGTATATAGAAATCAAAGCACTTCTCACGCTCCCCGAAACATTAAAAATCTAGGGCTCGTGCATGACTCTCTCAATCTCCCCAACATTACTTTGTACGATTTAGGGAATTTTCTGTTGAATCCCGACCGACTCTTTCCCCAAATTCTTCACTGAATCCCCCACCCTGCTCTAGAGAACTCCACACTTGAAACTATCAATCTCCTACTTCGTCCAACCTTGTGCATCAACGCCTTCATTGATAGCCTTCTAGGATCTATCTCTCGCGACCTATGAGGTCGTGGCCTCCCTGTTTCCCACTAACGACACCTCATCCAATTTCTGCATCAAAACACCACCGCATCCCACGAATCCACCCTGATAAAATGCATGAGTTTTTTTCCATGCTAGTGGATACTATCTAAAGAAGAGAGGAGAATACATCAGTTGACCATCAAGATGTATATGAATGCACATATATATATATATATATATATATATATATATATATATATATATATATATATGTATATATATATATATATATAAAACTTTTTTGTAGATAATTTTTTGATGTATTCAGTTTAATTAAATATTAAAGCACTCTCAGTCTATATTGAGAGGTTTTGGCCATCTCCCACACTCTTAGTTTATTAATGAAATAAACTTTACTAAATAAATTTCTCTTCGCCATCGAGCATTTTATTTATGATTGTGTTTGAATGTCTAAAATTAAATTAAAATGATAAGTAAATAAAATAATTTTCTAATATTTTGTGAAGAATCAAGCAAATAAAGTGACAATTTGTCACTATTATGACATATTGAGTGAACATTTTTTAATTACTAAAATTACACATGTAGTGACCGAGTTAATTTGGTCATTAAACTCTTTAATAAGTGACTGAATCGATTTGGTCGCCAAAAAATCATTTAGTGACCGCAATAGTTTGGTCACTAAAACTTTAATTTGTGATTGGATTAACATAGTCATAAAAACTTCATTTTGTGACCAAGTCCATTTGGTCTCCAAAAACATCATTTTGTGACAGAATCAATATGGTCACTAAAAGTTCATTAAGTGACGGATTCAAGTTGGTCACTAAAAATTAATTTAGTGGTAGCAGCATCTGATTTATCAAAAACGTCGATATCATCATGTGTATCGAGTACTAGTGGTAGCGGTAGCGATACCGCTCATGATAACAACATTAAGAATTCCATCTTCATCATTTCGACTTATCTTTTAAGGAATACTGAATTTATAGTTCCTATATACTCTAAACACATAAAGAGCAAGATCAAATACAAACTTGGATTTATTATTCTCAAACCAAGAGAAGTTGAATGCATGTTCTAACAAACTCCCCCTTTTTATAATAATAAATCCTCTATGATAAAATAAAGCATATAAGGAAAGTGTGGTGTTTATAACAGGTGATAAACATTATGTGCATGTGAGAAAAAGGTAAATAGCAGAACTTTATTGCTCCAAAAAGTTACATAATATATGGGCATGCCCCCCCAATTTATAGAAAAAGGGGAGAATGGAGAGAAAATAAAAGAGAAAATTAATAACGTCTATGACAAGCGACTAGGCGGTTACACAAAATCTTAACCACTCAGAACAAGTAGTTAGAAAATAACTAGCTATACAACTATAGAACTTTATACTAACATGTTGTCTATTTGCCACTATTGAAGAGTTGCCTGCTTCCAGAACAACAACAGCGGTTAGCACAATCTAACCGACAGATAAAGCTATAGTCGGTGGTTAGACAAAGTCTAACCTCTAAAACATAAGGGAGGCTTGAGAACAGTGAACAACAACTGCAGTTTGGACTCTGTTGATCAACAAGGAGCATAACTACGATAAGAATATAGAAGTACCTTATGATGTTAGGCAGGTGTTAATCACCTGACCGTCAATTAGATTCGACCTCAATAGTCCACACAGCTATCTTAGAAACCTTGATAAACCGCTAGATCGGTTTATCTATCCGCCAATCCTATCCGCTAGTGCTAGCCACCAGACCGCCTAACAACACAGGTTCTGACCATCTTTAATACTATCAAGCTTCCAAGGACATACTTGGATTTATTATTCTAGAACAAAGAGAAGCTGAATGCATGTTCTAACAAACTCCCCCTTCTTATAATAATAAATCCTCTATGATAAAATAAAGCATATAAGGAAAGTGTGGTGTTTATAGCAGGTGATAAGCGTTATGTGCATGTGATAAAAAAAGAAATAACAGAACTTTATTGCTCCAAAAAGTTACATAATATATGAGCATGCCCCCCAATTTATAGAAAAAGGGGGGAATGGAGAGAAAATAAAAGAGAAAATAAACAACGTCTATCACAAGCGACAAGGCCTTACACAAAATCATAACCACTCAGAATAAGTAGTTAGAAAACAAGTAGCTAACATGTTGTCTGTTTGCCACTATTGAACAGTTGCCTGCTTCCAGAACAACAAAAGCAGTTAGCACAATCTAACCGACAGATAAAGTTGTAGTCGGTGGTTAGACAAAGTCTAACCTCCAGAACATAAGAGAAGCTTAAGAACAGTGAACACAAGCTGCAGTTTAGACTCTGTTGATCAACAAGGAGCATAACTGCGATAAGAATATAGAAGTACCTCATGCTATTAGGCAGGTGTTAATCACTTGATAGTCAATTAGATCTGACCTCAATAGTCCGCACAGCTATCTTAGAAACATCGATAGACCGCCAGATCGGTCTATCTATCTGCCAATCCTGTCCACCAGTACTAGCCACCAAACCGCCTAATAGCACATGTTCTGACCATCTTTAATACTTCCAAGCTTCCAAGGACAGACCGCTACTTCAGACTATCTATCTGTCAGTACTATCTGCTAGATCGCCAATGCCTATTCGCCAAAGATGACTGCCTAACTGCTCAGACTACATATATTTTGATACTCCCCTTCAAGCTGGAGCATATATGTCAACCATGCCCAGCTTGTTGTATACATTTGAAAAGGAATACATTGGTTTGGTAAAGACATTAACAAGCTCTTTATCAGAGGTGACAAATAGACTGCAGATCTAATTCTTTAACACCTCTTATCTGATGAAATGACAGTCAACTTCAATATGCTTTGTCCTTTCATAAAAAACTAGATTCTTTGAAATATATATAGCTGCCTTGTTATCACAGAATAATGGCAGAGGATGATCATAAACTTCTCCCAAATCAAGCATAAGTGTCCGCAACCACTTAAGCTCACAGGTAGTCAAGGCCATGCTTCTATATTCGGCTGGCACTTAACCTGGAAACTACACCATGTTTCTTGCTTTTCCAGCTGACCAGATTCCCTCCAACGAAGGTATAGAAACTAGATGTGGACTTTCTATATTCCTTATCATCTGCATAGCTAGCATCAGAATAAGCCTCAATCCTCAAATGACCATTCTTCTGAAACAGAAGCCCTTTTCCTTGAGCTCCTTTCAAATATTACATGATTTTTAAAGCTGATTGAAGATGACACTCCTTAGGAGCTCACATAAATTGGCTCACCCTTCCAACATCATAATAAATATCCGGTCTTATAACTATCAAATAAATGATTTTTTCAACAAGTCATCTATATTTGGTAACATCTTCAAGGAGAGGTGAATCCTCATTACAACACTTATCATCACCAACGACCATTGGACACCAAACAGGTTTAGCCCCAAGAAGACCTATCTCTTTCAAAAAATCCAAGGCATACTTTTGCTGTGAAAGAACTTCAAAATTGGGCTTTCGGTAGATCCCAATCCCCATGAAGTACTTGGGAGACCTCAAATACTTTGTAATAAAATATTTATGAAGATGCTTCTTTATCAGCTCAATGTCCTTCTTACCATCCCCTGTAGGAAGAATGTCATCTACATAGAATTCCAGAAAAACTAGGCCAGCCGAGGACTTGCGAATGAACATAGAGTGATCTGTATCACCTCGAGTAAACCCAACAACAGTTATAATCTCACTGAACTTATCAAACTAGGCTATCAGACTTTATTTAAGGTCATAGATTGCCTTTCTTTACTTACAGACTTGAGACTCCCCCTGAGCAACATACCCAGGATATTGCTCCATATAGATAGTCTCCTATAAATCACCATAAAGAAATGCCTTTTTATACATCCAACTGAGACATCACCTAGTCTTTGTTAATAGCCAAAAAAAGAACAGGGATTGTCATAATCTGAGCAACAGGAGGGAAAGTGTAAAATAAATCCACTATATAAATCTACATAAAACCCTTGGCGACAAGCAGAGCTTGTTAATGTGGGCTTGTAACCCAAGTGGGGTCATTAAGGTATTGGGATCTTTATGTGGCTATCGTGTTTTGATAACCTGGATCTGATACTATGTGAGCAAATAGGTAAATAATAGAACTTTATTGCTTCAAATGTTACATAATACATGGGTATGCCCCTATTTATATAAAAGGGGGAAGAAAGAGAAAATAAGAGGGAGAATAAACAATGCCTATCATAAGTGACTAGGTGGTTACACAAAATCTTAACCGCTCATAACAAGCGATTAAAAAATAATTAGTTGTACAACTACAAAACTTTATACTAGCTTGTCATTGGTCCGCCTCTACTGAGCAGTTGCCTGCTTCCAGAACAACAACATCGGTTAGCATAATCTAACCAACGAATAATATTGCGGTCTACAGTTAGACAAAGTCTAACCACCAAAATATAAGAGAAGCTTGAGAACATCGAACACCAACTGCAGTCTGGACTCTGTTAATCAACAAGGAGCACAGTTGTGGTAAGAATATAGAAGTACCTTATGCGGTAAAGTAGGTGCTAACCGCTTGACCGTCAATTGGATCTGACCTCAGCAGTCCGCACAGTTATCTTAGAAATATCAACTGACTGCCAGACCGGTCTATCTATCCCCCAATCCTGTCCGCCAATGCTAGCCGCAAGACCACCTAATAACACAGGTTCTGACTGGCTTCAATATTACCAAGCTGACAAGGACAGACCTCTACTCAAACTGTCTATCCCTCAGTATTGTCTGCAAGATCTGTCTGCCAGACCGCCAATACCTATCTACCAAAGCTGACTGCCTAACTGCCCAGACTACATATGTTTTGACAGTGCATACTCCACCTAGATAGATACTCTCCCTTAATGGTATATTTCTTCCAATTTATTCTCCCCATTTTGGTATTATCAAAAGTGGGCAGGGTAGAGTGTTTAGGCAAGTAGATTTCTTTCTATGTAGGAAAAATATTTGAATGATACTACTAGTTGAATAACATATGTTACCACTTGTTAAAAAATATATGTTACCCTTTATTAAAAAATATAGGTTACCACTTGTTGAAAAATATATGGTACCACTTGTGTAAATATACATGTTACCACTTGTGTAATATATGTCATGATTGGGCTTGAAGTAGTAATGCAGCGAAAATAAATATGGAGCAAAAAAAACATCTTTGACAAGTTCAAGCATGTATAGTAACATTATAAAGATGATGTTTTTTTTTGAGTTAATAAATAAGAGATGCTATAATTACCAATATTCACAAGCATGTTCCAATTTATCCAAAAACAAGATAGGAAACTACAATGTTAGGCAATTTGCAGGTCAAGAACACTTTAAACATTGTAGAGATCATGTAGTGCTATCAAGTACATTTACTAAAGGTTGTAGAGAATATGTTTAGGTGTGTGTTAGGTCCAATTCTAATGAGTAGAAGTATTATGAAAGATAATGATGTATACAAGATATTGTTTTGATAAAGTATACATGATCGTTAATTAAAAATACATGACATATATAGTGGAATACACATAATAATAAAGTACATAAATTATTTTACTTCCACACAATTTGTATGCACAAAGAAATCAAGTACAACTACCAAGGTGCTCTACACACACACTGCTCACTAAGACTTATCATGATGCAAAGTAGTGCTTTGGGGATCACAAATATATATATTTTATTATTATTTTATTTGTAATATGTGATCTGGCGTACTAAGAAAAAGTGGAATTGTTGTTTGCTACAAGAAAATTTAGAATTCTTATCTAAGGTGTTCAACCTTACAATGCTCATTTAAACTTATCAGGAGGGCGAGTAGTGCTTGGTGGAGTTTTCTTTGTAATTTTTGTTTTTTTTTGTATTTGTGAAAAAGGGCTCTAAATTCACTTATTGTGCAAACAATATCATTAAAATTTTGAACCATTTTTTCAAAATATAGTAGTGAATGAAAAACATAAAATTTCTGGATATAATGTTATTAGTGTGTAAGTAATTTATTTATGCAATTTGAGATGTCATGGTATTGCACTACACAATCATGCAAGTTTAAAATTATCAACACATATAGCCTATCAAAAATGTGTGAGTGAATTAAACATTATCAAATATAAAACATTACTCATGCATAGAGGCATGTTAACAAGGTCTGCATATGTGCACTACAATAAATTTCATTACAAGTGTAGAAGATAGTTTTTGAGGCATGATAAAGTAAAATAATGTTAGAAGAACTTTAAATGAAAATTAAACATTGTATTTTAACCTTGAAAAGATAAATGTAATCATCCTTGAAAAACATTACAATTATAGTAAAGTAGTTTTTTTATATTTGTAAAAGAAAACATGTTATATTATTATTATTATTATCGAAGTTTAGAAGTGTTTTAATAATTTTTTTAAAATTTTATGGCTAGTCCTACTCAAAGAATGAAAATAAAGAATGGTTGAAAATAATAATTTAAAAATAATAAGAAAAATAAATTTTATGTTGGCGCCAGCGGCAGAAACAAACATCGGGCACTAGTAACAGAGATTTGGTTTTTCAATGAAAATTCATTTTTTCTAGATGTTTTGCATTTTATTTTTAATGATTAGAATTTTGCAATATAAGGCATGTCTAGTATAGCAAAAAAATCAAGAAAAATACAAAAATTGTGGATTTAATTTAAAATGTCAAAAACCCTTAACTCTAGCCTAAGCATTGTAAATCATGAATCAGGAAAGGGTTTGGTGAAAATGTCTGCTAGTTGAGATTCATTTCCAAGGAAGTTTACAAGAACATGTTCCTTTTTAATATGATCCCTAATGAAGTGATGTCTCATATCTATGTATTTAGATGTAGAGTGATGCACATGATTGATCATTAAGTCTATAACACTTTTGCTGTTAGATTTGAGTTCTACACTGGTAACATGGACCCCAAAGTATTCTAGTGTTTGGGTGGGTCATCTATTGAATTTATGCACAATAACTTCCTAGCGCAATGTATTTGAACTCAATGGTGGAGAGTGTAACAAAATTTTATTTCCTACTCGACCTTGTTACAAGTGAAGGGCCTAATAAATGGCATGTACCACTAGTACTTTTCCTATCTAACAAACAACTGATATAGGCTGAATCAAAATAGCCATGTAAAATAAAGAAATAATTGTATGGATACAATAATCATAATTTAGATGTACCAAATAAGTATCTAAATTTTTTTGCCACTTTTAAATGAGATTCTTTTGGATTAGATTGAAATCTAGCGCATAAGCATACGACAAATGTAATATTTGGTCTAGAGGTAATAAGGTATAATAAGGATCCTATCATTCCTTTATATAGAGTATGGTCTATTGAAATTCCAACTTCATCTTGTCCTAATATAAGTGATGTGCTCATTGGTATACTTTCTTGGTAAAAATTTTCAAATCCAAAATATTTTAACATATCATGGAAATATTTTGTTTGACTAATGAAAATCTCATCATTTCTTTGTGTGATTTATAAACCTAAAAAGTATGTTAATTCTCGAACCAAGATCAGTTCAAATTCATTTTGCATCACTAATATTACTTCATTACACAACTCTTCATTAGTGGCTCCAAAAATAATATCAATAATATAAATTTAAAAAATAATTAAATCATGATTAATAGGTTTAAAACTAGTGTGGTGTCGACAATTCCCATTTTATATATGTGCTTTAATAAGAAGGATGATTATCATTTATACCAAGCACGAGTGCTAGCTTTAAACCATAAAGCATCTTTTCTGGCCTATATACATGATTAGAAAAATTTTCATTTATAAAACCAGGGGATTGCTCAACATAAACTTCTTCTTTTATAATCCTACAAAAAATCACTTTTATATCCATTTGAAGTAATTTAAATCTTGTATAACTCGCGCAAGCAAGACAAATTCTAATGGACTTTAAGCGAGAAACGGGTGTAAAAGTTTCACCAAAATCCACCCCTCGATTTGCGAGTAACCATATTCTACAAATTTTGATTTATTCCTTGTAATTTTAGATTCACCATCTAATTTGTTTTTAAATATCCATTTTACACCTATAACCGGGTAAATAAATGGTCTTTCCACTAATTTCCAAACCCCATTATATTCAAATTGATTTAATTCTTCATTTATGGCAATAAACCAAAATTCATCATTTAATGCAACAGACATAAATTTGAAAGAGTTTTATGAAAGGAAGAATAAGTCGTTACCCTTTTTGAAGGTTCACCAATGACTAGCTCCCATGGATGATCTTTTGAAAATCTTAACATGGTTGGTGGCACAAGATCTTCTTGTTCCTCTTCTTTTCATCACCTTCATCAAGTACTTCATGATTTTCAAGTTCTAAGTGGGAAGGGAGTTCCTCTTCATTTTCTATTGTAGCATTGTCCATGATTCTTCCCTTTTTATTGTCGCCAAACATCACCATCCCTACTTTTCTTTGCTAGGCTAAGGAACATTGCTTTATTATCTGTCATGTGTTTTGAGCTTCCAGAGTCCAGGTGCCACATGTCTTCTTTATCCTTAGCTTGCTAACATACCTAGAATGAAGATAAGAGTAAAGATCCGGATTCCCAAGATGTTCCTCCCATAAGGTAGGTGGAAACCTTTGGAACCTAGATTTATTTTAAGGCACATTGTCCCGCTGTCCTATAAGAGCGAGGGTGTGACCAAAGTGAGAGAATTTGGTATGCTTAAAACTAGAGTCATGACTTTTGTTACGCTTTTTTAGTTATTTCAGTCACTAGCTTCTGATGAGACCAGTCTTCCAATAATGGAAACATTCCGATGGAGGCCGCTCATCTTCCGATGCAAGCCTTTCCTCCTTGCATCATTTTGGAAGAATTTTTTGAAAGACTTTGTCCTTTCTAGGTTCTTCATGAACCTCTTGAAGTTTTTCATGAAGAGGCTTTCTTTGTCCTCCTCGTCATCATCATTGACTTATTTCATTGACCTCAGTGTCTAGGATTTCTTCTTGGGCTCCTTGTTGTACTCTTCGTCTTAGATCTTGAGTTTGATCTTATGGCTTTTGAGATTCCCAATTAGGCTCTCAATCTGGAGCTTTCACAGATCATATGACTCAGAAATAGCTGTCACCTTTGAATTGAACTTAAGTGGGAGAGATCTAAGAATTTTTTATACTATGAAAGTGAGGGTTAGATCTAATATACTCTAGGGGGTGAATAGAGTATATCTGGTGATTAAAACTTTTTGCTGAACAAGATACCTTGTTCTAAGACTTGGGTGATATATCACAGCACAGCAGATTAGACTAATAAAAATAAAAGTATCCTAACTAACACAGCCACAACAAGAACAAAAGAAAAAGGGCAACCAGACAACACAAGAACCTTATAGTGGTTCCCCAACCTGGGTACATCCACTCTTCTACCACCCTGGTAGGAATCCACTTAGGTTTTTGTTCAGGTGACTGCCACCAATGAGATTTTTGTAAGGTGCTCAAAAACCAAACCTCAAGTCTTTTGGTTAGGAGACTTTCAACTAGGAATCACTTTTGAAGGGAGTAGAGAACCCTTTTTACAGAGGGGGTGAGAGAGTGATGGTGTCTTCTCTTTCTCAAACAACTGAGAAGACTTGTGGATTTGATGGTGACAAAAGCTCCCCCTGAGATACTGAGTTTGTTCAGGATTAAATAGAGCTTTGCTTCAGGGTAATAGGCCTTCAAGCTTTCAGCTTCAACCAGAAGAACTTCAGGAACTTCTTGACAGATGTAGTAGTAGTTGTCCTATTGAAGATTCCTGAGAGAATGACAGAAGAAGACTCTTGATTTGGATGATTTTTCTTCTTCTTCAAAAATTTGTTCTTCTTCTGGTCTAGCAGTAGTTGATTTCTTGACTGATTGATTTTCTGTGTCTCGAGTATTCTGCATTTTTTTACTCTTCTATCTTGTGTATTGTATGTTCTACAGGAAGAAGGGAAATCTATATTTTTATATTTTCCATGTGGAAGTCCATTTGAATTTTGAAATTCTTTCTGCAATTAATGTTGACGGCCTTGGAATTATTTGGCATTGATTTGTTTCCCCAACTGTCCCTTAGAAAAATTGTAGGCAATAATCCTGATGAAGACCATAATTATTGCTCTTGTCTAATGGTAATATTCAGAGAATATTAGAGCATTAATTACTCAGGAATCATTGCAATAAAATAGGAACAAGAGAGGGAAACAACCAAGTCTGGATTCGTTGACCTGAGTCCATAGTTCGTCGAGCTGAGAATTGCTGTTCGTCGAGCTGAGTTCCAAGATCGTCGACCTCTGAATTGCTGACTGCTGCTAGATGACTTTCTTATTCTGTGCACCAAGTTTGTCGAGCTGAGATCTAAGATTGTCGAGCTGAGTTTTCATTCTTGACTTAGAATATTTAAGATGTCTTCTGGTGTTGAGTGTCGAGACATTATCTAGCGTTTAGTGTCGAGACATTATCTGGCATTGAGTGTCGAGACATTATCTGGCGTTGAGTGTCGAGACATTATCTAGCGTTGAGTGTCGAGACATTATCTAGAGTTCGTTGAACTGAGAACAGTGATCAAAGAATAGAGTTCGTCGAGCTGATGTTTTGAGTTCGTCGAGCTGAGCACGACTTTCGTCGACCTGAGATCGACGAACGAAGAACTCTTTTTCAAAGTCTTGAATTTTCTCTAAGTCTTGAGTCTCTGGCAGTGTTGGAGGCTGGTCCTTTATATTGTTGACTCTAAGGACTTGACCTAGACTCTAGGACACAACCATGACACTGGATATACATGTTTAGTCATATCCTGACTTAGTGAACCTAGCCCAAATCCAACTAGGGATCAAACAATCTCCCCCTATTTGGGTGAGGTCACTAATTACAGAATCAATGATAAAAGGAAATGTACAAAGTAAGAAAATATATATCTGGCAGAGAATGAAATAATATATATGCAGCAGATATATTTACACAGTTAGCTTTGTATCATAGAACACTGTTTTTCAAAAAGTATACAATACACATAGGAGTTCAGGCTCTATTTCTTCTGTTTCTTTGCTCCTTTGCTCTTATCTCCAGGCTGAGTAAAAATGATTTCCCTCTCAGGAATAACAGCTTCTTTCTTTGTTATGTACATATTTGCTGCTCCAATTACTATCAGAGTGGAGGTTCTGGGTACTATATCCTCTAGGTGTATTGCCATATATTCTACAGGATTAAACACTTTCTTGCTTACTTGAAGTCTATCCAGCTCTTTCTCTCTGTATGAAGACATAGTAGTAAACTTAGTTGGATCTTCTCCTTCTTCTCTAGCCTTCTTAATTTGAGATAGACCAATTAACTCTTGGAGCCTAGCCATCCTGAAGTTGGGATCAACATCCTGACTGACAGATGATTGATCATCTTGAGGGGGTAGCAGGGTAATAGGCCTTAATTGAGTGGACTGTGCTTGGAAATTTGTTGCTGTTTGGCTTTCATCACTCTGTGTATATAGAGACTTTGGAGGTGCAGTCTCACTATATTTTCCTTTAGGCTTATGAGATTCTGTATGCCTTCTTTGTTGTGCTTGCTGTTTGGGAGGAGAAAATTTTGGTTTCTGATAGACTACCTCCTTTATTTGCTCTGTAGAACTTATATTCCTTTGCTGGCTGCTTCCTTGGGAATGGTGTCTAGATGGCCTTTCCTGCCTTTGATAAGTTTTGATGAAGGATGTAGGCCTGTAGGGTGCATCTGACCTTTGAGAAGTAGTCCCTGAAGCACCAGCGGCAAGAGGAGGAGGAGGAGGACCTCTCTTGAATTTATGTGGTGGAGGAGAATATCTTTTGTTCTTCTTCCTTGCCTTTTGCTAATTTTTAGATAGCCACATCCAAGTTGGCATCCCTTTGTATGGAGTTATGTTTTGCAGAATATAATAGGGAGTTACATTTGCTGGATTGGGTTTTGGGGCAGATGGTGGAGGAGCTTTCCTTTTCCTTGAGATTTTCTTCCTATTTGGGTCATCATCAGAACCATCATCATCATCATCATCAGAAGGCTGAGGATTGTCATACATAGCATCAATCTCTCTTATTGTGTCATCATAGATTGCTGTCTTTTCTATCTTTGAAGAAGCTGGAGGGGAAACTGGAGAAGCATGTACATCAGTGCTTACATCAGCTAATTTATTCTCTTCCTCAATGTCAGCCATGTTCAAGGCATCTAGATCAGGCATGGGAGAGTCATTCATTACAAAAACTAGAGCTAGGGGGATGATACAATGGGTGAAATAATTGTTGGAGAGGATGGAATGGCAGGGGTTACAAAACTGGCCTTGAGTTGTTTGACTACTTTAGGGATTATTGGTGAGGTATATGGAATTATAACCAATGATGGCTTAGTGTGGTCCTCTGGAGGAAAGCTCAAATGAACTGTATCAAAAAGTCTTAATAGTTTTATAAGGTCAACTGTGGGATTTATAATGAAATCACCAACAGTTTCAGAGACCTGATCATCTAAATCCATATCTGAATCTATAAACTGTAAGAAATCAAAAGAATCACTATCAAAAGAATCATTATCAACAACTGCAGCTTCTGCTTCTGCTGCTTCTGTGTCCATATCCTGTTCAAATGGTTCTTCTACTTCTGCTGCAACTGCTGCTACTTCTTCATGAAGTATCTCCCCTTGCCTGGTTTCAATAGGCACTAAAGCCAGGCCCCCAACTTAAGAGGGAGCAGTAGTTAGGGCAGAGATTTGGGCAGCTAGAGAGGAGATGGAGGCAGCAAGTGGAGAGATAGCTTCTGCTATGAAGGATTTGAGGAGGGGTGTGAGGATGGTAATGAGTGGGGTGACAAGAGAGGAATCCAAGTGTGGGGAGGTAGAGGTTGGGCCAGTGGCTTGTTGAGTGGATATGGTAGGTGCTGGGGGAGTTAGAGGTGGAGGTGGAGGTTGGATTTGAGTGTCTAGGTTAGAGTCATTTGGAGGAGAGGGAGTGTTAAGTGGATATGATAATAGGTTGAAGGATGGAAGTGATGAGAGGTTGGTGTGGGGGATATCAGTAAGATGAGATGGAAGAGGAGATTGGGCTAGTGTAGGTATAGATGTATCAGGCTGGGGGGAGGGAGGATTGGATGGTATGTGTGTAGGAGAGGAAGGAATAGGAGATACTGGTGGTGTAGGGGTATGGACAATAATGGTAGTGGAAGGTGGGGTTGGTTGAATTGCTAGTTGGGATGGAACTTGAGGGGCTAAAGGTGGTGGAGGGGTGGAGGGGATCCCTTTAGTGGGGTGGGGAGAGGCTGGTACAGCCCTTGTACTTTCTAAAGTTCTAGTGGAAGAGGAGGGAGCCTTGGTTGGCTTAGTGATGGTCTTCTCCCACTTGTTAAACAAGGCACAAGTGAGTCTCTTGCTAGCATTAATGAATATGGTCAGGGAGACTAGTGATTCAGCAGCCTTTTCCTTAAGGAAGATCCCTAGGACCCTTCCAAAACAAACCTCTTTTTGTTATTTTTCTGTTTAATCAGATCAAATAATATTTGTGCCCAGTTCATTGTCTTTTTATTGACTATAGCGCACATGACAAAAAACTGATGTCTGGTTATGTAGTCATGTGCGGTGTGCTTCCCTAGCAACACCTTCCCAACAATATCTGCGAGAAATTTATACTCGGCAGACAGATGTTTTTTGAGCAAATTATTGGGGGTTTGTCCCGAATACCCCATCATGTTAAGCATCATATCGAACTCCTTCGAATCTATCTCCAATTCTTCATCACCATTACTCAATCCAAAAATTTCAGTTAAAATATCGGGGGTAGAGAGACAGCATTACCCGCGATTGTTCCAATCATCGTATTCCCCTCTATATTCGCTATATAAACCCACTCCCTAATCTCGGTTCCTTATATTTTGATGTGAGTAGAAAGCAGAGTCTTCAACTGCTGGTCTTTGATTAATTGTAGAATATTCAGGAAGATTAGATCGGAGTATTGGAAAGATTCGAAGTCCAAATCAAATCCAGTATCAAACTTCATTGCTGCAAGAGTTCCTGCTTGAATCTCCATAAGAGCACCTGCAAAGGAAAATGAAGATCAAGTGTAAGAGAACTGAAAGCATGGGACGGAGGTCGAAGAAAACCTAAATATAAGGTTTTTCGAAATATGAAACGACAAACTTTGTTCCACTAAAAGAAATAGTTCTTCGATCTGAGGTCGACGAAATAATTTATAGTTAAACAATTCGTCGATCTCAGTCTGAAGGGTTGAAGAAATTTTGCCGAGCTCCGTTTGACGAAAGTTTTCTGAAGTAGGTTCGTCGATCTCAAGTCGACGAAACTAACTTTACTAACAGGGAGTTCGTCGATCTCAGATCAACGAAAGCTGAAGAGTTCTTTGAGTGCAGAAAGAAACTAAACTAAGTCTTCTCCATTGATCATTCCAAGCTGATTTACAAAGAATAAGTGATTTCTTTCATCCAAGGGTTTGGTGAATATGTCAGCTTTTTGCAAATCAGTGTAGATATAGACAAGTTTAATTTTGTTTTTGTCTACACAATCTCTAATAAAATGATGCCTAATGTCTATATGTTTAGTCCTACTGTGATGGACTGGATTTTGTGCTATGACAATAGAACTTGTGTTATCACATAGTAGAGTTGAATTATTTAAGTTGAACCCATAGTCCAGGAGTTGGTTTTGAATCCACAGCATCTGGGAACAACAACTGCCAGTTGCAATATATTCTGCTTCAACAGTTGACGTGGACACAGATGATTACTTCTTGCAAAACCAGGACACTAATCTCATACCAAGGAACTGGCAAGTTTCTGAGGTACTCTTTCTGTCCACTCTGCATCTAGTAAAGTCAACATCTAAGTATCCATTTAACTCAAACTCTGACTCAGTAGGATACCAGAGACCTAGACTAGGACAACCCTTTATATATCTTAAAATCCTTTTTAGAAAAATAAGATGAGATTCTTTAGGGTTCACTTGGAACCTAACACAAAGGCATGTGGAAAACATAATATCAGGCCTGCTAGCTATAAGGTATAGTAGGGACCCAACAATGCCCCTATATAATTTCTGATCCACAGGTTTCCCATGTGCATCAGAGTCTATTACAGCATTTGTAGCCATAGGTGCTTTCTTTGATGAGGCATCAGCCATCCAAAACTTTTTAATAAGCTCTTTAGCATATTTAGCCTGGGAAATGAAGATGCCATCAGGGAGCTACTTCACTTGGAGACCAAGGAAGTAGGAGAGCTCACCCATACTACTTATCTCAAATTTTGAATGCATGAGGTCAGAGAATCTCTTGCATAATTTGGGATCAGTAGACCCAAATATATTGTCATCCACATATATTTGTACTAACAAGGTTTGATCCTTATGATGTCTAGTGAACAATGTTTTATCTATAATGCGTCTAATGAACTTATGCTCTATCAAAAAGCTAGCTAAAGTCTCATACCAAGCTCTTGGAGCTTGCTTTAGGCCATAGAGGTCTTTATGCAACTTAAAAACATGATAAGGATGGGTTGGAGAGATGAAACCTGGAGGTTGTTCAACATAGACTTCTTCCTTTAGTACTCCATTAAGAAAGGCACTCTTCACATCCATCTGATGGACTTTAAACTTCTTGTAGGCAGCATAGGCATGAAATATTCTTATTGCCTCTAATCTTGCAACTGGTGCAAATGTTTGGTCATAGTCTATTCCCTCTTCTTACCTATAACCTTGAGTAACAAGCCTAGCCTTGTTCCTCAAAATCACACCTTGGGCATCCAGCTTGTTTCTGTATACCCATTTGGTTCCAATGACTGGGTAGTCTTGGGGTCTTGGAACCAAATCCCAAACTCTGCATCTCTCAAACTGGTTAAGCTCCTCTTGCATAGCCATGATCTAGTGGGGATCTTGCTCAGCATCTTTTATGGTTTGAGGTTTAACTTGAGAGAGGAAACAGGCATGCATCAAGTCTTGATTGAGTTGATGCCTTGTCTGTACACCTGCTGTTATGTCTCCAATCACTTGGGATCTGGGGTGATCCCTTAGTGTGACAAGGTCAGTAGGTGGAGTTGGTTTAGCAACAGCAGTTGGATTTAATTCCTCCCATGGAATTATGTTTGATGTTGGTTGAATTTCAGTTACTTCTATGCTTTCTTCTTCACTTTGTTCTTCATCTTGTGGAGAGGGATGTGTTGGATCCTCTTTGGAGAGGCTTAGACCATCCAAGTTCTCACACAAGTGAGGTACCTGCAGAGGCTTATTGGTAGAATTTTCTTTCTCCTTGCAAGACATATTAGTTTCATCAAATGTCACATGAACAGACTCTTCAATTTTCAGGGATGATTTATTAAATACCCTATAAGCTTTGCTTACTTGGGAATATCCTAGAAAAATTCCCTCTTCAGCCTTAGCTTCAAACTTTCTAATATATCTCTTGTCATTATTATGTATATAATAAATGCAGCCAAATACTTTAAAATATGTGATTTTAGGTTTCTTCCCTTTAAGTAATTCATAGGGATTCCTATTCTTTAGCTTATGTATCAGGCTTCTATTCAGAACATAGTTTGTTGTGCTTACAGCCTTTGCCCAAAAGGAAAGGGGCATGTAAGCATCTGGAAGCAATGTTACTGCAGCTTCAATCAGTGTCCTATTTTTCCTTTCAACTACCCATTCTGTTGGGGAGTTCTAGGAGCTGAGAAACAGTACCTGATACCTTCCTTCTCACAGAACTCATGCATAAGAAAAGAATCAAACTCTGTACCATGATCACTTCTGATCAATGCAACATGAGTAGAGTACTCAATCTGTATGGTCCTGAGAAAATCTGTAAGAACCTTAAAGGTATCTGACTTAGATCTTAAAAAGAACACCCAAGTGAACCTTGAGAAGTCATCCACAATGACTAAAGTGTTGGATTTCCCTCCTAGGCTTTGTACAGCTATGAGTCCAAAAAGATCCATGTGCAGCAAGTACAAGATCCTAGGTGAATCACTTTTATTTACTGATTTAAAACTAGATTTAGTTTGCTTCCCTAGTTGACAAGCCCTGCAGAGGCCTTCCTTCTTGAGGGGTCAGAAGGTAAACCACTCACAAGGTTGTCTTTAGATAGCCTAGCGATGTTTTTCATATTAACATGCCTAGTCTTTTATGCTATAAATCATTCTGATTACTTATAATATTAAGTAGACAGATATCTGAATTGGCAGAAAGAAAATCAACTACATATATGTTTCCTTGTATATTCCCAATTAAAACAGTTTGTTTATTTTTATTAGAAATAGTACAGACAGTTGGATTGAAGTGTACCCGATAACCTTCATCATATAATTGACTTATGGAGATGAGGTTATGCTTGAGTCCTCTTATATAGGTTACTTTGTTGAATGTAACTGCTCCAATCCTTATTTGTCCATAGCCTTCAGATTGTCCACACTTTGAGTCTCAAAAGATTACCTTTGGTCCTAACTTGGACTTGTAGTTGAGTAGGCTTTCCTTGTTCCCAATCATATGCTTGGAGCAACCACTGTCCAGATACCATACTTGATTTTCACCTAGACAGCTCTTCATCTGCAAATAAAATAGTTAGTTGTTCTTGACCCAGGTAACCTTGGGTCCTTGTTGATTTATATAACTGTAACTGGAAATGTAAGAATATTCAGGTTGATCTTTGTAACCTTTAGGATGATATCTTTTTGGTGGTATTATCCATTGACTAAAAGGATTAAAATTATTATTGTATTTTAATTTTCTATTGTTAAGATCTGGGATTGACGATTTCTGGTTGGATCATCGACCTGAGCTCGACGATGTTGGATGAGATCGTCGATCTCTGCTCGAAGAATGAAGGTATTCATTCTTGGGGCACCAAAATCGTCAATCTCTGGTCGACGAACCATACTGATATCGTCGATCGTAGATCAAAGATTGATTATTACTGAAGTTTGCGTTCAGAGATCGTCGGTCTGAGGTCGACGATCTGTTCATGTATCGTTGATCTGAGCTCGATGATAACTGCAGAACATTGTTACTTTTCTTATTCTTCTATTTTTTAAGTTTGTTCTTAGTTTCAATTTGTTTAAGGACTTCATTAACCTTATTGACTTGATCAGTATTTTTCTTACCTTTATCAGATATAAAATTTACTAGTTTTGATAGGTGATTCTTCTGAATTAGAATTTGTTCACTGGATGAAGTTCCTAACCCTAATCTACAGTTATTAGTTATAGTATTTATTGTACTGGTTATATCTAACAGTTTTAAACTTCTGTCATTTAATGTTACTTCCAGTATCTTAGCTTTGCTAAGTTCAGATTTTAGAAAGATGATTTGTTCATTTCCAGACTTCAGTTCATTAGATAGGCTAGCATTTTTAGAAATGATTTCATCTTGATCTTTTAATTTTTCTCTGAGAAGTTTGATTTCCTTCTCAGAGCTTATCAAATCTAAGCATAAATTTTTAAATTCACATTTGAATTCATCAGATTCAAAATCATAAGAGGCTAATACCTGATCTTCAGCTTACAGGCTTTCTTCATTGTCAGATTCATCTGTATCTGATCTGCTACTACTGCCATTAATTGCCATAAGGCAAACTTCCTTTGCCTTTGCCTCCTCTTCTTCTTCATTGGAACTTGAAGATGAAGATTCATCTTCAGTTTCACTCCAGCTTTCAGCCATAAACCCTCTGTCCTTCTTTTTATGCTTGCTGGAGGAGGGGTTGCTGTAATGCTTGCTCCTGGAGTCCTTCTCTCTTCTCTTCTCCTTCTTCTAGTTCTCTGGACATTCTGAGAGAAAATGTTCAGGTTTCCTGCAGCCAAAACATACTACCTCTTTAGTAGGTATCTTATCATACCTGGGCTTATCATCCTTTCTGGATTACTTCCTCCTGAAGTCCTTCCTAGCCATCTTGCAGAATCTTTTGGCTAACAGGCTCATAACATCTTCATTTATAGATGGATCCTCAGTCTCCTCAGCAGCCTTGAATGCAAGGTTGTGCTCCTTCCTTGCTGGTGGAGGTGTTCTTTGCTCAGCTGCTTCCCTGGACTTGATCAGCTATTCATAAAACTTTAACTTTCCTAAAAGAGATTTAGTGGAGATCTCATTTAGGCTCCTGGCCTCCTTATGGGACAGATCCTTGAATCCCATGAGCTTGGGAAGCATATAAGAATCTTGTCATTCACCTCAGTGAGGGTGATGTCCTTGTCCAAGGTTTTGAGCTCATTGATGATTGAGCTTAACCTGTTGTACATATAATCCACCTATTCTGCTTCCTACTTCTTGAAGTTCTTATATTGGGATATGAGATTTGATCTTCTGTCTTTTCTTTCATCAGCAGATCCAGCGACCATTTGATTCAGGGAATCCCAAATGGCCTTGGCTGATGTGCACTCAGCCACCTTCTGGAAAATATCATCTGACATTATTTGGGCCAATATATTCATTGCCTTGGCATCAACAATCTTGTCCTTCTTTTAAGACTCAGTCCACTCAGGTGGTGGAACAACATTATTGCTGGTTGATGCTATTAAGCTTGAAGCTTGAGGGGGACCTATCAAAATAGAATTGTAGATATCTTCATCAATGGAATTCATATAAAGCTTTATTCTTTCCTTCTAGATGGCAAACTTGTTCAGATTGCACACTGGAGGTCTGGTGCTTGCATAATCCTTGTTCTGGGCCATGTTGTTTATGTGAATCTAACACAAATAGGGAAAGATCTAACTTAGGATCTTTAGTTCAAGGGTTAACTTGTACAACCAAATGAAATTCCCTCTGATACTAATTGAGAGTGAGGGTTAGATCTAATATACTCTAGAGGGGGGTGAATAGAGTATATCTGGTGATTAAAACTTTTTGCTGAACAAGATACCTTATTCTAAGACTTGGGTGATATATCACAGCACAGCAGATTAGATTAATAAAAATAACAGTATCCTAACTAACACAGCCACAACAAGAACAAAATAAAAGGGCAACCACACAACACAAGAACTTTATAGTGGTTTCCCAACCTGGATACATCCACTCTTCTACCACCCTTGTAGGAATCCACTCAGGTTTTTTTCAGGTGACTGCCACTAATGAGCTTTTAGTAAGGTGCTCAAAAACCAAACCTCAAGTCTTTTGGTTAGGAGACTTTCAACCAGGAATCATTTTTGAAGGGAGTAGAGAACCCTTTTTATAGAGGGGGTGAGAGAGTGATGGTGCCTTCTCTTTATCAAACAACTAAGAAGACTTGTGGATTTGATGGTGATAAAAGCTCCCCCTGAGATACTGAGTTTGTTCAGGATTAAATGGAGCTTTGCTTCAGGGTGATAGGCCTTCAAGCTTTCAACTTCAACCAGAAGAACTTCAGGAACTTATTGACAAATGCAGTAATAGTTGTCCTATTGAAGATTCCTGAGAGAATGACAGAAGAAGACTCTTAATTTGGATGATTGTTCTTCTTCTTCAGAAATTTGTTCTTCTTCTGGTCTAGCAGTAGTTGATTTCTTGACTGATTGATTTTCTGTGTCTCGAGTATTCTGTATTTTTATTACTCTTCTGTCTTGTGTGTTGTATGTTATACAGAAAGAAGGGAATCTATATTTTTATATTTTCCATGTGAAAGTCCATTTGAATTTTGAAATTCTTCCTGCAATTAATGCTGACAGCCTTGGAATTATTTAGCATTGATTTTTTCCCCAACTGTCCCTTAGAAAAATGGCAGGAAGTAATCCTGATGAAGACCATAATTAATGCTCTTGTCTAACGGTAATATTCAGAGAATATTAGAGCATTAATTACTCAGTAAACATTGCAATAAAATAGGAACAGGAGAGGGAAACAACCAAGTCTTGATTCATCGACCTGAGTCCACAGTTCGTCGAGCTGAGTTCCAAGATCGTCGACCTCTGAATGGCTGACTGCTGCTTGATGACTTTCTTATTCTGTGCACCAAGTTCATTGAGCTGAGATCCAATATCATCGAGCTGAGTTTGCATTCTGGACTTAGAATATTTAAGATGTCTTATGGTGTTGAGTGTCGAGAAATTATCTGGCGTTGAGTGTCGAGACATTATCTGGTGTTGAGTGTCGAGACATTATTTGACGTTGACTGTAGAGACATTATCTGGAGTTCGTTGAACTGAGAACAGGGAACAGAGATCAGAGTTCGTCGAGCTGATGTTCTGAGTTCGTCGAGCTGAGCACGACTTTCGTCGACCTGAGATCGACGAACGTAGAACTCTTTTTCTAAGTCTTGAATTTGCTCTAAGTCTTGAGTCTCTGGCAGTGTTGGAGGCTGGTCCTTTGTATTGTTGACTCTAAGGACTTGACCTAGACTCTAGGACACAACCATGACCCTGGCTATACATGTTGGGTCATATCCTGGTGAACCTAGCCCAAATCCAACTAGGGATCCAACATACTATATCGCCATTGGATAAGGTTCTCCTAAGAATCATTGAGGCGTTGAAAATCTTGGTGAATCATGCATGCATCGAATCGACATCCTCGTCTGCTTCTATTCATAATTTTTTATATTCCGACTCCAGTTGAAATAGCTTTGAATCTTTCACCTGTGAAGTACTTTCTTGAGTTAGTTCCAGAAGATTCTAAATATTATATGAAGTTTCACATGCACAGACTCTATTCAACTAGGTCCTATTTAGGTCACAAAAGAAGGCATTCTTTGCTTTTGTAGTGTTCTTACACCTAATTTTTTATCCCCCATCTCACATATTCTTAGGTTTATCTATATTAACTTCTCTAACAATATACGTCAGATGAGTGCACTATATTTCTACCATATTCTAGGCCTCAAAATCTTGATTCATTAGAAAATATCGCATATGCGTTCTCTAGTAGTTATAATCAATTCCAGTGAAAAAGGGGGTCTACTTATCCCTTGGCCCTCATGAAAAGCGAGATCACGAAGCATCATTATCCTTTGGTGTTAAGCTGATTTTGGTAACTTGGCTCTGATACCACTTGCTGGATCTTAGCGCCCTTAAAGAGGGTGCATAAGGTGTTTTAAATAAAATTCAGATTAAGAAGAAGAAATAGTTAGATTCCGATCTCCTGTTCCTATTGCCAGTGGTATTAATACAACCAGCGTTAGTAACAGAAGTTCTCCTGTCTTTGAACTTAGAATATAAAGATTGTGAACAAGCAATGAAAGAAGAATACTTTTATTCCAAAAAGGATGATTACAAAACTGAGATCTCAATGACGCTAGGGATCGAGGCGAAAATAGAAACCTTTTGGTTTTTTATACCAAACCTTCTCCTAACGACTGATTGGTTCTAGCATATCTCTATAAGATATGACCTCGAACTGTCCCTAGATCTACTATATACCTAGTCATCATAACATGCAGAGAATTATGGAATCCTCCCAAGAAACCAACGTCCACACCGTATGATTTTACCCATTAGCCTCGCAAGACTTTGTCTACCAGCGGAGAATTTACAACAATCATAAGAAAGAAATACAATAATATTTAAAAACTCCCTCAATATAATGAACTCAAAGATGATGAAGGTGCTCCACAAGTTGTTGTATTTATTGTTCATGTCCTAGGTATAGAATATGCATGCACAATCCTTCTTAGAGTTCATGGCATTTATGAGTGTTTACATGAGTTTTTGATGGCACAAAATATGCTCTCACAAAGGTAAAATATGAAAGTGAGGGGTTATATTTGGTATACTCTAGGGGGGGTGAATAGAGTATTCTTTGGGTTTTAAAACTTTTGCTGTAAATAAAAAGTTGTTCCTAAACCTATATGATTTGTCACAGGCAAACATCAAATATAAGTAATCACAACCACAACAACCAAACTAGCACAGCCACAACAAGAACAAAAAGAAAAGGGCATCCAGATAACACAAGAATTTTATAGTGGTTCCCCAACCTGGGTGCATCCACTCTTCTACCACCATGGTAGGAATCCTCTCAGGTTTTTGATCAGGTGACTTCCACCAATAAGCTTTTGATCAGGTGCTCAAAAACCAAACCTCAAGTCTTTTGATCAGGTGACTTGCAACCAGGAATAATTTTGAAGGGAATTAAAACCCTGTATATAGTGGGGTGAGAGAATGATTTTGTCTTCTCTTTCTCAAATACAACTGAGAAGACTTTTGTGGATATTGACTTTAGCAAAGAGCTCCCCCTAAGATATTGAATGGTTCAGGAAGGTGGAGCTTTGCTGCAGGGTGATAGGTCTTCAAACTTTTTGCTTTGACCAGAAGATCTCCAGGAACTTCTTGACTGATGCTGTTATTGTTGTCCTTTGAAGAATCCTGAGATGAGGACAAAAGAAGACTCTTAATTTTTAATGGTTGTTCTTCTTCTTCTTCAACTTAAAGTTCTTCCTCTGGTCTAGCACTTGTTTCTCTCTATCACTTTGTTTTGTGTACTCTGCGTCTCAGAGTGCTGTTCAGAGAGAGAGAGAGAGAGAGAGAGCAAAAGATCCTTGTTCACTGTTGTTGTTCTGTTCTTCTGTATGTCTTATTATTCTCTTTTTTTTTTCTTACCAGAAGGAGGAAAATACCTTTTATATTTTACATATAAATTTGCTTTTTGAATTTCAAATTCCTTCCTGCATTCAATGCTGACGGCCTTGAGAACATTTGCATTGATTTATTTCCCCAACTATCCCTTTGAAAAATGATAAGCAATAATCATGATGAAGACCATAACTAATGCTCCGTCTAACGGTAATATTCAGAGAATACTTTAACATTAATTACTCAGGAATTATTGCATTATAATTGGCATAGAAGGATGAAAATAACCAAGTCTGGATTCGCAGCTGAGATCCACGATCGTCGACCTCAGAACTGCCTACTGCTGCTTGGTGAATCTTTCTGATTCTGTGCACCAAGATCGTCGAGCTGAGAACCAAGTTCGTCAACTGGAGTTTGATTCTGGACTTAGAAATATTGAGATGTTTTCTGGACTTGAGTGTTGAAGCAGATGTTCCAAAAATCGTTGACCTGAGAACTGAGTTCGTCGAGCTCAACTAAGAGAATTTTTCCCTAATTTCGCCGAGCTGAGCACGACTTTCGTCGACCTGAGTTCGACGAACGTCAAACTCTTTTTCAGAGTCTTGATATTTCTCTAAGTCTTGAGTCTTTGGCATACTGTTGATGGCTGTTCCATGCATTGTTGACTTTAAGGACTTGGCCTAGACTCTAGGACACAACCATGACCCTTGCTATACATGTTGGGTCATATGATACTAACTTAGTGAACCTAGCCCAAATACAACTAGGGATCCAACAATCTCCCCCTATTTGGGTGAGGTCACTAATTACAGACTCAAAACAAAAATGTACAAAGCAAGAAAAACATATATCTGGCAGAAAAGAAAATAATATATGCAGCAGATATATATATATACAGTAGGCTTTGTATCATGAATGAGAAAATAGTTTTAACAATACCATATTCAAAGAAGTTCAAAATTTATTTCTTCTGCTACTTCTCCTTGTGCTTCTCCTCTTTGCTTTTGTCCCCAGGCTGAGTGAATATGATTTCCCTGTTGAGATTGGCTGCTTCTTTCTTTGACATATACAGATCTGATGCTCCAATCACAGTCGGGGTTGAGGTTCTAGGCACAACAGCCTCTGGGTGTAGTGCCATGTACTCTACTGGATTGAAGACCTTCTTGCTTACTTGTAGTTTGTTCAGTTCCTTTTCTCTGTAATATGACATAGTGGTGAATTTTGATGGATCTTATCCTTCTTTTATAGCTTTCTTTATCTGTGATAGACCAATTAGCTCTTGGATCCTTGCCATTTTTAAATTTGGATCAACATCCTGATTAACAGTTGATTGATCATCTTGAGGAGATAGCAGGGTGACTAGTTTGAATTGTGTAGATTGAGCTTGAAAACTTGTCATGCTATGCTTTTCATCACTTGGAGTATAAAAAGATTTAGGAGGAGTAGCTTCACTAAACTTCCCTTTAGGATTATGAGATTCACTATGCCTTCTGGATTGATGTTGAGGGGCTTGTTGTTGAGGTGGAGAGAATGAAGGCTTTTGGTAAACAACTTCTTTTATTTGCTCAGCTGAACTTGTATTCCTTTGCTGCTGACTGCCACCTTGGGATTGATGTCTAGATGATCTTTCCTGCCTTTGATAGGTTCTTATGAAAGATGTAGGCTTAGAGGATACATCTGAACTTTGAGGAGCAACTCCTGAGGCACCAGCAGGAGGAGGAGGAGGAAGACCTCTCCTAAACTTCTGAGGTGGAGGAGAGTATCTCCTGCTCTTCTTCCTTCCTTTTGTTCATTCTTAGATAGCTACATCCATGCTGGAATACCCTTATAGGGGGTAATATTTTGCAGAATATAGTATGGTGTGTCATTTGCAGGATTGGGTTTAGGGGAAGGATGTGGAGGAGCTTTCCTCTTCTTGGAAACTTTCTTTCTCTTGGGATCCTCATCTGAGTCTTCATCATCATCATCTGACTTTTGTGGATTGTCATATAGTGCATCTATTTCTCTTATTGTCTCATCAGGTATTGCAGATTTTGTAGTCTTGGAGGGAGCTAGAGGAGGAGCTGGAGAACTATACACATCAGTGCTTTCAGCAACTGACTTATTTTCTTCTTCTATGTCAGTCATAATCAGTGCATCTAGATCAGGCATTGGAGAATCATACATAACAAAAATTGGTGCAAGAGGGGATGAGATAGGGGGGAATAACTCTGGGAGGAGACTCTGGAGTAGCAAAAGTGGCCTTGAGCCAAACTTTGGGGCTTATTGGTGTGGTATAAGGAGTTATAGCCATGGATGGCTTAGTGCTGTCTACTGGAAGGTTATTAAAATAGACTGTATCTATTGGTTCTGTTGTTGCTGCTTCTATTGTTTCTGCTGCTACTTCTGCTGGTACATCTGCTGCTACTTCTATAGCCATGGATGACTTAGTGTTGTCTGCTGGAAGGTTATTAAAATAGACTGTACCTATTGATTCTAATGTTGCTGCTTCTGCTATTTCTGCTACTGCTTCTGCTGTTTCTTCTGTTGCTTCTGCTGTTTCTGCTACTGCTTCTGATGTTTCTGCTGCTTCTGCTATTTCTGCTGCTGCTTCTGCTGTTTCTGTTGTTGTTTCTGCTAGTAAATCTGCTGCTACTTCTTCATTGAGTATCTCCCCCTGCCTGGTTTCAGTGGCAACTAAAGCCAGGCCCCTTCCTGAAGAGGGAGCAGTAGAGAGAGCAAAAATTTGGGCAGCAAGGGTGGAAATGGATGCAGCAAGAGGGGAAATTGCCTGTGCTATGATGGCCTTGAGGAGGGATTTGAGAAGTTCAAGAAGTGGTTGGATAATAGATGGATCCAATAGTGGTGAGGCAGAGGTTGTGGCAGGGGTGTTTGACTGGGGATAGAGGTTGGGATGGTAGTAGTTAGCGGAGTTAGAGATGGAGCATCTTGCATATGCGTGTCTTGAGGAAATTCATTTTGAGGAGGAGTATGTAAGGAGGATGATAGTAGATTGAAGGTTGGTAGGGATGACAGGTTGGATAGGGGAATGTCAGCCAAGTGAGGGGGAATAGGAGATGAGGGTGGTGATGGTTTTGATGTATCATTATGGGGGGGGGGGGAAAGGAGTATGAGAGGGAATATGGGTTGGAAATGTTTGTATTGGGGATGATGGAGGTGTGGGAATAGATACTGTAATATGAGTGGAAGGTGGGGTTTGTTGATTTGCTAGCTGAGATGGAGTTTGGAGAGCTATAGGTTGTGTAGTGGTGGATGGAACCTCTTCAGTAGGGTGGGAAGTGGCTGGAACAACCCTTGTACTCTCTGAAGTGTTGATGGAAGAGGAGGTAGCCTTGGAGGGCTTGGTGATGGTCCTCTCCCATTTGCTAAAGAGGGCACAGGTGAGCTTATTGCTAGCATTTATGAATGTGGTTGGGGAGACCAGGGATTCAAAAGCCTTTTCCTTTAGGAAGATCCCTAGGATCCTTCCAAAACAAACTTCTTTCTTTGTATTCTTTTTCTTAATCAGATTAAATAAGATTTGAGCCCAGTTAACTTGTTTCTTATTCATTACTGCACACATGACCAGGAATTGGTGCCTGGTGATGTAGTCATGGGCAGTATGCTTGCCCAACAAGACTTTCCCTACAATGTCTTCTAGAAACTTGAATTCAGCAGACAATTGTTTCTTCAGCAATTTGTTAGGTTTATCTCCAAAATAACCCATTTGGTTGAGCATCTCAGTATATTCCTCATTCTCAATTTCCGATTCTTCTGTTCCATTATTCAATCCAAAAATTTCAGTTAAAACTTCAGGAGTAAGGGAGACGGCATTACCTGATATAGTTCAAGTCATCGTATTCTCTTCTATTGTGGATGATGTATAGACCCACTCCCTGATTTCAGTGCCAGGTATTTTAATCCTTGTAGAGAGCAGATACTTCAACTGCTTTCCTTCAAACAGTTGCAGGATTTCTTGAAAGACGGGATCGGAATATTGAAACGACTCGAAATCAACATCAAATCCAGTGTCAAATTTCATTGCCGCGAGAGCTCCTACTGGAATCGCCATGAGAGCACCTGCAAGAGGAAGACGAAGATCAAGTGTAAGGGAACTGAAAGGGCGGGACGGAGGTCGAAGAAAACCTAAATATAAAGTTTTCTAGAATATGAATCGACAAACTCTGTTCCACTAAAAGTAAATAATTTTTCGATCTGAGGTCGACAAAATAATTTGGAGTTAATCAATTCGTTGAGCTCAGTCTGAAGGTTTGAAGACATTTCACCGAGCTCCGTTCGACGAAAGTTTTCTGAAGTAAATTCGTCGATCTCAGGTCGACGAAACTAACTTCACTTACAGAGAGTTCGTCGATCTCAGGTCGACGAATATCTCAAGAACCTTTCCCAGTTCGTCGACCTCCGTTCGACGAAATTTGAAGAGTTCTTTGAGTGCAGACAGAAACTAAACTAAGTCTTCTCCATTGATCATTCCAAGCTGATTTACAAAGAACAAGTGATTTCTTTCATCCAGGGGTTTGGTGAAAATATCAGCTCTTTGTAAATCAGTGTAGATATAGACAAGATTGATTTTGTTTTTGTCTACACACTCTCTAATGAAATGATTCCTAATGTCTATATGCTTAGTCCTACTATAATGGACTGGATTTTGTGCTATAGCTATAATACTAGTGTTATCATATAGAAGAGTTGAATTATTTAAGTTGAAGCCATAGTCCAGGAGTTGGTTTTGGATCCACAGCATTTGGGAACATCAACTGCCAGCTACAATATATTCTGCTTCAGCAGTTGATGTTGATACAGATAACTACTTCTTACAGAACCAGGACACTAATCTCATACCAAGGAACTGGAAGGTTCTTGAGATACTCTTTTTGTCCACTCTGCATCGAGCAAATTCAGCATCTGAGTATCCAGTTAACTCAAATTCTGACTCAGTAGGATACTAGAGTCCTAGATTGGGACAACTCTTTATATATCTCAAAATTCTTTTTATAAAAACGAGGTGAGATTCTTTAGGGTTCACCTAGAACATAGCACAAAGACATGTGGCAAACATGATGTCAGGTCCGCTTGCTGTAAGGTATAGTAGGGACCCAACAATGCCCCTATATAATTTCTGATCCATAGGTTTTCCATGTGCATCAGAGTCTATTATAGCATTTATAGCCATGAGTGTTTTCTTTGCTGAGGCATCAGCCATCCCAAACTTCTTTATAAGCTCTTTAGCATATTTAGCTTGGGAGATAAAGATGCCATAAGGGAGTTGCTTTACTTGGAGACCAAGAAAGTAGGAGAGCTCACCCATGCTACTCATCTCAAAATTTGAATGCATGAGGTTAGAGAACCTCTTGCATAATTTGGGATCAGTAGACCCAAATATAATGTCATCCATATATATTTGTACTAACAAAGTTTGGTACTTATGATGTCTAGTGAATAAGATTTTATCTACTATGCCTCTAATGAATTTATGCTCTATCAAAAAGCTAGCTAAGGTCTCATACCAAGCTATTGGAGCTTGCTTTAGACCATAGAGAGCCTTATGCAATTTAATACATGATAGGGATGAGTTGAAGAGATAAAACCTGGAGGTTGTTCAACATAAACCTCTTCCTTTAGTACTCCATTCAGAAAAGCACTCTTTATATCCATCTGATATACTTTTAACTTCTTGTAGGCAGCATAGGCAAGAAAGATTTTGATTGCCTCTAATCTTGCAATTGGTGCAAATGTTTGGTCATAGTCTATCCCTTCTTCTTGCCTATAACCTTGAGCAATAAGCCTAGCCTTATTTCTCACAATTATACCTTGGGCATCTAGTTTGTTTCTATATACCCATTTGGTTACAATGACTGGGTAGTCTTGGAGTATTGGAACCAAATCCCAAACTCTACATCTCTCAAATTGGTTGAGTTCCTCTTGCATAGCAATGATCCAGTGGGGATCTTGCTCAACATCTTTTATGGATTGAGGTTCAACTTGAGAGAGGAAACAGGCATGCATCAAGTCTTGGTTGAGTTGTTGCCTTGTTTGTACACCTGTTGTTATGTCTCCAATCACTTGAGATCTAGGGTGATCCCTTATTGTGACAAGATCAGTGGGTGGAGTTGGTTCAGCAATAACATTTGGATTTAATTCCTCTTGTGGAATTATGTTTTCTGTTGGATGAAGTTCAGTCTCTTCAGTGCCTTCTTCTTCACTTTCTTCTTCATCTTGTGGAGAAGGATGTGTTGGAGCCTCTTGGGCGAGGCTTAGTCCATCCAAATTCTCACACAAGTGAGGTACCTGCAAAGGATTATTGGTAGAAATCTCTTTCTCCTTGCAAGACATGTTAGCCTCATCAAAAGTAACATGGATTGATTCTTTAATTTTTAGAGATGATTTATTGAATACCCTATAAGCTTTGCTTACTTGGGAATATCCTAGAAAAATTCCCTCTTCAGCCTTAGCTTCAAACTTTCTAATATATTTCTTGTTATTATTATATATATAACATACACATCTAAATACTTTAAAATAGGTGAGTTTAGGTTTTTTCCCTTTAAGAAATTCATAGGGAGCCCTATTCTTTAGTTTATGTATCAAGCTTCTGTTCAGTACATAATTTGCTGTGCTTACAGCCTCTGCCCAAAAGGATAGGGGCATGTAAGCATCTGCAAGTAATGTGCCTACAGCTTCAATAAGGGTCCTATTTTTCCATTCAACTACCCCATTTTGTTGGAGAGTTCTAGGAGCTGAGAAGCAGTTCCTGATACCTTCCTTCTCACAAAACTCATGCATAAGAAGAGACTCAAACTCTGTACCATGATCACTTTTGATCAATGTAACATGAGTAGAGTACTCAATTTGTATGGTCTTGAGAAAATCTGTAAGAACTTTAAAGGTATCTGACTTAGATCTCAGAAAGAACACCCAAGTGAACCTTGAGAATTCATCTATAATAACTAAAGTGTAGGATTTCCTTCCTAGGCTCTATACAGCAATGGGTCCAAAGAGATCCATGTGTAGCAAGTATAAGATCCTAGGTGAATCACTTTTATTTACTGATTTAAAGCTAGATTTAGTTTGCTTGCCTAGTTGACAGGCCCTGTAGAGGCCTTCCTTCTTGTAGGGACCAAAAGGTAAACCTCTCACAAGGTTGTCTTTTGATAGCCTAGCAATATTTTTCATGTTTACATGTCCTAGCCTTTTATGCCATAATTCATTCTGATTACTAATTATGTTAAGTAAGCAGATATCTGAATTGATAGCATTAAAATCAACTAAATATATATTTCCTTGTCTATTCCCAATTAAAACATTTTTTTCTTTATTTGAAGTAGTACAAGATGTTGAGTTAAAGTGTACCTGGTAACCTTCATCACATAATTGACTTATAGAGATGAGGTTATGCTTGAGTCCACTTAAATAGGTCACCTTCTTGAATGTGATAGCTCCAATTCTTACTTGTCCATAGCCTTCATATTGGCCACACTTTGAATCACCAAAGATTACCTTTGGTCACAGCTTGGTCTTGTAGTTGAGTAGATTTTCCTTGTTGCCAGTCATGTGTTTGGAGCAACCACTGCCAAGGTACCATAGTTTATTTACAACTGGACAGCTCTTTATCTACAAGAAAAATAGTTAGTTGTTCTTGACCCAGGTTACCTTGGGTCCTTTATATTGCTGATATGAAAAGTTAGATATTACAGAAAATTCTGGTTGAGATTTGTATCCTAATGGATGATATCTTCTAGGTGGAATTATCCAATCAGCTAATGGATTAAATGGTTTCCTAGATTTATTAGAGTTGCTATTATAGTTATGATTATTAACAAGTCTTTCTGTGTTCGACGAAATGTTGTGAGTTCGTCGATCAGAGTTCGACGAATTGGGATGAGATCGTCGATCTCTGCTCAGAGGATGAACAAGTTCATTTTCTGTGCCCCAAGTTCGTCGATCTCTGCTCGACGAACCATACACAATTCGTCGGTCACAGTAAGACGAATGATTATTATTGAAATTTGCGTTCAGAGATCGTCGTACTGAGGTTGACGATCTGTCCATATATCGTCGATCTGACTTCGACGATAACTGCTGAACATTGTTACTTTTATTATTCTTCTGGTTTTTAAGTTTGTTCTTAGTTTAAATCTGTTTAAGAACTTCATTAACCTTATTAACCTATTCAGTATTATTCTTTCTTTTATCAGAAAAAAATTTATAGGTTTAGAAAGATGATTCTTTTGGATTTGGATTGGTTCACTGGATGAAGCTCCTAACCCTAGTCTACAGTTATTAGTTCTAGCATTTAATGTGCTGGTTATATCTAACAATCTTAAACTTCTGTCATTCAATGATTCTTATAATATCTTAGCTTTGCTAAGTTCAGATTTCAGAAAGATAATTTGTTCATTTGTAGAATTTAGTTCAGCCTTTAACCTATTGTTTTCAGAAATAACATTTTCTTGGTTTTCTAGTCTTTCCCTAAGTGTCTTAATTTCTTTTCCTGAATTTATTTGATCTATGCACATGGTTTTAAATTCAGATTGAAATGATTCAGAACTATAATCAAAAGAATACAATACACGATCAGCTTCAGATGCTGAGGCTTCTTTAGTGTCTGATTCTTCATCCTCTGAATGACTCCTGGAAGCATCAATGGCCATGAGGCAAACTTATTTGGCCCTTGCCTCCTCTTCTTCTTCACTAGAGCTGGAAGATGAGGATTCATCTTCAGTTTCACTCCAGCTTCCAGCTATAAAGACTTTCTCCTTCTTCTTATGTTTGCTGGAGGAAGGCCTGCTACTTTGCTATCTTCTGGAGTCCTTCTCTCTTCTCTTATCCTTCTTCTGATTCTATGGACACTCTGAGAGGAAGTGTCCAGGTTTCCTATAGCCAAAGTACACCACTTCTTTAATGGGGGTTTTATCATACATTGGCTTATCATCCTGTCTGGATGACTTTCTTCTGAAATCCTTCTTTGCCATTTTGTAGAATCTTTTGGCAAATAGACTCATCAACTCTTCATTAACTGTTGGAGTCTCTGTCTCTTCAGCAGCCTTAAATGCAATGTTTTTCTCCTTCCTTGCTAGTGGAGGTGTTCTTTGATCAGTTGCTTCTCTATATTTGATAAGCTGCCTATAGGACTTTAGCTTTCCTAAAAGAGATTCAGTGGAAATCTCATTTAGGCTCCTGACCTCCTTGATGGGTCAGATCCTTGAATCCTATGAGCTTGGAAAGCACATAAGGATTTTATCATTCACCTCTGTGAGGGTGATGTCCTTATCCAAGGTTTTTAGCTCATTGATTATAGAGCTTAACCTATTATACATATCAGCTACAGATTCAGCTTCCTCCTTGAAGTTCTCATATTGGGATATGAGATTTGATCTTCTATCCTTCCTTTCATCAGCAGATCCAGTCACCATTTGATTGAGGGAGTCCCAGATGGCATTGGCTGATGTGCATTTAGCCACTTTCTGAAAAATGTCATCTGATTTTGTTTGGGTCAGGATGTTCATTGCTTTGGCATCAGCAATTTTGGCCTTCTTCTGAGCCTCAGTCCACTCAAGTGGTGGAACTGCATTACTGCTAGATGTTACTATAAGGTAGATGCCTGAGGGGGACCTGCCAAGGTAGAATTGTAGATATCTTCATCAATAGTGTTCATATATAATTTTATTCTTATCTTCTAGATGGCAAACTTGTTTAGATTGCATACTGGAGGTCTGGTGCTTGCATAATCTTTGTTCTGTGCCATGTTGTGTGTATAATTCAAATAGAAATGAAATGTCAGATCTAACTTAGGATCTTTGGTTCAAGGGTTATCTTATACAACCAAAAGAACCTCCTCTGATACCAATTGAAAGTGAGAGGTTAGATCTGGTATACTCTAGAGTGGGGGGGTGAATAGAGTATTCTTTGGGTTTTAAAACTTTTGCTGTAAATAAAAAGTTGTTCCTAAACCTATATGATTTGTTACAGTCAAACATCAAATATAAGTAATCACAACCACAACAACCTAACTAGCACAGCCACAACATGAACAAAAAGAAAAGGGCATCTAGACAATAAAAGAATTTTATAGTGGTTCCCCAATTTGGGTACATCAACTCTTCTACCACCCTGGTAGGAATTCTCTCAGGTTTTTGATTAGGTGACTGCCACCAATGAGCTTTTGATTAGGTGCTCAAAAACCAAACCTCAAGTCTTTTGATCAGGTGACTTGCAACCAGGAATAATTTTGAAGGGAATTAAAACCCTGTATATAGTGGGGTGAGATAATGATTTTGTCTTCTCTTTCTCAAATACAACTGAGAAGACTTTTGTGGATATTGACTTTATCAAAGAGCTCCCCCTGAGATATTGAATGGTTCAGGAAGGTGGAGCTTTGTTGCAGGTTGATAGGCCTTCAGACTTTTTGCTTTAACCAGAAGATCTCCAGGAACTTCTTGACTGATACTGTAATTGTTGTCCTTTGAAGAATCCTGAGATGAGGACAGAAGAAGACTCTTGATTTTTAATGGCTGTTCTTCTTCTTCTTCAACTTAAAGTTCTTCCTCTGTTCTTGCACTTGTTTCTCTATATCACTTTGTTCTGTGTACTCTGTGTCTCAGAGTGTTGTTCAGAGAGAGAGAGAGTAGAAGATCCTTGTTCACTGTTGTTGTTCTGTTCTTCTATATGTCTTATTGTTCTCTTTTTTTTTCTTACCGGAAGGAGGAAAATCCCTTTTATATTTTACATATAAATTTTCTTTTTGAATTTTGAATTACTTCCTGCATTCAATGCTGACGACCTTGAGAAATTTTGCATTGATTGATTTCCCCAACTGTCCCTTTGAAAAATGGCAAGCAATAATCCTGATGAAGACCATAACTAATGCTCCGTCTAATGGTAATATTCAGAGAATATTTTAACATTAATTACTCAGGAATTATTGCATTATAATAGGGACAGAAGGATGAAAATAACCAAGTCTGGATTCGTCGAGCTGAGATCCACGATCGTCGGCCTTAGAACTGCTGACTGCTGCTTGGTGAATCTTTCCAATTCTGTGCACCAAGATCGTCGAGCAGAGAACCAAGTTCATCGACTAGACTTTGATTTTGGACTTAGAAATATTGAGATGTTTTTTGAACTTGAGTGTTGAAGTAGATGATCCAAATATTGTCCTGAGAACTGAGTTTGTCGAGCAAAGCTCAGAGAATTTTTCTCTGATTTCGTCGAGCTGAGCACGACTTTCGTCGACCTGAGTTCGACGAACGTCGAACTCTTTTTCTGAGTCTCTATATTTCTCCACGTCTTGAGTATTTGGCAGACTAATGATGGCTGGTCCATGCATTGTTGACTCTAAGGACTTGGCCCAGACTTTAGGACACAACCATGACCCTTGCTATACATGTTGGGTGATATGATCCTAACTTAGTGAACCTAGCCCAAATCCAACTAGGGATCCAAAAAAATAGTTCTGGCTTCAAGTCATGATCTCCGTCATCTGTCTGGAAGGAGGAGGTTCGCTCTTTTTGTAGGCAAAAAAACTAATTCTAGCATTAGTACTACCTCCCCGCGATAACTACTTTAGGAAAAAATTTTATCTTTGTAAATCAGCATTTTAGGCAACTTTTTCTTCCGAAAATAGACCTTATAAAAGATATCTCCTAACATTAGTAATACCACTCGACAGTATCACTTTCCTTTTTAGCACCATCCATCCAAGTTTGGCAACATTTCCTTTCTCAAGAATCTTACCTTTTCAGTCATAGATACTAGCACGAGTTGTAGAGGTAACACTCAGCGGTAACACCTAATTTATCAAAAACATCGAAATCATTATGTGAGTCAAGTTCTAGTGCCAGCGCTAGCGATACCGCCCGTAGTAGCAATAAAAAGAGTTACATCTTCATCATTTCGACTTGTCTTCCAAAGAGTACTAAACCTATATTTCCAACACACTATAAACACACAATAAACAATATCAAATACAACCTGGGATTTATTATTCTCAAACCAAGAGATCTAGAATGCATGTTCCAAAACTCACTTTTAGTGTGTTGACCTCAAGTTCCTGCACCAAGCATCGAGCCCACAACAAGAGCATCGATCTCCGGTGAAAACACTGAGTAACAAGCTCACAACTAAAGCAATGAACTATGGTGCTAACACCGGGCATCGATGTTATAACTAGAGGAATGTCCTCTATTGTTTACATCGAGTAATGAGCTTACAACCAGAGCGACAACCTATAGTACTTACACCGAGTAGTTATCTCACAACTATAACAAAGATCTTAGGTGATTATGCTGAGCATCAAGATCATAACTGGAGCAATGACCTTCAGTTCTTACCTCTAACAGTAAGCTCACAATTAGAGTGATGACCTCATGTGCTAACACCGAGCAGTAAGCTCGCAACTAGAGTCACGAACATTGGTCCCTACACCAAGCATTGAGCTCACAATTAGAGCGGAAACCTCTGGTTTAAATCAAATGGCAAACTCGTAGCTAGAGTGACAACCTTTAGTGCCAATACCGAACAATGAGCTAATATCCTACAATCACCACGACAGAATGAAGAGGGTTTTAGAATGTATCAAAAATGGCTATAGCATAAAAGGCCGGCGTAAAGGGGTGGGTTCATAACTCAAAAACAAATAATCAATGCTACATATAAGAGCAAATCTCAACATACTGCGGCGCTACACATCACACAATATAACAAATACAATGCAACGAATAAGAAATAATGTGAAATAAGAAAAAACTATTGGAATATACGTTCCGCATCTCTTGGTTTGAGAATAACAAATACGACGATGTATTTGATTTAGTATTTTGTGTGTTTATAGTGTGCAGGTCATACATATATACACATATATTGGACAAGGAGACAATATACAGGCTAATGCTAGTCTTAGTGTGCTAACATGTGGCGGTAACAACTACTAATGACGCAAGTTTATGTCGACTAGAAGAGTGTTTATATCAACTAGATGACTGCCAATATTGATGAGAAAGCCATATTTTACAAGTTCCTACCACGACATGCTAACCCTACTTCCCGACAGTAACCTATGGAAAACTTGTCAACCAGCATTTGATAAAGAGAAAAATTGAGAAGGAAATCAATGGTGGGTCATAATCAACGCTAATGAAATACTAATGATCATCGCATGGAGGTAGTGATCATGCCTAAAATGGAGGAGCACATTTTCCATATATGCCAAGATCTGTGTATCGTATACTTACTATATGAGGTACTGCAGGGTGATAACCCTACAATCGGTGGTAGTTCTCTGCGCCTATTTATAGAGCGTATAATCGCCTTCTATGAAAATAATTCCTCATCCATCAAAGCAACAACTCTTAATCTTTTGAAAAAGAGGGTCATCTCCAAACATTGAGAGAACTCTCTTAGGCAAAACACAAGGATCAGAAGAAGAATTTCAAGGAGAAGTGTTACATCACTTTTGTAACATAAAAAATTCCAACATTTACATCAACTTCATCTTCACCTTCAGGAATTCTTAGGGAGTCTCTCATACAAATTTTTTATTCTATTATCTCTTTTATTTTATTTTTTTATAACAGGAGTGTATAAAATATTCAGGAAGAACGTCAGATTCCAGGAAGGATTCTGTTGGAAATTTACTGTGGTTGTTGGTGACTAGGCCTTACGAGGTTTAAGGGGATTTTTTCATAGTGTGTGTGGTGACTAAGTCTAGGCGTAGATCTAGAGACGATTTGAGGCCTTATTTGGGAGAGATAGGATAAAACTAATCGGTCTTGGGGAGAATGGTCGGAATAGAAAACAAAATGGTATTTTAATTTATCATCTTGATCTTAGCGTCATTGAGATCAAAGTTTGGTAATCCCTCTTATTGAAATAGAAATCATGTCTCACTTTTGTATTATTAAATTAATTCAACTTTCTACTCTTATAAAAAAAATCATACTTTTATTTATCTTATGATCTTAATTTTATTTCTACTCTAAAATATTTTAAAGCAATATTTTATTTTGAAGCCTTAAAGCAAAATATATTGTAAGGTTCTTGTGTGTAAAATAACTCAAGGAAATTAATTTCTATGAGCTAGCATCGGGCAATAGAACCTACTGCAAGTGGTTGTGAATAAAGTTTGAATTCCGCCTTATTCTAAAAAGGAATCTTCAACATTATCTTTTTTAAAATATTAAAATAAAGTTTTTATAAAATATTTTGTATCTCCATTAATCAACAATAATATTTTCTTATTAAGAATTAAATTTCTTAAAACTTTTATTCACCTCCACCCCCAAGGGCGCCTACAAATCAATCTAATAAGTGATATCTGATGTAGGTTATTCCAAAACAGCTTCACAATCGGGAATAATGGCGCTTCCTGATCTCATATCCAGTAGAGGGGATAATTTTTACATAAATAAAAAATCATTATCACCACCTTTATTTATGAGTGAGAATTACAAAGGGTGGAAAATTCTATTGGAAAATTTTCTTAAGTCTTTAGATATTAAAGTTTAGAATATTACATTTAAAAAGCCCCAAGTATTCTAAATAGAAATGAAATGGTGTTAAATGCTAAATCAATAAATAATTAATTTTGTGCACTAGATCAAAATATTTTTAAACATATTTATATATTTCCTACTGGTTATGAAATTTGGAAATTTTTTGAAAAAATTTATGATTCTTCATCTATAGAAACCGAACAAGTATAAGACATAGAGAATATGCGTGCTTGCATAAGGATTCAAGAAAGCTCCTCTATTGATGGATTCATCTAATACTCATCAAATGGAATGGAAGAAGAGAACACATCATACAGAAGAGAAGATGGAAACTCATCTATGGAAGAGGTATGCCAAGATGATGTCAAATGAACTTTATGTTCAAATATTGCCTCATCCGATAGTAATGTAAGGAAATCAAATTCTTCTTTTTTATAACAAATCATATTTCTACTATTCATATGATTGGAATTGCTAACGTAGAATTAAGAAAATTTAAAATGCTAATTCCAAATTACGTTAAAAAAATAAAATCTTAAAAGCAAAATTTAATGTAGATATAAAATTTGATGTTTTTGATGATTCTCACTATTGCTCTTTAATTAAAAGTTAACACCTTGTATTGATTGTATTTCACTTAAAATAAAATTTTATGGTTTTTGAAAAAGAGATTCATATTGTAAAAGAGCATAGTGAAAAGTTGATTAATGAAAATAGTGTTTTAACTCTTAGACTAGATTCAATAAAATCTTATGTGAAAAAATTTTCAAATAACAACAACTTTCTCATTTCTAGTTTATCAACAAAATTGTGCAAAATATCCACTTGTACTACAAATCTTAAAAAAACAAAAAATATGTATCAAGTTTAAAAGAAAGGGTAGAAATGTAAAACAAATAAATAAGAATGAATCTATTCGCAAGGGAAATTTCCACTCTTACATTTGTCCAAAGGTCATTTTTCTAAGAGCCATTATGATTATCAACCTTCACTTAAATTGAATGCACACAAAATTCCTAAAAATCAATTTTTCAAAAGTCACATTATTCTAAGCCATAATTCAATGACTATGGAATTTTGAAACATAAAAATAATGTTAAACCAATGTATGAATGGAGGCTGGTAATCAAAAATAACATACTTGAAGGGGCTCATTCATCCTTGTCTCCCCAAAAATCATTACGCTATATTTGGGAATCCATGGGAAACTTTACACTTGGTTCCCTTTAGATACTAAAATCTCTTATTCTTTATTATATAATCAAATGCATGAAATAAAAACAAATCAAAATGGAATATACAAAATTATACATCATGATATACTTAACTGAAAGTTAAAAAGCAAATAAAAAACAATTTTCTTTTCTTTTTGGTTTGTACAAATTTTGTTTTATTTTCCATTTTTGTGTCAACATCTTTATGGTCTCTTTATACCTATAATGTGAAAGGACACAATCAACTTGCATAAGCTTAAACTCTAATAAATCAAATTGGAACAAATTGAAAAAAAGTCATCATTACAAGTGATTTAATTATCTTATTAATTCTAACATCTATACTTTTATAAATCCATTGCTTAGAACGTCATTAAAAATGAGTATGAAAATTCTTAAGTTGTAATATCATTACTAATTATATCATTTGCCAACTCATTACTCAAAAATGAAATTCATTGGATCATAAGGGGTATTGGCTAAACTATTTAATATACAACTTTTTGACTATTTGTCTGACTTCTTTGTCGCATATGATATCCCCTATAACGAAAACTTATAATCAGGAAAAATCATAATTGAAAAATAATAAAAACCATGTTTAATTCATGAAATTAGAACCAGACTCTATTATTAATGCCCAACAATAAGCCTTATCACCAGCGATAGCATATTTTCTTGAAAATTCTATTTTGCTCTATATTGTGTTTTTTTGAAAATTACTTTACAGTTTTAACTGTTACTATTTTAAGCTTTCAAAAAATAAGATATATTTTGGATCATAAAGTATTAAAGAAAAAATTTATAAAAAAAAACTAAAAATTCAACAAAAACATATTCATATTCAATATTCATCAAAAAGGCTTTCACCATAATAATTAAAAATGGTGAATAGGAATAATTTTCATATGATGAGTAAAAGAGGAATGTATTTCTATTATGCTTAAATCTTCAAATCATCATATAGAATCTTAATCCTAAATATTGGCAGAAAAGGTCTTATTGAATTCAAAACTTGTGTGTATAAATTATTTAGTGTGTTTCCATGTATCTCACTTATATTTAGACTCTAGAATCAACTTTATACTAATTTGAACAAATAAAATAGAATTGTCATTTCATTCTAGGTCTATAGATTGAAACTCTATTTTTGAATACATGCAACATTATCACTTATTAATTTTATGGCATAACATTGAATTCAAACTCACCATTCTAGCATTATCACCTAATAAATATTATTATCAATATTAGTTATCTCAAATTACAATGATAAAAAGTAGAAAGTCGAAAATTGAAATTCATAATAATTATGTGGCTTTAATATGAACTATCTTTAAACTCAATAAATAATTCTAAAATTTATCATATATAAAATTCAAAAGTTATAAATCAGTTTTTAGGATTAAACACTTGGTATATCTATGAGTATTCACTCATGATTACGTATCCCTTAATAGCAAGGGTATAGGATTGTATGTATTAAAAATCTTAACCTCTAAGGAATGCCTTGTCCTTAACCAGGGAGGGTTCTTTGGGACCTTATAAGGTACTGGGGGAAATAGTGCTAGGTTGAGCAACTTCTTTTGTATGCATATGGACTCACATCCCAACCTACAACATGTGTGCAACTCCTCATGCACATTCATCACTTAGTATGGGGCTAGGGTGTTGACATATAATCAGGGTACATTAATTTAGGACATACTTATATTGCATTTATTGTATGAATAATATTTTACACTTTATGATCAATTATAAATGCTTCTCTTATATTTTGAATATTACATCTTTTTAAGCATTCATGATTTTTTAAAACACAAGAATAAATAATCTTTTTGATAGCTTATGCAAAAAATCTTTTATCCATAACTTTTTTTGGTATTCTTCAAAACTCTTTGTTGAAATTGGTGTCCCCTATCTTAGAGAACATGAATCTAGAAAATTAGAATGAAAAATTATCAAAAATCCATATTTTATAAGTTAAAGAACAACTCTTTATTGATAGCGTCGTGCGATAGTACATAGCGTCATAGGTAGCACAACAATCATTTCTTTATGTACACTTACCTGGCATAGAAGATCATTTTACTAGTAGGCTTGTTAAAGACTTATATGTTTTCTAGAAAATATTTATTTTAAAAATATTTAAAAAATCAAATATAAAATTACAAAATAATTTCAAAGAACAAAAATATATTTTTCTTATTATTTATTTTGTGTATTTTTGTATTTTTATAAAAATAAAAAATTATGAAAATTACTTCTTATTCATTACAACTATTAAGGATGATTAATTTTATTAATTAAAGACTAAATATAATGTTTAATTTAATATTTTAGTTTCTTAAATACAATATTTTTTATTTATCAAGCCTTGAAAACTATCTTGTTATGTGTAATGAAATTGATTGTAGAAAACATGTGCATGAGTGTTTAACATGTCTCTAAGTGTGAGTAATATTTTATATTTGATAATATTTTACACACTCACTATTTAAGTAACATGCATATATTATTAATCTTATACTTGCATGATTATGTAGTTTAATAACATAATGTATTAAAATACATAAATAAATCACCTACATAGTATTCTATTATTTAATGCAATTCCTTGACTTTTATACACTTATTCATTAGAGAAATATGATTTGTTAATTAAAATGTTATGTTTGCAAGACAAGTGAATTCGGAGTCCTTAGTCAGTAAAATAAAATCAAATAAAAATTGGCATGGAGAACTCCACCAAACACTACTCACCTTCATGATAAGTCTTAATAAGCATTATGAGATTGAACACCTAGAAAAGAATTGTAAAGTATATTATAACATATAAATTATATATTGCTTCTCTTAATATACTAGATCACAAAAATGAAAATGAAATTAAAAACAATAAATGTGATCCCTAAGCACTACTTCACACCTCGATAAGTCTTAATAAGTATTATATATGTGAAGCACCTTTGGTAATGTGTACTTTTCATTTACGTGCATTGAAATATTATGGAAGTAAAATTATTTATGTATTTTAATATTGTGTTATTCTATTTTATATGTCATATGTTTTGATTAATTCACTTGTATGCTTTATCAAAATACTATTTTGTACACATCATTATCTTTTATAAAACTTTTACTCAAGAGAATTGGATTCTAATGCACATCTACACAATTCTGTATAAACTTAAGTAAATGCACTAGATGACAAAGCATGACCGCTATAATATTTATTTTTTACTTGAAGTTCAAATTAGTTTACATTGTAGTTCCTATCCTTTTTCATATTTTGAAATCATGCTTGCAATTTTACTTCTAAAATTTTAATGAAATAGCATCTATTAGGCTTTAATTGAAAACATCTTCTTATTAGTCTTAAACTCAGCATCTTATGTATGCTCTTATTTTAGCATGTTTATTTTTAAGAATGCTTATTATACTTTCAGTTGTGTTTAATACTTGTGCTCAATCTTAACTATTTATTTTCTCAACAAGTGGTATAATATGTTTAATAAATAGTATTTTTAATTTCTTACTCTATTTTATATTACTATACTACTATGCTCAATCATGCTTATATTCTTTTTAATAAGTTGTATCTAACAAATTTTACATTGTATCATATTTTCTTCTCTACATAGATCTCATTAATTCTTCTTACATACACTCTTCTCTATCCTCTTTTGATACTATCAAAAAGGGGGAGAATAAAATTACATAAATTTAATAATGTATGGGGAGTACAATAAAATAATTCATAGAAAGCATCTATGTAGGGGAGTAATCATAAGAGGTATATACTTCACTCTTTGCTCGTTCATGAAAATTCTTTAATAAGTGGTTCGCATAACTATACAATCATCCCAACCCATTTTTACTAATAATAAAAGGGTGAGAATAAATTGAGAAATCGAGTGAAATAGATATTTAGGGGAGTAAATTATAGGTGAACACTTATGTAGGGGAGAGTTAATATAGAAAAGTGTGAATTATAGCATTTTAACCTATCTCCCTATAAATATGTTATTAATGCATATATTATATTGCACATATCTACAAACACAATTATAAACATAAATTCACTAATTTCTCATACAGGTATTAGTTATTATCAAAGGGAGATTATGTTGGAACATGCGTTCCACATCTCTTGGTTTGAGAATAACAAATATCATGATAAATTTGATCTAGTCTTTTGTATGTTTATAATGTGTATTTCGTATAGGTACAAGCATATATTGAATAAGGAGACAAGCCAGAGGCCGATGCTAATGTCAGTATGTTAATGCACGATGGTAACACCTACCACTAATGCCAGTTTATGTCGATAAGAAGAGTGTTTATATCGACTAGATGACTGTCGATATCGATTAGAAAACCATACTAGCAAGTTCTTATCTTGATGCAGTAACCCTGCCGCCTAGCGGTAACCTATGGAAAGGTCGTAACTCAGCACTTGATTAAAAAACCAAATGGAGAAGGAGATCAACAATGGATCTTAATCAATGCTTATATAATGTTCTAGCAATCACTGCATGGTGGTATTAATTGTGCCAAAAATGGAGGAGCATGTTTTCCATATCTTCCATGATTTGTGTGCTGCATACTTACTGTATGAGGTACCGTGGGGCACTAACTCTATCACTATAGGTATCTCTAGGAGCCTATTTAAAGAGCATCTTCTCTCCTTCTATAAAAGGAAGTCCTTATCCATCAAAGCCACAACTCGAAATATTTTGAGAGAGGGCATCTCTAGACATTAAGAGAACTCCCTTAGGCGAACATGAAGATTGAAAGAATAATTTGAAGGAGAAGTATTACAATATATATTCAACATAAAGGATGAACACGTCAAGAATACCGACATCTACATCACCTTCATCTTCATCTTATGAAATTCTTAGGGTCTCTTACATATTTTCTATTTTATAATCACTTTTGTTTTGTCTTTTTGTAATGGTAGTGGAGAAACCATTCCCAGATACGTCAGATTTTATGAAGGATTCCGTAAGAAATTCATCGTGGTTCTTGGCAACTTAGCCTTGTGAGTTTTTTGGGGAATTCTTCGCGGTGTGTGTGTGTAAAATAGGTTGAGGTATAGATATAGGGGGAGTTTGAAACCTTATTTAGGAGAAATAGGCTAGAACCAACTAGTCCTTGGTAGAAGGGTCGTTATATAAAATAAAAAGGGATTTTAATTTATTGCCTTGATCTTAATGTCATTGAGATTAAAAATTTTTAATCCTTATAATTTAAATAAGAGTCATCTCTCACTTTTTCATTATTAATTTTATTTAACTTTCTACTCTTATGAAATAAAATCATACTTTTATGTATCTTATGATCTTGATTTTTTTCTACTCTAAAATATTTTAAAATAATATTTTATTTTGAAGCCTTATAGCAAAATATATTGTAAGGTTCTTGTGTGTGAAATAACTAAAGGAATTTTATTTCTATAAGCTAGCGTCGAGTGGTAGCACCTACTGTCAGTCGTAGTGAATAAAGTATTAATTCCGCCTTATTTTAAAATTGAATCTTCATTATTATCTTTTCTAAAATATTAAAATAAAGTTTTCTATAAAATATTCCAAAACTTCTTTAATCAACAATAATATTTTTTATTAAGAATTAAATTTCTTAAAACCCTTATTCACTTGGGTACCTATAGATCTAACAAAAACAATAACACGAGGTTTACTAGCTACTAGGGTCAGCCCATAGTAGCAACAATAAAGCAGTTGTCCTCTAAAGCTCATCCACACTGATGTATGTAATACTACACTCTAGCCTCCTCCGTGCCAAGAAAAGTCCCTTACTAAATACCCTTTAGAATGATATCTCGCACTCATCTTCTTGGAACTAGCCCACCTCAGTAGTCATGACCTGGGATCGGGCCTCCTCCATTATCGGAGAACAATCTATGAAGGTGAGAGAATCCTAATACATTGTAACCATAACTACTTTGACAATGTTTATATTTGACTACACGAAAAAAATCTTAGTCACCTCATCTCTCAAAAACTACACCTCAACCTCCTGTTAGTTAATTTCCACTTCTACTACTCTGAGCATGCTAAGGGCCTCATCATGAGTCATCGAGGTCACCCTAATCAGCTCATATTGTCTCTTGATCTCTGCCCTGAAAGAAGAAAGCTTGAAATCCAACCTCTCTAAATGAAAAGCTTCCATCTCCTTCCTCCCCTAGTTGACGCTAAGCAGCCATCCATATTGCTAAGTTTCTACCGGAGGGCCAAGAACTTGTACTTTAAGTCACACAATTTTTGTTCCATATATGGGCAATGTTGCACAACTCCTCGGTTCTAGCAAAGATAAGAATAATATTAGAGTTGCAAAGAATACAATACAACCACAACATAATTAAAGAAGATCTTTATACCTTTGACATGGTGGTTTGTAGAGAGGCAGGCATATGGTTCTTACCATTGGCAACTGTCTATCATGAGGTGGGGTTATAGTGTTAGGAACCTAAAAAATCTTCTCCACACCAAAATTAGAAAGCGGAGTCTTCCCCACCAAGTGACTAGTCTCCCCAACCATCTCTCACTTGGCCATCTAATTCAGTAGGTGTGGAATACAAACATGCTCCCTTATATTTCAAAGTGAAAACTAGCTTTCTCTTCTGACCCCATGCTAAAGTAATATCTTAGCTCTGTATTATGTTCATGGAAAGACCTGCTAGAATCAGCCTCTTCTCATTCAAATGCATTGATATGATAAAGAGTTTTCACTAAATCTAGCACTTCTACAAAAGCCAACATGGGAGAAAAAATGCTCTCCTGACTAGATATGCGATGACAGTGACCAAGAAGTACTCTCCACACTTCGGGTAGCCATATAGGGTTCTTGATGAACCTGTAGAGTGTACTCCCATGGCGACAATCTATCCTCTCCTCAAAAGAAAGCCAATTTTTTGTTGCACGCGTCAATTTGCCCACTTGTTCCAGGATAGATGATAAAAAAATTTTGATTTAAATAAGGAGGTATTCTCTGATTCTATATTTGATAATGGCAAGTGTACCATATTGATTATAGCATAGGATGTTAAAATCAAGGTCATATTAGATATAGGAGAGTTGATTACTTCTACTTTGAGAAAAACATTATTATCTTATAAATTTGATTTGAGTTGGTTTTTATGAGTAAAAGAAAAGATTACTAATAAAAAAGATGATTTGAATAATTTTAAAGAGACTAGCACTCGATCTTGTCTCACCTCGGCATGAGAATAATCAAAAGAAAATAAAAATTCTAATTCCCTTTAATGAAATACTTTGACTGTAGGGTTCCCGAAATATGACTGCTCCTCTCTCGAGGATTACCCAACTGAGTTTAAGTTAATCAGCGAAACTTCTGTTCTCAAACTGATCCTCTAAAGTTCGCTTTCTATTATGAACCCAGCAAACCAGAAGAATTACATCATCCTTTCTTGAGGGTAGCATACAAATTCTCTTTACCCTTGAGTGATTGATTCATATGTAAGTCTCTCAGCTAACTAAAGTACAAAAATAGAAATTATAACCATATATCAAAGATATGATCTCATTCAATAAAAATCAAGGGCAAACAAAAAGTATTCGACCATAGAGAAAAAGAAAACAATGATTAAAGCATGATTATCTCATCTTCAAATTATCTTGATCGAGTACTAATGAAAAATTAGTTAGTTATAGTGGTAGAGGAATTCATATATAAGTAAAAAAAGATTCCATTCAATAAGCTAAAGGTCGAGCTTTAAGTATAGTAAGAATTAGATATTAAAGAAAGAAAGAGAAATTATATTGTTGATCAAAGAAAATTACAAGTAAGAAAGTGCTTAAAAGAAACTACAAGTAAAAAGAAATTACAACAAGACAACTATGAGCAGAAATACAACAACAATAACTCTCCTAAAACTTCCCCAAAAATTCAATAATCCCTAACCATGGCTCCAACCATCCTTATATAGGAAAATGAGATGATGAAGGTGGAGGGGACATGAAGGGTTGGAATTGGGTGCATTAAAGAGGGGGAGCTTAATGCACATGGAGAAAGGTGAATGACTCTCATAGTTTGAAAAGGGGGAGGAATTGTGCATACATTTGAGGGTGGTGGCATTATTAAATGGGTGGAATATTAAGGTCCATGTGAATGGGGAAAAAAGTTTGGTTGTTAGAAATAATATGGAAGTGGATGTGTTGCATTGGGTAATACAAATAGGCAGTAGCAAACATGAAGAAGATGATACATGAAGGGAATAGGAGGTGAGGTGGCAATAATTTTAAAATGAAGAAGGTGGAGTGAATATAATAAAAATAAAGTGCATGGAATTTAATTGAACGTAAAAAATCAAACAAAAGTGGCATGGACAAAGGGGTTGATTTTCATGGCTTCTTGTGTGTTTCTATGAAGGTGATGTGGCATTATGGTGGTGGAAAGGGGGTACGACCATATTTAAGAGGAACTGATGGGTTTCAGCTATGCATAAATGAGGAGCTGATGGGTTTCGGCCAAACAGAATTATGGAGAGGGTGGCATTGGAGGAAATGAATGAATGGTTGTAACTAATATTAAATGGAGGAGGCTGCATTAATATATGGAGTGGTATGTGGGTGATATGGTATCCATGAAATTAAAGGTGAGGGCTGAATGGAGAGGTTCTGCCATGATGAATGAGCTTGCATCTATTGTTTTGTACGTGAAATTGTCATGGACATATTGGAGGCTTACGACAGTATAGTAGCAGTGGTCATTCATATGCCTGAAATAGGTATGCATAAATTACACAAGTGCATGTGCTGGATTAAGTAATAAAGAATGAGTAAAGATCATTCCCACGGAGAGGTGATTAATCTAATGCTCGCAAATACTAGCTAACCTTTTATTTAAATTCAAGTGAATAAATTTAAAAGTGAAACTAAAATTAAATTCTAAGAAAAATTACAAACAACTTCCTAAAATTTCTTTTTATCAAATGAGTAGAAAACGGTCTTGTATTTTGATTTCCTAAATCTATTATGATGGATCAAATAAAAGATAGTTATAAGAATACTTGGTGCACTTTCCTGCAATTATTTTAAGGTAGGGATCCGTATCTCTCGATATTAAAAATCATTATATCTCTCATTCCCTTATCATCTCTAACTCAGGTTAACCAAAAAAGATGAATAATAGTCAAAATCAAAGTTGCTAACGTATAGGTGAAATCTCTTTCTCCCTTCTACACAATATTGAGTTAATGATACACTTACGCCTCTTATCTCTTGAATCTCGAAGCATAGTAAAATGGGCTGAAACCTTTGGTTAAAGATTTACACAACTCATCTCTCGAATCTCGTCGTGTAGCAAAATAATTTCCGTTCATATTCTCATACGTCTCATCTCTCGAATCTCGAAGCGGAGAATAGAATGAAAATATAATCCAAAGTTTTACCAATAATATCAAAAACTCAATAAATAAATCACACCAAATATTTCATAAACCAAAATAAAAGTAGAGATCACATCAAACTAGACCAAAATACTTTCAAAATACAAAATCTAGGGAATTAGTTCATGATTTGAGAGTTCCACCACAAAATTAAAGAGATCTTATAAGACATGATTGTTTAGAGATTTAAATATTGTAGGAAATTCCACTCAAACGCGCAAAATCCCTCTTTGATGAAGATCTGTGCGGCTCCTCATTCTTCTCTTGCCAAACCCTAATTCTTCTCTCTTGAAAATTTTAATATGATGAAGGATTTCCTCCTTTTCTTCTCTCATGAGCCTTTCTTATATCATCCCCCTCCAAAAGAAATATTTTAAATGTTGAAAGGATGCCTCCTTTTGCTTTTGTAACAACCCAAAATTTAATTAATTTCAAATTTCAAATTTATATTTCCGAATAGATGTTATAACATAATTTCTGCACTATGAAAATATGTTATAACATATTTTCCGTATTACTAAAAATTGCTCTAAACTACAATTAATTTGAGACAACTCTTCGATCCTTTTCCCTAGACTTCAAATTAACTTAACCATTGACTCAATGAGTTAGATACTTCGAAATTCCTACATAAAAAAATAAGTTAAAATGACCATAATACCTTTACTTTAATAAAAAAACTAAGATATTCTTAATTTAATACATTTTAACTCATATTTATCAATTATATTCATCAAAATGATACAAATTTAGGCACAAGATAACTTTTTTTTGAGAAGTTATCACACCCTCACACCTAAACTTTTGTTAGTCCCTAGCAAAGATGAATCATTACAAGCCATTGGATGAGCGAATATCAATTAACATATAAACAAGTTTTAATCCCCTTACTCTTGAACCAAATTCATTAAGATTACTCAAGTGACTTGCATTTAAAATTAGTAAACATGCCAATCATTAAATTTTCAAGCATGCATAAATTCATAAGTTCGATACAAGTTAAAGCTCCATAATGATTTCCTAGTTATTACTCAAGATTATCTACTCACAAACAACTTAAATCATTAAATTTCCTCATAAGTAAGAAGATATGAAAATATGCTAAGTCTTTGAGTTAGTATCCACAAGAGTTTTGGTAGTAAAAAGAAAATCATAAGAACTTGAAATATGATGGTCTTTGGCTTGGTTGGGAAATTATGATTTCTTTTTTGTTGGGTAAAGGTATTTCCCTATCTAGTATTCTTAATAAATCTACCAACTATACGGTTTCTTTCATAATCATCATTTTTAAGTTCATAGATGGGATCATTCCAAGTAGGTGGTACATACACTTAGACTACAAATCACTATGATATTTATATATATAATTTTTTTATAATCATAGTTGGGATCATTCCAAGTATGAATGTACATACCTAGGCCACATATCGCTATGCCATACATTTTATTTCTCTTTTTTTATATAATTATAGTAGGGATCATTCTAAGTAAGTGTACACACTTAGGCTATATATTACTATGCACTTTTATCTATTTTCTCCTCTATTTTTATAAACACCCATAGCTGGAAAAATTATTAAGAAAAACAACTTGTAAAAATATAGGGAAAGTATATGTGAAAATTTTGAATCAAAATGGCAAGGCTCAAGCTCAAAGGACTGAATAGTATAAATAATTGTAGACTTTATGGGTTAACTACCAAACCTCAATGTCTTAGCTTCCGTTATAGACCTAGTTCTTATTCACCCCTCCCCAATTATGTTTGGAAATTAATAAAATTATTTTGTATGGAGCACAAATTTTTAAGGAATGATGTGCCTAGGAGAAATACAAAATGAAGCTCTAACATATCTTATTAACTTCAAAAGCAAAAATCTGAACTTTTAGGTTTGGCAAGTCTACCAATCAATTTAAACTATATAATTTTTAAATAAGAGTATGGCTTTACAAATTATTATTTAATAGGCTATTCATCACCCAATCGGTGAAGGTTACTTCTCACCCTCACACCTAAGTCTTTGATAGTCCATAATAAATATTTTTTATAAAAATTGCACAATTTCGGTGAAGGAGACATTTAGCAATTGCAGTAAAATTCATCATAATAGATACGACCGAAATAAAATACTCCCCTAAAATCTATAGTGCAATGCATCAATCCTTCTCATTGTCGACATCCACTTGTATTCAAGTCAAGGTTATGGTGTAAAAATCAGTAGAGATAGTGAGCTCGGAGGTAACCTGCATAACATGCACACAAAACTCGAAAAAAAACTAGTTGCCAAATTTAGTTTAATAACATTTTCAATGTAATATCCAAGTTCAAACACCCTAATAGATAATATTTTCAATCACAATATGCATACAAGAAATTGATTATCCAGTTAACAAAATGATAATAAAATAACAACACATAGAGAACATGTCATAGGTGATAACATGAGTCATATCAGTAGTGCATATAAAATCTAGTTAACAAAATTATAACTAGCATCACCATATCAAACTGCCCACAGATCATGTATCTAAAATAATTATCACGGAGCAATAATTAAGTCTAGATTAGGTCATGCCATAATGTACAAAATACAAACATTACCAACTAATAAAATATGAATAAATAGAGGGAAATATTCGATAAAGCTCGTCACAGTACAAATATTTTTTTTAACTCCTCGCTTTCTTACACCATTTCTCTAATCTCCATGTCAAACCCTCTCTCAAAAGTCGCAGGTTTTGATTTCAACACTTTATAACAACCCTTTTCCTCACCATTCACTAACCTGATATCTCTATAGACAACCACCTTTCCCTTCCCCTTTCGACCAGACATTGTAATGGCGGGACACATAGTAGAATAAGGAGAAAACCACATGCAGATATATAAAGAAAATGGGGAAATGAAATTCAAAATCACATACAGAGAGTGGTGGTGTTTAATTGAATAGAGATTTGCGCTCCTGAAATTAAACTCAATGAAAATGTTATGTCCTTTTTTTATACTAGCAGATTTCGTTATAACAAAAATATTGTTGTCCGCGTTGTGCATAAGTCCTGTTTGCATGATTTTTAATTTTTTTTCTTTAAATAATAGGCGGGACCTCCATTTTTATTAATTTCTTTTTCTTTTAATATCATTTTCATCATTTACACTTCATTCTCATCTACTCCCCGGTAGGACATCCATATTTTTTTTCTCCATAATTTTTTTCATGATTTTGTCTTTTTTACTTTATATATATATATATATATATATATTACTCGTTTATTTAACTAATTAAATAGCTATAAAATAACATAAAGATAATGTTAATATTAAAATAAATATTTTTATAAATATTTTAAAACAATAGTATGCCTCACAAGCAGCACCCAATTTATTAAAGGACTAACAAAAATTGACAAAAAACACTAAAACACAATATGCAGAGAGTGAAAGATAACTACTGGGTTTAGTGTCTTCCCAGCATGACTTATTAAGAAATTTAAAAGTCTAAATTATTGGATAATAAAAAAATGAGCAGGTAACTATTCTAATATCCGTGTCGGTAGAGGGTACAGATACGTCGATAAAACAGCTACCCATCTACCTAAATAATAATACTTACGTATTACAGGTAGAGGAAAAAAAGTAAGAGGAGGAGGAGAAGTGCTTCTCACTCACCTCGCCAAAATATATGTCGTTGCCCAACAAGATATCATTGCTAACAGGAAGGCTTTAAGGAGAGAAGAGAATGAATGAGGTTCCCCTATGGAGGAGGAATGAACCTCATCACATAAGGAGATGTTTTCCTCTTTGACTTGAATAGAATGATAATTGCCCTCCTGGAGTACCCGTGACAAATCAACTCTCACAAGCTCAGAAAATGAAAGGGGGTTAGGAAATAAAATAATGGAAAGACATAAATGATCTCTAATCATTGGAGTGATCCCGGTTTCACTCCCAGTAGGTTCTAAAAAATGATCGATCTCGGTCTCATAATCATCATAATAGGGGGATCCGAAAACTCAATGGTCTCAGTGGTGAGTTGAACCTCCTCATCTAATGAAGAAGTACAAACCTCCTCATCAAAAAGGGTATCCTCTTCATCCCACTTTGCTGCATCATCGTGCTCCAAAGAATCATTCCCTCCATCAGAGAGATCAATATTTTTGTCCCACTTTAACGCAGCCTTAGGTTCTGGATCCTCATCCTGCGTAAAATCTTTGACTGGATCGATAAACATATATGTAGAAATGTTTTGCAAAGAAAAAGGAGGAACACTATTAATATATAATTCTGAAAATGTATGTTTGTGTTCCTTTATGGGTGGATCAAAACTTGGTGATGAATGTGGATGAGGAGGTGATGCATCAATATCAATATATGGGCCCATAATTACAAGGGTTTATCCGCAATAGTCCCACAGCAAAATTTGTGGTACTGCAATAGTAGATACGGTCTGGATGCCTGATTCAAAAATTTTCTCCCTCTGTCTTTTATAGGCAACACAATCCTTCAAAACGTGGTCCATATTATGACAAAATAAACACTCCCTAACATTACTACTTGACAACCAAGGAGTCGAGTCATAAGGTCGAGGAACTACTAGATGTGGGGATATAAAATTATATTGTTTTGTCGCACAATATTGGGGACCTAAATATTTCTTGTGTTTTATGAGCCACGAATGATACCCAGCAGTCCCCATGTAACATACATTAGTAGTATGATTAAACGAACCAGATCACTCACATATCACATGTGTATACATTTTATTTTGAATGATTGCAGCTGAAATAAAATTCAAATTTTCTTTGCAAAAATGAACTACATAAGAAAATTATTTCAGACACGGATAACCTGCTTAATAATCTTTTTAAATAGAATATGATAAAAAATATTATTTAATATTTTATAAATAAGCACACGCACTAAACAACATTACAAATAAAAATAAAAACTTTATCTCTAAATACTCAGGCTTCATTAATATTACAAGAAAAGACATTAAATTAGTCGCACCTCCCCGACAATAGCGCCAAAAACATAATACACCTGAAATAGGTATATGTAAATTATGCAAGTGCACGTGTCAGATCAAGTAATAAAGAATATGTAAAGATCGTTCCCACAGAGAGGTGATTAATCTAACGTTTGCAAATACTAGCTAACCTTTTCTTTAAATCCAAGTGAATCAATTTAAAAGGGTTTTGAAACTAAAATTAAAATTATAAGATTGATTACAAACGACTTCCTAAAATTACTTTCGATCAAATGGGGAGAAAGCTGTCTTGTATTTTGATTTCCTAAGTCTATTATAATGGATCAAATAAAAGATAGTTATAAGAAAACTTGGTGCACTTTCCTGCAATGATTTTAAGGCAGGGATGAGTATCTCTCGATATCAGAAATCACTATATCTCTCGTTCCCTTGTCATCTCTAACTCAGGTGAAATGAAAAAAAATGAATAATAGTAAAAATGAAAGTTTTTAACGTATAAGTGAAATATTTTTCTCCCTTCTACGCTATATTGAGTTAATCATACACTTACGCCTCTCCTCTCTCAAATCTCGAAGAGCAGTAAAACGGGCTGAAAACTTTGGTTAAAGATTTATGCAACTCATCTCTCGAATCTTGTGGCATAGTAAAATAATTTTCGTTCATATTCTCACACATCTCATCTCTCGAATCTCAAAGTGGAAAAAAGAATGAAAATATAATCCAAAGTTTTACCAACAAAAAAAAACTCAATAATGAAATCACACAAAAAATTTCATAAACATATAAAAGTAGATCACATCAAACTAGAATAAAGTACTTTCAAAATACAAAATCTAGGGAATTAGTTCATGATTTGAGAGTTTCACCACAAAATTAGAGAGATCCTAAAAGACATGATTATTTAGAGATCTAAACGATGTAGGAAATTCCACTCAAACACGTGCAAAATCACAAAAACTTGATACGTGCGAAATAGGTATACGTAAATTACGCAAGTGCACGTGCCGCATCAAGTAATAAAGAATGAGTAAAGACCATTTCCCCAGAGAGGTGATTAATCTAATGCTCGCAAATACTATCTAACCTTTTCTTTAAATCCAAGTGAATCAATTTTAAAGGGTTTTGAAACTGAAATTATTTTTTATCAAATGGGGAGAAAATGGTCTTGTATTTTGATTTCCTAAGTCTATTATGATGGATCAAATAAAAGATAGTTATAAAAAACTTAGTGCACTTTCATGTAATGATTTTAAGGCGGGGATCCGTATCTCTCGATATCGGAAATCACTGTATCTCTTGTTCCTTTGTCATCTCTAACTTAAGTGAAGCGAAAAATATGAATAATAGTACAAATCAAAGTTGCTAACGTATAAGTAAAATCTCTTTCTCCCTTTTATGCTATATTGATTTATTGATACACTTATGCCACTCCTCTCTCGTATCTTAAAGCACAGTAACGGACTGAAAACTTTGGTTAAAGATTTGCACAACTCATCTCTCAAATCACGCCACGTAGTAAAATAATTTTCATTCATATTCTCAAACGTCTTATCTCTTGAGTCTCGAAGCGGAGAATAAAATGAAAATATAATCCAAAGTTTTACCAACAAGATCAAAAACTCAATAAAGAAATCACATCAAATATTTCATAAACCAAAATAAAAGTAGAGATAACATCAAACTAGAATAAAGTACTTTCAAAATACAAAATCTAAGGAATTAGTTCATGATTTGAGAGTTCCACCACCAAATTAAAGAGATCTTACAAGATATGATTATTTAGAGGTCTAAATACTACAGGAAATTCCACTCAAACGTGTGCAAAATCCCTCTTTGATGAAGATCTGTGCGGCTCCTCGTTCTTCTCTTGCCAAACTCTAATTCTCCTCTCTTGAAAATTTGAATATGATGAAGGATTTCCTCCTTTTCTTCTCTCATAAGCCTTTTTATATCCTCCCCCTCCAAGCAAAATGTTTTAAATGCTGAAAGGATGCCTCCTTTTGCTTATGAAATAACCCAAAATTTGAATAATTTCATATTTCAAATTTCTATTTCCACACAAATATTATAACATAATTTCCGCACTATGAAAATATGTTATAACATATTTTCTGTATTACTAAAAACAACTTCAAACTGCAATTAATTTATGACAACTCTTCTGTCCTTTTCACTAGACTTCAAATTAGCTCAACCATTGACTCCATGAGATGGATACTTCGAAATTCTTACATAAAAAATAAGTTAAAATGACCATAATACCCTTACTTTAATCAATAACCAAGATATTTTTAATTTAATACATTTTAACTCATGTTTATTAATTATATTCTTCAAAATGATACAAATTTAGGCACGAGATAACTTCTTTCTGAGAAGTTATCAGTCGTGACCTGGGAATTGGCAAGACTTGTATTTCTTGCTCTGGACGGGCACAACTTGAACTCTCGAGCTCAACTAATGTCACAACTTCAGTAACATGTCATTTTCCAATGTTAGGAGTGCGGCCGTAGCATTAAACCTATAAATAAATAAAACATAAATTAGTAAACCAAAATATAAAACTATTATTTATTAACTAAAATAGAAATAATATTTAAAAATTCATATTAGAATTATACTAAAAATACGAATAAAAACTACTTATCAAATTCCTCTATACTTATTATTTTGCCGATCCCCAAGCAAACACATACGAGCTAGCAAAAAAATCAAACAAATTGATTATGTTGATCACAAGTACGATACAAAATTAGAGGTAGGAAAAAACTGAATTTTTTTATTTGGAAAAAACATAAAGGTTTAATAAATTTCACTTATATAAAAATAGATCATCCCATGTTTTTGACAAAAATAAAAACTAAGTAATGCGACAAATGAAAAGGGCATTGAGTTGCTACTAAAATCTATGAGTCATTTTATAATCACCTTAATCTAAGTCAAAAATCAATACTCTTACCTAAAAACTTGCTCAATTTACTTTCTCATTATCGTACTAAAAATACACCTAAGCAACATGAATCAAAACGACTTTCATTAGGAATAATGTTTTAGCTTGGGTTTAAGGCATGGATATCAAAAGATAAATAAAAAGGGTTAAGCATACTTAAATAAAAAGAAGAGCTTTGCAAAAACATTTGTGCTAGAAAAAATAAAATAAAAATTTGACACCGCAAATAATTAGAAATATAAAGCTTAGGGGTCAAAGAATCATTTTCAACTTTTTTTCCTCACATAATTTTTTCAAATATATTTTTCCTAATTTTTGTGTTTTTTTCATCATTTTTTTCCAAAGTTGTTATCTTCATTTATAGCAAAAGGGATAAAGTTTAAAACTTTCACCATTTTCACAAAAAGGGCACACACTTACAACAAATTAAGCTCCAAAATTTCTAAGTGCGTTGTAAGGGTAGAATATATGGCTTTGGTGAACAATAAGTGGGGTACAAAAAGAATAAGAAAAAAGCTCAAAATGGCTAGCAACGATTATAATTTAAAGGTTCGGGATAAAAAGGCTCAAATTAATCAAAAAGGATGCCTAAATCATATTCATGCTTCTAAGTTTATTAAGTAAAGTATTAAAAAATTGAGAGACACAAGTTATAGATAAAAAATAAAGAGAACTAACTTTTCATGAAAGTAAAAAATAATAGACATCTAGATCGGTTCGCATCTACTACTCTTAATACTAATCGATATTATAAAGATTTTCAAATATAAAAAACAAGGGATGATAAATTATAAGAGTGAAAACTATAAAAAATAACTATGAAAATGTACAAATATTTAAGATATTTTTCTAAGATAACCTGCTACCCTAATTAGAAAGACTACATAAGTCAATATATTACTCGTGAAACATTAGCAAAATGAAAATTATATAATTTTATTCTAGCTAAATAGGTACACATATGATTAGAAACAAGAAAATGCAAAGGCATGAGGTACTAAAGATAAAGCAGAAATTACTTATAATTTTCTTATTTTTTATTTTTTTTGGATTTTAAATATTTTTTTATTTTTAATAAAGTTTAAATACTAATAATAAGAAATAAAGAAAACTCAAGTTATAATCCTAAAAAATTGTTATTCCTAGACTTCCTGATGTATACCCTATGAAGGGCTCTCACCGGTATTAGAAGATATGATAGGGTGATATCCCAAACCTCCCTTTCTAAGGAATTAATTTTTGATTTTCTATTTTTGTTGGGTTTTCTAAATTTTTTCTGCGATTTTAAGAAAGTTTTATAATTTTTAATGAAAGGAAAATAAAAGCAAAATATTTTTTAGTTTTTTTGAAAAATCTTTATTTTTTTTATTTTGCTAAAAAGGAAAATAAAGCTACTGCATTATACCTCATACTTAAAGTTAAACATTGTCCCCAATATTTATAAATAAGTTTGAAAATTCAAGAAAAATAAGAAAAGAAAGGAAATGCTATAAAATACAATACATGCAATATAAAAACAAGAAAAAATAAGGGAAAAGAGGGTGTCCCTAATTTGAAGTTGGGGATGTCGCAACAAAACCTACAATAATCGTTACAACAATAAAAACATAAAAAAAAATAAGAAAATGGGTTGTCTCCCATAAGCATTGTGTTTGTTATCACATAGCTTGACTAATTTGGCATTCTAAAATTATAAGCTAGGAAGGTTAACATTATGATTTGCTTATCGAAAGTGTCGTCGGGAAGATATAACTTAAGGCGGTGGTATTAATTTTAAAAAATCATTTTTTTCAGGTGAACAAGGAGAACTTACCCATATGGCTCAACCTCTTTGACGACAATCGGGTCGGACCATCGAGACTTTAATTGCCCTGAAAAATCCATAGTTGTGAAATATATAAAAAGACAAAATCTCCTGAAGAAAAAGACTTGGGAAATTTTATTTTATTATCATATTAAAACTTAGTTTGCTTCTTATAAAATCTATCACTTTTGTAGGCATTTGCACATCATTTATCGAGTTCGTTTAACTGTAGTTTTTTATGCTTGGAGGCTAAGTTTAATTTGAGATTTATGAATTTAAGCTCCCAATATACGTGATGCTCCAATTCAACCAAGAGGTGGCACGATATGCTATAAACTAATCAATACGCAGTACAACTGATGGCGGTCTTGTACGATGTTTGGTAAGCCCATATCACATCATCAAGTTTTAATTACCAGTCACTCATATTAACAGACACTGTTTTTCTAATATACTTTTAAGCTTGTGGTTAACTACCTCTACTTGGTCGCACATTTGTGGGTGATATGTGGTGTAAAGTTTATGAGTAACACCGTATTTTGATAAAAAAATTATAAATTGAGTGTTGCAAAATGGGTGCCCCTATCATTAATTATAGCTCGTGGTGTGCAAAAGTGAGAAAATAATTTCTTTAAAAAGTTTACCATGACTCTCGCGTCATTGGTGAGAAGAGCTTGCGCTTTCGCCCACCTCAACACGTAGTCTAACGTAACTAAAATGTACCTATTATAAAAAGAGGGAGGGACAAGAACTACAAAATCTATACCCCAAAGATAAAAAAAAACTTTACATTCTAACAAAAATATAGGGCATTTCATCCAAGCAAGATAAGTTACCTGACCGCTGGCAGCTGTCGTATGTACTCATGAAAGCATGAGCATTCTTAAATAGTGTGGGCTAGTAAAATCCCGCCTCCAGCACCTTCCTTGTGGTCCAGCTTGCTTAGTAGTGCCTTCTGGTCGGTTCATCGTGTCCATGTTGTAAAATTGTCAGCCTTCTTCGCTCGAAACACACTTTCTTACCACTTGGTTCGCGCAGACTCGAATTAAAAAGGGATCCTACTAGAAGTAATTCTTCAAATCAAAAAAGAATTTCTCTTTTTGTTGACTTGAAAAATCTTTTGCCAGGATCTGGGACACTAGATAGTTGGCCAAATTCGCAAAGCAAGGAGTGAAAGAAGTTGTTACATTTTTGAGGGTTAGGAGGCACTCTTCCGGGAATTTGTCATCTATATCAGCCTCCACTAGAGCATCCGCAACAGCATTCTATAATCGTGAAAGATTGTCGGGCGCCAAGTTCTCCTCTCCTCTCTTATCTCAGATCTCTAAGTCCAACTCTTGTAAGAAGAGGTTCTACCATAATAAATGGGGATTGGAATCCATCTTGTTTAGTAGGTACCTGAGGGCAAGAAGATCAATAAAAATGATAAACTTCAAAAGAATAATACAAGATCTAAACTTATCAAATGCAAAAATTATTGCAAGGAGTTCCTTTTTAGTAGTCGTATAATTAGTTTGTGCAGATGTGAGTATTTTGCTAACGTACTAAAAGGGATGAAAATATTTGTTGATGTGTTGGCCTAACACAGTACCAACCATAAAATTGCTTGCATTGAACATGATTTCAAACGACAAGGACTAATCTGTCACTTCTAATATCGACGAGTTGATAAGCTTTTCTTTAATAAAATTAAATGCAAATAAATATTCATCACTAAAAACAAAAGGAGATTCATTTTCTAGTAGGTGAGTTAATGACTTTATAATTTTGGAAAAATTTTATATAAATCGTTAATAGAACCCCGTGTGGCCTAAAAACTTCTAATTGATTTTACGTTCATAGGATGGGAAGGTATTTCACTAACTTCAATCTTGGCCCTATCGGCCTCAATCCCTTTACTAAAAATTTTATGTTTGAGGACTAACCCTTCACGGACCATGAAGTGGCATTTCTCCCAATTAAAAGCTAAATTCACGTCTTCGCAGTGTTGAATACATGATCAAGATTAGATAAATAAGATTGAAATGAATTTTCGAAGATGGAAAAGTTGTTCATAAAGACCACCATCACATCTTATCAACTCATTAAAGATTGCCAACATACATCTTTGGAATGTAGCTGATGTGTTACAAAGACCAAATGACATCCTTTGATATGCAAAGGTGTCGAAGCGATATGTAAAGGTGGTTTTCTAGTGGTCCTAGGGTGAAATGGGGATTTGAAAATACCTCAAGAGACCATAGAGAAAATAGTAGAAGAGAGACAAAAAAGACGTTCTAATATTTTATCGATAAAAGGTTACAGAAAGTGGTCTTTTAGGGTGATATTGTTTAATTTTTCAATAGTAGATGCACATCCTCCAGCCCATAATAATATGAGTTGGAATTAGTTCTTTATTTTCATTTGCCACTACCGTTACTCTGCTTTTCTTTGGCACGGCCTGTACAGGGCTAACCCTTGTACTACTTTAAATCTAGTAAATTATTCCAGCATCTAAAATCTTAATCACTTCAGCCTTAATGGTGTCCTTCAAGTTAGGGTTAAGTCATCATTACCGATGAATGGTGCTACGAGAATTATCTTTTAATTATATTTTGTGAGTGCAGAAAGGGGGGCTAATCCCCTTTATGTCAAAAATTTGTCAAGCTATGGCATGACAGGGATTATTTAAAATATAAACTAATTCAGAAGTTTTGGAATCACTTAAAGCTGAAGAAATAATAACAAGTAGTTTTGAATTTTTTCTGAAAACATATTTAAGGTGGTCGGGAAGCTATTTCAGTTCAAGTGATGGTAGTTCTTCATAAGAGGTTTTATTTTGAAATTTTTTAAATTAAATGGGTTAAAATGTAATGAGCAAGCTATTTCTTTAACACAAAACATAGTGGCAATTTCTGGATCCTCAAAAGTTGAAGATCAAAAAATGAAAAGCAATCATCAAATGAGGATTCTAAATTATAGCATGAATCATCATTTGAAAGAGAATTGTGCATAGAGGGATTGACATCTCCAACGTAAAGGTAGAGCTTTTAATTATTCGCATCGATTATTGTATGGGAGGTGGTGAGGAAGGGGCGGTCAGTATGAGGGGTACTTTGGCATCCTCTTCGATATCAAGAATGATAGTCTACCTGGAAGATAAACTTATCAACCTTAAAGAACACATCCTCCACAATCCCTTCTAGAATTTAACTAAATGATTCATGAGTTGGATACTCTTTCTTGTTGGGCTCTGATCACCCAATCCTAATTTCTTAAATAATGAGTATGACATTAAGTTTATGTTCACTCCTAAATCAGCCAAGACTTGTTTGGCTAGCAAATTGCCAAATAAACACGGAATAGAGAATCATCCCGGATTATTTAATTTTTGTGGCAATTTATTTAATAAAACCGCAGAGCATTCTGCGATGAGAGAAACACATGAAATATCCTCAAGTTTCTTTTTATTGTATAGTAACTCCTTGAGATATTTTGCATATTTGGGCATTTGAGAGAGTGCCACATAGAAAGGGACTTTATTTTGAATTTGCTTTAAAAATTTTAAAAATTTCTTATATTATTCATCATTTCACTTATTTCTACTCTTTGACAGATACAAAATAGAAGATTATAATATACATGGTGATAAAGTAGCATGTGTAGTAGAAAATAAAAAAGGAGATAAAGCAGGTGGGGGCAAACCAAAAATATTTACCTCAGGCTCGATCATATTTGAAGTTGTTACCTCCTTTCCGCTATGGAGGGTGATTTTGTTCATGCTTTCTCTTGGATTTGGCTCGGTATTCCCTGGTAAGGATCCATGTTGGTGCTTGGAGAACATTTTGGCAAGTTGCCCAATTTGATTTTCTAAAGTTATAATTAATCTTGTGAAATTCTGGATATTTGACTCATTGGACACAACATATTTTGAAAATACCTCTTCAATTGAAGAGGGCTTCTAGGGTTGCGGTGTTAGTTGAAATCCCGGTGGATTAATATTTTATAGATGTTGGGCATTACTTTGGTTGCTCCTTGAAAATTTTGGGTGATTTCTATAACTCAGATTATAAGTATTATTGTACGAAACATTGGGCGGGTTATAGGAAGGCCAAGGTGAACTCCCTGTGTAGTAAACCTGCTCTTCTATTATATTATTATTATAATTCTACAAAGTAGTGGTGGATGAAGCAGACATCTCTATCACTTGCTTGGTTAAATGCTCAATTTGTAGGGCTAAACTAGTTGTCGAATCAACTTCAAAAAGACTGGTTGGCTTATTAGGACATGATTGGGGGCACATTCCACTAGTAAGAATTTATGGCGATTTACTCAAAAAGATCTTGAGCAGACTCCAGGGTTTTATCATTAAGAGTACCCCGGCAACTGCATCAATCATCTATCTTGTTTGGAAATTTAGCCATTATAAAAAATTTATACTTGTTGCAAATAGAAAGTGCAAGGTGGGGACATCTACCCAATAGTTCCTTAAAGCACTCACATGTATCGTAGAGAGTCTCCGAGTCGATTTGAAAAAATAAAGTGATATTGGTGTACAATTTGGCTGTCATGGCCAAAGGAAAATATTTAGTTAAGAATTTTTCCGCCATTTCGGCCCACATAATGATGTATCCTCTAGGAAGAGAGTATAACCATTGTTTGGCCTTTTGGCTGAAAGGAAAAAGAAAATTGTTTGGTCCATTGATCCCAATGTCCTAGATTTGTAAGAGGTCAAACAGGTCAATGGTATACACATAGTTGTATTTGATGTATGCTTAAGTTCATGCATACAGATTGGTCTTTGTCACAATGATTGGACATATAGTTCAAGAGACAATGATAGGTGGACTCCAAGTGATAGGCTGGAAAGTCAGAAATTTGGCTAAGTTCACAAGCGTTGAGTGAGGCAAGCTCACTCAACGCTCTCAACACAATACATCTAATAGCGCTGAGAGAGGGCTGGCAGTCAAAGCTTATAATATTGACAAGGCAAAAATTTGGCTAAGTCCACAGGCATTGAGTGAGGCATATATACTCAACACTCTCAACGCCATATGGCCAGAATCGTTGAGACAAGATTATCATGTCAAAGCCTAAGCAGTGGAAGACAAAAAATTGACTAAGTTTAAAAGCGTTGAGTGAAGCTTCATCACTCAACGTCATGCTGAGTCTGTCAATGCGAAACTTAAGAAAGAAGGCAAGATTGCAGAAAATCGACTAAGTCCAGAAGTGTTGAGTGAAGCTTATACACTCAATGCCATCAGGCAGAGCTGAAGAATATGGCTAAGGCAAAAAAGCGTTGAGTGACGGATATACACTCAACGCTCTCAATGCCTAGTAGAGCAGAAATATTTCTAAGTCTAGATTCATTGAGAATGGCCTATACACTTAACGCTCTCAACGCCTAGCAGAGAAGAAATTTTTCTAAGTCTAGATTCATTGAGTATGGCCTATTCACTCAACGTCACTCAACGCCTAGCAGAGCTGAAGAAAATTCTAAGTACAGAATCGTCGAAGTATTGCTTATCCAGTTTTCATCGAGCTGAGCCTTGATTTCGTCGAGCTAAGTCCTGGATTCGTCGAACTAAGTTTTGAGTTTGTCGAGCTGAAGATTTCTGAGATGATGCATGATTTCGTCGAGCTGAGTCCTAGATTCATCGAACTAAGTTTTGAGTTCGTCGAACTAAAGTTTTCTGAAGTAGTGCTTGATTTCGTCGAGCTGAGCTCTAGATTCGCCGAACTGAGTTTAGAGTTCGTCGAATGGAGGATTTCTAAAGTATTGATTGATTTTTTATAAGTCCAGAATGATGTTGAAGTCAGTAAAGTCAACAAGTTAACTATTTTCTAATTCATTATGTAATTGCTACAAATCGACATTAATGTAGACGTTAGTCTACAGTGGATCTCATTTTGATTAAGTTGAGGTTTTAACCACCGTTAAAACTGGGACACGCTTAAAACATCCCACAAATCGATGGGGTTATAAATAATAGCTGCGATTAAGATCAAATCAGTCACTCTAATTAACATTCTAAAAAACGAGAAGCGGGAGCTTGTCGTCTTCATCCGCCATTATTACAGAACCAAGAACTTCAATTGAAAAATCTGAAGGGTTTCTGAGTTCGCTGGTGCAATCAACATCTGATACATCAAGATCAGATAATTTCTCTGAGGAAGATGAATCATTCTAGGCAAACCCTAGCTGAAGTTGATTCTCGATCCAAGCTGAGCCAAATCTGAAGATCAATCTGTGGATCGTTAAAGAAGAAGAAGAAGAAGAGATCTGCACAGAGTTTTCTCTAGACCGAAGGAGAGGCAGAGGAATTCATTTCCTGTCAATAAAGGTTAGCTGATTGAGGATTTTCATTCTTAATCTTCCATTTCATCAGCTAGAATAGGATCAAGGTCTTGAAGAACTTCCAGCCCAAGCAGCAGATAGTAAAAGATTATCATCCTTATTGCAGGGAAGCAGATAGGGCTGAGAATTTCTTAGCCTAGGAAGAAATTTACTCAGAGAATAATTCTCTTAAGTCAAATCAACAAACACTTTCAAAACTAGTGGATCTGTGAAAGATCTGTGTTGAGGCCTAGATTGATTAGGCTGTGTGTGAGATCTGTGAGATATATTTGTAAAGCCTAAATTATAAAGGCTGTGTGATTGGATTACTTTGTGAATCTGTGTGAGGCTCTTTCTCCTAGTCTGTGTAAAGGGCATTTGTGCCTGTGTGTGGTTGTCAGTTGATTACTGTGTGGGGGTTGTGAGCCGGTGTTGTAATTCTCAGTGGAGACTGACTGATCCAGTGGGATCATGCTGTAATCTTTAAAGAGCCATAGTATTTGGAGAAGAGCCTTGTCGAACATATTGTTAGAAAGGCGAAGAGGGATAGTGGATGTACCTATACACTGGGGAACCACTATAAAATCTAGTGTGTTGTGCTTTGCGTTGTGTTGTGCTGATTATTGTTTTCTTAAAAGCTGAAATAAGTATTCACAGTAGGACATAAGTCATAACATATTTTAAAGAATAAAGAAAAGACTGCAATAAACTATTCACCCCCTCTAGGTGATTAGCTACCCTCGTAATCAAAGACTTTTTTGTGGTATCAAAGGGAGGTTACTCAAGAAAAGACTTAATAGTCTGAGAAGATCTCCAGGGTAGCTGCTAGAGGTTAAGATGGGTTCAGGAGAGAGTCATAAAGAGCTTGGATCCATGAAACTTACTCTCTATAGGAAGGAGAATTTTTGCATATGGAAATAAAGGGTCAGATTGTTCATGGAAGCATCTGATCCTAGGATCTATATCACAGTTCAGGAAGGACCCTTCATCCCAATGAAGATATCTGTCCTTGATACAAATATTCAGACTCCACAGAAGTACACTGAGATGACTATGGATGAAGTCATCTTAGCAACTATGGATAAGAGGGCACAAAACATCATAGTTAGTGTCATAGATGACTCCACCTTTCAAAATCCGTTGCACTGCAAGACCTCAAAGGAAATGTGGGACACCTTGATAATGTATATGGAAGGAACTCGGGAAGTGAGAGATGATAGAAATTCAATGCTGAATCAAGAGTATGAAGCTTTCATACAAATCAGGGAGGAGACCATAACTAGCTGTTATGAGAGGTTTTTCAAGACAATAAATGAGTTAAAGAACTATGGCAGAACCTTTAATAATTATGAGCTAAATGATAAGTTTCTTACGTCTCTTACTAGAGACTGGGACACTAAGATACGTGTCATTAGTGAAGTGACAAAGCTAGCAGATACTCCACCATCCATACTATTTGGTAAGCTGTTTTCATATGAGATGCAGCTGACAACAAGGAAGGAGAAAGATAAGACTAGCAGAGGTCAGGCCAAAGAAACTTCTGTGCCTTCATGGTAGATAGCTCCAAGAGGAGCAAGGAGAAGAATCCTTCTCCCCTAAGAAGGACAGTTGAGTCAGAAGATTCAAATCAAGAGGAATCAGGCTATAATATGTCTGATGAGGAGTTTGCTGCTTTCTCAAAGCAGTTTATGAGGTTGATGAAAAATAAGGGGTAGAGGAGCAAACCTACCTCTTCCTTCCAGCACAAAGAGGACTACTACAAAAATAAGAAAAAAACCCTCAAAAGAGGTCAGGTATGATCCAAAACCTGGTAAACATGTTTCTAAAAAGATTATTTGTTTCAATTAAAGCAAGCCAGGTCATGTTGTGGCTGATTGTCCTGAGAAGAAAGAAGCTAGTGAAAAGAATCATCACCATAAGAGAAGCAAGATGGAGAAAATCTTCATTGCTAAGAGGGAGAAAAGCTGGACTGAGTCTTCCTCATCAGAATCAGAAGAGGATGATGAATCATACATTGGGTTGATGGTAAGATCACATGAGGAATCCTGTCAGGATCAGCCTAGACCATCTAAGGTACACTATTCATCCAATTCTTCATCCAAGTCCAAATATATGACTGGTTCAGATTCAAGTGCATCTTCATTAAGAGATGAAGATGGCTATGAATCTGAGGAAGACATAGATCAAATAATTGAAAGATATGGTGAACTTCTGGAAGCATTCAGAAGGAGTCAGCTGCTGACCAAACAGCAGGCTCACGATATTGCATCTCTAAAGCTTGCTGCTTCCTAGCATTCTGAAATTGCAACTTTGCTGGAGCAAAAAATTAGGGAAGTTAGCCACAGCTGAAAAACATTACTGTTATTCAGATAGGCACCATAACTTTTAAGAATGAGTTGTTCAGGAATCTAAAAAGTAAGCTCCAAAAGGAGAAGGAGCTAGTAACTAAGTTTTCAAAGCCATGTACTGTGTCGACTTTGATAGATTCCTTCTCCTCCCAAAAGGATAGGAAAGGGATAGGCTTTAAAGGGAATACTAGAGCTGGTAATTCCCAAAGGAAGAACCAAGCTGTTCACCACTATGGTGGTAGGAATGGCAAGGGTACTAGTAGCTACAAGACAGCCCATGAGGAGGTTCAAATGGCCCATCCTGGACCATTTAATTTTGGTGTACCAGCCCCAGCACTCAAGAAAAAGGTAGTTGTTGTACCTGCTGGACTAAGAGCTACTGACAGCAATGATGTTAAACCAGCCCTTAAAAGGAGGTACAACATCTTTGAGTGCTGGTGTTGTGGCAAAGTGGGCCACTATGCCATTGATTTCTGACATAATAATAGTATATAGAAAGCTGATGTACACTTCCCTGTCAGAAAAGCTGCAGGCAGGCATGTTCTTTTTATGTCTAACATACACCTAGGACCAAATGTGAATTAGGGTCTTAAGGATAAGTGATTTATTTCTTGCAAGTGAGTCCAAGAAGCAATACCCCTATATGGTACTTGGACAGTGGTTGTTCCAGGCACATGACTGGAATAAATAGCATCATGAAGGATTTCATTCCAGTAAAGGATGGTCCTAAGGTGATATTTGGTGGATCAGATAAAGGGATTAGCAAAGGTTATGGTAAGATCACTAATGGTTTAATCACTTTCACAAAAGTGGCTTATGTGGAAGGGTTGCAACACAACCTTATAATCATAAGCCAACTATGTGATCTTGGCTATGTCATTTCTTTCCATAAGGATAAGTGTCATATAAGAAGATTAAGTGACCAAGAGGTCACTTTGTCTGGCACTAGGAGTGAGAATGTCTATTATCTTAATTTTCTTTGTTTATCATCAGACTCTCCCATTTGTCTAGTTGCAAATGAGAAAGCCTCATATTGTGTCAAATGGCACACGAGGCTAGCTCATTTGAATTATAAGACTATAAGAAAGCTCTATAGTCAAGAGTTAGTTAGGAATGGTCCTAACATGAAATGCTCTAAGGAAGGTATCTGCTCTGCATGCCAAAAGGGTAAGTAGACAAAAGCTTCTTTCAAAAGCATTGAGATTAAAGATTGTGTGAGGTATTTATACCTCTTGCATATGGACTTATTTGGTCCAATTCCAGTTCATAGTCTAGGTAGGAAGGTCTTCACCTTTGTGGTGGTTGATGACTTTTCCAGATTTATTTGGGTATTCTTTTTGAATAAAAAGTCTGAAACCTCAAATGTTTTCAAGACATTTGTCTTGCAAATACAAAATGAACTGAATAGTACTGTGATAAAAATCAGAAGTGACCATGTAACTAAGTTTCAGTCTGAATGCATGATAAGAATCTGTGAACATCATGGGATTCAGCAAGAGTTTTCCTCTCCAAGAACACCCCAACAAAATGGGATAGCTAAGAGGAAGAATAGAAATCTCATAGAGGCTGGTAGAACACTACTAAATGACACTTCTCTCCCAGAATATTTTTGTGATGAGGCTGTAAATATAGCTTGTCATGTCCTTAACATGGCTTTTATAACCAAGAGACACAATAAGACTCCCTATGAGATTATGAAGGGTAGGAAACCAAACCTTGCATATCCTAGAATTTTTGGGAGCAAGTGCTTTGTACTCAACAATGGGAAATACTATAAAACTAAGTTTGCTTCAAAAGCCTATGAGGGGATATTGTTGGGTACAGCAATCGTAGTAAGGCTTATAGGATTTATAACTTGACAAGTCAAGTTGTAGAGGAGTTAGTTAATGTAGTGTTTGATGAAGCAAATATGATTAACAATGAGCTGTCAAGCTCTTATTCTAGTTCTACAGGTGTTGAACTAGTGTTAAAAAAGCTCACTCTCCAGAGAAATGAAGAAGATGCTCCAATAATGCAAGACCAAGAAGAGGGTGTGTGCATTCCAATGGAAGCACAAGGACCACAGGAAGTGGATGAAGATCAACATCATGAAGAACATGATGTTGAAGCAATATTACCTCCTGTAGTAAGATATCTGAGGGATCATACAGACCATCAGATTATTGGAGATGCAAGATAAGGAGTAGTGACAAGGAGTAGATGTTTCAGCACACCAATGTACTCTTGCTTCCTATCACAGGTAGAACCTAAGAAATTTGAAGAGGCTAACCAAGACCAGTTTTGGATTGGAGCAATGCAAGAGGAATTGAACCAGTTTAAAAGATGTAAGGTCTAAAAGCTGGTTCCCAAACCTCAAGGACATAATATCATTGGAACTAAGTAGATCTACAAGAATAAGCTTGATGAAAATGGCATTATAGTTAAGAATAAAGCTAGACTGGTGGCTCAGGGGTACAGATAAGAGGAAGGTATTGACTTTGATCAAACCTTTGCCCCTGTAGTAAGACTAGAAGCTATCAAGTTATTCCTTTCATATGTTGTATTCCAAGGGTTCAGAGTCTATCGGATGGATGTGAAATAAGCATTTCTAAATGGAGATTTAAAAGAAGAAGTCTATGTGGAACAACCTCCAGGTTTTGTTATTCCTTACCATCCTGATTTTATTTATAGACTAAGGAAAGCTCTATACGGGCTAAAGCAAGCCCCTAGAGCTTGGTATGAAACATATAACACTCCTATCTATCACATAACATATAACAGTAGGCCCGGTCGGGGCCCGACGCCATATACCACAGACAGACCGGTGGGTTACTCATTGAGACCAATCAACCAATCACAACGTCCTACAAAGAGCATCTAGTGGAAGTAATTTATTAAGTTGTAGAGAATAAAAAACCCATCCTGATAGTTTAACTTTCAAGGCAGCCTAAAACACCTAGAGGGGGGGGTGAATAGGTCCTGCTTCTTTTTCTAAAACTTCTAGACAGAATTCAATTTATTAACTAATACAAAAACACAGCAATCACAGAAAACAACACATCACAGATTGCACTATGTTTTATAGTGGTTCCCCAAGGTCTGGGTACATCCACTTTCCCCCTTCACCTATCTAGCTGTATGCTAGATTCGGCCAAACTTCCACTTATCTCAGATCAATAGATCTTACAACTCAGAACCCAACTGGTTCCTACAACTCAGGCACAACTGCCCTACCTCAGCCTTGCCCCAAGGCCTACAACTCAGAGAATATCCTTCTCCTACACTCAGGCAATCAGCCCTACCACTCAGAGTTCAACACTCCTACACTCAGCCTTTATAACATAGGCTTACAACTCAGATCTGTATAAACAGATCCTACAGAAATATAGAAAAGATTGTTTTTAAATTTGTCTTGCCAAATTGAGAGAGAAAAGGCAATAACAATTCTTAATCAGCTGATGCAATCAACTGTTTCTTAGCCTTCTTCAAAGCTTCTTGAAAATGTACTTAGCTGAGTTGATTCCAAACAGCTTCTTGATAATCCACTGGTGGATTCTTTCTTCTTCTTCAAATTCTGACTTGATCTCTCTCTATCAGCACTTGAATGATTCTTCAGAATTCTGGTTAGAACTCTTCTTAGATCTATCCTTAGATAGTCTTCTTAGATCTTCTTGAGAAGATCTTCTTAAGTGCCTTGCACTTTCTTGAAATGATTTGGATCGGAATCCTTCTTCAAAAGTTCTGGAGTTAAGAATTTCTTCAATGTTGAGAAGGTTATTTCCTTCTTCTGAATATGTCTATTTATAGACTTCCTTCATGGTAACCGGCTGATCCAGTTTCTAACAGTTCTCTGACAAGTCTGACAGCTTCAGTTAACCGGTGGCAACCCACAGCTGTCAAGTCTTCAACAAGTCCTGTGCCTTAGTCTTGAACCACAGTGTGTCGAGACAGTCTGTCAGAAAGTGTCGAGACCATCTGTCTATTTGTGTCGACACAATTGACTTTGGTGTCGACACTGCCTTCAGTGATGTCGACTAAGTTGCCTTTGAGTCGACACAGCTTCTTCTGCAAACAATTTGATCTTGACTCTTCAGTGTGTCGACACAAGTCCTGTGTGTCGACACAGTTGTTGTAGAATCTTAACTTCAGTAAGTGTCGACTTAGCCTTCAGGTGTCGACACAGTCTTCTTTTAACTCTGCTTCAATGTGTCGACTCAATCACAATGTGTCGACACATTCTGCTGTTGTAGACAAACTTGTGGTCGACTATATTCCTTGAGGTCGACTATGTTCTTCTGTGTCGACATTTTTTTTTTCAATGTTGAGGTCGACGCTTTCCTTCTGTGTCGACACTTTTTCCCAGAGTAGTGTCGACTTACTTCTTCTGTGTCGACACATTTTCCCAGTGTTGAGATTGACTATGTTATGTGTCGACACTTTTTCCCAGAGTAGTGTCGACTTACTTCTTCTGTGTCGACACATTTTCCCAGTGTTGTGTCGACAACTTTCTTCTATGTGTCGACACATTTTCCTTTGTGTCGACACTTGGACTTAGAATTTTTCTGTAAACTTTAACATTTCTTTACCTGCACATGTCAACTCAAAACTACATCAAATACAACATGATGTATATCATTGAGCTAGGTTGGGCTTCTTCAAATCAGGTACACATTTTCCAATGTACCCAACAATCTCCCCCTATTTGGAGAAGTCATAACCCTTATAGCCAATGATATACACCATTTATAAATAGTATAAAATGATGATATATGACAATACACAGGGATACTTAATTATAAACAAAATAATAAGAACATCATGGATAAAACAATCTATCACAGATTTAACAAAATTTTGTTTATTACTGGGTAATGTTTGATTACATGGTTTTTCTTTGACTGATCACATTACATCATTACAAAACATTATGAAAGAACTACAACAATATCAGGATTGATTAGGCTCTCTAATAACAATCCCTTGGCCAGATTTAATTTTAGCTGTCACAGGAGCTTCTGATTCTTCAGCCATTTTTTTTCCCTTAAGATCAGCTTTCTTCTTAGCTTCTTCCTTGAGCCTTTGCCTTTCAAAATAGTGAAAAGGCTTTGGGAAGTATTTGCTTGGCTCCATAGCATCAGTTGGAAGTCTTCCCATCTTAGCTTTCCTTCTGAATTGTACAATGGCTTCTTGTCTTGCCTCATACTTCTGCCATTCCTGCTCATTGTACCACTTGCCCCTTTCATGAACTTGATCTTTGACAGCTTTCCATGCAGTGAGTATTATATTTCTGGAAGTAGGACTCCACTGCTCAAAATCTGGCTTCAGCTCAGCCTGCTCTCTAAATCTTTTCTTTGACAGTAGAGCATCTTGCTGTTCTTGCAAATTCACCTCAGGCTTATCAACCTTTCCAAGGATAACATTTACAACTTCCTTTGAAGGACTATACATATATTGCACTTGCTGATCCAATATATCAAAATCTGGAGGGGGGTATATGACTTGGGCAACCTCAGGTTGGTCACCTTCAAGTAGTCCTGTTTGCAGACCTGACTCAGCCACCATGTTATCATCACACAATGGTGGATATCCCAATGTGGCTCTTATACTATTGGTCACCCATTTGGCATGCTCAGAACCTGCATGAATTAGCATCCTCTCCCCCTTTATGGCTTCTCTTGAGACATGATCTCTAAGATCTTCTTTCTGGAATCGAATTTGGCCATCCAAATAATTCACTCCCTCCTTGAAAAATGGTCTTAACTTTTGAAGCTTTTCAGATATTTCCTGTTGAGAGGTTGTGATGGCAGTCTTAACAGATGCAATTGCAGCCTGAAAATTCTTATCAAACTCTTCCTTTTCTTTGGCTCTATCTGCAGGCATCCCTGGAACAATCTTCTGCACCTCTAGAATGATCTCATTATGTGATTCAGTTAAATTGTCATTCATTCTTATTTGATTTTCCAGAACATACCCTTGCTTCAAAGCAATATCATCCACCTTTGTAGAGATATCCTGTTGTTGTTTAGCCAGATAAACTACAGCATTGCCCCCCTTGTGGAAGCAATCTGTCATTTCAGTTTTATTCAAGTTGACTTGAAATTGGATAGATTTGATATCTTGGGCTAAGTCAAACTGCAGAGTTTTGTTTCTTTCATCAACATATTTCTCAATGGCCACCCTGTGGTCATCCAATTTCACCTGTAAATCCACCAAGAACTTGTTATAATCAACTTCAGGAGGTGGAGGTGGAGGTGTTGTCTGTAAAGCCTGCTTATAAGTCTTGCTTCTTCTTTTAAATACAACCAGTTTTCTTTTCTTAGCCAACCTGGCTTCTTCAGTTTCAGATTCAGAAGTACTCTCAATGTGAACTCTATTTGCTTCAATGCCATGTTGCTCAGTTTCAACATGTATTGGCTCCCCCTCAATTCTTTGCTCCTCCTCTACTTCTTGTACTTTCTCAATCTCTTGAACTTTTTCCACTCCTTGTTCTAGCTCTAAGTCAAGAGGCTGCTCAACATCTTGGTCCTCTTCTATTCTATCAGTAGCTGTATCAACATCTGGGAATAACTCTTCCATAGTAAATTCCAGTGGAGTGGTCACTTTTGCAGTAGTTAAATCTGGAGATATGTTTAACTGTGCTACCTCTTGGACTTGCACCTCAATATTTGTAGTGGCAGGTGTAGGTGTGGACACTAGCTCCCCCTGAACCTGTGTAGTAATAAGAATAAGAGCAATGTCTTTTAAAGTTAAAATACATTAGCTCCTCCTATACCTAAGCAGGTGTAGATACCTTTGGAGCAGAAGTGGAAACTTGCTCCCCCTGCATCTGTGCAGGTGTTGATTCTTCCTGGACCACAGTTGAGTCAAGCTGTGTCCCTTCTTGTACTTGGTCAGATTCTTGATTTGGTGTAGGGGATTGCACAGGGGTGTCTGGCCTGCTCTCTTCAGGCACATCCTTAGACAGCACCCTTTCCCACCTGGAGAATAGTCTCATGTCCATCCTTCTCATATGATTGATTTTAGATCCTGGCAGTTGCTGCATCACTTCAGGGATTGCTCCATTGAGATATAGACTTATGATCCTAGCCATGTTAGGCTTCTTGATCCCTTCTTTAATCTTGTCAAAGAGGACTGCTGACCAATCAGTAGGGATTGTAAAGACAATCCTGGTCATAAGGCTGAACATATAGGCAGAAATCCTATCATGTCCACCTGACTTGCAGAGAATTACCTTGCCAACAACTTCAGATAAGAACTTCCCTTGCTGATTCATACCCTTTCTATTGAATGCAGCTCCAATCTTCATGCTTGAGTCCAGGCCACACCATTGTAGGGCTTCCCTTGTCTTAGAACTGGGAACCTCTTCTTCATTCTCAACTACTTGTAATTGGAATATCTTTCTCAAACCCCTGTGGGTAATCTTAACCTTAGTCCCTTGAACAGTGGACTTAATCTTGAGTCCAGTAGAAGGACTGATGCTGAGATAAAGAACTCATGCACCTCCTTCTTCCAGATCTTGGACGGTTCAGAGACCAGAAATTCTAACCCTGAGTTGGAGAGAAGGGTGATAACCCCTTGAACATCGGGCGGGGCATCTGCAAACGCCTGGCGCACCAACTCATATCCTTCATTGATGTTATCTTCAATCCTTGGCGCCATTGTTGTGTCGAGAAAGCTTGAGAGAAGAGAGAAAGAAAGACTGTCGACACAAGGTTTTAGTCTCGAAAACCTTGAAAGCGTGTCGACAACAAGAGCTTTTGACCTATTTATAGCTTCTGTTGAAAGAAGTTCAAAAGGCGCCAAAAACAGTCTAAATGTGTCGACACAGACGGAATGTGTCGACACAAGCTTCTATTAACTCGACATTTCTTCAGCCTACTATGTGTCGACACCAATATGTGGTTATGTCGACACCTTGGATACATAGTAGAAAGACAGAAATTCTGTGTCGACACTAAGGACAAGTGTCGACACATATTTTGTAAGTGTCGACACCACGATTCTGGTTGAGTCGACATTACATTCCTGGTTAAGTCGACAATAAAATTCTTAAGTGTCGACACATATTCTCTGTGTCGACACAATATTTCTGATTTGTTGACATAATTTCTCTGAGTCGACACATTATTACTGAATGTGTCGACACATTCTTACTTAGCCAATTTCTGTAACTTCAATGTGTTCTTTTTAACACTTGATTATTGTTGTTACTACTTTTTCTTACTTATAACCCATTTCAATAGCATTGTTAATGATTTTGTTTAATACATTAATCAATGGTTAACATACCTAATTCAATTTTGAATTTATTGAATTTGGTTTCATCTAAAGGCTTAGTAAATACATCTGCTATTTGATAATCTGTTTTTACAAATTCCAATGAGATGTCACCTTTTTCTACATGTTCTCTAAGAAAATGATATTTTATTTCTATATGCTTAGTTCTACTATGAGAAACTGGATTATTAGCAATAGAAATAGCACTCTTAGAATCACATAAAAGGGGTGTTCTACTTACCTGAATACCATAATCTTTAAGCTGATGCTGCATCCATAATAGCTGTGCACAGCAGCTTCCTGCAGCAATATACTCTGACTCAGCTGTGGAAATTGCCACACTGGTCTGCTTCTTACTACTCCATGATATAAGTCTTCCTCCCAGGAATTGACAAGTACCTGTAGTACTTTTCCTGTCCTCTCTACATCCTGCAAAATCTGCATCTGAATAGCCTGTTAGTAGAAAATCTCTATTCCTAGGGTACCAAAGGCCTAGATTAGGTGTGCCCTTTAGATATCTCAGAATCCTTTTGACTGCAGTATAATGAGATTCTTTAGGGCAGGCTTGGTACCTTGCACAGACACATGTAGCATACATAATGTCTGGTCTACTAGCAGTGAGATATAGTAGAGATCCAATTATTCCTCTATACAATGATTCATCAACAGGTTTACCTGTCTCATCTTTGCATATAGGCATACTTGTTCCCATAGGAGTTCTCATGGTGGAGGATGACTCCATACCATATTTCTTGATCAATTCTTTGGTGAACTTAGACTGGGATATGGACAATCCATCATCAGTCTGTCTTACTTGGAGTCCCAAGAAGAACTTAAGTTCTCCCATACTGCTCATCTCAAACTTCCCTTGCATAAGTTTGGCAAACTTTTTACAAAGGTTGTTTTCAGTAGATCCAAAGATTATGTCATCAACATAGATCTGGACTAAGATGATCTTTCCTTTGGATTCCCTAAGGAATAGAGTTTTGTCTATCTTTCCTCTTGAGAATTTATTCTCAATGAGGAAGGTAGACAGGGTTTCATACCAAGCCCTTGGAGCTTGTTTTAACCCATACAAAGCTTTCCTAAGCTTGTACACAGAATCAGGTTTAAGAGGATCTACAAAACCTGATGGCTGCTCTACATATACTTCTTCTTTAAGATCACCATTCAGAAATGCTGACTTTACATCCATCTGGTATACTTTGAAGTCTTGGTAGGCTGCATAGGCAAGGAACATTCTGATTGCCTCCAGCCTTGCTACTGGAGCAAAGGTTTGATCAAAGTCAATCCCTTCTTCCTGCCTGTATCCTTTTGCAACCAATCTTGCTTTATTCTTTATTATTATTCCACTTTCATCTAGCTTGTTCCTATAGATCCACTTAGTCCCAATTATGTTGTGGCCTCTTGGTTTAGGAACAAGCTCCCAGACCTTGCACCTTCTGAACTGATTCAGCTCCTCTTGCATAGCATCAATCCAGTACTGGTCTTGGATAGCTTCTTCAAACTTCTTAGGTTCCATTTGAGACAAGAAACTAGAATGCAAAACTGTGCTTTGATTTCTGCTTCTAGTTTGCACTCCTTGTCTTGGATCACCAATTATCTGATTAGTAGGATGATCTCTTAGATATCTTATAGCTGGAGGTAGATTCCCTTCAGGTTGAGCATCTCCAGCTTCTTCATTCTGCTGTTCCTCTTGGTTTTCATCAGCTTCCATTATCTCTTGTACTCCCCCTGGACAGCAGCCTTCATTTTCCAATGCTCCCTCTTCCTTTGAAGCTTCAGCAATGGAGAGCTTGTCCATCTTCTTGCTTATACCTGTTGAGTCATTTGATCTACAAGACAATTCACAATTGATTAATCTTGTTTCATCAAATACAATATGCACAGATTCTTCAACAACTTGAGTAGTTAAGTTGAAGACTCTATAGGCCTTACTATTTGTGCTGTACCCAACAAATATCCCATCCTGGGATTTGGCAGCAAACTTAGTCAAATAAGACTTACCATTGTTAAGTATATAGCACTTGCAGCCAAAGATCCTAAAATAGGATAGATTTGGTTTTCTGCCTTTCACAATCTCATAGGGAGTCTTTCTGTGGCTTTTGGTGATAGAAGCCCTATTGATGACATGACAAGCAGTGTTAACTGCCTCAGCCCAAAAATATTCTGGGAGAGAGGTGTCACTCAATAGAGTTCTACCAGCTTCAATTAATGATCTATTCTTTCTTTCAGCAATTCCATTTTGCTGAGGTGTTCTAGGTGAGGAGAACTCTTGGAAAATCCCAAAGTCTATACACAAGTTTGTCATGCTTTCAGATTGAAACTCAGTACCATGGTCACTTCTGATTTTGACCACTGTACTGTTCAGTTCATTCTGAATTTGCTTTACAAACTTAAATAATACACTTGGGGTTTCAGATTTTTGTCTCAGAAAGAACACCCATGTAAATCTAGAATAGTCATCTACAACCACTAGTGTGTAGACCTTCCTACCTAGACTGTGAACTGGCATAGGACCAAAAAGATCCATATGCAAGAGGTATAAGCACCTCACAGAATCCTTGTTTTCAAGGCTTTGAAATGAGGTTTTTGTCTGCTTGCCCTTTTGACAAGCTGAGCATACCCCTTCCTTTATACACTTAACTTGAGGCCCATTCCTCACTAGTTCTTTACTAAAGAGTTGGCCAATTGTCTTGTAGTTTAGATGAGCCAATCTCTTGTGCCACTTAACACAATGAGAAGCATTGTCATCAGCTACAAGACAAATGGGGGATGCCTTATTCTCACATTCAAAATTAAGGCAATACACATTTCTCTTCCTATACCCAGTCAATATGATCTCTTGATCACTTGACCTTTTGATATGACATCCATCCTTACCAAATGAAATGTCATATCCTAGATCACTCAGCTGGCTTATGCTTATTAGATTATGTTTCAAACCTTTTACATAGGCCACTTGGGTGATAGTAATTAGGTTTGAAGAGATGTTACCAAATCCTTTGATGACTCCTTTTTCAGATCCACCAAAGATCACTTTATGTCCATCTTTGACAGATGAATACTCCTTCAGCAGCCCCTTTGTTCCAGTCATGTGCCTGGAACAACCACTATCCAAGTACCATATAGGGGCATGGTAACTTGGATTCACCTGCAATACAGAATTACTTACCCTTAGAACCCAAGTAAGTCTTGGGTCCTTGGTTCAGGTTAGCCTTAATAAAGTGATCATAACCTCTTCTAACAGGTAGACTCTTATTCTTTATAACACTTGTGTTATACCAGCAGTCCAATGCAAAATGACCCCTCTTGCCACAGCACCAACATTCAAACTTATTGTATCTAGATCTAGATACATCCTTGTCAGAAGCATTTCTGTTCATTGCTGGTGCTGTTGCAACTTCTCCTGCTGGTTTCTTAAAACCATAGGGCTTATGACCATAGGTAGGCCTGCTTGCCTTAACACCCTTGTTCTTCAGAACATTTGTCTTGATATGATCCTGAATGTCTTCATGATCATATATGTTAGAAGGCACTTTCTTCTTACCAAACCTTATGGGGACTGAAAGGTTTAGTGGCTGAATAGGGGCTTTGCCTTTCTTTTTGAATCTGCTAGCCCTGGAGTTACCCTTAAATCCTAATCCAGCCTTACCCTTCTGAGTGACAAATTCATCTATCAAGGGTAAGACAGATTTTGGCTTAGAGTAACTAGCCACTAAATCCCTTTCAATTCTAAGTCTGTCCTCCAGACTCTTTACTTGATCATTAGTATAATTAATTGTGCCCATCTGAATAATAGTTATATTTTTCAGCTTGGCAATTTCAGCTAACTTTTGATCAAGGACTTTTTCTAACTCAGCTGTTGTAACCCTTAGATCAGCAATTTCCTGAGCCTGTGATTTAACCAGGTTCTTGCTTTTCTTAAGGGCCTGCAACAAGTCCCCATACTTGTCTATCAATTGATAGACATCTCCTTCAGATCCAGATGCATCTTCATCACTTGATGCAGATGTAGCTGATTCTTCACTTGTACTACAAACAAATGTACTGGAAAGACTGTTTACCTCATTAGGACCAGACTGATTCTGGCATAGGTCCTCTTCTGATCTAGTCATCAAACCCATGCATTGATGTTCATTGATGGAGTCTAGCAACTGCATAAACTCCTCTTCCTCAGATGCAGCATATAATCCAATATATGCTTCAGCTTCAGATCCTGATTCTGAAGTTGACTGGTCTGACAGACTTTTATCTTTCTTTGCTACAAAGGATTTCTCCTTCTTGCCTTTCTGATGAGTCTTCTTCTTTTCTGAAGATTCCTTCCTTTTGTCAGGACACTCAGCCACTACATGTCCAGGCCTATTGCAACAATAGCAGACAATCTTTGAAGTAGTGGCTTTGCAGGGCTTTGACCTGCTTATCTCTTTCCTAGATGACCTTCTTTTCTGATAATAGTCATCTACTTGCTGTGATGAGGAAGGCCTAGACTTCCATTGCTTCTTTTTCAAGAACCTTTGAAATTGCCTAGTGAATGCAGCAAAGTCTGCATCTGAATCACTGCTGACTGAACCCCTATCTGAATTTTCAGAACTACCTTCTTCAACTTCCTTAGGAGGAGATGGTGATTTCCTCCTATTCTTTCTGGTGGCTTCAGCATTAAATGCCACAGTCTTTTCTCTATGCTCTCCTCTTGAGTTTCTTTCCTCCTCCTTCCTTACCATAAGTTGCATTTCATAGGATAGCAACTTTCCAAACAGAGTTGGAGGAGATATCTCTGCCAATTTTGCCACTTCTCTTATGGCACAGATCTTTGTATCCCAATCCTTTGATAAGGATCTTAAGAATTTGTCATTCAGTTCATAGGTACTGAAGACTCTTCCATAGGAAATTAGCTCATTCACAATTCTATAGAATTTCTTATAGCACTCAGTGATGCTATCAGATTTTCCTTGTCTAAAACTTTCATACTCCTGATTTAGCATAGATTTTCTGTCCAGCCTTACTTCTTCTGATCCCTCCATGTAGACAATCAATGTGTCCCACATCTCCTTGGAGGTCTTGCAGTGAATCAGATTCTGAAATGTTGAATCATCTATGGCACTGACAATTATGTTCTGTGCCCTTTTGTCCATGGTTGCCAAGATGATTTCATCCTTGGTCATTTCAGAATAAGTCTTTGGTGTTTGGATATTTGCATCAAGAACAGATATCTTCATTGGTATGAAGGGGCCTTCCTGTACTGTGATGTAAATCCTTGGGTCAGATGCTTCCATAAACAATCTGACTCTTTCTTTCCAGATCCCAAAGATTTCCTTCTTGCATATGGGTAATTTCATTGACCCTAGCTCCTTATGATTCTCTCCAGAACCCATCTTCTTGATTCTTGATTCTGCCTATCAGATCTACCTCAGACTGTTAAGTCCTTTTTGAGGAACCTTCCTCTGATACCACTTGATAGTTTAACTTTCAAGGCAGCCTAAAACACCTAGAGGGGGGGGGGTGAATAGGTCCTGCTTCTTTTTCTAAAACTTCTAGACAGAATTCAATTTATTAACTAATACAAAAACACAGCAATCACAGAAAACAACACATCACAGATTGCACTATGTTTTATAGTGGTTCCCCAAGGTCTGGGTACATCCACTTTCCCCCTTCACCTATCTAGCTGTATGCTAGATTCGGCCAAACTTCCACTTATCTCAGATCAATAGATCTTACAACTCAGAACCCAACTGGTTCCTACAACTCAGGCACAACTGCCCTACCTCAGCCTTGCCCCAAGGCCTACAACTCAGAGAATATCCTTCTCCTACACTCAGGCAATCAGCCATACCACTCAGAGTTCAACACTCCTACACTCAGCCTTTATAACATAGGCTTACAACTCAGATCTGTATAAACAGATCCTACAGAAATATAGAAAAGATTGTTTTTAAATTTGTCTTGCCAAATTGAGAGAGAAAAGGCAATAACAATTCTTAATCAGCTGATGCAATCAACTGTTTCTTAGCCTTCTTCAAAGCTTCTTGAAAATGTACTTAGCTGAGTTGATTCCAAACAGCTTCTTGATAATCCACTGGTGGATTCTTTCTTCTTCTTCAAATTCTGACTTGATCTCTCTCTATCAGCACTTGAATGATTCTTCAGAATTCTGGTTAGAACTCTTCTTAGATCTATCCTTAGATAGTCTTCTTAGATCTTCTTGAGAAGATCTTCTTAAGTGCCTTGCACTTTCTTGAAATGATTTGGATCGGAATCCTTCTTCAAAAGTTCTGGAGTTAAGAATTTCTTCAATGTTGAGAAGGTTATTTCCTTCTTCTGAATATGTCTATTTATAGACTTCCTTCATGGTAACCGGCTGATCCAGTTTCTAACAGTTCTCTGACAAGTCTGACAGCTTCAGTTAACCGGTGGCAACCCACAGCTGTCAAGTCTTCAACAAGTCCTGTGCCTTAGTCTTGAACCACAGTGTGTCGAGACAGTCTGTCAGAAAGTGTCGAGACCATCTGTCTATTTGTGTCGACACAATTGACTTTGGTGTCGACACTGCCTTCAGTGATGTCGACTAAGTTGCCTTTGAGTCGACACAGCTTCTTCTGCAAACAATTTGATCTTGACTCTTCAGTGTGTCGACACAAGTCCTGTGTGTCGACACAGTTGTTGTAGAATCTTAACTTCAGTAAGTGTCGACTTAGCCTTCAGGTGTCGACACAGTCTTCTTTTAACTCTGCTTCAATGTGTCGACTCAATCACAATGTGTCGACACATTCTGCTGTTGTAGACAAACTTGTGGTCGACTATATTCCTTGAGGTCGACTATGTTCTTCTGTGTCGACATTTTTTTTTTCAATGTTGAGGTCGACGCTTTCCTTCTGTGTCGACACTTTTTCCCAGAGTAGTGTCGACTTACTTCTTCTGTGTCGACACATTTTCCCAGTGTTGAGATTGACTATGTTATGTGTCGACACTTTTTCCCAGAGTAGTGTCGACTTACTTCTTCTGTGTCGACACATTTTCCCAGTGTTGTGTCGACAACTTTCTTCTATGTGTCGACACATTTTCCTTTGTGTCGACACTTGGACTTAGAATTTTTCTGTAAACTTTAACATTTCTTTACCTGCACATGTCAACTCAAAACTACATCAAATACAACATGATGTATATCATTGAGCTAGGTTGGGCTTCTTCAAATCAGGTACACATTTTCCAATGTACCCAACACATCCAAGCATGAATGTCCACTACACAAACCAACAGGAATGTTCAATACACAAGAACTGGTCTTATGGACTTACAATAGTTTGCTCAAAAAATAAGTGTCTTCCAAGCGTCGGCACGCAGGCCGGTCATACATGAGAATACAATAAAACACTCAAAATTAGGCCTTCGAGGGCCGACTCAGCAACTTGGGCTTTAACCCGCTATTTACTGCTCGGCTCCACAGCACCTGCAAGCAACAATCCACCGCATGGTGGCAAACAAAAGAAACGGTCAGCTATGCTGACCAAATTATAACGACCCCGCCCCCAACTCGGGGCAGCGATGCACTTTTCCCTGCACTTTGTTAGTAAAACCAAGCAGTTTAGTGTAAACACACTTCAACATAGGCGTAGGCACGCACGACCACACACCCCGTGCACTCAGGACACATTCACAGCGATCTGGCCAACGTCACGTCAATTTAAGCCATAGACGTTTCCGTCTCACCACTGCCCCTTGGACGGCCAACCTTATGAGCATTTTTTCTTACTTGCCTGGGTCATGTCAATTTAAGCCATAGACCGCCGAAGACCCTCATCTATGCCAATGTTTCCACTGAACGACATAGAGCAGGTACGATTCCACCTGACCCGTGCTCATACCGCAACGTCAATTTAAGACATATGCGTGGGTCAAGACTCCCAGAGCCCTGTTTCCATCATACAGTTCACATAACCCGGTTATGTTCAAGTTGGCTCCCCGGCCACCATGTTGGCAAAACCACGCGTTTGCCCAGTTTTTTGGGTGCACCTTGGAGTTAGTCCCCAAGGCTCCCTATTGCAATCTACCTCGTAGAAAACCCGAAAAACAAATATTCGCACGGAGTCTTCTCCGGCCATTTATGCAATGCAACATAACCGATCCAGACCAACTTGTCCGGGTAGGCTTCACATATCATGTCTATGTCCGTTCTCGCATGCGGACTCTACACAACGGGGACTTTATATATCTACCCCAAGGAACGCCACAAACTCACCGCACACTCGTGGGAGAGGGCTTCCTATGCAAAGGAAAAGAGGACTTCACATGTCCTAGGATGAGAATAGTTACCCTAGTGTTTTTCCTTGGCGCCATGGAAATCTATGCCGATGAAAAGCACCGCAATCTCCTTGCCTCCGTAGATCCGAAGTAGGCTCGCGATTTGGAGCTCCGAAACTCTGCTGGTGACCAGATCTAGCCTTCCTTCTTCCTCCTTGCTCTCTCCTCTCTCTTGATCTTAGAAAGAGGGTGAACCTAAGCAAATGAGGTTTTCTAAACCCTAAACTCGGGTATAACCCTGAGGAAACAACCCCTAGCCATCGGATCTCAAAACAAGGAAACGAACGGCTGCGATCCGGACTTGAAATCCAAGATCTAGGCCGAACACGGCTTGCGACACGCCCGTGTACATGGCTGTGTCACTCATTCGCCGTCAAAACCATCGCATCCCAAAAAGAACACGGGCACTCGACATGCTCGTATCAGGCTTAGCACGCCCGTGCCACTAGGCGTGTCCCTCCAACGACACAGGTCCAAAACAACCAGAGCACGACACAGCCATGTGACACGCCCGTGTCACATGCCCTGTGCTAGACACGCCCTGGGACACACCCGTGTCCCAGGCCGTGTAGCTGCCTTAGCAAAACTCGCCAAATGACCCGAGCAGGACACGGGCATTCGATACGCCCGTGTAAAATTCTATACGCCCGTGTCGGACCCAAACACGTCTGGGCTCAGGCCGTGCGCCCTCACTCAACGATCGTTAAGTGAAAGGCTTTGAGTGACTGACATGCCCTGGGACACGCTCGTGTCCCAGGCTATGTTCACCCCCCGACAACCGTTGACCCCAAAAATTGTCGACCATGTGACCAACGCCGAACCCGAGCACGATACGCCCTGGGACACGCGTGTGTCCTAGGCCGTGTAACCTCTACCAAATACCAGATTTTGCTCAAAACGCCACCCGTCACCCTTTTGAGTTTCGTGGCGTTACAACTCTCTCCCTCTTAAAAGAATTTCGTCCATGAAATTACCAAAGGAAAGAAAACAGAAAACCAATAGCGGTACCTGAGCGGAATAACTCTGGGTGCTCCTCCAGCATGGTTTTCTCCCATTCCCAAGAGAGCTCCTCCCAACCGCAATTGTCCCACCAGACCTTGACCATCATGATCTCCTTGTTACGGAGTCGCTTAACTTCAAAGTCTTCAATACGAACAGGCTTGACCCTAGTCGTCAACCCTTCGTCCACCGACACTTGATCAACTGCGATCACCTGCGAAGGCTCTTGCACCGCCTTCCGAAATACTGAAATGTGGAATACATCGTGTAGACCACTCAACTCTACTGATAGCCTCAAACAATAAGACGCTTCGCTGATCCGCTCCAAAATCTCAAATGGTCCAAGGTACCTCGGGCTCAGTTTCTTCAAGCATCGTACCCGTGAAACACCGTTGAACGGCTTTATCTTCAAGTACACCCAATCGCCAACCACGAACTCCACGTTCGATGCTTGGCATTGTAGTACTTAGCTTGTCTATCCTAAGCGATCAGCAAACGCTCTCGAATGATCCGCAACAAAGAAGTAGCGCTTTCCACCTCTTGCTTTTGTTACAACCTTGCCTAACCTGTTTCTAGCCACGACAATGGCGTGCGACACTTTCTACCATATAGGGCCTCGAAGGGCGTCATTTGAATACTCGTCTGGTAGCTATTGTTGTACGCAAACTCCACCAAATACAGGTGGTCTTCCCAATGCTTTCTGAAGTCTAGTACACATATGCGAAGCATGTCTTCCATAGTTCTGTTGACCCTCTCGGTCTGCCCATCCGTCTGCGAATTGAAGGCTGTGCTAAACTTTAACTTAGTTCCGAGCATCTGTTTCACCAACCTCCAATCATTTGATGTGAACCACCCATCTCGGTCACTCACAATGTTGCGGGGCACATCGTGAAGCCGCATAATATTATCCACATACAACTTCGCCAGCTTCTCCACAGAATCATCATTCCTATGCGGAATGAAGTGCGACACTTTTGTTAACTTGTCTACGATCACCCAGATGGCGTCGTTTCCCTTCTGCGACCTTGGTAAGCCATGCACAAAGTCCATCAAAATGTGATCGAACTTCCATTCCGGAATAGGAAAGGATTTCAAGAATCCCCTTGGCTTTTGGCACTCCTCCTTTACTAAGGCGAAAGTTTGAAAACTCCAGACTTCCGCTACCAAAGACAACACAAGCCACTCTCATATCGCAACAATCTTCGCTGTATCTACCGCTATCCCATCTCCACTGACTATATTCCCAAGGAACGCCACTGAGGATAACCAAAACTCTCACTTGGAGAACTTTGTGTATAGTCCGTTCCTCCTCAGCGTCTCCAACACCAGATGCAGATGCTTGAAGTGATCTTCCTTGCACTGCGAGTACACCAATATGTCGTCAATGAAGACGATCACAAAACGGTCAAGGTACTCTCTGAACGTCTTGTTCATCAGATCCATGAACACCGATGGCGCATTAGTCAGCCCAAACGGCATGACCGTGAACTCGAAATGCCCATACCTTGTGCTGAACGCTGTCTTCGGGATATCACTCTCCCTTATCCTTAGCTGATAATAACCAAACTTCAGATCCAACTTTGAATATACCGACGACCCAACTAACTGATCTAAAAGATCATCAATCCTTGGGATCGGGTATTTGTTCTTTTCCGTTAGCTTGTTCAACTCACTGTAGTCGATACACAGCCGCAAGCTCCCATCCTTCTTCTTAACAAAGAGGACTGGTGCGCTCCAAGGTGATGAGCTTGGACGCACATACCCTTTCTCCATCAACTCTTCTAGTTGAACCTTTAACTCCGCCATCTCATTAGGCGCCAACCTATAAGGAGAATATGACACAGGTTTGGCACCTGGCACTTGCTCTATCGTGAAATCGATCTCTCGCTGCGGTGGGGCTCCGGGAAGATAGTCCGGGAACACGTCGGGGAACTCGCATACCACTAGGATACCATCCAAAGTGGTCTTAGGCTTTACAGCCTCCACTAACGTGAAGAATAACTCTGCTCCAGCACGAACCGCCTTCACCACCTGAAGAGCAGACATCAACGTCTTGCTCGACCCCTTCAATCCCGCAAACGTTGTCTCCTGCCCAACACCCAGCTTGACCTCTTTACGGTTGCAATCTATAAAAGCCTTCTGCTCCGAAAGCAAATCCATACCGAAGATGACATCGAACTCTACTAGCGGCAGAAACAACGCTAGCAAGTCGAACTCTCGTCTTCCAATATGAACCTTTACAACACATACTCTGTCCGCATGCATCGAACACCCATTCAGCAGCAGCACATCCAGTTTGCCCTTCGCCATCGAAGAAGGGACTCCGATGCGCGTTATGAAACTTTCGGACAAAAAGGAGTGTGAAGCTCCCGTATCGAAAAGTGCTCGTGCCGGACTATCGCCAATCAGAACAAAGCCTATACAAACAGTATTAAGCTAACAAGCACTAGGTAACAGTATTTAAAGCTAACTTGCTATAAATTAAACCGTACTTGTCACCATATCCGCTTGCTTGATGGCCTCCTACTGGCCCAGATTATAGACTCTCGGTTGAGTCGGAGCATAGTGGGATGCGGTTGACTCCACCGCCTTGCCCTTTTCTTCATAAGTTTCTCCTTGCTTTCTCTCGGACTTTGTACGTCCGCTCCAACAATCACGGTCAAAATTCCCCATCTTTCCACAAGTAAAACAAGCGACCGGGGTTCAGTTGGTAGTTGCCCCCGAGTCACCTGAAGAAGGGGCTCGACCCGACGTCCTAGCCTTCTTGTGGAACCTGCGATATCAAGACTTCAAAGTAGTCGGCACTTTGAACTCCAATTTCCTGCCACTGGAGTCCTTCTTCGCCTGAACATTCTTCATGTCCTTTTCCATGGACCGGGCCGAGTTGACCAAGGTCATGAAACCCTGCGCCATAGGCCCCGAAAGTAACAATCTCAAGTCATCTCTCAAGCCTTCATAGAATCGGTTTGTCTTGCACTCCTCATCAGCAAAGGTAGCGCTTGCGTATCGTCCTAAACGAGTAAACTCATGGAGATACTCGTCCACAGTACTGTCTTCTTGAACCAACTTCTGGAACTCATTCTCCAAAGCAATACTCTGAGCTGAGGAGAGGTACCGATCCAAGAACAACCTTGAAAACTCCTCCATTGAGACATCAGCCAATTGCCTATCCCTCAGATGGTGTAGCTCCAATCCTTCCCACCATAGCCTTGCGTCCCCATCCAATAAGAACCTGGCAATCGTGGTCTTCTGCCACTCTTCAGTCTCAGTAGCTGTCGGCACTCTATTAACTCTAGAGAGCCAATCCTCTGCTTGAGTTGGGGTTCCCCTCCCCGAGAACACAGGAGGATTGAAGCCCATCACGTGCTTCAGCTGCTTCTCCGTTGCTCTCCTTGGCAACACCGGCTCCAAAACCACCTGTTCCACCCTCCTTGGCTCTTCTGCTTGGAGCGGTACTTGCTCCACAGCAGGAGCAGGCTGCTGCATCTGCCTCGCAGGCTGCGCATTGATCATCGCAAACACAACCTCTGCTATAAATCGAATGGTCTCGGCTGAAGGAGGTGTTGCAGGTGCATCATTTGGAGCGCTGCTCGCCGTAGAAACTGGCCGTTTCGACGGCCCAGCACCACTCCTGGTCACCTATAATTGTGCAAAACACCGATAAGCAAACAAACAACATTGTAAAAAGCAATTATATGAACACGCAGGTTCCTCAAACGTGTGTATTTTCATTCCTAAGTGGACATTCATGGGTTCTTTTCATATTATAACGATGACGCACACACATGTGTTCACCACCCCTTAAAGTGAATTCGTCCACGAATTCATTTAAGTTTGACCGAAACCGGTAGTCTGATACCAAATTGTAACACCCCTATCCGTCACATAGCATATAGCAGTAGGTTCGGCCGGGGCCCGACACCATATACCACGGACAGATCGGTGGGTTACTCATTGAGACCAATCAACCAATCACAACGTCCTACACAGAGCATCTAGCGAAAGCAATTTATTAAGTTGCAGAGAATAAAGAACCCAGCCAAGCATGAATATCCACTACACAAACCAACAGGAATGTTCAATACACAAGAACTGGCCTTATGGCCTTACAATAGTTTGCTCAAAAAATAAGTGTCTTCCAAACGTCGGCACGCAGGCCGGTCATACATGAGAATATAAGAAAACACTCAAAATTAGGCCTTCGAAGGCCGGCTCAGCAACTTAGGCTTTAGACCGTTATTTACCGCTCGGCTCCGCAGCACCTACAAGTAACAATCCACCGCATGGTGGCAAACAAAAGCAACGGTCAGCCATGCTGACCAAATTATAACAACCCCGCCCCCAACTCGGGGCAGCGATGCACTTTTCCCTACACTTTGTTAGTAAAACCAAGCAGTTTAGTGTAAACACACTTCAACACAGGCGTAGGCACGCACAACCACACACCCCGTGCACTCAAGGCACATTCACGGCAATCTGGCCAACGTCACGTCAATTTAAGCCATAGACATTTCCATCTCACCACCGCCCCTTGGACGGCCAACCTTATGAGCATTTTGTCTTCCTGGCCTGGGTCACGTCAATTTAAGTTATAGACCGCCAAATACCCTCATCTATGCCAATGGTTCTGCCAAACGACATAGAGCAGGTACGGTTCCACCTGACTCGTGCTCATACCGCAACGTCAATTAAAGACATATGGGCGGGTCAAGACTCCCAGAGTCCTGTTTCCATAACACAGTTCACATAACCCGGTTATGTTCAAGTTGTCTCCCCGGCCACCATGTTGGCAAAACCACGCATTTGCCCAGTTTTCCAAGTGCACCTTGGAGTTAGTCCCCAAGGCTCCCTGTTGCAATCTACCTCGTAGAAAACCCAAAAAACAAACATTCGCACTGAGTCTTCTCTGGCCATTTATTCAATGCAACATCACCGATCCAAACCAACTTGTCCGGGTAGGCTTCACACATCATGCCTATGTCTGTTCTTGCATGCGGACTCTACACAAGGGGGACTTTACATATCTACCCCAAGGAACGCCACAAACTCACCGCACACTCGCGGGAGAGGGCTTCCTATGCAAAGTAAAAGAAAACTTCACATGTCATAGGATTAGAATCGTTACCCTAGCATTTTTCCTTGGCGCCATGGAAATCTATGCGGATGAAAAGCACCGCAATCTCCTTGCCTCTGTAGATCCAAAGTCAGCTCGTGATTTGGAGCTCCGAAACTCCGCTGGTGACCGGATCTATCTTTCCTTCTTCCTCCTTTCTCTCTCCTCACTCTAGATCTTAGAAAGTGAGTGAACCCAAGCAAATGAGGTTTTTTAAACCCTAAACTTGGGTATAACCCTGAGGAAACAACCCCCAGCCGTCGGATCTCAAAATAAGGAAATGAACGGCTGCGATCCGGACTTGAAATCCAAGATCTAGGCCGAACACGGCTTACGACATGCCCGTGTCCAAGGTCGTGTCACTCATTCGCCGTCAAAACCATCGCATCCCAAAAAGAACACGTGCACTCGACACGCCCGTGTCAAGCTTGATACGCCCATGTCATCTAGTACACGCCCGTGCCAGTGGGCGTGTCCCTCCAACGACACAGGTCCAAAATAACCAGAGCACAACACGGCCATGTGACATGTCTGTGTCACATGCCGTGTGCTAGACATGCCCTGGGACACGCCCGTGTCCCAGGCCGTGTAGATGCCTTAGCACAACTCGCCAAATGACCCGAGCAGGACACGGGCATTCGACATGCCGGTGTTAAATTCCACACGCCCGTGTTAGACCCGAACACGCCTGGGCTTAGGCCGTGCGCCCTCACTCAACGATCGTTGAGTGAAAGGCTTTGAGTGACTGACACGCCCTGGGACACGCCCGTGTCCCAAGCCGTGTTCACCCCCCCCCCCCCCCCGACGACCGTTGACCCCAAAAATTGTCAACCAGGCGACCAATGCCGAACCTGAGCACGACACGCCTTGGGACACGCTCGTGTCCCACGCCGTATCACCTCTACCAAATACCAGATTTGGCTCAAAATGCCACCCGTCACCCTTTTGAGTTTCGGGGCATTACAAAACATTGTCTAGCTTCCTCATTGAAAATAAATTCTCAAGGGGGAAGATAGATAAGACTTTATTCCTTAGGGAATCTAAGGGCAAGATCATCCTTGTCAAAATATATGTTGATGACATTATATTTGGGTCTACTGATGATAATCTTTGCAGGAAGTTTGCCAAACTTATGCAAGGGAAATTTGAGTTGAGTAGCATGGGTGAACAAAAGTTCTTCTTGCGTATCCAAGTAGGACAGACTGACAATAGTTTATCCATATCACAGTCTAAGTTTACAAGGGAGTTACTTAAGAAATTTGGGATGGAGAATGCTTCATCCATAAAAACTCCCATGACATCAAATATGTCTTTAGACAAAGATGAGGCAGGGCAACCAATTGATAAAACTTTGTATAGAGGGATAATTGGTTCTTTTTTATACCTCACTGCTAGTAGGCCAGGCATCATGTATGTTATATGTGTCTGTGCTAGATATCAGGCATGCCCTAAAGAGGCTCATTTCTCAGTTGTTAAGAGAATTTTGAGATATCTAAAGGGCACACCAGATCTTGGCCTATGGCACCCTAGGAATAGGGATTTTTAGCTAATTAGCTATTCAGATGCAAACTTTGCAGGCTGCAGAGAGGACAGGAAAAGTACATCAGGTTCCTGTCAATTTCTAGGTAGAAGGCTACTGTCCTGGAGCAGCAAGAAGCAGTCTATTATATCTATTTCTACTGCATAATCAGAATACATAGCTGCAGGAAGCTGTTGTGCATAGTTATTGTGGATTCAGCATCAACTCCAGGATTATAACCTCCAGATAAGTAAAAGCCCTTTGTTTTATGACTCTATAAGTGCAATCTCTATAGCTAGGAATCCTGTATCACATAGCAGGACTAAGCATATAGAGATTAGATATCATTTTATAAGAGAGCATGTGGAATGTGAGGATATTAGTCTTGAGTTTGTCCCAACAGACAAGCAAGTGACTGATATTTTCACCAAGCCACTAGATGAAGCAAAGTTCAACACCTTCAAATTTGAATTGGGTATATTAAATTTGGTATAGCTTCAGTTGTTCTTATTGAGGGGGCGAAAGTTCTGCTCTAGGTGTTTCTCTGCTCTCCAATAGCGGGAGTAGATAGCATGATGCTCCTAAGTTATTTCCCAGACTTTCAACTGTTATTTCAAAGAAGTCAAAAAGTGGTAGAAGTAGTATAAGATCAAAGTTGCAAGGGGGAGTAGCAGCAATAAAGAAGCAGTTTGCTGTAGAAGGATGCAGCAAAGCAGGGGGAGCCCAAGAGAAAATGTGCAGAAGGATGCAACAAAGCAAGGGGAGCCCAAGAGAAAATGCGCAGAAGGATGCAGCAAAGCAGGGGGAGCACAAGGGAAAGTGTGGTAAACTTATTGATAAGTGGTAACTCTTGCTGCTTTAATAATTTGATAAGTTGTAACTCTTGTTGCTTTAATAATATTTGTGCTGCTTATGTTAGTGTATATCATTGACAGAGAATTATTAAGTGGTTCTTTGACATCTTCAAATAGGGGGAGATTGTTGGGTCCATTGATCCTAATGTCTTAGATTTGTAAAAAGTCAAATAGGTCAATGGAATACACATAGTTGTATTTAATGTATGTTTAAGTTCATGCATACAGGTTGGTCTTTTTCATAATGATTGGACATATAGTTCAAGAGATAATGACAGGTGGACTCCAAGTGATAGGCTGGAAAATCAAAAATTTGGCTAAGTCCACAGACATTGAGTGAGGTAAGCTCACTCAATGCTCTCAATGCCATATAACTAATAGCGCTGAGAGAGGGCTGGTAGTCAAATCTTATAGTATTGACAAGGCAGAAATTTGGCTAAGTCCACAGGCATTGAATGAGGCATATACACTCAACGCTCTTAACACCATATAGCCAGAATCGTTGAGACAAGGATATCCTGTCAAAGCCTAAGTAGTGGAAGCCAAAAAAATGACTAAGTTCAGAAGCGTTGAGTAAAGCTTCATCACTCAACGCCATGCTGAGTCTGTTAATGCCAAACTTCAGCAAGAAGGCAAGATTGCAGAAAATTGACTAAGTCTAAAAGCGTTGAGTGAATCTTATACACCCAACGCTCTCAATGCCATCAGGCAGAGCTGAAGAATATGGCTAAGAAAAAAGCATTGAGTGAGGGATATACACTCAACGCTCTCAATGCCTAGTAGAGCAGAAATATTTATAAGTCCAGATTTGTTGAGAATGGCATATACACTCAACGCTCTCAATGCCTAGCAGAGCAGAAATTTTTCTAATTCCAGATTCGTTAAGTATGACATATTCACTCAACGCCACTCAATGCCTAGCAGAGCTGAAGAAAATTCTAAGTCCAGAATCGTCAAAGTATTGCTTATCCAGTTTTCGTCGAGCTGAGCCTTGATTTTATCAAGCTAAGTTCTGGATTCTTTGAACTAAGTTTTGAGTTCATCGAGCTGAAGATTTCTGAGATGATGCTTGATTTTATTGAGCTGAGCCCTAGATTCATCGAACTAAGTTTTGAGTTCATCGAACTGAAGTTTTTTGAAGTATTACTTGATTTTGTCAAGCTGAGCTCTGGATTCGTCGAACTGAGTTTAGAGTTCGTCGAATGGAGGATTTCTAAAGTATTGCTTGATTTTGGCTAAGTACAGAATGATGTTGACGTCAGCAAAGTCAACAAGTCAACGATTTTCTAATTCGTTATGTAATTGCTGCAAATCGACATTAACATCGTTGTTAGTCTAAAGTGGATCTCATTTTGATTAAGCTGGGGTTTTAACCACCGTTAAAACTGGGACACGTGTCAAACATCCCATAAATCGATAGGGTTATAAATAATAGATTATATTAATATCAAATCAGCCATTCTGATTAACATTCTAAAAATGAGAAGTGGGAGTTCGTCGTCTTCATTCGCCATTATTATAGAACCAAGAACTTCAATTGAAAAATCTGAAGGGTTTCTGAGTTCGCTGGTGCAATCAACATTTGCTACACTAAGATCAGAGGATTTCTCTGAGGAAGTCGAATCAGTTTAGGCAAACCCTAGCTAAAGTTGATTCTCGATCCAAGCTGAGCCAAATCTGAAGATCAATCTCTGGATCATTGCAGAAGAAGAGATCTACATAGAGTTTTCTCTGGACAGAAGGAGAGGTAGAGGAATTCATTTCCTGTCAATAAAGGTTAGCTGATTGAGGATTTTCATTCTGAATCTTCCCTTTCATCAACTAGAATATGATCAATGTCATGAAGAACTTCCAGCCCAAGCAACAAATAGTCAAAGATTGTCATCCTTGTTGCTGGGAAGCAGATAGGGCTGAGAATTTCTTAGCCCAGGAAGAAATTGACTCAGAGAACAATTTCTCTTGAGTCAAATCAACAAACACTTTAAAAACCAGTGGATCTGTGAAAGATCTGTGTTGAGGCCTAGATTGATTAGGCTATGTATGAGATCTGTGAGATCTATTTATAAAGTCTAAATTATAAAGGCTGTGTGATTGGATTCTTGTATGAATCTGTGTGTGGCTATTTCTCCCAGTCTGTGTAAAGGGAATTTAAGCATGTGTTGTGTTGTCAAGTGATTACTATGTGGGGGGCTGTAAGCCTGTATTATAAGTCTCAGTGGAGACTGACTGATCCAGTGGGATCGTGCTGTAATCTCTGAAGAGCTATAATATTTGGAGAAGAGCCTTGTCTAACATATTGTTAAAAAGGCGGAGAGGGACAGTGGACGTACCCATACACTTGGGAACCACTATAAAATCTGGTGTGGTGTGCTTTGTGTTGTGATGTGCTGATTGTTGTTTTCTTGAAAGATGAAATAAGTATTCACAGTAGGACATAAGTCATAAATGATTTTAAAGAATAAAGAAAAGACTGCAATAACCAATTCACCCCCCCCCCTCTAAGTGATTAGCTACCCTTGTAATCAAATACTTTCAAAAATAATCATAATCGAATGGCATCATCAGTAACACCATTGACTTTAAAGTTGTCGCAAATTTCAAGAAAATTATCAATATGTGAATTTGGATCTTCGTCCGGCGGACCATCAAAGGTTACCGATCGTTGCATCATTTAGATAATGCTAGACTTATTCTCAAAATTATTATTTTTAACTATAGGGCTGATAATACTAGATTGCGTCCCTGCCAATTTGACCGCACATAAGAGGACATGGTATGTTGTTAGGCCATATTTGGATTTGGATTGGGTTCACCCATAGTTTCTGGTGTAGTGTCTTTGATCGACTCTTTGAAGTCTAAAGATAAATATTGATCAAGAGTTCAAAGACACTTATGAATGGTGTGCTCGATCTCTGGATAAAAATGAATATCAGGATTATTAGAAGAGCTGCCTTGGGTCATGCTCTAAAAAGATAAAAAGGGAGAGAGGATGAAAAGAGAAAGGTAAAAGAAAATAATGGAAAGCAAAAATTATTGATAGGTTTTTTTAATTTCTTTTTAGGTGGTTTAAGTTAGTCCTAGAATTCCTAATGTCTACCCTACGAGGGGTTCGGAGAGCTACTAGGAGATATAATGAGGTGAAATCCAAAATGGCCCTTTCTAGGAATATAGTTGCACCATAACGATTTTTCGGAAAGCAAAAAGAAAAGAAAATGATAAAATTAATAGTTATTTCTTGTTTCAAAATATTGACGCAAGTATCCGGTAACGGCACCTAAAACTTGATAGAAATTTTTTGATTTAAATAAGGAGATATTCTCTAATTCTATATTCAACAAAGGAAAATGTACCTTATTGATTATATCATAGGATGTTAAAAATTAAGACCCTATTAGATCCAGGAGCATCGATTACTTCTAAATTAAGAAAATTGTTATTATCTTATCAATTCGATTTTGAGTTGGTTTCTGCATGTAAAAGAAAAGATTATGAATAAAAAGGATGATTTGAACTATTTTGTAGAGACTAGCACTCGATCTTGACTCACCTCGGCATGAGAATAATCAAAAGAAAATAAAAATTCTAATTCCCTTTAATAAAATACTTTGATCGTAGGGTTCTCGAAGTATGAGTGTTGCTCTCTCGAGGTTTACCCAATTGAGTTTAAGTTAATCGGTCGAACTTTCATTCTCAAACTGAACCCCTAAAGCTTTCTCTCTATTATGAACCCCGCAAACCGGAAGAATTACGTCATCCACTCTCGATGGTTGCATACAAATTCTCTTTACCCTTGAGTGATTGATATGTACGCGAGCCTCTTGGTTAACTAATGTATGAAAATAGAAAAGATAACCATATATCAAAGATATGATCTTATTCAATAACAATCAAGGTAAAACCAAAGTATTCCATCAAAGAGAAAAAGAAAACAACGATTAAAGCATTGTTATCTCATCCTCAGTTACTCATAGTGGTAAAGGAATTCATTGATAAGTAAAAAAGATTGCATAATAAGAATTAGGAATTAAAGAAAAGAAAGAGAAATTATATTGCTGATCAAAGAAAATTACAAGTACGAAAGTGTTTAAAACATTTACAAGTAAAAAGAAATTGCAACAAGACCACTAAGAGCAGAAATACAATAGCAAGAACTCTCTTAAAACATCCCCAAAATTTTAGTTGTCTCTAACCATGTGAGGGTGGCAGCATTATTAAGGGGGAGGAATAGTGCATACATGTGAGGGTGGCAGCATTATTAAATGGGTGGAATATTAAGGGTCCACATGAATGGGGAAAAAGTTTGCATGTGAGAAATAATATGGAAGTGGATAGGTTGCATGGGGGAATTCAAATGGGCAGCAACAAACATGAAGAAGATGACGCGTGAAGGGAATAGCAGGTGAGGTGGCTGTAATATTAAAATGAAGAAGGTGATGTGAACATAATAAATATGAAGTGTATGAAATTTAAGTGGACGTGAAATAGCAAACAAAAGTGGCATGGACAAGGGGATTAATTTGCATGGCTTTTTCATAGGTTTTCATGGAGATGACGTGGCAACAGAGTGGTGGAAATGGAGGGGTACAACCACATTTAAGAGGATTTGATGGGTTTCGGCCATGCATAAATGAGGAGAGGATGGGTTTAGGCCAAATAGAATTATGGAGAGGGTGTCCTTAGAGGTAATGAATGGATGTTTATAGTTAATATTAAATGGAGGGGTAACATTAATATATGGAGTGGCATGGGGGTGATGTGGCATGCATGGAATTAAAGCTGAGGGATAAATGGATAGGTTCGTCCATAATGAATCAGCTTGCATGCATGGTTTTGTATGTGAAAATGGCTAGGCCATGTTGGAGACACACAACTACATTATAGCGGCAATCGCGACATGAGAATAGACGAGACTTGAATTTCTTGCTTTGGACGGGTACAGCCTTATTTCGGGTTACCCAATTTTTCCCCAGTCTAGAGAACCAAGCTGTCTTAGTTAGGAATTGAACTGGTCATGTAAATAGTAAATGAAAAATAGCAGCAAATGAAAAAAAATGCTTTTTTGACGTGGAAAACCCAGAAAGTGTGAAAAACTTCGTAGTCGGATTTATACCGGGCCAAAATCCACTATTTTGTTTAATTTTACAAGAGTTGGCAGATTTCCTTAAAGGGCGACAGGCCACCTCTCTATTACAAGTTTTGAATATAAAAACAGTAGAAAATAAACTAAGTCTCTAGAGCTTGGGTAAGAGCGCTCTTGTGGGAAAATGATTAAGTCCTCAGATCCTCGATAGAAGTGCTCCTCTTGAGATGGAGCCATGATAAGAGTGCTTCTTTGGAGAGGAATTTCACGTCCTTGAAGCCTTCAGATTCCTTTACACTATAGAGGGAGCACTGTGAATTCTGAGTGGAGGAACGAACGAAGTCCCATGTTCTCGTCGGAAAATGTCAGATCTCTCTCTAGCCTCGGGAGTTCATTGCTTTCAAATGAGGGCCAGGGAGCACTTATATAGTTGTATAGAGGGACTTGATGGTAATTATGTCGGGGTGGATTTCTAGGAGGCAAATGACATTGCTCCGTTTCGGTCACCTTGATCACCAATTTTCATGAAAAGACTAAAGTGCCCTCGGGTAGTTCGGGCAGCCCGAGTAGGCTGCTCGACAGTGGTGGAGATCGGAGGCGGTGTAAGTCGAAGGTGACGGAGGTGGTCAGAGGCAGCAGCGGCCACCGACACGCGCATGCGCGCATGGGGCATACATGCACCCAAGAGGCATGCGCGCGTCTATGGTGCACGCATGGGACACGAACTGCGTGCATGCGCCGAGCTTGCTCTGACATGTTATGCTTGTATATGCTCCTCACGTGGTCGCTTGGTCCCCTTAGCTTGACTCGAAAATACTTAAGGGGAACCTCATCAAATGCCCCCAAATTTTCACGAGTCACGATCCGCAAAGCGATGAGCGTGGAAATTGAGTAACTTTAGCTCGGGATGTCTTGAAATCTTGTGATCATCAACTTTGGCCGTGAATAATCATTTGTCAAAGATTAGAATGAAAAATAATTAGATATTTCTTGCCATATTGTGAAAAATATTCTTTGTCGTTTCTACGAGATGCTTGATCAAGATATCCTTTACTCAACTGCCCCTTCTTAGATAAGAGAATTTGGCAGGAGCTATTTCGGTATTGATGAGGCCTTTCATTATAAGCATGTCTATGATGTTTATAATTTAGAGAGGGTCTTTGCTATTTTCATACGCTACTAAAGAGTTCTTGGAGTTCTTATTTTGATTATGTGTAGTTTTATTGCCATCATGTCTCCTTCAAAAATGGTCAGTGCTATTCATGAAATTATTCTAAGTCTCGGGAAGGGGGAGTGAGTGGGAGAAAATTAATGCACGTAGAGGAGCTTGTATGAGGCGGTGATGCTGTGGGGGTGGGGGAATGAGGGGGCACATGGCGTGATGGATCTCTGGCATGGGCGCGGGTGGAGTGGCCCTTACGGGAATGGGGGATGACACCACACGGGGCACCCGTACACACGCATGATTGGGCACCCGAGCAGGGGAGTATGTGTGGGTGCGCTAGCATGGGTTTCTCAAATGGGCGCACGTGTGGGGTTGTCTGTACGAGTGTACGAAGGGAAGCACGTACGAGCATATGTGCAGGGTCTCCCATGCAGACGCACGCAAGAGGTAGCTCATGCAAGCGCATGTGTAGGGTCTCTCATGCGAGTTCACACAAGGGGTAGCCCACATTGGCGCACGTATAAGGCCGCACTCGCGGGCGTGTGCACGGGGATGCCCTTTCTAGTGCGCATGGCGAAGCATATCATCTATGTACTGACCGACTATAGACTATCTCTCCCGAAATACAGTCTCTAGCCTCCCCCTAGATCTCTCCTCGGCCTAGTCGTTGCACATAATTTGTTGAATTCCCCCTAAACAACACAAGGGAGTAGTCATCATACATAAAAAAATGATTTCTCTACCGTTTACAACAATAAATGAAAGAATACAAGAAATGAAATTTGAAACTAAAACTCCCTCACGTTTAGAGATCTGTAAGAGATGATGAAGTATCATAAAGATCATTGGAGTTGAACTACATGAACGTCTCTTCCTCGCTCTTAAACTTTGAAGGTGGTTGTGAGTTTTTTGGAATCAGAGATGTACAGGCCGAGAGTGCATGAGAATGAAGGTTCCAGGAGGTGTGTAATATTGAATGCATGAATTATCTGCCTTTTATAGAATTTGTAACTATCACCTATGATAGGTATCTATCGCTGGTGTTATTTCCTAATCATCCACGTGTATTATTTCATTATGTTCATATCGGTTGAAAAGAGAACGTGGTTGGGTCATGGGGCTATCGTAAGAGATAGTCCACTATCACATGGCAATACCGCAAAAACTATGTGGCATGGCTCAATCATGCGGGATGTGGTTGATGTCATCATGGCTATCGCTAGTGATAACAAGATATCTGCACACTCTAAACAAACTATGATCAAAGAACTCATCTTCAAATCACATCCATAGGAGTATTAAACCTATTATATCTGCACACTCTAAACAAACTATTTTCAAAGACATTTGGGATTTAATATTCTCAAACCAAGAAGTGTGGAACACATACTTCAATAATCTCCCCCTTTTGATAATAACAAATCCTTTAGAATGAAATCAACTAGCACTATAGTTTTTCTTATAAAATATGATAAGTGAGATGGAATCATGCAAAGTCTCCCTCTATTAAATGCATTTTGTAAGTTTTTACTCCCCCTAAATACTCTAAACAATAGATTTTTTAATTAATCCCCCCTTTTGGCATTATCAAAAGAAGGTGGGATTGAGTGTGTTGTAATATGAATTATTTAGCATTATGTAGAGTGTATAGTTTCCAAGAACATGGCAATAAAGATAAGCACAGTGGAAGAAGATATAGTTTTAAGAAAAGTAATGTCATTGTATTGTAAATATTAAGTATAAAATAGAATGTTGAGTTTGAAATGTTGATGATTTGAATTTAAGAAGAGGAAATGCAACTTCATAAAAATGCAAGTAAAAGGTTGAGATATCAAGAAAAGATCGAAAAAATAATGTAACATAATTTGTAATTCAAGTAAACATAACATTGTAAATGGCATGTTTTACTATATAATGCAATTACTCAAGTTGAAATAGAATAGTATAGATTTGCTTTTGGGTCCAATTCTTATGAGAAGAAGTTTTATGAAAGATAATGACGTGGACATGTAGTGCTTTGATAAAGAATACAAGTGTATAAATTAAATCACATGAAAATATGAAATGTACAAACACAACATTGAATATACACATAACTTCACTACCACAAACAATCAATACACAAATTTTTGAAAGAGAAGTGCCAATAATTGTTTGCATAAAACACTTATATGATTCTTTCCAAAGTGCTCAACTTCACAATGCTCATTAAGACTTATTAGGAGGGTGAGTGGTGCTTGGAGAAATTTTCCTTATCAATTTATTCCCTTTTGTTTATATATTTTTTGATTTTTTTTGTTATTTTGACCAAAGGAATCTGAATTTACTTGTTTGCATGCAAGAATCATTATCTAAGTAAGTTTTTATGGATTTCAAGAGGTTATGTTATCATATGTCACATTCATGCAAGAATAAAATTTAAATACACATGTAGATTATTTAAAAGTCTGAGTGTAATTTAATTATCAAATATAAATCATTATTCATACTTAGAGGCATGTAAAAAAAATTCTGCACATCTTCTACAAACTATTTCATTGCATACTAGAAGAGATATAAAAGGCATAATAAGACCAAAAACAATTTTCTATGAGACTTGAAAATAAAATCACACATTATAAATAGTCCTTAAATGAAAATTTTAGTCATCCTTGACTTTTACATTATAATATATATTTTGGAATATCTAATTTAATAAATTTAATAAGAGTGAAAATATCATTTTAATAGTTTAAAGGAAATTCATATATTTTTGAAGTAAAAGCAAAAAAATGGATAAAAAACAAGATAGAAGAATAATTGAGAAAGTGTAATCATGGAAATAAATTAAATATATATATTTAAAATAAACGGTTGGGTCCATTGAACACAATGTCCCAGATTTGAAGGAGGTCTACAGGACAATGGTATACACAAGTTTGTATTTGATGCCTGCTACAAGTTCTATGTATGCAGGTGGTTCCTTGTTACACTAATTAAACAGGGTGTCTAAGTAATAATGAAAGGTGGACACATGGAAGAATGTTGACAAGACATAAATCTGTCTAATTCCATAGGCATTGAGTGAAGACAGTTCACTTAATGCCAGAATTCCTTAAGCGTTGAGTAAAGACTAGATAGTCAAAGCCTCAGTATTGCCAAGGCAAAATACTGGTAAAGTCCAGAAGCGTTGAGTGAAGGCAGTTCACTCAACGCCTAGAGCAAGAAGCATTGAGTAAAGCTCAAGTAGTCAAAGCCACAGAGAATCTGTCAAGAAATTTGGTCAAGTCTAAAAGCATTGAGTTGAGGCAGTTCACTCAACGCCATGCAGAAAAAGCGACGGGAGAACATAGTTTAGTCATAATTGTAGTATAAATTGATACTGAATTCGTTCTAAGGACAAATGCATTGAGTGATGTCAAATCACTCAACGCCTATTCAATAAAGAAATCTATCTAAGGATAAGAGCATTGAGTGAAGGTTGTTCACTCAACGCCTCTTCAACAAAACAGACAAAGTCAGAAAGTGTTGAGTGAAGCCAAGTCACTCAATGCCTTCATACAGAGAAAATCAGCTAAGTCCAGATGCGTTGAGTGAGGAAGGCTCACTCAATGCCTAATCAGTTAGATAGTTAAAGTCTATATTCGTTGAGTGATGACTGATCACTCAACGCCTGGTGTTGTAGAAAACTAACTAAGTGTTTTGCATTGAGTAACAATCCTTCACTCAACGCTTTTGGTGAATTGTCTGAATTTGACTAAGTCCACAGGTGCTGACTTCAACAGAAGTTCAAACATTACGCAAAGTCTACAGTACATGAAAAATGGCGCTGCTTGCCTATTTTATAGCATTTAATGCAAATGTAGAGCCGCAGCTACCAACTACTGGTGGTCTCAATGCTCAAAGAGTTATTGGACGGTAGGATATAAGAGAAGAGATTGTAGAAGAAGAAGATAACTTTTGGAAATATAAACTTTTGGAAAGTGCTGAACTTCATCTTCTTCCTCTCAACTATATTGTAGAGCTTAAGGAGGTTTTTTATTCTGTTGATCTAAAAGTTGAAAGAAAGTAAGTTAATTGATCTACATAACTTCAACAGCAAGTTCAGAGAGCCTTCTCTCTGAGGTAGAAGAAGCAACAGAGCAAGCCCTTTATTGCAGTGACTTCACAATTCCTACAGGCCTAATCTTGAAGATACATTCTTGGAGCTGTGAAGGAGGCAGGACTGAGGTTTCTCAGTTCAAAAAAAGGAAGACACGGAGATTATTTCTCTGGTGTTCTACATCATCAACAAACAACATTCCAACTGTAGGATCTTTCAGAAGATCTGAGTTGTAGGTCCATTGAGCCTGAGTTGTAGGATTCTTATGGTGAATCTGAGTTATAGGATCCTCCTGTGGATCTGTGCTAGAGTTGTGTTCCTGAGCTATAGGAGAGTTTCTCTCTGAGTTAGGATCCTGTGTGAATCTGAGTGTAGGGCTAACTTCCAAGCCTGAGGGTAGGACTTTGAACTAAAGTATGAGGTAGGACCTATGTGCTTGAGTTGTAGGTGAATATTTCTCTGAGTGTAGGGCTTGGGCTTGAGTGTAGGACTTGGAGGAGTTAGAGAAATCTTGAGGGATTTGTGTTGTAAGCTTACTGAGCTGAGTTTGGAGAAGTTTCCTTGTCTAACAATCTGTTAGAAAGGTGAAAGGGATAGTGGATGTACTCATACTCTAGGGAACCACAATAAATTACTTGTATGCTGGGTGTGATCTTGAAAGCTAAACTATAAATTAAAAGGCACAACACAGTAAACCAGGAAAAGTTAAAGAGGAATCTTAAAAAGATCATAAACTTATTCACCCCCGCCCTTTAGGATTTAGCTACTCTTAAAACTATAGACTTTAAAGTGGTATCAAAGCGAGGTTGCTCAAAAAGGACTTAACAATCTAAGCTGATCTCCAAGAGTAGCTTAAGTATATACTTATGGGTTCAGGAGAGAACCATAAGGAGTTGGGTTCTATGAAGCTCCAAAATCTGCAGGAAAGAAAACTTTGGCATCTGGAATGAAAGGGTCAGGTTGTTCATGGAAGCATCTGACCCTAGTATTTTCATCACTATATAGGAAGGACCCTTCATCCACATGAAGGTTTCAATTCTGGATGCCACTATCCAGTCACCCAAGAAATATTCTGAAATGACTAAGGATGAGGTCATTCTGGATACTATGAATAAAAGGGGACAGAACATAATTGTCAGTGCCATTGATGATTCCACTTTCCAGAATCTTGTACGCTACAAGACCTCAAGGGAAATATGGGACACTTTGGTTATCTATATGGAAGGCATTGAAGAAGTAATGGATGACATGAAATCCCTACATAATCAAGAGTATGAAGCCTTCAAGTAGACCAAAAAAGACAGCATAGTTGAATGCTATGAAAAATTCTTTAGAGTGGTGAATGAGTTGAGGACTTATGGGATGGTCTTCAACAACTATGAGCAGAATGACAAATTCCTCAGATCTCTAACCAGAGACTGGGACACCAAGATCAATGCCATCATATAGGTGGCTAAACTTATTGAAACTCCTCCACATACACTGTTTGGAAAGCTGCTCTCCTATGAGATGAAGCTATCTGCCAGGAAGGAAGAGGATTCCACCAGCATAATTCAAACCAAGAAAAGACGGTGGCCTTCAAGGCTGATGGCTCTAAGAAGAGCAAGGAGAGGATTATCTCTCACCCAAGAAGGCATGCTGATTCAGACAACACTAATTCAAGTTTATTGACAGCAACATATCAGATGGGTAGTTTGCTGCCTTATCTAGGCAGTTCCAGAAGATAATGAAGAGGAGGAAGTGGAAGATCAGTCCTTCCTCCTCCTCTCATTACAAGAGGGATCACAATAGATTCAAGAAGATGTCCTCCAAAGGAGACAGGTATGAAACAAAACCTAACAAACATAGTTCCTCTAAAATTGTTTGTTATTGTTACAGATGGCCTGGGCATGTCATAGCTGACTACCTAGTCAAGAGAAAGGAGAATGGGGAGAAGAAACACCACCACCAACATAAGGGCAAGAAGGAAATGTCCTTCATTGACAAAAAAGAGAAGATCTGGAGTCAGAGTGACTCATCTTCTTCAAATTCTGAAGAAGAAGAAAAAGCCTACTTAGGTCTATTTGTTGTTATTATTGATGTAAATAAAGACTATCCAGCTGCTAGGATAGGAATCAGGGCCCCTCTATCACATTTAGACAATGATGTTGAGGTGGATGAAGATGAGAGTAGCTGATATGGGCTAATGTCCATGTCAGATGAAGAATCCAACCAGGATTAGCCTGGTCTAGATAAGGTATATTCATTGTCCAGCTCCTCTTCAAAATTCTACTATGAGACAAGTCCTAATTCTGATGCATCCTCATCATGTGATGAAGATGGGTCAAAATCTGAGGAAGATGTCAATCAAATGATTGACAAGTATGGTGTCCTTCTGGATGCTTTGAAGATAAGCAAGAGGTTAGCCAAGCAACAAGCTGAAGAGATTGCCTCCCTACAGCTAGCTTCTTCCCTACAGTTTAACTCAACATCTTTGCTGGATTAGAAGATGAAGGAAGTCAGCCAACTAAAGGCCATCACAATCATCCAGATTGGGACCACCAGCCATAAGAATATAATCATTTTGGATCTTGAATAGAAGATCCAAAGGGAGAAAAGGATTGTGGCTAAATATTCAAAGCCCAATACAGTACTTCCCCTAATAGATTCCTTCTCCTCTCAAAAGGATAAGATGGGTTTGGGATTCAAGGGGAACCCTAGAGTTGGCCATTCCAAAGGGAAAGGCAAAGCTCTAATTCATCCTCCCATCTCTTTTAAGAAAGTAGTGTTACCATCAAATAGGTATGACTAAGAAAGTATCTATAGTTACTGGTTGAATGGAAGATCCACAAGTGTGAACAAAAATATTCACAGCTATGGTGGAAGGTATAGCAAGGGGATGAGTGCTTTTAAGGCCCCAAATGAGAAAATTTAGATGGCCCATCATGGACCATTTGTCTTTGGTACCCCAACCCCCTCACTCAGAAATAAAGTAGTGGTATGTGATCAAGCTCTTCCAGCAAACTCCTAGACCATTGGTAAGTCAGTCAAAAAGCCTGACTTGGCTCTCTGATGCCATCAATAGCTTGTCTACTACAAAGAAAATTGTTGTTAGTGGTACTCAAATTAAGCCAAGTAAATCTACTGACAAACTTACTTTCAGTCAGATCATTGATGAGAGAAACTTGAAAAAGGCTATTGGTCTCCCTTCTGAATAGATTACTGTTGGGATGTACACAAGTGCAGTTCAAAAGAGGAGATACAATATCCATGAGTGTTGGTGCTTTGGTAAAGTGAGACACTTTGACATTGATTGTTGGCACAATCCAAATGTGCCTAGGACAATAGTTAGTCTTCCTGTCAGAAAAGCTGCAGGTAATATGTTCAATTTTAGACTAACATGCACTAAGGATCCAAACCCTATTGGGGTCCTAAGGTTACCTAAATTATGTTTTGCAGGATAGTCCAAGTACTCATACTCCAATATGGTACTTGGATAGTGGATACTACAGACATATGACTAGAACAAGATGTCACTTAAAGAACTACACTCCTGTGAAGAATGGACCTAAAGTTATCTTTGGAGGTTCAGATAGAGGAGTCACTAAGAGATATTGTCACAACCCGCATTTTCTCCGAATTAAAGAATTAACAGAGTATGAGAAAACGCGCGTCATGATGCCACGTCAAGCAGGGGATAACTGCTGATGCTCAGGCAAAACCATCTATTACACTTAATGAAAGAAATTTATGAGTTTAATAATTAGAAAATCAGTTATATAAAAGAGGCCGTATCCCTCGGCTCAGTGGATCACCTAGTCCATAGTTAAAAATTATACTTAAGCGCTGCGGAAAAATACATTATTCAGGTTTGACATCCTAAGAAGTGCATAAGAGTCCTAAGAGGACCACTTATGTCATGCAAGACTCTACATTTAATTTATATTATATATAGGAAAACGATCTTTATACGTTGCTTGGAAAATAGTGATTTACTTTTATAAATCATGTTGATCATGCAATATATTTACAATAATAATAAATGTAGTTTTAAAATAACTAGCAACCTAGCATAAATCCTCCCCAGAGCAAGTAGACTATCTCCAGAAAATGGTAGCAACAAAAGTAATATATCTAGTACAAAGGTAAAAACTACCAGTGGGCGCCAACAACCTGACACGAACCCACTAGCAAATATATATGTCTGTAAGAAAAGTACAGAAAAACTACCTCACTAAAAAAGCAACAGGATCTCTGAAAGTGATGATAGATACAACTCTAGAGGGGGGTGAATAGAGTATTCAAAAATTATGACACCCTACTAAACTCCCTTAGAGTTAATTTGCGGAATGAGTTTATAGATATTGATAACCCTAAAGCCTAACACAAAGTGAAGTGCACTGGAGAAAGCTAACTGTAATTACAGTTAAGCTTTGATCCTAACACAGCAACTAGCAATCCTAGTTATTTCTACTCACAGCCACAGTGCAATGAATTAAATAACCAACACAGACGACACAAGAAATTTTATAGTGGTTCCCTCTAAATAGGTACGTCCACTCTTCTACCACCTGGTAGGAAACCACTACAGGTCTTTGTTCAGGTGCCCTGCCACCAACTGATCTGCTTTAGGTAGATCAAGTAGACCCTTTGAGCTTTTGATCAGGAGCTCAAAATCCAACACAGGTTTTTGATCAGGTGCCCTGCCACCAAGGTTCACTTTTGAAGGGAGTAATAACCCTTTGTACAGGAGGTTGAGAGAGTTAAAGTTTCTTCTCTATTGTTAAAACAGATTAGAGAAGCTAGTGGATTGCACAGAGCTAGAAAGCTCTAAAGAATCAAGGCTCCCCCTGGCTTAGAGAATATCCAGGAAGGAGTCTTGCTTCAGGGTGCAGGAACTCTTCTGAACAAAGACAAAGAACTGTCTTGAGGTTCTGAAGGAGAAGCTTGAAGAAGACTCTTGATTTGGAAAAGGTGTTCTTCTTCAATCAGCTTCCTTTCTTCTTCTTCTTCTTCTAAAAGCCTCTGAGTGAATGTCTTCCTGTGAGCAGGATGAACTCAGGATGAAGAAGAATGCTGAAGAGATTTGATCTTCTCAGTTGAATGTGAATTTCTGAGAGCTGTAGATCTCTATGCTGTTGAGAGAAAACTTCTTGTATTGTATATTGTATATTTGTGTCTTTTTTTCTTCTTTCAAAAGAAGCTCTTTATATATGAGCCTTGCAACGGCTCTAATCTGAGTTTGAACTTTGTCTTCTTCTGAAATCTGCAATCTGGGCTGCAAAAAGCATAAAGCAAAGATATATCCTGCAGACAGACATGCTATAAGGGGATAAAGCTTTCTAAGAAGCTGCATATCCAATCTGATAAAAGAGTGCTAGAAAAAGTCACATCAGAAAGAGCTCTTTACGGCCAGAGAAGACTTTCTGAGTCTAACGGCTATAAAGGACAGCCTGGGAGATAAAGCAGAAAATATATTTCAACTAATAAGACAAACTACTTTGTCAGAAAAAGATTGACTCATGCATAAAGAATAAAGCAAAGATTGCCTGGAAATAATAGCATAATATCAATGAAATATACTTTAATAAAATATGCCAAGCAGATAAGAAATACAAAATATAACTCTACTAAAGGCAGACAAAAAGACGTCGAACGACCCTCGGAGATCGTCGACCGAAGCACAGAGATCGTCGACCTATCAGACAGATAGTCGAACGACACAGATAGTCGATCTATCAAAGAAGATAGTCGAACTACCACAGTAGATAGTCGACCTACCAAACAGATAGTCGAGCTATCAGATAGTCGACCTATCAAGATAGATAGTCGAGCTATCAAGCAAAACAGATAGTCGACCTATCAAGCAGATAGTCGAACTATCAAAGACAAACAGATAGTCGACCTATCAAACAGATAGTCGAGCTATCAAAGAAGACAGATAGTCGACCTATCAAACAGATAGTCGAGCTATCAGATAGTTGAACTATCCAAGCAGATAGTTGAACTATCAAGAAGAGCAGATAGTCGACCTATCAAACAGATAGTCGAGCTATCAAACACAACAGATAGTCGCCCTATCAAATAGATAGTCGAGCTATCAGATAGTTGAACTATCCAAGCAGATAGTTGAACTATCAAGAGATCTGTCTGGTCAAAAGAAGTCAAGCGGGGTTCGACGATCGACGAGGCAGATACCACAGAACGTTGAGCTAACAAGAGTTGAACTAACTCAGAGATAGACGATCTGCTGACCGACGATAGTCGACCAACTGATAGACGATCGTCGAACAGTCGATAGACAATGGTCGAGCGGCGTTCGACTATAGTCGAACCAAAAACGACTTAACCAAATTTTCATCTGGATAAGCAATTCTATAACTAAGGGAATCTAACCTATTAGCTAACCTTTGACCATAGATAAATCTGGGGTCAAGAAACTAAAGGCGCAGACTAAACTCAAATCCAAACTAGGGTACCAACAATCTCCCCCTATTTGAGTTAAGTCTCTCAAAACAAAACAAAACCAACAAACTACAGGAAATAAATATAATACAGGAAAGAAAATATCTAAGCAGCAGATAGCATCAATCAAGCAGACAAATGAATAACTGTCAATCAATGAAATTTAAGAGGCATCAGAATCTGGTTTAGATATAGAGGAACTAGGAAGAAAAGAAATTTTTCTGAAAGGGTCTAAAGCTTCTTTCTTCGATAACTTTAGATCTTGTTCTCCAATAATTCTAGATTCTGCTGTCCTTGGAACAACTGCTTCAGGATGCTTTTCCATATATTTTGAAGGGTCAAAGACCTCAGGTCTAACCTGGAATTTATCAAGCTCCTTCTTTCTGAATTTAGACATTGTTGTTAATCCTGTAGTATCTTTTCCTTCTGCTTTGGCTTTTCTAATCTGGGCTGATCCAACTAGTTCAAGAAATCTAGCCATCCTGAAATCAGGATCAAGCTCTTGACTTTCATACACATTTTCACAAGTTGGATCTAAAGGTTTCACAGCTTTAAATTTAATAGAGAGATCTAACATGCTTGCAGCTGGCTCTTTATTTTCCTGAATAACTAGAGAAGAAGGAGGAACAAACTCAACATATTTCTTACTCGATTTTTCAGAGAAAATAACTCTTTTACCTTTTGAATCAGTTTTCTTTGCATGATCTGGCTTTGAGGAAGATATGCTCTTGGTTTCTTTGGAAGGAGAAGCTCTTCTCTTGGGAGAAGGAGGAGGAGAAAAGGTTGGATTCTGATAAACTACCTCCTTTACTTGTTCTCTTGCATCAGCATCTTGCCTTTGGTATCCAGATTGGGATCTGCCTTGATATCCTTGATTGCTTTTCCTTTGATGAGATTGAGAAGGAGTAAATCTAGCAGACGGGGCAGAAGGATTTGCAGACAAATTGCCAGAAGCTCCTGCACTGGGAGGTGGAGGAGGAGGACCTCTAGGGGTCCATTTTGGAGCTGGACTGTCATACCTTTTAGATTTCTTTCTTAGCTTTTGCTGATTCTTGGAGAATCCCATCCAATGCTGATATTCCTTGGACTTGGGATCTATTTCTTTCAAGATATAATAAGGAATATCATGGTCAGGGTTAGGTGGAGGAGGAGCAACAGCTTTTCTTTTCCTTTTAGCAGATTTCTTTCTCTTAGATTCTTCTGAGTCATCAGAGTCATCCTCATCCTCAGAGTTTGATGATGGGGGATGATCATAAGGGTCAAAAGCTTCTTGCACAGCTTTTTCTTTATCTTTTAAGGCAGCTTTTTCTTTCTCTTCTTCCAAGGCATCCTGTGCCAGAAGAGTGTCTAGATCCAGTCCTGGGGTGTCATCCCAGACTGTAGATTTTTCTTCCTGAATATCTGAAACATTCTCTTGTTCAACTGTAACTGTCATGGAGACCAGTTCTTCTTACACAACTATCTGAGCTGGTTGAGCAGACTCAGGATCTTGAACAACAGGTTCTGGATCAGCTAGAACTTCTGGAGCAGGTTGTTGAACAAGTTCTTGGACAGTTAAAACTTCTTCCACTATATCTGTAGTATCATGAACACAGATTTGCTAAATAAGATTGAAACATCCCTTCAAGGTATTCATAGACTAGCATGTCAGTTAACATGTTAAGAAAATGAGTAAACGAATTACCTTCAGGATTTTCCTCAGAATATCCTAACTCCCATAATTCATGTAGAAAGGAGGTAATGACTCCTTCTAGGAAAAGGGCAACTAAGGGAGTGGAGGATTCATCTAAGCAGACTTTGACAATAAATTCTGTTTCCATTATAGCATCAGAAATCTCTTTTTCAGACAGTGGAGGTACTATTTCTTCTTGAGCTACTATCTCTTTTTCTGTATCTGCTGGAGGATCTGCTGGAAGAGAGGCCAGGGGCAGTTCAGAGGCATCTTCATAGAACATCTCCCCCTGCCTGATTTCAGTGGAAACTGAAACCAGGCCCCTAGATGAAGAGGGCTCAGCAGATTTAGAAAGGGCTTGGATGGAGGCAGTCAGGGAAGAAATGGAGGATACAAGAGGAGCAATTGCTTCTTCAATCATGGTTTTGATTGAAGGAGTAATTAACTCCAGGATGCTTGAAATGAAGGCTGGGGTAATTTCAAATGAAGGTGGGGGAATCACAGTAGATGGATGATCAGCAGGGATGGTGTTCTCCTGATGAGATGGAGAGTGGAATGGAGATTGATGGGTGGATGCAAGAAGATCAATATGATCTGAATGAAGAATTGGTGACTGGGGAGGAGTGGATAGCTCAGAAGCCAATAAATCAAAACTAGGATGAGATATCCTAGCAAGATGAGAAGGGAGAGGAGATGCTGGTGATGATGCATGGAGAATTGTGGAAGAATCAAGAAGACGAGAGGCAGAAGATGGTACTTCAACTGAAGTAGATGGAACTGAAGTAGATGGTGGCACTTCAGTAGAAGTGGATGGTAATGTAGAAGAAGTGGATGGAAAGGAGAGAATGGTTGGGCCTGCTTCTTGAAGGATGGGAGTGACTGAAGCAGTCCTTGTGCTCTCAGATGCAACTAGAGCAACCCCTGCTGGAGCGGGCTTCAGAAAGCTCCTTTTCCATTTGACAAACAGGGTTGGGTCCATCTTTTTGCTGGCATTGATGGATGTAGAAACTGAAACCAACAGATGGGGATATTTCTCTTTTAGAAATATCCCAAGCTCCCTACCCAGGGTGACTTCCTTCTTGCTATTCTTTTTCCTTATCAAATCAAACAAAACTCCTGCCCAGTTAATCTGTTTCTTGTTCACAAGGGCACACATCAGGGCAAACTGTTGCCTGGTTATATTATCATGGGCAGAGTGCTTGCCCAGAAGCACTTTTCCGACTAGTTCAGCCAGAAACTTTATCTTCAACGGAAAGTTAACCTTAAGCAGCTTAGAAGGAATGCCGTCGGCATGTCCTTATTCAGTCAACATTCTCCCAAATTCTGGGGTATCTTGCTCATAATCCTCTTCCCCATTCAATAATCCAAAAATATCAGTCAAAACGGCGGGAGTCAAAATTACCTCTTCTCCGCCTATCGTTCCAGTCATAAATTCGTCATTGGAGGACGAAGTGAAAGCCCACTCTTTAATCTCTTGGACGTTTATCTTTATTCTTGTGGACATGAACTTCTCTAATCCTTGATACTTGCAGAGATTGAGGATTTCAACTATCGCAGACTCACAGGAACTGAAAGAATCAAAGTCTACGCTGAAACCAGCATCGAACTTTACCACGGACATGAGGGCTGGAGCAATCGCCATCGATGGGGTTGGAGGAGGCGAGAGAGATGGCGAAGGCGAAACGGCAGAAAACGCGAGACAGTGAGCAAGCAGAAAGACGGAATGCGAAAAGACGATCTCCATCGACGATAAAAAGAACGATCTCTTAACCTAGGTCGACCATCGGTTTTAAATAAAAAAAACGCAATCGTCGGTCTATTTTAAAAGATACTGGAGACGATGGTCAAATGGTCGTTCGACGATCGTTTCCGGAAATAGAGTAGTCGATCAATCGATCGACTATTTCTGTTTTCCAAACAAAACGAGCTGTCGTCACCCATAGGTCGACGATAGGCTCGACCTGTTCGACGATCTTCGAACGTCGGTCGACGATCTTCAAGCTGATAAGCCATCATCAACCATAGGTCGACGATAGGCTTGATCCGATCGACTATCTTCGAACGTCGTTCGACGATCTTCAAACAGGTTTCAACAAAGGCAGACGTCACACTTAGTCTTTTCCATTAATCATGCCTAGTTGAACCAAAAAAAACAGATGCTTCTGTTCATCTAAAGGCTTGGTGAAAATATCACCTCTCTGAAGGTCAGTGGATATGAACTCAAGGCTGATCTTGTTCTTTTCCACACAATCTCTCAGGAAATGGTGTCTAATCTCAATGTGCTTGGTTCTAGAGTGGTGCACAGGATTTTGTGCAATGAAGATAGCACTGGTACTATCACACATGATTTTTGTGTTCTTGTGTGTGTACCCATAATCCAAAAGCTGGTTTTGAATCCATAGGATCTGTGAACAATAACTGGCAGTTGCTATATATTCAGCCTCTGCAGTTGAAGTTGAGACAGAAGCCTGCTTCTTACAGAACCAAGAGACCAATCTCTCTCCCAAGAACTGACAAGTTCCTGAGGTACTTTTCCTGTCAACTCTACAACCAGCATAGTCAGAATCAGAGTATCCAATTAACTCAAATTCTGATTCTGCTGGGTACCATAGTCCTAGATTTGGACATCCCTTCAGGTATCTCAAAATTCTCTTGAGAAGAATCAAATGAGATTCCTTGGGGTTGACCTGGAATCTAGCACATAGGCATGTAGCAAACATTATATCTGGCCTACTTGCAGTTAAATACAATAGGGAACCAACAATGGCCCTATAATTCTTCTGATCAACTGGCTTGCCCTGATCATCAGAATCTATAACTACATTAGTATCCATAGGTGTATGCATTGCTGAAGCATCAGCCATCCCAAACTTCTTTACCAATTCCTTGGCATATTTGGATTGGGAGATGAAGATGCCATCAACATCTTGCTTTACTTGGAGACCAAGAAAGTAAGACAGCTCACCCATACTACTCATCTCAAACTTAGAATGCATCAAGTTAGAGAACTTTTTGCACAGTTTGGGATCAGTGGAACCAAAAATAATATCATCTACATACACTTGAACTAACAGGATTGTGTCCTTGTGGTGCTTAACGAAAAGGGTTCTGTCAACTACTCCCCTAACAAAGTTGTGCTCTAACAAGAAACTAGCTAGAGTCTCATACCAGGCTCTGGGAGCTTGTTTAAGTCCATAAAGAGCTTTTTGCAACTTGAAAACATGTGAGGGCTGAGTTGAAGAGACAAACCCAGGAGGTTGTTCAACAAATACCTCTTCCTTTAGCTCACCATTTAGGAATGCACTTTTGACATCCATCTGAAAGACCTTAAACTTCATATAGGCTGCATAGGCTAGAAAGATCCTTATTGCCTCTAGCCTTGCAACAGGAGCAAAGGTTTGGTCATAATCTATACCTTCCTCCTGTCTGTAGCCCTGAGCTACAAGCCTAGCTTTGTTCCTAACAATGATTCCATTTGCATCCAACTTGTTTCTAAACACCCACTTGATGACTATGATCAGTTGGCCTTTAGGTCTTGGAACCAAAGTCCATACTTTACATCTTTCAAACTGATTGAGTTCCTCTTGCATAGCAATGATCCAATGGGGATATAGCTCAGCATCTTTTATGGTGAGGGGCTCAATCTGTGAAAGGAAACAAGCATGCATCACATCCTGTCTTAATTGATGTCTTGTTTGAACACCAGCTGATATGTCTCCAATCACTTGAGATGTAGGATGATCTCTAAGTGTGACAACATCAGCAGGTGGGATGTGATCTTCAGCAACCGTTGGGACTAATTCCTCAGGTGGAATTGGATCAACTGTTGGTGGTACAGCAACAGCTTCTGCAAAGTCTTCATCACTGTCTGAATCAGTGATGTGAAGAGTTGATAGATGGAGAATCTCTTGAGTGACATCTTTATTAACTTCTGGTACCTGCAATGAACTTGAGGAAGGAGAAGTTTCCTTCTCCTTGTAAAACATCTGAGATTCATCAAAGGACACATGCACAGATTCCTCAATTTTAGAAGTTGATTTATTAAATACCCTATAAGCTTTGCTTACTTGGGAATATCCAAGAAAGATTCCCATTGAAGCTTTTGCTTCAAACTTTCTAAGGTATTCTTTGTTATTGTTATGAATGTATACTATACAACCAAACACTCTAAAATAATTAATTTTAGGTTTCTTTCCTTTAAGCAACTCATAAGGAGTTTTACTCTTAAGCTTGTGTATAAGACTTCTGTTCAAGACATAATTAGCTGTGCTAATAGCTTCTGCCCAATAGGAAAGAGGCATGTTAGCATCTGCCAATAATGTACCAGCAGCTTCAATCAGGGTTCTATTCTTCCTTTCCACTACCCCATTTTGTTAGGGAGTTCTAGGAGCAGAGAAGCTATGTTTGATTCCTTCTTTCTCACAGAATTCTTGCATGAGAAGAGACTCAAACTCAGTACCATGATCACTTCTGATCAAGGCCACATGAGTAGAATACTCAGTCTGCACACAAAGTAGAAAGTCTGTAAGAACTTTGAAGTTATCAGCCTTAGTTCTCAAGAAGAACACCCAAGTGAACCTAGAGAAGTCGTCTACAATTACTAAAGTGTAATACTTCCCTCCTAGACTCTGTACAATTATTGGGCCAAAAAGGTCCAAATGTAATAAATACAGGATTCTAGGTGAATCACTTTTATTTACAGATTAAAGGAGTTTTTGGTTTGCTTGCCAAGTTGACAAGCCTTGCATAGGCTCTCCTTCTTGTAGGGGCAAGAAGGTAAACCTCTAACAAGGTTGTATTTAGATAACCTAGATATGTTCTTGAGGTTAACATGGCTAAGCCTTTTATGCCATAAGGTGTTGTTATTTGTTACTTCATTAAATAAGCAGATTTCAGAATGGGTTGAATTAAAATCTACTAAATAAATATTACCTTGTCTAATACCTACTAGCACAATATTACTATTTAAAGTAATATTACAAAGAGTGTTAGTGAACGATACCTGATATCCTGCATCACATAACTGACTTACTGAGATAAGGTTATGCTTCAGTCCAGTTACATATGCAACCATTTTGAAAGTTACTACTCCAATGGTAATCCTACCATATCCTTCAGTTTGACCACAGCTAGAATCCCCAAAGATCACCTTTGGTCCAAGCTTGGCCTTGAACTTTGACAGATTTTCTTTGTTCCCTGTCATATGTTTGGAGCAACCACTATCCAAATACCACTTGTCCTGAGTGATAGGATAGGTCTTCACCTGCAGTGAGTTAAGTTAAACATTGTAGACCCAGGTAACCTTGGGTCCATTATTCTTCACATAATGAAAACTAGAAATAAAAGAATAAGCAGGTTGGGGTTTATATCCTAAAGGGTAAGATCTCCTAGGTGGGATGCTCCAAGCAGTTAATGGGTCCACAAACCTAGGGTTACTATTCATATTAAGGTTTCTAAGGTTCTGGTGGTAATTTTGAAAATCAAATTGAAAACGTCGATCAGCGTTCGACGATGGATGCTCAGATCGTCGAGCTTCGTTCGACCACTGAGCCTGCGATCGTCGAGCAGCGTTCGACGCTTTTTGTATTTCCTTAAACTTTTGTTTTCTTTTCTCTCTCTTAGCTTTATTTAAGGCTTGATTAACTTGTCTTACTTGCTCAGTGTTCTTTATCCCATCAGCTAAAATAAAGTTCACTGGAGTTGAAAGATGATTTTTAAGAATAATTGGGGGTTCACATGATGAAGCTCCTAAGCCTAGCTTATTATTGCCTGACCTAGTGTTTGTCATGCTGGTGATTTCTAGCAGCTTAAGGCTTCTACCATTTAATGATTCTTCTAATCTCTTGGACTTTGCTAGTTCATTTTTAAGAAACTTTATTTCTTCACTAGATTTAGTGAGTTCTGCTTCTAACCTAGCATTTTCAATGGAGATAGATTCTGATTCAGCTAACTTATTTCTAATTTCCTTAATTTCCTTTTCTGAACTAATTAGATCTAAGCAAAGGGATTTAAATTCAAATTTAAATTCAGAAGAAGAAAAATCATATGAAGATAATACCTGATCTTCTGTAGGCATTTCTTCATCATCATCAGAACTCTCTGCAGCTGAGTGATTGTTGCAGGCATCAATTGCCATAAGGCAGATTTCCTTTGCCTTCTTTTCTTCCTCATCCTCACTGGAGCTTGAGGAGGAAGATTCCTCATCTGAATCACTCCAGGTCTCAGCAACAAATCCCTTCTCCTTTTTCTTGTTTTTGTAAGAGGAGGACTTGGAGTGTTTCCTGTGATGTTCTTTTTCCTTTCTCTTTTCTTTGCTCTTTTCCTCTGGACACTCTGGTAGAATGTGTCCAGGTTTCCTGCAACCATAACAAATGATTTCTTTAGCAGGAGATCTATCATACCTTGGTTTATCTTCATATCTTGAAGATTTATTTCTGAAGTCTTTTCTTCCCATCTTGAGAAACCTTTTGGCAAAGAGTGCCATCAGCTCCTCATTAGATTGGCTTCCTTCAGAAGCATCAGCAGCTTTGATAGCAAGAGTTTGCTCTTTCCTTGTTGGAGTTGGAGTCTTGGCTTCAGCCTCAGCTTCCCTGGTCTTCAGCACTTGCTCAAAAGACTTGAGCTTGCCAAGGAGAGCTTTAGTTGAGATTTCATTTGTACTTCTGGCCTCCTTGATAGGTCAGATCCTAAGATCCCATGTGATGGGGAAGCACATCAGTATCTTATCATTGACCTCTGTCAATGTAATCTCCTTATCAAGGGTTCTCAGCTCATTGATGATTGAGCTAAGCCTGGTATACATGGCTTCAACTGATTCAGCTTCAGTTTTCTTGAAGTTTTCATACTGGGATATAAGGTTGGACCTTCTGTCCTTCATTTCATCAGCTGAACCAGCTACAATCTGGTTCAGTGAGTCCCACATGGCTTTTGCAGAGGTGCAGTCAGACACTTTCTGGAAGATTTCATCAGACATAGTCTGAGCCAGAATGTTCATAGCTTTGACATCAGCTATCTTTGCCTTCTTGTAGACATCATTGTAATCTGGAGGAGGCACTGCACTTAGATTTGTAGATGTTGTAGCAGTGGTTGCAGCAGGAGGTGCTGGAGGTCCTATCAAAATAGAGGAGAAAATGTCTTCATCAATAGAGTTCATATATAATCTTATTCTTGCCTTCCAGATGCTAAACTTAGCTAAGTTGCATGCTGGAGGTCTGGTGCTAGAGTAATCCTTGGACTGGGCCATGAAGTGAATATCTATAAGCTTGGTATCTATCAGGATCTTGTGACTCAGGTGTTAGCCTGTACAGTCAGTCAACCTCCCTCTGATACCAATTGAAAGTGATGATAGATACAACTCTAGAGGGGGGTGAATAGAGTATTCAAAAATTATGACACCCTACTCAACTCCCTTAGAGTTAATTTGCGGAATGAGTTTATAGATATTGATAACCCTAGAGCCTAACACAAAGTGTAGTGCACTGGAGAAAGCTAACTGTAATTACAGTTAAGCTTTGATCCTAACACAGCAACTAGCAATCCTAGTTATTTCTACTCACAGCCACAGTGCAATGAATTAAATAAGCAACACAGACGACACAAGAAATTTTATAGTGGTTCCCTCTAAATAGGTACGTCCACTCTTCTACCACCCTGGTAGGAAACCACTATAGGTTTTTGTTCAGGTGCCCTGCCACTAACTGATCTGCTTCAGGTAGATCAAGTAGACCTTTTGAGCTTTTGATCAGGAGCTCAAAATCCAACACAGGTTTTTGATCAGGTGCCCTGCCACCAAGGTTCACTTTTGAAGGGAGTAATAACCCTTTGTACAGGAGGTTGAGAGAGTTAAAGTTTCTTCTCTATTGTTAAAACAGATTAGAGAAGCTAGTGGATTGCACAGAGCTAGAAAGCTCTAAAGAATCAAGGCTCCCCCTGGCTTAGAGAATATCCAGGAAGGAGTCTTGCTTCAGGGTGCAGGAACTCTTCTGAACAAAGACAAAGAACTGTCTTGAGGTTCTGAAGGAGAAGCTTGAAGAAGACTCTTGATTTGGAAAAGGTGTTCTTCTTCAATCAGCTTCCTTTCTTCTTCTTCTTCTTCTAAAAGCCTCTGAGTGAATGTCTTCCTATGAGCAGGATGAACTCAGGATGAAGAAGAATGCTGAAGAGATTTGATCTTCTCAGTTGAATGTGAATTTCTGAGAGCTGTAGATCTCTATGCTGCTAAGAGAAAACTTTTTGTATTGTATATTGTATATCTGTGTCTTTTTTTCTTCTTTCAAAAGAAGCTCTTTATATATGAGCCTTTGCAACGGCTCTAATCTGAGTTTGAACTTTGTCTTCTTCTGAAATCTGCAATCTGGGCTACAAAAAGCATAAAGCAAAGATATATCCTTCAGGCAGACATGCTATAAGGGGATAAAGCTTTCTAAGAAGCTGCATATCCAATCTGATAAAAGAGTGCTAGAAAAAGTCACATCAGAAAGAGCTCTTTACGGCCAGAGAAGACTTTCTGAGTCTAACGGCTATAAAGGAAAGCCTGACAGATAAAGCAGAAAATATATTTCAACAAATAAGACAAACCACTTTGTCAGAAAAAGATTGACTCATGTATAAAGAATAAAGCAAAGATTGCCTGGAAATAATAGCATAATATCAATGAAATATACTTTAATAAAATATGCCAAGCAGATAAGAAATACAAAATATAACTCTACTAAAGGTAGACAAAAAGACGTCGAACGACCCTCGGAGATCGTCGATCGAAGCACAGAGATCGTCGACCTATCAGATAGATAGTCGAACGACACAGATAGTCGATCTATCAAAGAAGATAGTCGAACTACCATAGCAGATAGTCGACCTACCAAACAGATAGTCGAGCTATCAGATAGTCGACCTATCAAGATAGATAGTCGAGCTATCAAGCAAAACAGATAGTCGACCTATCAAGCAGATAGTCGAACTATCAAAGACAAACAGATAGTCGACCTATCAAACAGATAGTCGAGCTATCAAAGAAGACAGATAGTCGACCTATCAAACAGATAGTCGAGCTATCAGATAGTTGAACTATCCAAGCAGATAGTTGAACTATCAAGAAGAGCAGATAGTCGACCTATCAAGCAGATAGTCGAGCTATCAAACACAACAGATAGTCGACCTATCAAACAGATAGTCGAGCTATCAGATAGTTGAACTATTCAAGCAGATAGTTGAACTATCAAGAGATCTGTCTGGTCAAAAGAAGTCGAGCGGGGTTCGACGATCAACGAGGCAGATACCACAGAACGTTAAGCTAACAAGAGTTAAACTAACTCAGAGATAGACGATCTGCTGACCGACGATAGTCGACCAACTGATAGACGATCGTCGAACAGTCGATAGACGATGGTCGAGCGGCGTTCGACTATAGTCGAACCAAAAACGACTTAACCAAATTTTCATCTGGATAAGCAATTCTACAACTAAGGGAATCTAACCTATTAGCTAACCTTTGACCATAGATAAATCTGGGGTCAAGAAACTAAAGGCGCAGACTAAACTCAAATCCAAACTAGGGTACCAACAATCTCTAAAGTCCAAGAGACCAACAGCAACACCACCGCAACCTAACCACCAAACAGGCTACTGCTCACAACCTGAGGCATTCAAAAGAAGAAAGAATACCTCAGCAAGCAAAACAAGGAAAAAAACTGCATGGAAGTGTCAACTAGGGAATGAATAAAAGAGTAAAACACACAGTAGAAAAAGTCACAACTGCCCAAGGCAAGACAACAAGGAATGCACTACGTGCAAGGAAACAACACCAACCCTACCCAGAAACTACATCCTGCAGGGTCTACTAGGCTACCAAGAGCCCAAAGTGCTGCAATCTACCAAGGAAGAAACTTATAAAACCCTAAGCTGTGGGCGATGGTAGTAGCTAAAACTAACAACATGGATCCGGGTTGGAGGTAAACTCAGTCCCTCAACCACCATTTCCAAGCCAACAAGCTCAAGGGTCTACATGTTTAAGCACAAGGGACCTTCCACCCCTTGCCCAGCCCGTACCTGGAGCAAGATAGAAGAATAAAGGGGCCCTTGGCTAAATTACACAACATCTCCCCCATGAAGAGCTTCAAACCACCACTACAAACCATGACCCACGATTCGGCCATTAGGAAAGAAAAACATGGCCGACAAGGAAACTACAAAAATAAACAAGGAATTCACTCGGGAACGTAAATCGAGGAAAAAGAAATAGTGTTGAAGTTACTCAACACGGCTTGGCATTGAGTGGGACTCATTCAGTGCCTAACCAGACCTTTGCGTTGAGTGAGTTAGCCTCACTCAGCGCCAAAACAGCCATGGCGTTGAGTGAGAGTCACTCACTCAACGCCCTCCACAAGAACACCTCTGGCGTTGAGTGAGCTACCCTCACTCAACGCCAAAACAGCCATGGAGTTGAGTGAGGTCCACTCCATCAACGCCTTCAGCAAAAGAGGCAGCGGCGTTGAGTGAGCTAATCTCACTCAACGCCAAAACAGCTATGGCGTTGAGTGAGGTCCACTCCCTCAACGCCTTCAGCAAAACCACAAAACCTAACAGTGGCGTTGAGTGAGTCCACCTCCCTCAACGCCAAAGCAGCTTTGGCGTTGAGTGAGGTCAACTCACTCTACGCCAAAGTTCATTCCCGCAGGAAAACCCTAAGCCAACGCCAACAAGAGGAGGTCGGCGGGAATGCCGACTGATTCTCGCCGAATCGGCGGGAATGCAGGATGATTCTCGCCGAATCGGCGAGAATCCAGAAGGATTCTCGAAGATCGGCGGAAATCAAGGATGATTCTCGCCGAATCGGCGGGAATCAAGGATGATTCTCGCCGAATCGGCGGGAATCAAGGATGATTCTCGCCGAATCGGCAGGAATCAAGGATGATTCTCGCCGATCGGTGGGAATCACGTCGAAATCGGCGGGAATCAAGGATGATTCTCGTCGATTTTGACTTAGACGAAAATTTTCACTCAAACACCCCACCACTCAGCCGCAAAGAACAAACCGAACTATGGCTTTGAGTGTGTGCACCACACTCAACGCCAAGTCCGGGCGGCTTTTGGCTTTGAGTGTGTGCACCACACTCGACACCAAAACCCGAGAGTCTACCAAGACTGGTTCTAACCAGAGCCCTACCACAACAACCTCCCTCACTCTCTCTCTCGGCTCCACCCGCAAAAGCACCCAACTAAAACTACAAATCTGGAGTCTAAATGGTTAAAACAACCATCGGGTTGAGCAAAACAGCACAAGGAGGGGGGTTTATAGGCGAATCTAAGCCCTAAATTCAGCAAGGTAAAAGAGAATATGCTTGGTTTCTACCCTAGGGCTAACCGGGAAACATTCTAGAATATCAAAAGAACAACAATGGCAAGGGCAAGAATACCACTTGCCTTGATTTCCAGAGAAGCTTGGTCGGCCTTCCCTCCTCTTCGTTCTGCACTAGAAGGAGCAGCACCTAACAAGGAAACCCGCACTTAAATGGCGGAAAGCACAAGAAACCGAAAATCCTAGCCTCCTAATACTCCACGAAAAATCAAATCCCTTACCGTCGAAATGAAGATCTGAACGAGAGCAAGACAACGCCGCTTTCGGAATCGAAATCCGTCCACGAACACTCCCGGAATCGCCGTCCGAAGGAGAAGCAGGTCGGCGGTTCTCCTCTGTTTTCCGCGAACAGGAGACGCGGGTTCGGTCTCGGGAAGAAGAAGAAAAGTGGCCCGCCACTTCTTAATAAAGCCTTTTTATAAGCTTTAAACGCATCGGTTCAGCAAAACCGAATCCTAACCGCCGGCTCCCTTATTAAATAAAGAGAATACTCTAATAGGCTTTACTAACGGCACACCAAAAACGACGCGAAAACCAAACTATCTCGGAATTCGACGAAATTCGCACCATAGCTAAATATCCATGCTACGAACACAACGGCGAAGTCGAAACTAACTTTCTACGAACAGAACTCGAGTTATACCCTCCCGAAGCCAAAACACAAGCATCCCCCGAGAGGCCACACCGGGTCACCCAAAACGACTCGGCTTGCTAGGAAGATCTTGCCAACCGGCTACAAAATAGGGCACCCAGCTCTAAGGAGTTAAGACCACACTCCACAAATGGCACGAGCCACGAAAACGCGTCAACATAAGGCCAAACGAGAATTAAATAATCGCAGAAAAATCGGGGGCGTTACAGTCACTTCCCCTAAAAGAAAGTTTCGTCCCAAAACTTTACGCACAACACTTCTACTATAGAAGGAAAGTAATAATCCAAACATTACAAGAAGAAAAATAAACCAAACTAATCAGGGAAACAGCTGAGGGTAAGCCTCCCTCATAGCCGACTCTAACTCCCAAGTCGCGCTCTCCAAATCCTGATTCCTCCAAAGAACTTTCACCATCAGAATAGACTTCTTTCGCAGCACCCGTTCCTGAGTATCCAAAATACAGACCGGCACTTCAACAAAAGAGAGGTTGGGTTCCAACTGGGGCACAACGTCCAAGACTTGCCCACTGCTGCGCACGCACTTCCGCAATTGGCTAACATGGAAAACATTATGAACACCTGGGAAGTTTGCTGGCAAATCGAACCTGTAAGCTGACACGCCAATCCGCTCAAAAATCTTAAACGGGCCCACATACCTCGGGTCCAATTTTCGGTTCCTACCAAACCTCTTTACGCCAACCATCGGGGAAACTTTAAGAAATACAAGGTCCCCTACAGAAAACTCCAAGGCAGACCTACGCCGATTGGCGTTCTTCTCGTACCTCTCCTAAACTATACGAAGCTTCTCTCGAACAAGCTTCACTGTGACTTCCATTTCCTCGAGCGCATCAGGACTCAACAATGGCCTCTCACCAGCCTCAGCCCAAAACAACGGAGTTCTGCAGTGCCTCCCATACAAGGCTTCGAACGGAGCCATCTGCAAGCTCTCCTGATAACTATTGTTGTATGCAAATTCCATAAGTCGCAGCCGCTCATCCCACGCTCCACCGTGGTCTAAAATTTAGCATCGGATCATATCCTCAACTATCTGATTCACCCGCTCTGTGTGCCCATTAGTCTGTGGGTGGTACGCAGTAGAATACCTATGATCCGTACCCAAACCCTGCTGCAGACTCTGCCAAAAACGAGAAGTAAATCGGGAGTCTCGATCAGAAATGATGCTAACCGGCACACCGTGCAGTCGGATGACTTCATTCAAGTACAACTCCGCTATCTTCTTCATCGGGTAATCAATCTTATATGGCACGAAGTGAGCACACTTCGTCAGTCTATCCACTATGACCCAAACGGAATCAAATCCCCTCGGGGATCGCGGTAAACCCGTGATGAAATCCATAGATATACTTTCCCACTTCCAAGTCGGGATCTCTAACGGAGTCAACTTGCCACCAGGCCTTCCATGATCGGCCTTCACCCGCTTGCAAGTGTGGCACTCCGCAACAAATTGGGCTATATCTCCTTTCATGCCATACCACCAGCCAATTTGCTTTAAGTCCCGATACATCTTTATAGATCCTGGATGGTAGGCAATGCTGGATCCATGAGCCTCTCTGCAAACCATACCCCGAATGTCCCCAACTGCGGGGACGCAAAATCTGTCGCGGTACTTCAAAGTTCCTGCATCATCGATGGAATAATCCGGCAACTCTCCTCTCTCAGTCCTGGAGTACAAGTGTAGAAGATCCGGGTCGTCCTTCTAGTGAAGTCTGGTCAAAGAAATCCAAGACGGCTCTGCCATTGACAATCTACTCTGCAAGCCACAGTATCTCACTGATATATCCATAAGGAGGAACTCCTCCACTAAACGATCGACGGTGAGATTAAAGATCTTTCCCGTATTTCGGCTCAAGGCGTCGGCCACCACATTGGCCTTGCCTGGATGATACTGGATCTCTACATCATAATCGGCCACATACTCTAGCCACCGACGCTGGCGCAGATTTAACTCCTTCTGCGTGAACACGTACTTCAGGCTCTTATGGTCGGTGAAGATCTTGCACTGAGCCCCATAATGTAGGTGTCTCCACAGCTTCAACGCATAAATAACCGCTGCGAACTCGAGGTCATGCGTAGGATAATTCTTCTCATGAGTCTTCAGTTGCCTTGACCCATAGGCAATCACCTTACCCATCTGCATTAATATGCATCCCAGACCCACATGCGAAGCATCCACATATACATCATAATCCACGCCCTCGGTAGGCAGGGTCAGAATGGGATCAGTGCACAATCTCCTCTTTAACTCCAGGAAGGCTTCTTCGCACTTCTCGCTCCAAATAAAAGCCACGTTCTTCTGAGTCAGCTTAGTCAAAGGTGCAGCTAGGGTAGAGAAACCCTCCACAAACCTCCTGTAGTAGCCGGCCAATCCTAGAAAACTCCTGATCTCCTTGGGCGTGCCCGGCCTACTCCAATCCATCACTGCTGCGATCTTTTCCGGGTCAACCGAGATCCCATCCTCATTCACCACGTGGCCCAGAAACGAGACCTGAGGCAACCAAAATTCGCACTTGCTTAACTTGGCGAATAACTTATGGTTCCTCAACTTCGATAGAACCAAGCGCAGATGCTGCTCATGCTCCTCAGCACTGCGAGAATAAACCAACACGTCATCGATGAAGACCACCACGAACTTATCTAGGAAATCCTTGAACACCCGATTCATCATATCCATGAACGCTGATGGAGCGTTGGTCAATCCAAACGACATCACTAAGAACTCAAAATGTCCGTGCCTCGATCTAAACGCAGTCCGTGGAATATCTGTCTCACGGATCCTAAGCTGATGATAGCCTGAACGAAGGTCAATCTTGGAGAAGACCGTGCTATCGCGCAACTGGTCAAATAAATCATCGATCCTCGGCAGAGAGTACCTGTTCTTAATTGTGACTTTGTTCAACTCCCTATAGTCGATGCAAAGCCGCATTGACCCATCTTTCTTCTTCACAAATAGAACAGGAGCACCCCAAGGCGACGAACTCTGCCTGATAAACCCTTTCGCCAACAACTCATCTAACTGGACTCGCAACTCCTCTAGATCTCGAGGGGCCATCCAGTACGGCACCTTAGCAATAGGACGCGTACCCGGCTCCAAATCGATCACGAACTCAACATCCCGCTCGGGAGGAAGACCAGGAAGGTCATCAGGAAAAACATCGGCGAAATCACGAACAACTGGAATCTCCTCTAAGCGCGATACACTAACAGCGGTCCCAACCACCGAGACCAAACAAGCAAAACAGTCCGAAAGAAAAAGCTTCTGAGCACATACCGCAGAGATGACAGAAGAATCCTGGCTCAGATCTGCATACACGCTTCCGGGCTAACCATCGTCCCTGATGAAGTCCAAGCGCTTCCCTTTGCACTGAATGACTGCATCATACCTAGACAGCCAGTCCATGCCCAAAATAACATCGAAGTCCTCCAGATCAATCATCTTCAGGTCTGCCTTCGCAAGGAAGTCCCCCAACAAAACAGGGCAATCTAACATGCCCAAATCTGACAACACAGATTCACCAGAGGGGAACTTGACACGAAAGGTATCCCGAACTCGATCTAAAGTCAACCGATGTCGCTCTACAAAGGCTCTAGCCACGAACGAGTGGGTAGCGCCGGAGTCAAACAGAACCCGCGCCCAGCGGTTCTCCACCTTAAACTTCCCTATAGGAACATATATAACTAAGGAACTACCACAACAATACTACAAACATTCTAGTAAGACAAGAACAAAACATTCAGGCTGGAAGACAACTAACCTGAGATGACCTGAGTTGAAGCTTCAGCCTCCTCGGAAGAGATCACGTTCAGCTTTCCCTTTACCTTGTCTACACGCTGGAGCGGAGGTAATTCCTGAAGAGGAACTGCATGAAGAGCAGGTTGGACCTGAGGACACCTAGACTTGATGCGTCCCTTCTGCCCACACTGAAAACAGACCTTATCCTTGGACCAGCACTGGGCAGCATCATGCCCGGGTCGCTTGCAAACAGAACAGGAGACATCTCTCCTAGGAGCACCCTGAATCGCATAAACCTGCTCCTTCCTCTGAGCTGCTGCCCTCTTGAAACATCTCTCGACAGGGTGGCCTGACCGGCCACAGAAACTGCACACCACTTTGCTCTTCTTCCCAGGAACCGTACCGGGTACTTGGGGTTTCTTTTCCTCCACAGACTTCCTCTTATCCTTCCTACTTTGTTGTCCTCTGCTCTTCGCGGTCTCAATATCCTCCACATTCAGAGCAACCTCCACTACTCCTATATAAGTCTCTGACCCATAAGCATTGGTCAGCTGCTGCACCTCACTCCTCAAACCACCGAGAAATCGCTTAACTTGATCAGCCTCAATGCTGATCAATTGATGTAGCGTTACACGCGCGACACGAATATTATAGATGTTACGGGTCTCTCTCGGTGTCCCACTAATTTTGCGGTTCGCACAGAAATTTTATTCTAACCACACGTTTGCGATTTTCGTTCCAATGCTAGCGTACGGGTAGCAAATCCGTTAGAGACCGGACAACGGTTATAGGCTGAGATCCGATCAAGCTAAAGGGACAAATATTCCGTCCGAACGAGCGGAGTTGTACCAAAAGAGATCTACCCAAAAAAATATGATTCGCAAGAAAAGGTAGATCTCTCCCAACAAAAAGAAACGAGGCCCGCCACGCCTATTCGAATTTAAATAGATCAAGATTTACGCAAAAATTTGTCGAGAAATCCACGATTATTTCAAGGCTATCAAGATTGCACGCCAACGTTTTCCACCGCAAGAAATTATCAAGAGGGAAATAATCTCACTAATAGTAGAAAGTTTCGTTACCCCGCTCGGAGATAGATCGAGACGTTGATCTATGCCAAAATTTGATCGCCCTTCAACGGTTCCACCGGTAGCACGTCGATGGAGAGAAACTTTCCGTCTTCCTCGCGTCACGCCGGATCCAAGCCTTCGACGTCCAACCTTCTTGTAAAGGTGCGGCCACAAGAGGGAGAGAGAAAAGGTGGTGGAGGGGTTGGCCGAATATTATGAGGGGGAGTTGGGCTAGTTGTGAGGGGGCGGCTACACTTGAGGACGGTGATGGCGTGGTGGGCGGCCGAAGTTGCGGGAGAGGAGGAAGAGGGGCGGCCGGCGGCCAAGAAGGAGAGGGAAAGGAGGGGGCAGCTCTGGTTGGCCGAAACCTAGGAGGAGAGGGAGAGGCTTTGGAGAGAAGGAAAATTAAGAAAGGGAGGTTTCTTAAAATGAAGAGATCTCAAATTATTTTCATCCCATTCTATTCCAATAGTACCACCAAGGCCTATATATAGGCTAACAAAGCATCTTTGGCTACATGCAGCCCAAAGTTTGTAAACATAAATATAGTCCAAAATTTGGCTATGTGCAGCCCATAATAATGACAAATAATAAAAGTCCAAATGATAACTAGAAAAGGGAAACATAATAATTAATTAATACTTATAATATCATGATTATATGTATTAACTAATTATTCAAATGCCACGGGCAGAGATTGTAGCGGCGATGGCGCTTGTCCTCATTCTTGTCACGGCGACGCGCGTCTTTGGTTGGAGCGGTGCAATCATCCGTAACCATGACGGTACTATCATCAAGTTGAGGGTCGTCGTCGTCATCAATCCTCCCCCGCTCGAAAGTACTCATCTCCGATGAGTGGCCCTGAAAGTACTGACGGAGAAGGTCTTCATCCAAACGAGCCACGTACGCCTCCGGGAGCCATGAATCATCAGAAGCTGGACGATCACGCCAATGAACCAAGTAGCGGCGAATGTCCCCTTGAGGCGAGGAGAGCACTTCATCCCGAATAATCCTGTCAGGCAAAAAGGTGGTCCTGGGAAACCTTGGAAGGGCATTAGTCAAAGAAGAAGAAAAATTTACTGCATCAACATCCAACGTACCTCCAGTGGAGACCGATGTAGAGAGCGATCCAGGAACCAACTCACCCCCAAACCCAGTAGAAGTTGCAGTAGACCCAAACGGGCAGGAAGACAATTCAAGTGGTGGAGAAACATAAGACGTTAAATCCGAAACATTGAAAACAGGGGAAATTCCCCAATCAGTGGGTAACTCTAATAAAAATGTGTTTTCTCCTAACCTCTTTAAGATTCGAAATGGACCGGCTCGCCGATTCGCTAACTTTTTTATGGTGCCCGAAGGGAACCGTTCAGGGATGAGACGCACCATAAACAAATCGCCAACTTTTAAGGGAGACACCATCTTATGTACGTTAGCATCAGATTGATAAGTCGCATATTGTGTGGCTAGCGTGTCTTTAATGTGCTTATGCAAATGGTGGACATGCGAGGCAAACTCTTGTGCGAATTGACTTGATTTGTACGATGGGGGCAAAGGAATCAAGTCAAGTGGCACTGGCGCTTTATATCCGTGCACGATTTCATTTGGTGAAAGACCCGTGGACCTGTTTTTCGAATTGTTATAAGCTAGCTGAGCATGGGGAAGAATGAGGTCCCACGTACCCTTGTGGTCGCCCACAAGACAACGAAGCAAACTACCCAAACTTCTATTTACCACTTCCGTTTTTCCATCCGTCTAGGGATGGTAGGCCGAAGAAAATAAAAGTTTGGTGCCCATAATTTTCCAAAGGGTCTTCCAAAAATAGCTAGTAAATTTTACGTCCCTATCAGTCACGATGGTCTTAGGAACGCCCCGATGGCCCACTACCTCCTTAAAAAATAATTTAGCAACATGTGACGCATCGCTTGTTTTACTACACGCAATAAAATAGGCCATTTTTTAAAAACGATCTACCACTACCAGAATTGAATCATGACGACGAAACGTGACGGGAAGGCCTAGAATAAAATCCATACTAATGTCTTACCAGGGAATGGAGGGGATCGGAAGAGGGGTATAAAGTCCTGCGTTAGTTTTATTACCCTTAGCCAGTTGACACGCCCGAGAACTACTAACGATTTTATTCACCGTCGACTTGAGACCCGGCCAATAGAACTTGTCCTCTAACAGAGCGATGGTCTTATCTCGACCAAAATGTCCACCCAACCCGCCACTATGCAATTCCCAAACGATAAAGTGTCGTAGGGAGGAACATGGAATACATAACTTCGCGTGATTAAATAAATAACCGTCTCGAATATAATAGGACGAGATTGTCGTGGGAGAGTCGTTTTGAGCGGAAAAGTATATTTCCTTGAAATCCGGGCAATTGACATACTCGTCCTTAATTCGATCAAACCCAATCACCTTAACCTCTAGCGTGGATAATAATAAGGAGACACGACTAAGAGCGTCGGCTACGCGGTTGAGAGTCCCCTTAAGGTGTTTGATAATGAATGTGTACTCCTGGAGATAGGAGACCCATTTGGCGTGCCTAGGACTAACCTTAGTTTGGGAGTTAATGAACCTCAACGCCTCATGATCGGACAAAATAACAAATTCCTTAGGAAGTAAATAATGTTGCCAATGTTGGAGGCATCTAATGACTGCATAAAATTCCCTGTCATAATTAGAATAATTCAGTTTCGGCCCCGCGAGCTTCTCACTAAAATATCCAATGGGGTGACCTTCTTGACTCAACACACCACCAATACCAACTCCCGACGCATCACAAGATAACTCAAAAACCTTACTAAAATCCGGCAAGCGCAATAGTGGAGCTTCCGACATGCGTGATTTAATTATGTGAAATGCTTTAGCGGCCGATTTAGTCCAAATGAAGTCACCCTTTTTCATGCACTCGATGATGGGGGACATAATGCTACTAAAATCTCTAATGAAGCGGCGATAAAAAGTGGCTAGGCCGTGAAAACTCCGTACATCCCGAATGTTGGCGGGTTCCGGCCAATCCTTAATGGCTTGAACCTTCTTTGGATCGACGTGGATACCCTCTGAACTAACGATATATCCAAGGAATTCTACCGATGGTACATGGAAAGTACATTTTTTTAGATTAACGAATAATTTTTCCGAGCGCAAAGTGGATAGGATAATCTTCAAATGTGACTCGTGATCGCTCGTGGATGTACTAAAAACTAGAATATCATCAAAGTATACCACAATGAATTTTCCCATATACGGTTGGCGTCATCATTCGAGAAAATGTACTCGGGGCATTGGAAAGTCCAAATGGCATTACTAACCACTCGTAGAGCCCATCTTTAGATTTAAAGGCGGTCTTCCATTCGTCACCTTCCCTAATTCGGATCTGATGGTAGCCACTCCTAAGATCCAATTTCGAAAAAATAGTAGCTCCAGCTAACATGTCCAATAAATCATCTAAGCGGGGAATGGGAAATCGATACTTAATAGTAATTTTATTAATCGCTCGACTATCCACACACATCCTCCAAGAGCCGTCTTTCTTGGGAGCAAGTAAAGCGGGTACGGCACACGGACTCGTGCTATGACGGATGAACCCCTTCTGTAGTAAATCAGAAATTTGGGATTGCAGCTCTAAGTGTGCAGCAGGGTTTAACCGGTAATGAGGAAGGTTAGGCAACGAGGACCCTGGAATGAAGTCGATGGCATGCTGGATGTCCCGCATGGGGGGTAACTCGGACGGTAGCTCGTCCGGATACACATCCTTATACTCCTCTAGGAGATTCCGCAACGATGGTGGTAAACTATCGAGTGACGAGTCACCTTCCCTAACTTGCAGACAAACTAGTGCATACACGATACCATCTATAAAAGTGTTACGCTCAAATTCCCTTTTCCCTAATAAACTTAACGCCTTCCTTTCGACCGGAACAATCGTGTCTGTGGGGGAAACAGAGGGATCCTTAGGCGGAGTAGGTTTTAATGTAATGGTCTTACCATTAAATTTAAACTCATATGTGTTAGCTCGCCCAAAGTGGGTAACATCATGATCGAATAACCATGGGCGACCCAACAACACGTGGCAGGCATCCATAGGGATAACATCGCACCAGATTTTTTCAGAATAAGCTTTGATGGTAAGTGGTACCAAGCAACGCTTCGAGACCGGGAGGGATGTCTTATTTACCCAAGCAACCTTATAAGGATGAGGGTGTGGCTCAGTGGTCAATAACATCCGTGATACCGCACTCTCAGAAACTACGTTCATACAGCTACCACTATCGATTATTAGTTTACACCATTTTTCCCCACTCTTAAAGTTTACCGAAAATATATTTGTCCTATTCCAAGCATCTACCGTATGAGGAGTAGCTAGGATACACCTCATCACCATCATATTGGCGTCGTCGTCTAAATCACTCGGCACTCCTTCTGACTCAGAATCTTCCTCAGCCTCATACACAAACTCAGCGGGCTCAGATGCAACGTCTAACAGTGCTACGGGCTTGGGTTTGGTCGGACACTCACTAGCGTAATGACCCTGAATACCGCACGCAAAACAAGTAGCGTTTGTCTTACTAATCTTCCCTACAGGAACTCTCTCTCCCGTGGGATTCCTAATATTCCTAGCGGTGATGACCACAGAATTCGAATCGACAGTACGGAACTTGCCCTTATCCTTAAGTGTGAATGGAGGGGGTTGTCCTAAGATGGACTTGCCCTTATCCTTCTGATAAGTTCGACTCTTGGACTTGAAAGCATTGTGTTTTTCAATATCCAACGCGGCGTTATACGTGGTGCTCAAATCAGTGTGACCGTAACGCAGAAGTTTACCCTGGATGTCAGGGTTGAGCCCCTTACGGAATCTCGATAGGGTGATCTCTGGCATCTCCCTAACGTCGCACCTAACCATCATGTCCTTAAGAAGACTCATGTATTCAGAGACTGTTCTATTTCCTTGCTTAAGGGTTGCTTACTCATCAAACATCTGTGTCTGATGATAGGCGGGGACGTACTGATCCGTCAACATAGCTTTCATGGCTGCCCAACCAATTGGCGGTAAGCCACCATTTACCGCACCTAAACTTCGCTCCTCATTTATCCAGAATACCTTAGCCCTACCCAGAAGCTTCATTCTCGCAACTCTAACCTTATTCTCGTCAGTCAGACTATACCACTCAAAATAACATTCCATCTCCATGACCCAATCTAAGAAGACTTGGGGCTCTCCCAACCCATCGTAAGAAGGGGGTTTGACTCGAACTGCCCTAGTGAGATCAAACTCAAAGGGTTCACGGTGGTTGTGTAAAGGTGCACGTGGGACATGATCATTTTGACCATGATTATTCCTATCGTCACGTGGGGGAACAGCTTGATTTCGGAGAGCGGCTATGTTTAAGTTCACTTGGTGAAACATTTCCCTCATCTCCGTTATTTGGTTGTTGAACTCCTGGCGGAGATTAGCGATCGTTGTGGAACTGTGCTCCACATCCTGCTCGTCTGCCATTTGGGAGGTAGATGGGGTATATTCCGAGCCTAGCCTAGTGCGCATGCAAAAACACTGATTTTGGACAACAGAATTTATGAAGGTGGAATTTTTTTTTCTTGCCTAATAACTAGGATAAAATTAAAGAAACTTTGATTTTTTGTCTTTTTTTTTTTGGAAAAATTGAAATTTGAAATTTGAAAATTGAAATTTAAAATTTAAAATTTGAAATTTGAAATTTGATTGTTTTGGAAAAAAGTGAAATTTGAAATTGAAAAATTGGAAATTTGTTTTTTTTTGGAAAAAAAAATGGAATTTGAAATTTTTATTTTGAAATTTGACAGAAAAACAAATTTTTTTTTGTTGAAAAACTTTGTGCACGTGCGTGTCGACGTACTAAAATTAACTAGGATGGTGTCAATTAAGAGAATCGACACAACCTCCCTCTGATACCAAATTGATGTAGCGTTACACGCGCGACACGAATATTATAGCCGTTACGGGTCTCTCTCGGTGTCCCACTAATTTTGCGGTTCGCACAGAAATTTTATTCTAACCACACGTTTGCGATTTTCGTTCCAATGCTAGCGTACGGGTAGCAAATCCGTTAGAGACCGGACAACGGTTATAGGCCGAGATCCGATCAAGCTAAAGGGACGAATATTCCGTCCGAATGAGCGGAGTTGTACCAAAAGAGATCTACCCAAAAAAAATACGATTCGCAAGAAAAGGTAGATCTCTCCCAACAAAAAGAAACGAGGCCCGCCACGCCTACTCGAATTTAAATAGATCAAGATTTACGCAAAAATTCGTCGAGAAATCCACGATTATTTCAAGGCTATCAAGATTGCACGCCAACGTTTTCCACCACAAGAAATTATCAAGAGGGAAATAATCTCACTAATAGTAGAAAGTTTCGTTACCCCGCTCGGAGATAGATCGAGACGTTGATCTATGCCAAAATTTGATCGCCCTTCAACGGTTCCACCGGTAGCACGTCGATGGAGAGAAACTTTCCGTCTTCCTCGCGTCACGCCGGATCCAAGCCTTCGACGTCCAACCTTCTTGTAAAGGTGCGGCCACAAGAGGGAGAGAGAAAAGGTGGTGGAGGGGTTGGCCGAATATTATGAGGGGGAGTTGGGCTAGTTGTGAGGGGGCGGCTACACTTGAGGATGGTGATGGCGTGGTGGGCGGCCGAAGTTGCGGGAGAGGAGGAAGAGGGGGCGGCCGGCGGCCAAGAAGGAGAGGGAAAGGAGGGGGCTGCTCTGGTTGGCCGAAACCTAGGAGGAGAGGGAGAGGCTTTGGAGAGAAGGAAAATTAAGAAAGGGAGGTTTCTTAAAATGAAGAGATCTCAAATTATTTTCATCCCATTCTATTCCAATAGTACCACCAAGGCCTATATATAGGCTAACAAAGCAACTTTGGCTACATGCAGCCCAAAGTTTGTAAACATAAATATAGTCCAAAATTTGGCTATGTGCAGCCCATAATAATGACAAATAATAAAAGTCCAAATGATAACTAGAAAAGGGAAACATGATAATTAATTAATACTTATAATATCATGATTATATGTATTAACTAATTATTCAAATGCCGCGGGCGGAGATTGTAGCGGCGATGGCGCTTGTCCTCATTCTTGTCACGGCGACGCGCGTCTTTGGTTGGAGCGGTGCAATCATCCGTAACCATGACGGTACTATCATCAAGTTGTGGGTCGTCGTCGTCATCATCAATCCTGGGGCAAAATGGCTCAGCTTGCTGAACTCTATCTCATACTCACCCACCGTGAGCTGCCTTTGCTTCAGATGGAGGAAGTCGTTCATGAGGCGGTCACGCTCGACCAAGGGTAAGAACTTCCTCAATAGCATCTCCTTGAACACCTCCCAAGAGCATCCATCTACCAAGCTCTCCTTCTCTCTCAGCCACCAACTCTTAGCCAATCCTTTAAGCTGATAGGCGGCTATCATCACCCTTTGATCGTCTGCAATTTCTGAGTACGAGAACATCTCCTCCATGGAGATCAGCCAGTCGTCTAACACCATGAAATCTGCCTTCCCGTCATAAGTGGGAGGGCTCGGCCGCTGAAACTGAGAGATGAAGGCCATCTCCGCTGGCACCACCACTGGAGGTCTTAAGGGTGCAGGAGGGGGAGGAACAGCAATCCCCCCTGTAGGGCCTTACACTCCCTGAGTCTGACCTGCCACAACTGCTACCAAAGACTAAATCTGGGCTCGCACTTCCACCAACTGTCTGCTCAAGGAATCGCTACTCTGCCGCAAGCTTTCGATTACCGCATCATTCTGAGCTCCAGATGACTCACCCTCAGACAGGGGAGTTGATCTAGTTGAAGGACGTCTTGCCATTCTAAAGTCATAGCAACACTAGTTAGATCCTAGTACAACAGCTAGACCCAACTACTAGTACAGAAAATACATATATAGATATGAACTTAAAGCTGCTAAACTTGCTCTGCGAGTTTATCTTTTTATAAAAATTGATGTTATGCCCTAACCTAGGATGGTTAACCACCACCATACTAAATCCTGTGCCTAGATCGGGAATGCATGATTTTATATTATTTTTGACTCGAAAACTTATGTGTGTACATATATCATCCTGCCAGTCTTTAGTTTGGCACGTTGTGCTTATGCAATGTTATGATATGCATGTTTGTGCTATGCATTCTAAAAAGGCCCTAATGCATGTTATGAGCAGCGTACGCATGAAAATGTTATGCATCCCATACTACATAACATTCGCATGCAACGAAGAAAAGAAAATGTGCTAGACGCAGCCATGTGGTTAGGTTATGCATCCCATACTACATAACCCTCACATGTTGCCCCTATGGTGGATCCATATACGAACACATATTATGCATCCCATACTACATAATATGCCCCGTATACTTTATATTATGCTATGAGTGTAGTGTTCGTGCTTTTGCCAAGATGTGCTGATGACATATTGGTGTGTGAATGACATGATGCTGAACTACTAAAGCAATCAAAGGAAGGTTGCCCGACTAACTTGTCAAGCAACCTCCCTCTGATACTAACTGTCACAACCCGCATTTTCTCCGAATTAAAGAATTATTAGAGTATGAGAAAACGTGCGTCATGATGCCACGTCAAGCAGGGGATAACTGCTGACGCTCAGGCAAAACCATCTATTACACTTAATGAAAGAAATTTATAAGATTAATGATTAGAAAATCAGTTATATAAAAGAGGTTGTATCTCTCGGCTCAGTGGATCACCTAGTCCACAGTTAAAAATTATACTTAAGCGCTGCGGAAAAATACTTTATTCAGGTTTGACATCCTAAGAAGTGCATAAGAGCCCTAAGAGGACCACTTATGCCATGCAAGACTCTACATTTAATTTATATTATATATAGGAAAACGATCTTTATACGCTGCTTGGAAAATAGTGATTTACTTTTATAAATCATGTTGATCATGCAATATATTTATAATAATAATAAATGTAATTTTAAAATAATTAGCAACCTAGCATAAATCCTCCCCAGAGCAAGTAGACTATCTCCAGAAAATGGTAGCAGCAAAAGTAATATATCTAGTACAAAGGTAAAAACTACCAGTGGGCGCCAACAACCTGACATGAACCCACTGGAAAATATGTATGTCTGTAAGAAAAGTACAGAAAAACTACCTCACTAACAAAGCAACAGGATCTCCAAAGTCCAAGAGACCAACAGCAACACCACCGCAACCTAGCCACCAAACCGGCTACTGCTCAGAACCTGAGGCATTCAAAAGAAGAAAGAATACCTCAGCAAGAAAAATAAGGAAAAAAACTGCATGGAAGTGTCAACCAGGGAATGAATAAAAGAGGAAAACACACAGTAGAAAAAGTCACAACTGCCCAAGGCAAGACAACAAGGAATGCACTACGTGCGAGGAAACATCACCAACCCTACCTAAAAACTACATCCTGTAGGGTCTACTAGGCTACCAAGAGCCCAAAGTGCTGCAATCTACCAAGGAAGAAACTTCAAACACCCTAAGCTGTGGGAGATGGTAGTAGCTAAAACTAACAGCATGGATCCGGGTTGGAAGCAAACTCAGTCTCTCAACCACCATTTCCAAGCCAACAAGCTCAAGGGTCTACATGTTTAAGCATAAGGGACCTTCCACCCCCTTGCCCAGCCCGTACCTGGAGCAAGATAGAAGAATAAGGGTGGCATTGGCTAAATTACACAACACCTCCCCCATGAAGAGCTTCAAACCACCACTACTAACCACGACCAATGATTCGGCCATTAGGAAAGAAAAACATGGCCGACAAGGAAACTACAAAAATAAACAAGGAATTCACTCGGGAACGTAAATCGAGGAAAAAGAAATAGTGTTGAAGTTACTCAACACGGCTCGGCGTTGAGCGGGACCCATTCAGTGCCTAACCAGACCTTGGCGTTGAGTGAGTTAGCCTCACTCAGTGCCAGAACAGCCATGACGTTGAGTGAGAGTCACTCACTCAACGCCCTCCACAAGAACAGCACTGGCATTGAGTTAGCTACCCTCACTAACGCCAAAATAGCCATGGCGTTGAGTGAGGTCCACTCCCTCAACGCCTTCAACAAAAGAGGCAGCGGCGTTGAGTGAGCTAACCTCACTCAACGCCAAAACAGATATGGCGTTGAGTGAGGTCCACTCCCTCAACGCCTTCAGCAAAACCACAAAACCTAACAGTGGCGTTGAGTGAGTCCACCTCCCTCAACGCCAAAGCATCTTTGGCGTTGAGTGAGGTCAACTCACTCTACGCCAAAGTTCATTCCCGCAGGAAAACCCTAAGCCAACGCCAACAAGAGGAGGTTGGTAGGAATGCCGACTGATTCTCGCCGAATCGGCGGGAATGCAGGATGATTCTCACCGAATCAGCGAGAATCCAGAAGGATTCTCGACGATCGGCGGGAATCAAGGATGATTCTCGCCGAATCGACGGGAATCAAGGATGATTCTCACCGATTGGTGGGAATCACGTCGAAATCGGTAGGAATCAAGGATGATTCTCGTCGATTTTGACTTAGACGAAAATTTTCACTCAATCACCCCACCACTCAGCCGCAAAGAATAAACCGAACTATGGCTTTGAGTGTGTCCACCACACTCAACGCCAAATCCGGGCGGCTTTTGGCTTTGAGTGTGTGCACCACACTCGACACCAAAACCCGAGAGTCTACCAAGACTGGTTTTAACCAGAGCCCTACCACAACAACCTCCCTCACTCTCTCTCTCTCGGCTCCACCCGCAAAAGCACCCAACTAGAACTACAAATCTGGAGTCTAAATGGTTAAAACAACCATCGGGTTGAGCAAAACAGCACAAGGAGGGGGGTTCATAGGCAAATCTAAGCCCTAAAAAATTCAGCAAGGTAAAAGAGAATATGCTTGGTTTCTACCCTAAGGCTAACCGGGAAACATTCTAGAATATCAAAAGAACAACAATGGCAAGGGCAAGAATACCACTTGCCTCGATTTCTGGCGAAGCTTGGTCGGCCTTCCCTCCTCTTCGTTCTGCACTAGAAGGAGCATCACCTAACAAGGAAACCCGCACTTAAATGGCGGAAAGCACAAGAAACCGAAAATCCTAGCCTCCTAATACTCCACGAAAAATCAAATCCCTTACCGTCGAAATGAAGATCTGAACGAGAGCAAGACAACGCCGCTTTCGGAATCGAAATCCGTCCACGAACACTCCCGGAATCGCCGTCCGAAGGAGAAGCAGGTCGGCGGTTCTCCTCTGTTTTCCGCGAACAGGAGAGGCGGGTTTGGTCTCTGGAAGAAGAAGAAAAGTGGCCCGCCACTTCTTAATAAAGCCTTTTTATAAGCTTTAAACGCATCGGTTCAGCAAAACCGAATCCTAACCGCCGGCTCCCTTATTAAATTAAGAGAATACTCTAATAGGCTTTACTAATGGCACACCAAAAACGACGCGAAAACTAAACTATCTCGGAATTCAACGAAATTCGCACCGTAGCTAAATATCCATGCTATGAACACAACGGCGAAGTCGAAACTAACTTTCGACGAACAGAACTCGAGTTATACCCTCCCGAAGCCAAAACACAAGCATCCCCCGAGAGTCCACACCGGGTCACCCAAAATGACTCGGCTTGCTAGGGAGATCTTGCCAACTGGCTAAAAAATAGGGCACCCAGTTCTAAGGAGTTAAGACCACACTCCACAAATGGCACGAGCCACGAAAACACGTTAACGTAACGCCAAACGAGAATTAAATAATCGCAGAAAAATCGGAGGCGTTACAGATATGGTATGATTACCAATGGCATAGTCTCAATCTCTAAGGTGGCTTATATAGAAGGGTTGCAGCACAACCTGATTAGCATAAGCAAACTGTGTAATCTTGGCTATGTCATTATACTCCATAAGGATGAGTGCCAAATTAAGAGGTCAAGTGACCAAGAGGTCATCTTGACAGGCACTAGGAGTGGAAATGTTTATTATTTAAATATTATATGTTTAAGTAAAGACTCTCCTGTATGTCTAGTTGCTAATGAGAAAGTCCCCTATTATGCAATGGCACAAGAGACTAGCTCACTTGAATTATAAGACCATTAGTAAGCTCTTTAGTGAAGAGCTAGTCAGAAATGGTCCCAAAATGAAATGCACCAAGGAGGGCATTTGCTCTGCATGCCAAAAGGGCAAGCAAACCAAAGCTTCTTTTAAGAGCATTGGGGCTAAGGACTCTGTGAGGTATTTATACCTCCTATATATAGACTTTTTTGGTCATATTCTAGTTCATATTCTTGGTAGGAAAGTCTATACACTTATAATAGTTGATGACTTCTCCAGGTTTGCTTGGGTCTTCTTCTTGAAGAAAAAGTCAGAAACCCTTAACATCTTCCGAACTTTTTTCAAGCAAATTCAGAATGAATTGGGCAGTTCTGTAGTCAAAATTAGAAGTGACAATGGCACTAAATTTAAATCTGATGGCGTGACAAAGTTCTGTGAATAACAAGGGATTCACCAAGAATTCTCTTCTCCAAGAATGCCCTGGTAAAATGGGATAGCTGAGAGGAAAAATAGAACTCTCATAGAAGCTGGAAGGACACTAATAAGTGACACATCTCTCCCCGAATACTTCTGGACTGAGGCAGTTAATATTGCATGTCATGTCCTGAATAGGGCTTCTGTTAACAAATATCACAAGAGACTCCCTATGAGATCATGAAAGGCAAAAAACCAAGCATTGCCTATTTCAGGATCTTTGGTAGCAAATGTTATGTGCTCAATAATGGGAAGTCATATATGATTAAGTTTGCTGCCAAATCCTATGAAGGAATATTTATTGGGTACAGCAACCAGAGCAAAGAATATGGAGTCTACAACTTGAAAAATCAAGTTGTAGAAGAATCTGTAAATGTTGTTTTTGATGAATCTTCCATGATTAACAGTGAGATGCCCAGCTCTTCATCTAGATCTACAGGTATAGAATAGGTGATGGACAAACTAACCATCAAATATGCTCCTCCTACTGCCCATGATGAAGATAAGGGAGTATAAATTTCAAAAGGAGGACAAAACACACATGATGTGGATGAAGATCAGCAGGTCCAACCATTGTAGTTAATAATGTTGAAGAGAGATTGCCTCCAATAGTTAGACATCTAAAGGATCATTCCAGACATCAAATAATTGGAGATGCCAGCCAGGGGGTTACCACAAGGAGCAAAAGCATGAACATAGCTATGTATTCCAGCTTTTTGTCTCAGGTTGAGCCCAAGAGATTTGAAGATGCAAACGTCGACCAATATTGTATTGTGGCAATGCAAGAGAAACTGAACCAGTTCAAGAGATGTAAGGTCTGGAAGCTAGTTCCCGGACCATAAGGACATAACATCATTAGAACCAAGTAGATCTACAGGAACAAGTTGGATGAAAATGGTGTTATAATTAAGAATAAAGGTAGAATGGTGGTCAAGGGCTATAGACAAGAAGAAGGTATTTATTTTGATCAAACCTTTGCCCCAGTAGCTAGACTAGAAGCCATTAGACTGTTCCTTGCATATGCTATCCACAAGGGATTCAAAGTCTACCAGATGGATGTGAAGTCAGCCTTCCTAAATGGTGACTTAAGAGAAGAAGTCTATGTTGATCAGCCATCAAGTTTTGTTATTGCAAACTCTCTTGATCATGTTTATAGACTTAGTAAAGCTTTGTATAGGTTGAAACAAGCCCCTAGAGCATGGGATGAGACTCTGTCTAACTTTCTCATTGAGAACAAATTCTCAAGGGGAAAGATTGACAAGACTCTATTCCTAAGGGAATCAAAGGGCAAGATCATCCTAGTCCAGATTTATGTAGATGACATAATCTTTGGGTCTACTGATAGTAACCTCTGCAAGAAGTTTGCCAAACTTATATAAGGGAAATTTGAGATGAGCAGTATGGGTGAGCTCAAGTACTTCTCTAGACTCCAAGTAAAATAGTCTGAGGATGAATTATCCATATCCCAATCTAAGTTCATTAGGGAGTTAGTTAAGAAATTTGGTATGGAGAGTGCCTCCATTAAGAAAACTCCCATGGAGTCAAGTATGTTAATAGATAAGGATGAGACAGGGAAACCTATTGATAAAACCATTTATAGAGGCATAGTTGGCTCCCTCCTCTATCTTACTGCTAGTAGGCCAGACATCATGTATGTTACATGTGTTTGTGCTAGATATCAGGCCTGTCCTAAGGAGTCTCACTATTTTGCAGCTAAAAAAATTCTGAGATATCTTAAGGGAACACCAGATATTGGCCTATGGTACCCTAGAAATAGTGATTTTGAACTAACTGGGTATTCAGATGCAGATTTTGTAGGTTGTAGAGAGGACAAGAAAAGTACTTCAGGATCCTATCAGTTCTTGGGTGGAAGACTTATATCTTGGAGTAGCAAGAAGCAAACTAATGTTGCAATATCAACAGTAGAGTCAGAATATATATCAGCAGTAAGTTGATGTGCTCAGTTATTGTGGATTTAACACCAGCTACAGGATTACAACCTCAAGCTATGGAACACTCCATTGTATTATGATTCAACTAGTGCAATCTTTATTGCTAGTAATCCTGTCTCTCACAACAGGACTAAAAATATAGAGACTAGGTATCACTTCATTAGAGATCATGTGGAAAGTGAAGACATCATACTTGAATTTGTCCCCGCAGGTAAGCAAGTGGCTTACATCTTCACTAAGCCACTAAAAGAAGCAAAATTCAACATCTTCAAGTTTGAATTGGGTATGTTGAATTTAGCTCAGCTTCAGTAGCTCTCCATATAGTGTTTGCTTGTTGTAGGCAATGCTCATCTCTGCAGGATAAATAAGGGGGAAATAGACCAAGTGTCCAGGCATCGAGTGCGCTGAGACAAGTCCAGGCATCAAGCGCGTTGATTCAAAGTGATCAGGCGCTGAGTGCGTTGAATGAACTGTAAGTGTCGAGAGCGTTGAGTGCATCGAGTTCACTCAATGCAAGCTCCCAGTGAGTCTATTTTGTGGCTAAGTATCAAAATCAATCATAACCATTGATCACTTCTTGATCATAAACAGGTACGCGCCTTTCCACATTCTAAAAATAGAAATCACTACAAATAGAAGGCTATGTGTGTAAATCAAAATGCAATGTTCCTCTCCTCTCTCTGCCCCTTGCGATGTATCAACAAAAGCTTGGAATATCTTCAGCAATTCACAGCAGGAATGACACTAAAAGGGTTGGATTTTTTGTTCGAGGGTTTGGAGCTGGTGCGAAATGGATTTAAGGATGCACTAAAGAAATACAGTTTGTTCTCCACCTGCTTGAGGTCGCTGACCTAGAGTTTGCTCTGTCGGAATCTGGTTTGCTGTGGAAGAGAGAGGTACGCGAGTTATACTCAAATGCTAAGGCTGATTCTTCTTCCACTAAACTCAAGACCTATATCAGTGGTAACAAGATTAAGATAAGCCCAAGGAGACTGAGTAAGGCACTGAAACTAGCCAAGTTCATAGAGTTAGATGAAGAAGATGACCTGGATCAAATTGATATCAAATCTGCACTGAAGTGGTGTGGACTCTCTAAACACACCACTGGATCAATTCTGAGGAAGGAGTTGAATCTCAAGGGCAAATTCCTAGTTGATGTCATTGGAAAAGCCTTATTGTGCAAGAATGGCTCACATGACAAGATCTCCAAGATAATGTTTGAGCTGATGGCAAGGATAATCTTATCCAAGAAGACTGATTAGGGTAAGATACTATTTCAAATGATAGTTGACTGCATAGAAGAACCAAACATGGGAAGGATTATTTCCATGTTTCTGTTAAAGAGTGTTCCATGAATCCTTAATATACGGCTAGGAACAAAGATCCATCACATGAGGAGAATGGACTTGAAAATACATGACAGATGGGATAGAGTTCTATTGCCTCATGCTCAGACTATTGCCAAGAAGAAGAAAAATAAGTTCCAAAGGAAAGCACTGACAGCAACTCATCATAACAGAGTGAGGAAGAGCCTCATGATCCTCAACTTTTTCAGTCTATTAAAGAGACCAGGAGAGACACAAGTTCTTAGGTATCATTTTCTTTTGAACCTACAACAATGATTCAAATAAGCAGAACTCAGTCTGAATAACTTACTGCTGAGGAGGCTATAGGGATGCCTTCATTTGAGGTTGCTGAAATAGTTATTGAAGAAATAGTGAACAAGATTTCTGAGGAGATTGAAGGGGAGACTGTCAAAACTCCAACTCCTATTGGAGATGAAATTGCTACTATAGATCAAGATTTTCATGATGGATACAGTCCTCAAAGTGAGGGGGAGCAACTTCTAGAGCAAGTCATGAAAGATGCTCTTACTGAGGAGGAGTATTTATAGATTATGCAAGAGAATATTCATAATCCTCTTGATACTAATCAGATTTCTACTTAGATGGAGATTGAAATAGAAAGCAACCTTCCTGAAGATCTGGATGTCCCTATGTACAATGCTATGATTGAGGGGGAGACTCACACTAACCTCACAACTCAAGAACAGTAAATGAGATAGTGTTAGAACCCTATTACTGATTTGGGCTAGGATTACTATTAGAATGTTTAGTTTGACCCATTTTGTATAGTCTAGGGTCATAGGTTTATTTCCACTGTCATTGCCTTAGAAGAATTCCAGCAGATTTAAGTTCGACGAAAGCAGAGCTGCGTTCGACGAACGGCAATCTCAGTTCGATGAATTAAAGTCTTAACTCTGAGTTTAGATCGACGAACTTTGAGCTCTGATCGACGAACTCAGATCTCTACTCAGAAACTCAGCTCGACGAACTCCATCCTCAGTTCGAAGAATTCCAGGGTCAGTTCGACGCTTTCCAGATTCAGTTCGACTAATTCCAGTGTCCAGGCAATTATTTTTATTCAGAGGCAGAATGATTTCAGGCTTAATTTCAGACAGTTATGACTCTGATATTTAATGTTAAATATTCTTAATGAATATAGCCTTTCCTAGCAAGATTAAATATGGAATTTTTCACAGAGTTATTATTTCTAATTAATCAGCAAGGCAGTTAAGGAATATTTTTATTCTAAATATTTAAATCTAGTCATTGCAAATCCGCAGAGATTCTTCAGACAATTCAGGAATGTTTTTCTAAATTCAAATGTTTAAATTCTTCTCAGCATTCTATATATATGTATAGAAGATTGATGCATCAAGGTTACTCACTCAGATATACAGACTTAGAGTTACAGACTTAGAGATACTGACTTAGAGACTTGTAGATCAACACACACTCTTGCAAAATTAGATCTTCAGTCTCTGCTTGTGCAAAGTCCTGATCTCTAAGATTCAAGAAGGCCTACACTCTGAAGAAAAGACTCCCTCTCCTGATCATAAACTCTACTCAAATCAGGGGGAGCCTTTTAGCTTCATCAACATCCACTAGTCTTCTTAGAAAATCTTGACAGAGAAGACATCATCACTTTTTGTTTATTTTCATAAACTGTGTACAGGGTTATAACTCCCTTCAAAAGTTGACCTCTTGGTTTCTAAGTCACCTGATCAAAAGACTTAAGTTGGTTTTTGGGAACCTGGTCAAAAGCTCAAAGGGTTACTATATCTCCCTTAGAAAATAGATATTCTGGTGGCAAGGCACCTGATCAAAAACCTATAGTGGATTCCTACCAGGGTGGTAGAAGAGTGGTTGTACCCAGGTTTATTGGGGAACAACTATAAATTTCCTTGTGTCATCTGTGATTGTTATTCTTCTTATTTGTGTACTGTGATTTTTGTTTATATATATATATATATATATATATATATATATATCGCCTACTTTAAATCCGTTATTAAAATAAATTAAAGTTTTAAAATACACTATTCACCCCCCCCCCCTCTAGTGTAAAGTAGATTTATCCCTCACTTTCAATTGGTATCAGAGGGAGGTTCTTTAGTTTTACAGGCTAACACCTGAACCATAAGATATGATAGATCTTATTTTTCCCTATAAGTTTATCATGGCATAAAATAAGGAATATTGAAGCACTAGACCTCCTGTGTGCAATCTTAATAAGTTTGCACTATGGAAGACAAGGATTAGACTTTATATGAACTCTATTGATGAAGATATCTACAACTCCATCTTAACAGGTCCACCTCTACCAGTGGAAACAATAAGTACAAGTGTTGTACCACCTCTAAACTGGATAGAAGCACAGAAGAAAGCAAAGATTGCTGAAGAGAAGGTTATGAACATTTTAGCCCAAACAATGTCAGATGACATTTTCCAGAAGGTTGCTAAATGCTCTTCAGCAAGGGACATCTAGAACTCCCTCAACACAATGGTTGTTGGATCTACTGATGAGAGAAAGGACAGAAGATCCCGCTTCATCTCTCAATATGAGAATTTCAAGAAGGGAGAATCTGAATCTGTTGTTGAGATGTACACAAGACTCAGTCTCATTATCAATGAACTGAAGATCTTAGAGAAGGACATAACATTGACAGAAGTCAATGATAAGATCCTCGTGTGTTTCCCTAGCAAATAGGATTCAAGGATCTGGCCAATCAAAGAAGTCAGAAGCTTAAATGAGATTTCTACTAAGACCTTGTTGGGCAAGCTCAAATCTTATGAGCAGCTCATCAGGACCAGAGAAGCTGAACAAAAGTCTTCACCCACAGTAAGGAAAGAAAAGAGCATTGCTTTCCAAGCTACTGAGGAGGAAGAACAACATCTAGGGAATGAAGACCACATGAGTATTTTGGCCAAAAGACTCTACAATATGGCCAAGAGAGACTTCAGGAGAAGATCTTCCAGAAATGAAGACAAACCAAGGTATGATAGAACACCAACTAAATAAATTGTGTGTTATGGTTGCAGGAAGCCGTGACACATTCTTCCAGAGTGTCCTGATAATCAAAAGAAGGACAAGAAGAAAGAAAAGGACACTAAGAAGCACTTTGACAAACCTTCTTCCAGTAAACATAAGAAGAAGGAGAGAGGATTTGTTTCTGAAACTTGGAGTGATACAGAACCAGAATTTTCATCTAGCTCAAGTGAAGATGAAGAAGAAGCAATGGTTAAAGAAATCTGTTTGATGGCAATCAATACATCATGCAATAATTCTGAGCTTGAGTCAGAATCTGAAGAAGATCAGGTAATCTCCTCATTTGATTTTACTTCAGAACAATTTAAAATAGATTTTAAATTATTATGTAATTACTTAATAAAATCATAGAATGAAATAAAACTTCTCAGAGAAAAACTAACTGAATTAGACAATCTTTCTTCAGAAAACCGTGAACTTGGAGAAAATTTAAAAATTGCTAATGAACAAATAGTTTTATTAGAAAATAAATTATCTGAGGCAAAGAAGTTTGAAGAATCCCTTAATGGGAGAAGCATCAAATTGATGAATATCACAAGCACAGCAATGCCAGGCTGAATGGCAAACTAGGCTTGGGAGCTTCATCAAGTCAACCTCATCTTGTGCAGAAAAATATTTTAACCAAACCTATTAAATTTATCTCTGAAAAAGGAAAAGAGAAATTATAAAATTTAGAAAAAGCTACTGAGATCTCACAAAATAACAAGCCTAAACAAACTAAAATTTTTCATAAAAAGTATGTTCAACAAATTTTGTCGAACCAAGATCAACGAAATCAGTATTATTTGTCGAACGGCGATCAACGAACTCTGAACCAGAATTTGGGTATAACTACTCAACAGCTGGTGCTCGACGAAATCAATATGATTCGTCGAATAAAGATCGACGAACGTGGAATGAAGAAAATGAATACTATCATTCTGTGAACCTAGCTCGACGAAATCAGTATTATTCGTCGAACGAAGCTCGACGAAATAATTATAATTCGTCCAACCTAGAATTTCAAAACAGAAATTTTTATTCTTTTCAAAACAATAATCAAAAACTAAAATTGAAAAATCCCTTTACTCAGTGGATCATCCCTCCTAGGAGAAATAATCCACTTGGCTATAAAGACCAACCTGAATATTCTTTTATTTCTACTGATTATATATAGAAAGTAGGATCCAAGGTAACTTGGGTCAAAAACATCTAATTTGTTTCATGCAGTGAAAGAACTATCCTACCACAGAGGAACAGTGGTATCTGGATATTGGTTGCTCAAAACACATGACAGGAAGCAAGGCTAATCTAATAGATTTTAAAGCTAAGCTTGGACCTAAAGTAATTTTTGGAGACTCCAATTGAGGCCAGACAAAGCGCTATGGGATTGTCAAAGTTGGAGAATTTATCTTCAGAGAGGTAGCTTATGTGAAAGGTCTCAAGCATAACCTCATCTCCATAATTCAATTATGTGATGAAGATTATCAGGTAACTTTTAATAAGTTTTTATGTTCAATTACTTCTGATAAAAATAAAATTGTTTTAACTGGAATTAGACAAGGTAACATTTACTTAGTTAATTTTATTTCTGCTAATTCATAAATTTGTCTGTTTTATCAAATTAATAAAACAAATGATTTATGGAATAAAAGATTAGGACATGTAAACATTAGGACAATTGCTAAACTTTCTAAGGACAACCTTATTAGAGGACTACCTTCTGGTTCTTACAAGAAAGAAAGACTCTACAGGGCTTGTCAATTAGGCAAGCAAACTAAAAATAGTTTTAAATTCATATCTAAGAGTGATTCACTTAGAATTTTGTATTTGCTACATATGGACCTTTTTGGACCTATTACAGTACAAAGTCTGGAAGGAAAGTCATATACCTTAGTTATTGTAGATGATTTCTCTATATTCACTTAGGTGTTCTTTCTGAGAAATAAGTCAGATAACTTTAAAGTTCTTACAGATTTTCTTAAGAGTATCAAGATTGAGTACTCTACTCAGATTGCATTGATCAGAAGTGATCATGACACTGAGTTTGAATCTCTTCTGATGCAATAATTCTGTGAGAAGGATGGTATCCAACATTATTTTTCTTCTCCTATAACTCCTCAACAAAATGTGATAGCTGAAAGGAAAAATAGAACCCTAATTGAATCTACTGGAACATTACTTGCAGATGCTCACTTGCCCCAATCCTTTTGGGCAGAGGCAGTAAGCACAACAAACTATGTTCTTAACAAGAGTCTGATACATAAACTTAAGGGTAAGACTCCCTATGAATTACTTAAATCTAAGAAACCTAAAGTAAACTATTTTAAAGTCTTTGGTTGTAAATGTTACATTCATAATAATGATAAGAAACATTTAAGAAAATTTGAACCCAAAGCTGCAGAAGGAATATTTCTAGGATATTCTCAAGTTAGTAAAACTTATAGAGTGTTTAATAAAACAACCCTTAAAATGGAAGAATCTGTACATGTAACTTTTGATGAGACTAATATGTTTTATAAGGAGAGAAATATCTCTACCATAGATTCTTTTCAGGTACAAAATCTGTGTGAGAAAATGGATGAATTAATCCTATCACAAGAGGATACAGTGCATCCTTCTCAACAGATTATTGATGAAGACAGTGATGAATACAATCATGAAATTCATGCTGAACATATTGTGGCTAATGATATTCCATAAGAAGAATTAGCACCACAACTTGTTGAAGAACCAACTCTACCTATTGATCTTGTCACACTTAGAGATCATCCTAGATCTCAAGTGATTAGAGACATATCAACTGGTGTTCAAACAAGGCATCAATTGAATCAAGATCAAATGCATGCTTTTTTATTTCTCAGATTGAACCTCAATCCATCAAAGATGCAGAACAAGATCCCCATTGTATCATTGAAATGCAAGAGGAACTCAATCAATTTGAGAGATGTAGAGTTTGGGATTTAGTTCCCAGACCCAAAGACTATCTAGTCATTAGAACCAAGTGGGTCTTTAGGAAAAAGTTGGATGTTAAAGGTATTATTGTAAGGAATAAAGAAAGACTGGTAGCTCAAGGTTACTCACAGGAGGAAGGCATAGACTATGACCAGACATTTGCTCCTGTTGTAAGATTGGAGGCTATCAGGATCTTTCTTGCATATACAGCATTTAAGAAATTCACAATATATCATATGGATGTGAAGAGTGCCTTTCTAAATGGAGAGCTCAAAGAAGAAGTTTATGTTGAGCAACCACCAGGTTTTATCTCTCCAACTCATTCTTCTTATGTTTTTAGACTTAACAAAGCTCTATATGGTCTTAAACAAGCTTTATGAGCTTGGTATGAGACTCTTGCTAGTTTTCTTCTAGATAATAAATTTAGTAGGGGCATAGTAGATAGAACTTTTTTTGTTAGACATCTTAATTTCTAAATTTTGCTAGTTCAAATATATGTAGATGATATAATATTAGGCTCTACTAATTCGAAACTTTGCAAAAGGTTTTCTGACCTAATGCATTCAAAGTTTGAAATGAGTAGAATGGGTGAGATTTCCTACTTCCTTGGTTTATAAGTGAAGAAAACTTCTGATGGTATTTTTATATCCCAATCTAAATATGCTAAAGAGTTAATTAAAAGATTTGGGATGTCAGATGCCTCAAATATGAAAACACTCATGCCCTCTAATGTTGTTATTGATAATGATGAACAGGGCAAACCTGTTGATCAGAGATTATATAGGACCATCATTGGGTCTCTATTATACCTAACAGCTAGTAGACCAAACATAATGTTTGCTACATATATTTGTACTAGGTTTCAAGTAAATCCTAAAGAATCTAACCTAATTTTAGCTAAAAGGATTTTAAGATATATAAAGGGTTGCCAAAATCTAGGACTCTTGTATCCAATAAAGTCAAAATTTTAATTAACTGGATACTCAGATGCTGACTATGCTGGATGCAGAATTGACAGAAAAAGCACATCAAGAACTTGTCAGTTTCTTTGTGATAGGCTTGTGTCATGGTTTTGCAAGAAACAAACCTCTGTGTCTACCTCAACTGCTGAAGATGAATACATGGCAGTTGGTATTTGTTGTTCATAGATCTTGTGGATTCAAAATCAATTACTGGATTATGGATAAAACTTAAATAATTCAACTATATTTTGTGATAATACCAGTGCAATTTCTATTGCCAGTTTTGCATAGTAGGACTAAGCATATAGAAATAATACATCATTTCCTTAGAGAGATAATGTAGACAAAAATAAAATTAATCTTGTCTTCATTTCTACTGATTTACAAAGGGCAGATATTTTCACTAAACCCTTAGATGAAAAGAAACATCTTTTCTTCCTAAATCAGCAAGGCATGATAAATGGAGAATCATTAATTTGATTTTTGTTTCTGAGATCGAAAAACTGTAGACCATTAGTCGAACGGAGCTCGACAAACTGTGTTCTTTTTGTGAATCATTCGTCGAACAGAGATCGACGAACCTTCCTTTAGAAATTTTCATCGAACGGAGATTGACGAATTAGTTTCAGGTATTTTTCGTCGAATAGAGCTCGATGAAATATATTTCTCTCACAAAACTTTCATCGACCAGAGATTGACAAAATGCTTTTCCTTTCAGGATTTTTCATCGAACATGATTCGATAGTTTGTTTTTCGTCGGACAGAGTTCGTCTTTTTGTCTTCTGAAAACTTATATTTAGGTTTTCATCAAACTCTATCCCATGCTTTCTCTATTTTCCCTTGCACTTGATCTCTTTGTCTTGCAGGAAGATGGCAATTTCACCGGCAACTCTCTTTGCGATGAAGTTTGATGTTGGTTTTGATATAGACATGGATTCCTTCCGCCATTCTGACCAAATATTCCATGACATTATAAAATTGTTTGAGGATCAGACTCTAAAGAACTTCATGACCACAAGGATCAAACTCCCAGTTGCTAAAATCAAAGAATGGGTTCACACTGTAAGGTTTCCTGATCAGACAACAGTTACTGGATCAATCTCTAGAAATCAGGTTACTCTATCACCAGAAATTCATTTAAAATTTTTGGTTTTGTGAATGGAGAAGATGAAATAGAAATATCTAATACTGAATTTGATGAGATGCTAGATAGAATGGGACATAATCAGGGAAACTCTAATCACCTGTTAAAGAAGAATGTTTCTGTTGAATATAAGCTTTTGGCCGATGTGGTCAGTAAAGTTTTGTTGGGAAAACATTCTACACACGACTATATAACCAGGCAACAATTTATGTTGATGTGTGCCTTAGTTAATAAGGATCTGTGAATTGGGGAACAATTTTATTTGACTCAATTAATAAGAAAATTAATATGAAGGATGTCTGTTATGGTAGGTTACTAGGAATTTTCCAACAAGCTAAGTGCCTTGAACTCCTAGTCTCACAGACCGCCCATATCAATGCATCCAAGAGGCTTACTTCTGCATTATTTGAAAGATGGGAGAGGGTTATCCCAAAGCCATCAAGGGCTACCTCTTCCAGAGCAGCTTCTAAAAACACAAGGGTTGTATCATCCACTCTCCAAACCCCAACAGAAGTCTCTGCTCCTCTCATTTCTTCTCCTCCTCCATCTCCACACCATTCCCCTAGACAGCTATTTCCACTATCTCACCTACCATCTCCACCGCATTCCCCTATTTAGTCATCAGCTCTACATGATGACTCCCTCATTCTTCAATCACCTATACCACCCATTACATCTAAAGATATTCCATCCACTTCATTTCATCCAAAATCACCAATTCATCAGTCACCCTCATCATCTTTACTCTCTACTCTATTTAATTTCAATCTACTTCCTCCATCTCCACCTCATTCATCTCCAATTCATATATCTCCATCTCCTCCTCACTCCCATATACATGAAGAAACTATTCCTGATTTCATTCCTACTGACATTCCATCTTCATCCATTCCTCGGGCTTTCACCATCTGCCCAACCTGTTCTGCTCTATCTTCTTCTACTTCCAATCAACCTTCAACATCTACTCAGAATCCTAATGATTTTATGTATGTTGATTTTTCTTCTATGTCTGCTAACATTCTTGAATTTATTACTCCTACCCTCAAATAGCTTATAGTTGAAGCCATAGCTCCTTTTGCTGCTTCCATTTCTGCTCTCTCTTCTCAGATATCCTCTTCCTCTACTATCCCTTCTTCTGGGTGCCTAGATTCAGGTCTCCCTGGATCTAGGCAGGGGGAGATGTTTCATGAAGAATCTCCTCTATCGGCAGTATCAGTTATAGAGGTCTCAGCAGTAGCAATAGTAGTGGTTAGTCAACCTCAAGATTCAGAAATGCTTACAATTGTTTCAGATGAGTTAGCAGTTATTCATGAAGTTGTTACTATTGGGGATGTCTCTATTAATCCCACAGTCAACTTGAGTTCTTTATTATCAGATTTTGATACTCTGCATAATAGTTATTTTCTAGTTTTTGAGAATTCTTCTAAAGCTATAATATATTATACTGCCCCAGTTGATTCTTCAGTTTTAGAACAACTAAGAAATAGTTTTTCAGTTATTTCTCCCAGTAATAATCCAGTCCCTGAGATTGTAGTAGCTGATAGTATAATAGACACTATAGAGCCAGCATGTTCCCCTCCCAACTTATGCATGGGATGAATCCACAATGCCTAATTTAGATGATAGTCTTTTTGAAGACATGGAACAAGATGATAGTGTACAGATACAAGCTGATACAGATATTATGCATACAAAGCCAAAAGTATAAGTTCATGATAAGACTGATTTGCTTAAACAGATTGATGATTTATATGATCTGCCTGAAGATGATTCTGATGATGATGAAGAATCAGATGACTCAGATGATTCTAGTTCTAAGAAAAGAAAGTTTAAGAAAAAGAAGGCACCTCCAAAGGTTGCTCCTCAACCTTCCTCTACTCCTGACATTCCATACTACATCTTGCATGGATTAACTCTCACTCCAGGCCTTCCCCGCTGGATGAGATATTCTAAAAATGAACAAAAAAGGAGGAAGAAAATGAAGAGATATAATTCACCTCCAAGGTCTAGCAGAGAACCTCCTCCTCCTCCTCCAACAGCAGGAGCATCTGGAAATATTTCTCATAAGTCTACTTCTCATGATCACTCTAGACCTTCAAAGTAAGGATCTCAAAGCAGTAAGCAGCAGCAATCAAAGCAGGGTAGTCAGCAGTCAAGCCAAAGGAGCTCACATCAATTAGATTTAGAGAGGCCACCTTCACCTCATTATGATCCAGAGTTGGACCCAAACTTTAGAATGGCTAGATTTAATGAGCTTATTACTTTATCTCAAATTAAGAAAGCCAAAGCTGAAGGAAAGGACACCTCACAATTCTCAACCATATCCTCCTACAGAAAGAAGGAACTTGATAAATACCAGGTAAAGAACTTATTTAATGTTGATAAATACATGAGTCTATATCCAGAAGAAGTTATGCCCAGAGCCACATCTTTGAAGATTATTGGATCTCAAGATTTAAAGATGACTCAAAAAGAAGTTGAAGACCCCAACAGGAAGTTAATATTCATTAAACCTTCTTAAGAATCTTCCTCTGATGCTCCTAAGAAAGAAAATTGATTTCTGATTTTATGTCTTTTAACTGTGTTATTGTTTTTGAGCTCTCACATAGCTCTTAATTTTATATTTATTAGAAGTTTTTCTGCTAGATATTTTATGTTTTGTGTTTTTCCTTTGTAAATAGTATCCTCACCCAAATATGAGGAGATTGTTGTAACCCTATTACTGATTTGGGCTAGGATTACTATTAGGATGTTTAGTTTGGCCCATTTTGTATAGTCTAGGGTCATAAGTTTATTTCCATGGTCATTGCCTTAGAAATATTCCAGCAGAATTAAGTTCGACAAAAGCAGAGCTGCATTCTACGAATGGCGATCTCAGTTCGACGAATCAGAGTCTTAACTCTGAGTTTAGCTCGACGAACTTTAAGCTCTGATCGATGAACTCTGATCTCTACTCAGAAACTCAGCTCGATGAAAGTCAAGCTCAGCTCGATGAACTCCATCTCAGTTCAACGAATTCTAGGGTCAGTTTGACGCTTTCCAGATTTAGTTTGACTAATTCTTTGTAGTGTCCAGGCCATTATTTTTATTCAGAGGCAGAATGATTTCAGGCTTAATTTCAGATAGTTATGACTCTGATATTTAATGCTAAATATTCTTAAAGAATATAGCATTTCCTGGCAGCATTAAATATGGAATTTTTCACAGAGTTATTATTTCTAATTAATCAGCAAGGCAGTTAAGGAATATTGTTATTTTAAACATTTTAATCTAGCCATTGCAAATCCTCAGAGATTCTTCAGACAATTCAGGAATGTTTTTCTAAATTCAAATGTTTGAATTCTTCTCAGCATTCTATATATATATGTATAGAAGATTACTGCCACAAGGTTACTCACTCAGTTATTCATACTTAGAGTTAAAGACTTAGAGATACTGACTTAGAGACTTGTAGATCAACACACACTCTTACTGAATTAGATCTTCAGTCTCTGCTTGTGTGAAGTCCTCATCTCTCAAATTCAAGAAAGTCTACACCTTGAATAAAAGACTCCCTCTCCTGATCATAAACTCTACTCAAATCAGGGGGAGCCTTTTAGCTTCATCAACATCCACTAGTCTTCTCAGAGAATCTTGACAGAGAAGAAATCATCACTTTTTGTTTATTTTCATAAACTGTGTACAGGGTTATTACTCCCTTCAAAAGTTGACCTCTTGGTTTCTAAGTCACATGATCAAAAGACTTAAGTTGGTTTTTGGGCACCTGGTCAAAAGCTCAAAGGGTTGTTATATATCCCTTAGAAAATATATATTTTGGTGGCAGGGCACCTGATCAAAATCCTGTAATGGATTTCTACCATGGTGGTAGAAGAGTGGATGTACCCAGGTTTATTAGGGAACCGCTATAAATTTCCTTTTATCGTCTATGATTGTTATTCTTCTTATTTGTGTGCTGTGATTTTTGTTTTATATATATATATATATATATATATATATATATATCACCTACTTTAAATCCACTATAAAAATAAATTAAACTTTTAAATACACTATTGACCCCCCCCCCTCTATTGTAAAGTAGATCTATCCCTTACTTTCAGAAAGACTCTTCTGAGTTAGATAAGGGGAATACTACTGCTGATGAAAATGCAACTCAAAATTCTTCTGAGTATCAGATGGCTGATTCTGAAGTTAGAGAAGAAGTCATGCTAGTGCAACAACCACTTTGTAATGAAGGAACATCTAATCAAGCAGATCAGATGTCAGGAACCTTTCTGGCCCAACTAAGAGGGTTGTTGGATGACCAAAGAAGGTAGTTAGAGAACTTTGTAGATGACTCCATAAAGAATCTCAAAACTTATCTGACAACAGAGATCAAATCCATCAGATTTGAGGTTAATCTGCTAAAGGCCCAGACTGTCAAATTCTTTTTGAGAGCAGCTCCTACAATTTACTTTACTCGGACCAAGTTGGAAGAAATTGGCACTCTTCACAATGCAATTATGGAAAATCAGAATATTCTTTCTGTAAACATGTTGGCAGTGCATAATGCAGAGAAAGAACTGTTGGAAAAGAACAAGACAATTCTTGAAAGAAGAATGGATGCATGTGCTCAATTCATAGATGATCATTTACTCAAAGTCAAGAATCATGTCACCATGGGTATCAACTTTTTAGATGATCAACTATCAAAGGCCAGCACCTCCCTGACTAAGACTATCTGTGAAGAAGTCAAAAAAGGGGAGAAGGGTGTGATAAAGAGCAACACTGAAAATGCAGTTTGGACCACAAATGTTATCAGAGGTTCAATGGGTCTTAAGTTATTATCATATGAAAACATTGACACTGCTCCTATCCCTGAAAACCTATATGGTGGCCAATATGTTAATCAGTATGGTGGCAAATATTATGATCAAAATGCAAAACAGTACGATACTCAATAATATAACACTCAGTAGTATGATACTCAAGATGGAGCATAGTGGGTTGAACCCTTTATAGCAGCTGACATTCCTACAATTCCAAAACTCAGCCTTATTGTTGACCAAGTGATTATGGCCAAAGGAAAATCTGTTGTTGAGAATGAGGAAGAGGTCAGGATGAACAAGAAGATATACATGAAAGAGATGGAAACATGACCTGATTTTGAACAATGGAGTCCTCAATCAAGGACCATAATTTTGTCTGCTTGGGATCTTGTCAAGAATAAGAACACTAAAAGGGGAATGCTCTGTAGCTCCCTTGAAAGGGCCAAGCTTGAGAAAAATGAAAAAGACAGAAGACAGTTTAGAAAGGACAAGTGGTTAGGCACTTTACCACCAGATGTTGTGGAGCATGTCAAGTATTTCCCAAATCCATATAGTTACTTTCAAAGGCAGAAAGAGAAGAAATCAGAAGATAAAGCAGCCAAGAAGACAAGCAGGGGCATAGTGATAAGAGAACCTGAAACTTAAAAAAGTTTCTTGTCCTTCTTAAAGGGCTGCAAGAAATGTATTTTGTATTATGCACACTGCCTAAACAATATTATTTATGTTAATCATATTTTTGGATGTGTATACATTTTTTGTGCATTCTTCTACAATGTTATATTTGTTGTTTATGTGCTAATGTATATCATTGTCTAAGATTTTGACTTATTTAAAAAGGGGGAGATTATTGGGTCCATTGAACATAATGTACTAGATTTGAAGAAGGTCTATAGGATAAGGGTATACATATGTTTGTATTTGATGCATTCTATAAGTTCTATGTATGCAAGAGGTTCCTTGTTACACTAATTAGATAGGGTGTCTAAGTAATAATTACAGGTGGAAATGTGGAAGAATGCTGACAAGATAGAAATCTATCTAAGTCCGCAGGCATTGAGTGAAGACATTTCAATCAATGCTAAAAGTACTTGAGCGTTGAGTAAAGACTAGATAGTCAAAGCCTCAGCATTGCCATGGCAAAAATCTGGTAAAGTCCAGAATCGTTGAGTGAAGGAAGTTCACTCAACGCCCAGAGCCAAAATCATTGAGTAAAGCTCAAGCAGTCAAAGTCGTAGAGAATCTGTCAAGAAATCTGGCCAAGTCCAGAAGCATTGAGTGAAGGCAGTTCACTCAACGCCATGAAAAAAGTGACGGGATAATATAGTTTAATCACAGCTATAGAATAAATTGATATAGAATTATATCTAAGGATAGATGCGTTGAGTGATGTCAACTCACATAATGCCTATTCAACGGAAAATATATCTAAGGACAAGAGCGTTGAGTGAAGGTCGTTCACTCAATGCCTCTTCAAAAAAATAGACAAAGGTAAAAAAACATTGAGTGAAGCCAAGTCACTCAACGCCTTCATACAGATAAAATCAGCCAAGTCCAGATCCGTTGAGTGAGAAAGGCTCACTCAATGCCTAAATAGTTAGACAGCTAAAGTCTATATTCATTTAGTGACGATTGATTACTCAATGCTTGGTGTTATAAGAAACTGACTAAGTATTTTGGCATTGAGTAACAAGCCTTCAATCAACGCCTATGGTGAATTGTCTGAATTTGACTAAGTCCACAGGTGCTGATGTCAGCAAAAATTCAAACATTGCGGGAAGTCTACAGTACACGATAAATGGCGTTGCTTGCCTGTTGTGCAGCATTTAATGCAAAAGTAGAGCTACAGCTACCAACTATTAGTGGTCCCAATGCTCCAAGAGTCATTAGACGGTGGGATAGAAAAGAAGAGATCATAGAATAAGAAGATAACTTTTGAAAATAGAAACTTTTGGAAAGTGCTGAACTTCATCTTCTTCCTCTCAACGGTGCTGCAGAGCTTAAGGAGGTTTTTTATTCTGTTGATCTAAAAGTTGAAAGAAAGTCAGCTGATTGATCTACATAACTTCAACAACAAGTTCAGAGAGCCTTCTCTATGTGGTAGAAGAAGTAACAGAGCAAGCCCTTTATTGTAGTGACTTCACAGTTCCTGTAAGCCTAATCTTGAAGATATATTCTTGGAGTTGTGAAGGAGGCATGACTGAGGTTTCTCAGTTCAAAAAAAGTAAGACATAGATATTATTTCTCTGGTGTTCTACATCATCAACAAATAACATTTCAACTATAGGATCTTTCAGAAGATTTGAGCTATAGGGCCTTTGAGCATGAGTTGTAGGATTCTTATAGTGAATCTGAGTTATAGGATCCTCCAGTGGATCTAAGCTAGAGCTGTGTGCCTGAGCTGTAGGAGAGTTTCTCTCTGAGGTAGGATCCTGTATGGATCTAAGTGTAGGGCTAACCTCCAAGCCTGAGGGTAGGACTTTGAACTAAAGTTTAAGGAAGGACCTGTGTGCCTGAGTTGTAAGAGAATATTTCTCTGAGTGTAGGGCTTTGGGCCTCTTCGTCATCTATGGAGATTTAAAATTTTCAAGTTTTGATGTATTATTTTTCAAGATCTAGAATAGATGATGGAGAAAGATGATTTGCTTCATCAGTATATCACCCGACAACATCTCCATATCGCCAGTGTTAGTGAATTAAAATAAAAATTTTTATTATTGCAAGAAATGGCAATTGGATCAAGCTCACGGGCATATAAGAGTACTTCCAACAATCCTCACACATCTTATCAATCATATCCAGGAATAGAGAAGGCATCGATTGGGGTGGCTATGATGGTGGAGATTAACTAAACCGAACGTGCATGCATTTATGACATGCTTATCGGGTAGGAATAATGTCAGTTATTATTTCTAGTATGTTCTCATTCACACTTGTGAGTGAATTTTATAACTACTTAGAGGATCTGGCATATAATGAGCTAAATAGGGGTGTGAAATCTAAATTGCAAGGTTATATGGTTGAGATCACACACGAGGATCTAAGAAATGAATTTAGTTTAATAGAGAGTGGAAATATATTAAAAGTGGTGGAGAACTATAGAAAAGAATGAGATTGGACACAGCGTTATCAGGTCCTATATGGAAGGTCTATCAAAAATCTAATTCAAAGTACTTTCACACTTACTCCAGATGCTTATTTGGTCCAAGATATACTACAACACACTATTATGTTGAATTTTGGGGACACTAAGAAGATAACAGTACAACTTATTTTTAGTGACCTTTCATATATTTGAGCATGAGCAGTTTGATGTAGCGGATCTGGTTTTATCTATTATCTGATATACATATAGGATGAAGAATCTTATGAGGAGAAAGCTTAAAACATTCCCTTTAGGAGGTATTATACATCATATATTAAATATAAAATATAATTAGATTGATCAAGATATGTATATTGATGATATTGTTCATTTTATATATAGTTTAGACTCGATACAACTTCTACCTGTACAGAGTGTGTCATCGACTTCAACTAAACTGCCTTTACCACATGGAGGATCACTATAAGACATACGAGAGTCCATACAAGAACATAAAATGGTGACTACAAAGAATTTGGCAAGGATTAAAAAGATGCTCGAGTTTCTGATTGGAGGTTCTAAGAAGAAACCTACTCCAGCAGAGGAACGGGAATATGAAAATCTAGTGGTGGATCTGCTATGACACTTGATACAACATTCTCAATGGCAGAGGGATAGAGGTCAAAGCTCAAGTAAAGAATAACCAGAGACCAGTGAAGATAATCGTGATTTCTGATCCTAGACAGTCTACATATTATTGTGGAGAATGTCCAGCTCTGTTTGATATCGCCCTGCAATAGCTCAATGTCGTCGGTGATATCTATTATCTCTTTTTTTATGATGTATTAACTAGATAATTAATATATACAATTGTACTTTGGTTTAAATTGAATGCAATTGTTTTTTCTCATTTAGATATTTCTTATTTTATAAATATGATTTTAGGTTAATTAAATAATTTTTCTAAAATTTAGAATTTTTTAATATGATAAAATTAAAAGTTATACTTTTTAAAAAAGAAAATTTAAAAATTTCAGCTTGAAATGTCTAAGATTCCTAATTCTAATCTTAGCATTATGAACCGTGAATCTGGAAGTGGTTTTGTGAAAATGTCTGCAAGTTGTGAGTGGTTCCCAAAAAACTAATTTTCACATATTCATGTTTAATATATTCACGAATGAAATGATGTCGAACATCCATGTGTTTAGATCTAGAATAATGTGTAGGATTGTTTGTTAGGTGGATAACACTTTAATTATTACATTTCAATTCTATATTATGTTGATGTATGCCAAAATCTTCTAATGTTTGAGTCATTTATATGCCTTATGCACAACAACTACCTAGTGTAATGTATTCAGCCTCGGTGGTGGAGAGGGCAACAAAATTCTATTTTTTTCTCGACCATGAAATAAGTGAATGGGCTAAGAAATGAGATGTATCACTAGTACCCTTACGATCTAACAAACATCATGCATAGTTTGAATTAGAAAAACCATGTAAAATAATAGAAATATTATGTGGATACTATAATCTTAGTCTATATGTACCGATAAGATATCTAAAAATTTGTTTAACTTCTTTTAAATGTGATTCTTTGTGATTAGCCTGAAATCAAGCACATAAACAAACCAAAAACATAATATCAGTTCTAGATGCAGTTAAATACAACAACGATCCTATCATTCCTCTATATAAAGTTTGATCTATAAAAATTCCACTTTCATCTTTTCCAACTTTATTGATGCACTCATAGAAGTATTAGCTTGCTTAAGATTTTCAAATCCAAATCTTTTAAGAACATGATGAATACATTTAGATTGACAAATAAAAATACCATCATATTTTTGTGTAATTTGAAATCCTAAAAAATAAATAATTTCTCCTACCATGTTCATTTTAAATTTATTTTCATTACCAAAACTACTTCATTACATGACTCTTCATTAGTGGCTCCAAAAAAATATCAACCACATAAATTTACAAAACAATCAAATCATTATTAACATGCTTAATAAAGAGTGTACTATCTGCACTTCCCATTTTATAATCATACTTTAACAAATATAAAGTTAATCTTTCATACAAAAGAACGAGGCACTTATTTCAAGCCATAAAGCACTTTTTCTAACTTATGCACATGATTAGGAAATTTTTCATTAACAAATCTATGAGGTTGTTAAACATAAACTTCTTCTTTAATATATTTGTTTAAAATTATAGTTTTAATATCCATTTGAAAATTTTAAATCTTTTAAAACTAGTCAATGCAAGAAAAATTCTAACTGCCTCAAGACGTGCTACGAGTGTAAAAGTTTCATCAAAATCTACACCCTCAAGTTATGCATATCCTTTTGCTACTAATCTAGCTTTATTTTGTGTAATCCTAGATTCATTATCTACTTTTTTTAAAAAAATCAACATGACACCTAAAATAAGATGATTAGAGTGCCTCTCTATATGTTTCCAAACTCTAATACGTTCAAATTGACTAAATTCTTCATTCATAGCTAAAAACTAATTTTATCATTTAAAGTGGTTGAAACATCTTTTGGTTCTATTTCGCAAACAAAACATAGGTTTGAAAATAAATCATGTAAATAAGAATGAGTACTAACCACTTTGATGGTTCTCATATAATTAATTCCTTTGGATGATCTTTTATAAACTTGAGTTTACTTGGAGGCACATATTATTTCACTTCTTCTTTTCTTTCTTTTCTTTCTTCTTTTTCTTCTTTTTCTCCAAGTAATTAATCATCTTCGTATTCCAAAGGAGGAAGGGATTCTTCTTTGTTTCCTGTAGGATTAGAATCTACACAAGGAACCAACTTATCAAATCTTATATGAATAAATTCTTTAACTATTTTTGTCCTCTTACTATAAATTTTATAAGCTTTACTAGTTGAAGAATAGATAATGGAAATTCCTTCATCTCATTTTTCATCAAATTTATTTAACGTATCTTTAGTATTTAAAAAAACATTTGCAACCAAAAACTCTAAAATTTGATACATTTGGTTTCTTTTGAAAGTATAAATCATAAGGAGTTAATTTTAAGAATGGACAAAGTAAGACATGATTAATAACATAACAAGAAGTATTCACAGCTTCAGCCCAAAAAGATCTTGGTAACCCATATTCAAAAAGCATAGTACGTGTTAGCTCTTGAAGGGTTCTATTTTCTCTCCACTACACAATTTTGTTGTGGTGTGCGTGGAATGAAAAATTCATACTTTATTCCTAGATTAGTGTAAAAATTAATAAATCTATCATTTTCAAATTCACCTCCATGATTCAAGCATACACACTTAATTTTTAAGTCAAGTTCATTTTGTATGTGAATACATAATTTAGTAAATTTAAGGAACTCATCAGATTTGGAAGTCAAAAATATAGTCCAACAAAATCATGAAAAATCATCTATTAAAACAAAAGTATATTTTCTACCTCCTAGACTTGGCATGTTAATCGGTCTAAATAAATCCATATGAATTAATTGAAGTGGACTAGTAGTAGAACAATGTTTTTTTTGCTATTAAATGAAGATTTTGAAAATTTTACTTTTTGGCAAGGCATATAGAGAGAAGATAAATTTCCATTTAACAAAGGTAATCCTTTAATTAATTTATCTTTTAAAAGCTTTAAAATTAGCTTAGTACTTGAGTGATGAAGACGCCTATGCCATAATTCTAATTTTTTTTAAGAAATAAAACATTTTAGTTATGCATGTGAAAGATCATGAAATTCTATCATATAAATATTATAAAATCTAGGTGCGGTGAGAACAATATCATTTATTTTTGAATCAATAATTTTGCAAAGATTTGTAAATAATTCAAATAGAATATTTAAACCTTTATCACATAATTTACTTATAGAAACTAAATTGAGTTTAAACCCATCTATACATAAAACATTTGAAATAGTAAAAGATTCATTACCCACTATACCAATGCTCTTGATCCTTCCTTTCATGTTGTCGCCAAAAGTCACCATCCCTCCTTTCTTCATTTCATGGCTAAGGAACTTTGATTTATTGCTCATCATGTGTTTTGAACATCCTTAGTCCAAGTAGCACATGTCATATTTATCCTTAGCCTGCCAACATACTTAAAAAGGAGATGAGAGTAAAGATCTGGCAACCCAAGTGGTTCCTAGCTCCTATAGAATAAGTGGTAACCATAGGCACCCAGACTTGTTTAAAAGTACTTTGACCTTTCTTTTTGTAAGAGTTTGTGGTGTGGCCAAATCTATTACATTTGGCACATATAATAAAGGGAGATGAAGCCCTTTTCTGTGTTTTTTTAGAACTCTTACTGGAAGATGAGGTAACAACAAAATAGTGATTAATATGTTTTTTTATTATATTTTCTTTTTATGGAATTTTTGATATCACTGGTGTTAACGGTTATTGTCAGGAGATAGCTTTTAAAAACATAACCAAGCCTAAACTTTGCAGCTCCATGCCACTAATTGGCTAAAATCATTTCCAAAGATTTTTGGCCAATTCCAAATTTCTATATCGCCACATTCAAATCTTTGATCTGGGCTTTTAAAGCTGTATTTTTAGAAACTAGCATGTCACAATAGTTTGCGAAGGTTTTCTTACCTTCTTCTATCTGAGAATGAGAAGATTTAAGAGATCTTTTTAAGTCCCCCTTTTCTTTAGTAAGAGTTTCAAAAGAGGAATGTGACTTAACAAGAGCTTTTTCCAAAAAATTTACTCTTGTCAAAAAATGATCACACTCTTAGAAAGTCATCTTCTCTTTCCCTAATATATTAACTATTAGGAAAAACCCTTATGATTTACCTTAACAAATTACTTTAAGTGATTTTATATCCTAAGTTTATTAATCATGATATATAGAGAGAGTAATATGGTCTTACAGTTCTTAGGGTGTCATTAGTATAAAGGACATGAGAAAGGCACATTGAATTTAAGAGAAAAGTCATGAAATGCCAACATGCATCGACTAGAAGTCGATGTAACTTCGACTAAAAGTCGGTGCTACATTGAGTGCAAGTTAAAGTAACTAAACATGATATGATAATTTTAATTAAAGTATTAAATCGATGCATGCTCTGAGATGATATTGACACAATGTCGATTATGGAACTAAATTGGCAAAGTGTCTGAATGAATCCAAAACTTGATGCAACATCTATATGAAGTTGACACTACGTCGAATAGATTTCTAAACGAGAATGGTTTTGAAGATTATTTCAGAATTACTTCAAGAATGGTTTGAATTGAATAACTGATTCTTGGAGATGATAGAATATCTGTCAAATATCGAGAGAGAGAGAAGATAGATATTCAAAAACAAGGACAACAATAATAATTCCAATGATCATTTCACTTACATCAGATCGAAGTTTTGGAAAATTAATTTTTACAGGGAAGGATAGGAAGATTATCATCTACAATTGAAGTTCCTCCTTGAATCAGTCAATCACCATCTTGATTCTTAAATCTGAAAAGAGAATCGGTTCTTCTTCATCTCAAGGGCTATAATTGCTAAATCAAATTCAAAGAAGTTTTAAAGGATTATCTGGATTAAGGGCTTATAATTCTTGAGATTTTCTTATTCAAGGATTCATTAGAATACCAGATATAAAATTCACTAAGTGCCATAAAGTCCTCATGATTCTACTGAGAGGACTCAACAAGAAAATGTTTAAATCCTCAGATATTTTTCTATTTTCTGTTAAATTAACTTTTCAGCTTATGAAAAGATTTTTTGAGAATCCCTCTTCAAAGAATTTAGTTAGTGGTTCTAAGATTCTCCTTGGGAAAAGACTAAGATTGTATTAGTTCAAGATCTCCTTAACAAAAGATTTGGTGATTGGTTCTAAGAGTCTCCTTATCAAATAACTCAGGCACTGCGATAATGAATTTCTACAAAGGTGGTAGAAGAGTGGATATAGCCATATTTTGGGGAACCACTATATTTCTTGTGTCTTTTGTGATTGTGCTTTATTCATTGATTTAAAATTTTTTTGTGTTGTGATTATAATTATTTGTTATAATTCTGGTTAATAGCATGTATAAATGCAAATGTTGTGAATTGTATAGTTAGATTTAAATAAATTTTAATCTCTATCCCCCCTCCCCCTTCTAGAGAAATCTCTGAGGAATTAGTCAATTTTTCTCCTATTTCAATTGGTATCAGCAGGAGGTTGATCATTAAAAGGTTAATCTAGAGAAGGTTAATCAAGAAAAGGTTAAACACCTTAATTAAAGAGATCATAACAGTTGCATTATTTTATATTTCATTATTATATCAAAATGTCTTCTAATACATTCAAAGGATTTACATCTACAACACCTCTAGTTAATAATCTTGAAAAGTTTACACTCTTGAAAACCAGAATTAGATTGTATATGAATTCTATTGATGAAGGCATTTTTGGTTCAATATTGACAAGACCACATATGACTTATAGGAATGATGTTGAAGAAAATGTTACTTCAGAACTAGTACCAAGATGTGAATGGACATATGAAGAAAATAGAATAAAATATTAGGATGCTAAAGCAATGAATGTACTAGTCTCAATAATGTTAGATGATGTATTTCAGAAGGTTGTAGAATATCAATCAGCTAAGGAAATTTGGGAATCACTATCAAGGCTTGTTGATGGAAGTTTTGATAAAATAAATGATAAAAGATCTCTATTAATTTCTCAGTATGAAAACTTCTAAACAAAGCTGATGAATATATAGCTGAAATATATGATAAGTTCAGCATAATTATAAATGAGCTGAAAGGTTTACATAATGATATATTTCTTACAGAGATAAATGATAAATTACTCATGTGCTTTCTAAGTATATGGGATTCAAGGATATGGGCTATCAGAGAAGTAAGGTATCATAGATAAATTATAATAGGTGTTATGTTAGGAAAGCTCAAATCATATGAACAACTCCTAAAAAGTAGTGCTGAAATTAAAGCAAAGGAAAATTTTATTACACCTAAAGATAGGTTTATTGCTTTAAAGTCACTGATGATGAACCATCTGTATTAGAATAAGTGATGTTTAATATTCTGGCAAGAAGATTTAGAAAGTGGATTAAGACTGAAAACTCCAAAAGAAGAGACAGGAGTGCAAGTATGCCAAAGTTTGACAAAACTCCTAATAAGGAGATAATTTGCTTTTCATGTAGAAAATTTGGACATATTGCAACTGAATGTCCAAATCAACAAAAGGATAAGCATAATAAAAAGGATCAGAAGAAATACCTAAAAGAGAAAGGATAAGAAAAAGGGGAAAGGTTTTATAGTAGAGACCTGAAGTGATATTAGTTCTGAGTGAAGCTCTTCATCAGGTTGTGAAGAAGAAGCTGATGTAGAAGAAGCATTCTTAATGGCATTGGAAACTGACTCAAATACTGAAGAAATTCAGGTAAATTATTTTGATAATATTGATTTTCATCTAAATATTTTAAATTATGTTTTAAAGAATTTTTGATGTTGAAAAAGAAATTAAAAGTTAATTATGAGTTAATTAAGAGTTATTCTTGTGATAAAGAACAAGTTGAACAGGATAAATTGTTAGAAATTAAAGTAGAAAAACTGAGAAATCAGGTTGCATATTTAACAAAAGAAAAAACTCTATTGAAAGAATAACTATCAAAAGTAAACGTATTTGAAGATTTTTAAATGAAAGGAGTCAATAACTTAAGAATATTACAAAAAACCTTAAGAGAAGGTTTAATCACTTAGGATTAGGAGCCAATTCACACAGGATAGTAACAATTAACGATGCAAATGCTTGGAAAAACCTTGTATCATTCACTAAAGCTAAAAAAATACAACCTAGCATAGATGTTAGTAGTGATTCAGAAAGGATAATAAGATTTAATAAGGATAAATTCAAAGAAAAAGGTGATGTAAGTAAACAACCATTATTAAACAATAATCAAAGTTCAAAAGTTTCAGTAAACCAAGAAAATGCGTCGACTTCATATCGATGCAATACCTGTGAAGCGTTGAGTTAAAATAGATAAATCTAGAAAGTTGCGTTGACTTCAACACGACGCATATCCCTAAATAATAATTTTTCTTCTTATTATTCTGCAAATGATGTTTGTACAAAATGCTTTACCAAGGGACATAAAATTTGAAGTTATTGGTTTAATAGACCAACAGTCTTTTATCCCAAGGTGTATTATGAAAAGCCATCCTATGCTTTCATCACCCCCTATAAAGGAAAAAGAAGTAATGGTTCCAAGATAACCTAGATCCCAATTGATGTTTGATTTCATGTGCAGGAAAAAGACTATCCTTATATAAACCAGCTATGGTAATTGGACAGTGGTTGCTCAAGGCATACAATAGGACATAAAAAATTGCTGGATAATTTCAAGGCCAAAAATGGCCCAAAGGTAATTTTTGTTGATTCCAACTTTGGTCAAACCAAAGGTTATAGGATGATCAAAATTGGAGATATCACTTTCTCTAAAGTAACTTATGTTGAAGTTCTTTAACCTAATTTAATTAATATTAGTTAGTTGTGTGATGGTGAATATAAATTTGTATTCACCCATAACATATGTCAAATAGTCAACTCCATAACTAACATTGTAGTTTTATCTGGTTTTAGAAAAGGTAATATCTACGTAGTTGATTTTAGCTCAACCAAAAATAAGGTATGTCTATTTAATGTTGAATTAGATAGGAATGAGCAATGTCACAGGAGGCTTGGTCATGTCAATCCCAAGACCATGGCTAAGCTTGTAAAGGATAATTTGGTAAGTGGCTTACCAAAAGGTAATTTACAAAACTTAATCCTTGTAGAGCATGTAGGCGGGGTAAGCAAGTTAAATCATCATTCAAACTAATTGGTAAGAATGATTCCACTAGGATTTTATATCTACTATATATGGATTTATTTGGTCCTCTTACCAGTCAAAGTTTAGGAGAAAAGTCTTATACTCTAATCATAGTGGATGACTACTCAAGATTTAGATGTGTGTTCTTCCTAAGAGCTAAGTCTAAAACCTTTTTAGTCCTTTCAAGATTTATCAAACAGATTCAATCTGAGTTTGATACTAAGTGTATTTGATCGAAAGTGATCATGGCACGGATTTTGAAAATCAATTGGTCTATAAATTCTGTGAGGATGAAGTAATTAGACAAAGCTTTTCAGCTTTTAGAACTCCTTAACAAAATGGAGTGGCTGAAAGAAAAAAACAAAACACTTATTAAATCTGGTAGAACCCTATTTGTAGAGTCAAATATGCCTAGGTCATTTTGGGTTGAAGCAGTAAACACTGCTAATTATGTTCTTAATAGAATTCTCATTCACAAAACCAAGTCAAAGACCCCTTATGAACTTTTGAAAGGTAAAACACCTATAGTCTCTTATTTTAGAATATTTGGCTATGCTTGTTGTAACACCCCTAGCCGTCACATAGCATATAACAGTAGATCTAGACGGGGCCCGATTCCATATACCATGGACAAACTTGTGGGTTACTCATTGAAACCATTCAACCAATACACACGTCCTACACAGAGCATCTAGCGGAAGCAATTTATTAAGTTGCAACAATAAGAACCCTACCAACAAGAATGAATGTCCACTAATAGAAAACCCAGTAGGAATGAAGTACAAAATACACAAAAGGTACTGGCCTTAAGGCCTTACAATAGTTCACTTGAATAAAATTGTGTTTTACAAACTTCGGCTCGCAGACCAGCCACACATGAACTAATAAAGTAAACACACAAGGCCTTCGAGGGCCGGCTCAACAACTTGGGCTTTGGCCCGCTATTTGTCGCTCGGCTCCGCAGCACTTGCAAGCACAAATCACCACAACGGTGGCAAACAAGAATAACGGTCAGCTAAAGCTTACCAAATTATAACGATTCCGCACCCAAACCAGGGCGGCAAAGCTTCTTCCCTACACTTGTTAGCAAAACAAGCAACATAGCGAATAAACATCACATCACAGGTGCACGCACACATGGCCGTACACCCTGTGCTCTCAGGGCACTTACTCGGCGAAGCCTGTCCGAACCCAGCCCGATCCTTGACTCCACCACCACCCCCAGGGCGGCAAACCTCGTGAGCATTTAGTCCTTTCAGCCGTAGCCTAGACTCGATCTCCAAATCATCGGTAAGTTTCACGTAACTTTAGGTCTCTTTAACCGAAATAGATGGAGCGGGTAGGGTTCCACCAGCCCGTTGCTTACCCCGTCGTGGCCCTTTGGCCTTTGACACGGGCCCAGCTTCCCCTAGTCCCAACTTTCGATCAAACACGGTACATAGCCCCGCTATATACCTGGCTGGCTCCTAGGCCACCTAAATGGCATAAATGCATTTCCGCCCAGATTTCCGGGTGCACCTTGGGGTTAATCCCCAAGATTCCCTGATGCATTCTAATGCATAGTAGCCCGAAAACAGACAAACGCACGGAGTCTTCTCCGGCTAATAATGCATAGCAAATCATCACCGATCCAGACCAACATGTCCGGGTAGGCTTCACACATCATGCTTATGCCCGTACTACGATTCTGGACCCTAACAAGGGGGACGTTACATATCTACCCCAAGGAATACCGCAAACTCACCATACACTCAAGGGAGCGGGTTTTCCCATGCAAAGGAAGAAGAGCTCCATATGCTCAAGATGAAAATTGTTACCCTAGCATTTCTCCTCGGCGCCATAGAAAACTTCGCGGATGAAAAGCACCACGATGATCTCGCCTGCGTAGATCTGGGCTCGGTTTGTGATTTGGCGCTCTGAATCTCCTCCAGCGATCGGATCTTCCTCTTCCTCCAAGCTCCTTGCTCTCCCTTCTCTCTAGGATTTAGAGAGAGAAGATGAAAATGTAATGAGGGTTTGAACCCTATTCCCGGATTAAAACCTACCCAGGACATCCCTGAGCCATTAGATCCCAAAGCAAGGAAATGATCGGCTGTGATTCAGCCCAAAATTCCAAAACCTTTGCCGAACACGGGTTGCAACACGCCCATGTCCAAGGTTGTGTCACTCATTCACCGTCAAAACTGTCGCGTCCCAAAAATAACACGGGCACTCGACACGCTCGTGTCACCCAGTACACGCCCGTGTAGTTGGGTGTGTTCCTCCAACGACATAGGTCCAAAACATCCAGAGCACGACACAGCCATGTGACACGCTCGTGTCACATGTCGTATGCTAGACATGCCCTGGGACACGCCTATGTCCCAGGCCGTGTAGCTGCCTTAGTAAAACTCGCAAAATGACTCGAGCAGGACACGGGTATTCGACACGCCCGTGTCGAATTTGACACGCCCGTGTCGGACCCGAACACGCCTAGGCTCAGGTCGTGCGTCCTCACTCCATGATCATTGAGTGAAAGGCTTTGAGTGACTGACACGCCCGTGTCCCAGGCCGTGTTCACACCCTGACGACCGTTGACTGCGATTTCATCGACCACGCGACCATCGCTGAACACGAGCATGACACGCCCTGGGACACGCTCGTGTCCCAGGCCGTGTCACCTCTACCAAATCCCAGATTTGGCTCAAAACACCATCTGTCACTCTTTTGAGTTTCGTGGCGTTACACTTGTTACATACTTAATAATGAGAAAAGTTATCTTACCAAATTTGATAAGAAAGTTAATGATGGAATATTTTTAGGATATTCTTTGACAAGCAAAGCTTATATGTGTTATAATAAAAGGAACCTTAGAATTGAGGAATTCATGCATGTAGTATTGCATAAAAATCTTTCTAGTTCCAAAGGGGAGGAAACTTCCACCAAAAATCTTTTGCAGGAGCATGCTTCTTTAAAAGATGGTTTCAAAGAGCTGAAGATTGAAAAGATTACAGAAAACTCATTTAAGAAAGATTTTTCGGAAGAATACAAGTTTCTAGCTTACTTATTGGGAAAGGTGTTGATGTGCAAAATATCAATACATGATGTTGTTCCTTAAGATCAACTGCACTTGATGGGAGTTCTGGTATTAGGAAAGAAGATTAATTGGATTGGAAATATGCTAAATCAAATTTATGAAGTTCAATCTTCTATAAGGAAAATTCAAGATAAACTGACTTCCACAGAGGTGACTAAGTCTTTCTTAACCTTCTTGGCTTATGAGGTTCAGAAGGGGAAGATGTCTGATGAAGATCAGTTCATGAAACCATTAGAAGAGGATGAGGTTCTTCTTAGAGAAGCTTAAACATATCTATTAAGCAGAGAGGCAGATGAACAAATAGCTCATATTTCTGAAATTGAAAATCAAGTTGTTTAGAGGGAGACAAAACAGAATAATGATCAAGTTTCTAAAAAACCCAATGCATCAGTCTAGGGGAGACAAAATATAGTAATTTAGCTGATATTCTCATAATAGTCAAAGTTGTGGATGGTGTTATGTCAATTCTGGGGGAGCATCAAGACTTACTTGAAAAAGAGTATCTAGTGCATAAAAAGGAAAAGGGTGTGTGTATAATGTTCTCTAGAAAAAGAAAAGCTCAATCTTAGAACAAATATATTTGGAAGATATAATTTTGGGATTTATGTTGGTTGTTTATAAAGTTTACTTTAAAGCCTCATATATTTAGTTGCCTTTTTTATGTTTTTAGCCTTTCTCAATTTAATCTGCGTTCATTTCATATTATATGTAAGTAAAATTTTTGTAATCCTACTTATTTGTCTTTGAAAAACCACCTTTGAAATTTTGTAAACTTTGTTAAGCTAAATAAGGGGAGATTATTGGGAAAACTCCTTATAATTTACCTTAACAAACTACTTTAAGTGATTTTACATCCTAAGTTTATTACCCATGATATATAGAGAGGGTAATATGATCTTAAAAGTCCTAGGGTGTCATTAGTATAAAGGACAAGAGAAAGGCACACTGAATTAAAGAGAAAAGTCATTAAATGCTAACATACATCGACTAGAAGTCGACGCAACTTTGGCTAGAAGTCAATGCTACTTCGAGTACAAGTCAGAGTAACCGAACATGATATGTCGATATTAATTAAGGATTAAATCAACCATACTCTGATATGATATCGACGCAACGTCGATTACATAACTTAATTGACAGAGAATGAAGTCAGAACATGATGTTATGTCTATATGTACTCGGCGCTACGTCGAATAGATTTCTAAATGAGAATGGTTTTGAAGATTATTTTAGAATTACTTCAAGAAAGGTTTGAATTAAATATTTGATTATTGGAGACGTTAGAGTATCTATCAGATATATAGAGAGAGAAGACCAAAAATATGAACAACAATAATGATTCCAATGATCATTACACTTACATCAGATCGAAGTTTTGGACAATTGATTTCGACGGAGAAGGATAGGAAGATTATCATCTGCAATTGGAGTTATTCCTTGAATCAGTCGATCATCATCTTGGTTCCTGAATCTAAAAAGAGAATCAATTCTTCTCCTTCTCAAGGGCTAATAATTATTGCATAAGATCAGAGAAGTTTTAAAGGATTATCTGGATTAAGGGCTTATAATCTTTGAGATTTTTGAAAGATCTTATTTTCAAGGTAGCTAGCAACCTAGAGGGGGTGAATAGGTTTGCTTAGGTATTTTGAGAGTCTTTTTAAATCACTTGATTGTGTCTTTTAGCTTTCAGCTTATAGTGATCTAGAGCTTGTCCTTAGTACCTGCAATTAAGAAAATAAAAGCAAACATAGAAAAGCACACAAGTATTTTATAGTGGTTCCACAAAATTATAGGTTCATCCACTTTCCTCCCACCATGCTAACTTCTTGTTAGTCAAGGCACTTATCCAAACCAATGATCCAAGGAGCTTACACCTCAGATCCCTCAGGATCTCTCAGTCTCCTCCAAGACTTACACCTCAGCCACCAAGGCCTACACTCAGTGATACAAGTATCACCTACCTCAGGAACTTAAGCCTAACCACTCAGGCTATGGAGGATAGCCAACCTCAGAGCAAGCTTGATCTTACAACTCAGAGAGATACACTCTCCTATAGTTCATGCAAAATTTCCCTACTTCTTAGTGAGTAAAACTCACCTACCTCAGAGATCAGCACTCTCCTACAGCTCAGGCAAATTTGCCCTACCTCAGACCCAAAGGTCCTACAACTCAGATCCAGAAGGATCCTACAAAGAGAAATAGTTTAATTAACTTTGTCACAGAGAAATTTCTCTGCGTCAACCACTTGATTAGAAAACTTTCTGCCCCAACTCTCCTCATAGAAGGGAAAGGATTTGCTGGAGGAACTCAGAAGATAACTTCTGAACTATCTACTGAAGGCTAAAGATCTTTTGATCTTTAGTCTTCAAACAGCTCACTAAACCTGCCAAAGGATGAAGGTTCTTCTTTCTTCAGAATAAATTCTGAATCTAATGTGGTAGATGGAGACTTGCATAGCTAACTAAACTTTTCTTGCTGGAGAGCTTCAAGCTTTTCACATACAGCAATGGCGAAGAAGATGAAGATGGCTGCTCTCCCTTTTTGAATAATATATGCCCGAAAGTTCTCTTTGTCTTGGCCATATCTCTTCCTTTTATAGTTCATCGATCAACGGCTCTTAGAGATCGGTGGGCCCCACCTATAGCTTCTAGTTGCGCCTTGCTTTAATGGAAGAAGACGTATAGTAGTTTCACGGCAAGTTTTGTCGTGTAGTGTAGCTTCCTCGTGTCTGATTTGACATTAGTTAACTTTGTCGATTTTGCTGACGTTAGCACCTGTGGACTTAGACAAAATCGAGCATCAGAGAATAGGCATTAAGTGAGCAAGCATCACTCAATACCAAAACACTTAGAAAGATTCATTGTCACTTGGTGTTGAGTGAGTCACCTTCACTCAACGCCAAACTTCTTAGAATATTAAGTCTGATTCTAGGAGTTGAGTGATTCAGCTCCACTCAACGCCAATCTTGCTTTATCAGCTTTCAGCTGCTTGGCATTGAGTGAGTAAGAATCACTCAATGTCAAACCCCTTAGACAAAATTCTGTCTTCACTAGGCGTTGACAGCGTTGAGTTAGTAACCTCCACTCAATGCTTTTTGTCTTAACCAAATTTCTGCTTATTCAGTAACTTAAGCGTTGAGAGCATTGAGTGAACACACCTCACTCAATGCTTTCTACCTTAGCCAATTTTATGTATTTAATAGCATGGTGTTGAGTGAGTTGACTTCACTCAACTCTTGTGGACTTAGCCACATTTTAGCTCATTCCAATTTAGGCTATGACAGTATATGCTACACTCAGTGCTATAAGTTATCTAGCGTTGAGTGATGTTCCTTCACTCAATGCCTGTGGACTTAGAAATATTTCTGTCATCTCACACCTTAGGTAAGTTTTTACCTGACTTAGCCACTTAGGCTACCTGACCTATCATAGTCATCTACAGACATGTGTATATCATTGATAATATTGACTTCACTCAAATCTAGGACATTGTGGGCAATGGACCCAACAATCTCCCCCTATTTGAGGAAGTCAAAAACTCTTAAGCAAAGACATTGACATACACAAAACCATGCAGCACAAGGCATAATAAAAGAAAACTAAATAATTGAGATGTGATCTATAGCTACCACACTTCCCTGCTTGTAGAATACATTACTGCATCTGCCATCTGCTTCCCTTGAATTGCTGCTACCTTGATGCTGCCTTGCTTATCTGATCATCTGATCATCTTATCCTCTCCCCCTTTTTGACTGCAGCAAATAGCTGGTAGGATGCACCTAATAAACCGATCATCTTATCACCTGCTCCCCCTCAATTAGGCAGCATTGCTTGACTTGCTCCCCCTCAATTTGAGAATCTTGATTTCTTTAAAGGACCATCCTATCTGCATAAAGCCAAATAGTTTGCAACTAGATGAGGAGCAACTGAAGCTATACTAAGTTTAACATACCCAACTCAAATTTGAAGGTGTTAAACTTGGCTTTATCTAGTGGCTTAGTGAAGATGTAAGCCACTTGCTTGTCTGTTGGGACAAACTTAAGGGTGATGTCTTCACATTCCATATGCTCCCTAATGAAATGAAATCTAATATTTATGTGCTTATTCCTGCTATAGGAGACAGGATTCCTAGCAATAGAGATTGCACTAGTAGAATCACAGAATAAAGGAGTTCTACTTATCTGGAGGTTGTAGTCTTGAAGCTGGTGCTGGATCCACAGCAACTGAGCACATCTTCCAACTGAGATGTACTCTGACTCTGTAGTTGATATTACTACACTGGTTTGTTTCTTGTTGCTCTAAGATACCAGTCTCCCTCCTAAGAACTAACAGGTGCCAGATGTGCTCTTATTATCCTCTTTGCAGCCTGCAAAATCTATATCTGAATAATAGGTTAGTTCAAACTCCTCATTCCTAGGGTACCAAAGGTCAAGATCTGGAGTGCCCTTAAGATACCTCAAGATTCTCTTAGCTACAGAGTAGTGAGATTCTTTAGAGCAAGCATGATACCTAGCACAAACACATGTAGCATACATGATGTCTGGCCTACTTGCAGTCAGATATAGAAGGGAGCCAATTATTCCTCTATACAAAGTTTCATCAATAGGTTTCCCTGCTTCATCTTTTCCTACAGGCATACTTGACTCCATGGGAGTTCTCATGGTGGAGGAATTCTCCATGCCAAATTTCTTGATTAAATCCCTTGTGAACTTAGACTGAGATATGGACAAGCCATCATCAGTCTGTCTTACTTGGAGGCCCAAGAAGAACTTAGGTTCACCCATACTGCTCATCTCAAACTTCCCCTGCATGAGTTTAGCAAACTTTTTGCAGAGGTTGTCATCAGTAGATCCAAAGATGATGTCATCTACATAGGTCTGGACTAGGATGATCTTACCCTTAGATTCCCTTAGGAATAGAGTCTTGTCTATTTTCCCCCTTGAGAATTTGTTCTCAATGAGGAAACTAGACAATGTCTCATACCATGCTCTAGGGGCTTGCTTCAGCCCATATAGAGCTTTCCTAAGTCTATAAACAAAATCAGGTGAGTTAGGAACTACAAAACCTGAAGGCTTCTCAACATAGATTTCTTCTTTTAAGTCACTATTTAGGAAGGCTGACTTCACATCCATTTGGTAGACCTTGAATCCCTTGTGTGTTGTATATGCAAGGAATAACCTGATGGCCTCCAATCTTGCTACAGGGGCAAAGGTTTGATCAAAATCAATCCCTTCTTCTTTCTTGTACCCCTTAGCGACCAGTCTGGCCTTTTTCTTAATTATAATGCAATTTTCATTAAGCTTGTTTCTGTAGATCCACTTGACTCCAATGACATTATGACCATGAGGTTTGGGAACCAACTTCCAGACCCTGCACCTCTTGAACTATTTCAGTTCCTCCTACATAGCTCCAATCTAATGTTGGTCTATGTTGGCCTCTTCAAACTTCTTGGGCTCCACTTGGGATAGAAATCTTGAATACATGGTTATGTTCTGACTTTTACTCCTTGTCATTACTCCATGACTTGCCTCACCAATGATCTAGTGTGCTGGATGATCTCTCAAATGTCTGACTATAGGTGGCAATCTTCTTTCAGCAATAGGGGCATCTTCTTATTGATCTTCATCCACTCCTAGTGTGCTAGGTAGATCTTCTGGAGTATCCATATAACCTTCGATGACTAGTGATGTTTCCTTGATGGTCAGCTTGTCCATCATCTGTTCTGTACCTGTAGTACTATGAGAGGAACTAGGTAGTCCATTGTTAATCATGGTAGACTCATCAAAGACTATATGAACTGATTCTTCTATAGCTTGGCTTTTCAAGTTGTAGATCCTATAGGCTTTGCTATGATTATTGTACCCAACAAATATTCCATCATAGGATTTGGCAGCAAACTTAGTCATATAGGACTTGTCATTGTGAAGCACAAAGTATTTACTACCAAAGATTCTGAGATAGCCTAGATTTGGTTTTATGCCCTTCAAGATCTCATAGGGCGTCTTCTTGTGATCTTTGGTGATAGAGGCTCTATTGAGGATATGACATGCAGTATTTACTGCCTCAGCCTAGAAATATTATGGGAGAGATGTATCACTCAACAGTGTTCTACCAGCCTCTATGAGAGTCCTATTTTTCCTCTCAACTATCCCATTTTGCTGGGGTGTTCTAGGAGAAGAGAATTCTTGATGAATCTCATGCTCTTCACAGAACTTTGTCATGCTATCAGACTGGAATTCTGTCCTATGGTCACTTCTGATTTTGACCACAGAACAGCCAAGATCATTCTAAATTTGCTTGATAAATCTCATGAAGACATCAAGGGTTTCATCCTTCTTCTTAAGAAAGAACACCCAAGTAAACTTGGAATAGTCATCAACTACCACAAGGGTGTAGACTTTCCTACAAAGACTGTGAATTGGCATTGGACCAAATAGGCCCAAGTGCAAGAGGTATAAGCACTTCACAGAGTCTCTGGTCCCAATACCCTTAAAAGAGACTTTTGTCTGCTTACCCTTTTGGCAAGCTGAGCAAATGCCCTCCTTAGAGCACTTCACAATGGGGTCATTCCTAACTAGCTCTTGACTGAAGAGCTTGCCAATAGTCAAGTAATTCAAATGGGCTAGTCTCTTGTGTCACTGGACATAGTAGGATACTTTCTCATTTGCCACCAAACAGATAGAAGAATCTGTGTCTAGACATAGAAAGTTCAAGCAATAAACATTTCCACTACTAGTACCAATCAAAATGACCTCTTGGTCACTTGACCTCCTAATTAGGCACTCATCATTGTGGAAGACAATTACATAGCCAAGATCAGAAAGCTGGCTTATGCTTATAAGGTTGTGTTGCAACCCTTTAACATAAGCCACCTTTGTGATGGTGACTATGCCATTGGTGATCTTACCATACCCTCTGGTTACACCTCTGTCTAAACCTCCAAAGATGACTTGGGGTATATCTTTTACTGGAGTAAACTCCTTCAAGTTGCTCCTTGTTCCAGTCATGTGCATGGAAAAACCATTGTCCAAGTACCATATAAGGGTATGGCACCTTGAACTATCCTGCAATATACAAATTACTTAACCTTAGGACCCCAATATCTATTGGGTCATAGGTGCATGTTAGCATGAAACTGAACATGTCCACCAGCAGAATTTCTGACTGTTGGACTGACCCTAGCTCTGGCCATATTGGGATTATGCTAGCAGTCAATGGAAAAATGCCATATCTTACCACAGCACCAACAATCATGTATATTATATCTTATTTTCTGTGAAGGCCATACAGCTTGATGAGCAGCAACCTTGACAGGAGGAAGAAGTACTGCAGCCTTTTTCTGATTTCTTTCAGCCAGAATTTGACTGAAGGTAAGTCTTATAGCTGGCTGATTTGGTCTTCCCTGAGTGCCAGCAGTAGCTAGCTTATTTTCAAAAAGCATGCTTCTGATGGCTTCAGATATGCCCAGATCAGCCTGATTCCTAGACTTTTCCTTAGTCAGAACCTTTGTTGTCAGATTCTAAGCCTTGGCTGCAGTAATATTCTTGAGAGTTAGTGCAGAAGCACCAAAGATAAATGGTCCAGATTGGGCCATTTGAAATTTCTCATTGGCAGCCTTGACTACACACACCCTGCCAAAACTTTCATCGTGCCAGTGAACATTTTTGTTCACTCCAGATGAACAACTCCTCTCTCAGTGACCATAAGAACTTTCTTGGTCATACTTATTAGAAGGTATCAAAACTTTTATGAAAAGAATGGGAGGCTTAGAAGCAATAGGCTGAGGTGGAACTGGAGCTTTGCCTTTCCTTTTGGAAGGAGCAACTCTTGTGCTTCCCTTGAATCCCAACCCCTTCTTGCCCTTTTGATAGGAGAAGGAGTCTATCAAGGGGAGGACAGTACTTGGCTTAGAATAGCTAGCCATTATTCTTTTCTCCTTCTCAAGCTTATCTTCAAGCTCCCTGATGAGATAATTCTTTTGCTTGATGGAGGCAACCTGAATGTCCAAGAGGGACTTTAGTTGGCTAATTTCCCTAGCTTTCTGGTCTAACAGATTTGATGTTACAGTCTGCTGGGAAACTGCAAGCTTAAGAGATGAGATCTCTTTAACTTGCTTCTTAGATAACTTCTTGACCTTCTTGAAGGCATTCAGAAGTTCTTCATAATTATCAATTAGTTTATTGACATCTCCTTCAGATCCAGAATCTTCTTCATCATAGGGTGAAGAGGCTTCTAAGCAAGGATTAGTCTCAAACTCAGACAGATAAGCAGAGTCAGGTGATAGATGTACCTTTCTCTGACCAGGCAGATCCCGGTTGCTTTTCTCATCAGTTATTGCCATCAGCCCTATGCAGTTGTGGACATCTTCATCCACCTCTGACTCCCTGTCTGATAGTGTTAGAGGGGCTCTGATTCCTATCCTACCTAGAGGATTGACTTCTCCAGCTATAATAGCTTCATCTTTAATAGTAGCAGCAACTAGCCCAATATAGGCTTCCTCTTCTTCAGACTCTGAAGATGATGAGTATGTCCAAATCTTTTCCTTCTTGGCAATGAAGGATTTTCCTTATTTCCTTTGTGTTGGTGTTGCTTCTTCTCCTCAGTCTCCTTCCTCTTCTCTGGGTAGTCAGTTATCACATACCTAGGATTGTTGCAACAGTAGCAAATAACTTTAGAGGTGTTATATTTATTATGTTTAGAACCATACCTGTCAGTCTTGGACTTATTCTTTTTGTGATGAGTGGAATTGGAAGGCCTTTTCTTTTAATGCTTCTTCTTCATTAACCTCTGGAGTTGTCTATAAAAGGCTGTGAAATCTTCATCAGACATACTGTTGTCTGATACCTCTGAGTCAGAGCTGTCTGACTCAGCTGGTCTTCTTGGTGGAGAAGGAATCCTTTCCTTTCCTTTCCTTATGCTTTTAGCTTTGAAGGCCAAGGAATTTTCTTTGGCCAGTGATTTGTTGGAGGCATCCTCCTCCTTCCTGGCAGCCAGCTACATCTCATAGGAGAGCAGCTTCCCAAATAATATTTGGGGAGGAGTGTCAGCAAGCTTGACCATCTCTATTATGGCACATATCTTAGTATCCCATTCTCTAGTGAGAGATCTGAGAAACTTGTTATTGATTTCATAATTATTAAAGACCCTTACATAGGTCTTCAACTCATTTATAATCATGAAGAATCTTTTATAATAGGTAGTTATGTTCTCCTTCAGGATTTGCCTGAAAGCCTCATACTCTTGGTTGAGCAGAGACTACCTATCATCTGTTACCTCATCAGTACCCTCCATGTAGACCACAAGGGTGTCCCATATCTCCTTGAAGGTCTGATAGTGAACCAAGTTCAGGAAGGTTGAGTCATCTACAGCACTGGCTATGATGTTCTGTGCTCTATTGTCTAGGCCATCTAGTATGACCTTATCTTTGGTCATTTCAGAGAGTATCTTTGGTGTCTGGATGTTGGCATCCAGAGCAAAGACCTTCATGGGAATGACAGGTCCCTCCCTAACAGTTGTAAAAATTCTTGGATCATAGGCTTCCATGAATAGCCTCACCCTTTCCTTCCATATTCCAAACTGCTCCTTTCTGTAGATGGGGAGTTTCATTGAACTCAGCTCTCTCTAGCTCTCTCCTGAGCCCATGACCACTTAGCAGTAGCTACCTTGGAGGATCACTCAGATTATTAAATCCTTTTTGAGTAACCTCCCTCTGATACCACATGAAAGATCTAATTTTCAAGGTAGCTAGCAACCTAGAGGGGGGGTGAATAGGTCTTCTTAGGTCTTTTGAGAGTCTTTTTAAATCACTTGATTGTGTCTTTTAGCTTTCAGCTTATAGTGATCTAGAGCTTGTCCTTAGCACCTGCAATTAAGAAAATAAAAGCAAACACAGAAAAATACACAAGTATTTTATAGTGGTTCCCCAAAATTATGGGTGCATCCACTCTCCTCCCACCTTGCTAACTTCCTGTTAGTCAAGTCACTTCTCCAAACCAATGCTCCAAGGAGCTTACACCTCAGATCCCTCAGGATCTCTCAGTCTCCTCCAAGACTTACACCTCAGCCACCAAGGCCTACACTCAGTGATACAAGTATCACCTACCTCAAGCACTTAAGCCCTACCACTCAGGCTATGGAGGATTGCCCTACCTCAGAGCAAGCTTACTTCTACAACTCAGAGAGAGACCCTCCTACAGTTCAGGCAAAACTGCCCTACTTATCAGTGAGTAAAACTCACCTACCTCGGAGAGAAGCACTCTCCTACAGCTCAGGCAAATTTTCCCTACCTCAGACCCAAAGGTCCTACAGCTCAGATCTAGAAGGATCCTACAAAGAGAAATAGTTTAACTAACTTTGACACAGAGAAATTTCTCTTTGTTAACCACTTGAGCAGAAAACTTTCTGCTCCAACTCTCCTCATAGTAGGGAAAGGATTTGTTGGAGGAACTAAGAAGATAACTTCTAAACTTGTTGTTGAAGGCTAAAGATCTTTTGATCTTGAGTCTTCAAATAGCTCAATGAACCTGCCAAAGGTTGAAGGTTCTTCTTTCTTCAGAACATATTCTGAATCTGTTGTGGCAGATGGAGACTTGCACAGCTAACTGAACTTTTCTTGCTAGAGAGTTTCAAGCTTTTCACATGCAGTAATGGAGAAGAAGATGAAGATGGCTGCTCTCCCTTTTTGAATAATGTATGCCCTAAAGTTCTCTTTGTCTTGGCCATATCTCTTCCTTTCGTAATTCGCCGATCAACGGCTCTTAGAGATCGGTGGGCCCCACCTGCAGCTTACAGCTACGCCTTGCTTTAACGGAAGAAGACGTACAGTAGCTTCACGACACATTTTGTCATATAGTGCAGCTTCCCCGAGTCTGATTTGACCTTAGTTGACTTTGTCAATTTTGCTGACATCAGCACCTGTGGTCTTAGCCAAAATGGAGCATGAGAGAATAGGTGTTGAGTAAGTAAGCATCACTCAATGCCAAAACATTTAGACAGATTCACTATCTCTTGGCGTTGAGTGGGTCACCTTCACTCAACGCCAAACTACTTAGAATAATAAGTCTGATTCTAGGCATTGAGTGATTCAGCTCCACTCAACGCCAATCTTGCTTTATCATCTTTCAGTTGCTTGGCATTGAGTGAGTAAGCATCACTCAACGCCAAACCCCTTAGACAAAATTCTGTCTTCACTAGGCATTGGCAATGTTGAGTCAGTAACCTCCACTCAACGCTTTTTGTCATAACCAAATTTTTGTTTGCATTGAGAGCGTTGAGTGAACACGCCTCACTCAACGTTTTCTGCCTTAGCCAATTTTCTGTATTTAATAGCATGGCGTTGAGTGAGTTGACTTCACTCAACGCCTGTGGACTTAACCACATTTTAGCTCATTCTAACTTAGGCTATGATAGTATAGACTACACTCAGTACTATAAGTTATCTGGCATTGAGTGATGTTCTTTCACTCAATGTCTGTGGACTTAGACAGATTTCTGTCATCTCACACCTTAGGTAAGTGTTTACCTGACTTAGCCACTTAGGCTACCTGACCTATCATAGTCATCTATAGACATGTGTATATCATTGATAATATTGACTTCACTCAAATCCAGGACATTGTGGGCAATGGACCCAAAAATTTTCTTATTCAAGGATTCATCAGAATACCAGATATCAAATTCACTAAGTGTCATAAAGTCCTCAGGATTCTGCTGAAAGGACTCGACAGGAAGTCCATTAAATCCTCGGATCTTTTTCTATTTTCTATTAAATTAATTTTTTAGCTCGTGAAAAGAGTTTTGAGAATCACTTTTCAAAGAATTCAATTAGAGGTTCTGAGAGTCTCCTTGGGAAAAGACTCAGATTGTATTGGTTCAAAACCTCCTTATCAAAAGATCTGGTGATTACTTATAAGTGTCTCCTTATCAAAAGACTCTAGCACTATGATAGTGAATTCCTACTAAGGGGGTAAAAGAGTGGATGTACCCAGATTTTGGGGAACCACTATATTTCTTGTGTCTTCTATGATTGTGCTTTATTCTATGATTTAATTATTGTTTGTGCTGTAATTATAATTATATGTTATAATTCTGGTTAATAGCCTATTTAAATGCAAATTCTGTGAATTATATAGTTAGATTTAAATAATATTTAATCTCTATTCACCCCCCCCCCCTTCTCTAGAGAAATCTCTGAGAAATTACTCAATTTTTCTCCCATTTCATTAACTTCATTTGATAATTTTCTATTTTATTTTAATAAAGTTTATTTTCATATTTTCACAAATCATAATCTTTTAAACTTTTATTGAAAACTTTACAAGTTTGTAAAAATTTAGAATAAGGGAGGTCTACTAAAATAAGAAAACATTGCTTTCATGTTTTCCAATAATTATAACCAGTGCTAGTGAATAAGGGAGGTCTACTAATTTCTTACCCCTTAGAAAATATGTGATCATAGTGCGCTCTTATTCTCGATGGTGAAACCATTTTGTAAAAACCTCCCTCTGATACCAAGTGTTGGATCATATGTCGCCTTAAGAGGGGGGTGAATGAGGGCTTTTTAATTTTTAAGTGAAACTTTGGAATTTATTACAAATATTGAAAATGATGAAAACAATTTCTCGTAAAATACACTTATATACAATTAACACTCTGAAAATCAGGTATGATAAAATGAAGATTTCATTGCACAATGAAAAATACAAAAGTGATGATTTTAATAAAGCTTGAAATCGAGGCTATTAGTAAAAAAATCCTTTTTATGAATACACTCGTCTTTCTTCTAAAGACCGGTCAGTTATAGCCTATCTCATCCTAGATACAGCCTCTAGTCTCCCCCTAGATCTCTCCTCAACCTAGTCGCTGCACACAAGGTGGTGAATTCTCCCTAAATCACACAAGGGCCTAGTTGCCACACACAATTTGGCTATTTCTCTATTATTTACACCAATAAATGAAAAAATACAAGAAATGAAATCAAAAACTAAAACTCCCTTAAGTGTAGAGCTCTATACGAGATGATGAAGTGCCATAAAGATTGTTAGAGTTTAAGTATACGAATGTCTCCTCATTCTTAAACTTTGAATGTTGTTGGGAGTTTTCAGGAATCGAAGATGTACAGGCCGAGTGTGCATGAGAATGAAGGCTCCAGGAGGTGTGTAACATTAAATACATGAATTCTCTGCCTTTTATATAATTTGTCGCTATCACCTGCGATAGGTAGCTATCACTAGTGTTATCTTCTTAAGCTGTCATGTGTCCTATGTCAGGGTGTTCATGCCGGTTGAAAAGAAAACGTGGTTGGGTCATGGGTCTATCGCGATCAATATTCCACTATCTCCTGGTGATACCACAAAAACTTTATGTCATGGCTCAACCATGTGGGATGTGGCTGATGTCATCAAGGCTATCGTTGGCGATAGCAAGATAACACCCAAGATATTGCATTTTTCAAAACTGTTCTTCTATTCTTCAAATCATATCCAAAGGAGTAATAAACATGTTATATCTGCACACCATAAATAAACTATGATCAAACACATTCGAGATTTATTATTCTCAAACCAAGGAGTGTGTAACGCATGCTCCAACAAATATTATTATAAGGGTGGTCATTTTATGAAAGATTAATGGTAAAATCTGCCAAGAACCTCCCATCCTAAGGGATATATGGATATACCCTTTATCCTATATTTCTCCTTACAATGGAAGTGTTGAACCCAAGGTAATGTGGTGTCCACCTAACTGTCCATCCATAAACTAGTTGTGGTATTTGGATAGTGGTTGCTTCAAACATATGATTAGAGATAGGCATTTTTTGGGAGAGTACTATAGGATTAAGATTGGAATTAAAGTCAAGTTTGGGGACTCCAGTTGTGGTCAAATTTAAGGCTATGGGATGATCAATGTTGAATCAATAACCTTTGATATGGTAGTTTATGTAACGCCCCGAAACTCAAAAGAGGAACGGGTGACGTTTTAAGCTAAGTCTGGGACTTGGAGCAAGTGTCACGGGCGTGTCACGGGCATGACACGGGCGTGACACGGGCGTGTCACACTTGGGAGTTTTCTGGGTCATGTACACGGGCCATGACACGGGCACAGACACGGGCGTGTCACATGTGACACGGGCGTGTCGGGTGCCGTGTTGCAGGCCGTGTCCTCCTCGGGAAATAAGTGTTGGCAGTTGTACATGGGCCGTGACACGGGCACAGACACGGGCATGTCGCTTGTGACACGGGCGTGTCGGGTGCCGTGTCGCAGGTCGTGTCCTTCTCGGGAAAAGAGTGTTGGTCGTTGCACACAGGTCGTGACACGGCCGTGTTGCATGCGACACGGGCGTGTCGGAGGCCGTGTCTAATGCGTGTGCTGGTTGTCGCATCGGTCGAGACGGCGAATGGGTGACACGGCCATGCACACGGCCGTGTTGCAACCCGTGTTCGGCCCAGATTTTGTAATTTTAGGCCTAATCGTAGTCGTTCGTTTCCTTTGCTTGGGATCCGACGGCTGGGAGTGGATGCTGGCGGTTTAAACCCGGAAATAGGGTTTGCAATCCCTCATTTCATCCCCTTGGTTCTCTTTCTAAAGTCTAGAGAGAGGGGAGAGCAAGGAGGAAGGAGGAGACCAAGATCCGGCCGCCGGTGGAGCTTCGGAGCTCCGAATCGCAATCCGAGTTCAGATCCGCGAAGGCGACGCCGTTACGGTGCTTTCCAACCGTGTAGATTTTTTATGGCGCCGCGGAAGAACACAAGGGTAACGATTTCTCATCCTAGGGCATGTGAAGCCCTCTTTTCCTTTGCATAGGAAGCCCTCTCTCGCGAGTGAGCGAAGAGTTGGAGCGTTCCTCGGGATAGATATGTGAAGTCCCCCTTGTATAGAGCCCGTATGCAAAAACAGGCATAGGCATTGTGTGTGAAGCCTATCCGGACAAGTAGAGCCGGATCGGTGATGTTGCATTGCATATGAATCGGGGAAGACTCCGGATGTTTGGGCATTTTTCGGGTTTTCTACGTGGTAGATTGCAGTAGGGAGCCTTGGAGATTAACTCCAAGGTGCACCCGGAAAACTGGACAAAAGCGGGTTTTGCCAACACGATGGTCGGGGAGCCAACGTGAACATAACCGGGTTATGTGATTGTTGTGGCGAAAACGGGACTCGGTGAGTCTTGACCTGCGCATATGGCTTAAATTTTTGTTGCGGAATGAGCATGGGTCAGGCAGAACCGTACCCAATCTATGTCGTTTGGTGGGACCGTTGGCATGGATGAGAGTCTTCGGCGGTCTATGGCTTAAATTGTCGTGACCAAGGCCAGGAAGACAAAATGCTCATGTGATTGGCCGTCCAAGGGGCGGTGGTGGAACGGGAACGTCTATGGCTTGAATTGACGTGACGTTGGCCGGTTCGCCGTGAATGTGCCCTGTGTGCACGAGGTGTGTGATCGTGCGAGCCTACGCCTGTGATGAAGTGTGTTTACACTATTATGATGCTATACTAATAAAGTGCAGTGTTGGTACCCTAGTTTTGATTTGAGTTTAGTCCTCTCCTTTGTGCTCCTTGACCCAAGAAATATCTATGGTCAATGGTTAGAAGTCTAGCTGTAGAGTCCTCACTTTTCCAGATTGAGAATTTGGTTAAGTAGTTTTTTCGTTCGACTATAGTCGAACGCCGCTCGACTATCGTCTATCGGCTGATCGACGATCGTCTATCAGTTGGTCGACGCTTTGTCTGCGTTGATAGCTCGACTATCTGTTCTGATAGATCGACTATCTGATAGTTCGACTATCTGTTGATAGGTCGACTATCTGTTTTGCGTTGATAGTTCGACTATCTGTTGATAGTTCGACTATCTGCTTGGCGAGGTAGTTCGACTATCTGTTCTGATAGATCGACTATCTGATAGTTCGACTATCTGTTGATAGGTCGACTATCTGTTCCGCTTTGATAGTTCGACTATCTGTTGATAGTTCGACTATCTGTTTCGTCTTGATAGTTCGACTATCTGTTGATAGTTCGACTATCTGTTGTCTTTGATAGTTCGACTATCTGTCCTGATAGTTCGACTATCTGATAGTTCGACTATCTGCTGATAGATCGACTATCTGGTTTGGTTTGATAGTTCGACTATCTGTCCTGATAGTTCGACTATCTGATAGTTCGACTATCTGCTGATAGATCGACTATCTGGTTTGGTTTGATAGTTCGACTATCTGTTGATAGATCGACTATCTGTTTTCTGAGGTAGGTCGACTATCTGCTTGATAGGTCGACTATCTCTGTGCGCTTGATAGTTCGACTATCTGTCCAAGATAGATCGACTATCTGATAGTTCGACTATCTGCTCTGATAGTTCGACTATCTGCCGGGGTAGTTCGACTATCTTCTTCGATAGGTCGACTATCTGGATCGTTCGACTATCTGCCTGATAGTTCGACGATCTCCGTGCGTCGGTCGACGATCTCCGAAGGTCGTTCGACGTTTTCTGTCTGCCTTTGTATTTTGTATTTATTTATTATATTTAATTAATTAATACATTTTCTGGCACATTATTTTAAGCTGTATGATAAAATTACCAGGCAATATTTGCTCCATCTCTTTTGCCTGAGTCAAATCTTTTTAAGATAAAGTTGTTTGTCTTATTAGCTGTCTTTATAAACTACTTTATCTATTGTCAGCCATTTATAGCCGTTAGACTGAAAAGTCTTCTTTTTGTTATAAAGAGATTATTTCTGATGTGACTTTATTTAGTCCTTCTGTTATTTGATTTAAGCCTGCAGCTTCTTAGAAAGAGGTTTATTCCTTTTATAGAATGTTTGTTGCAGAGATGTTTTTGTCTTCTTGATATTTACAGCCCAGGTCTCAAGGCTCAGAAGAAGACAAATAATTCAAATGGAAGAGAGCCGTTGCTTGCTGATGATTATATAAAGGACCCTTTGAAGAAGGATTCAAGCTAGCTAATAGCTAACCAGTTGTTCATCCAAGCTTTCAAGCCTTCATCAAGAAAAGGATTTCTGCTCTCAGCAATTTCCATCTAACTGAGAAGTGTTAAGATCTTCATCTCTTCTTCACCTGAGTTCTCCTGCTTTCAGGAAGTTCAAACTCAGAGTTCCTTTGAAGAAGAAGAAGAAGAAGATAGCTGCTTGAAGATCTTTGATTTTATTATTTACTTTCTTCCTGTAGCTTTTCCTTCAGAACTTTCTGAAGAGTTTTCTGCACTGAAGCAAGACTTCACCTGGACATCTTTGAGCCAGGGGGAGCCTTGATTCTTTAGTGCATTCTAGCTCAGTGCAAGTTTTTGTGCTTCTCTAATCTTTGTAAAATAGAGAAGACATATTAACCTTCTTCCCCCTCCTGTACAGGGTTATTACTCCCTTCAAAAGTATCCCTTGGTGGCAGGGCACCTGATCAAAAACCTGTGCTTGGTTTTTAGACACCTGATCAAAAGTCTAAAGGGTTTCTGGGTCTACCTGAAGCAGATCCTGTTGGTGGCAGGGCACCTGATCAAAAACCTGAGTGGATTCCTACCGTGTGGGTAGAAGAGTGGACGTACCCAAGTTGTTTGGGGAACCACTATAAATTTCCTTGTGTCATCTGGATTCTATTGTTTAATTCCTGTATTGTGGCTGTGATTAGATATAACTAGGTTGCTAGTTGCTGATTAGGTTTTCCAAGCCTTAACTGTAATTACAGTTAGCTTGAGTTTGTACACATCACTTGTGTTAGGCTATAGGGTTAACTTTATATCTATAATCTTTTCATTCCGCACTTCACTCCAAGGGAGTTGGGTAGACTATTAAGTTTTGTCTGTGCAAAATTTGATAACTCTATTCACCCCCCCCCCCCTCTAGAGTAGTATCTATCCCTTCACTTTCATGCAGGGAAAGAGCATCGCCGCCCAGATTTTGGGGGCGGGATCGTTATAATTTGGTCAGCATTGTTGACCGTTATTTTGTGTACCACTGGGCAGTGGATTGTGTCTTGCAGGTGCTGCGGAGCCGAGCGAGAAATAGCGGGCTAAAGCCCATGTTGCGGTGCTGGCCCTCGAAGGCCTAACCTTTTTATGTTTTCCGTTTATCTCGTGTATGGTCGGCCTGCGAGCCAAAGTATGAAAGACACTCCTGTTTGAGGAAACTATTGTAAGGCCATAAGGCCGGTACTTTTGTATTTAACATTCCTATTTCTTTTGAGTAGTGGACATTCGTGCTTGGCAGGGTTCTTATATTTGTGCAACTTAATAAATTGCTTCCGCTAGAATGACTCTATGTAGGTCGTTTGTGATTGGTTGTATGGTTTCAACGCGTAACCAACCGGTCTGTTCGTAGTATATGGCGTCGGGCCCCGGCCGGACCTACTGCTATATGCTATGTGACGGATAGGGGTGTTACAAATTGGTATCAGACTACTGGTTTTGGTAAAACTTAAATGAATTTGTGGGCGAATTCACTTTAAGGGGTGGTGAGCACATGTGTGTGCGTCATCATTATAACATGAAAAGAACCCATGAATGTCCACTTAGGAATGAAAATACACGTGTTTGAGGAACCTGCGTGTTCCTATAATTGTTGTTTGCAATATTGTTTGGTCGCTTATCGGTGTTTTGCACGATTATAGGTGACCAGAAGTGGTGCTAGACCGTCGGAATTGCCAGGTTCCGAGGCAAGCAGCGCACCAAGTGATGCGCCTGCAACACTTCTATCAGCCGAAAACATTAGGTTGGTGGCAGAAGCTGTCATGGCAATGATTAATGTGCAACCTGCAAGGCAGGTGCAGCAGCCTGCTCCTGCGGTAGAGCAAGTGCCGCTCCAAGCGGCGGAGCCTAGAAGGGTTGAACAGGTGACGGTGGAGCCGGAGTTGCCTCGGAGAGCAACTGAGAGACAGCTTAAGCATGTGATGGGCTTCCATCCACCGGTGTTCTCGGGAACGGGAACCCCGACCCAGGCCGAAGATTGGCTCTCAAGAGTCAATAGGGTGATGACAGCAACAGAAACGGAAGAGTGGCAGAAGACCACGATAGCAACGTTCCTATTGGACGGGGATGCGAGATTATGGTGGGAAGGCCTAGAGCTACACCAGTTGAGGGGAAGGCTATTGGCCGAAGTACCTATGGAGGAGTTTTCGAGATTGTTCATGGCTCGATACCTCCCCTCAGGGCAGAGGATTGCATTGGAGAACGAGTTCCAAAAGCTAGTGCAAGGAGATAGCACTGTAGACGAGTACCTCCACGAGTTTACTCGATTGGGGAGATATGCTAGCGCTACCTTTGCCGACGAGGAGCGAAAGACTAACCACTTCTTTGAAGGGTTAAGAGATGAGCTGAGGTTGCTACTGTCGGGGCCCATGGCGCAGGGTTTCATGACCCTGGTCACCTCGGCCCGGTCCTTGGAGAAGGACATGAGAAATGTGCAAGCTAAGAAGGAATCTGGTGGGAAGAAATCGGAGTTCAAGGCGCCGACTACGTCGAAGTCGGGCTACCGCAGATTCTACAAGAAGGCTAGTACGTCTGGTCCAGCTTCTTCTGCAGGTGCCTCGGGGGCAACTACCAATCGAACCTCGGGCGCTTGTTTCACGTGTGGAAAGACGGGGCACTTTGCCCGCGATTGTTGGAGCGGATGCCCAAAGTCCGAAAGAAAACAAGGAGCGACCTACGAAGAGAAGGGCAAGGCGGTGGAGTCAACCGCGTCCCATTATGCTCCGACCCAACCTAGAGTGTACAACTTGGGCCAGTAAGAGGCCATTAAACAAGCTGATGTGGTGACAGGTACGAGTTAATTTATAGCAAGTTAACTTTAAATACTGTTATTTATTGCTTGTTAGCCTAATATGGTTTGCATAGGCTTTGTTTTGATTAGCGATAGTCCGGCACGGGCACTGTTCGATACGGGAGCTTCACACTCCTTCTTGTCCGAAAATTTTATATCGCGCATCGGAGTCCCTTCTTCGATGGCGAAGGACAAGTTGGATGTGTTGCTACCGAATGGGTGCTCGATGCGTGCGGACAGAGTGTGCGCCGTAAAGGTTCACATAGGGAGCCAAGAGTTTGACTTGCTAGCGTCATTGCTGCCGCTAGTAGAGTTCGACGTTATCTTTGGGATGGATTGGCTTTCGGAGCAGAAGGCTTGGATTGATTGCAATAGTAAGGAGGTCAAGCTGGGTGTTGGACGGGAGACAACATTCACGGGACTGAAGGGGTCGAGCAGGACGCTGATGTCTGCTCTTCAGAGTGGTAAAGGCAGTTCGTGTTGGCGCAGAGCTGTTCTTCGCAATAGTGGGGGCTGTAGAGCCAAAGTACGCATTGGATAGTATCCTCGTGGTTTGTGAATACCCCGACGTGTTCCCAGATAGTCTTCCTGGAGCCCCACCGCAGCGAGAGATTGATTTCACTATCGAGCTTATGCCAGGTGCAAAACCTGTGTCACGTGCTCCTTATAGGCTGGCACCGAAGGAAATGGCAGATTTGAAAGTTCAGCTAGAGGAGCTGATGGAGCAAGGTTATGTGCGTCCAAGCTCGTCGCCTTGGAGCGCACCGGTCCTATTCGTTAAGAAGAAGGATGGGAGTATGCGGCTGTGTATCGACTACAGAGAGTTGAACAAGCTGACGGAGAAGAACAAGTACCCGATCCCGAGGATTGATGATCTCTTCGATCAGTTAGTCGGATCGTCGGTATATTCTAAGTTGGACTTGAAGTCGAGGTACTATCAGTTGAGGATCAGGGAGTGTGATATCCCGAAGACGGCGTTCAGCACAAGGTATGGGCATTTCGAGTTCACGATCATGCCGTTTGGACTAACGAATGCGCCATCAGTGTTTATGGACTTGATGAACAGGACGTTCCGAGATTTCCTGGACTGCGTTGTGATCGTCTTTATTGACGATATATTGGTGCACTCGCAGTACGAAGAAGATCACTTCAAGCACTTGCATCTGGTGTTGGAGACTCTGAGAAGGAATGAACTGTATGCGAAATTCTCCAAGTGCGAGTTCTGGCTACCCTCAGTAGCATTCCTTGGTCACATTGTTAGTGGGGAAGGTATAGCGGTGGATCCGGCGAAGATCGTTGTGATACGGGAGTGTCCTGCGTTGTCTTCTATCGCGGAAGTCCGTAGTTTTCTCGGGCTTGCCGGATATTACAGGCGCTTCGTAGAGAACTTCTCGCGGATAGCGCTACCTCTCACGAAGTTGACAAGAAAAGATCAGAGATTCTTGTGGACGCAGGAGTGCGTGCAAGCTTTTGAGGAGCTGAAGAGACGGTTGACCACGGCGCCAGTGCTTAGTTCGCCGAGTGGGACCGAGGGCTTCAAGGTTTATAGTGACGCCTCGGGTAGTGGTTTGGGCTGCGTGTTATTGCAGCATGGGAGCGTGATAGCTTATGGATTGCGTCAGCTAAAAGTGCATGAAAGGAACTATCCGGTCCACGACTTGGAGTTGGCGGCTGTGATATTTGCACTTAAGCTATGGAGGCACTACCTATACGGCATAAGGGTCGATATATATACCGATCACAAGAGCCTGAAGTACCTGTTGGATCAGAAGGATCTTAACATAAGGCAGAGGAGGTGGATGGAGTTCCTGGGGGACTACACCTTCAAAATTCATTATGTACCCGGGAAGGGCAATGCGATTGCTGATGCGTTGAGTTGCAGGGCTCCCGCCCAAGCCAAATGGTTGTCGGTGCATGATGAGCGGCTAATACGGGAGTTGGAGGAGCTTGAGATCTGTTGCGTTGACAAGCAGACGAGCGCCAAAGCAATGTTGAACTGGACAGAGGTTCAGTATGACCTGGCTGACCGGGTTTGGCAGGCATTGGAGTTAGATGACTCCATGAAGGAGCTTTTGGAGGCAGCATTGGATGGGTCAAATTCCCAGTTCTCAGTGGAAGATTGGTTGTTAAGGAAGGACCATCGGTTGTGCGTCCCAAGCGGGGGTAATCTACGGGCGGAGTTGATGTACGAGGCTCATCATACCAAGTACTCAATCCACCCAGGGAGCACAAAGATGTACCATGACCTCAAGAAGCTGTTTTGGTGGCCGGGGCTCAAGAAAGACGTAGCGTTGTTTGTGGCTAAGTGCCAAACGTGCGCCTTGGTGAAGGCGGAGTGCCAAAAGCCGGGAGGATTCTTGAAGTCCTTGCCTATACCGGAGTGGAAGTTCGATGACATATCGATGGACTTTGTGCATGGTTTGCCAAGGTCGCAGAAGGGGAACGACGCCATCTGGGTGATCGTAGACCGGCTAACTAAAGTGTCGCACTTTATTCCGCATAGGAAGGATGACTCGGTGGAGAAGTTGGCAAAGCTTTATGTGAATAATATAGTTAGACTGCACGGTGTGCCCCGTAGCATTGTGAGTGATCGCGATGGGCGTTTCACATCAAATGATTGGAGGTTAGTGTAGTAGATGCTGGGGACAAGGTTGAAGTTCAGCACAGCCTTCCATACGCAGACGGATGGGCAGACCGAGAGAGTCAATAGAACGATGGAGTACATGCTACGCATGTGTGTTCTAAACTTCTGGAAGCATTGGGAGGACCACCTGTATTTGGTGGAGTTCGCGTACAACAACAGCTACCAAGCGAGTATCCAAATGGCGCCCTTTGAGACCCTGTATGGTAGAAAGTGTCGCACGCCGTTATCGTGGTTGGAAATGGGTGAGGCAAGGTTGTACAAGAAGCAAGAGGTGGAGAGTACTACCTCGTTGGTGCGGATCATTCGGGAGCGCTTGTTGATCGCTCAGGACAGGCAGGCGAAGTATTATAATGCCAAGCACCGGAACGTGGAGTTCGCGGTAGGCGATTGGGTATACTTGAAAGTGAAGCCGTTCAAGGGTGTTTCGCGAGTGAGACGCTTGAAGAAGCTGAGCCCAAGATACCTTGGACTCTTTGAGATTCTGGAGCGGGTCGGCGAAGTGGCATACCGATTGAGGCTATCGGAGGAATTAAGTTGACTACACGATGTGTTCCACATCTCTGTATTGCGGAAGGCGATTCAAGAGCCTTCGCAGGTGATCGCAGTTGATCAAGTACCAGTGGACGAAGGGTTGACGACTAGGGTAAAGCCCGTTCGTATCGAAGACTCTGAGGTCAAGAGGCTCCGTAACAAGGAGATCCGAATGGTTAAGGTCCGGTGGGATAATTGCGGTTGGGAGGAGCTCTCTTGGGAACGGGAGCAAACTATGCTGGAGGAGTACCCGGAGTTATTCCGCTCAGGTACCGTTAAAAGCTTTCAGTTCCTATTGTTTTCCTTTAGTAAATTTCGTGGGCGAAATTCTTTTAAGGGGGAGAGAGTTGTAACGCCCCAAAACTCAAAAGAGGGACGGGTGACGTTTTAAGCCAATTCTGGGACTTGGAGCAAGTGTCACGGGCGTGTCACGGGCGTGACACGGGCGTGTCACGGGCGTGACATGGGCGTGTCACACTTGGGAGTTTTTTGGGTCATGTACACGGGTCATGACACGGGCATAGACACGGGCGTGTCACATGTGACACGGGCGTGTCGGGTGCCGTGTCGCAGGCCGTGTCCTCCTCGGGAAACAAGTGTTGGCAGCTGTACACGGGTCGTGACACGGGCACAGACACGGGCGTGTCACTTGTTACACGGGCGTGTCGGGTGCCGTGTCGCAGGCCGTGTCCTTCTCGGGAAAAGAGTGTTGTTCGTTGCACACGGGGCGTGACACGGGTCGTGACACGGGCGTGTCGGAGGCTGTGTCTAATGCCATGTGCTAGTTGTCGCGTCGGTCGAGACGGCGAATGGGTGACACGTCCATGCACATGGCCGTGTTGCAACCCGTGTTCGGCCCAAATTTTGTAATTTCAGACCTAATTGTGGCCGTTTGTTTCCTTTGCTTGGGATCCGACGGCTGGGGGTGGATGCTGGCGGTTTAAACCCGGAAATAGGGTTTGCAATCCCTCATTTCATCCCCTTGGTTCTCTTTCTAAAGTCTAGAGAGAGGGGAGAGCAAGGAGGAAGGAGGAGACCAAGATCCGGCCGCCGGTGGAGCTTCGGAGCTCCGAATCGCAATCCGAGTTCAGATCCGCGAAGGCGACGCCGTTGCGGTGCTTTCCAACCGCGTAGATTTTTCATGGCGGCGCGGAAGAACACAAGGGTAATGATTTCTCATCCTAGGGCATGTGAAGCCCTCTTTTCCTTTGCATAGGAAGCCCTCTCTCGCGAGTGAGCGAAGAGTTGGAGCGTTCCTCGGGGTAAATATGTGAAGTCCCCCTTGTATAGAGCCCATATGCGAAAACGGGCATAGGCATTGTGTGTGAAGCCTATCCGGACAAGTAGAGCCGGATCGGTGATGTTGCATTGCATATGAACCGGGGAAGACTCCGGATGTTTGGGCGTTTTTCGGGTTTTCTGCGTGGTAGATTGCAGCAGGAAGCCTTGGAGATTAACTCCAAGGTGCACCCGGAAAACTGGGCAAAAGCGGGTTTTGCCAACACGATGGTCGGGGAGCCAACATGAACATAACCGGGTTATGTGATTGTTGTGGCGGAAACGGGACTCGGTGAGTCTTGACCTGTGCATATGGCTTAAATTGTCGTTGCGGAATGAGCACGGGTCAGGCGGAACCATACCCGATCTATGTCGTTCGGTGGGACCGTTGGCATGGATGAGAGTCTTCGGCGGTCTATGGCTTAAATTGTCGTGACCAAGGCCAGGAAGACAAAATGTTCATATGATTGGTCGTCCAAGGGGCGGTGGTGGAACGGTAACGTCTATGGCTTGAATTGACGTGACATTGGCCGGTTCGCCGTGAATGTGCCCTGTGTGCACGAGGTGTGTGGTCATGCGAGCCTATGCCTGTGATGAAGTGTGTTTACACTATTATGATGCTATACTAATAAAGTGCAGGGAAAGAGCATCGCCACCCCGATTTTGGGGGCGGGATCGTTATAATTTGGTCAGTATTGCTGACCGTTATTTTGTGTACCACCGGGCAGTGGATTGTGTCTTGCAGGTGCTGCGGAGACGAGCGAGAAATAGCGGGCTAAAGCCCATGTTGCGGTGCTGGCCCTCGAAGGCCTAACCTTTTTATGTTTTTCGTTTATCTCATGTATGTCTGGCCTGCGAGCCGAAGTATGAAAGACACTCTTGTTTGAGGAAACTATTGTAAGGCCATAAGGCCGGTACTTTTGTTTTTAACATTCCTATTTCTTTTGAGTAGTGGACATTCGTGCTTGGCAGGGTTCTTATATTTGTGTAACTTAATAAATTGCTTTCGCTAGAATGACTCTGTGTAGGACGTTTGTGATTGGTTGTATGGTTTCAACGCGTAACCAACAGGTCTGTTCGTAGTATATGGCGTCGGGCCCCGACCGGACCAACTACTATATGCTATGTTACGGATAGGGGTGTTACAGTTTATGTTGAAGGTTTGAAGCAAAACCTAATCATCATAAGTCAGTTGTGTGACAAGCAGTATAATATAGTATTCAATCACACAACCTCTCAAATTATATGCCTAATGAAGGTAGTGTGATTCTAAATAGAACTAAAAAAGGAAATTTCTATCTAGTAGACTTCTTCTCTAGTGAAAATGAAATATGCTTATTTAACTTAAATAGGAATAATGCTGACGTGTGGCATAGAACATTAGGACACCTAAATATAAAGGTAGTGTCCAAGCTCTACAAGAATAATCTTGATAGAGATATCACACAAAGTACATATATAAAAAAGGCCTTACAGAGCTTGTAAGTTAGTAAGAAAAGAAGAGCATCATTTACAAAGACAAATAAAAATGATTCTTGTAGAATCTAAAATCTTTTGCATATAGATCTATTTGGGCTCATTGTTGTTCAAAGCTTAGGAAGTAAGTCATATTCACTTGTTATTGTGGACGACTTTTCTAGATTTACTTGAGTAATCTTTTTGAGAACTAAGTCTGACACCTTCATGATTCTCTCTAATTTTCTTAGAAAGATCCAAAATGAATTGAATACTTTAGCTGTTATGATCAAAAATTATTGTGACACCAAGTTTGAGTTTTATAAGATGTGTGAATTCTAAAAGAATGAAGGGATCAAGCATAGCTTCTCAGCTCATAAGGCCCCACAATAAAATGGTATTAATGAGAAAAATAGAACCTTGATTGAATCACACAGAACATTATTAGTTGAGGCCAACTTGCCTCTGTCATTTTGGGCTAAGACAGTTAACACAACTAACTATATTTTTAATAGATGTCTCATTCATAAAACTAAGGGTAAGACTACTTATAAGATATGGAAGGGAAAAACTCGAAATATACTATATTTTAAGATATTTAGATGTATATGTTATATTCATAATAATGGTAAAAGTCATCTTGCCAAATTTGACGAGAAGGTTGATGATGGTATCATCTTGGGATACTCCATATCTTACAATTTCTATAGATGTTATAATAAAAGAACATTCAAAATACAAGAAATAATACATGTGATTTTTGATGAGACTAACATACTGTGTTAAGGGAAAAATGTATCCACAAACTATGACGTGCAGGTGAAGATTCTAACCAATTAGATTGATGAACTGGTCGTGAGTCAAGATGATCCAAGCTCCTCTAATCCACCTCCTGATTAATTTGGCCTAGTTTCAAAACCTACTATGTACAACTAGGAAGATAAGGTTGATGAAAATGAACTAATATATGAAGATGATATCTATATAAATGCTCAACCAGTTGAGAATGTTTAAGAAATTCAGGATTAAGCGATTGGAGATGATTAAGTAGATGTTTTAATTCTCTGCAAGTTATGACAGAACTTCTTCCACTAGAGCTTATCATTCTCAGGGATCATCTCACCTCTCAAGTAATTAGGAATATTAATGTGGGTGTGTAAACTAGGAGAAAATTGAGCTCCAAAAGTTTGAAGATGCAAATAATGATCCATACTGGATTATTGCCATCCAAGAAGAACTTACTTAATTTAAAAGAAGCAAAGTATATATATTGGTTGGAAGAAAAAATAATTACCCAATTATTGTAACTAAATGAGTATTTAGAAATAAGTTAGATGTTGAAGGAACAATGGTCAAGAAGAATGTTAGATTGGTTGCTCAAGGATATAGGCCAGAAGAAGGGATTAACTATGATCAAACCTTTGCTTCAGTGGCAAGCCTTGAAGAAATAAGGATATTCTTGGCATATACAGTTCACAATAAGATAAACGTATTCTATATTGATGTTAAAAGTGCATTTTTCAATAACATTCTTCAAGGAGAGGTTTATGTAGAATAACCTCCAGATTTGATCTAGATTATGAATCCTTTTCTATTATTGAGGTTAGGTTTCAAGAGTCTTAAATCTATTTGTTGAACAAGGACGATTGGAATTAATTTCCAGTCGGTCTCATCTACAATTCAATGAGCTTCATGAACTTTATTTTACCATTAAACTCGTTGAAGATGGTATTCTATCGGGAACTATTAATGGAGTTCAAATTAGAATTATTGGACTCGAGGTGACCACGACATTTAATCTACCAACTGGTACTAATGAGTGTGATCATAATAAAGACAAACTTGTTGGAGTTCTACAGATAATGTAATACATTGGTGCTACACCCTCAAACTTGAAGAAGAAGAAGAAGAAGAAGGAAGTGTCTAAAAAGTGCTAGTTTTTAGCTGACATTTGTGGCATAATTTTGTTATGCAAAATATAATGTCATAAAGCAATTTCAAAGGCACGTCTTTAAGTAATGGGGGTTTTAAACTAGGAATAGTATATGTTAAAGCTGGTACAGACTAGGCTTAGAAGTCATGCAGAAATTTCTTATGGAAGAATGTTGAGTATGATGCTCATTGGGAAAAACCCACCACTTGATTTGATATAGAGTTTAAAGAGTGATTTAGTAGGACATTACCCATGCTACATAGAAGAGTTATTTTTATAATAAGGACTTTTTACCTTGGCTACAAGATCATATCCAAAGAAAGCAGCAGAATAACTCGGCTTCAAAGTCATGTAGCGTCGAAATACAATCAATGCAATGTCAAGTGGTAATGGAATATCTGTGAATGCGTAGAAATCTTAAAATAATACTAGATCTTAGTGTGGAATATTTAAGCTATGTTGAAAAGAAAACCTATGTTGTGTAGATTACAAAGAAGCCTCTAAGAAAACAAGGTCTGCGATGATCTCTTAGATCTACTCCAACGGTCATCTCTCTTAAAACTTGTCATGTTGATGATCGTGAATAAAATACAGCCATTATAAGATCTATTTCTAGCAAGTTGTTTGGGTATATGGAAGTAGCTTTCTGAGCATGCTTAAGGAAATCTATATGTGAATTCAAAAGGACAAAAGAAGGTATATATATAGATGATAAAAACAAAAAACAAATAGAGAGGAGAATAAGAATAAAAGCCAGAATGAATGTGAAGAAGAAAAAGAACAAAGAAAGCACAGGGAAAGAAGATCAATCTTCCTCAAGTATGTAATATACAGAAGGAGTATTCTTCTAAACTCCAACAGACGATAAAAGAAGAATCTTCCCCTCTCTGAAGATTCAAATAAATAAGCCCTGATCTTAAGGTTCATTGATGAAGATGATAACTCAAGCTTCTCCTCCAGAGTCATGATTAATAAGAAGAGCATGTTGATGTTTTCTATCTTAATCCATAAAGCATTATAAAGAAATAGTGCCTTCAAGTTGAAGGATACATTATGAAAATTCTATTTCAAATCTACGTTTATAAAGGAGTCATAAGAATCCCTCCTTAAAGGATTCAAAATTGGTTCTGAGAGTCTCCACTCAAAAGACTCGATATTTGATCTCCCTTATCAGCATCTCATTTAGCTTGACCTTATCAAAAACTCCTAATTTTAAGAGTCTCCTTACAAAAAGACTCAGTTGATGAGCTCTCTTATCAATAACTCAATTGGCTTTGGAGAGACCTTATCAATAACTCCCAGTTCTAAGAGTCTCCTTACCAAAAGACTCGGTGATTGAGCTCCCTTATCAACAACCTAATTGGATTCAGAGAGACCTTATCTACAACTTCTGGTTCTAAGAGTCTCCTTATCAAAAAATAAAGACTAGAGATAGTGAAATTTCTACTATGGCAGAAGAGTGACGTACTCATGTTTGGGGAACCACTATATTTCTTGTATCATCTATGTTGCTAGCATTTTCTCTAAATCTCTTATTTTTGCACTTTTGTTATGTTTTGCTTGTGATATGTTAAAAGGGTATTCTGAGAAAAAATTAAAACAGTGAATCTAACTCCTTATAAATATTAAATGAACTTTTATCTATTCACCCCCTCCCCCTCTAAAGTACATGTAAGTGATTAGCATGTCCCATTTCAATTGGTATCAGAGAGAAGTTGACAAGAAAAGGCTAACACCTCGATCAATAAGATCCCCTAAGAATAAATCACTTAATAAAAGTTCATATCATAAATATCAACACATCTCAAAGACGAGAATGTGCAACCACAATACCCCCTATTTGCAATGTAAATAATTTCTCTTTATAGAAATCTAGAATTAGATTGTATATAAACTTTATTGATGAAGAAATCTATCATGTTATCATGACAGGTCATGTAGCTCCAATAAGAATAGATGATAATGGAGAAAGTGTGCTTATATCCAAAGATGAATGGTTAGAAAGAAATAAGAAGGACAAAGGATATGACACTAAAGTCATGAATATTCTTATGGAAATAATGTCTGATGGTCTCTCTCTGAAAGTAGTTAACTGCTCTTCAACAAAAGAAATATGGGAGTCCCTAACCAGATTAACAGAAGGTTTTGTTAATGAAAGGAGAAATGAGTGGTCCACTTTAATTTCTCCTAAGTACATTTTGAAGACAGAAGACATATGTCTCTTTACTGAAACTAGAAGCCAAAGTGAAGAAAGCTTCTCAAGCTCAGACACTGAAGAAAAGATTAAGGATTTTGAAGTCAACAGCACAACTCTCAATAACTGAGACCCTAAGGAGGTCACTTAGGTAAGTGAGGCAACATTTCTTAACTCAACTACATCTAAACCCAGAAAAATACTTTGAAGACCTTTACCTTGCACATCTCAAGAGGTAGTAAAGGAAATCGAAGATCTTAAGGAAGAGTTGGCATCTCTAAAATAAATAATGATGAGTGATGCAACTGAAATTGAAAATTAGATTGTTAAAATACAAAACACAAAACTTAAAAGGAAAATTATCTACCTAAAATCTGAAGTTGCTAAGATGAATAATCAACTTGGCAAGCAAAGGAATTTGAAAATTCCTTGAATAATTGAAACAACAAGCTTAAAGAAATCTCTAAAAAAACGTAAAATAAGGTTTAAGAATCTAAGGCAAGAGCTGATCCTACAATGCCAAAGGGCCCTCCAAACACTCCTGCTTGGAAGAGTCCAGTGGTATTTTTCAAAAGCAAAGCCTAAATACATTCTAAAGATGTTTTATAAACATCAAAGTCTAGAAAAATAATAAGGAAAACCTAACCGGACCAGACTAGACATTCTGACCAGTCGGACCGTGAACCGGTCATGTGACTGGTCCATTCAGGTCTATATAACTGTTCCAGACAAAAATCATCTAAGAATCGCTCAACCTCCCGGTTGGACCGGCCAACGGAAAACCGGGGCAGTTTTTTTTGCAATAGGTCGCGGTTCATTGAGGCGCCATCGATGGAAGATCTAATGGTTCATATTGCTCTTAGCTTTAGGGTTTTTATTATTTTAAGCCTTCTATGGTGTGACTGAGCGCTGAATCCTCCTGGATTTATCTTCTCCTTTCTCTAATCATAGTACACTGTGAGCACAACTATTCTTCAGCGATCTCCCCTCTGAAACCAGATCATCATCGAGTGATCTACCGAGGTACATATTCTTCTCCTTGCGACTATTCTGAACGTACGCATATTTCTTTCTGACTACATCGCTACACGCCTATTTTTCCTATTTATCTTCTTACTCCTCTGGGTTCCATTTTCCAAGTATTCTGCTTGATTTTTAATTGCAGATTGGAAAATCAATTCTAAAGATTCGCAACCCTCTGTTTGGAATCTTTGGATTTTATTTTTTATTTTTCATAGGATTCAATTTCTTCTTCTGTTATTTCTTCTTCCATTCATTCGCCCAATGACAGTCTCCGTAAGCCAAGATTATGCAATTCCAAACCTCCATTTGGTTTTTGTTTTCTTTTGCATTGTAATTAGAAAACAAGAGGGAGTGATTATTAGGTTGATCGTAATATGAGCTATAGAATTTATAGAACAATCTTTCAATATGTGAAGATAAGATTAAATTTTTGTGTGTTTGTGTGTTCTTGTGCTTAATTTTAATGATTTGGAAAGTGAAATCTATGAGGAAAATGCAATGGCAATTGTGGGAGAAGTTCAAGCTAGTAATCAACAAAATGAACACACTAATGTGTGTGTGTGTGTGTGTGTGTGTTCAACATACTTGTATATTTGTCTGCTTGTATGTGAATTAATTGATTTATTTCAATTTTTATTATGTTATCCTTGCGACTATTCCAAACGTATGCATATTTCTTTCTGAATACATCGCTACACGCCTATTTTTCCTATTTATCTTCTTACTCCTCTAGGTTCCATTTTCCAAGTATTCTGCTTAGTTTTGAATTGCGGATTGGAAAATCAATTCCAAAGAGTAGCGACCCTCTGTTTGGAATCTTTGGATTTTATTTTTTATTTTTCATAGGCTTTAATTTCTTCTTCTACTATTTCTTCTTCCATTCATTCGTCCAATTACAGTCTTCGTATGCCAAGATTATACAATTCCAAACCTCCATTTGGTTTTTGTTTTCTTCTGCATTTTAATTAGAAAACAAGAGTGATTATTAGGTTGCTTGTAATATGAGCCACAGATTTATAGAACAATATCTCAATATGTGAAGATAGGATTAAATTTTTGTGTGTTTGTGTATTCTTGTGCTTAATTTTAATGATATGGAAAGTGAAATCTATGAGGAAAATGCAATGGCAATTGTGGGAGAAGTTCCAGCTAGTAATCAACAAAATGAACACACTAGTGTGTGTGTGTGTGTGTGTGTGTTCAACATATTCGTATATTTGTCAGCTTGTATGTGAATTAATTGATTTATTTCAATTTTGATTATGCAGATGATGAATATGCAGACAATATTTTTGAACATGTCGATCTTGAAGAATTTGGAGCGAAATCATTTGATAGACTTGATTTTGATTTTTGATAATATATTATGGTGGACAATATTAGTTTTGGACAATATTTGACTATTTGTTATTATTTATTTAATGCTTGAAACAAGTAGCTTGTGGCTTATCTTTAATATTTTTGGTTGTTCATTATCTTAGGACCTTATCACGCATCTACTTATTTTAATTTGTTCAATTCTCATTTCCCATAGTATCTCTTATAGTCATATGTAGTTAGATCTGGTTCAACCCCGGTTCAACCAGTTAAGGTTCAACCGGTTAAATCTTAAACCTCTCCTTCAAGTTCAATGTTTGGTCCGGTTCTGAAAACCCTGGGAAAACCTTCCCATCTTCTCCATGGAAGGATATTTTTGAAAAGATCCAAGAAGATTAAATCAATAAGGATGAAGCCTATTGAAAAGACAAATAAATTTAAGCATACAAAGTATGTGTCGAATGGAAATCGATGCAACTTCATATATATGTCGACTAATTACCAACGAAACATTGAAGTCGCGGGAAATACTAATCCATGCAGATATATATATAAGTCGAACACTATTTGACCCAACTTCTATTTCTAGACGGGTGCCTCTCTCTTCAGTTGATCTGATAAAATATGTGTAAGAAATTCCTAGCCATGTTCTAATAATATTTAATTAAAAAAGATAAGTAAATATAATATGTATGAGTGTAATTGTTGTCATGAGAATGGGCATTTCATGAGGAATTGTTGGTAATTCATCAGCAACAACACTTACTAGAAGCACTATGAGAACTCCTCTCTTTACTCACAGTAGCAATTATTCGGAAACATCATAACCTAAAATAAATTAGGGTCCTTATAATGTCTGTTCTTATTATAGGTACAAACCCCATCTTCACCACACACCAAATGTAGAATGAAGATTAAATTAGGAATGATAGATTACTTGAATAAGCAAATATAACAAAACTTAAGGAATAAGAATTAAAACAAATCTGCATAAAGTTAATGCACTTCCTAACTAGGATATGTCTAGTGCCTAGCATCTAGAAGTCAGTTGTTGCCTTGGAATCACAAGTAATAAAGAGTCATGAAAAGCTTTTCATCTCCTCGAAACCAAGAGTGAAGCATCTCTTGAAAAATCAAAAGGTTAGCAGTCGTGCTTTTATTCCTCTCAACTATTTCGGTCAAAATAACGGAATGGTCATATCCTCTCTATATAGCATTTCAAATTTCTTGCTCATTTAAAGGACTACTCCATATGAGCACCTTATTCCCATCCAAGTCTCTAGAAAATCAATCTTCTTTTTGTTTTCTACACATCTTCCTTCCTCGCCCTGCTACCTTTGGTTGATTGAAGCTCTCTATCTTCTTTAAATAATTCTTCCAACTCATGTGAACCATTTCCTCCTAGGATGGTCTTGATCTTTATTCTCTAAAGAATCTAGAAGGAGGAGAATGATGTATCATAGAGTTAATCATGAAATGTGCAATGTTGCATGTGGTAACTAAAGACCCGACCCTTCCATGAGGTTGATGACACGCAACCTCTTAGTTAAGGATGGAAATTCTATATACATGCTCCTGGAATACCTTCTACAGGGAGATGTATTGAGCTCTAGCCTAGGGGAGGAGTGGTAGAGGGATATTCCTGATAAAGGAAAGGATACATCCTCGTTCACTAGAATTCTCCAGTAGATCCTCCCCATTAAGAGGGAGAGGATTGTTGAAGAGAGCATCAATAAAGAGGGAGAAACATGAGTAGGATAGAGCACAATCTCTTCCAAAATTCTCCTCTCAGCCCTCTCCCTATTTCTTTGAAAGATAATCAGGAAATTATCTTGAAGAAGGCAAAGAATCTAGGATTCTATGTAAGTAAAATATTAGGAAACGAAATGTTCACTAAGAATTATGAAGAAATGAAAATGAATGAACATGCATTTAAATGTGTTTAATTCTTTTATGTAAAATATATTTAATTATTTTTGTAAAATGCATTTAAATACTTTTTTTTTTATGCATTATTTATTTGAGAGCAATGAATATTATCTGTGTTTATGAAGAAGTAAATTTGTTTAACTCTAAAAAATTGTTTCAATTCTTTCTTCTAAAAATCACTCAAAATTTGTAAAAATTAGTATATCAAATATGGGGAGATTATTAGGAAAAACCCACCTCTTGATTTGATATACAGTTTAAAATGTGATTTAGTAGGACATTACCTATGTTATATAGAAGGACAATTTTTGTAATAAGAACTTAGTATCTAGGCTACAATACCATGTCCTAAGAAATAAGAAGAAGAACTTGGATTCAAAGCCATGTAGCGTCGAAATACAGTCAACTCGATGTCAAGCATCAATGGAATATCTGCGTATGCATTGCAATATTAAAACAACGCTGGATCTTAGCGCAAAATATTTAAGCTACGTTGAAAAGAAACCTTGTGCTAAAACTGAGTGGAAATCTTTCAAATAAGCAGTGTATCCTTCAGATAGTGCTGAAATAGTAACGAAGTATCGAATTTACCAAAAGCAACGTCGAGAAGCCTCTGAACAAACAAGACCTGCGTCGATCTCTCAGATCTACTCCAACGGTCATCCCTCTTGGAACTTATCACGTCAAAGATTGCGGATAAAATACAGTAGTCAGAAGATCTATTTCTAGCCAGTTGTACAAGACTCTAGAAGTAGATTTTAGAGCGTGCTTAAGAAAATCTATTTGGAATTAAAAAGACAAAAGAAGGTATATATATAGATGTTGCAAAAAGAGATCAAACAGAGAGGAGAATAAGAACCAAAATGGATAAGAAGAAGAAAAAGAAAGAATAAAGCATAGAGAAGGAAGATCTATCTTCCTCAAGTATGCAATATATAGAAGATGTATTTTTCTAAACTCCAATAGACAGCAGAAAGAAGAATTTCCCCCTCTCTGAAGATTCAAATGAATAAGCCCTCATCTTAAGGGTCAATGCTAAAGATCATGGCTCAACCTTCTCCTTTAGAGTCACGTTCAATAAGAAGAGCATATTACTTCTTTCTATCTGAATCCACAAAGCATTGCAAAAAATTAGTTCCTTCAAGGCTGTTGAATGGCACATTGTGGAAAATCTATTTCAAATCAACCTATATAAAAAAGTCATAAGAATTCATCCTCAAAGGATTCAAAATTGATTTTGAGAATCTCCATTCAAAAGATTCAGTGGTTGAGCTCCCTTATCAACAACTCATTTGAATTTGGAGAGACCTTATCAACAACTCTCGATTTTAAGAGTCTCCTTACCAAAAGACTCAGTGATTAAGCTCTCTTATTAATCAACAACTCATTTGGCTTTGGAGAGATCTTATCAATAACTCTTGATTCTAAGAGTCTCCTTACCAAAATACTCAGTGGTTAAGCTCCCTTATCAACAACACACTCAGTTTCAGAGATACCTTATCAACAACTCTCGGTTCAAATAGTCTCCTTATCAAAAGACTTGGTACTAGACATAGTGAAATTCCTATTGTGATAGAAGACCGGATGTACCCGTGTTTGAGGAACTATTATATTTTTGTGTTGTTTGTGTTGCTTGAATTTTATTTGAATCTCTTATTTTCGCACTTTTCTTATTGTTGTGCTTGTGATATGCTAAAGGGATATTCTGAGAAACAATTAAAATAGTAAATCTAACTCCTTAAAATTCGCAAGTGAACTTTTAATTACTTTATCCCCCCCCCCCCCCCCCAGAGTACATCTAAGTAATTAACATCTCCCATTTAAGTTTGAGCTAAAGTATTCATTCCCTTCAGTATGCTTATCTAAGCGAACTCATATCCCTCTAGGGAAAAGATTGAACATTCATCTTTTTAGCAAATGAGAAATACAAATTAAGAGGAAAACACTTTTCATTCCACCAACTAAGGTTATTAATACTACTTTGCTTCTCCCTTGTACAAAAGGACAATCTATACCTAATCCCTCACCTTCTTTGCCCAAGGATCTTATTCTTCCTGCGAACACCTCAGTTATCCTCTCTACTCCTGATGATCATATTCATATTGATTCTCATCCCGAGGTTCCTTCTGTCTCAACCAGGGCTTCCATTCCTTCACCATCATCCATTTTGCCATCTACTGAGTTAGCACATTACTTAGTCAGTTAACCAAGGACTTTATTTCCTCCTTCTCAAGTCAACTGAGTGATCTCTCTATTAGTCTACCTCCGAGAGTTGATGGTCTTCAGTCCTAACTATATGACTTGTCAACCTCTATTGAGGTATCGACTACCTTAATTGAATCCTCCCTAGCCATCATAGATTTCTTGACTTCTCTTTATAATGAAGATAAGAAGGGGAGATGTTAGGTGTTGTCTGGGTCAACTCAAAAAGGATTTCTGCGCAGTTGATGCTAAGAATATGGACGAGGCTATAGTTCAGCCTGAAAATGAACATGATAGTGAACAAGAAGTTATTCAGAGAAATGAGGTTAATGGTGCTGATATTGTTGAAGGCCATGGTGTTGTTGGGGTTGTCCATCTTGAAGATTTTGTCTATCAAACCATGAGCATTGTTGATGAGTATGTGTCTCAATCTGATAAGGACATTATGTTTGATGCTAAGTTTGATCCAGATAAGATAAGCTTAAAACAAATTAATGGATGATTCTGAAAGTCAATCTATTGATAACCACTTTATTGATCAAACAGTTCAAGTTATTCTTCAAGATATTATAATACTTCTATCTGAGAAAGAGCATTGACTCAGGGGGGCTCACATTCATGTGGAGGGTGCAGACAAATCTAGTTCTCCCAAAATGTGGCATAAATCTTCTCTTTCCACTGCTCCAAAATATGTGCCTAATGAGGTGCAATCAGACTCTCACAAGGATATCTCCTCTGATCCAACTAATATTATCATAATTTTTCAAAGAGTATCAGATGTTCAAAGAGATGTTGTAACTCCACCAGAAGCATATAAAGTCATTTCACCTACTTCTGATAAGGGCCTTCTTTCAAATCCTCCTGATTCCAGGCCCATTTCCTCTAGGATTGTTCAAATTAGAGGAAAATGGGAAGAGGTTATTTAGCTAGATAGTAGCGTGCAGTTCTTTAAAGTAGAGATAAAAAGCTTAAAGGAAAGAGAAATTCTATAATGCTTCCAATCCTTATGCCTATATCAATATGGATCTAGCAAAATCCTTTCCTGCATCTATTGTTGATCTAACATTTGAGGAGGCCATACAAAAGATTGTTGTTGATAGGAAAGCAGAAGCTGAGGCTGGTGAACAGGAAGTTCTGAGAAATAGAGCAGAATATGTTGAAATCCTTCATAAAGGAAAATCCAAGGAGATCAAAGCTCAAATTCTCAACAAGATATTCAACTTAGAAGCTTACAAATCTAAAATCCAAATGCATAAGTTATGGAAGCAATTGAGAGGGATAACATATTAGGCACTGGGTGTGACATAAATATTTATATTTCCTATGTTAAGAGACCTAAAAGTCTTGATGGTAAACCTCTACCTCCACCAATAGTGGCATTCATGAAGTCCTATAGCTCTCTTGTTATTCCCAATATGCCTAAATATTTAGTTGCTTCTAAATCAACATTTCTTAAACCACTTAATCTTGGTAAAGAAATTGAATTATTGATGGATTAGTAGCCAGAATTCTTGAGAAATGTTGCACCATCACGGAAGTACATTATAATGCTAAAATGATTTAGAATAGCTACATCATGTATGATAAATGATTCAAGAAAATCTAGAACTTGCTCAAAAAATACATTATGACTTTGTGGAAAAATACACAAAAAAGCACTCATTTCTACTTTCTCTGATTTCCTAATTTAGCATAATTAAAGTTGATCTTCTCTCCTAATGTATCTTCTTCTTTTGATCAGATCGTAAGGGCTTTCTCATGGAAATATATTAAGGTATAAAATGGGGGTTTATATATATAGATCTTTTTTCAATCTATTCTCTGTGCTTTATTCATGTATCCATCTTTAAATCTACGAACTTTATTGTTTCTGAAAATTACTTAAACTTGTAAAACCTGGTATATCAAATAGCTATGGGTAGATTATTGAAAAAAAAGTCTCTTTATGAGTTGATATATAAGGTTATTAAAAGTGATATAGGAATAATGCTTATTTATAGAGATGACATATTTTCTTTAGTCCGAGTTCAGAGTCATTTAGCAAGGACAAGCAAAGATTCAGTAGTCTCTTGAAACTCAGAATGTAGCTAAGTACAAATAATATGACTAGTGAAGATGCCGACGTACGACGAGAAGTATATATAAAGATGTCAACGTAAGCTGAGAAGTGTTACTTTGTGCTTCGACTATGTAAGCACATGAAGACAAGCTATATTGTATTCCTTGCATTGAGATCTATTATAAATAAGTCAAAGCATAAGTATGTTTGCATACATTGAGATATTCTCTTCTCTAAATATCTCAACTTGCATCGACAAGTGGTGAATGTTCAAGAAGTCATGCATCGACTCCATCACATATCAATTTCAAACGAAGATTGAGCAGATTAAGGCTATGTTTCAGTTCTTATTATGACCATTGATGATTTATTTAAGGAAGTCATAATTCTCATTATACATATTTGGAAAGAGATGAATTGGGCAACATATACGTACACACACATAAATATATATATACACACGAGTGCCCGACACGGGGCTCCGCCCCTACGGCCAAGGGCGACAGTACTCGGCCACCCCAGGCGAGTCGTTGTTGGCTTTGCCCACCCCCAGCAGGTTGCTACGGGCTACGCCCACATCAAGATGCTCTGCGCCCGTATCAAGAAGGGATGTGCCCACAACATTTACATATGAGTACACAAAATGGCCATAAAAAAATTTATATCAAGATTACCATTTTCATTTAAAAAAAGTATGTTTTTGAAGTAACAAAATTAATTTAAATTTAGATTACCATTTTGTTTGTTGTATTAAAGTTTAGTTGGAATTTATCAAATTGAAATATACTATGTGGTCTTAAATATTCTCCCCGCAGCACTCTCCTCCACTCACCTCTATTTCTCTCTCTCCCTCTCTATAATAACCCGCCAGCTTGCCCTCCGTTGCGCTCTCTCCCCCTCTACCTTTTCTCCCTCCTCTCTTTCTCTCTTTCCTCAATCCCTCAACCAGTGTAGGTTTAGGAGGCCTATTTTTTCATTTGTTTAATCTGAAAATATCCAACATATGTTGTATTATCAATTCAGATTTGACGGTCTGAATCTCTTCAATGAGTTTTAAATTCATGCATTTTATATTTCTTTTATAATGTTTTATATATATATATATACACATATACATATATATATAATAACATATATAAGCTTATTAAACTTAAAAAAGCTTGAGATTGTTCTCTCACAATACATGTCGGATTTAGACAAATAATATATGCATTTTGTAGCCAAGAACGAGATCTAAAACTTTCATGTTGAACATTCTTTCAAAATTTACACGGTTTGGCCGAAATCTCGTCCGAAAGGTTGTTGGCTCGAAATGAATATAATAATAATAAATTTCAAAATTCGAGTCTGCAAACTTTCAGGCCAGATTCCGGCTAAACCGTGCAACTTTTGAAAAAAAATGTTCAACATAAAAGTTGTAGATCTCGTTCTTGGATACAAAATGCATATATTATTTGTCTAATTCTGACATGTATTGTGGGAGAACCAATTCAAGTTTATTTATGCTTAAAAAAGCGTGAGCTGATATATATATATAGTAATTATAGAGAGAACTAGTTCTCTGAAATAAATGTTTATTCAAAAAGTGATCAACATAAAAGTTGTAGATATTCGATGAGATCTGCAACTTTCATGTTAATCACTTTTTGAAATAACACCGTCTAGGCCCACGATTTGAGCCCCGAAAAAAGTCAAAATACGTCACGCCGAACATCTGTACGGACAAATTAAGTTCGGTGTGACTTTTTTTGGGGCTCAAATCGGGGGCCTAGACGGTGTTATTTCAAAAAGTGATCAACATGAAAGCTGTAGATCTCATCGATATCTACAACTTTCATGTTGATCACTTTTTGAAAAAACAATGATTTGGGGGTCAATTTGATGGTTTTCTATATAAGATTTCAGAGAACCGGTTCTCTCTCTATAATTACTCTATATACATATCTTATATATATAAGGGAATATAGATATTTGGAGGCACGCCATAGATTTAATATTGGTCATTGGATCATGAGAGAGAGCATGAGAGGAGGGAGATTTGGGAGAGAAAGAGAGAGTGGAGGGAGAGAGAGGGGGCGGGAGAGAGGAGAGAGAGATAGAGGGGGAGTGATAAAGAGAGAGAGTGAGAGATTAATTAATTTTTATAGATTAAAATTTGCAAAATTGTATAAAATAAACATAAGAATAGTAATTCATATTTTTTGGGGGTCATTTTAAGTACTCATATGTATATGTTTTGAAAAAAAGATTTCGGGTGCGTGCGCAATCCGCTCATAGGCGGGCGCAATCTGCTCATAAGCGGGCGCAGCTCGCTGCGACGCATCGAGCGCGGGCGAAGCCCGTGCGAAAGCGGGCGAAGCCCGGCTCGATGCGGCCGAAGGCCGCCCGAGAGCATCGAGCACGGGTGTAGCTCGTGCGAAAATGCTCGTGTGTGTGTGTATATATATATAGTGCTATTATTAGCAAACCCTATTTGGTTGTTAGCAAATCCAAAAAAACTCTAAAATTTTAAATTTGTTCATTTTATTTTACAGATTCTTTATACTACTAGCAAACCTAACCTAATCCCCCACCACGCAGTTTGCGAGCCGCCTCCCCTGACTATAATTTTGTGATTTCATTCGCTGCCCCCTCCCCCCGGCGAGCCGGCGACATCTTCCCTCTCCTGTTCTCGATTCCGGTGGTCTCCCCATTTTGATCTGGCGAGTCGGCGACATCTTCCTCTCCCGTTCTCGGCAACATCTTCCTCTCCCCATTTCACGATCCGGCGACATCTTCCCTCTCCAGTTTTATTCTGGTGGCTCTCCCCGACGACATTTGTCGTTATCCCCTTAGCAACTCTGGCGGCTCTCCCTTTGGCTGGAAGGGACTTTGGTGACATTTGTGGCTCTGATTCAGGTAGAACTTCACTGCACAAGGAAGCATTTACTTTGCTGCCATAAAGTAGATGTACATGTCATTTTGTTGTTGCGTTCAACGTCGATCTAGGGCATTTGGGGTTGTTTTTTTGTTGTCAGCTTCTTATGACTTGCCTGGTAGAATTTCACGGCCAATACAAGTAGATGATTGCATTATAATCGAATGAAATTCACTGTCATGAACTTCCCACACTCCATTTGGGGATATAACACAAGTGGTTGTTGCCTAGAAAGTTATTTTTGATTTTGCTCCTGCACTTAATTCTCATCCACATGGTGAATTCTTTTTTTCAGGTTTAATATCATACGATATGACTGAAAATACTGTAAACAATGAATCCTCAAAGGATATTGTTCTATGCAAGTCTTTCGTTCAAAGGTATTCTGAACGCTTGAGTACTTCATAGTCTAATAGTGTTCTTCTTGTGATTTTTTTCATTTTATTTTGAATAGTGAATCTGAAATAAAGTTGGAAGTTGGTAATCATTTTGAAACCAAAATTCAGTTTCCTTCCTGGGAAGTATTAATTGATTAGGCACGCACTGTTGACAAATCCCTTAGTTTTGCAGTGACTGTTAAAGGTTCAGATAAATTAGATTGTGTTACTCTCCATCATACAGAAATAAAACGCTCATTTGTTCATAACACTATTCAAGTAAGGAGTTTAAAGGATCGTTGTACTCCGATCTTATTGGAGAGTCTCATTACATGCATTGCAATTGATTAAAGTAGAGAAAGATAAGTGTCATAACTCAAAATTTGTTGGAGGCGAAAATTGTTCACATACAAATCGTTACACACTTGGATTACCATGTGCTCATGAGTTAGCACCTTATATATCTCAAAACAAAGCTTGTCTGATATGGTTAGTTCATAAACATTGGAAGCAACTATCTTTTCTTTCAGAGAGTGATGAAACACCACCTACAAAAGAATCGATTAACATGAGAGAAATTGATATAGCCATTGAGTTGGAGGGGATCATACAAAGGTATGCAAACACCAATGAGCACCAACAAAAAGAGATTAGAAACAAATTGTGTGAGATCATGGATCCAACATGTAGTCAAACAAAGGAACCTATTTTGCCAACTTCTCTAAAAGGTAGGCCAAAAGGTAGTAGAAAGAGGTTCAAAAATAATTACATAAGTACTAAACGCAATTCGTCGTTATTTGAGCATATCATGAAGAAGTCAAAAGTACACACACAAAAATGTCAAAATCATCAAGAGAACAAGGTGTGCGCAGAAATAGACTCTACGATAATGTTCGTCGACAACTACCGAGTTGTGTTGTTGAATACTTTGTTGATGTTTGTAATGTGGTCGTGGATGGCCACTGTGGATTCCGAGTTATTAGTGAATCACTACACATGGGAGATAATTGACAACAAGTTAAACTAGATTTAATGAATGAATTGGAGAAGAAACCTATTTTATATGATTTGATATTCTGAAGCACGAGAAAGCAAGCTTTATTCAACTCTCTTGATTGTGAAAACACATCGGCACCATATGATAAGTGGATGACGATGTCAGATATGGGTTTGGTGATTTCAAGTTGCTACAATATATGCGTGGCTCTGATTTCAAAAAATCAAAGTCTAACATTCTTACCATTGGACGCACCAATCTCTCACGTACCAAGCATTATTTGGATTGGATTCATCAACGGTAATCATTTCGTCAAATTATTCATGAAAGAAGGAACTTCACATCCACCATTATACTCTCCTTGGAGGAGATATAACACACAAGTTGGAAGTTCATGGGAATGCATCCTCAACAAAAAGGAATGAAATGTAAGTGAAACATTGTTTATATACTTTTTTATATTAACTTATTTTGCGATGCAATATAAATGATTTAAATTTCAGATGAAGGTGGAAGTGTGGTCATTAGACGTAATTGCTCTAAAATTACAATTGGATTTTTAATTTCTTGACTTTTGCCTTTAGGTGAGTTTCAACTAAAAAAATAATTGTCAATTATATTTACATTAGAGAATCACTACTTAACATAAAATTGTTAATCGTTATTATTATTTTTGTGCAGATGATGATGATGTTTTGTTTAAAAATTTTGATGTTGATGATGATATTTTGTTGAAAAAAGAGTTTTGGATATACTAAATAAAATTTTGCCACATTTTGACTCATTTCTAATGCTAATATAAATGGTTGAATGAATACATCTGAAATCATTTGTAATGTCAGTATATGTAGTAGGTTATTTTGAAAGAATGAATGTTTTAAACATAATTTAATTTTTTAAAAAATTTTATGTGGCTTTGCTAGTAACAAAATGGTTTTCAAATAACCATTTTGAAATATGAAGGTTTGATAATAGTAATGGTTTGCTAGAAACTAAATTAGATTTGCTAGTAACAGCACCCTATATATAATAGATTACTTGAAAAACACAGAACCCGTTTTTAGCAAAAAATGCGGAACGCGCACCTTTTGAAAGTAGACCTACTTCCATGTATTTTTAGGAAAAATGTTCAACTTGAAAGTAGACTTATTTTCAAAATGTACGTGTAACCCATTTTTTGCTAAAAATGAATTATTGTGTTATTACATTAAATCTTATATATATCTTTACAAAGATATTTCATCAATCATATATAAAAATTCCCGTATAGAACAAACACAGCCACCCTGCCTGATTAAGCCCATCATACATTAATTTTTAAAGAACACTCCTCTCCTAATATTTATACCAGAAAGAGTAATTGAATCTCGTGATGTGGGACAAAAGAAAAAACAAAGCAATAAAAAATTCTCAACGCTCGAACATACACGTAAGATGACGTGTTTTCTAATTTTATAAAAGAAAAAAAAAGTAATGCATTTTTCGCCTGCTCCGCCTAACCCAAAAACTCATACGTTTTTTTTATATAATTTTTTTAATTCTCGGTTTTTCATTTAAACAGATGAATAAAAAATTTATTAATTCACTTTAAAAAAAATCAAAAAAAATACAGATAAAAAAACTAAAAAACACAGGGGGTGGGCAGACCCACAGCCACAAAATTAAAACCCGTCGGGGGAGAGCGAAGCCCGCCATCACAAAATTTAAAAATGCCGACGGCGGTCAAAGCTCGTTGGAGGCGAGCGAGGCCCGCCGCTGCACCCCGGCTATTGTCACACGGGGCATAGGGGGGCCTCGTGATAATGCACGGTACCGCCATGGGCCGGGTACTTTCGCGCGGGGCACGAGGGTCGAAGGCCCGTGCATGTCACCCGTGTGTGTGTATGTGTGTACACACGAGTGCCTGACATGGGGCTCCGCCCCTATAACCAAGCGTGACTGTACCATATATAAAAATTCTTGTATAGAACAAACACAGCCACCCTGCCCGATTAAGCCCATCATACATTAATTTTTAAAAAACACCCCTCTCCTAATATTTATACCAGAAAGTAGGCCTATGCAAAAGGCCCGGGCCCAGTGGGCCGGCCCGAGCTCGGCCCGGTGAAAGCCTGATTCGGCCCGGCCCAGAAAAAGCCCGGTCCGGGCCGAGGCAAGGCTCAGGGCCATTACAGGGCCCTGAATTTGGGGGCTTACCCGGCCTGATACACGGCCCGGGCCAGCCCGGGCAAAGCTCGAAATTCGGGTCGGCCCAGGCCCACAGGTCGGGCCCTGCTTCCAACGACTTTAAGAGCCGTTGGATTTCCAACGGCTCTTAGAGTTGTTGGAAGCAGCCAGTAGGGCTAGCTGCTGCTGACATCCCTGTCGGCTGTCAGCAGCAGCAGCTGCTGGATGCTTCATATGGCATAGGGCCTAGGCAACAGTCTAGGCCCTAGGTCATTTAAAAAAAATAAAAAAATTTTAAAAAAATTTTGTTTTTTTAATATTTATTATAAAAAAACTATAAAACCACCCCCACCCCCCTACCCGACCCCCTCTCTCTCTCTCTCCTTCATTCTCTCTCTCCCACTTTCTCTTTCTCTCTCTCTTACTCTCTCCCTCTTCCAATCACTTTCTCTCTCTCACTTTCTCTCTCTCGCTGCATGGCATCGTCCTCCTCAACGCCGGCATCGTCGACTCAAAGCACGACCGAAGTGATGGAGCATAATCGGAGGGCGCCCGTCTGGGAGCATTTCGACAAGGTTAAAGTCGGCGATGAATTCAGGGCGCGGTGCAAATTATGCTCAAAGTTGCTAACTCTTACCGGCAACTCAACACTAGCGAAACACATTAAGTTGTGTTTTGCGAAGCAAGCTCCCGAGTCTAGTCAGGGACAAATATCTGCATCAGGACATATTTGGACGTACGATCAAGCAAGACAGCGAGACCTACAAGTAAAAAACGTTATCATACGTGGGATGTCATTCAGCCACTACGACAACGATGAGACGACGGAGTACATACACAAAGGACTTCAGCCCAAATATCAACAGGTAAGTAGATCCACTATTAGACGCGACGCACTTAAATTATATTTTGATGCAAAACTAGATTTAATAAAAAAAAATTGAAACTTTCGAGGGACGTGTGAGTTTAACGAGCGACGTTTGGAGTAGTGGCGTAAAGGTAGGATTATCATATATTTGTATCACGACTTATTGGATCGGTCCCGTTTCATGGGAGTTAAATAAGCGCGAAATCTGTTTTGAAGGTTTTGAATTTTCACACACCGGTAAGGCTATATATTCGATAATTATTAAATGTTTGCGTGAATTTAAAATAAAAGATAACATAATGAGTATTTCTTTTGATAACGCTAGTAATAATAACACCGCAGTAGAGTGATTTAAACGTGAATTAAAACCAATGCTCAACGGTATGTTTTTTCACACTCGATGTGTCTGCCACGTTTTCAATTTAGTGGTACAAGATAGTTTAGAAGCTATGGAACCCTATGTTGAAAAAATTAGGACTATGCTTAGATTTATTTATTGTACCAAACAATGAAGTCAAGATTTTCGAAAATTTATGATCGCCCAAGGTCAAAAATATTTGAAACCTCAATTTGATATGTCTGTAAGATGGAACTCAACATATAAAATGTTAAAAAGAGCGTTTCAATAAAAAACACTTCTTATGGAATACTACAATGTGGCAAATAATCATGATTTAACTGATAACGATTAGGACGTATTATTCCATTATATGGATTTATTAAAATGTTTTTATAGGGCGACTGTTTTTTTATCTGGTGTGTATTATCCAACTAGCTCGTTAGTAGTTGAAAATTTTGTAAATATCGCGCAAAAACTTAACTATTTTAAACAACACTCTGGATGGCTTCTTTTAATTGAAGTAATAGAAGAATTTTTTTAAAATATTATAGAGAATGTCTCCTGCATTTTCATGTGCCGCCGCCTTAAACTCATTATTCGTTGTAGATGGCTTAAAAATTTTGATAGATGAAATTAACGTTAACTTAGACATAAATTTAACTTTCGATAACGTTGACGACGTTAGTACTACTAAATTTAATTATATTTTTACCGAATGTTTTAATTATTACGACAACTTATATGGCTCATGACCCAGAGAAGAAATAACGCAACCTAGGACAAAAGATTCTTTTACAAATAAAATTTTAGAATTAGCTGCCAGGAAAAAAAACACGCACATCGAGTAGTTTAAATGAATTAGGATTGTATACGAAAACACAATTTCGTGATTTTATGACTGCGGAAGAGATCGAAAATTTTGATATCTTAAAATGGTGGAAAGGTAAAGTTAATACTTATCCTATTTTGGCTTGTATGTCTGTGATTTACTCACAATCCAAGCTTGTATGTCTGTGATTTACTAACAATCCAAGCTAGTATAATAGCTTCGGAGTCCGCTTTTTCTCTTAGTGGCAGGATTTTGAATAAACGGAGGAGCCGACTAAATGAAGAATCACTAGAACTATGCTTCTGCTACAAGGATTATTTGGATGCTACAAAAAGGAAACAACACATTTTAGCGTTGGAGGAGAGCTCGGAAGAAATTGAAGAGGAGATGGACAACCTGAATTTCTAAAAAGTATTTTTTTTATTATTATTAAAAATAATAAATTCCATTTTTTCTAATTTTATTTTGTAAGTGTAATTTTGATTTTTTAAATTTCAATATTAATAAAAAAAATTAAGTTTTCATTTATAGTTAATGTTTTTAAATTAATTTTTTAAATTAAATATTTTAAATTTTTTTTTTAATTAATAAGGGCCCGGCCCGGGGGCCGGCTCAGGCCCCTTCCCAGGGTCAAAGCTCGGGCCCGGGCCGAGCCCGATAATTGAAGCGCCCGGGCTCGGCCCGGTTTGCAAAAACCGGGGCCCGATCAGGCCCGATCCGAGCCGGCCCGATCGGTCCTTTTGGACACGGCTACCAGAAAGAGTAATTGAATCTCATGATGTGGGACAAAAGAAAAAACAAAGCAATAAAAAATTCTCAACACTCAGACATACACGTAAGATGAAGTGTTTTCTAATTTTATAAAAGAAAAAAAAAAGTAATGCATTTTTCGCCTACTTCGCCTAACCCAAAAACTCATGCGTTTTTTTATATATTTTTTTAATTCTCGGTTTTTCATTTAAACGGATAAATAAAAAATTTATTAATTCACTTTAAAAAAAATCAAAAATATTACAAATAAAAAAACTAAAAACTACAGGGGGTGGGCGGAGCCCACAACCACAAAATTAAAACCCGTTGGGGGAGGGCGAAGCCCGCCATCACAAATTTAAAAACGCCGGCGGCGGTCGAAGCTCGCCGGAGGCGAGCGAAGCCCGCCGCTGCAGCCCGGGTACTGTCACATGGGGCACAGGGGGGGCCTCATGACAAGGCACTGTACCGCCATGGGCCGGGTACTTTCGCGCGGGGGACGAGGGTCAAAGGCCCGTGCCTGTCACCCGTGTGTGTGTGTGTGTGTGTGTGTGTGTACACACGAGTGCCTGACACTGGGCTCTGCCCCTATGGACAAGCGTGACCGTACCCGGCCGGCAACAGCGGGCTTCGCCCGCCCCCTCCTCCCCCCCCCCCCCCCCCCCACCCCGGCCCCCCGACAGTTATAATTATTAAAACAATAATTTAACTGTCGAATGTATTATTAAAATAATAATTATTAAAGATGTGTTTAACAATATAATGTAACTGTCGAATGTATTAAATAAAATCTGCATCAGAAGTTTAACGCAAAAGCTTTCATAGCGTAATGGTTAAGGCGCGTGCCTTCAAACAGGAGTTCGGCGATTCGATTCTCAGCGGGCGCGTCTTTTATATTGTTATTTTTAGTGGTATTAAAAATAATTTAACTGTTGAATGTATTAATTAAAATATGCGTCAAGAATTTAACGCAAAAGCTTTCATGGCGTAATGGTTAAGGCGTGTGTCTTCGAACAGAAGGTTTACGGTTCAATTCTCAACGGGCGCGCCTTTTATATATTATTATTTTTATTAGTCTCACACCGCCTATTAAGTTTGTAATTTTAAGTATATAAAACATACTCGGCTCGGCATGTTGAAGTGTTGTTGTTATCGGGTGGGCTCAGGCTAGTAGAGGGCACGTTGCGGGTTGTGGTCAACCCGAGCTTGAAGTATTTTTTTGAATTATATAGGGGCAAAATCATAATTTCACATAAGTTTAGAACACTCTAGTAGTAGATTTAGGATGCCTAGTAAAATGTGGAAAAAAGGGTGTGGTTTGATTGAGCTCGATTGGACGGCAGCAAAATTATCAATTCATGATCAGACGACTATTCTAATTTCGAACTCATGAGTTTATACTTCTTTTATGGTGGTAAAGATATATATATATACTCATTCTATTGAAGGAAAGGCAGAACATACATAACTATTTGAAGAATTTATAGCTCTGGTTCTGATTATTTCTCTTCTTCATGAAGTCTTAAGAGAAATATTAGAATCAAAAGATCATCTTCTCTCGATCTTAAGAATCAGTCTTTAAAGAAACAAAGAGTTCTCCACCAGATATTCTCCTGCTACAGATTCATTCTTCTCTCTATTGAATTTGATATCTCAAGGAGAACATGTTGCTTCTCCCTCTCTCTTCAACAATAAGTATCCATACAGTGCTCACGAAGAACCAAGTCCTTGGAGATTTGTCGACGAGGACAGCATTGTGGAAATACATTTTCTCTCATAACCTTCTGATAAAGTTTTGAGAATATCTCTTTAAAAAATTTAGTAGTTTTGATCCACCTTATAAAAAGATCTTGGTTTAGCTTTAGCCATCTTATCAAAAGCCTTTTGGTTGGAGATACCTTATCAAATACAATCTTGGTCTCGTGAACCCCCTTATTGAAGGATTCAGGGGTTTTGAAACACATTATCAAAATTTTCTTTGGTTCAATGAATTAGTCTTATCAAACGATTCAGTTGTAATTGGTTTTAATAGTCTCCTTATCAAAAGACTCAATATTTTTAGTTGATATCCTACCAAAGGGTAGAAGAGGGAAAGTACCCAAATTTGGAGAACATCTATAAAATTATCTGTCGTTTGGATTGCATAGATCTCTATAATTTTATTTATTGATTCTTTTACTATATTAACTTTGCTGCAAAAATAAACAAATTAATCTATTGTATGTATTGTGAATGATTAAAGAATAGGAAGAATTGTAAATACTCTATTCATCCCCTTTAGAGTAATTCTTAGCACCTTACCATATCTTTCAACCATTGTCGACCAGTATCCTCTTAATTTTGAATCAGGGGTCGCTGATCCCTGCACAGATGACAATGGGGTCTGGACGCAGTCCTTTTAAGTCTTAATCCCAGAAGCTGATAGCGGTGTTCTGCCACGCCATATGATCTTCAAGGCCTTTCTTAAGCTGGATGATGGAGTAAACTTGAGTAGGAAGGAAAGAGGCCCAGTTATTGTCTTAACTATCAACCTCTCTGATCATTTGACTGCCCCTCTGCACGCCCTAGTGCACGGGAGGTTGGTATCTTCTGGGATGGGGCGGTGTGGACCGGTTTGGCACTTCATTTTGTAGGAACCTATCGAGGTACCCTTATCGAATGAGATGCTTGATTTGTTCTTTCAGCTGGGTACAGTCCTCAATGTTGTGCCCACAATGAAAGTCGCAGTACTGTGGTTGGTCCCCTTTGTTTGAGATGAGTGGATTGGGCCTGTGAATGGCACCATGGTATTAGATGGATATGAGAACGTTCATCCTAGTTGTGTTCAGTGGAGCGTAGTTCTGGTGCTGGCAAGGTCCTTGATCTTGGTGGAGGTAGTCGCGCCACTCGTCATTCCTCCTGGGAGCTAGCAATGGCAGTTCCTGTCCTCTCTTCTTCTTTGTGATCCTCTATAAATGCTAGTGGTACGCCTCAATTGTCTCTTCAGTCGCGATATGGGACTCAACCATGTGAACGTGGTAGGGGTAGTTGGTTATAGTCTCCCGCATTTATGCAAAGTAGAAACCACTGGGTAGAAGCCCCGAGTAAAACTCCGTGCAAAAGCTTGGGGTCAACTCTCAGAATTTGTCATGCCTTGGTGGTGAAGCGGAGAAAAAAATCCTTGAGTGTCCCTCCTCGTTCTGCCAGATCCCGGAGAGGTGAAATGGGTCCCGGATTATTTGTCGGTTGGCTATGAATTGGTCGGTGAATAGCTGAGTTAACTTCGAGAATACTCCTACTCCTTCAGGAAATGGAACTAGGTGTGAGCCTGTCTTTATAGAGTCATCGAGAATACTTGAAACAGGAGTTGACCTGGAGTATTATAGAGTCACGTGATTGTTGCAAAATGATTAACGTGCTCCAAAGGGTGGTCCGTTCCATCAAAAGACTCGAAACTGGACAACTTGAACTCCTGTGAAACGGAATGTACCAAAACCTGTGGATTTATGGGAACCGTGGTGAAATGGGTGTCGTACATTCGTGACCCAGCGCCTTCTATGCATGTATTCCTCTTCAATCATGTCCCTCACCTCCTCATGGGTGAGTCTTCTATTAGTCTTCCTGGCATCCACTTTTGTTGGGCAGAGATTAATCTAAGTGTGTCCACGAGGCCCCCGAGGCATAGGGAGTTGGCAGCATCAGACAGTTCGTCCACGACGGGATCTTCCGGGCGAGATGCGTCTTCTGCTAGGTTGCGGTTTGAGGCTAGCGGCGGAGATCCTTCTAAAGCGATTGCTAAGCTAGGAGCGTGGTGGGCTCCTAAATCTCACAGCAGTGTGAGCACTTCAGCCTATAGTTCCTCCATCAGGCAAACGCGTTCTTCTACAGACGTTCTGGCATGACTAGGGCTTCCTCAAGAAGTGGCATGTTGTTAGTGGGGGCCAGATCGGCCCGCTTCTTTAGAGCAACTCCATTGGTGGTGTGAGCGCTTCTTCTCTCCGTTGGTGTTAGTCACGAGCACTAGCACGACATAAGTATTTTCTTCGGGATCACTTTAAGAGTAGGAAACACCTTTCCCACAGGCGGCATCAGACTGTTGCGGGTCGCTTAGCACTCCCACGGACCGAGAGAGCCAGACTGTCTAAACTCAAGTGTGACTTAAGCGCGAACAATCAAGAGTAAAATCATGCCAATAGCAGTAACAGCTGGACGTTATCGTGGAAAACAGAAAAGGGAAAAACATGGGGTCAAATTGGTGCTGACCAAATCCATTAGTTGTAGGCGGTTGCAATAGTTAGAGCTCTCGGGAGGGTGGCAGGCCACCGCTCCTCTTACAAGTGTTGTGGGGAAGAAAAGTAGTTAAGTCTTCCGTGACGCTTCCGAGAGCGGTCTCTGGAGCCAACTCTGAAGCAAACGTTGTCACTAGTAGAATGCCTTTTAAGATGAGCAGGCAGAGTCAGTGATGATCAAGGGAGCAGTCAAAGTCAACATTGAGCAGGAGAGTAGTCAGAGTCAGTACTGAGCAGGAAAGTAGTCAAAGTCAGAACTAAGCAGGAGAGCAGTCAGAGTCAGAACTGAGCAGAAGAGTAGTCAGAGACAGAATTAATCAAGAGGTAAGTCGAAGTGCCAAGTCTTCACAAAAAAAATTAGAGCTCTTTCTTCTCTCATTTTTACATGTATTCAAATGAAGGTCTCCGAGCCTTTTTTTTATATCTTTTCTTGAGGGGTGCGTCGATATTTGCGTCTTTTTAGAATTTGAACTAACAAATAGGAATGCACAATTCTAGTCATTTGGATCAACAAATTTTGAAAAATAGCGACCATGCCCTCGGGAGGCCCGATCATCGCGGGAGGCTCCTTGAGCAGGGGTTCGGGGCAGCACCCCCAAAGCAATTTTTGAGCAGGATTAATCATATAATTTTATCAATATCACAGCACTAGACTTAAGTATATAAAGGACCTCTTTGTATCTCGCTTCTGTAATGGGAAAAAACTAGTGAGGCTAAGAACATAGGCAAGTTTGCCGAACCACATAATTTAGTGTCATATGTTTGATTTCTTGTGTTTTCTCTTTCATTCTTTTTTCGATCTTCGTTCCCAAGATTCCTCTCATGTAATTGTCTATCTAAAACCACATAAATCCTGTGTTCACTGTGTTTATTTTTTGCTTTGTTCCATAACAGTAATGAATGCAATAGGCTTCACAAGGTAATAAAGCAAGCAAAAAAGGATATTGAAGCTGGCATTATCCATTTCAAAAACAGTTTGGAGTTCATCTTATCTTAGATTTCCACATTAAATTAAATTTTAAAAATAAAAAATTGAAAAAAAAGGCCCAAAATAGAAGCATGCAAAAGCAACTTGCAGCCCTCCAACCGTGGGAAAAAATTTTGCCCCATTAAACGGAAAAGTATTATCAGTCTCAGATAGCTAAAAGAAAATATATAAAGAACTGCTTACTTCCAGGTGCATTGGCCCGTTGGGTCCGATCTGTTCGGCGTGATTTGATCAGTTTCAACTTTCATGCACGCCTGTAGCCGCATCCACCGAGTGTGCCGCACAATTTAGGATCACATATGTGCGAAAATAAATTTAATTTCAAGTTTATAACTTCATGATTGCTAACAAAATTTGAAATGTAAATGTGAACATAAGTGGTCCATATTAGTGAACTCCGTGAATAATTCTATGTTAAAGAATTACACTGTATATATTTAATAATTTTCTAACATGATGTTGCATCCGCCGAGCATACCTTACAATTTCTCGTCACGAACCAACCCATTTAGCCCATCTGAAGAGGCACCCAACTTTTTCTGGTAACAGATAAGGTGCGAGAGAGGATGGATCAGTTTCAAAAATCCCTGAACTGGACCAAATATAGGCTCCTCGTTCCCGTCTGCTGCCTGGAACCGTGTTGTCAAGTATAAATGCGACCAGGAGAGCGACCACCATGTTTAAGGACAGAAGAGAATTCAAAGCGTAGTTCAGCTGCAGCACATACAATTTATTCAGTAAATTTAAAAAATCACTTTGTTATAATAATAATAATATAGGACTAATAATTAACAAAACTACCCCTAGCATAAATACAGGCACCTTGCTTACTTTTGAAATTACAAAAACCTCACCATGTTAGTTTTTATTTCACAACATTCATGCACAAAATACCCCCCTTGGAGTAAATTTCCACATACAGAAGAGGTTTTAGTAAGTGCAACCTGTAATATAGCAAACTTAGGCTCCGTTTGGGAGGGCTTATTTTCACCGGTCAAGCGGTTACGACCGCATGAAACGGATCTTAAAACGGAGCCTTAGAGGGGAGGTCAAGGTAAATAAATGCCCCTAATATTATAATTATACGATAGGTAATAGAGATATCATAAAAGCGCTTCTCAACAAATCCATCTAACACATTATTTCAAGACAGCAACTGCCTTAATTGTTCTAGAAAATAAAATCAGAATCGGTAAATAGAAAGCACTACATAGTAGAATCAAAGATAGATATTTGGGTCAAAATATTGAGATATATATACAGCACACAAGTTTGCAGTTGGTATGTACTATTCCATGAAAAAGGCACCTAGATATAAATCTTCTAATAAATGCCTAAACAGATGTCGCTTACTAGAAAAGAAGAACACTGCATACACACGCCTGACATAGTGCCTATAAGGTAATAGTTTAGTTTAATTGTGTATTACATATGAAATGGGTGTGTTGTATGAATGACTACTTTAAAAATTGTGAATGAAATGAATTGAAGATTGCAATCACATAGCTCTCAATGGATTTATCCATATATATTTAGGCATAGGTGCAGAAACTCACCCCTTCACTTCCAGTATTTATTGGCCCTTCAGACGCTGCTGCATATGGTACAAGGTAGCTTGGAAGAACGAGAACAGAATCCTGCGGATATTGTTGAAAATATGCAGGAACTGAAAGAGAGATAAATAATGTAAACCCAACTATAAGTGTGTTCCTTGAGCTCGCAGTTTGAGTGTAACCCATCGTAGATAGGCCGAGTGCCACAATCAAAGACCAAGTGAAGCACAGGACTGCAGCAGCCAAAGCCAGTGGAATTGAAGCAAGAACAGCACATAGTTTTCCTGCCAAGTAAAACAATACAAATTAAGATCTAATCTAAGCTTTGGGAAGGGGTTAAATACTAGAGGTGTCAAATCGCCGATCCATGCTCATTTTATAAGTACAAATAAATTTACCATGATCTGCCTAGTGCAAATGGTCGATGGACTATGATGGCTTAGCCATCAAGGATAGTTTAGGCCCGTTTATAAAAAAAAATACATCTTTCATGTAAACAAGCAATAAAATTTTGCTAATTATCCAGTAGACCAAAAATCCATTAGAACTTGGGTGAGTCGAACCTCAAGTTCATAGGTCAAAAATCACTATAGGCCAACTATGAGCTAACTAAGGTCCGTTCTTGTTAACAAGATCATCTGTATAATCTACAGTGGATTATACAGATGGTCATTTGGTGAAAATGGTTCATTTGACAAAATGGAGAAAAAAAATGCTATTGTGTACCTTCTGAGGCTGCATTTGGGAGAGTGGTGAAAATGAGATTCAAACAGAAAAGAAATGGAATTCCGGTGAGATATGGAGCTCCCATCCTTCGGTGGAAGAGTTTTTGACTTTTCTCACCGCACAGGGGCTTCCAAAATAGAGGTTTACTAAAACATGCCAATACCTCCAGTTGCATTTTTATCCCATTGAAATAGAGTTAGAAAACCCAAAAGGGGATCTAAAGCTCATACCTACAAATGAACAGATGATCAAAAAGACTGCACCAACTGCCAAGGCCTTCCTGCTTGCCATTTTTGTTGACTGAAGGGTATGCATATTTTCTGTTAATGTTGTTGAGCCAGTTCCTGTACCCCAAAGTCCGGCCAGAATTCCTGAAAGACCTTCCAGTCCTATGCCTCGGCTGACAACTCCGGGTGTCGGGGGCCTTAAACTAATAAACACGGATGTGGCATGATATGATCCAATCTGGACAACTTTTGATGATCAGAATTAGTCTTGTATATTCATGAAATTCTTTTGCTAACAACACAGGTACGTGAATGTGCAATCATAATAAAAACAATGATAAATGTATTAGAACTGTGCTTCTGTCAATTGATGATATAACCATAACAATTTGTGATACTACTGAAAAAGGTGCAAATGAAATAGAGTACTCTGTATTTTTTTGGTAGAGATTTTTTTCGACAGATTTGGGTTCACATATGTTCCAAACATCAACAATCAGTTGACAAATCAAGTTAGTTAGCCTTAGGGTTTGTTTGGAAGAGTTGTGGTTGTGGTAAAGGGAGATGTCAAAAATGGAGGTTGCGGAAGGAATTGTCTATGAGAAATGGAGTTTGCATAATGTAGAAAAGAGAGTAAAACCTTGTGATGCAGTGGTAAGGCCGTCACTAGGTGGACCCGCTAAATGCAGTCCTATATGCAATGACGTGAAATGAAGTGTCATGCAAGTGCAAGAGTGACCCGCTAAAATTGCAAACAAATAATTATTTATTATGAATTATCAGCAGGTGCACGGGCAGTTGCAAATAATTAATTAACGGAAAACAAATTATCAATTTTGCAAAACGAAAGAGGCGCAATTACTTTCAAGCAAGCGCAGAAGAAACCCTGCAAATCTTATGGCGAATAATACTAATAGCGACAAAAAAAACAACCACTACACAGTACAGGTGCCAAATACCAACAATAGAAAATAATAACTGCATACCACAATTTGCACGTGCAGGCGACAGGGCGGTTGTTAGCGGGAGCATCCAAGGCCGTAGCAAAAGGAGAATACTTTGGGAGTAGGGCTTAGGACTGGTGTTGGCTAGGATCGGGTCGTGTACAGATAACTAGGAGGAGATCTAGACTGTTGGTTCAGTTGGGGTTATGGGGGAGATGGGGCTGGTCGGGTGGAGAGAGGAATCGGGTGGGGAGAGGGCTCAGGTGGAGAGAGGGCTGATGGGAGAGGTTGTAGACGGAGGCTTGGGCAGAGAAAAGGAGATGGTGGCTCCACGGGAGGTTAGCAGGCAGGGGCTTCGGGAGGGTGGAGGTCGACGGAAAACGTGGGAGAGGAGAGGGCATCAGGTGGTGGTCGGCTTACCGGATCAAAGGAGGGAGGCGGAGGAGAAGCCGAAGGTAGACGTCGGCTTGGGATGGGGAAGACACAGGAGGAATGCGGGGAATGGAGTGGGGTTGCGGCTTAGGGGGGTGGTGGGCTGGTCGGAGAAGTAAGGAGGGTTGGAGGGGGCTTCTGGCATCGCACCAGAAAGAGGCGGAGGGGCTTCCCGGCGTCTCGCCGGAGAAGAGGAACAGGAGTTGCACCTGTTGAAGACCGACGGATCCGGGAAAACTCCAAATCTACGATCCCCCACAAAATCCAGTTGGCGCCTTTTTATAAACCCAACACCAAAACCGCCTAATAACTAAACCCTAAATCTAAAAATAAACCACCCGATCAAACGACTAATACTGTTTTGGTCCGATCGGGGCTAAATACACCTCAAAATTTAAAAAAAAAACATAAAATACGAAAGTGACAAGAAACGATCATCCGGGCGCGACCACGGGCCCGGATCGCCCATCCGGGCAGCGGATCACCGCCTTCTACGGGAATATACGCGCGTCGGTCGTGACGCGTCGTCACCTTGTATATCCTTCTTAAATTATAAAATACAAGTATGAATACAAATATATAGGAGAGAAGAGAGAGAAAGACAACTATACAAATGATGTGGGACTAAACTAGAATCCTAAATGGGCCATATTAATGGGTCTTTACATCAACTTTTCCTAATATTCTCTAACACTCTTCCGCAAGCTGGAGCGTACAAGTCGTGGGCACCAAGCTTGGATAAGAACTGATGGTACATTTGTCGTGGTAATGCCTTGGTGAGAATGTCGACAACTTGCTCAGATGCAGGAACATGCTCCAGCTTTAACTTCTTCAATTGAACATTTTCACGGACGAAGTGACAGTCAACTTCAATGTGCTTGGTCTGCTCATGAAACACGGAATTCTTCGCAATATGGATTGCATCCTGACTATCGCAAAACAAAATTGCTGGCGAGGATAGAGTGACCCCCAATTCACCAGGAAGACCCTCAATCCAGGTGAGTTCAGATACAACGGCCGCCATTACACGATACTCAGCTTCAGCAGAAGAGCGAGCAACCACAGACTGCTTCTTGCTACACCAATTGATAAGATTCCCTCAAAAGTTGATAAGATTCCCTCAAAAGTAGGTACAGAAACCCGTAGTGGAACATCGATCATCCAGGGAGCCCGCATACTCCGCATTTGAATATGCAATAAGAGATAGAGATGAAGATGACATATATATAAATCCTTGTCCAAGAGATGACTTCAAATATCTGAGGATGCAATATATTGCCTGGAGATGAGAGATCCGATGAGCATGCATAAATCGACTGACCACTTCAACAGCAAAAGAAATATCAGGTCTTGTAACTGTCAGATATATCAGTTTTCCTACAAGACGCTGATAATACTCGGGGTTCGTAAATAGAGAATCGGAGTCAGTCCTATGAGCACATAACTTGTGATTGGCATCCATCGGGGTTTCCACGGGTTTGCACCCAAAGTAGCCAACATCTTGGAGGAGATCAAGGCAGTACTTTCGTTGTGAAAGAACAAGACCATCAGGCCGTCTTGCAATCTCAAGTCCAAGAAAGTGTCGGAGAGCCCCTGGATCTTTTGTTTGGAAGACGGAGTTTAAGTGTTGTTTGATTTTTTGTATCCCTGTGGAGTCATCACCAGTAATCAAAATATCATCCACATAAACCAAGAGAATGACAGTTCCAGTTGATTGATGACATGTGAAGAGAGAGAAGTCAGTTGAGCTCCTCTTGAATCCAACTTCGCGAACGGTCTTACTATTTATCAAACAAAGCTCTGGGAGATTGTTTGAGACCATAAATAGATTTCTGAAGATGACATACACGAGACTCCCCCGTGGTCTCAAACCCGGGAGGTTGGTTCATGTAAACCGTTTCTTGAATTTCATCATTTAAAAAGACATTTTTGATATCCAACTGATGGAGAGGCCAGTGACGATAAACAGCTAAGGAGATCAGCACCCAGACAGAGTTCAACTTGGCGACGGGAGAGAAGGTTTCATCATAATCAAGTCCCTGTTGTTGAGTGAACCCCCGAGCCACAAGTCGAGCTTTGAGTCGTTCAACTGTCCCATATGGACCATGTTTGATAGCAAACACCCACTTGCAACTGACACAAGATTGCCCAGGAGGAAGAGGAACCAGATTCCAAGTCTGGTTAGACCAAATAGCGATCATTTCCTCATCCATAGCCGCGCATCACTCCGGATGAAGAAGAGCCTCTTGCACAGAGTTAGGAATATAGATAGAGGAGAGAGAGAGAGCAAACTTGCGTAGAGGTGGAGACAGGCGATGCAGAGATACATAATTTGCCATGGGTGAGTGGTAGATGTTGATGTTGGATCGTCAGTTCGCGGGATAGCACCGATGAAGGGGGGGCTGTTGTAGAGCTCCAGAGACCGGGGTACGACGAGTGTATACGCGAAGAAGAGGGGGTTTGGGTGGTTTAGGTGGAGCGGGTGCCGAAAGTGGAATGGGAAGAAGAGGTGGTAGGGAAGACGTGACAGAAACGGTTGGACGAGGTATGGAAGGGGAGAGAGGAGGAGCTGAAGCAGAAGGTGAGTCATGGAATGGTCGATTCTCACGAAAGGTGACATCAGCAGAGACAATCACTTTATCAGTAGCTGGAGAATAACATATATTGCCTTTTTGAGTCTGAGAGTACCCGAGAAACATACATTTGTTGGCACGAGTGGCAAACTTATCCGTGGGCGGACCAAGATTGTGAACATAACAAGTACAGCCAAACATACGAGGCGTGAGAGTAAACGGGGATTACGACGGTAATATGAGACTAAACGGAGTGGCAAAGTCGAGCACAGAGGATGGCATGCGATTGATGAGGTGACATGTTGCGGACACAACAAAGTTCCAAAACAGAGTGGGAACCTGCATTTGAATCATGAGTGACCGAGCAACATCAAAAAGATAACGATTATTTCGCTTTGTCACACCATTCTGTTGAGGCGTATACGCACACGAGATTTGATGTATAATGTCGAACTATGTGCATTGGTTCGAGAATGTCCGACTAGTGTATTACCGAGCATTATCAGTGCGAATAATTTTTAAAAGAGAGCTGAACTGAGTACGAGTTTCCATAAAAAATGCACGAAATGTAGGGTCAGTTCAGCACGATCTCGGAGTAAGTATAATCAGGTTAAGCGAGAGTAATTATCAATAAAAGTGACAAAATAACGATAGTCAAACATACTAGGAGTTTTATAAGGTCCCCAAATATCAAAGTGCACTAATAATAGAGGAGTATCACTCCGAGTACAAGTAAGATGAAAGGAAATATGATGTTATTTGTCAAAGATACAAGATTCACAAGAAAACTCATACAGAGAGACATCCGGAAGAGCTTTCTTGAGAATCTGTAGGGGAGCATGTCCAAGACGACGATGACAATCAGTAGTGGAAACGAAGGAGAGAGCAAAAGGAGGAACATCGAGGAGGTAAAGCTCATTCAACAGCCGACCCTTACCAATGATATTGTCTCTGAGAGAGCAAAAGGAGGAACATCGAGGGGAGCATGTCCTCTACCATTATTTTGTTTCTCTGATGTGTGCTTCATGATCTTGAAGGTGACTCCGCCCACTGAGATTCCGCTGCCTCCAGCTCTTTCCCTTCTCCAACACTCTCAGAAAACTTGATGTACACATACCGGGTAACGTGGAGATCGACATGGATCTTGGGGTGGTGAGCGCGATGGCCGCAATCACTCCAAAGGCCAAAACACTCTCCATTGTACCCATTGTGGTTGGATGAATCATACCAAAATCACCTATTACAAAAAACATCGGTTCTCGCCCCAACCCTCCAACTCCCAGCACCACATTTCCTTGTTCCTACCACCACCCTCTTTGGCATTGACACCTTGCGAGAGGAACTCCATAATCTTTGAGGGATGGTTACTCAGACAGGATGGCTCTGTCGTCTATCTCCAACGAAGGTATATCATGTTTTTTCTATAGTCCATCTTGAATAGTGGACTTTGAGACAACAAATCACATTACCCTTAGAAGCTTTCTCGGTACATGGACTCTTCTTGTCATAAGATTATCAGGAAGGTCAATAAGACATCACATCGGCCTGCGGCTCTGGAGATGTACCTCTCACTTTGTGCCTCTCTACTTTGTTTTTCATGTTCCTGGATCTCAATTTAATCACCTTTCTGTGAGTTGTCTCACTCATGATCATGACTGCTTCATCACCTTTTCTTCTTTTCCTTTTGTGGTGCAGGATCGATGAACGTGAAATATCATTGGTAGAAGACAGTTGTCCAGTGGGCTCTACACTTTGAACCTTACCACATTGATGCTCTCCTGTCACCTCTATTGATTGGCACTAGCGTCTCGGTCATGCTCCTCTCCCTATCCAGCAAAAAACTCTTTTTAAATTTTTTTTTCCTGAATTTACTTGTGAATCTTGTATCTACAAGATACAACATCGCTCTATCTTCTCTCCTCAATGTGCTCAAAGTTCTGCTCCCTTTGATTTAGTGCATTTCGACATTTGGGCCTCGTGCAAGACTACTAGTTTATCTGGATATCGTGATTTTCTAGCATTTATTGATGATCATTCTCGTATGATGTGGTTGTCTTTGATGTGTGATCGCTCTGAATTATTGTCTCACTCTTTCATTGCATAGACTCACATTCAATTCTCATGCTCAATTATAATACTTTGAACTGATAATGCGCGTAAATATACAAGTCACGCCTTTCAAGAAACTTGCACTACGTTAGGTATTATCCATCAAACATCATGCGCCTATACACGACAACAAAATGGTGTGGGCGAGCGGAAGAACCTCCACCTCCTTGAGGTTGTCCGCTCTCTTATGTGTCAAATGCCGGTCCACGAGATCTATTGGTACTTCGCAGTCTCCACTGCATACCATCTAATTAATTACATGTCTTCTTCCATTCTCAACTTTACGCTGTCATTATCCATCATCTTTCCTTTCGAGCCCTTCTTCCTCATGACTCTTCATGTATTCAGTAGTGTGTTTTGTCTATCATCTTGGCCCTACCATGGACAAGCTGGCACAACACGCTATTAAGTATATGTTTGTTGGGTACTCTCGCACACAGGAAGGCTATGTATGTTACTCTCTCACTGATCGGAAGCTTGTTACATCCCCTGATGTCACTTTCCTTGAGGAGCAATCCTTCTACTCTTTAACTCCTGCTGATAGCTTCACACCTGATATCCCACGTCCTAATGCCCCTATCAACACTAACACACATTCTCTACTTCCAACATCATCTCCCATGCTCCTAACACCTCCAACTCCTCTTCGTGTGTGCACTCGTCGTCGTCCTCGGCCTGATGATCTAAGGCAATTTCCCCTACTAATGATTCTCCCTGGTCGGTTGATCCACCAAATACATTTACCGCTCACCATCTCTCTATTTATGCCTCCTTACATTGCTTATCTCCCGATCTTCATAGGTTTATGACATAGTTGTCTTCCATTTCCACCCTCTCTTTTGTGCAGGACATTCTTCAGTATCCATGGTGGCAGGCTGCGATGGACGAAGGAATGAATACCCTTTAGACCAATCACAACTGGGACCTTGTCTCCCTTCCTCCTGGCTAATCTCGTGTGGGATGTAAATGGGTCTTCACTATGAAACATTGCCCTTATGGGACAGTTGAGAGCCTCAAAGCTCTTCGTGTGACTCGCGGTTTCACTAAACAATATGGCCTCGACTATGAAAAAATGTTCTCTCTCATTGTTAAATTGAATACAGTCCAAGTCTTGTCTCCTTGGTTGTCCATCGCCATTTGTCATTGCATCAACTCGACATCAAGAATGTCGTCTTTAATGGAGATCCCGTTGAGACTATCTACATACAACAGCCTCCTGGTTATGAAACCACGTGAGAGCCCCTTGTCTGTTACCTCAAGAAGTCTCTCTATGACCTCAAACAACCTCCTCGGGCATGATTTGATAAGTTTAGTCAGGTTGTTCGAGATTTTGTCTTCACTCTGAGCTCAATAGACTTCTCGATACTTACTCGCCAGCGCTCGACGTGTAAGATGATACTTCTTTTATGTGTTGACGATATTCTCCTCACGGACGATGATCTGCAAGGCATTTCTATGATTAAGAAGCACTTGGCCTGACATTTTCAGACCAAAAATTTGAGTCATCTGATATTTCTTGGGTATCAAGGTATCCTGTTGACCCGATGGACTTGTCTTATCCCAACGGAAATACCGCCTCGATCTTATTCACAATGTAGGCTACTTAGGATGGAAGCCTGCTGACACACCAATGGATGTCAATCAAAAGCGCTTCTCCCTAATCTGGAGTATTATCACCGTCTTGTTGGCAAACTCATCTATCTGACTATCACATGGCCTAATATATTTTTTATTGTTAACATGGTCAGTCAATTCATGCATTCTCCTCTGATGTCTCATCTTCAGGATGTCGAGAGAATCCTACGGTATCTGAAGAATGCTCCAGGACAGGGACTAGTGTATAAACCCTCTTCTTCTCTATCAATAATTGTCTACTCTGATGCATATTATACCAGTTCTCTAGATGATCATCGGTCTGCGAGCAGTTACTGCACATATTTTGGAGGACACGATCACCTAGCAAAGCAAGAAACAAACGGTGGCGGCACGCACTTCTACGGAGGTTGAGTATCATTCAATAATGTTTGTTGTATCTAAACTCACGTGAATGGAAAGTCTTCTAACAAATCTCGAAGGGAAACTCCCCTCTTCGGTCGTTTTCTATTACAATTGTCAAGTTTCTATCCATATCCCCGAGAATTCCATTTTTATAAATGTACCAAACATATCGAAGTTTGTTGTCATTTCATCCAAAAAAAGTTCAGGTTCGTGAAATTGATTTGAGACGCGTACTGGTTGTTGAGCAGATTTCTGAGGTTCTCACCATGGCCTTATCATGCCCCACTATAATGACAGTTCGTTTTCAAGCTTGGAGTCTAAAATTTGTATACTCCAGCTTGCGGGAGAGTGTGGAAGAATTGAAAGAAAAAAAACCATATGCAAGCCATGTATATGCCCACTTTTCTCATGTATAGTTTAGCCCCACATCTTCGTTTCGAATTGAGTCTTCACTCCTTAAAATATACATGTATAAATTCATGTGTTATGTATTAAATATATGAGGAATATAATTATTTTTTCTATTCTGCATTCAGTTTTTATATAATAATCATAGTTGTTAAAAGCTCAAGGCGCATCAAGACGTAAGGGGATCCTGGAGCCTATGTAAAGCTCAAAACATGCCCGACAAGAGCAAGGCACAATCACATCTCATTTTAAATAATTATCATCAAAGATCAATACATCTTCTTAATCACATTCAACATCAATTCTACTGATCAATCATTCATTACTATCATTTATATCTCTAAAGAAATGTGATCTATGTTGTCACTTGCATTACAGTGAAATCTCAACACTCGATTATGTTTTACCTCTAAGGAATAGAAATATGTTCATGAGCGTTTGGGTTAAGCTACTTTTCAGTAAAGTCTCACCCTAGATATATGGGCAGACAGAGCGCACGAACATAACTGTAAGATTATGTATCCTACTTTTGGAGGTAAGTGAGAGAAGTATGTCACCTTGGTGGAGTTAACCTACAATAGCAGTTACCATGCAAACTTTAGGATGTCGCCTTTGAGACTCTTTATGGTAGACGTTGTCGGGCACTGTTATATTGGGATGAGATCTTCCAACCAAGAAGCTTAGGTTGTCAAGAACACAGCTCGTGTCAGACTTATTCAGGAGCGTATGAAGATAGCCCAAGATAGAAAAGCCAAGTAATAGGATCAGAGATGTAGATCAGTGGAATTTAGCGTTAGAGACTATGTTTATCCGAATGTTAGACCAGTCAATGGGTCTCTCGAATCAAGCGGGTGAAGAAAATGAGTCCAAGGTTCGTTGGTCCACTCTAAGTACTGGAGAGCATTAGTGATGTGGCCTACAGGTTGGCCTTACCCAAGGATATGAGTGGTCTTCATGACATTTTTCACGTCTCTGATATGAGGAGAGCAGTCATGAATCATAATCAGATGATCAGTACAGAGGATGCACCAATGGAATCGAATCTTAGTATCAGTATATAGACAATCAAGATTGTGGACTCAAAGATTCAGAAACTTAGGATCAGAAAATCCATTTTGTGAAAGCCCTTGAAAGAATTGAGGTTGAACTGAGTATTCTTCGGAAAAAGAAGATGAACTTCAGAGCATCAAAGAATATGCCTTCTTTTGACTTTATGTTTGTAATTTTTGAGGGCGAAAATTTTTTTAGAAAGGAAGATTTGTAACATCCGTAAATTAATGCGATGATAAATTTTAAATTCAGGATCCGAGCACGAGAGAAATTAATCGAGTCAGCGTTTTGTCGAGATATAATTTTAGTTGGTTTATTTGTGTGTGTTAATCAGTTGTTTAATTGAAGTTATTGGAAATTTATTCGACGCGTTTTTGTGTTGGTGCGAGAGCGTAACGCGCAAACTTATCAGTTAGTGAGAAGTAACAAGTTTGAAATAAGATTTGAAATGCCAGAGTCCCCCATTTAAAGGTCAATTTATGGTTTCCATAACCGATCGTCACTTTTATTTCTTTCTTCCCATGCACGTAATCGAAACAACCCACTTTACGTTTTATTTCCCTCCCAGTCGAGCGTTGGATGAAAGGAAGAAACCGCCGCACGCATTAATACATCCTTTGATCCCGTAAGCCTGATATTAGGGCTCTCTTGTTCCTTCCGTCCCAGACGACCGAAGGCGCCTCCCTCTCGCAGACGATGTGCACCACTGACTCCTTTCCTCCTTTTTGTAAACCTCGACAATCTTTCCTCGGCAATCTTAAGGATCGATAGCAGGCTCTGCCAGACTCAGAAATCAAGTCGATCCTTCTTTTTCAGACCTTTAGGGTTTTCAGCCGATTTTTTCCTTCGATTAACCAATAGCTGGTTTTCGTTGTTGGGAACAGCAACAAGCCACAGAGGCTTTTTCTTCCATGCTCTACGAGGCCGACTGAACCCTCCAGGCATCGACTACGCCAGCCGCTAGGTAGCTGCTGAAATTTTGTGTTACCGTAGATTTGGGTTTTTCTCCTCCCTCCCTTAATCAATATCAGATGAATTGTGTTCCAATGTTACCTTCTTTCTCAGATCCAAAAATCAAGGATTTGTTTTCCTCCCACAACAACCCTAGTTATGGCTGAGATTTCTGACCGCGATCGCCTTTCTCCAGTAAATTTTCTTTTAGGTAATATTGATTTTCCTTTGGAAATTTCAGATTGTACGTGTATGTGGTTATCCTGCAAAATTTTTGTTGACGCCTTACCTTAATTACTCGATCTTCTAGGTAGTCAAAATTGAAACGACAATTTCAAATTTAGGTGTACCGGGTGCCGATTCAGAGATCCTAACCCTCCACAGTCAGAGAAGTGGTAAATTATTTTCCTTCTTTATGAAATAGTATTCCCTAAATTTGGAAGAAGTGATTAAATGCTTAAATTGCCCTTCTAGTGTTTTAAGGAGATTTGAAGAGATAAACCTTGTTGTCAATCGGAGAACAACTTTGTGGCGCCAGAATATTTCTTATAAAGAATCATATCGCCGCGTCGCGTCTCTGAGCGCCACAATACCGGGTAAAAAATTCACTCCTCTTGGCTAGACATATCATTAATTATGAAACAAATTGTCTAATTAGCTAAAGAAATCAATGTGAGATATATAACAGTACTTATATATCATTTAAGTGCATGATTATTAGTTATCAAGCGAATATCATACATACAAATACATGTTACATAAAACTGTGAATTAAATATTAAATGTCAAGCAGGTAAGCAAATCGACATTTAAAATAAGACATAAAAAATGAACTCCTTAATATACAATCAGAGTTAATAAAAAAATGTCAGGTGCAACTAGGCTAATTGCATAAGTTCAGAACACGTAATAAGATTCAGATCAGTGATCTCATTCTCATTTGGTCAGCAGTCCATATGAGCCTCAGTTGTGGAGTCGTCAGCCACAGTTTCATACTTGGAAATTTTCAGATATGAGCTCGTGTTACACTCAGGGAGAATTCACGATCGGGTCGCTACTCGGGCTCCATAATCCCTAGTTCCAGACTATGAGATTTTCAGAAACAAGTCAGTGTTCCACTCAGAAAGCATTTCAGTTCAGCACACCATCACGTTGTCATTTGGGCTTCATAATCAGATTAAGTACAATATAAAGGTGAAATCTAATAACCAAATTTTTTTAGGAAGAGTCTGGAACACCAAAATTCAGTAGAGACATGAACTCAGATAATAAGAAAGAATCCATAATGCACCTTTACAGATAATGACTTAAAAGACTCCAGACAAAATATTCAAAAGTATGCAATAGTAATCAAAAGCTACAACTTGTATATACAAACTATATATGTATTTTAATTGTTACTGAGAGCAGTAGTTTTTCTTACTCACCAATTGAACTGACCCTCCTTCTGACATTTCCTTTATAGGGGTCACTAGTGAGGAGCTACACTTAGGATAAGCGTCACAGTTCATCATTTTAGGTTGTCTTTTCCTTCATTTTTTTAGTTCATCAATTGTACTTGTTCTTTGGACTTCATGTATTGGAATTGTATAATGTTTTTGATGTAACAAACATTATGTAAGCTTCCAGTGATTTAGGCTCTGTTTGGCGGAGCGGAAACACAGCTGCATCCAGTTGTTTTTGCTGCCGCTCCGCCAAACCAATATTTGGTGCGGGCTGTGGCAAGAAGCCACCGCCCGCGACAGGCAGCCGCAGCACTGCAGCCCCTTTTCAGGGGTTGCAGCGCTGTATTTTAAAAAAAAAACTTTTTAAATTTTTTTTTTAAAAACGTTTTATATTTATAAAGAATATATATTTTAAATATAAAATGATTATATATATACATAAAATGGAAATTAAAATGATATTTAATTATAAAAAGTGAAATTTACAAAGTTTATTTATTGCGGGTCACTCGAGTCGTCCGTGAATCGGGCGAAAACGAACCATCCTAGTACTGCAAATTGTTTATATATGTATTAATGTTTTAATTAATATATATTAATATTTTATTATTATGTTGATGGTCGCCCGGCTTGAAAATTGGATCGACGTAACCCCAAGTCGGAGCATTTTTGGTTTGAAAATCTCTAGGGAGAGCCTCATCAATTAATAAATAAAACTTATATTAATTTATAATAAAAACATTTTAACATTTAATTTTTTTTTAATAATTAATTAATATTTTAATGTTTAATAAATTTTTTTGTGGGTCACTCGAGGCGCTCGTAAATCGGTCAAAAATGAATCGTCTTAAATCGTGAGCGAGTCGAGCGCGCATACGTGTGTTCTGACGTTCGTTTGAAATATCAAACGACCTCGAAATTATGCGAGAATGTGCCCGTTGGAATTGTAGTGTCGAGCCGGACGAGATCGCGAAAAAAAATCTTCGACTCGTCTGAACATATTTTGGGGAACCCATCAATATTAATATATTTATTTTTATAACTAAATAAAATTAATGTCGAGCAAATTGCTTATTTATTTTTAGATTTCGTGAATTCTCTGGGCTACAATGGCCCTCCATAATCACACAAGAAGGCATCCATCTAGAATTGATCTAGAGTTCAGAGCATGTGATCATGATGAAACGTTTGTGCATCCTGAGGCATACGAACATAGGGCACAACATCGACTAACCGACAGGGTCACAGCTCCGAGCGTAGAGCCAGTTACACATGAGGGGACAGGTGCATCTGAGATGTCTGCTTTGAGAGAATTCATTGCAGACCAATTAAAAAATGCTCGCAGGTACAATTCATACAAATGTACTTTAGCAAATAAATTATTTATTTTATATTAAATTTATCTAATCTGGCGTAACTTTCTTTTGCAGATGATATTTTTTGAGTTGAAGAAAAACGACTATCAGCAATTCACAAATCCGTATCACAAATATTTATGTCGAACAAATTGTTAATTGTAAGTTGAACATCATAAATTATGCGAACTATTTAATTTTATTCCTGTTTAATTTTCAATACTGTTTAGTTCTGCACCACTGTTTCACACAGCACTGCAAATACAATTTTCCAAACAGTTTCATAAATTTTTCCACCACTGTAAAACAGTTGATTCCTACACCACTGTTTCCCACCACTGTTTCCCACCACTGCTTCCTACACCGTCACAGCTTAGCCAAACAGGCCCTTAGATTCTTCAGTTCTTTCCTGTATTAGATAGCTTTATGAATTAAAATTGAGGTACCCTTGTTTAACCATAACTGTTTATCTTACTTCCATTATAAGTTTCCTTTAGTACTTTTATTTATGTCTACTACGTACCAATTTTATTACCATTACTTAGTTTACTTCTTATCACAGGGTCTAACCGGACTGCAGATTTGTTGTTAACTAGGTTGGGGTGTTACATAGTTTAGCCCCGCATCTTGGTTTGGAGTTGAGTCTCCACTCCTCCTTCAAATATATATGTATAAATTCATGTATGACGCATTAAATATATGGGGAATATAATTATTTTTCTGCTCCGCATTCAGTTTTATATAATAATCATAATTGTTAAAGGCTCAAGACGCATCAAGGTGTAAGGGGGTTCTGGAGCCTATGTAAAGCTCAAAGCGTGCCCGGCGAGAGCAAGGCACAACCACATCTCATTTTAAATAATTATCATCAAAGTTCAATTCATCTTCTTGATCATATTCTACAGCAATTCTATCCATCAATCATTCATTATTATCATTTATATCTCTAAAGAAATGTGATCGATGTGGTCACTTGCATTACACTGAAATCTCAACACTCGATTATATTTTACAAACACTAAACCATCAAAAGTTATTGAGTTATTACAGTATTTCTTTCTTTGTTTTACAAAAATAAAATTACTATAAAATCACACATATTGTCGTCATTTATGCTTCAAATGCGCAAAAAACATGTGAAGGCACAGACCTCCGAGCCTGGTGAACCCTAAGTATTAGGCACGTCTTTAACAACATAAATTATACTATTATGTATATTTCATTTTTGTGTGTACTCATTCCTCTACCAGTGGAACCTCACGCCACTGCCACATTGATATCGCCTGTTCGAATTAAATTCATTCATCTCAAACATCTTCATCTTCGTCAAGCAAACGCAGCGAGAAAGAACTTCATTTACTTTTTGGCATCTCTCGCCCTTAAATACAAAGTAACAAGAAGCTTTTCTAACATGAGATAAAGGATCCTGACAAGTACCACATAAGAGATCGACGCCTCACCATTTCAAGGGTTGAATTGAAGGCTTAGTTATTAAAGGTGCAAGGCGCACCAAGGCACAAAGAGGTTTTGTAGCCTAGGAACAAGACTCAGGCACAGGCATACGCCTAACGAAGGCAAGGTGCAACCACATTCATTTTAAATAATCAACATCAAACACACTTTCATCTTCTTCATCAAATTCTTCATCTATTTTACGTATTAATAATTCATTATTACCATTTATCTTTACAATATTAAGAGAGAAAAGTTATCTTTAGTGAAACATTCAAAATTGTCAATTATAGCCTTATTGTTTTTATTTGAAGACTTATCATATATTATAATTTATTTTTTTAAAAAAAATACAATGCCCATTTAAATAATTACACTTTATTCTCAAATTAAAAATAATGATGAAAATCCATAAAATTGAAAACGTTTTAAGTAGAGCTCCTATACCTACTATGCAAAATTATCATTAGGCGTGTCACTTTTATTAAAATTGATTTAAAAAATAATGATGAAAACCAATCAATTTAATTTGAAAAAATAATGATAAAAGATTAATATACGAATAATGATGAGATTTTTTAACAAAAATAAAAAAATATAACTATTTTGCATTAATTAATAATGTGTTTATTTTAAACTGCATTAATTATTTGATAGGGGTGAAGCCCCCGTGCCTGTCGCGGTCGGGGTACTATCGCGGTTGGCCGTAGGGGCAGAGCCGCATGGCTGTCACTCGTATCTCTTTAAAAATAGAATTAATGTGGTCATTTGCATCATATATAATTCTCAACGTTCGATTGTATTTCGCAACACTAAATCATGCGAAAAATATTGAGTTCTTACATTATTTTTTTTCTTTATTTTGAAAAAAAAATTAAAATAGAAATCGCATCCAGACGGGCTTTTCTACTCCAATGGCGCATTGAGGCGCGAGCATCTGAGTCTGGTGAGCCTTGAGCCTTAGACATGCCTGAGGCGCGCTTTTAACAACACAGATTGAAGGATAGGTGAAAAAATACAGTGCTTGGATTGCACTGTCCAGAAGGACAACCATATATTTAATGCTTTCATTGGATTTAAGTTCAAATTTTATTATGTATTTAAAAGTTCCATTATTTATTTAGGAATCTTTGAAATTAGTCTGTTTGGTTAAAATATAATTATGTGAGTTGTACTTAAAGGCACGTTTAGTGGAATAAATTCAAGGCTTGAATTTTTTTTAAACCCAAAAATACTTCAGCATCTTCTTCCTCCCTCCCCATTTCTACCAACAATGCGTGTATGTGTATGACATAAATGCTAATAGAAGCCTTGTCTTCATATCAAATTGGATTGACACCAACGCTTTCTGAATGTTCATTAGACAAAAACCCAATTGGCTAGGCTTGATTCATACCCAATCCCTCAGTAGATTATTTAGCGAGTCAGGTAGAATTGCAACGGCTGATGCTAGCAAACCATCAGCACAACCTCAGATCTACCAAAATCTTGCATAGAATTTTGTGCTAGAAAACGAGGATTGGGACCAAGGCTAGCTTTCAAAACGTCAAGCAAGCATGTGCAATCATGGTCATGCCCTTGTCATATAACCAACCATAGTTTTTAGGTCAAGCAAGATGAAGCTTAGATGCAATGGAGAGACCAGTAATGAAGGAGACTAAATATGAAAATGAATAAGGATTCGGGTAAAATTTAAACAGTTTAAATTTTATTATCCTCGTTTGGAAATAATGGTGATTTACAAAACCTCAAAAATACCTCTCTTTCAGCTGAAGGGCAAACTAATGCGAGATGTTATCTACAGTATTCCCTAATCTTTAACCTTGAAGGTTCTGGCATTTTGCAAACAATCTCTAGCACAATGCTACCAGTCAAGTCATGGCATGATTTCCTCAATAGATATGATATAAGAGCGGTTATAATCATATTAATTTGTCAAACATTTAAATTCTATAGATAAAAGATGCAACAAATGTTTTCTAAATGTCACTTACTGAGTCAACTGAAGTAACGACAGATACAATTGTCATAATAATGGATGTCCTGAAACTGAATGTAGGCATCCCCCATTGGCATGGATAAGGAATCCTAATCCAAGAAGCCGTGTTCAATGCAACAGAGACATCAGTGCGACAACGTTTCATAGTAAGTGCATGTTTTCTGCAAGTATCTGACAAGATATTTGAGCTGGGAATATTTGAGCTGCAGCCATTATGCTTATAAGCTCCACCAGCTGTCAAAAAGAATGCATATGCCCACACAATGGCAAGGCTAGCAGGAACCTGCCAATGAATTGAACAAATAAGAAAAAAACTAGATCAAAGTAGAACGCTAAATGTGTAAATACCTTGAGTATTGTGTATTCCCCATTTTTAAGGATTTGAACATAGGGCCCGTTTGGGTGGGTGGATCTGCATGGTCAGGCGGATGATATCCACGCCGCACGGTGGGGATTCTCCCTCCCTTAGATTTTCGTGAAAAACCCATAGAAATCCACAACGCAGAGTGCACCGCGGTCGCGGTGCCTTCCACACGGATTTGTTCCGCGGGGCTTCTGCTGAGCAAAATCGTCCTTAGATCCACTCCCAGCCTGCTTACTTATCAATTCTAACATCAGCTAGTAAATTTTTAATCATTATGTTGGAGTGGTAATCAAACCCAGAATGTTGGTCAACTTCAGTATTCTTGATTTTGACAAATTGACCATGATTGTCTGTGACACTAAATAGTTGACTTATTATCACAGAACAATTCACTATTCCCACTCCTGGAATCCAAAGACAACCTAAGATGATTTTAAGACGAAATAGTTTGCATAACTCGTGAGTCAAAGCCTCAAATTCACTTTCAACATTAGATCTAGCAACAACATTATGCTTTTTGAATCTGCATGTAACTAAATCACCTCCTCGAAAAATAATGCCCTAGGTCAACCTTTTATTATGAGGGCTTAATAGTCAACATTAGTGCAAGCTTTGTAGGCGAATGTAATATTTTTGGAACCAAATTCCGTTCTTAGTGTGGCTAAGTGGAGAACTATTTGAACTACCTAAAACATTCTTCACTAGGATTATGCATCAACTGACATACTATTCCCTTTAAATAGGAGATCTAAAGTTTTTTGTATGAATAAGTCAATATAGAATAAGAATTAAAAAAAAGACTGTATAAGCTTCTTATTCTTCTTAGATATTCTATATGGGGTTTTTATAGAAGAAAAAGAAGCTTATAGAAATAGAAGCCTATATAGAAGAAGAAGAAGAAGTTTATTTAGGGTTCGTTTGGCGCGGCGTTTTGGCCGGCCGTTTGGGGCAAACGCCGCCGGCCGGCGGGTAAACAAACGTCCTCCGGCGGCGTTTGCTCCGGCTGGACCCGCCGCGCCATGAGAAACGGGGCAAAAAGCCCCGTTTCGAACCCCCGATCATGCCCTCCGGTTCGAAAGCTCCGGCTGGAGCAGTCTTTTCCGCCCGCCACCGCCACGCCAAAGGAACCCTTAGGCTTCCTATACTTCTCCTTCTTTATAGGCTTCTTCTTTTATATATATTTATTCTAAATAGACATCTTCTATATAGAAGAAAATAAAATAAAAAGTCTATGTAAACTTATATGATTATATAGAATAAGCCTAGATAGCCCAGATAAGGAGCTGAAGAATAAGTGTATATAAATTCAGTGATGAGGGTGAGAACATCTAGAGGATTAACACGAGAATTTCCTATCACTGCTGGCTTACATCCATGGTCAACTTTAAGCCTTTATCTCTTTACCTTTGTCTTAGATGAGCTCACCGGACATATCCAACAAGCAACACATTGTGTTTATTGTTTGCATATGTTATTGTTTTGATTGATGAAACGTGTGAGGGTGCAAACGCAGAACTTGAATCTTGACAAAACGCTGCAGAGAAAAAGGGTTGAGAAGGACAAAATTGGAGTATATGGAGCATAAATTTAGTAGTGCAAGAAGGACGGATGACTCCCTCATTAAGTTGGGTGACCAAGATATTTCCCGCAGTGAATACTTTAAATATTTGAGATCGATAGTTTAAAACGATGGAGGTGTAGATAAAGATGTGATACATAGAATCCAAGCATAGTTAAAATGGAGAAGCGCGTCTGGGATCTCATGTGATTGTAAAGTACCATTAAAACTTAAAGGCAAGTTTTACTGTATTACAATTAGATGAACGATATTCTACAGTTCTAAGTGTTGGGAAGTGAATTATGTACATGAGCAAAAAATGGGAGTTGCAGAGATGAGAATGCTTAGGTGGATGTGTGAACATACAAATCTGAATAAAATTAGGAATGAACGTACGATAAGACAGGAGTGACAACAATTATAGAGAAGATGTGAGAAGCTCGATTAAGATGGTTTGGACACGTGGCCCTAAGCCCTGTTAAGCGTTGTGAGTATAGCTACAAGGCATGTTAAATGGGGGAGGGGTAGACCAAGAAAGACTTGGAATGAAACTATAAGGAAAGAGATAATGTACTTAGGCATTAGTGAGATTATGACTAAAGATAGGGACCAATGACAACAAATGATTCATACAGCCGACCCCACTTTGGTGGGAAAAGATTTGAGTGTTGTTGTTGTAGAGAGATTAAACTCCCAACTAATCTCATATATATCTCTTTATATACCAGAGTATACCAGACTATTTTCTTCCATCTACCCGTTCCCTATAATTGAGTTTAATTGGAATGTTAACTATTAGGGAAAGACGTGTCCTATGGTTCTTTCAGGAGATCTACTGTATATCTCTCCGAGAAAGTAAATTTTGGGGGGTAACCAACTTCAATGTTGAGAAATATGTTCCTTTTCTAAGTTCATTTATTTTGATTTATCGGAAAAAAATTCCCAAACATTTTTTTGGGTGGCATTATTACTTGTTACAATGTGATTTCACTTTTGTCCGAGCATTTTATATGATCCCATCTTGTGCAAACATTTGTGAACCATTCAAACAGCACACTAGGAAATTGTTTGAGTTCATATAATGCCTCAATCTACAAATTGTTTCGGTTCCAAAATTCTAATTCAAAACCTGATGAGGCCCCATAAAAGGCTTCATTTTCCAAATTCTCATGTAAACATGATTTTTAGAGAAAATAATATCTCTAGGAAATAAAAAAAAATCCTACTGTTTGAGTAAAAGCCACTTCAATGCCAAGATATATTTCAAATTCTTAATTTCTTTATTTTTGAATTATCTAGAGAAATTTTCCTAAAATAGTTTTTCCCGTGGGATCAATGATTGTGACAATAATATCATCTAATTACGCATGTAATACTATGACTTCACTTTTGTTTTATCTTTTTAACTTTATATGATCACCAGGACTCTATTGTAACTCAACCATGGCATAATATTCATGAACCTCATGAACCATATTACAGCAATTTTTTTGAGTTCATATAATGTCTTTTTTAATCTGCAGATTTTTGGTTCCATAATTCTCATGCGAAGCCAAATGAGGCCTCCATAAGGACTTCCACTTCAAAATTTGCATCTAGGAATACTCTCCACATAAAACCACAGTAAATTTTTCAATAAAAGGTTGCAAGAGACAACAAACTTCTCATTGTATTCATTTTGTCTAAAGAAAAAAATATTTCTCTATAGTCTACCCACTGATTTGTGCGTGCCATTTCTCAGCAACCCTAGAGCTTTGTACCCTTTGAGATGTCATCACTCTTGTATTTAAGATTATAAAACCGTTAACCAACAAGTTGTTTCCCTAAGGTCCAATGACAACTTCCTAGTCTTAGAGCCTGTTTGGGAAGGCTTTTCAGAAAGGAGAAGGAGCAGTGACAAAAGGATGGTAGGAAAAGGAGCTTTTGGAAAATGTCTATTAAAAAAGGAGAACTGTTTGGGTGAACTTCTTTTGCAGAGCTTTTCAAAAATGAGACACTTTATAAATCGTTTGACAAATCTCTGTTGTGCCAACTTTTTTTATTAAAAATGTGCGTCCGGGGAAAAAGACGCAATTATTTCGCCGGGGCAGGTTTTTTTCGCCCGGGAGCGAATTTTTCACCGGGTGACGGTTATTCTCGCCGGGCGTGAATTTTTTGCCCGGGCGTGAATTTTTCGCCTGGGCGCGATATTTTCGCCCGGGGGCCATATTTTAGCCTGGGCGCCAATTTTTCGGCCAAACCCTATATTTTCTGCCGGGCCCCAATTATTCGGCCGGGTGCGAATTTTTCGGACGTACGCGAATTTTTTGAACGGGGTCGAATTTTCTGGATGAGCACGAATTTTTTCGGACGACGATAAATTTTTCAGACGGGCGCGCGGACGGGCACTAATTTTTTGACTAGGCGGGAAAATTTCGCCCGGACGCGAATTTTTTGCACGGACGAGAATTTTTTGCACGGACGCGATATTTCCGCTCGAAAGCGAAAAAATAGCTTACAAGCTAAAAAAATAAACAACCGGGCAAAAAAATGACGAACGTGCAAAAAATCACGTCGAGGCGAAAAATTCGCTCACGGGCGAAAGAAATAGTGCCCGGGTGAAAAACCGCTCCCAATCAAAAAAATCGTGCCCGGGAGAAAAAAATCGCGCCCGGGCGAAAATATCGCGTCCGGGCGAAAAAATCGCGCCCGGGCAAAAATATCGCCCCCGGGCGAAAATATCGCCCCCGGGCGAAAATATCGCGCCCGGGCGAAAATATCGCGCCCGGGCGAAAATATCGTGCCCTGGCGAAAAAATCGCGACCGGGCGAAAATATCGCGACCGGGCGAAAATATCGCGACCGGGCGAAAAAAAACGCGAGCGGGCGCAAAAATCGCCCGCTTGAGAAAAATAACGCCGGTGTAAAAAAATCGCGCCCGAGCAAAAAAATCGCGCCGGTGCAAAAAAATCACGCCCGGGCGAAAAAAGCGCTTCTGGGCAAAAAAATCGCCCCGGGCAAAAAAATCGGCTCGGGCGAAAAAAAATCGTGCAACGACAAAAAATGGCACCCGGATGAAAAAAACGCACCCGAGCGAAAAAATCACGTCGGACGAAAAACCGGCTCGGGCGAAAAATACACGCTCGGGCGAAAAAAAATCATGCACGGGCAAAAAACCGCACTCGGGCGAAAAAAACTCACCCGGGCGAAAAACCGCGCGCCCGGGCAAAAAATTCCAGCCCGGGCGAAAAATGCCAACCAGAGCGAAAAATGCTAGCTCAGGCGAAAAATCCGCGCCCGGGCGAAAAATTCGCTCACGGGCGAAAAATTCGCGCCCGGATGAAAAATTCGCGCCGGGCAAAAAAAACACCCAGACAAAAAAATTACGCTCTGGAAAAAAAATCGCGTCAAGACAAAAAATCAAGTTGTAGATTTTTTTAAGAGATAAATGTTTTTGGATGAGAAAGTGCTTTTCGAAAAGGTTGAAAAATAGGTGACATGTGACTTTTCCAAAAGATGAGCAAATGGAGTTTTTTGCGGTAGCTTTTCCCACCGATAGACAATCCAAACGGTCTATTAAGTGTGGTAGCGTTTTCCAGAAAACGAAAAGGAGCTAAAAAGCCCTCCCAAACAGGCCCTTAATCTTTTCTGGCATCCATTTCCTTTTCATAGCTAGTACTCAAGACATTTCCTTTTTCACAGCCAAGTCTTATACTTTCCCAGACCATCCATTTCCTCTTTCATAGCTAGTAATCAATACTTAATATTTAATGCTTCTTATGAGATCTTCTTTCATAGCTAGTAAACAATACTTATTATATAATGCATCTTATGAGATCTTCGGAATATCAATTGAATTTAAGCTTGTGAGGAAAAATTTTATGGTGAGGGAATGCATTTGATAAGATGCAAAATATGAAACGGAATAAGATATTTTTGGGCCTTTTAGTAGTTTTCCTCTGAGCAATTGGTAGGGACCAAATCATAAAATTTAGGTTCATCTTAAAAAATCAAGGAACACGGAAATTTCATAAATGATTCTGGATCAGACTCGTGAGTTTGCATTAGAGTGAGATATAACTACTCTTGAATATTGCAGCAATTTTTACAACTTATTAGCAGATTTTTCCTACTTGGTTTAGATGATTTTAGATTGTCCTTTGATGGGTCAATTGCAGCAGTCATGAGCACAAGTTATATATAGCTTAATGTTCCTTATCTTATGTGTCACTGAAGTCTCTTCCTACAGATATGAAGAAAAATAGAACTCGATCACATTATAAGTGTCTTTTATGGAGCTTGCTGGATGATAACATTTACAAGCGCTTTGAAAAATTTGAAAAATATATAAACACACGTTTTATAGGAGTGTAAATAGATGTAGACTCTTAGATCTGAAAGTCAGCTAGTCGGCAGTTCCTCGATTGTTGATGGACGAGAGATCGATGGATCATCGGACATGTAGAAACAGGTAATGATGTGTGGTAACAGAAGATTGCGATCGAAGTGAAGCTGATAAACATATCTTGATTGGTGCATGAACGAAAATGATACGGGCCGTTGTTTGGGATCTCGTTCGCGGGAGGTCGCGGGAGAAGTCTCGTAGAGGATCGGCGTTAGCCTTGTGTGATCCTCTCAAACCTATCTCACCAGAAGAAGCACCGGAGAAAGTAGAGTCGATGGAGGACCAATCGGCAGCTCCGAGAGCAGGCGTCGGGCATAACCGCTGTGAAGCAGGCGTCAGCTAGGGCGAATAGGCAGAAGCGTGAGTTAGAGAAAGTGAGGAGATTTAGAGAGAGAGAAGATTGGATAATACTTTTCATAAAACCATCAAGCCAAACCTCCCCAACCTAATAACCGATCTGGGCCCAAACACAACACCAATGTTCCAAAATAAATAAAAAACTGCAAATACAAAAAGATAACAATACTAAGTGATGTGTGCCGTAGTGCGGCGCTTGTACGTGATCCTCCATCGTGAGTCTGTAACATCTCTGTCCGCGTCGACATCAAGCTTGTCCTGGAGTTGTGGGGACAAGTGTACCAAAGTTTCGGGTGGTGGCACCCCACGAACGGCTTCAACTGCGAGATGTGGAACACGTCGTGCATCCGGGCATCGGCCAAGAGCTAGAGACGATAAGCCACCTATCCATTGCGCCCTGAAATCTCAAACGGACCATAGAACTTGGGCCCCAACTTGTTGTATGAACTTTGGGATACGGTCAACTGACGGTAAGTACGGCATTTAAGGCACACACAATCCCCCGAGGTCAAAGAAAATGTGGGCCACCACATCCCCCATAATAGGGCGGCTCATAGCAATGGAATGCGCACCCTTTGAAAAATCATCTACCGCCACGAAAATGACTAACCGAACCTCAAAGTAGGTAACCCTTCAATGAAATTCATAAATATATCGGCTCATATCTGTGTGGGGACGGGAAGAGGTAGGAGTAAAGCCTTGTTGTGTTGGCAGGCAGGGCAAAGGGCGATGAAGTCCTGCCCCCCCCCCCATTTGAATTCCTTCCAAAAGATAGAGTCGGTCCCTGTATAGAATGAGGTTGTCCCAAACAGCCCAATGTGGGGGCAACGTCCCCTCCCCAATGTGGTGAAGGAGATCTCGTCAGATCAGGGTATCCTGAATCTCTGTCTGCAGGTGGTGGCTAATGGAAGAAGTCGAGTGAGAGATGGCCGACAACGAAACTTACTGGTGGTCGCAAATGGAGAGGGCATCGACAGCTCGGGTTCAAGGCACCCACCTTGTACTCCACTCAGAAATCAAATCCCAAAATTTTGTTGATCCAACACTGATGTGGAGCAGTGGTGAAGCGCTGCTCCAATAGGTACTTGAGACTGAAATGGTCGGTGCGGGTCAGGAAAGGACGCCACCATAAGTACAGTCTCCAATATTGGACGGCCTTGTTCAGCCCAATCAGCTTCTGTTCGTAAGGCGTAAGCCTAAAGCTTCTAATGATAAAGTGTGATCGAGTGACTAAATATGTATGAATGGCCCCCTTGTTGGAGAACGGCACCGCACCCCTGCCCGTATGTGCCTCACTCCACCTGAAACTCATGGTCAAAGCCTGGTAGGCGCGGAACTGGGGCTGACACCAGGGCCTGCTGAAGAGCGCAAAAAGTAGTCGTCGAGTCCCCCCACGCAAAGGACTGCCTCTCCAATAGGAAAACAACAGTGATGCAGTGATGTTGTACCCCTGGATAAAACGTCGATAATATTCGAACATGCCAAGAAAACCCATAGCTCCTGTTGTGACTAGGGAAGAGGCCAATCGCCACGCCCTGGATCTTGAGGGGGTCAACGGATACCCTTGTACTGTCAACAACAAGGCCCAAGTAGGAGATCCGAACAGTCCCAAAAGAGCACTTGGCGCGCTTCATGAGAAGCCCGTGAGTGCGGACAAACTGAAAAACCGTTCGGAGGTGGAACATATGGAACTCCCATGTAGTGTTGTAGTTGTATACAAAGATATCGTCAAAGAAAATAAGTATGAATACCTTGTTCATGAGAGTCTGGAAGGTGGAGGGGGCGTTGGTTGACTCGAAGGGTATCACGAGGAACTCGAAGCGTCCGTGGTGGGTGGGGTGCGGAAAAGTTTCTTCTCGACATCCTTTGGGGCCATGCGTTCCGGATGGTACCCGGAGCAAAGATCCAATTGGAGAAGTGGGCATTGTGCAACTCATCTAGTAGTCCCTCAATGACCGGAATGGGGAACTTGTCCTTCACCATCAGCACATTTAGCTCACGGTAGTCGACCCAAATCTCCATGCATCATCCTTCTTGTTGACCAACAAGACTGGAGAAGAGAAGGGGGCACGCTATGGAGGATGATGCCCTGTCGCAACATAGTGGCACACTGTCGCTCAATCTAATCTTGTTGTTGAAAAGGATAGCGATATGGGAGAACAACTACGGGAGCCATCCCTGGCAAGAGGCAAAGGTGGTGGTGCTAGCGTCGTAAGGTAGGGAGTCTCTTCGGGTCGGTGGTAGATTCATTGTGCTTATGTAAGAAAGCCTCGATGTCATAGGGCTCAGTCTGGTCGGTCTGAGCGAGAAAGACTTGTCGGTCGGTGGTCGGCCCTATGTCTGGTAAGGGCCACAGCCCCATGTCATCTCCAGTGCGTAAAAATACCACAGAAGTAATCCCAAGGTGCGGAGCCAGCAGACTCCCAAAACTGTCTCAAAACCCTGAAGGGCAATCACAAAGAAGTCCATGTGACAATAGTAGCACTCCACCACAATAGGCATTGCACAACAAAGACTTGTGCACGACATGGCGATGTTATTGACCATTCATACCCGAAGGCTCGGGCGAGAAATAACCAGAAGATAAAGATGTTGGGCGGTGAGGTCGCTAAGGAAACTAAGTGTATTGCCAAGAGTCCATGAGAGCGACTGGCTACTGACCTGCTACCAAGATCGATAATTGAATCGTATCCCCCGACTAGGGTCCCCTCATAGCATGAATAGAAATCTAAGGGTCTCCCGTGTTCTCTTCCTCAATATCTTCATCATAGGGGTATTCCACCTTCAGCCAGAAAAGGTGCTTGCACCGATGTCCACGACTGAAAGACTTGTCAAAATTAAAACAGAGGTCCTTGTGTGGGCGGTCCGCCATCTCCTGAGTGGAAAGTCGTCGAATGATGGATGGTTGATCCCCCTATTGCCATTGTTGGTTCCAGTGCTAACCGGGGAAGGGGAAAATCCAAAACCCCTGGAGGGCCCCTCGTTTGTTCACAAGCGTGGGCTAAACTCATGGAAGTCGTGAGGTACTGAGGAGACTGAAACTCGACATCCAGACGAAGTTGCTCGTGGAGGCCTGCAGTCAAGAAAGGCACCTGGTGTGCCGCAAGGATGGATGGGGCACGGGAAAGGAGCGTCTGGAATTGCTCGAGATAGTCACCAATGGACCCAGTCTGTCAGAGAAAGATGGGATCGTCAATAGGAATCCTGCGAAGGGGAGATCCAAAGAGGAGGTTGCACTAAGTCTTAAAATCTTCCCACACCAGCTGCGGTCGATCTCGCCGGATCTATAAGAACCATAATTGCACGGAGCCCATAAGATGGAACAATGCAAGGCCAATCCAATCCACTTCCAGGGTACGTTGGTTCGCCAAGAACTGCTAGCAACGTGTGAGCCAAATGAGAGGATCCTTCGGACCATCAAAAATCGAAAAATCCATCTTCGCAAAACGGGGAAGGCTGCATCCTTCAAAGGGCATCGTAGGAGACTCATTGCTCGCTTGAGATGAACCTGACACGGCGCGCAGGTCCGGCTGAGGGGCCTCCGACCGAAGGGCTTTGATGATGGCCCTATTGTTGGCCACCATCATGTTCTGAAAAGACTCCAAAATCAGATCCAAGATGGGGTCGTAGGGGTTGTCGTCGTCCATGGTTGCGGCCCGAATGGGGCAAAAAAAACCTAGGGGGAGTGGGAAAAAGGTTCGTGTTGGTCGATAGCAGCGGAAGACCGGCGAAAGAGGCTCCCAAGGGCACTGGCGAGGTCACGCAGAGCAAACGGCGTGCGGGTTAGAGCAGGCTGGGCGGCGAGAAGGGGTGGTGGAGGCCTGTGGCGTGCGTAAAGACGTTGGATTGGTGGAACTTGGTTGTTGGGAGCTTGTTGGCATAAGAGGGCATGCGTCCGACGTCGAGGGCAGCGGAGGAGCGGCGGAGGAGGAGGGCTCTTATACCAAGTTGATATGGGCAGTCAGTTGGGATTTTGTTCGCAAGCGGTTGCAAGAAAAGCTTTGTAAAGGATTCGCATTAGCCATGCGTGATCCTCTCGAACCTATCTCGCCGGAAAGAGAGCCGGAGAAGGAGAGCTGATGTAGGACCAATCGGCAGCTATGGCAAGCGCTGAGCGTAGCCGCTGCGAACCTAGCGTCGGTTAGGGTGAATAGGCGGAAGCGTAAGTTAGAGAGAGAGAGATAGGAGAATAAGAGAGAGAGGGAATATTGGATAATACTTTTCATAAAACCATCGAACCTATCTCGCTGAAAGGAGTGTCGGAGAAGGAGAGTTGATGGAAGACCGATCAGCAGCTACGAGAGCAGGTGTCAAGCGTAGCTGCTATGAAGCTGGCATCGGCTAGGGTGAATAGGCAGAAGCGTGAGTTAGAGAGAGAGAGGATTGGATAATACTTTTCATAAAACCATCAAGCAAAAACCTCCCCAACCCAATAATTGGTTGGTGCCCAAAAATAACAAAGTTCCAAAAATAAAATTGCAAATACAAAAAGATAACAATAATAAACGGTTCATGCGGCCCAGGTTTGTGATCCCTCATCGTGAGTCTAACAGAAAAATGATTAGATCGTCAAGTATGAGTACAAATGACACGATTGGAATTTGAATCCAAATTCAATTTTATAACTAAATTGTGTTTGTTATAGGTGTTTTAATATTAAGCTTGATATGTAGGCTATAAATAGTCATAGTATTAACCCTAATGAAATACGGTTCATTTGTTTCAACATGGTATCAGAGCCGGGGGAGAAAAAAACGAGCGCCTGACGCATCGCAAGTCGCATTGCCCTCTTCCACCCCATCGATCGCTGCCGCACCGCTCTCGCCGCCTGCGTCTTATTCTGCTGCGCCACCCTGATCATCGGCGTTTGACGCCGTCGCATCTAGCAGTTTCCAATGTCGTCGACTGCGGCTAGACAGGCCGCAGTGGGAAATCCCACCGTCCTCGGCGTTTGACGCCGCCGCATTTAGCGGTTGTCGTGTCGCCGACTGCGGCTAGACGGGCCACAGTGGGAAATCCCTCCGTCCTCGACATTGTACGCCTCTTCCGCCGCCGCATCTGACGGCTGTCGCCGCCTCTGACTGCGGCTAGACCGGCCGCAGTGGACAACTAGCGTGCCTTCGGCGTTGCAGGCCGCACGACTATACAGCAGCGGGTCTTTAAACCGCATGTCCTCGTCCTCTCGGATCTCAAGATGCGGTGATCGGATCTAGGGCAGGAGGAGGTATAGCTTGTTTCCATGCAAGATGTGGTGATCGGTGAGGAAGTTAATCCATGACGTCGAAGGAAGGTACGATGGTGGATGTGTTCAAGATGTTGGGCCGGGATGAGTTGGTCACATTGTTGAGGGTGTTGGGTTCATTGCAACGGTCGGTGAAGTTGAAACTTCCACTGATTGATTTGAAGCTTGATGGGCCAACGACCTACCTGAGTTGGTCACGTTGTGTGAAGAAAATCCTTGCAGCGAAACAGGTCGGGGGCTTCCTGACAAGGGCGTTGAAGAAACCAGAGCATGCGACTGGAGATGAGTGGGAGTCGGCCCATATGACGGTGTTTATGTGACTTCTCATCTCGGTTGTCTCATCGATTTCCTCCACGGTAGATGGCCTCGACACAGTCACGGAGATTTGGAACAAGCTGAAGAACACATATGATGGCGTGGGGAACACTCTGCGGGTCTTCTAGGTGAAGGGAAAAATTGATGATACTGCTCAGGGAGAGAAAACAATGCAGGAGTACGCCTCCAAGTTGGAACGGCTATGGGTGGATTACGATCACGCCTCCGGCGGGATGTGTGGCAGCGATTCACAGTGTCGGGCTTCCAAGATCATCGTAGAGGAGAGGACGATGAAGTTCTTGAAGGGATTAGATAACAAGTTTGATCAGCGGAGAGCCCTACTTCTTTTTGGTACGACGATTCTTACACTCACCGAGCCCATCTCCGCTATGATTCAGGAGGAGACACGTCTCAAACTTCAGGCAGGGACAGGAGGGTCCACGACTGTGAAGTCAGCACTAGCGGTTGCTGCCCCTGGCATTACAGGACAGAGGGAAGAGACCTGCAAGTGCTACAACTTTGGCGAGGTGGGCCATATGAGGCAAGCATGCCCCAAGACGCCCAAGGAGAGAGATTTGGGTGGTAGACGGGGACGTGGTCGGGGACGTGGTCGTGCTCGTGGTGGCAGAGGAGGCTATCGAGTCAATTTGGGCATGACTGTGAGTGCGGGGGAAGTTGGCGTTATCTATACAGAGGAGGAGCAGACCCTACTTAGCATGATGGAGGGCATCAAGAGGAAACAGATGGGCGAGGGGAGCAGAGATGGAGTTGGGGGTCGATATGTATGCCCACCCAATTGATGGATCTCTCGCTCTTGCATCCATATCTTCCTCCAGGGCATCAGATTGGATCATCGACTCAGGCGCATCACGTCACATGACAGGAAATGTGTGTTTTCATCCTACGCTCGTCTAGCTACTGCAGACAGTATCCATATGGCGGATAGTACGTTCCAAACAATGATCGGTAAGGGTACTGCTAATTGTTCATGATAGTTTTACTTTCAAGATTACCTAGACACCTAGGGGGGGTGAATAGGTTCTTATTTTCTTTTCAAACTTAAGGCAGAATGATTAAGTAATTAAAGACTATTTTCTATGAGTTCTGCAGCTACTTTAGCAATCATAATCACACAATCTAGAACTACACATCACAGATTGCAACAAGTATTTATAGTGGTTCCCCAAGATCTGAGTACATCCACTTTCCCCTTCGCCTATCTAGCAGTGTGCTAGATTCAGCCAAACTCCCTTCTTTAACTCAGATCCTCAGATCCTACAGCTCAGAACCTGGAAAGGTTCCTACAACTCAGAGTGATACCACACTTCTACAGCTCAGGCAATACAGCCCTACCTCAGTCTTTATTCAAGACCTACAACTCAGAAATTATCTCTCCTACACTCAGCCTTTATAAATTAGGCTTACAACTCAGATCTATTAAAAGATCCTACAAGATTTGAGTAAAATATATTTTTATCTTGCTCCTGGTGAGAGAGGTGGAACAAGACAGTGTTCTTGATCAGCTTCTTGATAAACCAGATGGATAAAATCAACTGGAACTTAGTTTTCTTCAAAGCTTCTTGAATCTGAACTTTGTTGAGTTGATCTTCTTTGAAATAAACTGATCAGCAGCTTTCTCCTTAGATTTCAGAATTTGAATCTGAATCTTCTTGACAGATAAGTTCAGAATCTGTTTCTTTTGAAATCTGAGACAGTTTTCTTCTTGCCTTCTTTTGACTGGATCTCTCTCTATCCAAGTCCCTTGAAGATACTTCAGAATTCTTGACTGAATTCTACTTAGACAGATTCTGATAGTTCAATCAGAATATCTTCTTAGATCTGCAAAGATCTTCTCCTTATTGTTACTTGTTATTCAGTGTTCAGTTTTCAGTGTATTTCTTTCACACTATCCGTCTATTTATAGCCTTCATTTCTGGTAACCGGCTGCTCCGGTTCCTAACAAACTTCTGTCTGTGTCAATCACGTCAGTTAACCTGTAGAGACCCACAGCTGTCAATTCTTCAAACTGCCAAGGAGTCTTTGTTTCTGCCAGAAAGTGTCGAGGCAAACTGTCAATATGTGTCGAGACAATTGTTAAAATGTGTCGACACAATTTGATTAAGTGTCGACACAATCCTTTGTGATGTCGACACATTTGTCTTGATGTCGACACAGCTTCTTGATACAACTTTTTGAGAATGTGTCGACACAGATAGTTGTATGTCGACATAATTACTTCAGCCACAGACTTATTGTTGATTCTGCTATGTGTCGACACAAGTCTCTAAGTGTCGACTTAGCTGTTGTTGACTTCTGCCTCTGTGTGTCGACACAGCCTCCTGGTGTCAACACAGTTGATGTCGACTATAATCTTGTGTGTGTCGACACTGCATCCCGGTGTCGACACAGTTGATGTCGACTATATTTCTGTGTGTGTCGACACTGTCTCCCGGTGTCGATACATTTGATGTCGACTCATTTTCTCTGTGTCGACACAGCCTTCTTCAAGTGTCGACACAATCTTCCTGAAGTGTCGACACATCTTCTTCTGGTGTCGACACATGGACTTAGAAATTTTTCATACTTTTAACCTGCACATATTCAACTTAAACAACATCAAATACACCTTGATGTATATCATTATGCTAAGTTAGGCTTCTTCAAATCAGGTACACATTTTCCAATGTACCCAACAATCTCCCCCTATTTGGAGAAGTCATAACCCATATTAGCTAATGATATACACCACTTATGATAATAAAAAAAAATGATGATGATGTATATAAGCTTAATATTGCAGAAAATATTAACAATCAAAACATTTGCACAGATTCATCACAGAGATAAAAAGATATACACAAAAATTAATGAAAGAGCAAGATTTTGTGTATTATGTCAAAATGATTGTTTACAAAATGTTTAACACTGAATGTTTCACATTACACATTTTTAAACTAAAACTAAGACATCTTAGACTAAGACTGATCAGGCTCCTTTATAACAATCCCTCTTCCTGGTTGTACGTGTGCCTGCACAGAAGGTTCAGTTTCTTCCATGGGCTTTTTGCCTTTAAGATTAGCCTTCTCCCGAGCCTCAGTCTTCAGTCTTTGTCTCTTAAAATAGTGATACGGCTTGGGAAAGTATTTGCTAGGCACCACAGCAACAGGAGGTAGCTTTCCCATCTTAGATTTCCTTCTATACTGAACAATAGCCTCCTGTCTGGCTTCATGCTTCTGCCATTCTTGTTCATTGTACCACTTGCCCCTTTCATGGACTTGATCTTTTACAGCTTTCCAGGCAGTTAATATGATGTTTCTAGAGGTAGGGCTCCACTGTTCAAAATCAGGTTTTAGTTCAGCTTGCTCCCTAAATCTCTTCTTTGACAGTTGAGCCTCTTGCTGAGCCTTGATTGCAGCTTCAGGCATGTCTACTTTTCCAAGCATAATATTTGAAACCTCCTCTGGAGGACTATACATAGTTTGCACCTGCTGATGAATCATGTCAAAATCTGCAGGGGGGTATATGACTTGAGCAACCTCTGGTTGGTTGCCTTCAAGTAGACCTTGTGGCTGTACTCCTGACTCTGCCATATTATCATCATCACAAAGGGGTGGATATCCCAATGTGGCTCTGACACTATTAGTGACCCACTTGGCATGTTCTGAGCCAGCATAAATAAGTACCCTCTCCCCCTTTAGGACTTCTCTTGCTACATGATCTCTGAGATCTTCCTTCTAAAACCTGATCTGACCATCCAGATAATTAATGTCATCTTTGAAGAAGGGTTTCAACTTGTTAAGTTTTGCAGTAATTTCTTTCTGGGAAGAGGTTATGGCTGTCTGTACTGAGTCTAAAGCAGTTTTGAACTTAGTATCATATGCTAGCATTTCAGCTGCCCTAGCTTCAGTCAATTTAGTCATGGTTGTTTGAAATTGAGCAAAAATATCTGTGTTGGCAGTTGACAGATTGTCATTTAGCCTTTTCTGATTTTCAAGAATGTATCCTTGATTAATAGATTGAGCATCTATTTCTTTCTTCATTACTTCTTGTTGATTGGTCAGATATACAACAGCATGTGCCCTTTTTATAAAACAATCAGTCATTTCTCTTTTATGTTGATTGACTTCAAATCTTATAGACTTTATATCTTGAGCCAGATCAAACTGAAGATTTTTATGACTTTCATCAACATATTTCTCTATAGCCTGTCTTTGTTCATCCATTTTCATTTGAAAAGTTACCAAGAACTTTGCATAATCAAAATCTGAAGAGGTGGGTGGTGTTGTTTGAAGTGCTTTCTTATAGCTATGGCTTCTTCTCTTGAAGACCATAAGCTTCCTTTTCTTTGCCTCTTGAATTTCTTCATTCCCAGAATCAGAGGAACTCTCAATCTGAACTCTTTCTTTTTGTGAGGTAGGGATTTCAGTTTCAGTAACATGTGGCTCCTGTTCACCTTCACCTGGTACCCTCTCCTCACTAGCTTGCTCCCCCTCAACCCTTTGGGTGTCATCTTTATCTGCTGTGTCTACAGCCTCTTTGAAGAGATCATCCATTGTATATTCCTTTGGTGTTTGAGGAGGAGACGGAACAATGATTCTCTCTATAAGATCATCTAATCTAGCAGTATCTATCTCCTCTGATAAGTCAATCCTTTCTGTTTCTTCTGTATGAGCAGTACTAGGCTCCCCCTGAACCTGTGCAGGTATCTGTTCTTGATCTTGGATAGTACTCGCCTGATGCTGATCTTGTGTTGTAGTCTGTTCCTTCTGTACTTGAATTGTTTCAGTACCAAGCTCAGTGTGATGATGAGCTGGAGACTTCTCAGCTGGCTCCTGCCTGTCTTCTTCAGGCATATCCTTGGATAGAACTCTATCCCACCTGGAGAACAACCTTATATCCATTCTCCTCATATGATTGATCTTGGAGCCTGGTAGTTGTTGCATTACTTCTGGAATGATTCCAGCTAAGTAAAGACTCAGTATTCTAGCCATGTTTGGCTTCTTGATTGCCTCCTTGATTTTGTCAAACACAACTGCTGACCAGTTGGTGGGAATGTGAAATACAATCCTAGTCATTAGGTTGAACATGAAGGCAGAGATCCTATCATGTCCACCAGTCTTGCACAGCACCACTTTCCCAATAACTTCAGAAAGGAATTTACCCTAATTACTCATGCCTTTTCGATTGAAGGCAGTACCAATCTTCATGGTGGGATCCAGTCCACACCACTGAAGTGTTTGCCTTGTTTGTGAGGCTGAAACCTCCTCTTCATCGTTTATCCTTGGAAGATGAAGGATTCTGGTTAATCGCTTCTGAGTCACCTTGACTCTTATTTCCTGAATAGTTGATTTGATTTTCATACCAGTAGAATCCACAGATGCGGTGGTGTAGAATGCAAGAACTTCCTTCTTCCAGACCTTGGTGGGTTCTGAGACAAGGAATTCAAGTCCATTGTCTATTAGAAGAGACACCACCATCTTAATCTTTGGAGCTGCATCGTCGAACGCATGCCTAACCAGTTCATATCCCTCGTTGATGGAATCTTCGATCTTTGGCGTCATTGAATCGTTGAGAAAGTTTTAGAAAAGAGAGAAGAAGGATTGTCGACACACAAGGTTTTTGTCTCGAAATCCTGGTGAGCGTGTCGACAAAATACGGCTGTGACCTATTTATACCCTTCTATGCCAAGAAGATCAAAAGGCGGGCAAAAATAGTCAAATTGTGTCGACACAGACAATATGTGTCGACACAAATTCTGAATAAGTCGACAACAATACTCTAGTTGTGTCGACATGAAATCCCTGATGTGTCGACACATCTACTCTGTGTCGACACCATTTTTCTGAGTTTGTCGACACAAATCCTCTGTGTCGACACTTAAATCCTGAATGTGTCAACACAGTTTTACTTAGCCAAATATTGCTAAACTAATCTATAGTTAGCATGCCTAATTCAATTTTAAATTTATTGAATTTTGTTTCATCCAGAGGCTTAGTAAATACATCTGCAATTTGATAATCTGTCTTAACAAATTCTAGTGAGATGTCTTCTTTTTCTACATGTTCTCTAAGAAAATGGAATTTTATTTCTATATGATTAGTCCTACTGTGTGAAACAGGATTATTTGCAATAGAAATAGCACTTTTAGAATCACATAATAAAGGTGTTCTACTTACCTGGATATCATAATCTTTTAGTTGATGCTGAATCCACAATAGTTGTGCACAGCAACTTCTAGCTGCAACATACTCAGACTCAGTTGTGGATATTGTCACACTAGTCTGCTTCTTACTACTCCATGATATCAACCTTCCTCCCAAAAATTGACATGTACCTGTAGTACTTTTTCTATCTTCTCTGCAGCCTGCAAAATCTGTATCTGAATAACCTATTAGTTGAAAATCTCCATTACTAGGGTACCAAAGGCCTAGATTTGGTGTGCCCTTTAAATATCTCAAAATTCTTTTAACAGCAGTGTAATGAGATTCTTTAGGGCATGTCTGGTACCTAGCACAGACACATGTAGCATACATAATATCTGGTCTACTAGCTGTGAGGTATAATAGAGAACCAACTATTCCTCTATACAAAGACTCATCTACAGGCTTACCTGTATCATCTTTACATATAGGAATATTTGTTCCCATAGGAGTTTTCATGGTAGAGGAAGATTCCATACCATATTTCTTTATCAACTATTTGGTGAACTTAGACTGGGATATGGACAAGCCATCATCAGTCTGTCTTACTTGGAGTCCCAAGAAGAACTTAAGTTCCCCCATACTACTCATTTCAAACTTCCCTTGCATAAGTTTGGCAAACTTCTTGCAAAGGTTGTTCTCTGTAGACCCAAAAATTATGTCATCCACATAGATTTGGACTAAGATTATCTTGCCTTTAGACTCCCTAAGAAATAGAGTCTTGTCTATTTTGCCTCTTGAGAATTTGTTCTCAATAAGGAAAGTAGACAGGGTGTCATACCAAGCCCTTGGGGCTTGCTTTAACCCATATAAAACTTTCCTAAGTCTAAACAAATAATCAGGTTTAAGAGAGTCTACAAAACCTGATGGCTGTTCCACATAGACTTCTTCTTTTAGATCTTCATTCAGAAATGCTGATTTCACATCCATTTGGTATACCTTGAATCCTTGGTATGCAGCATAGGCAAAAAACATCCTGATTGCCTCCAGTCTTGCTACTGTGGCAAATGTCTGATCAAAATCTATTCCCTCTTCCTGCTTATATCCTTTAGCAACCAGTCTTGTTTTGTTCTTTACAATTACTCCACTCTCATCCAACTTGTTCCTAAATATCCACTTTGTTCCAATGATGTTGTGGTCTTTTGGTTTAGGAACAAGCTCCCAGACTTTGCACCTTCTGAATTGATTAAGCTCCTCTTGCATAGCATTAATCCAATGTTGGTCTTGGATGGCTTCTTCAAATTTCTTAGGCTACATTTGAGATAGGAAACTTGAGTGCAGGACTGTGCTCAGATTTCTGCTTCTAGTCTGCACTCCTTGACTTGGATCACCTATTATTTGATTTGTTAGATGGTCTTTAAGATGTCTGATAGCAGGAGGTAGATTTCCTTCTGGTTGATTATTTCCAATCCCTTCATTATGCTGCACTTCCTGGGAGTCATCAGCTTCTATAGAATCATGTACTCCCCCTGGACTGTAGCCAACATTTTCCATCTGTTCATTTGCTGTTGAACCTTCTGCAATGGAAAGCTTGTCCATCCTTTTGCTTATACCTGTTGGACTGTATGAACTACAAGGCAACTCACAGTTGATTAATCTTGATTCATCAAACACAACATGTACAGATTCTTCTACAACTTGAGTAGTCAAGTTGAAGACTCTATAGGCATTACTATTTATGATGTACCCAACAAATATCCCATCTTGGGATTTGGCAGCAAACTTAGTTAGATATGACTTGTCATTGTTAAGTATATAGCACTTGCAACCAAAGATCCTAAAGTAGGATAGATTTGGTTTTCTACCTTTCATAATTTCATAGGGAGTCTTTTTGTGGCACTTGGTGATAGAAGCCCTATTGATCACATGACATGCAGTGTTTACTGCCTCAGCCCAGAAATATTCTGGAAGAGAGGTGTCACTCAATAGAGTTCTACCAGCTTCAATCAATATCCTATTCTTTCTTTCAGCAATACCATTTTGCTGAGGTGTTCTAGGTGAGGAGAACTCTTGGAAAATCTCAAAGTCTTCACATAATTTTGTCATACTTTTAGATTGAAATTCAGTGTCATGCTCACTTCTGATTTTGACCACTGTACTGTTTAGTTCATTCTGAATTTGTTTCACAAAACTAAGTAAGACACTTGGGGTTTCTGATTTTTGTCTCAGAAAGAACACTCATGTATATCTAGAATAGTCATCTACAACCACAAAAGTGTAGACATTCCTACCTAGACTATGAACTGGCATAGGACCAAAAAGATCCATATGTAAGAGGTATAAGCACCTCACAGAATCCTTGTTTTCAAGACTATGAAAGGAGGATTTTGTCTGCTTGCCCTTTTGACAAGCTGAACATATCCCTTCTTTTATACACTTAACTTGAGGATCATTCCTCACTAACTCTTTGCTGAAGAGTTAGCCAATTTTCTTGTAGTTAAGATGAGTCAACCTCTTGTGCCACTTGACACAATGAGATGCATTATCATCAGCTACAAGACAGATGGGAGAAGCTTTGTTCTCACATACAAAATTAAGACAATAAACATTTCTCTTTCTATACTCAGTCAATATGATCTTTTGATCACTTGACCTTTTGATATGACATCCATACTTAACAAATGAAATGTCATATCCAAGATCACTCAGCTGACTTATGCTAATCAGATTATGTTTCAAACCTTTTACATAAGCCACTTGGGTGATGGTAATTTGGTTTGAAGAAATGTTACCAAACCTTTTGATGATTCCTCTTTCAGATCCACCAAAAATTACTTTAGGTCCATCTTTGACAGATGTGTACTCCTTCAGCAGCCCCTTTGTTCCAGTCATGTGCCTGGAACATCTACTGTCCAAGTACCATATAGGGGCATGGCAACTTGGACTTTCCTGTAATACAGAATTACTTTCCCTTAGAGCCCAAGAATGTCTTGGGTCCTTGGTTCCAGTTAGCTCCATTCATATCAAATCTTTTAGCAATTCCTCTAACAGGTAGATTGGTGTTCTTCCTGACACTTGTGTTATGCCAAGAGTCCAAGGCATGCCCTACTTTGCCACAGCACCAGCAATCATATTTGTTGTACCTAGTTCTAGGTACAATCTTAGCAGTTTTGTAGTCTGGAAAATTCCTGACTTGTGCTGGTGCTGCTGCTGCCATACCCATTGGTTTCCTTGGAAGATGGGATTTATTGTCATGGACTGACTTATTGGCTTTAACAGTTTTGTCACTTAGAACCTCAATCTTCTTATGATCATGAATGTGTTCATGATCATATTTGTTAGAAGGCAGGCGCACCTTTCTAAACATAACAGGGACTGAAAGGTTTAGTGGCTGGACATGAGCTTTGCCTTTTCTCTTGAATTGGGCAGCCCTGGGGTTACCTTTGAAGCCTAATCCTGCCTTACCCTTTTGAGCCACAAACTCATCTATTAAAAGTAAGACAGATTTTGGCTTAAAGTAACTAGCCACTAAATCTTTCTCTATTCTTAGTCTGGCCTCCAGACTCTTAATTTGATCATTGTTATATTTGATTGTGCCTATCTGAATAAAGGTTATATTTTTCAGTTTGGCAATCTCATTTAACTTTTGATCCATTACTTTTTCAAACTCAGTTGCAGCCACCTTAAGATCAGCAATTTCCTGAGCCTGAGTTTTGACTAGGTTCTTGCTTTTCTTAAGAGCCTGCAACAAGTCTCTATATTCATCAACTGATGAATATCACCTTCAGATTCAGATCCATTCACATCACTTGATGTAAATGAATCTGACTCTGAACCAGTACTAAAATCAGAAGAACTAAAAACCTTTTGTACCTTACTAGGACCAGGCTGATCCTGGCATTGGTTATCTTCTAACTCAGCCATCAGACCCATGCATTCCTTGTCTTCTTGATCATGAATGGAATCCATCAGTTGCAGAAATTCCTCTTCTTCATTGGCTGCATACAATCCTATGTATGCTTCTGCTTCAGATTCTGACTCTGATGAGGACTGATTTGAAAGACTCTTATCCTTCTTTGCAACAAAAGATTTCTCCTTCTTGCCCTTGTGTTGAGTCCTTTTTCTGTCTACTGACTCCTTTCTCTTTTCTGGACATTCAGCTACCATATGTCCAGTCTTATTGCAGCAATAACAAACAATCTTAGAAGTTATGGCTTTGCTGGGCTTAGTTCTGTTTCTCTCATTTCTTGAGGATTTTCTCTTCTGATAGTACTCATCTACTGGTTGTGATGTGGAGGGCCTGGACTTTCACTACTTTTTTTTCAAGAACTTTTGAAACTGTCTTGTAAAGGCAGCAAAGTCAGTATCTGAGTCACTACTCCCTGATTTCTGACTATCTGAATTTTCTGTTATTTCTTCTGTAGCTTCCTTGAGAGAAGATGAAGACATCCTCCCTTTCTTTCTAGTGGCTTCAACTTTGAAAGTCACAGATCTATGCTCACCTTTTGTACTTCTTTCTTCCTCCTTCCTAGTCATCAATTGCATTTCATATGAAAGCAATTTTCCAAACAAGGTTGGAGGAGAAATATCAGCTAACTTGGCCACTTCTCTAATGGCACATATTTTGGTATCTCAATCCTTTGTTAAAGATCTGAGAAACTTGTCATTCAGCTCATATGTACTGAAGACTCTTCCATAGGACATTAGTTCATTCACAATCCTATAGAATTTCTTATAACACTCAGTTATGCTATCAGACTTTCCTTGTCTGAAGCTCTCATATTCTTGGTTGAGCATTGATTTTCTGTCTTGTCTTACTTCTTCAGATCCTTCTATATAGACAATCAAGGTGTCCCATATCTCTTTGGAGGTCTTGCAATGTATCAGATTTTGGAAGGTGGAATCATCTATTGCACTTACTATGATGTTTTGAGCTCTCTTGTCCATAGTGGCTAAGATGATTTCCTCCTTTGTCATTTCTGAAAAATCCTTAAGAGTTTTCTGATTTGCGTCTAATACAGAAATCTTTATTGGAATGTATGGACCTTCTTTCACTGTGATATAAATTCTTGGGTCTGAGGCCTCCATAAACAGCCTAACCCTTTCCTTCCAGATTCCAAAGATTTCTTTTCTGCAGATGGGTAGCTTCATAGATCCCAACTTCTTGTGATTCTCACCTGAACCCATTTTCTTGATTCTTGATTCTGCCTTTAGATCTAACTCAGACTGTTAAGTCTTTCTTTGAGCAACCTCCCTCTGATACCACTTGATAGTTTTACTTTCAAGATTACCTAGACACCTAGAGGGGGGGTGAATAGGTTCTTATTTTCTTTTCAAATGTAAGGCAGAATGATTAAGTAATTAAAGACTATTTTCTATGAGTTCTGCAGCTACTTTAGCAATCACAATCACACAATCTAGAACTACACATCACAGATTGGAACAAGTATTTATAGTGGTTCCGCAAGATTTGGGTACATCTACTTTCCCCCTTCGCCTATCTAGCAGTGTGCTAGATTCAGTCAAACTCCCTTCTTTAACTCAGATTCTCAGATCCTACAGCTCAGAACCTGGAAAGGTTCCTACAACTCAGAGTGATACCACACTCCTACAGCTCAGGCAATTCAGCCCTACCTCAGTCTTTATTCAAGACCTACAACTCAGAGATTATCTCTCCTACACTCAGGCAATACAGCCCTACCTCAGTCTTTATTCAAGACCTACAACTCAGAAATTATCTCTCCTACACTCAGCCTTTATAAATTAGGCTTACAACTCAGATCTATTAAAAGATCCTACAAGATTTGAGTAAAATATATTTTTATCTTGCTCCTGGTGAGAGAGGTGGAACAAGACAGTGTTCTTGATCAGCTTCTTGATAAACCAGATGGATAAAATCAACTGGAACTTAGTTTTCTTCAAAGCTTCTTGAATCTGAACTTTGTTGAGTTGATCTTCTTTGAAATAAACTGATCAGCAGCTTTCTCCTTAGATTTCAGAATTTGAATCTGAATCTTCTTGACAGATAAGTTCAGAATCTGTTTCTTTTTAAATCTGAGACAGTTTTCTTCTTGCCTTCTTTTGACTGGATCTCTCTCTATCCAAGTCCCTTGAAGATACTTCAGAATTCTTGACTGAATTCTACTTAGACAGATTCTGATAGTTCAATCAGAATATCTTCTTAGATCTGCAAAGATCTTCTCCTTATTGTTACTTGTTATTCAGTGTTCAGTTTTCAGTGTATTTCTTTCAGACACTATCCGTCTATTTATAGTCTTCATTCCTGGTAACCGACTGGTCCGGTTCCTAACAAACTTCTGTCTGTGTCAATCACGTCAGTTAACCTGTAGAGACCCACAGCTGTCAATTCTTCAAACTGCCAAGGAGTCTTTGTTTCTGCCAGAAAGTGTCGAGGCAAACTGTCAATATGTGTCGAGACAATTGTTAAAATGTGTCGACACAATTTGATTAAGTGTCGACACAATCCTTTGTGATGTCGACACATTTGTCTTGATGTCGACACAGCTTCTTGATACAACTTTTTGAGAATGTGTCGACACAGATAGTTGTATGTCGACACAATTACTTCAGCCACAGACTTATTGTTGATTCTGCTATATGTCGATACAAGTCTCTAAGTGTCGACTTAGCTGTTGTTGACTTCTGCCTCTGTGTGTCGACACAGCCTCCTGGTGTCAACACAGTTGATATCGACTATAATCTTGTGTGTGTCGACACTGCCTCCCGGTGTCGACACAGTTGATGTCGACTATATTTCTGTGTGTGTCGACACTGTCTCCCGGTGTCGATACATTTGATGTCGACTCATTTTCTCTGTGTCGGCACAGCCTTCTTCAAGTGTCGACACAATCTTCCTGAAGTGTCGACACATCTTCTTCTGGTGTCGACACATGGACTTAGAAATTTTTCATACTTTTAACCTACACATATTCAACTTAAACAACATCAAATACACCTTGATGTATATCATTATGCTAAGTTAGGCTTCTTCAAATCAGGTACACATTTTCCAATGTACCCAACAGTTCAGGTTCAGTAAAACTATCCAATGTTCTGTATGCTCCTTTTCCAGTTAATCTCTTATTTACTAGTTTCATGATCATTCAATTGAAATGTATTGTTTCTTTTGATATTCCCAAGGTGAATTTTCAGGAGAAAGGGGCGAAGCAGATACTTGGGGCAGGGACTTGGCATGACAGGTTGTAGTATCTGGATCGGGAAGGATTGGATGCGGATCTTGCATCTGTAGTAAAGAAGACGGGAGTTAGAGGACAGGAGATGAGTGCAGAGGACATGTTGATACTTCATCACAGGCGGTTGGGGCACCCCTCCTTTAGTATTGTAGCTAGATTATTTCCTGCTATTTTTAAAACAGCAAATAAACAAAATTAGTGTGTGATGCTTGTGAGTTCGGCAAGCTTACTACGAGTTCGTATGCTAGTACGGGTCGAAGAAGCTCTTTTGTTTTTGATGTAATTCATTCTGATGTATGGGGCCCTTGTACTGTAAGTTTTTTGAATGGTTACAAGTACTTTATAACGTTTATTGATTGTGTTTCTTGTGTTACTTGGCTATATTTGATGAAAACTAAGAGTGAAATATTTACTTGCTTCCGAAATTTCTATAAGCTTGTTCAGACACAATACACTACAGTGATTAAGGTACAAAGATCGGATAATGGAACAGAATACATTAACAAGGCAATGGAGAAATACTTATCGGATCATGGGATAGTGAACCAGACCACCTATGCCTATACACCTGCACAGAACGGAGTGGCAAAAAGGAAGAACAAACATTTTCTAGAGGTGACAAAGAGTATGATGCTCAACATGAAGGTTCCTCAAAGTCTGTGGGGATATGCGGTGCTAACAGCGGCACAGTTGATCAGCAGGATGTCATCACAGGTTTTGGAGTGAAAGTCCCCGTGTCAGCAATTGCAAGGACATAATGGGGGGATACTTCCTTTGAAGGTATTTGGGTGTATGCGCTTCGTAAAGGACAACAGGCAGGGTGTTGGTAAGCTTGATGCAAGGGCAGTAAAGTGTATGTTTGTGGGCTACTCTCATACTCAAAAGGGGTACATGTGTTGGAGCCCAGCGGAGAAAAGATATTTTGTGAGCATGGAAGTTCACTTTAGAGACTAAAACTGTACTACCGGCATGGGGGAGCCCCACCCAAAGCTGACTCGTCAGATACCGAAAATATGATACTAGAGAGAGAAAGGTTGGTGACTGATCTGAGAGTATGGCAAGGAAGATCTGTGGAGGATGAGCGGGAGAGTAATGAGGATTGGGAGGAGGATATTGAGGAAGAGAGGTGAGATGTGAGACCTACGGCTTAGGGGGGCTGCTGACATACAGTAGGAGGAGGAAGCTGCCAGCAGTACCAGATCTAGTGTTTGTGCCCAGTCTAGCTCCCAGTCCCTTGGCTACGTCACTCCCTACACCTGGAACACCTACATCACCACAAGCCTCAGGTAATGCAGGAAATCCTCCTGATAGATATGGTTGGGACCTTGCGTCATTTGTCTCTTACAATCATATCTTCTCTACTCACGGAGCATTCATTGCATCTTTGGATAATATTATTATACCTAACAATTGGCAGGTTGCCAAAGACGATCCGAAATGGAATTCAGCGATGAAGGAAGAGATGAGGGCTCTCGAGAAAAATAAGACTTGGGAGGTGGCACAGCTGCCAAAGAACAAGAAGGTCGATGGGTGCAAGTGGGTGTTCACTGTGAAGTAAAAACCCAGATAGATAGGTCGAGTGCTACAAAACTCGATTGGTTGTCAAGGGGTAAGCCAGACCTATGGCATCGATTACAACGAGACATTTGCACCTGTTGCAAAGATGAGCATTGTTAGGACTCTGATCAGCCTGGCAATGAATGGTGGATGGATGTTGCACCAACTGGATGTGAAGAATGTGTTTCTTCATGGAGATCTAGCAAAGGAGGTGTACATGGAGATACCACTAAGGTTTGGCACGGCCAAGACAGAAGGCAGAGTCTGCAGGTTGAAGAAATCCCTTTATGGACTGAAGCAGTCACCTCGCACGTGGTTCGACGGGTTCAGGAAAGCGATGATTGGGATGGGATATCACCAGATCAATGCAGATCACATGGTTTTTTTCCAGGCAGAATGAAGGTCACATTACCATGCTTGCGGTGTATGTGGACGACATGATCTGTAACGACCCAAAATAAAAATACGTGTAAAAATTTTCTTATATCCCCGATGATGAAAAAGACATTTTAAAAGTTTCCGAATTATTTTTGACGAATTTATTTTTAGCTTTATTTTTGTTTTCTTTTATTATTGCTTTGGGTGTCAATAGAAATATCAAGTGGGCTTTATGTTTATGTTGGGGCTGAACAAAATCAGTTGGGCTGGTTTGACTTTGTGCATATGGGCTTGCTGCCTTTGGTGATGGGCTGGCTGTTTTCCTAGTGCTGGCTAAGCCAAACTGATGTGTTGGCTTGATTTCATGTGCTGGCTGGTTTTACTGAGCTGACTTGGTGTGGTGTTGGCTGGTTAAGGCTTTGGGTTTAGTTTGGAGACATTTGGAGCGGTGCTTGGCATGTACCTGCCGTTGGCCGCTTACATCGTTGGTATATAAAGAGAGCCCAAGCCACTGCTTCTCCCGCAATTTCATTTCGGCACAATTCTGCTTCTGCGATTTCCGTCTTCTCCCGCTACTCTGCGATCTTCTTCTACTTCTTCTTCTCCTACTTCTAATTCCTCTGCTTCTCTCTCTCTGTGCCTCGGAGCTAGGTTTTCTTGTGTCGTATCTGTCGTGCGTTCGTGCCGACAATACCGCCGCAGCTGCTGTGCCGATTTCGCCTCTGCCTTGTCGCTGTCAACTTGTTGTCGATTAGGGCACCTGCTGCTGCTTCTATTCTGCTTCTACTGTTGTACCCGAGCGGTCGTTTGTTGCTGCCCTGCTACTGTTGATCCTGGTTGTTGCTCCCGAGCTCCCTGTCTAAGCTGCACCGTCCCCTTTCTCCTTCTCCTAGGCTGGTTTGATTATTTCCTCTTTACTTAATTACTTACTTAACGTCTTGGACAGTTTTTGGGAATTGGGGTGCTCGTTTCTTTTAAGCAGTTGCTGATTTTGGGGGCTAGTTTGTGCTAGATAACTAAAGAGTTTTGGGAATGCTGAATAGTCCTTTTTAAAGATGTTTTTGCGCCGATTTTATGCTGGTTCGCTATTTTGAGGGCTTGTTAAGCTTTATTTCATTTTGGAGCTGAATTTCATAGTTTTACAAGCTATTTAAGAGCCATTTTGGCTGTTTTGTACCGTTTGGTCGCCCAAGATTAAGATTTTCAGTCTCGATTGAGGACTGTTTTGGTTGGATACTTTTTCAGACAGTTTTGGTATTTCTTTTACTTTTCGAGATTTTAAGTGTATTTTTGTAAGCATTCCGCTATGAGTAAAACGAGACGCAACTCAAATTAAGATGCATAATATTTCAGTGGTTTCCAAGGGCCAGAATTTCAAAGATGGCGTCTCGTGATAACTGTGGCATTCATGCTGAAAAGGATACGGATAAAGGCAAGGAAAGGGTGAGTATTCTATTTCTTGAAATTATGGATATTCAATTATTTTGCAGTATCTGATTTATTATCTTTTAAAAAAACTGTCTGTGCATATGAGTTTTGACTCGATGATATATCGCTAAATAAATAAAAGTATGCGAGGGGACAATTAAGCGATACAGATTTCTGAGGGAAAATTATTTTTAAAAACTAATGTTTGATAATTAAGAATTCAATTTAAAAACCGGCATGGGGAAATATGAAGGATTCGAATCCAATGATGTGGAGGCATCCACTGATGGATTCACCAGTATGGGTGAGCCTACAATTACGCCCTTCGGGGGTGTGGCCAATTCAAGTTGCATACCTAAGTATTTCCCACAGTATGAAACTAAAAGGGTAGGACTTCAGTAAATATCAATTTGTATATTCAGTAATTATGATTTAAATGTACTGTAAGCATATTGGTATACTCCCTTTGTTGCATGTATAACTGTTTCACAAAATTTTTGTCTCACATAGTCATATTTTAATGACTAACCCTCAGTGGATTCAATTTTTGTTCATACAACAGGTGTGACTCCAAGTGTACGGCGGAGGTTCGCGCCTGAAAAATTAGATCAGGTATGGTTAAATGTCTACAAAGGAATCGAAGAAGATTCTGAAAGTCATAGGATACTCTGTTCAGAAAATTATTGTAAATTTTTATCAGACTTGGAATAAGCGACTGTAAGATCGTTGTAAATAAATAAAATAATGGATGTTAAAATTCTGTGTTACTCTTTTTGTAATGTGTATTTTCTTTCATACGATCCACTATTGAAACCCAATGTCGATCATTTTGGGAAGCCCGGAAAAAGGGTCTTCACATGATCATTACGGGAGATGATGAGCAGGAGATTGGCCACCTCAAGGGGGCTCTGGGCAAGGAGTTTGAGGTGAAGGATCTGGATTTTCTTAGGTATTTTCTTGGGATTGAGATTGATTATAAGGCATAGGGGATAGTCCTTTCTCAAAGGAAATACACGTTAGATCTCCTCACTGAAACAGGGATGTTGAGGTGCAAACCTGCCGCGACGACAATCGATCAGAGGTGTAAACTGGGTGCAGAGGCTGGGGAACCAATCAATCGCGAGATGTATCAAAGGCTAGTTAGAAAGTTGATTTACTTGAGCCACACTCACCCGGATATCTCCTTTTCTGTGAGCGTGGTAAGTTGGTACATGCATGACCCAAGGAGGGTCATATGGATGCAGTGTACCAGATTTTGCGATACTTAAAGAGTGCTCCTGGAAAGGGGCTGACCTTCAGAAGGAATGAGCACGTGAAGATTGAGTGTTATTGCGACTCTGACTGGGCAAGCTGTGCGGATGACAGGAGGTCCAATTCAGGCTATTGCATATTTGTGGGAGGCAACCTGCTCTCCTGGAGGAGCAAGAAATAGTCAGTAATGGCTAGATCGACAACAGAAGCAGAGTACAGAGCTATGGCAGCAGCCGTGGAAGAGCTCTTGTGGCTGAAAGGGATGCTTGTGGAGTTGAAGTTGGATCAAGGAGATAAGATGAAGTTGTGGTGTGACAGTCGGTCAGCCATCAGTATTGCAAATAATCCAGTTCAACATGATCAAACCAAGCATATAGAGATTGATAGGTTTTTTATAAAGGACAAGCTTGATAGTGGGCTACTAGAGTTGAGTCGCGTCTCGACCGAGGGTCAGGTTGCAGACTGCTTAACCAAGAAACTCAGTTAAGAGGATATGATCAAGGGTTGTAACAAGATGAGCTTAGTGAATATCTTTCGCCAATCTTGAGGAGTGTTGTAATATTGAGCTTGATATGTAGGCTATAAATAATCATAGTATTAACCCTAATGAAATACGGTTCATTTGTTTCAACGATGGGTTTTCAACTCAAGTTGTAAAAATGACTTACATGCATAAGATCGTTGAGCATGAGACTAGTAGATGAAGTCGAGAAATGGCGTCAATCGATAATAAGACAACGATGGGCCAAACAATAGCAGAAGTATCGACATGCAAAACAGAGACACAATAGGCACAATATAAGATTACAGATAAAACTTAGAATTCTTGGACGGTATGGAACTATATCCAGGCAGAGATGAGGAGATAGCTTGAATGCACAAAGATCTCAAACGATATGTTTGTTAGATTGGAGGCAGAAGCAACGTCTACAGAGCATTAGCTGTGGAGAAAGCAACCACTATAGTCAGCGTTGGGAGGGAGGATAATAAAGACTTATTAAAATAGCTCCAAGACTGAAGCCAAGCTTTTAGAATGAAATAAAGTGGTTGTCACCTAGAGGGAAGATGATGTCATACTCATACAAGAACTTCAAAAAATCAACTAAGCGCGGATAGAGCACACAGAGGAGTAGAACAAAGATTGTACGGTGGTGGGCTTAGCAAGGGCCAACACATGAAGCAATAGAAATTCCCGAGTCCCTAATATAATGAATTGTTTAAGAAGTTATAGTACATGGACATTAAAAAAATAAACTTTTAACATATTTTAGATGCCCGAAAAAAGAAGGAAGTTTAAGTAAATACCGCATAAATCAGGAACATGTGATGCCCAAAGATAGAAATTTTGCGAAGGTACTGCAGTTGACAAGAATGCAAGAAGTGTCATGATACTTTAAATACTACATTTAAGTAGACAGAGATTTTCATAAGCTAGCAATCTTGCTATTCAGTAGACAAACTTTAAGGAGAGGGTGATAAAGCTCTTAACACTGACAATATGAGTTTTAAATGCATCAAAATTGCTTACCAAGGTGAAAATAAGAATCAATAAAATTAGTGGAATGCTTATTCCTATGCAAGAACCCGCCTGAGGGAAACCATAGCTGAAAAAAGACAAACCTACAGCGGCAATAGTTGGTGCAACGACCACTGGATTTATCAATCTGTACAGTAATCACAAACAATAACAGTGCGTCATTTTAGGCACGGCATGACAGAAAAAAAAAATCAACTCAAGTTGCGTGATTTTAAAAGATAAATACAGCCATTAAATTCTGTATCATTTTGATTTCCTACTGTAGAACTGGCAAAGGTTAATAATTTTCAGTTGCTGTGACATTCAAGTTACAAATAGTATTAAAGGTGGAAAAATTAAAAATCTTCATGCAAGCTACCTGGGAAAAAAAATAAAAGTACCTTATTAACATTTTAATTGGTGAAATGTAAACCAAATAAATAACTAAACTAATTTTTAAAAAAACACAAAATGCAGATAATACACATACAAAAACAATGGTATTGTTATGGGCATAAGCTTGTCGCCCTATTATGGCATAAATTATGTATTTTACTAATGACATATGACATGTCACACCTTTATTTAATGTCATATTGTGTCTTTAATCATCATGTTATATGTATCTTTTACACAAGTCTAAGTGTTCCGACTTAGTTAAATTTATACCCTTTGTAGTTCTATTTAAAAAACCCTTAAGAGTCATGAATGAAGGCATCCAAGAATTAAGTTTTTTTCGTGTCTTTATTATGAGATTGTAGTAGTTTTTGCTCTCTTCCGAGTACACCCCGCTTAGGCAATTGTGGTTTCAGATTCATAGTATCCTCCTCTGTTATTTCCACCTCCACCCACCCTTCGGCGAAGCGATCGGCACGCTACGGGTTAACACGTAACAGCTTGATATCAGACACATCCTTCTCCTCGGAGCCATGTTCTCCGCAGCACTCTGCCTCCATCTTCATCATCGAGCCGGTGACCACAGCCAGCTACCTCATCCAGCAATTGTGTCATACATCACGTCCACAGCAGCATGGTTCTCTATCTTTGACAAACATCAGCCTTGTTGTCGACCTCTTCACGGCAGCAAGCTCATCCAGTCGATAACAAGTGTGTTTCAGCAAGTACGTCAGACGTGTGCGTCACAGTAGGGTCAGCCACTCTTCCAACAGGACAAGCAGTGCGACTCCTTTCCAGTTGTGTCGACTCCTCACCATTCTGCTAGTGCAAGCAAAGTCGACCCCTTGCTAGCGCCAACAGCTCCACACCATAAAACTAGCATTATCTCTGGTCACAGGAACGAAGCCCCTCATCTATTTTTTGATAGAACGTCACTCAAGTCTGCGTCGACCCCTAGTATTCCTTGAGCCACGGCCCCACCAGCCCTACATTCCCAGCACTTGTTTCTCAAGCCACCGAGGACCCTGCACGCCTTCCTTTTTGAGCTGACCGCACTTCAATCATTTTCTCGAGTCCATGACAAAATGGAAAAGGCAGTAACGATCTTGGAAGTCACTCACAAGGCAACACTAGCATTTTACGCCTCCGCTCTCGCCGAACTCAAAGAACTTATGGTTGCAAACAAAAGTAAACAACAACTATCATATGAGCGGTGATTTTACCCAACCAAACGCAAATCGTTGATGTAATGGACATTCCAGCAGTCGCCAAGCAACTGTCATTTATTGTTGTGCTCATTCAGAAGAACGCCCCTCTAGCATACATTGACTACGTGAAGATCGTCAATTACTCTCCTCTCGCACAGATGAAAATCGATACGGTTCTGAGCAATTACCGAGCATCTGTGGATTATTCTCCATCATTCAACTCATACAACGACAACATATTGGACAAGGCAATGCTACGCGACATTGTTTTGGCGAGAGTTGAAGGAACCAAATGATCAGTTACACCTTCACGGTCAGAGTTCTTACCATGGTTCAGAGCTTGAGGACAAGCTAGAAGAAAGGTTAGTATGCTATAGGCATCGGCAAGTCCCCCTATTATGGCATCATTGCATCAATTATGTATTTAATTAATGTCATGTCATGTTTTTATTTAACACTGTATCGCGAACTTAATCATCATGTTATATGTATTGAGTTTAAAGTAGGTTTTTTTTACAAGACCAACAATTCAGACTTAGTTATAATTATACCCTTTGTAGTTCTATTTAAAGACCCTTGGGGTCATGAATGAAGGCATCCAAGAATAAAGTATATTTCTCTTGTATGAAATTGTGGTAGCTCTCTCTCTCGAGCACACCATGCTTATGTAGCCACAGTTTCGGCTCCATAATATTATCCTCCTCCATTATCTCCATCTTTGGCCACCCTCCGGCGAAGCGACCGACATCCTACAGGTTAGCCTATAACAGTTGCATGCATTTGTCAGCATTTGAATAAAAATGGCATGCATCCTCCCACCCCCATTTGAAGAATACATATACATACAGAAAAACCGGTTTTAAGGCTTACTTATACTTGCTTAAGAATATATAAAATGCATTTGCTCTATAGAAGCTACAACAATAAACTCCATGATGGCCTTTGACGGGCATCGAGAAAGAGAGCGGCATTATCTCATTGATGGTCCAGCGGATGCTTTCACTTGTGTGCAGGGCAATTGTTAGGAGCTGGCAAACCTCATTGATGGTTGTTTAGATAACGATACCGCAAGGTGGTTGCTGGGCTTTAAAATGGAATTTGTTAATCATAAATAAGCTTACAACTTTCCGATTAAGGATACACTTTTGACAGCCCGATACACCAATCTACACACTGCAACACTTCATTAAATTATATATTCTGCAGATACTAAATTCCATAATTTAGCTACTCTACAATAAATCAAAACCCTTAAAATATTCACCCGGATACCTGTTATGCAACCATTATGCTTCTTTTCGTGCATGAAAAAAATGATTTCAGAAAAAAAATATTTGTAAGTTAATAAACATGTGGAGAACGTCAACTGAAGTTAAAGAAAAATGGGGAGAAGGCCCACAAGAAATGCACTTATAATAAATAGTGGCCGCAAGAAATGCACTTGTAATAACTTAGTATGTACAACGCTCATAGTTCCAAAAAGGGAGGATCATAGTGCACAAATTACCTTAGAATAAGTGACATAAGTCCACTATATCCCAAGATGGTTTGAAAAATGGAACCAACAATAATTGCCCCTTGTAATTCCCTCATGATGTGCCTGAATTTCTGCATTTTATAGGTAGAAAGCCTTTTGCATTATCATCAAATGAAGATGGGATCTTCTAGGAACAAAAACATAATGTGTTCAAATAATATAAAAGAGAGCGAACTATAAATTTTTTTTATGTTCAAATTCAGGTTAAAGAATAAATAAGAATTTTCAAAATACGTTCACCACGAAAAATTAAAGACATGAAAGCCGGGTAGTATTGACTGAGGAGGAGGGACGATTTATCTATTAAGCTAATTTCAATACTTGATGATTCCTCTACGAGCCTGGCATGAATTGATACACAGGATATGGACATAAGAGAATATATACAAAAATACAAATGCACATCACCTCAAGATTATAAACAATTCAAACCATGAAACCTAGAAATGAAATAAGGGCAGGTGGTGGTGTATCAATGATGTAGGGTAGGCTACGAGGGTGCACAAAACCTAGACTTCTAGGGGGTGCAAATGTGACACACTAACTCACAAATAAATGCAATGAAACACGTCGATGACGACGAAAAAATAATTAGAGCAATGTAATTCCAACGCACGCAGATAATTAAAAGAACAGAAAATTAGCATTCAATAGGCAATTATTTAATTGTTTTCCTCCGCTCGGAGGGTCAAGGCTAAGTGTGTGGCGAATAGATCCCACCTGCAATTATAAGTGTATTGCCAACAAATTTCTACAAGCACGTTTCCAGACAAATATAATAATCAATCCAATGATAATGTTGAATCAAATAATCCAATACAATAAGGAACCCACGACCTCCTTTATCAAGCTCCTTAGCAGAGACTTGATACCCAACTAAGGAGCTTGATAAACGGTGCAGCTCAGTTGGGTATCAAGTCTCCGCCAATGAGCTTGATAAAGGAGGTCGTGGGTTCGACCCCACGCCTCAACAACCTACCCCGGTTAAATTCATCCTGGGTGATTTGGTTGGGGATGCTCCGCCATTCGACTGCAGTCGGCCACGGATCTGGATATCATGTGCCCCCCTCAAATGGGCCCCACCGTGATTTCTAACAAAGATGAATCCCCAGGTGGGTGGGTGTCAGCAGTAGGTGGCCTGTGGTGGCCATCAGACGTGGGTGGACTTGATGGTGGTAAGGTAATGGTGGGGCGGATGGGTGTCTCCACTACTCGGATCCACATACTCGCGAGACTCATAGTATGGCGTCAGATTCTCAACATTAAATACTGGATGGATTCTCATACTTGCTGGGATATCGAGTCGGTAGGCGTTTTTCCCAGTGCGACTTATAACCGAGTAGGGGCCCATTCGCTTGGCGCTTAGTTTTTTGGCAGGCCCTGAAGGGAGCTACTCAGGGCGGATTCGCACCATTATCTTTTTGTCTTCTTGAAATACTTGTTCTCGTTTTCTCCTATCTACATGAGTTTTATAATTATCATTGCTCGTTATTATCCGTCGGAGGACCGACTCGTGCAACTCATGCAAATGTCGTATAAAAGACTCAGCAGACTCACTAGGGCGCGACTCTAAGTGACTAGGGATAAGTTCTATAGGCTTCCTAGGGTCGTATCCTGACAATAAATGAAATGGACTCAACCCACTAGACCTATTGACTGAGCTGTTGCATGCAAACTCCGCGGATGGAAGGTCAAGATCCCAACTACCTAGATGTTCTCTCACTAAACACCTCAATAGGTTCCTTAAGCTACGGTTTACTACTTCAGTCTGCCCGTCCGACTGTGGATGATATGTCGAGGAGAACCTAAGGGTGGTGTCAGTTTTGTGACATAGGGTCTTCCAAAAAAAAACTCATAAATCTAACATCGCGGTCTGACACGATAGACTTGAGCAGACCATGCAGTCTAAAAACGTCCCTCATAAAGATGGATGTTACGTTTGAAGCATCTGTCGTCTTCCGTCACGCAATAAAATACGTCATCTTCGAGAACCGATCAACCACCACGAAGATGGAATAGTGTCTACGAAGAGTGCGGGGGAACCCGAGCACGAAGTCCATGTTGATGTCCTCCCAATTGTGGTGTTGAACAGGTAAAGGTGCGTACAGACCCGTATTCTGCTAGGTGTGCTTTGTCGTTTGGCAGATACGACAGTGGCAGGCAACGCGAGCCACGTCCTTCTTAAGACTAGGCCAGTAGAGGCGATCCTCAACAATGTTATGGATTTATCTCGCCCAAAGTGCCCAGCAGCTCCGCCCGTGTGCAACTCCCAAATCAAGTAATCGCGGTAGGAAGTATAGGTTATACACAGGCGGGAGCCCCGGTACAGATATCCCTCAAAGATCTGATAGCCCTCAGCAGGGTCAAGGGGGCTCGGGATAAGGCGCTATAAATCTCGCCAAAATCGGGGCATGTCGAATAACCAAGAATCACTCTCTCAAGCTCATCTATGTGTGCGGTCATCGTCTGAAGCAAGGAGTTATGGCGACTCAACGGATTAACCGGCTGGTTCTCGACACTAGCTCGTTGTTTGAGAACGTAATGAAAATCCTGCATGTACTCGACCCACTTGGCATGTCGGTGCCCAATTTGCGCTGTGAATCTAAATATCGTAACGTCTAGTGATCCGAGTAAAGCACAAACTCCTGGGAAAGGAGATAGTGTCTCCAGTAGAGCAGAGATTGGACAATTGCATAAAATTCCCGATCATAGTTCGAGTATTTTTGCTTTGCCTCGTTCAGTTTTTCACTAAAGTAGAAAATTGGATGTCCCTCTTAGCTCAACACGCCACCAATACCTACACCAGAAGCGTCACACACGACCTCGAACGCACGGCTAAAATCAGGAAATCTCAGAACGGGAGTCGTCGTCAATCTGTCTTTGATCTCCTCAAAATCTCTAGTGGTTGCGCGGGTCCACTAAAATTCTCCCTTCTTAAGGCAGCTCGTGAATGGGGTCATGATCGTACTGAACCCTTGGACAAATCTCCTATAGAAGGTGACAAGTCTATGGAAGCTGTGAGCCTCATGAATGTTCGCTAACACAGATCAGTCGCGAATAAACTTGACCTTCACAGGGTCAACAGATACTCCAGTAGATGATATGATGAATCCCAGAAAGTGAATAGACTCAGAAAGGAATGAGCACTTCTTTAAATTCACATATAACTTCTCCCGCCGGAGGGTGCCAAAGAGAAGCCTCAAATGATCGAGGTGATCAGCCTGAGTCTGGCTATAGATCGGTATATCATCAAAATACACCATCAGAAACTTGCCCATGTAGGGTCGTAACATCTGCGTCATAACTCTCATAAACGTGCTCGGGGCATTAGATAGCCCAAATGGCATGACTAGCCACTCGTACAGACCATCTTTGGTCTTAAAGGTCGTCTTCCATTCGTCCCCCTCACGAACTCGTATCCGATGGTACCCACTACAGAGGTCAATCTTGGAAAAGATCTGGGCACCAGACATAGTATCCAGTAGGTCATCGAGTTGTGGGATAGGGAAACGATACTTGACCGTGATTTTACTAATTGCGCGGCTATCGATGCACATACGCCAACTACCGTCCTTCTTAGGGGTAAGATGGGCGGGAACCGCACACGGACTCAAACTCTCACGAATAAACTACTTCTGAAGAAGCTCGTCAACCTGCCTCTTGAGCTCAGTTCGCTCATCAGGGTGCATACGATAATGGGGCAGGTTCGAGAGAGAAGCCCCCAGGACTAAGTCAACAGCATGTTGAATGTCTCGTGGAGGGGGCAGATCATCGGGGAGCTCATCAGCCATAATATCCGCAAACTCATCCAAAAGGGGACGCATAACTGAGAGGTGGTCGTCAGGGAGGCTCTCAGAAGCCATAGTAGCTGACACAACATAGATGATATCTAACTCAATGCTATCTCGCACAAACTCTCCTTGCCTCAAAATATGTAGGGTCCTTGAGGCGCTCGTGCTCACGGAAGGCTCAATCTGACCCTTGAATTTCTCTTTGGGTTGGGTAGACGTCAACGTAATCTTCCACACCTTGTCATAAAAGACACGTGTTAGAGCGGCTGAAACATGTGAATTCACAATCAAGTAGTCAAGGGCGGCCGAGTAGTACATGAGCAACGTCCATGGAAATGACATCACACCAGACCCAATCCTGAAATGAGGCAATGCTAATCAGGATGAGGCAGCGCTGAGTAACCTGAATCGCTATCTTGTCAACCCAGACGGCATGATAAGGGTGGGGGTGAGGCTCATACAATAATGGGTAGGTTCGGGAGAGAAGCCCCCAGGACTAAGTCAACAGCATGTTGAATGTCCCGTGGAGGGGGCAGATCATCGGGGAGCTCATCAGGCATAATATCCGCAAACTCATCCAAAAGGGGACGCACAACTGGGAGGTGGTCGTCAAGGAGGCTCTTAGAAGCCATAGTAGCTGACACAACATAGATGATATCCGACTCAATGCTATCTCGCACAAACTCTCCTCGCCTCAAAATATGTAGGGTCCTTGAGGCGCTTGTGTTCACGAAAGGCTCAATCTAACCCATTTGAATTTCTTCTTGGGTTGGGTAGACGTCAATGAAATCTTTTGCACCTTGTCATAAAAGACACACGTGTTCGAGCAGCCGAAACATGTGACTTCACAATCAAGTAGCCAAGGGTGGCCGAGCAATACATGAGCAACGTCCATGGAAATGACATCACACCAGACTCGATCTTGAAATGAGGCAATACTAATCGGGACGAGACAGCGCTGAGTAACCTGAATCGCCATCTTGTCAACCCAGACGACACGATAAGGGTGGGGGTGCGGCTCTGCCTTCACCTGCATGCCGTCAAGACCCTTTTGGTCTACGATATTCACACAACCCCCCCCCCCCCCCCCGTCGAAAGCTAGCTTGTAGGGATTGTCTGCACTAGGAAAGTACGTATTGAATATGGTAGTGCGACACCAGACCTCATCTACACGTGGGGTATGTAGGAGGCGCTTAATCACTCCCATCTCTAGGGATCGCTCAGCATCACTCTCTCACTACCTTCCTCGACAGTGGTTGTGATCTCCTCAGTAACCTCCTTACCTTCTTCTAAACCCTGCTCCTCGTCCTCAACTAGCAGACTTCGCGTGGGGCACTGCGCCACCACGTGACCTCTGCTAGAACATCTGTAACACAAAATACCTCCAAATCGATGGCCATCAATGGTGATGGCTTTGCCCTTCGTGTCTGTGGGAACACGTGAGGACGCAGCCGCGGTGGTCTGAGGCGGAGCGGGTTTCCTATAAGTCGAGGAATCAGACCAAGAGGGGAACTACCTCGTGCTAGATGAACAGAGGTATTGTTTGTACTCTGGGGCGAGCTGAAAAATCTGATCAACGGTCTTTAGTCGGTGGGGAATCACCTCTCTCTGAATCTCAGAACGTAGGCCCGCCTTGAAACGAGAGTTGGTGGCAATGGGCTCCTCCGAGATGTCACTCCTAATGACAAGCTTGTCGAAGTGAGCCATATACTCAGTGACACTAAGTGTCTCATGTCGTAAGTTCTGTAACTGCTCAAATAACTGGCCTCGGTAGAACGCAGGGAAAAACTTCTCTTTCAGTCGTTGTTTCCTCTCATCTCATCGGGTGATAGGATAATCGTCATCTCGCTCAACAGCTCTCTCAACGCTAATCCAAAATACTTTGTCATGTCCGACCAGCTTAATTTTGGCGAAGCAAACGCAGCGCTCGTCGTTCGTGTCATACCACTCAAAGTAATAGTCTATGTCGAGTAGCCAATCGCTAAAGACTTCCAGGTTCAGGCGGCCATCAAATGAAGGGGCATCGATGCGAATATGACGAGTCATGTCGTAGTAGAGGTCACCTCTTCGTGGGTCAGGATAATACTCTGGGTAATCGTCATGGGCGTAATCATATCGAGTGGGTGGGGGCCGCGCACTCTCCGACCCGGGGGTTAATACTCATCGCAGTGATGGTCACGACGACCGTGTGGGAGCACACGATCTCTGGGTTTAGGTTGAGGCTGACGGGGAATACGATACTCATCACGCTGGTGTGGGGGTCTATCACGAGTCGAAGCTTGTCTACGCTCAATCGCAAGATCGGGATTTCACCTCGCCGGCAGTGCTGGGGCTCGGGGAGGAATATCACAACGATAGCGGTCTACAGGAGGTTGACCATCCATCGGGCATTGGCCAAGACGAGGAGGAGCATCGGGGTCGTCCTTTAGCGAATCGTCGTGCTGTGCTGGAGTGTCCCAAGCATTCTCTAAGTGGTCTAAACGGAGATTCACCTCGGCAAGATCATGACAGCGGTCGTCGAACTGGGCACCTAAAGTGTCAAAATGATTTAGGATAAGACATTGAAACACAACAAAAGCGGCACCCGAATTCGAGGTCGCCCCTAGATAGTCGATGACTAGTGGATCTGACATGTTGGCTCTAAAATTCCAACCACTACGGAGCATGCAAACGGCCTGACCTGGGCTCTGATACCAATTGCCAATTGGTGCAAGGTAGGTTACGGGGGTGCACAAAACCTAGACTTCTAGTGATGTAGGGTAGGCTAGTGGTGCTCGGAAACTACAACTCTATGTGCAGGTGCAGGGGTGACACACTAATGCTATGCTACATGCAAGGTGGTCGTTGGTCAGCAACGATGATTACCATAAACAATGAAATTAATAACGTCACGCAAATAATTGAAATAAAGAAGCAAGTAATAATTTTAGCAATTCGGCAACGGCTTCCTCCGCTCGGAGGGCCAAGGCAAGAGGCGGCGAATACTTCCACAGACAATTATTAGCATAAAGAGAACAACTACTACATAACCATAATCGCAGCACAATATAGATAAACAACCAAATGAAAATGTCAAGTTACAGAACATGATACCACAAATACTCACGACGTAGTGGGCTGATCCGAGGAGATGGAGGATTTGAAGAGCCGGATGCAAAACGAGCGTTCGGAGGTGGAACCGGAGGCGAGGCGGCGATGACGGTGGCTGCCTTCGGCGAAAAGTGGAGGTAACGAATGGCAAAACGGCAGATCCGACCACAAATGAGTAGATCTGGACCGGGGGTGAGTAGATCCGCTATTTAGGAGCGGATCCGAGCAAAAATGGAAGGTTTGTGCGGGGGAAACAACGGATCGGGGAGTGGTAGCACTAGATCAAAATAGATCTATAGTTTTCGAGGCGGTGGGAAGTGGATCCACGAAGGGAAGGTAAGAGTGGCCGGCTAGGGTTAGAAAACCCATGGGGTGGCCGGTTTTGGGAAGGGAAAGGGGCGAAGGGGGGGCTGGAATGGGGCAGCAGGCCGGAGGCCTTGTACAGGAAGGGGAGGGGGAGACGGTACAGGTAGAGGGAGGGGGTTGGGCGGCGGAACCAGGGGGCTTGGGAGTGGCGGATGGCCTGTAGTAAGGAGGGGAGGCGGAAGGCAGCGGCTGGAGGTGCGGAACAGGCACAGGAGAAATGAGAAATTTGGAAATGAATAGTAAAATGTATTAATGAACAGTAACCAAAACAGGGGATGGCTGGTGGGGAGTTTTCAGCGGGCTGTAGGGGTGATTCCGGGTGGTGGATGGAGGATTCGAGGTGGGGAAAACGAGGGTGGAGGTAGGGAGTACCTTGGGGAGGAGTTTGGCGGCCTAGGAGTCGTCACCTAGGGTTCCACGGCGTCGGCACCGGGGAGAGATCGTTGGAATCCGGGAATACTTCTTCTCCAAATTCTGCAATCACTCAAATCAGCCCCTCTACATCCTATTTATAATAAAAGAGAAGTTAGGGCATCCCCATCAACGGCTATGATTGGCCGGTGGGTTCGCCCATAAAAATACATCAAAATAAACTGAAAAAAATAAAGTAATATAGTATTTTTGACTCGCGGCGACGCTCCGGACGCAATCGCGGAGCCCGATCGTCGATCCGGGCACGCCATATATGGAAAGTTGCCAAATCAGCCCCGAACGGGCCCAAAACGCGTTCTCGTCTCTGCTCCGCATCAATCTCCCCGGCTTGAAAGAATTCATCTCCCGATGAATAGGGATCAAAATTCGCTCGCTGCCTGGCGGGTAAAACTCGAAGAAGTCCACCAGAGATCGCCCAAGTGTCGTCGCTGGAAAGTGTCCTCGCCGATCAACTCCCCCTGACTGAAAAGATGTCATCTCCGGTGAATGGAGACGGACGTGCTGAAGTCGAAGTCCAGGGGAGAATCGATCAAGCTCTGCTGCAAGTACCCAAGAATCACCAACGTCTGTAGTGGGAATGCACTGGTGGAGTCTGGTCTCCATGAAGCTCTCAACGCTCAACTCACGAGTGGTGGATCCCGGTGCGATCGGTGGTGCCTGTGGTGAAACGAAAGAAGACGAGTCCCCGGGTGGGTGGAGGTCAACAATGGGTGAGGACGTATGCGAGTGATATGGTAACGACAGTGGGGATGGGGGTGGCTGAGTATCTCCACTGCTCGGGTCCACATACTCATGAGGTTCATAGTATGGAGTCAGATCTTCAACATTAAACACAGGGTGAATTCCCATACTGTCCGGGATGTCAAGTCGGAAGGCGTTGGTCCCAATACGACTAATAATGGAGTACAGACCCATTCGCCTCGCGCTTAACTTCTTGGCAAGCCCCGAAGGGAGCCTCTCAGGGCGGACTGGCATCATTACCTTCTCGTCTACATTAAGTATTTGCTCTTGCCTTCGCTTATCTGCATGGGCTTTGTAATTTTCATTGTTTGCTATTATTCGTCGGCGGACCGACTCATGCAAATCATGCAAATGCTGTGCAAATGACTCAGCAGACTCATGCAGGTAATGCAAATGATGCAAAGACAATATGACAGACACGGTACACTGCTTATAAGAAAATCTAATAATGCCTGAGATGTCTCTCAAATGGGGTGGCCTATCAGGAGATTCTTTCGGTGGAGTGTAGACAAACTCATCCTGTGTGTGACGAGTGCTCAAATGATCGTGAGAGACAACTATACTCAAATACGGGCTCGTAAAGAGCCAAATGTCTCTCGGGGAACGTAGCGCTTCAGGTGGCTCCTCAAGAGGTGTGTAAGAAAATTCATCACGAAGGAGACGACCACCTAAGTGAAAATCGTGTACACCGACAAGAAGTCGTGACTCTAAAATATGGTAAGCGTCCCAGACAAGAAAGAACTCATCGGGTGGCTCGGCGGGTGGCGTGTCCCAAAATTCATCCAGAGTGTGAGGCGTCATAAGATAGGTCCTCACAATATGAGTATACTCAAGTGGACTCAAGGTAGTCCCTACATATGTCATGCTCCACTCAAGGTCCCTTCTCTGGGGCAAGGCCAGAGATGATAATGAAAGATGTGTCATACTTGAGTGGCTCACGCGAGTCTCAACCTCACCAAGATGTGGCGGATCATAAGGAGGCTCAACAGGGGGCTCGTCATAGGGCTCGTCACTAAGGTCAAGGTCCTCCCGATGAGTACCATCGAAAGAGGTAGTGCCTCTGTGCATGGGTGACATAGCCACTACGAGATCAACATCAGGCTCTGAGCTCTCAGTCGTAACATCGCTCAGGGTAATGCCAAGGGAAAAGCGGCATGGACCTACACTCAAGAATGAGTCTGCGGGTGCGGTGTCCAGACATGAATCAAGGGTATGAGTGTTAATCAATCCCGGACATGCCAAAAGTGGAGGTGTGGGTGAGAGGCACAACACTACAGACTCCATAGGTCGCACAGGCTCACCTTCCGTCGGAGTCATAAGAGATGGGTCAGAAACAAGAGATAGGTCACTCACGGGGCTAAGCATCTCGCTAGGGTGAGAGCAATCTCTATCAGGTATCACTTCCGTCGTGGGTGACAGGACAGTGGTAGGCATCGTGGTGACCTCAATATGAGAAGGACTCGTACTGCGGAGGTCAAGGTGAGGGTCCAACCGACCAGCTCTGGCGGATCTCAAAGATTGTTCGTAATGAAGGGCAAGCTGATACGTCTGCTCGAGGGACTTCGAGCTATGATAAATCACCTTAGTACGGATGTCAGATCGAAGCCCAGACCGAAATCTGCAAGTGGTCATGGCTGAGTCCTCTCGGATATCGCTCCTCACAACTAACTCATCAAAGCAATCCCTGTACTCAGCGACAGACATGGATTCTTGCTGAAGGGAAAATAATTGGTCGAGCAAGCGACTCCGATATGATGAAGGCAGGTACCTCTGACACAATGTACGCTTCATGTCCACCCAACTAGTGATGCGACGAAGATGGTCTCGCTCGCGGGTCCTCTCAACGCTAGCCCAATATTCCCTCGCTTGATCTAAAAGTCTAAGTTTCGCAAACTTAACGCGACGCTCACCGAATAACTCAAAATAATCAAGATAATACTCAATATCTACGAGCCAATAACTGAAAAACTCGGTACTCGATGAGCCGTCAAAGGAAGGGGAAACTGTATGAAACTGACTCTCAAGATCTCTCTCAAAGTGAGGATCATTATAATAGTCATCCTTAAGGTAATCAGGTCGAGTCAAAGGAACAACACGATCCGCTCACGTGCAAGGATAAGAACGACGACAATCATCATACTGATCATCTCTAGCATAGTGAGGTTGTGTCGGTGAGTCGACACGATCTCGGGAAGTAATGTGTCGCAGACGATAATAATCATCATGATAACGTGAGGATTTCTCTAAAGTTGCTCTATGAGATCGGGTATAGGCGGACTTAGAATACTCAGATGGAGGAGACGAACGACGACGATAACTAGACATGGATGAACCTAAAGACTCTATATGACCTACCACTACAAAGCATGAAAATGGCCTAACCTTGACCTCTGATACCAATTTGATGTAGGGTAGGCTAGTGGTGCTCAGAAACTACAACTCTATGTGCAGGTGCAGGGGTGACACACTAATGCTATGCTACATGCAAGGTGGGCCGTTGGTCAGCAACGACGATTACCATAAGCAATGAAATTAATAACGTCACGCAAATAATTGAAATAAAGAAGCAAGTAATAATTTTAGCAATTCGGCAACGGCTTCCTCCGCTCGGAGGGCCAAGGCAAGAGGCGGCGAATACTTCCACAGACAATTATTAGCATAAAGAGAACAACTACTACATAAACATAATCGCAGCACAATATAGATAAACAACCAAATGAAAATGTCAAGTTACAGAACACGATACCACAAATACTCACGACGTAGTGGGCTGATCCGAGGAGATGGAGGATTTGAAGAGCCGGATGCAAAACTAGCGTTCGGAGGTGGAACCGGAGGCGAGGCGGCGATGACGGTGGCTGCCTTCGGCGAAAAGTGGCGGTAACGAATGGCAAAACGGCGGATCCGACCACAAATGAGTAGATCTGGACCAGGGGTGAGTAGATCCGCTATTTAGGAGCGGATCCGGGCAAAAATGGAAGGTTTGTACGGGGGAAACAACGGATCGGGGAGTGGTAGCACTAGATCAAAATAGATCTATAGTTTTCGGGGCGGTGGGAAGTGGATCCACGAAGGGAAGGTAAGAGTGGCCGGCTAGGGTTAGAAAACTCATGGGGTGGCCGGTTTTGGGAAGGGAAAGGGGCGAAGGGGGGCTGGAATGGGGCAGCAAGCCGGAGGCCTTGTACAGGAAGGGGAGGGGGAGACGGTACAGGTAGAGGGAGGGGGTTGGGCGGCGGAACCAGGGGGCTTGGGAGTGGCGGATGGCCTGTAGTAAGGAGGGGAGGCGGAAGGCAGCGGCTGGAGGTGCGGAACAGGCACAGGAGAAATGAGAAATTTGGAAATGAATAGTAAAATGTATTAATGAACAGTAACCAAAACAGGGGATGGCTGGTGGGGAGTTTTCAGCGGGCTGTAGGGGTGATTCCGGGTGGTGGATGGAGGATTCGAGGTGGGGAAAACGAGGGTGGAGGTAGGGAGTACCTTGGGGAGGAGTTTGGCGGCCTAGGAGTCGTCACCTAGGGTTCCACGGCGTCGGCACCGGGGAGAGATCGCTGGAATCCGGGAATACTTCTTCTCCAAATTCTGCAATCACTCAAATCAGCCCCTCTACATCCTATTTATAATAAAAGAGAAGTTAGGGCATCCCCATCAACGGCTATGATTGGCCGGTGGGTTCGCCCATAAAAATACATCAAAATAAACTGAAAAAAATAAAGTAATATAGTATTTTGACTCGCGGCGACGCTCCGGACGCAATCGCGGAGCCCGATCGTCGATCCGGGCACGCCATATATGGAAAGTTGTCAAATCAGCCCCGAACGGGCCCAAAACGCGTCCTCGTCTCTGCTCCGCATCATCAAGGGGGATGCAAATGTTATACACTAACTCACAAATAAATGCAATGAAACCCGTCAAAGACAGCGACAAAATAATTAGAACAATGTAATTCCAACCCACGCAAATAATTAAAAGAACAAAAAATTAGCATTCAATAGGCAATTATTTAATGGTTTTCCACCGCTCGGAGGGTCAAGGCTAAGCGCGCGGCGAATAGATCTCACCTGCAATTATAATTGTATTGCCAACAAATTTCTACAAGCATGTTTCCAAACAAATATAATAGTCAATCCAATAATAATGCTGAATCAAATAATACAATACAACAAGGGACTCACCAAAGTAGTGGATTGGCCGAGGCACTGAAGATTTCGGAGCCGGATGCTTAGGACGGTGATCGAATGTGGAATCGGCGATGTGGAAATGACAGAGGTGGCTGTCCTCGGCGGTGGAAGAGGGAATCGGACCGGGAATGGATGGATCCGGCCGCGTAGGTATATATCCGAGTGAGGAGAGAGGTAGATCCGACAATAATAGATCATATCCGGGCTAAAAACACCAGATCTGGGCTAATCCGGGAAGGGGAAGGTTAGGGTTTGTGGTTCCACGTAGAGGGGCCTGGCGGTTTGGATGGTGGAGGGCTTAGGATGGAGGCGGCGGTGGATCTGAGAGGGGGAGAAGCCGGCGGTGGCTACTGGACAGAGGGGTGGTCGGTCGGGGATGGAGCTGGAGCTGGGAGGTCGGCGGCTTGGAGGAAATTGGCAACGATTCAAGAGGGGGAGGAGGGTGTAGCAGGGTGGTTCCACGGTGGGTGATGGAGGATCGGCAGTGGCTGTATATGGGGGGCGGTAGGGCGGCTGCAGTAGGGATCGGGAAGGCCAAACTGCACGCCTGTTTGGGGGATTGCTGGAGCAGCAACTATGGCCTACTGTAGAGAGGAAAGGGGGGTGGATGGAGGATTTACGGTGGAGGAAAGAAGGATATGGATGGGTAGTACCTTGGGGGGAAGATAGAGCGCCTTAGAGTCTTCACTTAGGGTTCCACGGAGTCAGCACCGTGGGAGGATTGTGGAATTCCGAGAATAGTTTCTCCAAAACCTGCAATAACCTAAAATCATCCCACTACAAGCCTGTTTATAATGAAATAAAAACTAGGGCATCTCACCTTCAACGGCTATGATTGGTCGGAGGTGGGGTCACTCAAAATACACTAAAATGAACCAAAAAAAACATAAAGTAACATATGATTTTGACTCGCGACGCGAATCCGGACACATCCGCGGAGTCGGATCAGCGATCAGATCAAACCTTCATGCGCGAATACACGAACGTGGGTCCCGCCTTGCGGCGAACCCCTCGTGCACAATTTGATGGATCCCCATCAATCATGAACATGTACGATGACGAAGATGAGACAACATATTAGCTAAAGACGGTGAGGATAGATTAAACAGTCAAAGTCACGGTCACAATTCAGATTGCAAGTGAACAAATTTCAAATAATTTTGATATGAGTAGATTCACACAGCCTCACATTACTTCAAGCGCTTACGCATTTTATCATTTAACATCATGGAGGACCTTGAAATATGTCAATAGATATAAATCAAACAGATGAATGTTATAAACTCACACTTCTAGCCAGTTTATACGCTGAATAAAAAGAAAAGGTTAATGAAACTCCAAGATTTTGCATATAACTTTAATTTTCAGTTCGGGTAAAATTACATATAAAAATTCAATTTTTTTCTAGTATGAACCGAAGGATAGAAGAGGCCCTTCCTAATGCATAGAATATTTAAGAGAAATAACTGCTAATACTGTCTTTATGGATATGCTGGCATATTGAGTCCACAACATTGGGTCTCTTAAAGCATAAGGTTATATGCATGACTTCAGCATTCAAGATCAAGGTTATGAATAACTGTAATGAGCAAAGAACAAAAATGAAAGCATCATAATCAATCTTACATTTTCACTGAGGTTTCGATACTCCGAAGAATTTGCAATAACCAATGCAGCAGCCAGATACACAAATGAGCTCCCCTGAACCAATGGAAGCCTAGTACCAAAGAATGAGTGCACAATAGTTGTAATACCAGAGATTAGTAGTACAGTTGAAATAACATTAGCTGTTTCCCCCTGCCAACATGGAAAGGAATATGCTGAGATCATTTCCAGGGTTCCAAAACTGCAAGCAGATACAAAAAAGAAGGCTTACATCCGTTCCACCCATGGTGGGAACCATGATCAGAGGTATAAATACAAGTGAGCCAATCAATGAAAGATACTGTTGAATGCCATACAAAACCAACCGGCCTGTAGACAAGGATATCAGCAGAAAATGTGAAAAAAATGGTATTTCAATATCTATTCTGAGAACTCATAACATTAGGAAAAGCCAAAAGACTTTGTGATTTCAAACAGCTAGTGTAATCTACTTAAAAGGATAATTAATATAAAAGCTGCAAAACACCAAATAATTTCTTGTTTTGAAATGTCAAAAAATATTAGAGAACTGAAATACATTCGTCGAGATGATTTATTTGTGTGGAAAAACACAAGAATAGAGAAATATAAACAATATTTCTATTAATCTTCTCCAATTGTTAAATACATGCATGGATTTGTACATTAATATAAGAAGAGAGAAAGGAGAAGCAATCTCAATCTAAGATGTGGGACAAAAAACTTAAGGAGGAAGAGGGCCCAAGATGGGTCTTGCATTGGGCCTTTACATATCCTTCTACCAACACTCCCCCGCAAGCTGGAGAGTACAAATCGCAAGCACCCAGCTTGGACAAAATCTTATAATATACGGGCGTGGTAAGGCCTTAATGAGAATATCAGCAACTTGTTTAGCAGCCAAAACATGTTTCAATTCCAATTTCTTCAATTGAATTTTCTCTCAAATAAAATGACAGTCAACTTCAATGTATTTAGTCCGTTCATGTAATACAAGATTCTTAGCAATGTGTATAGTCGCTTGTCTGTCTCAAAATAAAGTGACTGGTGAGAAAAGTTTGACTCCCAAATCATCTAGGAGATGCTCTAACCATGTAAGATCAGACACAACAACTGTTATTGAACGATACTCGGTTTCAGCGGAAGAGCAAGCAATCACAGATAATTTCTTGTTGCGTCAGGTAATAAGGTGTCTTCCGAAGCAAGTACAAAGTCCACTTGTGAAACGTCGATCATCCAAAGAGCCAGCATAATCAGCATCAGAATAGACAATCAAAGACAGAAGAGAAGAGGAAGAGGGTTTGTATACAAGTACTTATCCAGGAGCAGTCATCAAATACCTGAGGATGCGATCGACAGCCTAGAGGTGAGACATCCGTAGCGAATGCATGAATCAGCTGACAACTCCAACAACAAATGAGATATTCAGTCTTGTAACTATAAGATAATTCAATTTTGCTATAAGAAGACGATAATAATCTGTATTTGGAAGTAGATCGGTGTCAAAGGCATGAGCACAAAGCTTCTGGTTGACATCCAAAGGAATATCAACAGACTTGCATCCAGAATAGCCAGTGTCATGAAGAAAATCAAATCAGTACTTCCGTTGAGATTGGACGAGACAATCAGGACGTCTCGCAATCTCAAGGCCAATAAGTACTGAATGTTGGGTCTTACAGCACCCTTAGAAGGGGGTGAATAAGCTTTTTTAATCATATTCAGATTTTAAAATCAGAAACGGTAAAGTTATAGTACCGCCAGCGGTAGTAACTACCCCTCGGTGTTAGTGATAAAAATTCCCTTTTCTATTAAACTTACAACAACAACAACACTCGAGCCTTTATCCCGCTATAGTGGGGTCGGCTACATGGATCCTTTGTCGCCATTGTGTCTTATCTTTTGTCATAATCTCACTAATACCTAAGAACATCATATCTTTCCTTATAGTTTCATTCCAAGTCTTTATTGGTCTACCCCTCTCTCGTTTAACATGCCTAGTAAGTAGACTCTCACAACGCCTAACAAGTGCCTCTAATGGTCTCCATTTTTATTAAACTTTGAAATAGAAAATTAGTGAGCGAATAATGAAAGAACAACAACAACACTCAAGCCTTTATCCCACTATAGTGAGGTCGGCTATATGGATCCTTTGTCACCATTGTGCTCTATCTTTGTTCATAATCTCATTAATGCCTAAGTAAATCATATATTTCTGTATAGTTTCATTCCAAGTCTTTATTGGTCTACCCCTCACTCGTTTAACATGTCTGGTGACTAGACTCTCCAACGCCTAACAGGTGCCTCTAATGAAAGAACAAATGCTTTTATTTTAGAAATAATGATTACGAAACTGAGACCCCAATGACGCTTGGGATCGAGTCGATGGTGGAAACCATTTGGTTTTCTATACCGACCCTTCTCCTAAGGACCGGTTGGTTCTAGTTTATCTCTCCAAGATACGGTCTCGAACCGCCCCCTAGATCTATCTTAGACCTAGTCTCCACAGCACGCAGCGAATTGCGGAATCCTCCCAAGAAACCGACGTCCACACCGGACGATATTCCCCTAAGTCTCGCAAGACTTAGTCACCCCTACTTGCGGCAAATTTACAACAATCAGAAAATAAAGGAAAATACAAATACAATATTTAAAAAAAACTCCCTCAATATAATGAACTCGAAGGTGGCGAAGGTGCGCCAAGGATTATTACAGTTTGTTGGGCACGTCCTTCGTGTAGAATATGTGTGATCAATCCTTCTTCGAGTTCGTGGCCTTTTCGAGTGTTGACGGGAGCACTTGATAGCAAGGGAGGAAGCTACCACGAAGGTACAAGAGTTCTGACTTTAAAACATGATCCTTATCTTATGTATAGAAGGAGTAAGTCCGCTCTTTTTATAGGCACGGAAACTAACACCAGCATTAGTATTACCGCACGGTGATAGCTACTTTAGGAAACTTTTATATCTTTGAAAAGTAGTATTTTAGGCAACATTTTCTACCGAAAATAGACCTTCCAAAAGACCTGGCGTTAGTGATACCGCTCAGCGGTAGCACTTTTCTTTTTTTTAGCGGCATCCTTCAAAATTTGGCAGACTTTCCTTTCTTGATAATCTTGACTTTTTTGTAACAGGTACTAGCGGGAGCGGTAGAGGTAATGCCTGGAGATAACACCTGATTTGTCGTGCTTCTGCTCCTGCTGCCAGATGTTAGTGCTAGCGCCAACTGTATCGATACCGCCAGGGGGTAGCAACAAAAAGAGTAACATCTTCATCATTTGACTTGTCTTCCAAGGAGTAATGAACATATAGTTCCTGCTGAAAGTTATCTAGTGTCAACTATCTTCACCTATGGGGGGGAAATAGGTGATCTGCAGTCTTTTGCGGAATTAAAAATTAACCTGCACAAGAAAACAAAAACAACAACACAGAAACACACAAGCAGTTATAGTGGTTCCCCGATTTGAGTACGTTCACTCTCCCCCTTCGACCTATCTCCCAATAAGGGACGACTCGGTCACTTCACCAAACGGATTGAAATCCAATCCTCACACTATGGAAGAAACCCTTCCACCCAAAGGAGTCACTACTCCTCTACCACGGGTTGCACCCAACCCTTACAACGAGGAATCAAAGTTCCTTTACAACAAAGTTAAAATAGAATGTACAAGAAATACAAACTACGTTTGGAGAACCCGATGTCCCTCTTCGTTCAATGAAGCTTTCTTGATGAAGACGAAGAGACCACGATCGGAGCACTCTCTTGGAGAGGATCTTCCTGAGATCGGCGGCGGCAAAGGATTGCGGCGGCGATGCTTTGTAGATCCAAACTTCTTGACGAAGCTAGCAAGGTCTACCAACGATCTTACTTGGATCGATCGTCTCAATCGATTCGGAGGGGAGAAATATTCCCGCTCAACAAATCAAGAGACAAAGGATCTCAAGATAGAAACGTGAGACGCTAAGCTTAGCCTCGGTCCTGTCGCCGGACGATCAAAGATGACCTCTAAGATCAGCGGCGGCGACTATCTTGCGAGCGACGACAGCTTGCGAGCGGCGACGGCGACGGGAGGAAGTCCGCGATCGACTAGGTCATGCTCGGCGGCCGTGTTCTTTTCTCTTTTTCTTCGCTGCTTGTTAGTTCAAATTCGTGGGTATTTATAATGTAGATCAACCCTAAAAGACCGTTGTGGGCCCCACAAGGAGAAACCCTAAGCCCGATCCAAACAGCGCCTGATATCTTGGTTCGGTCCAGCGAGCAGGTAGAAATCGCCTAAGGCAAATTCGACGGGAATCATTGGTGATTCTCGACGAATCGGCGAGAATCACTTATGATTCCCGTCGAATTATCCTTGGTAGAATTTTAGCTGAAAAGCTTGCCATCCGGAGTGAATCGACGAGAATCAAAACCATTCTCGACGAATCGGCGAGAATGCAGAGTCATTCTCGACGATTCGGCGAGAATCACTTATTGATTCTCGACGACTCTGACTTAGCAGAATTCTTGAAGGCGTTGAGTCAGACGGATGCAGTCGGCGGGAATCGGCGAGTGATTCTCGACGATTCGGCGAGAATCACTAGTGATTCCCGTCGAATCGGCGAGAATCACTTAGTGATTCCCGTCGAATTTAACTTAGACGAATCTTCGTCTTTCATCCCATGAGTTGGTCTTTGACTCATCCTTGCTCCTCTTCAGCTCTCGATCAATCTCAACCCTGTACTTGAAAATAAGTACACTCCAATAGAGAGAGTACACGTAAGCTAACACACTGATCTGCTCAACGAGGGATTACGTTGCGCAGACCCGTGTATATTGACCCACTGCACCCTGACATTGGTGTGTACTTAGCATGGACTAACTGCAAGCACAACTTGAAGACATATCATCAAATACTTTATGAATTCATCTTAGCTTGACAGAAGGCTTCTTCAAATCCAGGTAATTGTGGATACAATACCCAACAATCTCCCCCTATTTGAAGAAGCCAAAATCCTACTAGCTAAGATGAATTTCACCAACCAGAGTGATATACATAACAAATTAAGAGAGACAAGACATAGAATGTTAAAAGCATACAGAACAATACTTAAGTCAACATGAGATCATATATATATATATATATATATATATATATATATATATATATATATATATATATATCCAAAAGAATTGTTCATATAAAAGTATGAAGAGATAAACATGCATGAAAGAAATGACAAGCCAAAATCCTAAGCATATTTCTCCTTAGCTAGATCATCCTTCAGTTGTTGAGCCAAGTACTTCTTGCTTTGTCTCTCAAAATATTCCTTGGGCTTCGGATAGTATCTGGGGGGAGGAGCTTTATGTTCCACAGTGTTGGTCCTGAAAAAGATATTTCGTTTAGCTCCCACTCATACTGATTATATACTTCATTTCGATTAATTTCCCCCCGCTGTTGTAGCAAGTGATAAGTGTTATGTGCATACTCCCCCTAGATGGATACTCTCCCTACATAGAGGCTTCCTATTTTGTACTACACCTAAATGATATATTTCTTTTAAATAATTCTCCCCTTTTTGGTATTATCAAAAGTGGGTGAGGTAGAGTGTTTTAGCAAGTAGAGTTTTAGCAAGTAGAGTTAATTAAAAATACAGGACATATATAATGGAATATACAAGGCATTAAAGTACATAAATAACTTTACTTCCACACAATTCCAATACACATAAATATCAAGTACAACTATCAAGGTGTTTTACACACACAATGCTCATTAAGACTTATCATGATGCTGAATAGTACTTGGGGGATCACATTTAGTTTTTATATTACTATTTTATTATATTTTTAAAAAAAATTGTGATTTGATGTACTAAGAAAAGTGAAATAATTTGTTTGTTGCAAGATACTTTAGAATTTTTATTCAAGGTGTTTAACCCCATAATACTCATTAAGACTTATCAGGACGGTGAGTAATGTTTGGTAGAGTTTTTTTTGTCATTTTTATTTGCAACTAAAGGAGACTGAATTCACTTGTTTTGCAAACAACAACATTATAATTTTTGAACCACTTTTTTAAAATAAAGTAGTGCAAGGAAAACATAAAATTGCAAAAAACAATTTCATTGGTGTGTAGGCAATTTATTTATGCAATTTAAGATGTCATTGTATTACGCTACACAATCATGCAAGTTTAAAATTATCAACACATGTAGGTTATCAAAAATATGTGAGTGAAATAATCAATATCAGACAAACCATTACTCATACTTGGAGACAACAAGTCCTACATATGTGCACTACAATAAATTTCATTATATTTTTAGAAAATAGTTTTCAAGGCATGATAATAGCATAACAATGTTTGAAAGAACTTAACATGAAAATTAAACATTTTACTTTAATCTTGAAAAGATAAATCGAATCATTCTTGAAAAAATATTGCAAATATATTAAAATAGTTTTTTTTTTTAGTAAAAGAAGTAGAGCATATTTTTGTCTTTTTATGTTTTTCAATTTTTATAGATTTTTTATATTTGTAAAAAAGCATATTTTTTTTGAATTTTTCAAGCGTTTTAATTTTTTTGTCTGGTCCTAATCAGAGAAAGAAATATTTTATAAAGAAAAACGACGGAAAAGAAAAAGAAGAAATCAGATTTTTTTTATGCTAGCACCAACGGTAGAAACTAACCTCTAGCGCTAGTGACAGAGTTTTGGTTTTTGTAATAAAAATTGTGTTTTCCAAGATTTTTTCTTCCGAAATTTGCGTGGTTATGATTTTGCAATATAAGGACTATCCAGTGTAGAAAAGAAATCAAGAAAAAAAACACAAAAATTGCAAATTTTAGGTTAAAATGTCTAGATTTTAGGAGACGCAATTATTAACCACAGTCATTTGACATTTCTGGGGTTGAATTCATTAACCACAAACTTAGATTATTATGATAACTCTAATTAACTTATTTTTTACTATAAACACAGTTGATTTGTAAGTCTAGAGAATAGTTAGAGTGTAAATTCCAATGAAACTTACAAATGTGAGCTGAGGAATGTGATTTTCAAGATTTTTGATATTTCAGAAATTTTTTGAATTTAAAATAAATTTTTATAAATGTTGATGCCAGCGGTAGAAACTACCGCCTGTTGGTAGTTTGCAAAACCGTATAAAAAGGTTTGATTCGCAATTTTGGGTCACAATCCTAGGGTTTTTTTGTTCTTCCAAGTGCTTAGCAGGTTCACGTTCATCTTCCGTCGGTGACATTGAGTAGAGGTAAGGAATCTTCTTCCGTTGGCGCTAATCTAGACTAGTTTTTGAGTTTTTATACCGTCGGCGAGATTGAGTCCTTTTAAAAAAAATTGGCTTCCGCAGGTGTGTACTCATTTTTTGTTTGATATGTCTATACCGTCGGCGAAATCTACATGTTCCCCCCCCCCCTCTTTTATTTTTATTTTAGATCTTTAACCCATTTTGTAAATCTAGATTTTTAGTTGTGGATCTTTGATGATATGTGTATATCTAAAGGTTTTGAGGTTAGAGTTTTGTGAAAATTTTGTGTAAAATTATTTTTTGCTTGTGATTTTAGAAGTAAAGCAAACTAGTCCTATGATGAGTTTTTGAAGAGATTTTGAGCTGTGTTTGAAAAAATTTTGAAAGAGAACAGTGTTCCGAAACTAACGCACCGCGGTAGTTAGCTAACACCGGCGGTAATGACAGAGATTAAAAATTGATGTTTTATTAATATATTTATTTTTCCAGGAAATGGCTTCTAGTTTTCGTGCACGACGTGCTCCAGTTGGTCGTGGTTCAGGTGATTATGGACTTCATCCTGCAGTGGAGGGGGCCGCTATAGGTGTGGTCATGTCGCTGGCTGTGGCCATGTCCATCATGCTCACATCTATGCACTATTGTCAAACTCTGGAATTATGTCAATAATGGTGGATAATAGCTTTTCAGTCATGCTTGTTAGGGAGTTTTATAACAATCTAGAGGATCCCACTCGTTCTCGTGTCGATGGTGGTGTGTGGTCAACTATTAATTGTCAAATGGTGGAGATATTGCCCTCGGATTTGCAGAGGGAGTTTGGTTTGGTGCATTCCTTAACAAAATTGGATGTTGTAGAGAGATTCTGTATTCTACGTGATTGGACAATCATGAATGTGGTTTTACATGGGGTAAAGGATACTATCGATTTGATTACTACCACGTCTACTACACTCAGACCTGACGCTTATATTATCCAAGATATCCTATGTCATACCATCATGTACAAGGGTGGGGACACGAAGATGATTACGGCTCAGCTCTCATTGGTTACGTTTCGCATCTTGGAGAAAATTCCTTTTGATGTGGCAGATCTTCTGTTATCTTTAATGAGATGTGCTTACAAGTTAAACGATCCCAAGCGATTAAGGATAAACTCCCTGCCACTCGAAGGAATAATACAAGGGTCATCTACGAGAAATATTCTGCTCTTCATATTGATCGTTATTCGATCGACTGATCAACAGGGCAGAGCAGCACTCCTTGAGGCATACGCACTGGATCTTCAGCACGAGCCAGCGCCCGATATGGTTATAGGTATCTATCTCCGACATTAGTGATGTGATAGATTATGATGCTAGGATTAAATGTATGCTATGTACAGGTATATCTATATCTTATGTAGACTTGATGCATAATATATATGCATATATGTCATCGGGCTTGCTCACGGTAGGACACCTTGCGAAAACATTTTTTGATACCGGAGCGACGCACTCTTTTGTCTCTCAAGAATTCATTGCCTCTAAGGAGAATGTTGTCTGGTCATCCGGAATGTCGATACGGATCTGACTCCCGAATGGATCGGACATGACTTCCCCGAAAAAATGTTCATTCCAGACCATGCTTAGGAAATCTGGAGTTTGAAATCTATGCGACGATCCTAGCAATAACCGGGTTCAACATCATCCTTGGAATGGACTAGTTAACCGAGCATAAAGCTCAGATAAACTGATCGACCTGAGAAGTCAATCTTCATAACCCAAATGGGCAGGCCATTACTTTGAAAGGTATATCGTCTATTACCCGCATTATTCTAACCCTGCTCAAACTGTAAAATCGGTCTGACAAAGAGACGAGGTGTATCTCATCTACTTTGAAATGGAAAACAAAAGTCAAGTGCTCGTCAAAGTCCCGATGGTACAAGATTTCCCGGATATCTTTCCTGAGTCACTCCCAGGGTTTTCACCGCAACGAGAGGTGGACTTCCAAATCGAGCTCGTGTCTAGGGCTCGGCCAGTTTCCCGAGCACCCTACCGGATGGCTCCAAGGGAATTGGCAGAGCTAAAAATTCAAATTCATGAGTTAATCGATGCAGGATTTGTCCGCCCTAGTTCCTCGCCGTGGGGAGCTTCTGTGTTGTTCGTGAAAAAGAAAGATGGGACATTGCGCTTATGTATCGACTACATGGAGCTTAACAAGCTCACCATTTGAAACACGTAACCTTTACCGAGAATTGATGAGTTGTTCGATCAACTGCAGGGCACGTCTGTCTTCTCCAAGATGGACTTGAGATCTGATTACTATCAGCTTCGCATACGGGAAGGAAACATTCCCAAGACGGCTTTTAGCTCTCGCTACGGCCTCTACGAGTTCTTGGTGATGTCATTTGGGCTCACCAATGCACCATCCGCCTTCATGGCGTTGATGAATAGAGTGTTTGAACCATTCCTAAACCACTTCGTAATCGCCTGCTGATCTAGATACTTCAACGATCCGTCCTTCAACACAGGAGAGGAGATCTTCATCACAGTGTCTGATCCGTCGAGGAAATCAGTACGTGAAACTCAGTGTGATCATGAAGGTGCTCTGAGTAGGGTGGAGAAGAAAGTGAGCAGAATGTCCAAGATGCTCAAGTTCATCATGAAGGCACTCAAACTCACTCCTACACCTGCAGAAAGGGCGGAGTGGGCAAGTTCTGAAGAGGAGACGCCGCGTTGATCACTTCGCCGAACCAAACAGGAGAGGGACCTAGGAGAGGACAGCAGCCAGGAGAGAGAGCTAAGTGAGGACTGATGTTATCTATTTGTATTAAACAAGTTTTGGATAATTTTAGATATTTTGTGGCTAACGCCCAGTGGTAGTTACTACCGCTAGCAATAGTCACAGTGACCATGGGCTGTGTTATTTTCTTGTTGAACTATTTTGTTGTGCTACTTTATCCTTATGTTTTATGTTATTTCTGTGAAGTAGGATCTCATATGGTACTTTGTAGTTCGATATTTCCTACTCCACTTCGTGATGATTTTTAGCGGTAAAGGGTTTGGGTAACCATTGGGGATCAAGTGTGGTGATCTCATTGGGTGCTCAGATTCTGTGTAGAGACTTGTTATGAGACAGTTATGACGATAACCACGAAGAACCAATTGTGACTGTCCCTTTGGGTACCCAGATGGTTTTGGTTTTTGACCTTATTGAATGTGTTCTTGCACTTTTATTTTGTTTAACATGGTCTCTATTTGTACCTTGGTGGATTTTTATTTAAATTTCTTTGGTAAACAGTTTGAAAATAATTGTGACTTTCAAAACAATGGTTTGTAGAAAACTTAAGTTTAATTGGTTTTTTCTGAATGAAGACTGATCTGGTGAGAGATAATTCATATTTAACATGTATTTGGATTTTGCTTGAATGTGTGGATTTATGACTTGTGAGTTTTTATTCAAAATTTTCTTGAGCATATCGATCTTTATTTTCAATTCTTTATTCTTAAGTTTTAAATTTTGTCTGGCTTTATTATATGTGATTGTGTTGTTCTTAAGAGTGGTGAATATTAAGTTTATGTGAGTATTATAATCATTTCTTAAATTTTCAAAAGTGTCATTCATCTCCCTAATTTCAATTTTAAGGTCTTCACACTTAGCACACATATTTTCACAAGATGAGTTTGTGATTACGCCAATTTTAGACACATCATTTAGTTTCGCTTTAAGAGCAGTATTTTCCAAACGTAACTTAGAATTAGTATCCCTTAATTTTTTAATCTTACACTTGGAAATTTCAATAACGTGTAAGAGATAGAGTTTGTAGCGAAGAGGGAGGGATTTAGTTTTCTTACAATGTTATTGGAAGGAGCGAGAATTGAACATGAAGTTCCCTTGATATCTTCAATGTTCTACTTTTCCTCTTTCATTAATGAATGTTCGTCTTCTCTTTCGCTTGAGGTACATCTGTAGATTTGTCAAGGGTGGAGCTTTCTTGAATACCTCTGCAGACTTGTGTGTTTTCCACTTCTTGAGCATGATCCATATCAACATGGGAAAGAAAGTAAATTTCATCAAGGAAACTCCATATTTTGTAAGCAGTAGCAAAACAATAAACTATCTCAAAAATATCTTGAGTGACTGCACAGAATAGACTATTCATTGCATTAGTGTTTAAAATGCATTTTTTCCTATTTAGCTCTTTTGGGGGCTCTTTAATTTTAATTTCCTAAATTTTAATGTCTAATAATTTGAGAAATTTTTCCATTAAAACTTTCCATCATTTATGCTTTTTACACTCAAATAATGGTGGATTTTTCATTTATTAAAATTTCATCTCCTGTAGTGGAAACGAGATCATAAAGCGTCATTATCCCCGAGTGTTAAGCCGATTTGGGATAACTTCCTTCTGATACCACTTGTTGGAATTTACAGCACCCTTAGAGGGGAGTGAATAAGGGTTTTTAATCATATTCAGATTTTAAAACCAGAAACAGTAAAGTTATAGTTTTTGTTGCTAACGTCGGCGGTAGTAAGAACCGCTCGGCATTAGTAAGAGAAATTACTTTTTCTATTAAACTTAGAAATAGAAAATTAGTAAGCGATTATTGAAAGAACAAATGTTTTTATTTCAGAAACAATGATTACAAAACTGAGACCCCAATGGCGCTTGGGATCGAGGCGAGAGTATAAACCTTTTGGTTTTTTATATTGATCCTTCTCATAAGGATCGGTTGGTTCTAGCCTATCTCTCCAAGATACGGCCTCGAACCGCCCCCTAGATTTACCATAGATCTAGCCGTCATAGCACACGGCGAATTGCGGAATCCTCCCAGGAAACTGACGTCCACACCGGACGATTTTCCCCCTAAGTCTCGCAAGACTTAGGCTCATACCTGCGGCAAATTTACAACAATCAAAAAATAAAAGAAAATATAAAATACAAATACAATATTGAAAAAACTCCATCAATATAATGAACTCGAATGTGGCGAAGGTGCGCCAAGGATTGTTGCAGTTTGTTGGGCACCTCCTTCGTGTAGAATATGCATGATATATCCTTCTTCGAGTTTGTGACCTTTAGAGTGTTGACGGGAGTTCTTGACAGCAAGGGAGGAGACTCACACAAAGGTACAAGAGTTCTGGCTTCAAGTGGTGATCTCTGTCTTCTGTCTAGAAGGAGGAGGTCCGCTCTTTTTATAGGCACGGAAACTAACGCCAGCGTTAGTACTATCGTCCAGCGATAGCTACTTTAAGAAACTTTTCTATTTTTGGAAAGTAGTATTTTATGCAATATTTTCTTCCGAAATTGTCCTTCCGAAATATATCGTCTGGCGTTAGTGATCCCGCTCGGTGGTAGCACTTTTTTTTTTTAGCAACCATCCTTCCAATTTTAGCAGACTTTTCTTTCTTGAGAATCTTGTCTTTTTTGTCACAGGTACTAGCGTGAGCGGTAGAGGTAACGCCCGACAGTAGCACCTGATTTGTTGTGTTTCTTCTCTTGTTGTCGAATTGTTAGTGCTAATGTAACATCTCATTTCCTTCTAGACCATCTTAACACAAATTAGGGTAGGACATGTGATGAGTGTGATGAGTTAGGCTAGGTGGTGACCTTAGGACCCAATGAGTTAGGGCGAACTCACATGGGGCCCACAATAGTATACAAGTCAACCTAGGTCAAACTAGCTCAAATTGAACTCACAAGTGCAAATTGTCCTCACCACTATGTCCCTAACCCTAAGGAAACCCAAGTGACCCAAAAGCCTTATCATAGGGTCACCAAATTGGCCAAATTGACCGAGGTACCTTTTAGGTCAACATAGGTCAATTCTTCACCAATAGGTTCAGTTGACCCCCAAAACACGAAGTTGACCTCACCCATAGTCTTAGGACATCATAAGGGGCCCAATTGACCCAAAAGCTCTATCATGGGGTCATCAATTGATCCAATTTGACCAAAGTCAAACTTCTCCTAATTTTGGTCAAAATCACACATATTGGCTAAATTAGCCTAATTAGGGCATCATCATGGGCCAATCAACATTGGGTGGTGATCAGGAACTCAAGACACACATATGGGACAAGACCACACATCAGTTGACCAAATCAAACCCCCAAGTCAATCATGGTCAACATAAGGCATAAAGAGGAAAATGAAAGCCCAAGTGAATTCCCAATGGGGTCTCAATCCAAGCCCACCAGCAGCCCATTAGGCTAATTACAACCCATGCCCTCTAAAATTTGAATGGGGGACATGCATGGAGGATGGGAATTTCCCCATTTTAAGAGGGAGGAGGAAAAGGAGGAATGGCAGCCACTTGGCCCTCCTCCTCTCTTCCCAAGCTCATGTATGAGCTTCCCAGACCATTTCCAGCATAAATACAGGGGTAGTGGACACATGGCAGCAAGAAGGAGCATCATATGCTCATGGTCGGCCACCCCTTTAATGGCATCTCCCTATGAAGTCCACCCCACCCAATTCTGATCCATTCATTAGCTTTAGAACTCCCAGAGCAGTCGGTTTAGTGCCTTGGATCACTGCAAACGGTGGAGAATCGGGATTGGGAGCTAGCTCGCCGGAGAAGATCGTCGTCATGGCTCACCGTCACAACACCTGCCGCCAAGCCAATCTCCAAGTCCATTTCTCCTCCCTTCCCTCTGTGCTAGCTGTCTAGCTCATCTAAGAGAGATATCGGACTCAATTGAACTCGATTCCATGAGAGCAAAGTGGGATTTTGCCGAGCTTTACTTCTTGCTCGGGATCGCCGGAGGAGCCGCCTCCGGCAACCATGTCGTCGGCAATCGACGGCCACCACCTCAACGGAGTTGGTGGTCATAATGGCTGGCGGTGGTGGTGGCCCAGTGGCCGGGAAATCCATGTAGAAAACCTCCAGGTCGGGTTGATCAGAGTCGTCGGCTCAAGTAAGAAGATGAACCAGAGGCCTTGGATCTGCTTTAAGATTCCTACGATGTATAAATTCATATACTATAGTTTATTTTATTTTTGTCACACTTAATGTGGATTTTTCAAACAGCAAATTAGGCCACTTTGAGGCCATTTTAGGAAAAACCTCCAGAGGCGAAAGTTGTAGATATTGATGTCTAAATTCTGTAGGACTTTAAATCAACTCATTTGGAGCACTACACCTCCCTTTAGGGTTGTTTTACTGAGGTGTGTCCTAGTGAACGGTCTGAATATCTTTCACATGGTGGTTTTCATGGGTCTGAAATTTTGGTCATGCTAGTATATAACCTGGACACACACCCTGTCCAAAAAAGAGAATTTTTGGGCAACATTTTTTTATAGTTTTGTGAAAAATATGATTTTCATATGTTAATCAATTATGTGGTCAAATCAACTCCAAATGACCTGAATTTTGGGTAACATACTTTTTAGGCTATAAGAAATCACTGGTAAATTTTGAGTACAATTGAACCTTTGTATGTTAGTGGATTTCACATGCATGACCTAGGGAATATATGAAATTAAACATGCATTAGTCAAAAATGTGTATTTGTGAATTTTAGCGCAAAGGTCATGATGCATGTTAATAAATTTTGGTCATGCATCTATCATGATTAAAGGAGTCATCCTTAGAAAAATTAGGATTTTGGGGGTCAAAAATCTAGGAAATTAATTATAATTCTTTTTGTAACAAAAATGTATTAATGAAATAAATATGACTTAATGACTTAGGAAAAATCCAAACTTCTGTCACATGGTTATAACTGATGTTTTAAACATCTGGAAATTTTGATAGGATTTTTGGAAATCATGTGCATGGGGAATTTCCAAGAATTTAAATTGTCACACATTTGTATTAATGAAATATTTATGATTAATATTATCTGGAAAATTCTGAAATTTGGGCTAGGCTTATTTTATGACCTTTCAAATCTATGGCAATTTTCTCAGAATTTTTGAATGAGTTATTTTAGTATTTACTGTGCAATATTACATATTTACCTTTTCAATCATATATGAAAGTTATGGAAATAATCTTTCTGGAAAATTGTGAAACTCTGCAAGTCATGTTATTTCATCACTTATTACAACTAAAAAAATTATTAGAGCACTTGGAGTTCCGGATATGATACCTCCTTTGAAAATTGATACAAGTAAAGAATTTAATGAATTTTTTTTTATGGACAAATTAATTTGAAATGTTATGAAATACTGGTCATTCCTTAATTTAGTCATGATGAACATATGGTATGAATTTTAGCTCAATTGGACATGATATAGTGAAGGTTGCCTATTAGAAAATAAAACTACTTCAATTTCATTATGGTCTGCAAATAGTATAAAATTGATGCATTGATCAGACCAACAAGAACACTTAAGAAATTAAGGTAATTTAAAACATTGTTGTAATACATCATCTATATCAGCCCATAGAAGTTGTAGAATTCTTGGAGAACTTTTGTACTATAGTTTTGAAATTAATCTAGAATCATGTCACACTTCTAAATAAATGAATAAATGGGGCCTTATTCATCTTAGAAAATTATGAAAATTATTCAGGAGGATATTATACTCATGGTGCATTATTAGTGTGAGTTTGGAGGCATGTAGTTAAATATATTAAGATTTGCACCACACATAGTGTATCGGAGGTCTCAAGAACGAATATCATTCAAGAGAATGTGTTGCTTAAGGGTAAACCATAAAATGTGATTATAAGAGTTAATCTTGATTAAGTTAGTGGCAAATTAATAACCATAGAATTCTGGTTGAAGTCTCAGGGCAAGTCACCAGGGGGTGATGAGTGTTAGTGAACATGGACACTTTACATTACTTGTGTCGCACTTACTTACTTTACATGCTTCTACTAGTTACTGCTTTTTTTGTTTACTGATCTTTACTACTTGTTAACATGCTTATATTGCTAGCCTAAGTTCATAATCAATGGTAGATTATAGTCTTGTTAGTATAGTTCCATTGTCACATGCTTACTTGTTGATACTGTTCTTGTTGTCCTCCGTTTCATCCTCCCGCACGGTGATTAGGAGTCGCAGGGATGACGCGAAGACAAAATAGCTTAGTCTTTATGACTAACGGTCGGTTATGACCATAAGAGCTTGAGGAGTTGGAGCGTCAGCACGACCAGCAGGACGAGGTGGTAAGACCTGAGGAGTAGATGTCGTGCATTACTACTACTACTCAGCGACAGGTGATGATGATGAGTGTTTTGTTTTAGCTTCCGCTTAGAGATGTTGTGAGAGAGGGATTGTATTTTCATTTTGGCATGTACCGGGTATAAGTCATTACTCTCTTTTTGTACTCATTGTAGACTGTGTTTTCATATTTATGATGATGATTCGTTGTGATTTGTGGACTTGTTGTTGTTCTCTTATTTCTTTTCTCAAATTGACCTAAAAGTTGAAATGATCGTACTAGCCGGCAGGATCGGCGTCATGCGGTGGTGACTAACCCGTGAGTTGGTATCACCGTAAGGCGGCGGTTCTGGGCATAAGACCCGGGTAACTCCCTAGTAAGGGGAAGGGGTTTTACAGCTAGCACCAGCGGTATCGATACTGCCCGGCGATACAATAGAAAGAGTACCATCTTCATCATTTTGACTTGACTTCCAAGGAGTATTGAACTTATAGTGATTGCACACTATAAACACACGGCAAGTAAGGTCAAATACAAACTGAGATTTGTTTTTTCAAATCAAGAGATGTGGAACGCATGTTCCAACACCGAATATTTCTCAAATCTTTAGTTTGAAAAGTTGAATTCAAGTGTTGCTTGATCATTTGTATTTCTTTGGAATCATCTCCAGTGATTAGAATGTCATCGACATAAACTAAGAGAATTATTGTGTTTGTTGATTGTGACGAGTAAAGAGAGAAAAGTCTGTCGAGCTCGGAGTGAATCCAACATCTCGGACAACTTTACTAAATTTGTCAAACCATGCACGAGAAGACTATTTCAGACCATAAATAGACTTCCTAGGGTGACAAACAAGTGACTTTCCTGTGGTCTCAACCCGAGAGGTGGGTACATGTAGACAGTTTCTTAACGATCGTCATTGAGAAAGGCATTCTAGATATCTAATTGATGTAAGGTTCACTGGAGATGAACAGATACGGAGATTAGTGCACGAAAAATGTTCAACTTGGCGACGAAAGAGAATGTCTCGTCATAATCGAGGTCTTGTTGCTAAGTAAACCCGCGAGCCACAAGACAAGCCTTTAGGATATCAATTGTCGCATCTGGAGCATGTTTTATCTCAAAGACCCATTTATATCTAACACAAGTCTGTCCAAGAGGAAAGGAGACTAGATCCCAGGTCTGATTAGCCCAGAGGGCAGTCATTTCATCATCTATGGACGCACGCCACCCCGGATGTTGGAGGGCCTCCTGCACAGAGTCTGGTATAAAAATGGAGGATAAAGTTGCAAATTTGAGAAGTGTCGTAGAGAGACGATTTAAGGATACATAATTTGTCAGGGGATAAGCCATGGATATAGGAGCCGGATCTTCAGGTAGAGGAACCACTGGTAAAGGATGACTGTTGTGTGGCGTCAGAACAAGGAGAACAGCGAGTGTATACACAAAGAAGAGGTGTTTGGACGGTATGGGAATCGGGGTTCAAAGGAGTGGGGTGGGAGGAGATATAACTGGGACGACAGGATGTAGTAATAATGGAGGTGGAAGAGGAGCTGGAAGAAGAGAGTAAGAAGGTTGATCTTCTATAAAAGTGACATTAGCTTACACGACATCCTTGCGATCAGTGGGAGAGTAGCACACATACCCTTTCTGAGTACGAGAATAACTAACAAACGTATATTTGGTAGCCCAAGGAGCAAGCTTGTCAGTGGAAGGACCCATATTATAAACATAATAGGTACATCCAAAGACCCGAGGTGTGATGAAAAAGGGCGGCGTAGAGGAAAATAGAAGACTAAACGTAGTGGCATTGTTGAGAATGGAGTAAGGAAGGCAATTGATGAGATAGCATGTCGTAAATACTGCAAAATGTCATTAAGACTTGGAAACCTACATTTAAAACATAAGTGGGCGAGCAACATCAAGAAGATGACGATTCTTACGCTTAGCCACGTCATTCTGTTGGGGGGTATAAGCACAAGAGGTGTGATGAAAGATCTCAAACTCAGTACAGAGATCGTTAAAAGCATGACATGTATATTCACGAGCATTGTCTGTATGAATAGTTTTAATTATTCGAGAATATTGTGTACGAGTATCATTAATAAAGGCCTAAAACACACGAGATAGATTCGACCGATCATGAAGTAAGTATGACCACGTCATGTGAGAATAATCATTAATAAAAGTAATGAAATAACAATAACCAGAAATACTAGCAATTTTATATGGTCCTGAAACATCAGTGTATTAGATCAAAAGGAGCATCGCTCTGAGAATAATGAGGAGAAAAAGAATGATGTTGTTTGTCAAGGATACATGAATCACAGGTAAATTCAGGAGGAGGTAGATTAGGAAGAGCATTCTTGAAAATTGGAAGAGGGGCATGCCCAAGACGCCGATGTTAATCCAGCAAGGTGACAGAAGAGAGAATGGTGGGAGAAACGTCCAGAAGATAGAGCTTGTTGCATAGTCTTCCTCTACTAACGATAATCTGCGGTTGTCGGTCCTGCAAAACAAAAGAAGATGTGAAGATTACAGAGCAGTCAAGGTCTTGAGTAAGGAGACTAACAGAAAAAAGATTGAAATGAGAGCCCAGAACATGAAGGACCAAGCAAAGAGAGATGGAGGGGTTGAGAGACATATTAGTAAAGACGGAGGCAGGGCGGTGTCACCATTGGCCACCGTGATAAACTTAAGATGTGGGGAGTCCAAGTACTAAGGTGGTTTCTGTATAGTGAGATGGTGGGTGGCACCAGAGTCCACATCCACTATGGAATATAGGAGAGACAGGAGATACCTTCATTGGAGATAGAGGAAACAGAACTAGACGGACGATTGAGTAACCTTTAGAGATGCTAGAACTAGAGGCGCATGTCATCAATGTCGGCACGGGTGGCAGAAGATGTATCAGCCGCATCGAAGACATGGGGCGGAGGACACAGACCATGCTTACGATAACAAGTTGCCTCAAGATGTCCACCATACCATAGTGAGTACACTTGAGTCTAGGCCGGCCGATGCGACCTCTACCTTGGGAGCCGGTGCGACCTCTACGGGCAGATGGAGGAGGGGGTGAGATATAGATGAGTGTTGGAGGAGTGCTAGAGATGGAGGTCCGGAAGCATTTGGGGGTGGTGTCAACTTAAACAACATTGAGCAAACATCGGAGAGAGAGGGAATGGTGGAGGAGAGTATCTAAGCCCGGACACTGGAAATGAGACGGAACATGAGTCATCATCATAGCAATGCCAACAACCTCTTTTTGAACATGTTGTGCTGCAAGATCAGTAGTAGGAGGTTGATGTTGAATCCAGACCGTGAATAAGGTTTTGGCCCGCGCAACAAAGGAGGTTAAATCTTTAGCACCTCCTTAGTCGAGAGATTGAAGGTCTGTGACGATATCAAACAGATGTTGAAGGATTCCCTTGTCGGAATGCAGTTCATCCCACATTGTCTTGTCTATCTCATGGAACACGGTCATACGATAAGGTTCATCATCCATGGAGTTGAGGATTCACATTTGGACACAACCATCATCACGAAGCCAGTCGTCAGTGGGTGTAGAAGGGGTGTCCTTAGTTAGATGATGCAAAAGTCCCTTCGTCTAAAGAACACGATGGACGGAGTGCATCCACTCAACGAAATTCTTCTTCCCACTAAGAAAAATGGTGGTGATCTGAAGTTTATCACGAACTTCAGGAAGAGGTGTTGCAGCACAAGCAGGAAGGGACGGAGTATCAGTCGACTCATGGAGCTAACACAGGCGGCTAGGAGAACTGACAGAGGAGAACTTGCGGCAAGAAGCTTCGGACAAGCAGCAAAGAGCGGGTGCGGTAAGGAGCTGTGGTCAAGCAGCAAGAGCGGCAAAAACCTGCAGTCAAGCGACAATAGCAGAAGAGATGCGGCAAGCTTAGAGAACAATGTCGAAGCGACAAAGAGGTGGGGCCCAGAGAATCAAAGAGAAACTGCTATAAAAGTAGATGGGGGCAAAGAGCTCGAAAGTAGGAGAAGCAGAGGAGAAGCTGCAGTTAAAAAAAGTTAACTGCCCAGATGAACAAGAGGGCCCAAAAAAATTTTAAGGAACCCTGGCTCTAATACCATGTGTAAAAACACAAGATAGATAAATATAAACAATATTTCTATTAATTTTCTCCAATTGTTAAATACATACATTTATTTGTACATTAACATAGGAAGAGAGAAAGGAGAAGCAATCTCAATCTAATATGTAGGACAAAAACTTAAGGAGGAAGAGGACCCAAGATGGGTCTTGCATTGGGCCTTTATATATCATTCTTCCAACAATTTGAAAATTTAATATGTTGATTTTCCACTATTCTATAGCATACCTGTCATCGTTGGACTTAACAAAATAGGTTCCAATGTCCTGTAAAACCATTCCCACATAATCGCCACTAAAGCACCCATGCATCTAAATATAAGTGCAAACTTGAAGTGGTGGTGGCATTCGTGTTAGGAAGGAATGAACAAAATGCATGAGTTGAATTGGCCCACACTGACTAACATCTAACTCACTGCTACTGTTAGAAAATTGACGCAGGGTAGGTTGAGTGACATGGGTCTGCCGACACTAATTCAATCCAACGTTAATGTGTAATGTGTGGGACAGACTCAAATAATCCAAATTCAAATGATGCGTATATGATTTTCAATTAATTCGGAAATAAGATGTGAGCAATAAAATTAAATTACTAGTTCGCAAGACAACACAACTTGAACAAAAAAATTTGGGCCACAAACAATATCAAAAGTTTTCTCCGCATGAAGGATTTTCAACCACACTTGCACGAATAAATTTTATAGGATTTCAAAGAAACTAAACAATAACATTAACAATTTTCAGCGTCCAAGCAAATATAACATATTTATCCAATATTCAATAAAGAAAGAAATGACGCAATAGAACGATACTCACGAGCAAAGGGATCCAGTAGTAGGTAGTTGATGGCGGGTTGTTGCTCTGTGGAGACAATTGATGGTGGGCTGCTGCCTTGTGGAGACGAATTCGGCAACATAAAAGAGAGGGAGAAGGGGTTGTACTGGTCGGATCTGGAATTTGTAGCAAGAAACAATAGCTGGTAGAATGATGGAGAAGCATAGGAACCAGGAAATAGCAAGAGGTTGACAAAGAACGTGTGTGGATAGAAATTGCAGAATGAGGAGTTAGTTCTTGCGTCATTACTTGAATGGGAAGGGGAGAAGTGCGGCTGGGAGGAGGGGATTTAGTGTGAAAACAGACAACGCAGGTGAGGCCGTGAGGGTTGGAGACTTACGGAGAGGGCTGAAAGGGAAATCCTGAACCGCGACTGGAAGAAGAGTCAAGTGACAGGGGATGTATCGAGAGGTCGGAGAGGAACGTCGAGCAGTAGAGGTTAGAGTTGGGCATGGATGAAGGCGATTTGCAATTGGGGAAGAGGATGTACAGGAGCCATGGATTTTGCGGTTAAGAGAAAAGGAAATACAGGGTGGCTGTGGAACTCTGCGGTTAGAAGGAAATCGTGGGAGATAGGAAGGAGCACGGGAGAAATAAACAAGGAAACAAAAATTTCATGAAAACAAATCGGGACGTCACACCCCGGGATCTAACGGTGTTGCACCATGATGTGATTGTCGGTCTGAAATCTCTCACAAGACAAACAATGATTGAAAATGAAATCCTCCGCCCCCATTTATAATGAGAGGGGCGATTGAGCACCCAACGTGAACGACTATGATCAGTCGTTAAGTTTGGTGTCCTAATAATGCCAAATAATGTCCAAAAAAACAAAATAAAGTACATGTAAGTAGTAAAATGACGCTTCGGACGAAATCTCGGATCGTCGATTCGATCAACATATCCTGTGTAAGTACACAAATGCGGGACCCGCCGAGTAGTGTCACAATCTCCTCTGTCGATCACGATCATGCGGTTGATCCCCATCAAAAATGATTTATCCAAATAGCGAGTAAAGAGATTATTGTCTAGATGAAGTTGGAGAAGACAAAGAATGTCATTACCAGCGAGAAAGTATCTCCTTCCCTAGGCATCTAGATGAGAAAGACGGCCTAAAAATAATGACACAGAGGAGATAGTGAAAAATAAAGAGAGTAGAAAAAGAGAAACAAGTCTACCATAAGTATCAAGAGATACAAGGGTCATATTCAAGTATTCATAGTACAGCTACGTTAAACAGACAAAACATTTAATTAAGGACTCTCATTTGCGCCTTTTGACATTCATTCCTCTTTTAACAACTAAAATCACTGCCAAAGTTGTATGGTGATACTTTTATGAGGATCGTGTTTAATTTTGATACCCAATGAGGCGAATTCTATAACAAAACCTCTGGCATAGTGATATTTGCAGGCCTCAAACGAATAGTTGTAGACCTCAAAATATTGGTCCATGTTGATGAGTCAATAGTTAAAAGCCTTCGAGTTCATGCGACCATCGAAGGTGGGAATGTCAATACGAATGCGACGAGTGATGTCGTCCTCTTGGGTGTGGCCACCTCTATGTGGGTCTTGATAATCCTCTTGGTAATCATCATGAGCGTAGTCGTAGCGAGCGGGCTGGGGACCACACTGTCTCTGACCCGGGGGATAATACTCATCACGGTGATGATCATGGCAACCGTGTGGGGGCACACGATCTCTGTGATCATACTGAGGCTGACGGGGCATACAATACTCATCACAGTGGTGTGGGTGCTTAACATAAGTCGGGCCTTGTCTTATGCATGATCAGGATTTTGCCACACTGGTGGTGCTAGAGCTTGGGGAGGAGTATCACAATGGTGACGATCCAATGGAGGTTGACCACTCGTAGGATGTTGGTTGGGGTGAGGAGGAACATCGGGGTCATCCTCAAGTGGGTCCTCGTATTGTCCAGGCGTGTCCCTCACGTTCTCTAAGTGTTTTAACTGAAGGTTCACCTCGGCTAGATATGACGCACGTCGTCCAACTAGGTGTTTAAGGTGTCTAAATGATCGAGAACAAGGCGTTGAAACTCGACGAAAGAGGTGTCGGAGTTCAAGCTCGTTGCCCAGTTTTCAATGACTAGTGGATCTGACAAACTGGATCTAAGACCCTACCACTACGGAGCATGCAAGAGGCCACTACCTGGCTCTGATACCAATTGATGTAGGGTAGGCTACAGGGGTGCATAAATCTGATACTACTAGGGTGAGAAATGATAACCTGACGCACTGAACCATATTTTATATGCAATGGGATCGATAATGATGAAGACAAATCAGTACAAGAAATAAAGACAAGCAACCCACGTAATAATATGTAAATGAGAAAACAAGACATTCAGTTAGCTAAACAATTAATGGTTTTCCTCCGCTCGGAGAGCCAAAGCAAAACGCGTGGAAAATAGGTCTCACCTGCAAATCACAAGCGATCTAGAGCGATCTATCCACACAAAAAATTATCTAAGAAAATATGAGATCAAACGGTACTATAATGATGAAAATAATAGTCTCATACAACAAGTAGCTCACCAAGTAAGGGTTTTGTCCAAGGAAATGGAGATCCCGGGAAACGATGCGCTTTGACGGCGATCCGAGGCGGGACGATGAGGGAGATGGCTGGATCTGACTATGGGAAGCAGGATCGGGCTGAGGAAGGTAGATCCAGCTATATGGAGGCAGATCCGGGTAATGGGAAGGTAGATCCGGCTGTATAAAGGTGGATCCGAACGGTGGGAAGGTGGATCCGGCTGTATGTAGGAGGATCCGGGTTGTGGAAACTGGAAAGGTAGATCCGACTATATGGAGGCGGATCTAGGATGAGGGAGGAAGGGCTATGGGGAGGCTTGTTGTGGGTCCACGGAGGGAGGATAGTGTCTAGAAGGGGTCAGCGATAGCAAGGAATCAAAAAGGAGGAGGCGGTAGCAGGGCAGGGTGGTGTAGGTGGCGGCGGTAGCAGGAAGGCACGGGATGTGCGGTGGCGGTAGCAGGAAGGCACAGGATGTGCGATGGCGGTAGCAGGAAGGCACGGGATGTGCGGTGGCGGTAGCAGGATATATGCAACAGAGGGGCGATAGTAGCAGGAAATCAGCAACATATGGGTGGCAGTAGCAGAAAACAGCGGCAAAGGGGAGTGGTGGTAGCAGGAAACAACGACAAAGGGGCGGAAGTAAAGGGTTTTGGAGGTGGAGGAAGGTGTCTAGGGGTTAGGGTTACCTTTGGGGAGTGGGATATGGCCCAGGAGTCGTCACCTAGGGTTCCACAAAGTCAACACCGTGGAGTGATCGCGGGAATTTGGGAATAATGTTCTCCAAATTCTGTAATACCTTTAAATAGACTCCTCTTTTATTTATAATAAAGAGGCATTATGGCGTCTCACCGTCAAGGATTATGATTGGTCGGAGATTGGGTATCCCGATTACATCAAAAGAAAAGCAAACATAATAATATAATATATAAAAATGTGTCAACGATCTAATCATGTCCTCCTGCGTAAGTACACGGGCGTGGGTCCCTCCATGCGGCGAGCCCCAGCTAGTGCATGCTCTGTTGGATCCCCATCAAGGGGTGATGGAAGGGGAACTGGCGATCGATGGCGAGAAGAAGAACAAGAAGAGGACGGCAGAGGCTAGAGTTGGGCATGGATGAAGGCAATTTGCGACTAGGGAAGAGGATGTACAGGAGCAATAGATTTTGCGGTTAAGAGAAAAGGAAATACAGGGTGGTCGTGAAACTCTGCGGTTAGGAAGAAATCGTGGGAGATAGGAAGGGCGCGGTAGAAATCAACAAGGAAACAAAAATTTTAGGAAAATAAATCGGAACATCACACCCCGGATCTCACGACTTCGCACCACGATGTGATTGTCGGTCTGAAATCTCTCACAACACAAACAATGACTGGAAATGAAATCCTCCACTTCTATTTATAACGAGAGGGGCGGTAGGGCACCCGGCATGAACGGCTAATATCGGTTGTTACGCCTGGTGTATTAATAATGTCCAAAAAAAACACATACAAATAGTAAAACGATGCTACGAATGCGCTCGCGGTCTCGGATCGTCAATCCGATCAACATTCATATGCAAGGCACATCGTAAATAGTGAGAGAGAGATAAAGAGAGTAGAAAAAAGAGACTAGTCTACCATAAGTAATATTTTTATTCTCTACGAATTTTCACCCCACACTTTTCAAGAGACGAAAGGGTCCTATTCAAGTATTCATAATACAGCTACTTTACACAGACAAAATATTTAATTAAGGACTCATTTGCGCCTTTTGACATCCATTACTCTTTTACAATTAAAATCACTGTCACGGTTAAGTTCAAATTGGTTAAGTTAATCATTCATAGCTAAAAACCAAGATTCATCATTTAAAGCGATTGAAATATCTTTAGGTTTTATATCGGAAACAAAACATAGTTTGAAAATAGATTATGTAAAGAAAAACGAGTACTAACCCCTCTTGATGGTTCTTCAATAACTAATTCATTTGGATGATCTTTTGAAAATCTAAGTTCACTTGGAGGGTCATATTCTTCAACTTTTTTTCTCTTTTCTCTTTTTCTTCATGTTGATCTCCAAATTAAAGAAGGAAGTGGTTCTTCTTCGTTTTCTGTAGGATTAGTATCCACTATACAAGGAGCAAACTCATCAAACTTAGCATGAATTGATTCTGCAACTATTTAAGTCCGTTTATTATAAACTCTATACGTTTTATTAGTTGAAAAATAGTCAATAAAAATTCTTTCGTCACATTTTTCATCAAATTTTCCTAATGCGTCTTTTGTATTCAAAATAAACATTTGCATCCAAAAGCTCTAAATATGATACATTATGCTTCTTTTAAAATAAAGTCAATACGAAATTAATTTTAAAAATAGACGAAGCATAACACGATTAATAACATAACATACAAAACTAACAGCTTCAGCACAAAAAGATCTAGGTAATTTATATTCAGATAACATAATACGAGTTAGTTCTTGAAAAGTTCTGTTTTTCCTCTCTACTACATCATTTTATTGTGGTGTGCGAGGAGCGGAAAATTCATAATTTATTCTTAACTCAGTACAAAAAGAAATAAACCTATCATTCTTAAATTCACCTTCATGATCCAAGTGTATACATTTAATTTTAAAATCAAGTTCATTTTGAATACAAATACATAATTTTGTAAATTCAAAGAACGCATCAAATTTAAAATATAAGAATATAGTCCAACAAAATCTTGAGTAATCATCTATTAAAACAAAAGTATATCATCTATTAAACCAAATATATCCATATAAATTAATTGAAGAGCTCTAATAGTAAAAATAGCATTCTTACTCTTAAATGAAGATTTTGAAAAATTTTCTTTTTAACATGACGTGCATAAAGAAGATAACTTTTCATCTAACAAAGGTGAACTTTTTATCAACTTGTTTTTAGAAAGTTTTACAACTAATTTAGCACTGGAATGACCAAGACGCCTATGTCACAATTCTAATTCTTCATATTTAAAAATAAAACATTTTAACATAGAATGTGAAAGATCATATAAACATTGTGGCATCTAGGTGCAGTAAGTACAATTTCATGTGACTTTGAATCTATAATTTTGCACAAGTTTGTAGATGATTCAAATAAAACGCTTAATCATTTATCACACAGTTGACTTATAGAAATTAAGTTATATTTTAAACCATCAACATATAATATATTTGAAATAATAAAAAAATCGTTACCCACTACATTGATATTCATGATTCTTCTGTTTTTGTTGTCGTCAAAGGTCATTACTCCTCCTTTCTTCATTTTTAGGCTAAGAAACTTTGATTTATTTGTTCGTCATGTGTTTTGAACATCCTGGGTCTAAGTACCATACGTATTCTTTGTCATTAGTTTGTCAACACACCTAGAAATGAGATGCGAGTAAATATCTGGCTACTCAAGTAGTTCCTCCCATAGTATAGGTGGAAGTCTTAGGCACCCAGACTTATTTATATAAACTGTGACATTTCTTCCTACAAGAGTCAGTAGTGTGTCCAAACCTATTACATTTAACAAACGTGATAAAAACAGATGAAGCATTTTTCAAAATTGATTTCGGACTCTTACTGGAAGATGTGTTAACAGTAGAATAAGCAATTTTATTTTTGAAATTCATGTTTCTAGATTTCTCGTTATTGTCGGGTGATAGCTTCCAGCAATATAACACAGCCCATACTTAGCAGATCCATGACACTGATTAGTTAAAATCATATTCAATGATTTTTGTCCAATTCTAAATTTTTTAATAGTCATATTCAAATCATGAACCCGGACTTTCAAAGCAATATTTTCTGTGACAAACATAACACACCGGTCTGCAAATGTCTTTTTTTCATCTTCTACTTGAGAATGAGAAGATTTAAGAAATCTTTTTAAATCCCTTTTTTCTTAGTAAGAATTTCAATATTAGATTGAAACTTATCTAGAGTTTCTTCTAAATCTTGAACCCTTATCAGAGAGTGATCGTACTCTTAACAAGTGATCTTCTCCTTCCCTAACATTTTTAATTCAGTTAATAATTTTTATTTTTTTCCATTAAAACGTTATTTTCATATTTTGATAAAGCAATATCTTTTAAATTTTTATCAAAAAATTTACAAGTTTATAAAAATTCAGAATATAATTCATCGTAAGTAGGAGTTAGCTCAGTATCATTGTGGACACTGCATTCGTCATTGGATGGTGTAGTACTCTTTCCCATCAAGCACATGTTGGTTTCATCGTCATTGTCTGAACTTGATTCACATGAATTTTCAGATGAGAAATCATCTCAAATCTCCGCCTTTAGTATTTTCTTTGTCTTTTTTCTTGTGCCTCTTTTTTTCTGTTCTTTCAAATATTTTTGGCACTTGCTTTTAATGTGTCTAATCTTTCTACAGTGATAGCATTCTGGTGGTAGACGTTCTTCATCATCATCATCATTCACCTTTCTTTTTCCTTTCTTAAAACTCAACTCCTTGTTAAAGTACTTTCTAAACAAATTTGTATTATTCGAATTTCTCACATACTTTTTAAACTTCTTCGCAAATAAACTCTCCTCATGCTCTTTATCATTTTCATCAGTTTCACCTTCTTCCTCCTTCTTTGACTTCAACGTCAACGTCTTCTTCTTTGACTTCAAGTTATACTCTTGTTGTTGAATTTTTAACTCCGTCTCATGAGTTTTTAGATTCCTGGTGAGGCTCCCTATTTGAAGAGACTTTAGATCGTGTAACTCCGAAATGGCGGTCATCTTCGGAATGAACTTCGGGGGAAGCGATCTAATAATCTTTCTCACTAAATCACCGTTGGAGAAATTTTTGTCAAGTACTTTGGAATCGTTGATAATTTTTGCCAAGTACTTTGGAATCGTTGATAATCTTAGTAAATCTTGTGTACATAGAATCAACATCTTCATCAACTTCCATTCTGAATTTTTTTTAATTCTGACTCTAGTTGGAACAACTTTAAATCTTGTACCTGCGAAATAACTTCAAGTAAATTCCAAATATCATAAGCAGTTTTGCAAGCGCAACCTTATTGAACTCATTTATATCTAACGCACAAAATAAAGCATTTATTATCTTAGCATTATTTTTTCACCTTGGCTTGTCAGAATTGTCTCATTTATTTTTGGTTTTTCCATAAAAACACTTTCAACTACCGTTGTAAGTGGAGTGTAGCATTGTTCTACCATACCCCAGACTTCAATATTTAACGCAATGAGAAAACATCGCATTCGAGTTTTTCAATAATTGTAGTCAGTGTCAATGAATAAGGGAAGTATATTAATTTCTTGCCCCTCAAAAAATGCGTGATCATTATACGTCATTACTCCCGGTGGTAAAATCGTTTTGGAGTAGCCTTGCTCTGATACCAAGTGTTAGATCTTAAGACGTCCTTGGAGGGGGGTGAATCAGGGCAAATAATAATTTTACCAGAATATTTAACTTAGCAAAATAATTATGAGATTTAAGCAGATTTTCACACAACCAAAAAAATGAAACTAGTAATTAGAAATTTTATGAAAAAATGAAATGAAATTTTTATTTCATAAAAAATAAAGAGCAAGAACTATGATTTCAATAGAGCATGAAATCGATGCTACAAAATCTTCTTTTGTGCGGCTATAGTTTATTTCTCCCTAGATACAGCTTCTAGTCTCCCCCTAGATCTCTCCACGATCTAGTAATTGCACACAATGCGGTGATTTTCCCCTAAACAGCACAAGGGTCTAGTCATCACTCACATAGTCACAAGCCGACGAATTCTCTACCGATTACAAAGTATAAAAGAAAATATTACAAAAAATAGAATGAAAACAAAAACTCTCTCTGGTCTTGAGCGTTGAAGAATACCATGAATCCTCGCGAATATCGCTGGAGTTGAAGTACACGAATGGACTCTTCTTCGCTTTTGAACTTTCTTAGGCACTTAGGAGTCTTTCTGATTTCTGGAGTTATCCGTCTGTGGATGCACGGGAATGAAGGCTCCTGGAGGTGTGCAACTGAAATTTCCCGAAATCCAGCTTATTTAAAATTTTCGCGCTATTGTCCGGCGATAGGTAGCTATCGTCTGCGATATCACCTCCAGCGGACATGTGTCCTACTCTGTAATAATCGTGTCGGGAATATGGAGAACGTGTTTGATCGTGTAGCTATCGCGCCGCAATATGTAGATATTGCCTGGTGATACCATTGATTAATGTGTGTCGTGTCTGATCGTACGGAACGTGGCCCACATCATGTTATCGCCAGACGATAGTAAGTTATCGCTAGCGATATCTCCGGTTTTCACAAAATGTGGCTTGGCTCCAAAGCAAAAACATCAGAGTATTTTACTTGTGATACCTGCTCAGCATAAACACACTGATCATATACATTCGGAATTTGTTATTTTCAAATCAAAGAGTGTGGAACGCATGCTCCAACACCCCACCCCAAGATACGAATTTGCTTAACCTAATGAAAAGTCCATGACTCAAAGAAACTTCATTGTTGTGCAACAAATTCAAATAAGGGAGACAATTTAACTGCTCCCACTACAAGTTGATCGCTGATGCAGTGAAATAACAAGATATTGTTTGAAAATATCAGCTAAACGGTTATTAAGAAAACTTTTAACAGCAATAAAAATAGTGTCAAGACTCAAGACAAACTAACCAAACCCCTGATTTTCCAAGAGATCGCACGTAAGCCCAGAGTTGAATGGAGCCGAGTTATGCGGGTCTGGAGAATCCCCAAAAAAGTCAATCTCCAGGTCCTCCTCTTTGGGCTCTCCATTCCCAGGAGCAATGGCCGCCACAGCCTCCCCATTTCCACTCCGGCCTCCCTTTATCACCTCATCCTTGGCTCTCATCGACAGATCATTCCCCTCCAATCTGACCTCCTTCAAACCAACATCAATATCAACGCCAGATCTCTTCTTCTCCTTCTCGTGTCTCCTCCCTACATCCTTCAAACCAACCGGATCCGGATCCTTCAAAGGATTGATCTCGGCGCCAGCGCTTCTTTGCCCCAAAATATGATCCATGTCGACCATGGATACCGCTCCGTTCCCTCGGTCGCGACCGATGCCCTTTTCCAAATCAAACTCTGCGTCTCTTCTGGTCGGCGGAGGAGGTGCGGCGTCCTCAGCTCCCTCGTGAATGAGGCTACTGACAGTGGTCTCGGCGGAGAAAGTGGAGTTAAATCCGGTTCTCTTCGCCCATGATTTGAGCTCACGGGGATCGTGATCCATCTTGGAGAAGAACGGCATGATTCCCGGCGGCCAGGGGCCCGGACGCTGCCTGTCGTTCTCGAAGCTCGGCCCTGCTTCTTTCGCAATGTTCTCCATTTCGGATGGAGAGTAGAGAAAGGGCGAGAGAGAAAGGGAGAGAGCGCGAGAGGTGAGATAGGAGAGCAGTGAACGGGAAGTAAGAACCTTCGGACGACTGTGGAGTGACAGTGTAGTGTGCAAGGAGGACAAAGATGTGCTGGGCGTTGAAGGATAGGAACACGTGAACAGTGCGGTGAAAATACACATCAAAGACATGATTTTACACATTTAAAATACACATGGGGAGTCCTGTGCCCCCGCGCAAGGGATCTGGATCAGAAATGGAGGAGGATTCATTTTATGGTGGAGACGAAGGACTCTAGATTAATGGAGAATATTAATTCTTCTCTTTATGATCACTTTTCACTATCAAAAATACTCGTTCATAATCTTAATCATCATATCAGAAAAATGTCTGTTCTTTTCTACCCGCCGTATTCCTTTAACCAGCGGGATCCGCCAGGCAGAAACTTGAGGAGGAGGCGGAACTTGCCGGCGGCGCTGTCTTAGAGGGCTGCGAAGGAAGAACCTGTCGACAGTGCTTTCTTAGAAAGCAGCAAAGGAAGATCCTAGCGGCCCCTTCTTCGGCGAATCAGGCCCCTTCTCCGGCTCCGGCGGTAATGCCCCCATCTCCCCTTCAATGCTTAAATTTTTTTGTGTTCTCTCACCTCCAAATGCCATATCAACTGTCCGTTGACATGGGAGAGAAATTGAGCTCCGGCAATAATGCATCCATCTCCCCTTCAATGCTCACCTCCGTCTGTCATGTCTCAATTTTTTTAGATGCAAATAAAAGGAGCAAAAGGGGGAGAGGAATTAATAATCCGAGAACTGGAGGGGCTGTCATGTTCGTTGCACAATGAGACATAGCTCGCAATTTTGGCGTCGTTGGATTCGTCTAAGTTAAAGCAACATACTCGTTGAAGTTTTGAGCGTGATTCGGGTAAAAAAACAAATTAAGAGAGCAAAAAATATAGTTGTTGCAAATATTTAAACATATGAAAATTGGTGACATAAAAGTGCATTACAGGACACACAATTTTGATTAGTTACATTTTGATTTTGTTGAACTTCAAGTTAATTAGTAGATAAATATTTAGTGGTTTAATAGTCTCTATTGTTATACTTTACTATTGGGATCAAAAGTCATGCACAATGGGTTCAGTCTCCTTTTATTTGCTTACACTAAGATTGGCATGTTTTGTGTTTTGTGTTTTGCTAATAGTTTTACATATTTCTAAGTATGCCCGGTTATGATTGTATTTTGTGTTTTGCTAATAGTTGAATTAAAATGGAGGATTCGTCATCATTAATAGTAACTCTTCAAGTAACAGAGAAGTACATACCTTCAAAAGGGATGGAGTTTGCATCTGATGAAGAAGCGTATACGTTTTATAATGAGTATGCTAGAAGAGCATACTTCGGTATTCGAAAGGAGTGTGGAAATAAGTGTCAGAAAACTAAAGTATTAACTTCTAGGAGGTTTGTTTGTGATCGAGAAGGGCTTCGTGGGAAAGATATTCGTGATCACAAAACAAATTGAGTTCGGGCTGAGTCAATATGTGGTTATGATGCACGTATGACTATTATCCTCAATCGGGACACTAAAATGTATGTCATCTCTGAGTTTGTGCAAGAACATAATCATCAACTTCATCATTCATCAACTATACACATGATTCGATCATAAAGAAAAATGTATGTTGCTCAGGAAATTGAAACAGATATTGCGTATGACCCTGGTATATGGTTAAAAGATGCTTATCAATTTTTTAGTGCACAAGTGGGTGGATATGATGGTCTTGGCTATATTAGTAGAGATCAAAATAATTACCTGCGCACAAAAAGACAACGATCTCTAATGTATGGTGAAGCAAGTAGTTTAGAGAGATATTTCAGTAAAAAGTTAAAAGATAACCCTTCATATTACTATGTTATCCAGTTAGATGTCGAGGAGCAGATTACAAATATTTTTTGGGTTGATGCTAGAATGCTAATAGATTATAACCTATTTGGCAATGTGCTCACATTTGACACAACATATGGCACAAATAGAGCTACAAGGCCTCTTCGTGTCTTTTTGGGACTAAATCATCATAGAGAAACAGTTGTATTTAAAGCTTCACTCTTATATGATGAATTATTGCTCTCTGAAGATCTCTACTATATTAGATCTAGTCGATTTGTGATTTCAGATATACGTCTTCAAGGATTGCGGATTTCCCTTGTTCTTCTAGAGTTTCAAGTTCAATCGTTTCAATGAACAAAGGAGTGAAGACTATAGATCTACATAGATTATTTGTAATCTTGTTTGTATCATTACCTTTCACTTTTGTAGGAGGTTTTTATCTCTGAGTTGTAGATCCGTATTTGGATCGAGTTGTAGATCCGTTTGTGGATCGAGTTGTAGGAGAGGTTGTTCTCCGAGTGGTAGGAGCGTTGTCTCTGAGTTATAGGAGTTGAGCCTCCGAGGTGTAAGATTTGTTGAAATCTGAGAAAGGTGAACTAGCTGAATCTAGCCCTTCGTGGTAGATAGGCGAGGAGGGACAGTGGATGTACCCAACTCGGGGAACCACTATAAATCGTTGTGTTTTGTGTGCTCTCATTTTTTAAGTATTTTTATTCCGCGAAAAGACACAGACCTCACATATTCATCCCCCTCTAGGTGATTTAGGTAAACACTAAATACTTTCTTGGTATCAGAGGGTCGTTATTCGACCTAAGGTTAACACCTTGAACAAGATCTCACATCTAATGTCAAGAGATTCCGCTTCGTGGCTATGGATAAAAATAATGACATGTCTTCTATGAAGTTACCTGTGTGCACCAAAGATAACTTCCCTATGTGGAAATAAAGTGTCAGATTCTTTATGGAAGCAGCTGATCCCAGAATATTTTAGATCATTGAAGGGCCTCACATTCCTACACAACCGTCTGCTCTTAATCCGACTGTCATGATTCCAAAGAAGATGATGGATCCTGACTAAGGATGAAATTGCCTTGGTTTCGCTGAATAAGAAGGCAAATAATATTATAGCTAGTGTAGTGGACGATTCGATGCTCCAAAATTTATTCCATTGCAAATCAGCCAAGAAGATGTGGGATTGTCTGGTTGTGCTTATGGAAGGAACCGAAGAAGTTCGAGACGATCGCAGATCTTTGCTAAATCAGGAATACGAAGCTTTCAAGCAGGGTGCCAATGACACTATTGCTGATAGTTTCGAGAAGTTCTTCAAGATTTTCAATGGGCTCAGGAACTACGACCGCACCTTCACTAATGGTGAGCTCAATGAAAAATTCCTCAGATCCTTGACAAAGGACTGGGATACAAAAGTTGTAGCCATTAGGGAGTTTGGGAAGCTGCCGGAGATTGACCCCCAGAACCTCTTTTGAAAGCTTCTCTCCTACTAACTTCAGATGAGCACCAGAAAGAAGGAGAAGCAAAGAAGCAGGACTTCAAGCAGAGATAAGTCAGTTGCTTTGAAAGATGAAGGTTCGAGAAAGTCCAAAGTCGTGTAACCAGTAAGGACACGAGCTCTAGATACTCCAAAAGACTCTGAGCCAAGCACGTTAGGCTATGAGCTATCTGATGGAGAGTTCTCAATCATCTCCAAGCAGTTTAAAAGATTGCTCAACAAGAGGAGGCAAATGAAAAATCAGTCCTCCTCCTATGATTTCAGAAGATCGCATCGGGAAGGTGATCGTTCCAAGAAGAGCTACAACTGAGAGGATAGGTGTTGAAACCGAGAATTCGGTCTCTACGGAGTTCACCCTTGGGGAAGGGGTGATCACACACCTACTTCTCTCCTGCAAGCCAAATAACAAAGGAAAAAAGGAACTGACCCAAGGGCTCGACGCGGAGGTCCCACCACACACCCGAAAGATCTTAGAGCGCTTCCCCTCCCTTAGCCAAATGCAAAGCTAAAGGCTACCTTAGAAAGCGCAAGAAGATCTGGGAACGAGTAAGCCTGCCTTCTGAGGTGCTCCTTGGGTCCTATTTATAGGATTCTGAAAACGACCTGCAAATAGCCAACCTCCGCTGTTCTGAACAGCTATGTGCAGCCCAACTGGGTCTGCCAACAGCGCAACTCCATTGTTCTAACTAGCTATAGGCAGGCCAGTGGGGGCAAAATGGTAACAACACATCACAGAAGACTGTGCGAGTAGTAGGGGTGTAACTCGGATCGGTTCGATTCGATTCCACATAAAACCAATAACCGGCTCGTATAGGTTCGGTTCCAAATTTTTGGAATCGGAACCGACCCACGGTTCTAAATTATGGAACCGGATCAGAACCGTTCGGTTCGGTTCGGTTCTCGGTTCATAACATGAGACTAATGAACTATAAGAAAAAAATCAAAATAAGATATTTTTACTTTTTGGCATTAAATAAGATTGATTTGTTAAATTGTAAAATAACGTCTCCACTTAAGCCCTCCACAACTCACGCTAGTGCCCAGCGCCCAGCCGACCCAATCTTTACAGTTAAAATTTATAATAATACATATATTCTTTTAAGTTAAAATTTGTAGTTTATATTCGGTTCGGGTCGGTTCTCGGGTACCCTACTTTCAGAACCGAGAACCGAACCGAACCATCGGTTCTATATTTTTTGGAACCGTACCCGAATCGACAGAAATAAGAACCGACCTGAACTGCCCGGTTCGATTTCGGTCCGGTTTCTGGTTCTTCGGGTATTTTTGCACACCCCTAGCGAGTAGTCCCTGAGACCTCTACTCGCCTGGGGCGGCGAGTCCTCGATGGATCTGGCACTCGCTGCCTCCCCCGAACCATGGCGAGCACGGGCCCGGCTGGCCCTGCTCGCCCGCCGCTTGTCGAGCTCCCCTAGGGTGAGTACGAGCCCGCCTGCTCCACTCGCCCCTCAAACAATCCATCCCGTCTGGGCGAGTCGGGGGGCTGCCGAACTCCTTCTTCCTCCTCTTGGAGGTGGTGATCCTCAGCATGAACCCCCGATACAGGTCCTTGAAGTAGTAAATGGAGTTGGCCGGCAGCTGGTGAAACCACTCTCTCGCCTTCTCCTTGAGAGTGATGACAAAGAGCCTGCACTTGAACCCATCCGACATCTATCAAATCCAGACCACGTCCTCAAACCACTGGACGTGCTGGACTGAGTCTCCCTTCCCGGCATAGTAAGACATCTCCGGCTCCCTGAAACCCTCTGGAACTGGGGCGAAAGAAACCAATTTGTTGAAGGGGCTGCCTCCCCCTGCTGGGCGAGCTGGAGTGTCTCGCACCCCCATCTCGCCAAACCTGCCGCCGCTTGACGAGCTTGGGAAGAGCACTCACCCGGGGAGCTCGCATACTTTCCCTTCCTCCGCAACTTCCTTCCAAGCTCGCCTGTTGGGAACGTCCTCGCCAAGGGCCGGGACCGTGAGTACGGGTGCTGTTGGAGTTGAGCACTAGACACGCGCGCCGAGTGCGAACCTGATGAGGCTGAGCACCTCCTACTTTAATTCTTCGAACATCCCCACCATGGTGAGAGGCAGGGGGTGGCGAGTCGGACCTGTCTGAGCCTTGTCCAGATCCTCCCGTCATCGAGCCTGCTGAAGATTTTTTGTGCTGACCACGCTCCACGCTCACTGTACCAAAATGTTGAAACCGAGAATTCAATCTCTGCCGAGTTCACCCTTGGGAAAGGGGTGATCGCACACATACTTCTCTCCTATAAGCTAAATAATAAAGGAAAAGAAAAGGGAACTAACCCAAGGGCTCGACACGGAGGTCCCACCACACACCCGGAAGATCTTAGAGTGTTTCCCCTCCCTTAGCCAAATACCAAGCTAAAGGCTACCTTAGAAAACGCAAGAAGATCTGGGAACGAGTAATCCTGCCTTCTGAGGTGCCCCTTGGGTCCTTTTTATAGGATTCTGAAAACGGTCTGCAAATAGCCAACCTCCGTTGTTCTGAACAGCTATGTGCAACCCAACTAGGTCTACCAACAGCGCAACTCCGCTGTTCTAACTGGCTATGGGCAGGCCAGCGCGGGCAAAATGGTAACAATACATCACAGAAGACTGGACGAGTAGTCCCTTAGACCTCTACTTGCCTGGGGCGGCGAGTGCTCGATGGAGCTGGCACTCGCCGCCTTCCCCAAACTTTGGCGAGCACGGGCCCGGCTGGCCCTGCTCGCCCGCCGCTTGCCGAGCTCCCCTGGGGTGAGTACGAGCTCGCCTACTCCACTCGCCCCTCAAACAATCCACCCTGCCTGGGCGAGTTGGGGGCTGCCGAACTTCTCCCCCCCTTTAGGTGCTCACCCGGGGCTTGGACTACTAGATTTGGCCCACCTGATCCCCGTAGGGCTCACTCGTCGGATACGGAGTTGTACAATAGGTATAAATCTAAACCGAATAAACATTCTTCCTCTGATGTTGTTTGCTACTATTGTAACAAGCCAGGACACATGATTGCGGCTTGTCCCTATAAGAATAAGGAAGGCTCTAAGAACGAAGAGAAAAGACCCTTCAAGGGTAAAAGGAAGGAAGAGAAAAGCTTCGTTGCCAAGAAGTCCAAGACTCTCAGCGATAGTGACTCGAGTGAGTCAAGTTCAGAAAATGAGGCAGCCTACTTCGGGCTCATGGCTCAATCAGATAAGGAAGTAGGAGACTCTCAATACCATGGGAAGGTAAACTCTCACACAATCCTTTCCGAATCAGAAACTTCCACAAATGGTCATGAAGACTATTCTTTTGAGGAAGACGACTCTGACTTGATGGCTCAGCATCAAGAACTCTTGAAAGCTTTTGACAAATGTCGCAAGGTAGTCAAGAAGCAATTGAAGGAGATTGCTTCTCTCAAGGAAGTGGAATCAATCTTGAGGGAGGAAATTATTAAAATGACTCCTCTCAGAAGTGAAGTTCACTCCTTGCAAGAAGAATTGAAATGTTCCATTGAACTGTTAAGTTAGAAGGAGAAATACCTAGATGAGCTCGAAGAAAAGATCTTGGTGGAAAGGAAGTTGGTCGAAAGCTACTCAAATTCAAAGACCATTCTTCCCCTCATCGATGAGTTTTCCGCTCCAAAGAAGGATGGTGGTCTTGGCCACGTAGTGGGAAAAGTAAGGCTGCTAAGAGAGACAGTACCAAAGACAAATGGAAGGCACTTCAAAGTCAACCCTCATTTAAGAAGGTTATTTTCCCCACGAATAAGTACGACTTTGAGACGTCCTATGGGCACTTTACAAGGCCTACCTATATGGAGCCTAAAAAGCACTATCAAGTATGGACTCTTCCCCGAGACTTTGGTGCGAGTGTTTTTAAAGCACCTTATGAAGAGATAATTCTCAAGGAGCACGGTCTCTATGTTCATGGACCAAATTTTAAGAAGGCACTGAAAGCCAAACTTATTGTACCCAATACTAAGATAACTGAGAAGCCATATGCATACTGCAATCAGGAGGCTTCCATCTCCAAGTCTGTAGCCCCTACTAGACCTCCCGTACAAAGGTAAAGCAGGAGTACCAGAGAAGGTCCAACAGATTTGACTGTTGGTGTTGCGTCAAAATAGGTCATTTTGGCGTAGATTGTTGGTTTAACCCTGAAAAATTTGAAACTCTACAAGTTAACAGTGCAAGACCGACCACTCGCAACGTTAATGTTCCTAGTGGTGTTATGCTAACAAGGAACCAAGCACCCAAATTGATCTGGATTCCTAAGGTAAAATGATTTATGATTGCAGGTATGTCCAAAGGCCAATAAAACTCCAATATGGTATTTGGATAGTGGATGCTCTCGACACATGACCGGGGCAAGAAGCCTACTGCTATAGTTTACCCCAGTCGAAGACGGTCCAAAGGTCATATTTGGAGGTTCAAACGGGGGGAATTATAAAAGGCTACGCTATGATTTCCAACAGCATAGTCTCATTCACAGACGTGGCTTATGTTGAAGGATTACACCATAATCTAATAAACATAAGTCAATTATGTGATAAAGGCTATATCGTTGAGTTCTACAAGGACACATGTTTGATAAAATCGTCTGCAAATTTGGATACGATCTTAACAGGCACTCGGAGTAGAAATATTTTTTGTTTAAATTTTCAATGTTTAGACAATTCTACACTAGTGTGCTTTTTGGCAAAAGATAGTGCATCTCTCTGTGACCAATGACACAAGAGATTAGCACATATTAATTTCAAAACAATAAATATGTTATTTTCTCACAACTTAGTGTGTGATGCCCCCAACATTAAGTGCATTAAAGAGAGTCCTTGTCACACATGTCAGATGGGTAAGCAGACAATGGCTACCTTTAAGGCATTTCTAAAAAAAGATTGATCTAGGAATTTGTATTTACTCCATATGTACTTATTCGGTCCTATGTCAATTCACAGTTTAGGAGGTAAAGTCTATACGTTGGTAATTTTTGATGACTACTCTAGTTTTACTTTGGTGTTCTTTCTAAAACATAAGTCAGATACCTTTGAAGCTTTCACTAATTTTGTTAGGCAAATTCAGAATGAAATAAACTGCTCAGTGGTTAAAATCAGAAGTGATCATGGAATAGATTTTGAGTCTGGTGACATGACAAAATTCTGTGGAAGCCAAGGTATCTTTCATGAGTTTCCCCCCAACATGCTCCACAACAAAATGGAGTTACCAAGAGAAGGAATAGAACTCTCATTAAAGCATGTACGACTATGTTGAATGACGCTTTACTACCAGAGTACTTCTGGGTCGAAGCAGTCAACACAGCTTGTCACGTGCAAAACAGAGCACTAATCAACAAAAACCATCGTATGACTCTCTATGAATTATTGAAAGGCAGAAAACCGACTGTGTCCTACTTTAGGCTCTTTGGCAGTAAATGCTTCGTACTTAATAATGGGAAGTATTATCGCACGAACTTTAGTGACAAATGTTTTGAAGGTATTTTTATAGGTTATACTAGCCATAGTAAGACATATAGTATTTTTAATAAGAAAACTCTGGTGGTAGAAGAGTCTATCAATGTTATATTTGATCAGATAAACATGTTTTATAGTAGCTTGTCTAGTGTTGATGGTGTAGATGCAGGTACCAAGTTCAAGGATCTAAGCTCGGAAGAAGCCGTCAAGGAAGATGCTCCAAGTTCAGTCAAGGTCGTCGATCCAAGTATGGTGGATGAAGAACGACTAGATGAAGAACAACCTCAACCTATAGGAGATGCTATAGACGTACCATAACATGCCTATGGGCAAGGAAGAAATCTAGCATTTAGACACTTGAGAGATCACCCGGTTGACCAGATCATTGGAGAGCCAGACGACGCTGTCAGAACTAGAAGAGGTACTACTAATGAGATTCTACATCTTAGTTTTTTGTCTCGGGTTGAGCTGAAGAAGTTTGAGGAAGTAAATAAGGATGCCTCTTGGATAATGGTCATGCAAGAGGAGCTTAATCAATTTGAAAGATTCGAAGTTTGGGAGTTCGTGTCCAGGCCCAAATGACAGAACGTGATTGACACCAAATGGATTTTCAGAAATAAGCTGGACGAAAATGGAATCATTATAAAGAATAAAGCTAGACTTGTAGCGCGAGGATACAGACAAGAAGAAGGGATCAACTTCGATCAGACATTTGCTCAGGTGGCTCGACTCGAAGCGATAAGGTTATTTCTAGCGTATGCTACTCACAAAGGTTTCAAAGTCTATCAAATGGACGTGAAGTCGGCATTTCTCAATGGAGATATGAAAGAGAAAGTATACGTAGCACAACCCCCAGGTTTTGTCAACTCTACTTTCCCTGACTATGTTTATTTTCTCAATAAAGCTCTTTACGGTTTAAAGCAATATCTCTGAGCTTGGTATGAGACGTTGTCTAGATTTTTTCTTGAGAACAAGTTCACAAGAGGAAAGATAGACAAAACATTATTTCTTAGGGAAGTAAAAGGCAAGATTTTGCTAGTGCAAATTTATGTCGACGATATTATTTTTAGCTCTACGGAAGACAATCTTTGCAAGAAGTTTTTTAAACTTATGCAAGGGAAGTTTGAAATGAGCATTATGGGAGAGCTGAAGTATTTCTTAGAACTTCAGGTGAAATAATCTGAAGATGAAATTTTCATCTCCCAGGCGAAGTTCACCAAGGAATTACTTAAGAAATTCGAAATGAAGAACGCAACCTCGATGAGGACTCCAATGGGTTCAACTATGTCTCTGGATAAGAATGAGAAAGGGAAACCTTTTGATGAAACCAAGTACAGAAGCATAATTGGATCCTTGCTCTATCTTACTGCTAGTAGACCTGACATAATGTTCTCGATATGTGTGTGCGCTAGATTTCAGGTGAGCTCTAAGGAATCTCATTACGTCGCTGCAAAGCAAATTTTAAGATACCTTAAGGGTACACCAAATTTTGGCTTATGGTACCCAAGAAGTAATGATGTCGAGCTAATTGGTTTTTCAGATGCAGATTTTGCAGGTAGCAGGGACGATAGGAAAAGCACTTTCGGGACGCGCCAATTCCTCGGAAGAAGGCTCATCTCATGGAGAAACAAGAAGCAAAATTATATGGTAACATCAACTGCCGAGTCAGAGTATATATCTGTTGGTAGTTGTTGCGCACAGCTTCTATGGATCAAGAATCAGCTTGAGGATTACAACCTGAAGTTTAAAGAGATTCTGATGTTTTGTGACTCCTCCAGTGCAATAGCAATTGCAAATAATTCAGTCTCCCATAAATGGATAAAGCACATCAAAGTAAGATATCACTTCATCCGGGAATATGTGGAGAACAAGAATATAGCCCTCAGCTATGTCCCGACAGATAAGCAGGTCGCAGATATATTCATGAAGCTACTCGACGAGGCCAAGTTCTCATTTTTCAAAAAGGAACATGGCATGCTAAACAAGAACTCGTGAAGATGGCTAAGAAGACAGGAAGTCACTCGGGAAATCCATCAAAGCAAAAACAATTGCCCAAGGCAAATTCATCGGATATCAGTCAATGGAACTTGGCGATTCGTCGGATATTCACGTCGAAACTCGACGAATTTGACTCTGCGTCTGGTGAATTTCAACGAATTCCACTTAGGTCAAAATTTTCTCTCTGATATTGGATCTGAAAAGTCACGGTTCAGGTACCCACCATTCACAATGTCAAATTTAAATATAAATATATATATAATAAAGGGTTAGGGGCAAACCATTCCACTTCGTCGAAAGAGAATCCCAATTTCGTCGAATAGCATTCATCTAGACGATTCAGATTCCCCTCTGTTCATCGTCGTCTTCTCATCAGAGTGAGTTCGTTTCTCGTCCATTAAGTCATTGCAAGCCATCCAAGCAACTTCTGACAGTCAAGCAACGATTTCCAGTCGATTCATCCAGTGCTTTTATCCCGACAACTCGATCCTCGATGACCAGTCTGTCATAACAATCTAGTTCCAAGTCATCAGTTCAGTCCCTAGCTGATTCTTAAGTTCTCAGTTAACTAATTCTCCATGGCTCCTCGAAGCACAAGTGGACAACTATGAGGTGGAGAACTCGTTCGAATCGGGTTTGCATCAGCGTCAGACGAGTTCAGGAATGTGTTACTTATGTTGGAATCTGTCGGCCTATCCTTCGTGCTAGTGCACCCATGCAAAGTACTGGATAAAGACGTCCTGGAGTTATATTAGAATGCAAAGCTCTGCAGGGAGGATACAGCTATCAAAAGCAAGGTTCGTCAGACTAAGATTAAGGTGAAGGCTTCTCTCCTAACCCTGCTGTTGAGGCTTCCAACCTGTGATGAAGTCGATCACCTAGAATAGGAGGACTTCACAAGAGCTCTACTGTTCTTTGGACTGCCTAGAGGCACCAAAGCCATCAAGATAAAAGGCATGAATGAGGAAGACAAGCTGCTATCAGACATCATTGATAAGGTGCTGCTATGAAAGACAGGTTCTCATGACTACCTCTCTTCTAAGATGTTCAAGCTCCTGGTGGCCATCATCTGCAGGAATAAATTGGATTGGGGTGCAGTGTTGTTTGAAAAGATCAAGGATAGTCTCCGCACTCCCAATTTTGGACGAATTCTAAGTCTACATCTTAATTAGATGGACAGAGATAAGTTTGATATGACCAAGGGTGTCCCTATCCACCACCTGAAGAAGATCGATTCTTCCATCTTCTCAAGGTGGGATAAAAGTATCCAACGACCAGGGGGAGTTAGAGATGCGCCAGAGGTAGAGGAAGAGGAAATACTTGAGGACAGGCTTCCTGCTTCCACCCCCGGGGAAACTCCTGATAGATTGAGTACAGGAGTTGAGGGGGAGACATTCGATACACAAGTGGTTACTGAGTCAGTGCCCTTGAGTGTTCCTTCAGTTGCAGTTCCAGATGTCTTACTCTGCTTTGAGCCAGAGACACCAGTCCCAGCTGTAGAGGTTCCAATTTTAGTATCAGTTCCAGATGCTACAGTTACAGATGAAGAGACTGTGATCTGCTCTCTGAGGTTGTTTTTATAGGCCAGGCTGCAGCTACTGAGACAGTGGCTGATGTGCCTGAGGATGAGACTTCTAATGATGTTCCAGTCTCCTTTGATATTGAGATTGATGATACTGCTGCAGATAATGAATTGGATGTTGTTGATTATGAGGTGGATGCTGATAAGGATATGGACGCTGCTGATGAGTCCAAAGCTATTGATAATGCTAATGAAGGTTCTGAGCAAGATTCAGCAGAGAACATGATAATACCTATTCTAAAGATTACTACTGCTTTGGTATCTTAGTGGGAGATAACTCAGTCCTTGATCTTTGTCTCTAGTCAGGTTGATCGGTTTATCCGCAACCTTGAGAAAAGGATTGGCAAGATGTCAGGTGCCCCTCCAGTTATTCCAAAGGATGTAGTCACTATTTCTGACGAGTAAGGAGATGCAGAGGAGCATACTCCTGTCCTACCTGTTGAAGATCTCAGTTTGATGGTTAAGGCTCGTTTATCTCTGATTGATAAGTCCTCCAGTGATTTAAAAATCCATGCAGATCTTCCCTCTCTTCCCAGTGCTCCTACTAAAGATGTTCTCAGTTCCAGTTCAGATAGTTCCATTCTGAAGGCGATAGAAGCCATGTTGGCTAAACAGCAAGCACATTTTGACTCCTCAATACAGAAAGTTCTGAAAAAGGTCAAGGAGACTGAGAAGGATTTGAACAACGGCCTTGTATCTGTCAAGGTGCGTTTTGACAAATTAGATGTAAGGTTGGATTCTTGGTTCGTCCAGGCCTCCACGGTAGACAAGCTCTAGTTCATACCATGGCCAGGCTCAAAAGTAATTTGGACGTTCTTCAGAATGTTGATAAGAACGCAATGACCATGATTGATGCTCACAATAGATCAATGGCTCATTTTGACACGACGATGGAAGCATATGTCAATGATATAGCTGTTGAAGTCAAAAAGGGGGAGGATGCCCTGAAAGCTAAGGTAGATGTTGTTGAGGCTGCCATGGTTGGAAACTTCAAAGGAGTCAATGAGTACAGTTATGATAGCTTCTCTTGGCTACATAATGAGATTTTTGGCAGATAAGGTAAAGTTGTTGTACGTTTTCTAGTACCTGTTGGGCCTACACCAGTAGATGTTGAAGTTCATCCTACTCAGGATTACTCGCCATACTGGTCAGACACTCAAGATTTTTCACACGACAGACCTATTGCTGCTACTGATATTTCAGATGCTCGAGTGGTTGAATACATTCCGTCACTAGTCTACAAAAGAAGAAAATATGGTAAAGGCCCATCTGCTGTGAGATCAGAGCCTGCCAGAGAAATACCCAACAGAGAAATGGCAAACCGAGAAATGGTTGAGGTTTGGAGTTCGATTTCTAGAGGCATCATCTTATACTCTTTCACATTATTTGACGTTGGAGGTGAAAATAGGTGGAACCACTATGACCGAGAGGAGTGGCAGAAGTATGAGGTGGCTAGTGCAAAGAGAAGAATTCATTTCAGGAATCACAAGTTTGATGATCCAATGACACCACCAGCTCCTCCGAGATATTATCCGAAGCCCAAGACTTATTTTGTTAGGCAACGTCAGAAGAGCCAGGGCAGGCAAGGCTGATGTTCTTATATTGTTTTGGTTAATACGTGTGGTTGTTGGTTGCCCCAAATTCAAAACTCTCATGTATATATATATAATTTAATGTTTTGACTGGGAATGTGCTCTTTGTTTCATTTTATATATCTTTTCAGTTTTATGCTTTATTATTATTGTGCAATTCACCTTAGCTGTAGGATTCTGACTTCTTCAAATATGGGGAGATTGTTGGGTATTGTATCCATAATAACCCTAATTTGAATAAGGGTCCTATTAAGCTAAGATGAATTGAGTTGTATTTGATGTTGCATGTTTAGTTATGTACTTGCAGGTCTACATTGCTAAATACACACCAATGTTAGGTTATAGTGAGGCAATAAACACGGGACTATATAATGTAATCTTTCATTGTATAGGCCAATGTGTTGACTCACGTGTAATCTCTCTATTGGGGTGTACGTCTATCCCAAGTGCATAAGAAGGATCAAGGAAGGACAAGGACTTGCAATCAGAAGAACGGGAATTTTACCCAAGTAAAATTCATCGAGTATCGTAAAGGATATTTGTCGAATTCGTCGAGTATAGTCATCGATACTCGCCTAATTCATTGCATATACTTACTAGCACTCGTCGAATACATCATATTGTACTTGGGTAAAATCTCTGAGAGGTGGAAAATCAGTCAAGTAAAAATTGTCGAGTATTCTCGTATATACTTGTCGAATTCGTCGAATGTATCTAACGATACTCGCCGAATTCGTCGAATATACTAGTCAATACTCGACGAATTTGGCGAGTCAATACGACTTTACTTCTCTGGATTTTCTAAATCAGATTCGTTGATTATCACTTGGCTAGGCATCAAATGTGTCAAGTATACTTGACGATACTCATTGAATTCGTCGAGTATACTAGCTGATACTCGTCGAGTATGTTTTTAGCCTGGGGTCGAGTGACAAGTTGGAACCAGTTATATTTCTCCAAGTACTTTTCGTCGAGAATCATTGCAGTTCGGAGAGTATACTCAACCATACTCGACTATACTCGACGAAAATGACTTTGGGTATTTTCTTCCACTTTTTCAAACTTTGGCTAGGGTTTAATGATACACCATGTACAGTGATTTCGGAGGTCTTGATTTAGAATTTCTTTTATAGTCATTGCCAAGAAGGATCTCTATAAATACCAAGGGTGGATTTTTCATCAACCCTAATTATGTTAATTGTGCTCAAAACTTTCCAATAAAGATCCCGATCGAATGTTTCCGTCGGCTCTGTACTGTTCGCGATTTTCGATCGGCTGCCGCCAGCATGCTGCACGATTCAATCGTCCTCAACCTAATCGATTGGATTATTGCTCTCTGAAGATCTCTACTCTATCAGATCTAGTCGATTTGTGATTTCAGATCTACGTCTTCAAGGATTGTGGATTTGCCTTGTTCTTCTAGAGTTTCAAGTTCAATCGTTTCGAAGAACAAAGGAGTGAGGACTATAGATCGACATAGATTATTTGTAATCTTATTTGTATTATTACCTCACTTTTGTAGGAGGTTTTTATCTCTGAGTTATAGATCCGTATTTGGATCGAGTTGTAGATCCGTCTGTTGATCGATTTATAGGAGAGGTTGTTCTCCGAGTGGTAGGCGCGTTGTCTCCGAGTTGTAGGAGTTGAGGCTCCGAGGTGTAAGATTTGTTGAAATCTGAGAAAGGTGAAGTAGCCGAATCTAGCCCTTTGTGGTAGATAGGTGAGGCGGGATAGTGGACGTACCCAACTCAGGGAACCACTATAAATCTCTGTGTTTTGTGTGCTCTCATTTTTAAGTATTTTTATTCCGTAAAAAGACAAAGACATCACCTATTCACCCCCCTCTACGTGATTTAGGTAGACACTAAATACTTTCATTCTTCCTAGGGAAGAACTTTGAGGTCGCCTACCTACGACATAACCTTGACTCGTTAACACCGGTCCTTCTGAGTGAAGATACGTATATCCCTTTCATCTCGCACTCGCCCCCGACGGGGTTATAGCTCATGTTTCGACCTTTAACCTTTTTTACAGGTGATTGCCAAATACCCATAAACCCATCTTATGCGGGGAAGGGATAGGTGGATCCGCACTCGCGCTCGACAAGTTCATTGCAGCAGTATTTACTGACGACCTAGGGCTTCCGACGACCAGCAGCGGCCGAAAGAAGTGGGTGGTATCTAACCCAGGATCTTCGTTAGGCGGGCCCCCAAAGCAGCAAAAATCACTGACCTCTAAGAAGGTCACCCGATTAGCGAGTTGACCCCACCTGTAGGGAGCGGGCCTGAGGCGGGGAGTTGGGGACTCTAGACCTGTATCCCTATTTTGGGATGGGGTAGAAGCCCTTGGATGGTGTCGGGCAACCGTTACTCTCCTTATATGAGGGATCGTTCTGGGTGTCCCTATCCTCACTCCTTCCTTCCTGTACGGATCAGGGGCACGCCGATGAGGACGTTTATGCCCTGCCTTTTAGGCTGTACGGCCGCCAAGATGCTGCTGAATAAAACAAGCTAACCTTGAAGGAGCTCGCCTTTGAGAGTTCGCGGTCCTAGCTACTTGCCACTTATCTTGCACACATAGTCACGTGGAGGGGTATCAGCTTCTCGAAGAAGTTCCATAATCCGGAGGTGAAGAAGGAACTTGCCAAGGACAAGGCCCTGAACCTCGAGACGCGCTTCGAGCTCTCCGAGCGCCTTTGTTGGGAAACACCCTTACGATTTACCTTAACAAATTACTTTAAGTGATTTTACATCCTAGGTTTATTGCTCATGTTATATAGTGATGGTAATATGATCTTAGAAATCCCAGTATGTCATTGGTATAAAGGACATGAGAAAGGAACACAGAAGTTAAGAGTAAACTCATGAAATGTCAACATACGTTGACTAGAAGTCGATGTAACTTCAATTGGAAGTCGAAGCTACTTCGAGTACAAGTCAAAGTAATTGAACATGACAAGTCGACATTAATTAAAGGATTAAATCGACGCATATTCTAATATGATATCGACACAATGTCAATTATAGAACTTAATTAACAGATTGTCTAAATGATGCCAAAAGTCGATGTTACGTCTATATGAACTCGATACTACATCGAATATATTTCAGAAAGAGAATTGTTTTGAAGATTAATTCAGAATTATTTCAAGAAAGATTTGAATTGAATAACTGATTCCTAGAGATGTTAGAGTGTCTATCAGATATATATATAGAGAGAAGACAGAGATTAAAATAATAATAATAATAATTCCAATGATTCTTACACTTACATCAAATCATAATTTTGAAGATTGATTTCAACAGAGAAGGATAAGAAGGTTATCATCTATAATTTAAGTTCTTTCTTGATTTAGTCGATCATCATCTTTATTCTTAGATCTAAAAAGAGAATTAGTTCTTTTTCTCAGGGGCTTATCAATTGTTGCATTAGATTTAAAGAAGTTCAAAGGATAATCTGGATTAGAGGCTTATAATCATTGAGATTTTCTTATTCAAGGATTCATCTAGGGGTGCAAGTTGAGTTGAGCCGGCTCAAAAGTTCAATGAGTCGGCTCGAAAGAAGCTCAACTTGAGCTCGAGCCTGTGAAGCTCGATTACGAGTCGAACTCGAGCTCAGATATTATTTTTCTTGAGCTAGAAAGCCGGCTCGCGTGCTTTTTATTCCTATATATTTTTAAAAATTATAAAATATAAAGAAAATCGGGCTCATGAGCTAAAAAACCCGTGAGTTAACTCGAGCTCGATAAGAAGGCATTGAGCTCAAGCTCAAGTAAGCACAAAATGAACTCGATGAGCTCAAGTTAATGAGTTCGAGCTCGAGCTTGGAAAATCACCTTTGAAATTTTGTAAAATTTATTAAGCTAAATAGGGGGTGATTGTTGGGAAAAACCCTTGTGATTTACCTTAACAAATTACTTTAAGGGATTTTATATCATAAGTTTATTACTTATGTTGTACAGTGAGGGTAATATGATCTTAGAAGTCCTAGGATGTCATTGATATAAAGGAAATGAGAAAGGCACACTGAATTTAAGAGGAAAGTTATGAAATACAAACATGCATTAACTAGAAGTCGACGCAACTTTGACTAGAAGTCGACGCAACTTCGCCTAGAAGTCGACAAAACCTCGACTAGAAGTCGACGCAACCTCTACTAGAAGTCAATGCAACTTCGCCTGGAAGTCGATGCTACTTCGAGTGCAAGTCAGAGTAACTAAACATGACAAGTCGACATTAATTAAAGGATTAAATCGACTCATACTCTGATATATGCAATATCGATTATAGAACTTAGATGACAGATTGTCTGAATGAAACCAAAAGTTAATGCTACGTTTATATGAACTCGACGCTACGTCGAATAGATTTCTGAACGAGAACTATTTTCAAGATTAATTCAGAATTATTTCAAGAAAGGTTTAAATTGAATAACTGATTTTTAGAGACATTAGAGTGTCTATCAGATATATATAGAGAGAGAAGGCAAGGATTCAAATAATAACAATAATAATTCTAACGATCCTTACACTTACATTAGATCATAGTTTTGAAGATTAATTTCGACAGAGAAGGATAGGAAGATTATAATCTGCAATTAAAGTTCTTTCTTGAATCAGTTAATCATCATTATTGTTCCTGAATATGACAAAAAAGAATTAGTTTTTCTTTTTCTCAAGGGCTTATCAATTATGGCATCGGATTCAGAGAAGTTTAAAGGATAATCTAAATTAAGGACTTATAATACTTGAGATTTTCTTATTCAAGGATTCATCAGAGTACTAGATATTAATTCACAAAGTGGCATATATTCCTCAGGATTCTGCTAGGAGGACTCAACAAGAAGATCACTAAATTCTCTGATCTTTTTTTATTTTCTATTTCATTAAATTTTCAGTTTGTGAAAAGAGTTTTGAGAATTCCTCTTCAATGGATTCAGTTAGAGGTTCTGAGAGTCTCCTTGAGAAAAGGCTCAGATTGTATTGGTTCAAAATCTCCTTATCAAAAGATCTGATGATTGGTTCTAAGAGTTTTCTTATCAAAAGACTCAGACATTGTGATAGTGAATTCCTACCAAGAGGGTAGAAGAGTGGATGTACCCAAATTTTGGGGAACCACTATATTTTTTGTGTCTTCTGTGATTGTGCTTTATTCTGTGATTTGATTTTTGTTTATGTTGTGATTATAATTATTTGTTTTAATTCTGACTAACAACTTGTGTAAATGCAAATTCTGTGAATTGTATAGTTAGTTTAAAATAACTTTTAATCTGTATTCACCCCATTCCCCTCTAGAGAAATCTTTGGGGAATTAGTTAATTGTTCTCACATTTCAATTGGTATTAGAGGGAGGTTGATCAATAAAAGGTTAATCTAGAGAAGGTTAATCAAGAAAAGGCTAAACATCTTTATCAAAAAGATCATAACAGTTACATTATTACATATTTTATTATTGTAATTTTAAGAAAATATCTTCTAATACATTCAAATGATTTGCATCTACAAGACCTCTAGTATGTAATCTTGAAAAATTACACTATGAAAAACCAGAAATAGATTGAATATGAATTATATTAATGAAGGTATTTTTTGTTCAATTTTGATAGGACCACCTATGTCTTACAGGAGGATGCAGAAGAAAATGTTACCTCAAAACTTATACCAAGATGTGAGTGGACATATGAAGAAAAGAGAATAAAAAATTGAGATACTAAATCAATGAACATGTTACCAGGAGAACTCAGGTTGAAGAAGAGCAGAAGAGCTTAACACTTCTCAGTTGAATGAGGATTGCTGAGAGCAATGAACTTGGACTTGATGAAAGCTTGAATGCTAATTGAATAGCTCTTAGAATAACTGGTTAGCTAGCTGAAATCCTTCTCCAAAGGATTCCTTTTATAGCAGCAACAAGCAACGGCTCTTTTCAATTTAAACTGTTTGTCTTCTTCTGAAACTTGAAACCTGGGCTGCAAATATCACAAAGACAAACAAACTCTGCAGCAAAATATTCTATAAAAGGGATAAACCTTTTTCAAGGAAGCTGCAGGAAGCAATCTGATAATAAAGTTACTAAATAAAATCACATCAGAGACAAACCCGTTATAGCAAAAAGAAGACTTTTCAGTCTAATGGCTATAAAGGACTGACATCAGATAAAGTAAAATACAATGTCAGCTAATAAGACAAACAACTTTATCTGAAAAGATTTTACTCAGGCAAAAGAGATGGAGCAGATATTGCCTGGAAATATTATCATAAAACAACTGAAATAAAATGCCAGATAATGTATTAATTAATTAAATAGAATAAATAAATACAAAATAAAAAGGCAAACAGAAAACGTCGAACGACCCTCGGAGATCGTCGAACGAAGAACGGAGATCGTCGAACTATCGGACAGATAGTCGAACGATCCAGATAGTCGAACTATCAAAGGAGATAGTCGAACTATCACAACAGATAGTCGAACTATCAGAAGATAGTCGAGCTATCAGATAGTCGACCTATCAACAGATAGTCGAACTACCAAAGCAAAATCGATAGTCGACCTATCAACAGATAGTCGAACTATCAGAAGGGAAACAGATAGTCGATCTATCAACAGATAGTCGAACTATCAAGAAACGACAGATAGTCGAACTATCAACTGATAGTCGAGCTATCAGGTAGTTGAACTATCAGAGCAGATAGTCGAACTACCAAGGGAAAACAGATAGTCGAACTATCAACAGATAGTCGAACTATCAGAAGAAGGCAGATAGTCGACCTATCAACAGATAGTCGAGCTATCAGATAGTTGAACTATCCAAGCAGATAGTCGAACTATCAAACAAACAGATAGTCGAACTATCAACAGATAGTCGAACTATCACAGCACACAGATAGTCGAACTATCAACAGATAGTCGAACTATCCACGCAGACTGAACGTCGAGCAACTGATAGACGATCGTCGAACAGTTAGTCGACGATAGCCGAGCGGCGTTCGACTATAGTCAAACGAAAAACTACTTAACCAAATTCTTCATCTGGAAAAGCGGGGACTCTACAGCTAGACCACTAACCAATGACCATAGATATTTCTTGGGTCAAGGGAATAAAAAGACAAGACTAAACTCAAATAAAACTAGGGTACCAACAGACCACCTATGTCTTACAGGAGGATGCAGAAGAAAATGTTACCTCAAAACTTATACCAAGATGTGAGTGGACATATGAAGAAAAGAGAATAAAAAATTGAGATACTAAATCAATGAACATAATAGTCTCAACAATGTCAGATGATGTGTTTCAGAAGGTTGCAGAATGTCAATCAGCTAAAGAAATCTAAGAATCACTATTAAGGATTGTTGATGGAAGTTCTGTTGAAAGAAAGGATAAAAGATCTCTCTTAATTTCTCAGTATGAAAATTTCCAAAAGAAAGCTGATGAATCTGTAGCTGAAATGTATGATAGATTTAGCATGATCATAAATAAGTTGAAAAGTTTGAATGAGGATATATCTCTTACTGAGATAAATGATAAACTACTCATGTGTTTTCCAAGTACATGAGATTCAAGGATTTTGGCTATTAGAGAAGCAATGTGTTATACAAAAATTACAAAAAATGTTCTGTTAGGATAGTTCAAATTATAGGAACAACTCTTGAAAAGTAGAGCTGAAACAAAAAGCATAAGAGAATGTCATTACACCTAAAGACAAATCTACTGCCTTTAAAGTCACTTATGATGAACCATTTATATCAGAACAAGATATGTTCAATCTTCATGCAAGAATATTTAGAAAGTGAATCAAGACTAAAAGCCCCAGAAGAAGAGATACGAGTGTAAACAAGCCAAAGTTTGACAAAACTCCTAATAAACAGATAATTTGCTTTTCATGCAGAAAACCTGGACATATTGCAACTGAATGTCCAAATCAACAAAAGGATAAATATAAAAAAAGGACCGGAAAAAAATACTTGAAGAGAAAAAATAAGAAAAAGTGGAAAGATTTCATAACTGAAATGTGGAGTGATACTAGTTCTGAGTCAAGATCTTCATCAGGTTGTGAAGAAGAACCTGATACAGAAGAAGCTTTCTTAATGACATTGGAAACTAATTCAGATACTGAAGAAAATCAAGTAAATTATTTTGATAATACTGATTTTTCATTGGAAGAATTTAAAATATGTTTTAAAGAATTTTGTAAGGATCAGTTAGATGTTGAAAAAGAAATTAAAAGTTTGAGAAAATAAATAAAGTTAATTAAGAGTTATTCTTGTGATAAAAAACAAGTTAAACAAGATAAATTGTTAGAAATTAAAGTAGAAAAACTGAGAAATTAGGTTATTGATTTAACAAAAGAAAACACCATATTGAAAGAAGAATTATTAAAAGCAAAAGTTTTTGAATATTTTTTAAATGGAAGAAGTCAGCAACTTAAGAATATTAGAGAAAATCAGGAATATAAGAATTAATAAGAATAAATTCAAAGAAAAAGGTGTTGTAAGTAAACAACTATTATTAAACAATAAACAAAGATCAAAAGTTTCAGTAAATCAAGAACATGTGTCGACTTCATATCGATGCAATACCTATCGTTGACTTCAAATCGACGCATCTAGAAAGTTACGTCGACTTCAACTCAACGCATATCCCTAAATAATAGTTTTCTTCTTATTATTATTCTGTAAATGATGTTTGTACAAAAGTTTTTACTAAGTGACATAAAACTAGAAGTTATTGGTTTAATAGACCACCACTCTTTTATCCCAAAGAGTATTATGAAAAATCATCATATACTTTCATCACCCTTTATAATGGAAAAAACAATGAGTCCAAGGTAACCTGGATCCCAATCTATTTTTTTTGTTTCATGTTCAAAATAAAACTATCCTTATACAAACCAGTTATGATATTTAGACAGTGGTTTCTCCAGGAATATGACTGAATATAAAGAATTGCTGGATAATTTCAATCCCAAAAATGACGCAAAGGTAATTTTTTGTGATTCCAATTATGGTCAAACCAAAAGTTATGGAATAAATAAAATTGGAGATATCATTTTCTCTAAAGTAGCTTATGTTGAAGGGCTTCAACATAATCTAATTAGTATTAGTCAACTGTGTGATGGTGAATTATATTCACTCAAAACCTTTATCAAATAGTCATCTCCATAAATAATATTATAGTATTATGTGGTTTTAAAAAAGGTAATATTTATGTAGTTGATTTTAGCTCAACAAAAAATAAAGTATGCCTGTTTAATGCTGAATTAAACATGAATGAGCTATGACATAAAAGGCTTGGTCATGTCAATCACAAGACCATAATTAAGCTTGCAAATGATGATTTGGTAAGAGGCTTACCGAAAGATAAATATTTAAAACTTAATCCTTGTAGGGCATGTTTGTAGGGTAGGCAAGTTAATCATCATTCAAAATAATTGGTAAGAATGATTCTTCTGGGATTTTATATCTACTATGTATGGATTTATTTGGTACTCTTACCACTCAAAATTTAGGAGGAAATTCTTATACTCTGATCATAATGGATGACTACTCAAGATTTAGCTAGTGTTCTTCTTAAGAGCTAAGTCTAAAACCTTTTGAATCCCCTCTAGATTCATCAAATAGAATCAATCTGAGTTTGATATTAAAGTGTCTTTGATAAGAAGTGATCATGACACAAAGTTTTAAAATCAATTGATTTGTAGATTCTGTAAGGATGAAGGAATTAGACAAAACTTTTCAGTCTCTGGAACTCCTTAATAAAATAGAGAGACTGAAAGGAAAAAAAATAGAACACTTATTGAATCTGGAAGAAACATATTAGTTGAGTAAAATTTGCATAGGTCCTTTTGGGCTGAAATAGTAAAACACTACTAATTTTGTTCTCAATAGAAGCCTCATTCACAAGTCCAAGTTAAATACTCCTTATGAAATTTTGAAAGATATAACACCTATAGTCTCTTTGAAAGTATCAAGTGTCTACCTAAATCACCTAGAGGGAGGGGGGGTGAATATGTGATGTTTGCATCTTTTTGCGGAATAAAAATATCTTAAAAAACAAGCACACAAACGCAGAGATTTATAGTGGTTCCCCGTATTGGGTACATCCACTATCCCGCCTCACCTATCTAGCACGAAGGGATAGACCTTTCTCAGATTATCACAATCTTACAACTCGGAGCAACGCTCCTACACCTCGATCCACAACCGGATATACACCTCCACAAACCAGATCTACAAACTCGATCCACACATGAATCTACAATCTCGATCCACCAACGGATCTACACTCGGAAGAACAAACTTCCTACAATCTCAGAGACAAAGCTCCTACAAAGGTTAAAACAAATTTTACAAGTACAATAAAAAGTTTATACTTCCAGATCTGAATACTTCAAGGGTCTTCCTTCTTGAAACTTGAAAAACTTGATGAAGAAGGTTGAGGAAGAAAACCGAGAAGGCTGATCTTAAACCTAGGATCCGACCCGATCAAATCGATGTTGAATAATCTTGAATCTTGGATCAGTCAAATCTTTTCTCTTGATGAATTGTTGGATCGGTAGAGAGCGGCAGAGAAGATTTTCGACAATGACGTACGACTTCTCCCGATTTTTGGAAAGAGCGATTAAGCGATTACTGAAAATATTCTTCTTGTAATTAGGGTTAGAGAATCCGATTGAAAAGAATATATATATATATATATATATAGCATCTTCAACGGTCAAGAGTCATTAAGGAAAGATCCACTAATGGATCAATCATCATTAACTTAGAATAATTTGAAATCCTGTCAGAATATATAGAAAGAAAAATCCGCAAGTCCATTTCTCGAGAAGAAGTAGATTTCTCGAGAAATGAATAGCTTTCTCGAGAAATGACTTGACTTCTCGAGAAATGACTTGAAGAAAATTTTCTGTGAAGTAGAATACTGATTTCTTGAGAAGGATATTATTTCTCGAGAAATGGTTTGCTTTCTCGAGAAATAATATGGCTTCTCAAAAAATTTACTTAACGATAATTCTATAAACTGATGTATTGATTTCTCGAGAAAAAGACTTAGCTTCTTGAGAAATGATTTCGACTTCTCGAGAATTACTGTGCATTTCTCGAGAACTAACTTGGCTTCTCGAGAAATATTCAGGGCATTTCTCGAGAAAAGTACTTAGAGTATTTTTCAGACAATTTCCCGAGAATTCTTATGGTTTCTCGAGAACAGCTATGTTTTCTCAAGAAATTTACTTAGACTTCTCGAGAAATACATTCCATTTCTCGAGAAATGGACTTAGGAAATTTTATCTGAAAAATTTTCTTTTCTTCTTTGTTGAAACCAACAACCCTTCCTTTCTTCCATTTCTTTAGTACTTGAACATAAAGTGCATCCCAATAGAGAGGTTACACATGTGTCAACACTATGGATCACACAATGAGGGATTATATTGTACGGTCCTGTGTTTAGTTACTTATTGTAAACTGACATTGGTCTACACTTAGCAATATTGACCTGCAAGCACTCAACTAATAGATAGCATCAAATACAAGCTTAATTCATCTTAGTTCAAGAGTGACTTCACACAAATCTGGGTTATTGTGATACAATACCCAATAATCTCCCCCTATTTGTAGAAGTCAGAACCCTTCGCACTAAGGTGAATTATACCAAGATATTTAAAGGATTGAAAAACAAGCAAAATAAGGTATATAAAGACAGAAGAGAATTAATAAGATCATAAAAATTCAAAATTTTATGTATGTATAGAATTTGTCCATTGATACATCCAGATCCACAAGATTCTACACTATAGCTAATCTCCAATCATTTGAATTGCTACTGATGTTATCTTTCCTTCTTTTCTTGTTGTCTTTTCTGATAGCTGTAAGGTTTGGGGTGGTACTTTGGAGGTCGAGGAGGAGTTGTAGGATTGTTTCTGCCATATTATCTATCATAGATCCTCCTCTTAGTCAAAGATTTTCATACAACTCCCATTCCTTATGACTGTAATAATCATCTTTGTTTTCATTATATTCTACCACCAGCTTCAAGGTATCCAGAATGAGAGATTTAGAAGTAGGACTTCATACTTCAACAAATTCTTTTTCTTTCCTCTGGGCAGCTGTTTGGCTTGGGATGGATCTGCTGGCAGAGGCACCCTCACCATATTTTCTCTTCTTCTGCACTGGAATCTCAAGAGGTAGATCTTGATGTAACTCAGGCAATTCTAAAGTCCATACATGAAAATAACTATCAGGATGAAGTTCAAACTGTTGAGGTTCAGGAGAGAAAGTAGGCTTGAAGATATTTTGATCAAGTTGAGGAGGTGGAGCCTCAGTTGGGTCAACCTGAAAATCTGGGAAGATTTTGTTGTGCATCCACACAATAGACTCAAAAGTATATAAGTTTACATCTTTAATCTGGTTTTCCACACTTGTATTTATCTCTTTCAACTGATCACCCCACTGACTTTTCATATCTAGCATCTTCTTTTCTAGAAATTCTTTAACTTTATCCTCCCCCTTTCTGACTTCTACAGAGAGGGTCACTACGGCATCTTCTTTGAATTTTCCCACTTCTTCACAAGTTTTGAAGTTTTATTCTTCAGTCTTCTTTAGCAATAGAATCTGATTGTTTGCCACTGTAACGGCTTGTTCCACGACCTGACCAATACTAGTGATAGTGTGGTCTATAGCCTTGCCACCAATGTTCAGTAGTCTTTTAAATTCATCTGTATTATGCTGAATTTTAGCAAACTCTCTGCTCATTGATAGTTTTAACTTCAAGAAAACCTAAACACTTAGGGGGGGTGAATAGGTTCTTTTTCTTGTTTTAACTTAAGGCAGAATTTAACTACAGTTCTTTAATATAAATCAGATATCTCTACAGTTAACACAGCACATGCAATCACAGAATCTAAAATAACAAAAGCATCACAGATTGCACAGAGATTTATAGTGGTTCCCCAAGGTCTGGGTACATCCACTTTCCCCCTTCACCTATCTAACAGTGTGCTAGATTCGGCCTAACTTCTTCCTTCTTCTCAGATCCACAGATCTTACAGCTCAGAACCCTGAAAGGTTCCTACAACTCAGAACCCTATAAGGTTCCTACAACTCAGGCTAACAACCCTACCTCAGCCTTGCTACCAGGCCTACAACTCAGAGAACCAATTCTCCTACACTCAGGCTCAATCAGCCTTACCTCGGACTTGCCACAAGGCCTACAACTCAGAGATCAAAATCTCCTACACTCAGCCTTTATAACATAGGCTTACAACTCATATCTTTGAAAAGATCCTACAGAATTTGATAAGTAATTTGATGGTCTCTTACCCTTGTTGAGAGAGAAAGGATAAGAGGATTCTTGATCAGTTTCTTGATGAGACTGATGACTGAAATCAACCTGTGCTTAGCTTTCTTCAAAGCTTCTTAAATCTAAACTTAGTTGGGTTGATCTCCTTTGAAGTTGACTGACTGCCAGCTTCCTTCTTGGATTCTAGATATGGATCTGGATCTTCTTAGTAGATTAGTTCTGGATCTACTTCTTAAGAGACTTGTGATTGTCTCCTTCTTGACTTCAAAATAGCTGGAGCTCTCTCTCCCCAAATCTTCTGAAGTTTCTTCTGAATTATGGAATGAATTCTCCTTAGACAAAATCTGAGTGGATGAACACTACAGAATGTCTTCTTAGATCTTCTCATGAAGATCTTCTTCTGTGACTTGCACTTTCTTGATCAGAGATCAATCTCACAATAGTTGTGTTAGTTGTATGTATGATCAACCTATTGTGTGTCTTTCTTCTTCTGAATCCATCTATATATAGAATTCATCCATGGTAACCGGCTGATCTGGTTTCTAACTAACTTCTGACAAGTCTGACAGCTTCAGTAAACCTGTTGTAACTCACAGCTGTCAAGTCCACAAACAGTTCTTGAGCCTTTGTCTCTGTCAGCAAAGCGTCGAGACTGACTGTCTTAAAGTGTCGAGACAATCTGTCAATATGTGTCGACACAAGTGACTTAAGTGTCGACACAGACTTTGGTGATGTCGACATAGCTGCCTTGATGTCGACACAGCTTCTTGACACTGCATCTTAAGAATGTGTCAACACTGATTATTTGTGTCGGCACAATCACTTCTTCACTCTACAACAATTAACTATGTTTAAACTCTGCTGTGTGTCGACACAAGTCCTGTGTGTCGACACAGTTGTTGTAGACTAAGAATTCTGTGTGTCGAAACTGCCTCCAGGTGTTGACATAGTTGATGTCGACTCTGCTTCTGTGTGTCGACACAGTCTCCCGGTGTCGACACAGTTGATGTCGACTATATATTCTGTGTGTCGACACAGTCTCCCGGTGTCAACACAGTTGATGTCGACTATGCTTCTGTGTGTCGACACAGCCTTTTCCAAGTGTCGACACAAACTTGCTGAAGTGTCGATACAGCTTCCTCTGGTGTCGACACATGGACTTAGAAACTTTTTCCTTCATTTTAGCCAATACTTATCCTGCACATATAAACTCAGAATAACATCAAATACACCTTAATGTATATCATTGAGCTAAGTGAGGCTTCTCCAAATCAGGTACACATTTTCCAATATACCAAACAATCTCCCCCTATTTGGAGAAGTCATAACCCTTTTGTCAATGATATACATCACTTATGATAAATAAACATGATGATATGTATAAGCATTTTTAATAGGGTAACTTACAAACAAAACAAATAATAAACTATCATCACAGAATAAGGATGCAAATAAAAAGAACATGAAACATTGTTTTTTTTATTATCTCAAAAAGTTTCTTAACACTGATTACATAGATTTCTTTTAAACTAAGAATTACATAGTTCTAGAAACATCTAGTAAAACTAAACTAAGACTGGGCTGGCTCCTTGATGACTATTCCTTTTCCTGATTTAATCTGAGCCTGCACAGAAGGTTCTATATCTTCAATGATCTTCATGCCTTTCAAATCAGCCTTCTTTTGTGCTTCAGCCTTAATCCTTTGCCTTTCAAAGTAATGAAAAGGCTTAGAGAAATACTTGCTAGGCTCCTGTGCATCAGAAGGTAGCTTCCCAATCTTGGTCTTCCTTCTGTACTGAACTATGGCTTCTTGCCTAGCCTCATACTTCTGCCACTCCTGCTCATTATACCATTTACCCCTTTCATGAACTTGGTCTTTGACAGCTTTTCAGGCAGTTAATATGATATTTCTAGATTTGGGGCTCTATTGCTCAAAATCAGATTTTAACTCTGCCTGCTCTCTAAATCTTTTCTTTGATAATTGAGCATCTTGCTGAGCTTTCAGACCAGCTTCTGGCATATCTACCTTTTCAATAATAACATTAGTAACTGGTAGAGGAGGGATGTACATAGACTGAACTTGTTGATGTATCATCTCAAGATCTACAGGGGGGTAAATAACTTGGGCAACCTCAGGTTGATCACCTTCAAGTTGAGCTGGTTGCACACCTGACTCAGCCACATTATCATCATCACATAAGGGTGGATATCCCAGAGTGGCTCTAATGATGTTGGTTACCCATTTGGCATGATCAGAGCCAGCATATACTATCACCATCTCCCCCTTTATGACTTCTCTGGCCACATGTTCTCTCAAATCATCTTTTTGAAATCTGATTTGCCCATCTAGGTAATTGATACCATCCTTAAAGAATGGCTTTAACTTTTTAAGCTGAGCCGAAATTGTTTGCTGAGAAGTAGTAATAACTGTTTTAAAGGAATCCAATGCTTCCTGTAGCTTCTTATCAAAATCTTCTTTCTCCTTATTTCTTGCCTCTGTCAGTGAAATAACTGTATTCCTTACTTCAGTGACTATCTCATTGTGAGATTCAGTCAGATTATCATTCATTCTTATTTGATTTTCAAGGACATAGCCTTGTTTGACAGCAATTTCATCCACTTATTTCTTTATTTATGCTTGTTGCTTTGCTAGAAATACCACAACATTGCCCCCCTTGTGGAAGCAATCTGTCATTTCTTTCTTATTCTGATTGACCTCAAATCTGATTGAATTTATGTCTTGGGCTAGATCAAATTGAAGAGCCTTATGGCTTTCATCCATATATTTTTCCATAGCCAATCTCTGCACATCCAATTTTACTTGTAAATCTACCAAAAATTTGTTGTAATCAATCTCAGGGGCTGGTTGGGATGTAGTTGCTTGCAAAGCCTTCTTATAGGTCCGGCTTCTTCGCTTAAAAACCATTAGTTTTCTTTTCTTAACACTTGCTATCTCCTCATCCTCTGAATCATAAGAACTAGCAATATCAACTCTTTCTTTAGGACTAGGAGGCAGCTTCTTTTCAGTCCCATGCCGCACCTCCTTAATATTAGCCTGCTCCCCCTCAACTGCTGCCCCCTCTATGTCTGGAAACAACTCTTCCATAGTGAACTCTTGTTGGTTATGAACTGGTGAGAGTTCTTTTTCAACAACATCAGCAAGTCCAGAAGTATCAAGATCAGTTTGTAGAACTATTTCTTTTGATAAGTTGATTCTGTCTTCCTCCTGCACCTGTGCAGACTGTGGCTCCCCCTGTAACTGTGCATGCAATGTGTCTTCCTGCACATGATCATGATCGGTAATCTCATGGACTGGTGATTTTTCTACAGTCTCCATATCAGGTATGTCCTTTGAGAGGACCATATCCCATCTGGATATTATCATGATATCCATCCTTCTTATATGATTTATCTTAGTTCCTGGAAGCTGATTCATTACCTCTGGAATTGCTCCAGCCAGGTATAAGCTCATTAATCTAGCCAAATTAGGCCTTTTGATTCCTTCTTTTATCTTCTCAAACAGAACTGCAGACCAGTCTGTATTAATCTTATAGATTATCCTTATCATTAGACTGAACATAAAGACAGATAGCCTATCATGTCCTCCTGGTTTACACAAAATAACCTTTCCTACCACTTCATATAGAAATTTGCCTTGTTGATTCATTCCTTTTCTGTTGATTGCTGCTCCAATCTTCATGGCTGGATCCAATCCACACCACTGAAGGGCTTCCCTTGTCTTTGAGGCTGGGACCTCTTCTTCATCCTGGATTCTTGGAAGGTGAAGAATCTTTCTTAAACTCTTCAGAGTAAGTTTGACTTTATTACCATGAATTGTCGATTTAATCTTCAGTCCAGTGGAATCCACTGTTGCAGCAGCATAGAATTCAAATACTTCTCTCTTCCAGATCTTTGTAGGTTCAGAAATAAGGAACTCTAACCCATTATCAGTAACAAGGGTAATGACCCCTTTAATCTCTGTCGCCGCATCATCAAAAGCATTGCGCACCAGCTCGTAGCCTTCGTTAATGTTATCTTCAATCTTTGGCTCCATTGGAAAGGAGAGAAAACTTGAATATAGAGAAGAGAGTTTGTCGACATAAGGGTTTAGTCTCGAAAATCTGGAGAGCATGTCGACAGAATACTTTCTCGACCTATTTATATCCTTTTAAACAATGAAAGTCAAAAGGCGGGCAAAAACTGTCTAAATGTGTCGACACTGTTGGAAAGTGTCGACACATACTTCTATTGTCTTGACCACAGCGATGACTACTATGTGTCGACACTAATTGATGATATGTCGACACAGGACATACTTAGTAGTTCATCAGAAATTCTGTGTCGACTCTTATTACAAGTGTCGACATAATTTCTGGAGGTGTCGACACCATTACTCTGGTTGTGTCGACACAACTTTTCTGGATGTGTCGACACTTTGTCCCTTAGGTGTCGACACTATGATACTGTGTTGACACAATTTCCCTGAATTGTCGACACTACTCCTCTGTGTCGACACATTATTACTGAATGAGTCGACACAATTTTACTTAGCCACATATGTTAATCTAACATATGATCAACATTCCTAATTCAATTTTAAATCTATTGAATTTAGTTTCATCTAGAGGCTTAGTAAATACATCTGCAATTTGATAATCTGTCTTAACAAATGCTAGTGAGATGTCCTCTTTCTCTACATGTTCTCTAAGAAAATGGTATCTTATTTCTATATGCTTGGTTTTACTATGTGAAATAGGATTATTAACAATAGAAATAGCACTAGTAGAATCACAAAATAAAGGTGTTCTACTTACCTGAATACCATAGTCTTCTAACTGGTGTTGAATCCACAACAGCTGTGCACAGCAACTTCCTACTGCCACATATTCAAACTCAGCAGTGGAAATGTTCACACTAGTCTACTTCTTACTGCTCCAAGATATCAATCTTCCTCCTAGAAATTGACATGTACCTGTAGTACTTTTACTATCTTCTTTACAACCTGCAAAGTCTGCATCTGAATAGCCTGTTAGTAGAAAATCTCTATTCCTAGGGTACCAAAGGCCTAGATTAGGTGTGCCCTTTAGATATCTCAAAATTCTCTTTACTGTAGTGTAATGAGATTTTTTAGGGCATGCTTGGTACCTAGCACAGACACATGTTGCATACATAATGTCTGGTCTACTAGCAGTGAGATATAGTAGAGAGCCAATTATTCCTCTATATAAAGACTCATCTACAGGCTTACCTGCATCATCTTTGCATAAAGACATACTTGTTCACATAGGAGTTCTCATGGTGGAGGATGATTCCATACCATACTTCTTAATTAACTCCTTGGAGAGCTTAGACTGGGATATGGACAAGCCATCATCAGTCTGTCTTACTTGGAGTCCCAAGAAGTACTTAAGTTCCCCCATATTGCTCTTTTCAAACTTTCCTTGCATAAGTTTAGCAAACTTCTTGCAAATGTTGTTTTCTATAGACCCAAATATTATGTCATCTACATAAATCTGGACTAAGATTATCTTACCTTTGGATTCCCTTGGGAATAGAGTTTTGTCTATTTTCCCTCTTGAGAATTTGTTCTCAATAAGGAAAGTAGACAGGGTTTCATACCAAGCCCTTGGGGCTTGCTTTAACCCATACAAAGCTTTCCTAAGTCTATAAACATAATCTGGTTTAAGAGAATCTACAAAACATGTAGGCTGCTCTACATAGACTTCTTCTTTTAGATTTCCATTCAGGAATGCTGATTTTACATCCATTTGGAATACTTTGAATCCTTGATATGCTGCATAGGCAAGGAACATTCTGATTGCTTTCAGTCTTGCTATTGGGGCAAAGGTTTGATCAAAGTCAATACCCTCTTCCTGTCTGTATCCTTTTGCAACAAGTCTTGCTTTGTTCTTCACAATGATTCCATTCTCATCCATTTTGTTCCTAAAGATTCACTTATTCCAATGATGTTGTGGTCTTTTGGTTTAGGAACTAACTCCCAGACCTTGCACCTTCTAAAATGATTCAGCTCCTCTTGCATGGCCTCAATCTAATGTGGGTCTAGAATAGCTTCTTCAAATTTCTTTGGCTCCAGTTAAGATAGGAAGCTTGAGCAAAGCACTGTGTTCAAGTTCCTGCTTCTGGTTTGCACTCCATGTCTTAAATCACCAATTATCTGATTTGCTGGATGATCCTTTAAGTGTCTAACTGCTGGAGGTAGTCTCTCTTTAGGCTGAATACCTCCTATTTCTGTAATGTGTTCCACCTCTTGGTTTTCTTCAACTTATAGAGAATCCTCTACTCCCCCTGGACAGCATCCACCATTTTCCATTTGTTGATCTGCAGTTGAATCTTCTGCAATGGAAAGCTTGTCCATTCTCTCTTTTATACCTGTTGGACTGCATGAACTACAAGGCAACTCACTGTTGATCAATCTAGTTTCATCAAATACAATATGTACAGATTCTTCTACAACTTGAGTAATCAAGTTGTAGACTCTATAAGCCTTACTATTGTTGTTATACCCAACAAATATCCCATCTTAGGATTTGGCAGCAAACTTAGTTAAATAAGACTTGCCATTGTTAAGGATATAACACTTGCAACCAAAGATCCTAAAATAGGATAGATTTGGTTTTTTACCTTTCATAATCTCATAGGGAGTCTTTTTGTGGTACTTAGTGATAGAAGCCTTGTTGAGCACATGACATGCAGTGTTTACTGCCTCAGCCCAGAAATATTCTGGGAGAGAAGTGTCACTCAATAGTGTTCTACCAGCCTCAATCAATGTTCTATTCTTCCTTTCAGCAATACCATTTTGTTGTGGTGTTCTTGGTGAGGAGAATTCTTGGAAAATCCCAAATTCTTCACACAGTCTTGTCATACTTTCAGATTGAAATTCAGTGTCATGGTCACTTCTGATTTTGACCACTGTACTATCCAGTTCATTCTGAATTTATTTGACAAAACTATGTAAAACACTTGAGGTTTCTGATTTATGTCTCAGAAAGAACACCCAGGAATATCTAGAATAATCATCTACCACCACAAAAGTGTAGACCTTCCTACCTAGACTATGAACTGGCATAGGACCAAAAAGATCCATATGTAAGAGGTATAGACACCTCACTGAATCCTTGTTTTCAAGGCTATGAAAGGAGGATTTTGTCTGCTTGCCTTTTTGACAAGCTGAGCATATCCCATCCTTTATACACTTAACTTGAGGACCATTCCTTACTAACTCTTTGCTAAAGAGTTGGCCAATTGTTTTGTAGTTAAGATGGGCCAGCCTCTTATGCCATTTGACACAATGAGAGGCTCTCTCATCAGCTACAAGACAAATAGGAGAACCTTTGTTCTAACACTCAAAATTGAGACAGTACACATTCCTCTTTCTATATCCTGTCAAAATGATCTTTTAATCACTTGACCTCTTGATATGACATCAATTCTTAACAAATGAAATGTCATATCCTAAATCACTCAGCTGACTTATGCTTATAAGGTTGTGTTTCAAACCCTTCACATAGGCCACTTGAGTGACAGTAATCTGGTTACTAGAAATATTACCAAATCCTTTGATGATGCCTTTTTCAGAGCCACCAAAGATTACTTTAGGCCCATTTAAGATAGGCAAGTACTCCTTCAGCAATCCCTTTATTCCAGTCATATGCCTGGAACATCCACTGTCCAAGTACCATATAGGGGTATGGTGACTTGGACTCACCTGCAACAAAGAATTACTTTCCCTTAGAACCCAAGTAAGTCTTGGGTCCTTTGTTCAAGTTAGCTTCATACATACCAACTTTACCTGCTGCTCTTCTAACAGGCAGACTGTTATTCTTCCTGACACTAGTGTTGTGCCAGTAATTTATGGCATAATGACCTGTCTTGCCACAGCACCAACATTCATACTTATTATATCTATTTTTATATACATCAACTCTTTTGTATTGTGCTGGTACTGCTGCAGCTACACCTACAGTTATCTTTAAAACATGGGGTTTATGAACATGGGCTGCCTTATTGACATAAACACCCTTGTCATTCAGAACCCCAGTCTTATCATGACCTTGAGTATTCTCAAAGTCATACTTATTAGAAGGCTCATGCACCTTTCTAAAAACTACAGGGACTTTAAAATTCAGTGGCTAGACAGAGGCTTTGCCTTTTCTCTTGAATTGGACAACCCTGGTGTTACCCTTAAAGCCTATTCCAGCCTTATTCTTTTTAGCCACAAACTCATCTATTAAAGGTAAAACTGATTTTGGTTTGGAATAACTAGCCACAAAATCTTTCTCCTTTTGAAGTCTGACTTCCAGACCTTTAATTAGATCATTTTTGTATGTGATTGTACCTATCTGAATAACTGATATAGTTTTCAGTTTGGCAACCTCATTCAATTTTTGATCCAACTCTTTCTCTAAACCAGATGCAGCCACCTTAAGATCTGCAATTTCCTTAGTCTGAGTTTTGGCCAGGTTCTTACGTTTCTTTAGTGCTTGCAACAAGTCCCCATATTCATCTAACAGCTGATGAATATCACCTTCAGACTCAGATCCATCCACATCACTTGATGTAGATGTAGCTGACTCTGTGTCTGTACTATAAACTGAATTACTAGACAAACATTGTACCTTGCTAGGACCAAGCTGATCCTGGCATTTGTCTTCTTATGATACAGCCATCAGTCCAATACACTGATGGTCTTCTTATTCATAGATGGAGTCCAGCAATTGCATAAACTCATCTTCTTCATCAGCTGCATAAAGACCAATATATGCCTCAGCTTCAGATTCGTACTCTGAAGTTGATTGATCTGTCAAGCTTTTTTCCTTCTTAGCAATAAAGGATTTCTCCTTCTTGCTCTTCTGTTGATTCTTTCTTTTATCAGCAAACTCCTTTCTTTTGTAAGGACATTCAGCCACAACATGTCCAAGCTTATTACAGCAATATCAAACTATCTTTGATGTTGTAGATTTGCTAGGCTTAGACCTGCTCTTGTCCTTCCTTGATGACTTTCTCTTTTGATAATAGTCATCAACTAGCTGTGATATTGAGTGCCTAGATTTCCATTACTTCTTCTTCATGAATCTCTGAAACTGCCTTGTAAAGGCAGCAAAATCTGCATCTGAATCACTGCTATCTGAATTTTGGTTGTCTGAATTATCTAAGGTAATTTCAGCAACTTCCCTCAGAGGTGATGGAGACATCCTCCTATTCTTTCTAGTGGCTTCAACCTTGAAGGCCACAGACTTTTCTTTATGCTCCCCTTTAGCATTTCTTTCTTCCTCTTTTATAGTCATTAGTTGCATTTCATAAGACAATAACTTTCCAAATAAAGTTGGAGGTGAAATATCTACAAGCTTGGCCACTTCCCTAATGGCACAAATCTTGGTGTCCCAATCCTTTGTCAAGGATCTTAAGAATTTATCATTCAGTTCATATGTACTGAAGACTCTTCCATAAAACATCAGTTCATTTACAATTCTGTAGAACTTCTTATAGCACTCAGATATGTTATCTGTCTTCCCTTATCTGAAGCTTTTATATTCCCGATTTAGCATAGACTTTCTATCTTGTCTAACTTCTTCAAACCCTCCATGTAGACTATCAAAGTGTCCCACATTTCTTTAGAGGTCTTGCAGTGAATCAAATTCTGAAAGGTTGAATCATCTATGACACTTACTATGATATTCTGAGCTCTTTTATCCATATTTGCCAGTATAATCTCATCCTTAGTCATCTCAGAAAAATCCTTGGGAGTTCTCTGATTTGCATCTAGAACAGATACCTTCATTGGAACATAATGACCTTCTTTTACTGTAATATAGATCCTTGGGTTAGAAGCCTCCATAAATAACCTAACCCTTTCTTTCCATATTCCAAATATCTCCTTCTTACAGATGGGTAATTTCATAGAACCTAGTTCCTTGTGATTTTCTCCAGAACCCATTTTCTTGATTCTTAATTCTGCCTTAGGGATCTAACTCAGACTGTTAAGTCCTTCTTTGAGTAACCTCCCTCTGATATCACTTGATAGTTTAAACTTCAAGACAACCTAAACACCTAGAGGGGGGGTGAATAGGTTATTTTCCTTGTTTTAACTTAAGGCAGAATTTAACTACAGTTCTTTAATATAAATAAGATATCTCTACAGTTAACACAGCACATGCAATCACAGAATCTAAAATAACACAAGCATCACAGATTGCACAGAGATTTATAGTGGTTCCCCAAGGTCTGGGTACATCCACTTTCCCCCTTCAACTATCTAGCAGTGTGCTAGATTCGGCCTAACTTCTTCCTTCTTCTCAGATCCACAGATCTTACAGCTCAGAACCCTGAAAGGTTCCTACAACTCAGAACCCTATAAGGTTCCTACAACTCAGGCTAACAGCCCTACCTCAGCCTTGCCACAAGGCCTACAACTCAAAGAACCAATTCTCCTACACTCAGGCTCAATCAGCCTTACCTCAGCCTTGCCACAAGGCCTACAACCCAGAGATCAAAATCTCATACACTCAGTCTTTATAATATAGGCTTACAACTCAGATCTTTGAAAAGATCCTACAGAATTTGATAAGTAATTTGATGGTCTCTTACCCTTATTGACAGAGAAAGGATAAGAGGATTCTTGATCAGTTTCTTGATGAGACTGATGACTGAAATCAACCTGTGCTTAGCTTTCTTCAAAGCTTCTTGAATCTGAACTTAGTTGGGTTGATCTCCTTTGAAGTTGACTGACTGCCAGCTTCCTTCTTGGATTCTAGATATGGATCTGGATCTTTTTAGTAGATTAGTTCTGGATCTACTTCTTAAGAGACTTGTGATTGTCTCCTTCTTGACCTCAAAATAGCTGGAGCTCTCTCTCCCCAAATCTTCTGAAGTTTCTTCTGAATTCTGGAATGAATTCTCCTTAGACCAAATCTGAGTGGATGAATACTACAGAATGTCTTCTTAGATCTTCTCACGAAGATCTTCTTCATTTACTTGCACTTTCTTGATCAGAGATCAATCTCACAATAGTTGTGTTAGTTGTGTGTATGATCAACCTATTGTGTGTCTTTCTTCTTCTGAATCCATCTATATATATACTTCATCCACGGTAACCGGCTGATCCGGTTTCTAACTAACTTCTAACAAGTTTGACAGCATAAGTAAACCTGTTGTAACTCACAGCTGTCAAGTCCACAAACAGTTCTTGAGCCTTTATCTCTGTCAGCAAAGCGTCGAGACTGACTGTCTTAAAGTGTCGAGACAATCTGTCAATATGTGTCGACACAAGTGACTTAAGTGTCGACATAGACTTTGGTGATGTCGACATAGCTGTCTTGATGTCGACACAACTTTTTGACACTACATCTTGAGAATGTGTCGACACTGATTATTTTTGTAGACACAATCACTTCTTCACTCTACAGCAATAACCTATGTTGAAACTCTGCTGTGTGTCGACATAAGTCCTTTGTGTCTACACAGCTTTTGTAGACTAAGAATTCTGTGTGTCGACACTGCCTCCAGGTGTCGACACAGTTGATGTCGACTCTACTTCTGTGTATCGACACAGTCTCCCGGTGTCGACACAGTTGATGTCGACTATATATTCTGTGTGTTGACACAGTCTCCCGGTGTCGACACAGTTGATGTCGACTATGCTTCTGTGTGTCGACAAAGCCTTTTCCAAGTGTCGACACAAACTTGCTGAAGTGTCGACACAGCTTCCTCTGGTGTTGACACATGGACTTAGAAACTTTTTCCTTCATTTTAGCCAATACTTATCCTGCACATATAAACTCAGAATAACATCAAATACACCTTGATGTATATCATTGAGCTAAGTGAGTCTTCTCCAAATCAGGTACACATTTTCCAATGTACCCAACACTCATCTATTTCTCTAGAGTAGATACTTTATCAGTAACTTATTTGAGAGACTTATCAAAGTACTATCTTTGCTTTGTAAGCATAGATTCTATTTTACCCAACAGGGTGTCTTCAGGAATAATATCAGCTATAGGAGGTGGAGGAGGTAGAGCTGGAGGTATCCATACTGGGATTTCTACAATTACAACTATACTTCTCCCTCTTTGGGTAGAATTCATGACATCTCCTTCCTCTCCAAGAATAATAGGCATAAAAAAATCTAAGTTCCTGAGAGGAGGTTCTGCTGTTTCTGGAGTAATTTCTTACTCAGAGAGCAAATCAACATACTCCCCCTCAATATGTTCCTGGGGCTGAGAATTTTCTGGAGTTTCTACAGGGATATCTTCAGGGATCTATGCAGGAGTCTTGTCAGGAATTTCTTCAGGAATATCTTCAGAAACCTTTTTAGGAGACTTTTCAGTAGTCTCTTCAGGGGGAAGAACATGGGTTCATTTGATGTTAGAATTTCAATCATCCTGTTAATGTCCTCTATAGTAGTATACAGTAGAGTGTCTTGATCAGAGGAGGAGTGAACATTCAAACCAGATCCACCATCACCCATAGAGGTGCTCTGCTCATCATCAGACTGAGCTAGACTGTCTTCTACTATTGTCTCAACATCATCTACAAATTGCTCTGGAATCTGGTCTATAATAGCATCTGTTTGAACCTCTGTCTCTGGTACTTCAAGAACTGAAAGATCAGGCCCCCCTCAGCAACTGCACCAGATATATCAGTTGTATCAGTGTGAGGAGGAGATAGGATCATGTCCTCATCATCTACTATAATTCTTGGAGCTGGAGGAGCTTGGCCTGGCCTTGGGATTCTGATCTCCCATCTCTGGATGGAGGAAATAGATATTTTCTTCAGGTGGTGAATTATCATACCTATGGATATGTCAAAGACCTCAGGGTGAGCTTGATTCAAGTATAGAGAAATAATTCTTCCAAAATTTGGTGCTTTCAAGATTTCTTTAATTTTCTAAAACAATATGTTCCCATTGGAAGTTTTTCTACAGACCACAACAGTCATCAAATAGAAAAAAAATCTGAAGAAATATATCCAATAGACCCTTTTTTGCATAGAACAACCTTGTTTAGAACGTCGACCAAAAGTTTACTTTTATCTGTCATATGCTGTCTTCTAACTGAAGTGGTGGATTGGGGAAGACCACAAAAGGAGAAGGTTCTTGAGTAATCATCTGCTTCTAGATAGTATTCCTCTTCAACTGATGGAAGTCTAAGGAACTCTGTCAATGAAGATGGCTTGACTTTGATCTTGATGTCTCTGATTGAGCTCTTCAGTAATTTCCCAGACCTCTTGACCTTGGCATTTCTTAAAAACTCCTCAACTTCAGGTAATAACACCTTATAGGGTTGTTCCAGGATGAAGGTGAGGCCGGCGGCTTCCAGTAGTAGCAGAACATTCTTGAAGTCGTTTGAAATTACCTCTATGCCTGCGTGAACGAATTCACTGCCCACACTGATCTTGGAAGATGGATCCATCGATTGCAGAGAATGAGAAATTTCTTATTCGTCGGAGAAGAGGCGGTGGATTTTGTGAGAGAGACGACTGAACGCTCTGGTGGAACTGAAGAGTTTTCTCGGGAGAGGCTATTCGAATTTGTGGATTTGGATTTCTATGGACTTATCTATTTATATAAAATTACAAATTTTGAAGAAATAAGAAAAGCATTCCTGGAACGGCGGTTCAAATTCTTCAGAAATTTGTCCTGTCAAATTAGGGCATTTCTCGAGAAAAAAGATTCCTTTCGAGAAATCCATAAGCCATTTCTCGAGAAATAGAAATGATATTCCGAGAAGTCCAGAAAGCTTTTCTCGAGAAATATAGAGGATTTCGAGAAATCCAGTCTATTTCTCGAGAAATCAAATGTTTCTCGAGAAATGAAAGTCTGTTTTCCGAGAAATTAAACTTGTTTTCGAGAAATCCACACAAGTTTCCAAGAAATACAAGATCTTCTTTAAATTTGTCCTTGACTTCAAATATGATCACTTCAGGATCCCATGTTGAGCATGCCAAGTTTTGTCTTAAAAAGGAGAACTTGGCCTCGTCCAGCGACTTCGTGAAAATATTTACCACTTGCTTGTCCGTTGGGACATAGCTGAGGGCTATGTCCTTATTCTCTACATTCTCCCGGATGAAATGGTAGCGTACTTCGATGTGCTTGGTCCGGGTGTGGGAGGCTGGATTGTTGGCGATAGCTATTGCGCTTGAAGAGTCTCAATACATTGGAATTTCTCTGAACTTCAAATTATAGTCTTCAAGTTGATTCCTTATCCAAAGAAGATGTGAGCAACAACTACCCGCAGAGATATACTCTGACTCGGCAGTAGATGTTGCCACACAATTTTGCTTCTTACTTCTCCAAGAGATAAGTCGTCTTTCGAGGAATTGGCACGTCCTAGAAGTGCTTTTCCTATCGTCACTGCTTCCTGCAAAGTCAGCATCTAAAAAGCCAATTAACTCGACATAATTACTTCTTGGGTACCATAAGTAAAGATTGGTTGTACCCTTATGGTATCTTAAAATACGCTTTGCAGCAATGTAATAAGATTCCTTATAGTTCACCTGATATCTAGCGCAGACACATGTTGAAAACATTATATCTGGTCTACTGGCAGTCAGATAGAGCAAGGATCCAATTATGCGTTTGTACTTGGTTTCATCAAAAGGTTTCCCTTTCTCATCCTTGTCTAGAGACACATTTGAACCCATTGGAGTCCTCATAGAGGTTGCGCTCTCCATTCCGAATTTCTTAAGAAGCTCCTTAGTGAACTTCGTTTGAGAGATGAAAATTCCATCTTCAGATTTCTTCACCTGAAGTCCTAAGAAATACTTCAGCTCTCCCATACTGCTCATTTCAAACTTCCCTTACATAAGTTTGGAGAACTTTTTGCAAAGGTAGTCTTCTGTATAGCCAAATATGATATCGTCGACATAGATTTGCACTAGCAAAATCTTGCTTTTAACTTCCCTAAGAAATAACGTCTTGTCTATCTTTCCCCTTGTGAACTTGTTCTCAAGAAGAAAGCTAGAAAACGTTTCATACCAAGCTCGGGGAGCTTGCTTTAAACTATATAGGGCTTTATTTCAGAAATAAACATAGTCAGGGAATTTAGAATTGACAAAACCTGGGGGTTGTGCTACGTATACTTCCTCTTTCAGATCCTCGTTGAGGAATGCTGACTTCACGTCTATTGGGTAGACGGTGAAGCCTTTGAGGGCAGCATACGCAAGAAGCAACCTGATTGCCTCGAGCCGAGCCACTGGAGCAAATGTTTGGTCGAAGTCAATCCCCGCTTCTTGTCTATAACCTTGCACTACAAGCCTGGCTTTGTTCTTGATAATTACTCCATTTTCGTTCAGCTTGTTTCTGAATATCCACTTGGTGTCTATCACGTTCTATCCATTTGGCCTGGGAACTAGCTCCCAGACTTTGCATCATTCAAATTGGCTGAGCTCCTCTTGCATTGCCATTATCCAAGCGACATCTTTGTTCGAATCCTCGAACTTCTTCGGTTCAACCTGAGACAGAAAGCTGAGATGCAAAATTTCATTAGTTGTACATCTTCTGGTTCTAATGTCGTCGCCTGGCTTTCCAATGATTTGATCAGCTGGGTGATCTCTTAGGTGTCGGAACCCTAGATTCTAGCCCTTCCTTCAGCAGGACCTGCAACATCTTGTGCAACCTCTATAGGTTGAGGCAATTCTTCCTCTAGTGATTCTTCATCCATCAAGCCTGGATCGACGATCTTGACTGAGCCTTGAATGTCTTCTTTGACTGGTTCATCCAAGCTAAGCTTTTTGAACCTGGTACCTACATATGCACCAATAACACTAGACGAGCTGTTATGGAGCATGTTAGTCTCATCAAATACAACATTTATAGACTCTTCTACCACCAGAGTTTTCTTGTTAAAAATTCTATATGCCTTACTATGGCTACTATATCCTAGGAAAATGCCTTCAAAACACTTTTCACCAAACTTTGTGTGGTAATACTTCCCATTATTAAGTACAAAGCATTTACTTCCAAAATTCTAAAGTAGGACACAGTCATTTTTATCCCCTTCAATAACTCGCAGGGGGTCTTACGATAGCTTTTGTTGATGAGTGCTCTGTTTTGCACGTGATAAGCCGTGTTGACTGCTTCAGCCCAGAAGTACTCTAGTAGTAAAGTGTCGTTCAACATAGTTGTAAAAGCTTCAATCAGGGTTCTATTCCTTCTCTCAGCAACTTCATTTTGCTGTGAAGTGCATGGGGAGGAAAACTCATGAAAAATACCATGGCTTTCACAAAATTTCATCATGGCACCGGACTCAAACTCTATTCGGTGGTCACTTTTGATTTTGACCACTAAGTAGTCCAATTCGTTCTGAATTTGCCAGACAAAATTAGTGAAAGGATCAAAGGTGCCTGACTTGTGTTTCAGAAAGAACACCCAAGTGAAATACAAGTAGTCATCAACAATCACTAACGTATAGACCTTCCCTCCTAAGCTGTGAATATGCATAAGACTGAATAAGACCATATGAAGTAAGTATAAGCTTCTTGAAGAATCTTTTTCAGCAATACCCTTGAAGGTAGCTCGTGTCTGCTTACCCATTTGACAGGAGTGACATGGACTCTCTTTAAGGCGTTAATGCTGGGGGCATTGCCCACTAAATTGTGATAAAATAACATCTTTATGTTTTTGAAATTGATATGTGCTAATCTCTTGTGTCATTGGTCATAGAGAGACGCACTATCTTTTGCAATAAAGTATACTGGAGGTAGAATTGTCTAAGTAAAAGGTAATTTAAACAAAAAATATTTCTGCTCCGAGTGCCCGTTAACCGTCTCCAAATTTGTAGACTAATTTATCAAACACTTGTCCTTGCAGAACTCAACGATGTAGCCTTTGTCACATTGTTGACTAATGCTTATGAGATTATGGTGTAATCCTTCAATATAAGACACGTCTGTGAAAGAGACTATGTCGTTGGAAATCATACCATAACCTTTTGGTGTTCCCCAGTCTGAACCTCCAAAGATGACTTTTGGTCTGTCTTTAACTGGGGTATAATCACGGAAAAGGCTTCTTGTCCCGGTCATGTGCCGAGAGCATCAACTATCCAAATACCAGATTGAAGTTCTATTGGCCTTTGGACATTCCTGCAAAAGTAAATCAGTTTACCTTAGGAACCCAAACGTATTTGGGTCCTTGGTTCCTAGTCTGCATACTCCCCTTAGGAGCATTAGCCTTGCGAGTGGTCGGTCTCGCATAGCTAACTCATGGAGTTACAAAATTGGCGGGGTTGTACCAGCAATCTACGCCAAAGTGACCAACTTTGCCGCAATACCAACAGTCAAACATGTTGTACCTTCTCGGGTACTCCTGTTTTACCTTTTTAGACTTAGGTCTGGCATGGGCACCGTACTTTGAGGTGGATGCCTCATGATTGCAGCATACACAAGGTTTTTGCACCTCCTTTTCCTTTTGTATAACGGGCTTGGATTTAGGTGCCTTCTTAATTTTATGACCATGAACATATGGACCATAAAGTTTCGGGGATGGGTCCATCCTTTATAGTGCGACTTAGGCTCTACATGAGTAGGCTGAGTATAGTGCCCATAGGACGACTCAAAATCAAACTTGTTCGTTGGGAAGATTGCCTTCTTAAATGAGGTTTGACCAAGATGAGCCTTCCCTTTCTCTTTGGCAGAGGCTTTCTTAGCAGCCTTACCTTTTTCCGCCTGGTGGCCAAGACCACTACCCTTCTTCGGAGCGGATAACTCATCAATGAGAGGGAGGATAGTCTTTTGCTTGGAGTAGCTCTCAACAAGCTTCCTCTCTACCAAAAGCTTTTCTTCCTGCTCATCAAGATATTTCTCTTTTAGACTTAACGTCATAGTAGAGCCCTTGAGTTCCTCTTTCAAGGAGTGAATTTCATCTCTGAGAGGCAATAATTATGTAATTTCTTCCTTCAGATTTGCTTCCACTACCTTGAGAGAGGCAATCTCTTTTAATTGCTTTTTGACTACCTTATGACATTTGTCAAAAGCCTTTAAAAGTTTTTCGTGTTGAACCATCAAATCAGAATCACCTTCCTCTTCAAAAGAGTAGCCATCATGACCATTCGAGGATGTTTCAGATTCAGAGAGTATAGTGTGCGAGTTTACCTTCCCGCGGTACTCAGAGTCACCCACTACCTCGTCAGATTGAGCCATAAGTCTGAAGTAAGCTTCTTCATTCTAAGAGCTAGACTCACTCGAGTCACTGTCATTGAGAGTCTTCGACTTCTTGGCGATGAAGCTCTTTTCTTCTCTCTTCTTCCCCTTTAAGGATCTCTTCTCGTCCTTCCTCGAGTTGTCCTTCTTCTTGTAAGGACACTCTGCAATCATGTGACCTATTTTATTACAAAAGTAGCAAACAACGTCAGAGGAAAACTATTTGTTCGGTTTAGATTTATACCTGTTCTCCTAATTGTAGCTTTTCTAGCACGATCACCGTCACGATGTAATATCCTTGAATCTGAAGAGAATGAATTATTTTTCATTTGTATCCTCTTGCTCAGCTGCTTCTTTAACTTCCTAGAGATTAAGGAAAATTCTCCATCTGATAGCTCGGAGCCTGACGTGCTGGGCTCAGAGTCTTTAGGAGTGTCTGGAGCTTGTGTCCTTATAGGTGACACAGCTTTAGACTTCCTTGAGCCTTCAACCTTTAGGTATATAAACTTCTCTTTGCTTAAAGATCGGTTGGCTTGCTCCTCCTTCTTTCTGGTGTTCATTTGGAGTTTGTAGGAGAGCAATTTGCCGAAAAAATTCCAAGGGTCGATCTACGGCAGCTTCCCGAATTATCTGATGGCAATAAATTTTGTGTCCCGGTCCTTTGTGAGGGAGCTAAGGAATTTGTCGTTTAGTTCACCATGAGTGAATGCACAGCCATAGTTCCTGAGGCCGTTGACTATCTTGAAGAACTTCTCAAAACTGTCAGCTATGGAGTTATTGACACCTTGCTTGAAGGCTTCGTACTCCTGGTTCAACAACGATCTGCAATCTCTCTCACTTCTTCAGTACCTTCCATCAGGACCACAAGACAGTCCCAAATCTCCTTGGCAGACTTGCAGTGGAATAAGTTCTGCAGCATTGAATCATCCACTGCACTTGCTATGATATTCTTTGCCTTCTTGTTTAGGGAGACTAAGGCAATATCATCCTTGGTGAGATCCATCATCTTCTTCAGAATCATAATTGCAAGATTAATCGTTGAAGCTTGTGTAGGGATGTTTGGTCCTTCTTCCACTATTTGAAAAATTCTTGGATCAGCAGCTTCCATGTAAAACCGTACTCGTTCTTTCCACATGGGAAAGTTTTCCTTTGTGCACACTAGTAGCTTCATGTATGACATGTCTTTGCTTCGATCCATGGTGAATATGCGGAATATCTAAACGCTAGATCAGGGATCTTGTTCAAGGTGTTAGCCTTATCGAACAAAACGCCCCTCTGATACTAATTAAAAGTATCTAGCGTCTACCTAAATCACCTAGAGGGGGTGAATAGGTGATGTTTGCGTCTTTTTGCGGAATAAAAATTATCTTAAAGAACAAGCACACAAACATAGAGATTTATAGTGGTTCCCCATATTGGGTACGTCCTTTGTCCCGCCTCCCCTATCTACCACAATGGGATAGATTTGGCTACTTCACCTTTCTCGGATTATCACAGTCTTACAACTCGAAGCAACGCTCCTACACCTCGATCCATAACCGGATCTACACCTTGATCCATAAACCGGATCTTTAAACTCGATTCACACACGGATCTACAATCTCGATCCACTAATGGATCTACACTCGGAAGAACAAACTTCTTACAATCTCGGGACAAAGCTCCTACAAAGGTTAAAACAAATTTTACATGTACAATGAAAAGTTTTTACATCTAGATCTGACTACTTTAAGGGTCTTACTTTTTGAAACTTGAAAAACTTGATGAAGAAGGTTGAGGAAGAAAATCGAGAAGGCTGATCTGAAACATAGGATCCGAACCGATCAAATAGATGTTGAAGAATCTTGAATCTTGGATATGTCGAATCTTTTCTCTTGATGAATCGCTGGATCGGCAGAGAGCGGCAAAGAAGATTGTCGACGATGACGTGCGGCTTCTCCCGATTTATGGAAAGAGCGATTAAGCGATTACTGAAAATATTCTTCTTGTAATTAGGGTTAGAGAATCCGATTGAAAAGAATATATATATATATCATCTTCAACGGTCAAGAGTCATTAAGGAAAGATCCACTAATGGATCAATCATCATTAACTTAGAATAATTTGAAATCTCGTCAGAATATATAGAAAGAAAAATCTGCAAGTCCATTTCTCGAGAAGAAGTAGATTTCTCGAGAAATGAATAGCTTTCTCGAGAAATGACTTGGCTTCTCGAGAAAAGACTTGAAGAAAATTTTCCGTGAAGTAGAATACTGATTTCTCGAGAAGGATATTATTTCTCGATAAATGGTTTGCTTTCTCAAGAAATAATACGACTTCTCGAAAAATTTACTTAACGATAATTTTGTAAACTGATGCATTGATTTCTCGAGAAAAAAGACTTAGCTTCTCGAGAAATAATTTTGACTTCTCGAGAACTGCTTTGCTTTTCTCGAGAACTAACTTAGCTTCTCGAGAAATCTTCAGGGCATTTCTCGAGAAAAGGACTTAGAGTATTTTTCAGACAATTTCCCGAGAAGTCTTATGGTTTCTCGAGAACACAAGAGTCAACACATGTGTCAACATTGTGTATCACACAATGAATTGCATCCCAATAGAGAGGTTACACATGAGTCAACACCATGGATCATGCAATGAGGGATTACATTGTACAGTCCTGTGTTTAGTGACTCATTGTAAACTAACATTGGTCTACACTTAGCAATATTGACATGTAAGCACTCAACTAAAATATAGCATCAAATACAAACTTAATTCATCTTAGTTCAAGGGTGACTTCACACAAATCTGGGTTATTGACGATACAATACCCAACACTCTTATTTTAGAATATTTGGTTGTGCTTGTTACGTACTTAATAATGGGAAAAGCTGTCTTGCCTAATTTGACAAGAAAGTTGATGATGGAATAATTTTAGAATATTCCTTATCAAACAAAGCTTACAGGTGTTATAATAAAAGGACTATTAAAATTGAGAAATCCATGCATGTAGTATTTCATGAAACTCATTCTTGTTCCAAAGGGGAGGAAACTTCAACCAAAAATCCTTTGCAAAAACAAATTCCCTTAAACTATGAGTTTAAAGAGCTAGAGATTTAAGAGAATAAAGAAAACTTATCTAAGAAGCAAAACCATCAGTTAGAATATATTATAGAAAGCTTGGATTATGAAGTACCAGTTGAAGGAATATTCATTCCACCTGTTGTCACTAATCAAAATAATAAGCAAATGACTGACTTTCAACATATAGAAGAAATTGTAGAACAATAAAGAGATCATCATAAAATTGTTCAAGCCAGAATAGATCTATAGAGATCAATTCTCAGGAATCATCCATCAACCCAAGTAATTGGAGATGTGAATCAAGAAGTGAAAATTAGAAATCAATTATCAACAAATGTCAAATTGCAGTACTTTCTTTCATAATATAAACCTAAAAATTTTGAAGAAACACATATTGATCCACGTTGGATTGTTGTTATGCAAAAGGAGCGTGTACAATTTGGAAAAAAAATAAAGTTTGGACACTAGTGGAGAGACCAAAAAAACCTAATTATTAGAACAAAGTGGGTGTTCAGAAATAAATTAGATTCTAATTGAGTGATAGTAAGAAAAAAGGCTAGACTTGTTGCTCATGGTTATAGACAAGAAGAAGAAATTGACTATAATCAAACAATTGCACCAATTGTCAGGCTAGAAGCAATCATATTATTTCTAGCCTATGCAGCATATAAAAGAATCAAATTTTATCAAATAGATGTAAAGAGTGTTTTTCTTAATGGAACTCTTCAAGAGAAAGTCTTTGTTGAACAACCACCAGATTTTATTCAATCTAACTTACCCATCATATGTTTATAAACTAAACAAAGTACTTTATGGTTTAAAGTAAGCTCCAAGATTTTAGTATGAGACTTTATCCCATTTTCTCTTAGATCACTCTTTTATAAGAGGAATGGTGGATAAAACACTTTTCACAAAACATATAAGGAAAATCTATTAATTGTCCAAATTTATGTGGATGATATTATTTTTGGCTCAATAATCTTTGGACTATGCAGGACGTTTGCAGACTTGATGCAATCCATATTTGAAATGAGTAGCATGTGAGAATTATCCTTCTTTCTTGAATTATAAGTGAAATAAAGTAATGAATGCATTTTTATATCATAATACAAGTTTACAAAGGAACTGATAAATAGATTTGGTATGAAAACTGCCTTCATCATGAAAACTCCCACGACTACTAATGTTGTTTTAGATAAAGATGTTTCTAGTAAATTTATTAATTAGAAAATATATAGAGTGATTATTGGATCTTATCTTTATCTTACAGCTAACAGGACAGACAAAATGTTTGTCACATGTGTCTGTACAAGATTTCGAGTAGATCCTAAAGAATCTCATCTTAGTTTTATAAAAAAATTTAAGTTATCTTAAGGGTACCCCTGATATGAGATTATGGTATCTAGCAGAATTAAAGTTTGAATTATATGGATATTTTGATGTTGATTATGCAGGATGCAGATTGGATAGAAAAAGTACCTCATGAACATGTCAATTCTTATGTGCTAGACTAATGTCTTAGTTTAATAAAAAGCAAACATCAATCTCCACTTCTATAGCAAAAGCCAGGTATATTACTGTTGGAAGCTGTTGTTCACAAATATTGTGGATACATAATCAATTGCTTGATTGTAACTTGAATTTCACTAATTTCCCACTATGACAGCTCAAGTGTTATCTCAATTGACTCGAATCTTTTCTTGCACAGTAGGACAAAGCATATAGAAATTAGACATTACTTTCTCATAGACAGTGTGGAAAAAGGAAAATTTTCCTGCAATATATGACTTCTGAAAATCAGAGTGCAGATATTTTCACAAAGTCTCTTGATGAAATCAAGCACAAATACTTAATCAATGTTTTGGGCATGCTTGATAAAGCTTGATAAAGCTTAATAAATGATTTTATAACATGCAATTTTCATTAAAAATATTGTTGGAAAAAACCTGAAAAGACTTAAAATTTAAGTATGTACTCGACATAACATTGTATACAAGTCAGCTGAACATCTATTTATGTTCAACACAATGTCTAGAGATGGTGTCTATGAAGAGTTTTGGATCTTATTGATGTAATGTCAACATCACTCAATGCATGCGTCAACTATGATATTTTTGTATACGTCGAAAAGAAATCGACATCACGTCGACTAAGGAAATAATTATACCCTAATTTCTCGATGTTTCGTCTATTTACTTAGAATCCATATTTTCCCCAAACTCTTCATCCTCCCCGCTCTATTTTTCCCTCTACTTATTCTCTCCTATTTTTCTTATAATTTTTTCAGGAATTTGAATGTCAACCAAGACAAACTCAAGATTCAGTGTTGATCTAAAATCTTTTGCTGCTGTGGGAGATTCTTTCAAAGGAATTTTAAAACTCTTCATAGTTTTTGGGCTAAACAAGTTGATTACAACAAGATGTATATTATATTCAACAAAGTTAACAGTCTTTTTTAATAATGTTACAATAGACGATGATGGAGCAATAATTGGGCAAATAAGTGGGTCAGATGTTCAAATAACTTCACAGATATTCAGACAACTTTTGATCTGCATTCTAGAGAAGGAGAAATACAACTAACAGATGAAGAAATAAAGAAAGCTTTGAAGAAGATAAATTTCTCCAAGGATAAACTAGTTCATTTGAAAAAGAAAGATTTTTCTGAAGAATACAAGTATTTAGCTGACTTAGTGGGAAAGGTGTTGATGTGCAAAATATCATCACATAATGTTGTCCATAAAGCTCAACTATATTTGATGGGGGTTTTAGTACTAGTAAAGAAGATTAATTGTAGTGAGTGTTTTGAATCTTATAGGTCATAAGTACAGTCATAATTATAATGCGTATATGAATTTTATTAGTTAGATACTGAGAAACATTACCCTATAATGTGCAAATCGAAAGGAGTACACATACCTCATGGAAGAAGACTCACTATAGATTTGCTTTCAAAGAAGACTAGACAAATACTTAAGCCTAACTCAAAGAAAGATCTTCCACCCTCATCCTCACCATTACTTAATGAGTCAGTTTTACTAGCAGATACACCATTATCTGCATCAATTTTTAGTTCAAGAACCAAGTCTTTCACAGACTATATATATATATATATATATATATATATATATATATATATATATATATATATATATATATATATATATATATATATATATATATATATATATATATATATATATATTGATTTCCCTACTATGAACATACAAAATAACAATGATCAACCCTCATTTTCTTTTGATCATAATAGTCAAGTTGTTATATCTTCATGTGTTTCATTTGAAATTAATAAAGTTATTATCCAAATAGTACAACAAACTATTGTTTTATTAAACACCCTTATAGATGAGCAAACTCTATATTGTAGATCTTCAGGTGAGAATATATTAAATCAAATTTGTGAGCTTCAATCTTCTATAAGGAAAATTCAAGATAAACTGACTTCCACAGAAGTGACCAAGTCTTTCTTAACCTCCTTAGCTTATGAGGTTTAGAAGGGGGAGATATCTGAGAAAGAAGAGTTCATGGAACCTTTAGAAGAGGGTGAGGCTCTTATTCGAGATGCTCAAAAAGATCTATGAAGTAGAGAGGAAGATAAACAAATAGCTCATAGTTTTGAAACTGAAAATCAAGTTGTCTAGAGGGAGGCAGAACAAAATAATGACCAAGTTTTTCAAAATCCTGATGCACCAGTCTAGGGGGAGGCAAAACAAAGTAATTTAGCTGATATTCTCATAATAGCCAAAGAATCTGTGGATGATGTTGTGTTAGTTTAGGGGAGCAACAAGACTTGCCTAGAGAATAGCAACCAGTGCATAAAAGGGATATGGGTGTGTCTATGATGTTTTCTAGAAAAAGAAAAGCTCAATCTTAGAAAATATATATTTTGAAGGTATACTTTAGAGAACTATGTTGGCCGTTTTTAAATTTCATTATAATGCCTCATGTATTCAGTTGCCCCTCATGTTTCTATTTTTTTAAAATTTAATCTGTGTTCATTATATGTTGATGTTGTATGCAAGTCAAATTCTTGTAATCTTGCTAATTTGTCTTTGTAAAATCACCTTTGAAATTTTGTAAAAAAATTAAACTAAATAGGGCAAGATTGTTAGGAAAAACTCTTGTGATTTACCTTAACAAATTACTTTTAGTGATTTTGCATCCTAGGTTTATTACCCATGATTTTGTGAGGGTAATATGATCTTAGAAGTCCTAATATGTGATTGGTATAAATGACATGGAAAAGACACACTGAATTTAAGAGGAAAGTCATGAAATGCCAACATGCGTTAACTAGAAGTCGACGCAACTTCAACTAGAAGTCGACACAACTTCAACTAGAAGTCGACGCAACTTTAAGTACAAGTCAGAGTAGCTTTGGTTCGAAATTGATATCATCTCAACCTCCCACCCGAATGACCTATCTATCATGCCGACTCGTGGTAGCCTTGTCAGCGAGATCCTATCGGGGGTGCTATAGTTCAAAATTATCAAGTTATGATTAAAAGATGGAAAGACATTTGGAGAGGAGAGAAGTTTGCTTGTTTATTTCAAGAGTAAAAATGATTTAGGTCGTCACTGCTACAAGTATTGCTAAGGGGTGCTCCCTCTCCATTCTGGGGGTGGTAGCTCACTGAGACATGTGCTTCGAGTATTATAAAGGGTCCTTCCTAGTTAGGGTAGAGCTTGCCAATGATTGCCCCTTTCTATGACATCGACCTTTTTGAGCATTAGGTACCCTTTTACAAAGTGTTTGGTCCTGATGTTCTTATTGAAGTACATCACCATCCGACACTTGATCTCCTCTTATCGAAGGGTAGCCAGGTCGTGAAATTCCTCCACAAGATCGAGCGAGAGACGCTGCTCTTCTTTATTCTCCATTATCCATTCCTTATCACCTTCCCTCACGGCAATGACTCCTGAAGACCTTACCTCAAACTCTGCTGGGAGCACGACCTCAGACCAATGAGACACTTTGGAAGGGGTCTCCCATGTATCCGTGTTCAGAGTGGTTCTCAAAGCCCAAAGGACTGAGGAAAGTTGCTCCACCTAGTTACCTTTCAGGTTTTTCACCTTCTTCAGCAAATTAACAATTATCTTGTTCGTTCCTTTCACCTACCCGTTGCTCCTATGGTGGTGGACCAATGTGAATCGGAGGTCGATTCCCAATTGGCCACAAAAGCTGACGAACTCGTCGTAGGTGAACTGTGACCCATTGTCTGTGACTATGGCTAAGGGCAACCCATGTAGACAAATTATTTCTCCTCATATAAAGTTTCATATTACCTGTGAAGTTACCTCCATTAGTTCCTTGACTTTTAACCACTTCGAGAAGTAGTTCATCATGACCAAGAGGAATTTTCTTTGGCCATTGGACTGGGGAAAAGGTGCCACCAGATCTAGTACCCAGATTGCTCATGTTGTTGTGATCATCCTAAGTCTCTATGCCAACATGAGCTGGAGTGGTGCATGGAGCTTGCACTTCTAACATTTCTTTGCATACTCTATGAAATCTTTGCTAATGATTGGCTAGAAATACCCTTGTTGCAACACCCTATTTTCTAAGGTTCGACTTCCCGAGTGGCTGCCATACTCCCCGGAGTGGATTTCTGTCAAGATCTTGAGAACCTCCTCTTTGGCAACGCATATAGCTAGGAGCCCGAAGAGGGTCTTCCGATATAACACTCCCTCTCGCAGTGTATAATAGGCTGACTTATATCTAAACTTCCTTTTTTCTAGGATCTCCTCTTGGAGCTCACCCATCGTTAGAAAAATGATGAAAGGGTCCATCCATGAGGGTCACTGGTCAATTTCCATTAGCTTCCCCTCTTCAATAGATGGTTGAAATAACTCCGTAATAGTCTAAAAGATAAATCTATGGGTAGTTAATCACCTAGAGGGGGGTGAATAGGTGTCTTTTTAATTTCTTAGTCACTTAGATTAAATGTTTAGCAGATACTTGAAAAATAAACTTTCACAAGAACACAACACAAGAAATCCACAGAACACAGCACAAGCAATCTATAGTACAAAGAATTTATAGTGGTTCCACTATCTAGGGTATATCAACTTTCCCCCTTCTTCCTCACTAGTAATGTGCTAGATAAGGTTATATCTCCTCCTTTTTAACTCAGATCAAAAGATCTTACAGGCTTTCTGTTAAGAAACCTACAACTCAGACCCACAGGTCCTACCTAAAAAATCCACCCAATCTCCTACCTTAGGTCCCTCAAGAACCCTACCTCAGCCTTTATAACACAGGCTTATACCTCAGTGATCCCACACAAATCACCTACCTCAGGTCCCTCAAGAACCCAACCTCAACCTTTATAAATCAGGCTTATAACTCAGAGAATTTATCTCCTACCCACTCAGATCTCAAAGAGATATTACAAAATTAAGAGGTAAATAAGAAAGAAAGTAATCTTTAGAAAATAGTAATTCTGTAATCTGACTTATCTGAGAATTCAGATTCTTCAATTCAGCAGCACAGGATAGATTCTTGATGAGCAGACTGGCTGAAATGATTCTTCACTGGATTTGTAAGTTCTTGATGTTGATCGTCTTAATTTTCTTGAAAAACTTGTAGAACAGATCCACCTTAATCCTCTGATCAACTTGTTAAAAGGATCAGAAGATTTTCTTGAAGACCTTCGTCTTCCTTCTTCTTGGAGTTGCCACCCTCCTCTGACTTAGGAGAAATCAGAATGAGAGAAATGATTGATCGATTGATTCTTTCTGATTGTTGTTTTATGTGTAGACGACCCCTCTATTTATAGCCTTCACGAGTTGTTGGCTTCTGATTGATGACGTCATCATTACGCCATCATACTCTAAGTCTTCCTTCAAACAGTTTCTGATGAGATATCATATTACAGTAGTTGATGTGACATTTCTGACTTGACTTGACACTTATGTGTTGACTCTATATATCTTTAGAATCAAAAGTGTCGAGAATTCCAAAGTGTCTCGACACTATATTACTTAAGTGTTCTTAGAAGGTGTCGAGACATCTTAGCAGTCTCGACACAATATTACTTAGTAGAATTTTCAGTCTGAACTTGAAGGTGTCGAGACAGTTGACTTGTCTCGACACAACTGTCGTCTATGTTTACATATTTAAATATGCATTGTGTCGAGATAGTTGAATTGTCTCGACACTACTGTCTGCCGGGTGTCGACACTTATTTTAATTCTTCACTGTGCTGAGACAATTGAATTGTCTCGACACTTCAGTCTACCAGGTGTCGACATCTTTAAGTCTATACTTCAGTATTCATTGTGTCGAGATAGTTGTATTATCTCGACACTACTATCTTAAGGTGTCGAGATATCTGACTTGTCTTGACACAGCTGTCTTAATCTTCAAAATGTCGAGATAACTGACTTGTCTCGACACATCTGACTTGATCTTCAAGGTGTCGAGATAACTGACTTATCTCGACACAGCTTCTGCAAAGGTGTCGACATAGTTGAAGTGTGTCAACACTTTTGTACTTAGTTATTTCTCTGCACTGCGACTTGCTAGGCGTTGACTGTCCTGACTTCACTTAGCACTTTAGCTGTATGGTGTTGAGTGAACTTGCTTCACTCGATGCTTTTTGACTTAGGCAATTTTCTTCACTTTCCAGTCAGCTTCTTTGAGTCCGCCTGTTAATATGACTTGGACCACCTATCCAATCAATATGACATAGGCTAACCTGCATGCATGAACTAAAACATACATCAAATACAAACTTGTGTTTTTTATAGTTGAAAGGCCTTCTTCAAATCAAGTACATTATTTCCAATGTACCCAACAATCTCCTCATACTTAGATAAGTCATAAACACAATTTAATGATATACACCACAATACCAAAATATGATAATTAAGATGTACATGAAAAGTGCTGAACAAAATTATAAAGAACACATCAATGATAACACAGATATAACAAAGTGCAACCAAATTTTTCATTCCAATTTGTTAAAAGATTGCACTTTTCAGTTTTTACAAAGTTCTTAAAATAAAATTACTTAGTTCCTAAAAAAAATATTCTAAGATTGATCTTGCTATTTGATGACAATGTTTTTTCCTGATTGTACTTGACTTTGACTACAGGCACCTTGTCATCAACCGCCTTCTTCTTTCCCTTGGCATTCTTGGCTTTAGAGATCTTTTCTTGCTTGAGTCTTTGCCTTTCAAGATAATGATAGGGCTTGGGGAAGTACTTGTTGGGTTCAATAGAATCAGCTGGGATCTTCCCTGCCTTCAAATCACTTCTGAATTTATAGATGATCTCCTACTACTTTGTATGCTTGACCCATTATTGTTATGTATACCATTTTCCACTGTCACCTGTATTGTTATTGACTGCTTTTCATGCAGTGAGTATAATAGATCTAGAAGTTAGACTCCACTGCTCAAAATCTGGCTTTGCTTCAGCCTGCTCCCAAAATCTTTTCTTAGATAATTGAGCTTCTTTTTCTTTGATCAATGTAGAAGCAGTCATCTCCACTTCCTCACATACTATATTTTGAATTTGTGTTGGAGGACTGTACATAGACTATACTGCAGTTTGAATGGCCTCAAAATGAGCTGGTTGACAGCCAGACTCAGTAGTTTGATCTTCATCATACCTTAAGGGAGGAAAGCCTAGAGTTTATCTGATGCTATTGGAGGTCCAAATAGAATGCTCAGAGCTTGAATTTATCATTACTCTCTCCGCCTTTATGACTTCTCTTTCTACATGATCTCTTAAGTCATTCTTATGAAATCTGACCTGACCCTCTAGATGGGTAATCCCTGAGGATAAATGATTCTTTGCTTTGATTAAGTGGTCATCCAGTTCTTTGTAAGAAGCCTTGATATCTTGAATCACAGAGGCTGAGTGAGTAGATAGCTGAGTTTTAATATCTTTGGAGGTAGAGGTAATCTTGGTCTCTATAGCTATAGTTTGCTCAGTTATCTTGACCAGTGTAGTATCATGCATTATTATCATGTTCTATTCATTTTAGTCTGATTTTCCAGGACATATCCTTGTTTAACAGCTGTTTCATCTTGAGTTTTCTTTGACTCCTCCTGCTATTGAGCAAGGTAGACTACAACATGTGCTCCTCTTTGGAAGAAGTCAGTCATATCCTTTTTCAACAAGTTGACCTCAAATCTAATGGATTTGATTTCTCGAGCCAACTGGAACTGCAACTCCTTATTGCTTTCATCTACATATTTGTCTAATTGATTTCTTTATATATCTAGCATTATCTGCATTTGAACTAGAAGTGAGCTTAAATCCATAGGAGGAGCAGGTGTTGTTCCAGACTAAATGGTCTTCTTATAGCTTCTACTCCTCTTTTTGTGTTCAGTCAATTTTCTTTTCTTCATCTGAGAGGCTTCCTCCTCCTCAGAATCAGAAGAACTAGCTACTTCAACTAATTTAGGCTCTTTAGTTCCTTCAGTATTTGTGGCCAAATCTGCTAACTCCCCCCTCACTCCTTGCATATTCTACACCAAGATCTATGGCATCAGGAACTAGATCCTCTGGAAGAGCAGTCATCTCCCCCTGGATATCTGTATCTTTATTCAGAAAGATTTCTTCCTCAGTCTCCATAGAGACTGCATTCTCATTATCTTTATTGGACATTTACTGTTCAGGAACTTCTACTTGTTCCAGAACAGTGTCTAGCTCCTGTACTACTTTCATTACTATTGTATTTATAGTATCCAAATCTATATCTGACAGAATATTGAGGTTCTTCCCCTCATTTGGATCCCTGGCTGGGATTGTCTCCCCCTGCATCTGATCACCAGTAGCAGGAGAGGTCCTTGGAGATTTTTCAAGTGCGGTATCATCCTGTTTATCTGAACTGGAACTTCCTTGATCTTCATATTCACTGGAAGATTCTTCTTCCACAACCACTGATTTCTTCTTTTTCTCCTTCTCTTTTTCCACTATAGGTGTTTCCTTGAATAATACTCTATCCCAACTTACTAGTATTCTCATGTTCATTCTTCTCATATGATAGATCTTTGATCCAATCTTGAGATTAAGACTGTCAGGAATGGCTTGTACCAAGTAGAGGCTTATAATTCTACCCATATTAGGCTTTTGATGCTTTATACAATCTTGTCAAAGACTACTTTGCTCCAGTTATTCTTGACTTTGAAGATAATTTTAGTCATCAGCTCAAACATATATGAAGAAATCTTGTCATGTCCTCCTGTTTGACATAGCAGCACCTTCCCTAATATCTCATACAGGACTTTGCCTTGAGTGTTCATTCCCTTCCTGACAAGGTTGCTTCCAATCTTTTTAGTTGGGGCCAATCCACACCACTCTAAAGCTTCTGTAGTCTTGGCAGAATCAAGGTCATCTTCTTGATCAAATCTTGGTAAGTGAAATATCTTAGCCAGTCTTCTGGTCGTGATTTTGACCTTTGTTCCATTCACTTTAGACTTAATCTTTTCAGTGTTTGAATCGAGATGAGCATTTGAGAAGAATTCTGAAATTTCTCGTTTCCAGACATTTGAAGGTTTGGAAAGAAGATATTTCAATCATGCTTCATTGATTAAGGTTATTACATTCGTAATTTCTTCAGATGCCGAGTCGAATCCATTTCAAACTAGTTCATAACCTTCAAAGATGTTATCGTCATTCTTGGGTGCCATGAGAGTGGAGAGAAATGGTTGACGAGTGTTGACTGATCTGGGTTCTAGGGCTCGACATTCAGGAATCAACAGTTCACAATATCTAGAAAGCATAGTCGACTTCTTCTCTCACACCATATTTATAGTCTAGTCTTTCCTGAAGACGAAAGGGCGCGCTGCATTTAGACTGTTCCAAATTTTTAGGTAAATACCTAGTGTCGACAGAGGGAAAAATTGTCTGTCGAGATGTGTCAATACAAGTCGACACAAGGATAATGTCTCTCGACATATACCTTAGGGTCTCGACACCCTTGATGTCTCGACACTTACTTTGGTGTCTCGACACATTACAATATGCAGTGTCGACACATTTTCTAGTGTCTCGACACATTCTTTGATGTATCGACACATTCTCAGGTGTCTCGACATAACTTTTAACTTAGCCAATATTTTGTTTCGAGAACTATAGATACTTGATATTTTTGAGTTCTATTCTTGCTATTTAGGCAAGTAAACTTAATTACTGACTAATATATTTTATTCTTATTTTTATAAGTTTTTTTATGTATGCATAAATTATTCAAGATTCAACATGCCAAGTTCAAACTTAAAGAAATTAAATTTCTCTTCATCTAGGGGACTTAGTGAAAATATCAACAATTTGTTTATTTGTAGGAACAAATTCTAGATTAATATCTCCATTTTCTACATGCTCATTAATAAAGTGATATATAATTTCAATATGTTTAGTTCTACTATGTGACACAGGATTGTTTGCTATTGAAATGACACTAGTAGAATCACAATATAATGAAATTTTACTTAGCTGAATGTTGTAATCTTGTAATTGATGATGAATCCAAAGCAATTGTGCACATCAACTTCCTGCTGAAATATATTCAGATTCAGTAGTGGATATTGCTACACTTATTTGCTTTTTTTTGCTACATGATACTAGCCTTCTTCCAAGGAATTGACATGAACCTGAAGTGCTTTTCCTGTCTTCTTTATAACCTACATAATCTACATCTGAAAAGCCTGTCAGTTCAAAATCACTATTCATAGGATACCATAGGCCAAGATTAGGTGTGCCCTTTAGATATCTCAAAATTCTTTTGACTGTTATATAGTGAGACTCTTTAGAGCAAGCTTGATACCTAGCACAGACCCATGTAGCATACATTATGTCTAGTCTACTGGCTATTAGATAGAGTAGTGATCAACCTATGCCCCTATACAAGGTGATATCAACTGGCTTGCCAGCACCATCCTTGTCAAAAGACATACTATACCTCATAGGAGTTCTCATGGAAGTGGTTGTTTCCATGTCATACTTCTTGATTAACTTCTTGGTGAACTTAGACTGACTAATGAAAAGTCCATCTATAGTTTGCTTTACTTGGAGACCCAAGAAAAACTTGAGTTCACCCATACTACTCATTTCAAACTTACCTTGCATAAGTTTGACAAACTTAGTGCAAAGTGACTCATTAGTAGAACCAAATATAATGCCATCTACATCTATTTGTACTACGACGATCTTGCCTTTGACTTCCCTTAGGAATAGTGTTTTGTCTATTTTACCTCTTGAGAATTTGTTCTCAAGAAGGAATTTAGATAGAGTCTCATACCAAGCTCTTGGGGCTTATTTTAATCCATAGAGAGCTCTTAATAAAAGATAAACATAATTAGGATGAGTTGAGTCAACAAAAACCTGAGGGTTGCTCAATATAGACCCTTTATTTGAGGTTACCATTAAGGAAGGCTGACTTCACATCCATTTCGTAAACCTTGAATTCTTTGTAGGCTGCATATGCCAGGAAGAGTCTAATAGCTTCCAATCTATCCACTGTTGCAAAGGTTTGATCAAAATCTATACCCTCTTCTTGTGTATAGCCCTTTGCAACCAGTCTAGCCTTATTTCTGACTATAACACCATTCTCATCCAGTTTGTCCCTGTAGATCCACTTGGTTCCTATGATGTTACAGTCATCTGGTCTGGGAATCAGCTTCCAGATATTATATCTCTTGAACTGGTTCAATTCTTCCTGCATAGCCCCTATCCAAAATGGATCTACATTGGCTTCTTCAAACTTCTTTGGTTCTATTTGAGATAGAAAACTTGAGTACATTATAATGTTGTGTTGTCTACTTCTTGTGGTCACACTATGAGCTGCATCTCCAATGATCAATTCCCTTGGATGATCCCTTAGATGTCAGACAGCAACTGGTAATGTGACCTCTTCTATTTGAACAACTTCATCTTGTTGCTGAGTCTCTTCTTCTAGTTGTTCCTATGCAAGCTCTTCCTCAATAATGTTGACTCCATCTTGTATACTTTGGCTTGCTTGAACTGAGTCTTCTATTGACAACTCCTTTAGATTCAAGTCTTCTCCTATTGTGCTTGATGTACATGGCTTATCATTGTAATACATAGAACTTTCATCAAATATAACATGAACAGACTCCTTTACAACTTGATCCCTCAAGTTGTAGACCCTATAGGCCTTACTGTGATTACTATAACCAACAAATATATCTCCATAGGACTTCTTGATGAGTCCCTATTTTATACTATATTTTGGACTCATCTAGGCCTATTTCCATGTCTTTGCACACCGTTTAGCGCCATTTGCACTCCTTTTGGTTCGCTACGGTTTTCCACGCCCTGTGCACCTTTTTGGCCCATTTCCGTGCTTGTGTGCATTTACTTTCTTGCTATGTTTATCACTGTTCGCTGTGGCTGCCGCGATCGATGCCCCGTGCAGTTTTCCTGCAGGTTTGGGGATCGTGAGGGCATTCGGGATAGGCGTTTCACTATTTTTGGCAAAGGAGTCAGTGGTCGTGCGTTTTTGCCCACGCACGACCATCGACCTCCTGGCGCACGATCACTGATCGTGCGCAGCCCGGTCTCATTTGTGAAACTCTGTCTTGAACCTTCCGCACGATCACTGCCATACCGCGCACGACCATTGCTCGTGCGCCGCCGATCGTGCGCAGTCATATCCATTTTGCAAAAGTCTGTCTGGCTATTTCCGCACGATCATCAGCCTTGCCTCGCACGATCACTGATCGTGCGCTGCTGATCGTGCGCGACTACTGATTTTCTGATGCAGGTCTGCAGGTTGCTCACGCACGGGCGCTGACCTTGGTCGCGCACGACCACTGGTCGTGCGCCAGTGGTCGTGCGCGCTATTTATTCTGCAAGCTATAAATACGCTGTTCCGCGAATTAGGGCGAGACAATCGTTACGGAACCTTCGCCATTCCGCCGTTTTCGCCCTCCAGCAGTCCCATTCACCTCCACCTCCATTCCTACCAACGGGAGGACTTTCTCCCGTGATTCCGAAGCATCCCTCATCCTCCGGCGATCCTCCGGCCATTAAAGCTTTTCTCCAAGTTCTTCACCGAGGAAGACGACAAAGCTTGCCTCAAGAACGGACTTAAAGGCCACCGAAGTGACAGCTCGGCGGTACCGGAAGCCCTCCACGGACTGCGCTTGGAAGCGGTTTGACAACCCGCACCTCCGGCCAACACCCGCGAAGGATCTTCACTCTTGTGGTTTAGCTTTCTCCAACCTTTCTTGTTGTATGGTTTATGTATGCATGTATGAACGGATTAATCTCTTTTGTAATGAAATGTTTATGCTTTCATCTTGCTTGTGAGATTCGTTGTTAATGCGCTTCGCTCTCTTTCGTTCACTCCACACCTTTGCTTCACTTCATTTCACTTCACATCACACACTTCACTCACTAGCTTACCGCCCACTCGCCCACCGAAGTACGGCATCGCGGCCGCTACATCCATCTCGCCTTGCGAAGCGGTGATTGCGACCCGCAAAGCTCTCGTTAGTGTAATCGGTCGTAAGACCACCAACCAAAGCCCCTTTCTTTTTCTGTTTATTTCATTTAACTCTCATAACGATAGTTTCAGAGTCTAAATCGTTCGACGCCAATTGCATTCCTCAAGAGACCGACATCCAGGGATTCATTCCCAACTTTATTACTTGAGCGACCGGTACGCTTGCCGTATTTTACGCGCATCAAGTTTTTGGCGCCGTTGCCGGGGAATGCAACTGTTGAACGATCACGATTTCTGGAATTATTGGTATAAGAGTTAGTGTTTTTTTTTTTATTTTCGCTTCTTTGTTTTGTTGCTTCAGTGGATGCAGGGACGTGCTGCAAGAGATCTCGTTGCTTTCGATCCCGAAATCGAGCGAACTCTTCGTGCGCAAAGGCGTGCCGCTGCAATTGATCCAATCACAATGGGAGACCAGTTGAACCAAGACAACGGAGTCCGTGTTGGAGGGAACCCCCCTGATAACCGTAACGGGGATGAGAACGAGGTAAACCCGCCGCATGTCCGAACCATGAGAGACTACACCACTCCCACTGTGGGGAGCATATATCCTGGGTTCGGACCGGCAATCACAAACCAGCAGTTCGAGATCAAGCCGGCAATTCTAAACATCATCCGGAACAATGCGCAGTTTTCCGGAATGGCCACTGAGGATGCCCATCTTCATTTGGCGGATTTTTCAGAAATCTGCGCCACGTTCCGCTATGCTGGGATCGCCGATGACACGGTCAAGCTCCGTCTGTTTCCCTTCTCTCTACGTGACAAAGCCAAGTCATGGCTTCATTCCCTTCCTCCTGGAACCGCCACAACATGGGATGCTCTCACCACGAAGTTCTTAGCCAAATTTCATCCAGTCGACCGTATTGTGAGCATGCGACGTGCCATCGCCAATTTCAGGCAAAACGACCAAGAAAGCTTAGCGGAGGTGTGGGAGCGCTTTAATGAATTGCTGCGGAAGTGCCCAAATCACGGTTTCCAAACGTGGAATCTCGTGGAGAGCTTCTACTTCTCCATCGAGCCTCAGCACCGCGCCATGATTGATGCCGCCTCTGGTGGAACAATTATGAATCTTGCTCCTGAGGAGGCTTTGAGAGTTCTGCAGGACACCGCCACGCACAGCGCCTTTTGGACCGCGGGAAGGAATACCCCCCGTGGGACAAGTGGAATCTTTGCTGTGGAAGCATCAAGGCCCGTTGCTGCTGCTCCAGTGTTGGCCATCTCATGTCAAGGATGCGGAGGATCCGATCATCACAGCTTCGAGTGCCCTGGACCGGAGGTAACATATGATCCCGCCTTATCTAATGAAACAGTTAATTTTATTGCTAATCAAAACAGGGGTGCGCCGTATGGAAATGTGTATAATCCGGGTGCGAGAAATCACCCGAACTTTTCGTGGAATCAAAACGCGCCAGGCCAACGATGGCAACCGGGGCAGCATCAAAATGATGCCTCCGCCTCCGGGAGCCAGCCGCAGCCACCCCACCCGAATTATCCTCAAGGCCCCCCCGCCGAAAAAACCAACTCTTTGGCTGAAATGTTTGAGAAATTTGTTGAAGTGTCCCATACTAATATGACTAACCAAGCCGCTTCTATGCGTAAGCTTGAGGCGCAGTTGGGCCAATTGGCTCAAATGGTCTCCGAGCGCACGCTTGGTACCCTCCCAAGCAACACAGAAAGAAATCCCCATGAACAAGGGAAAAGCTTGGGAGAGGAAAGGCTAGGGAACAACAACGAACTCGTGATTAATTGTATGATCAATGATGTGAAAACGACCGCACTTTGTGATTCCGGAGCATCGAGCAACATCCTCACTCTGCAGGATGTTGAGAAGATGCAATTACAAATTAACACCGATGACCGGAAGTCACTCATTTTAGCTAATGGAGATGTAGTTGCTACCGAAGGCGGTGTGAGGAAAGTTGAGATCGAGGTGAATGGAAAACATTTTACTACTGATTTTCAGGTTATGGGACCTAAAGAAAACGACTCCATTCCAATACTTGGGGTCCCATTCCTGACGGCCAGTGGCGCATCCTTGGATTTTTCCAAAGGATGTGTCATCTGGCCGACCGATGCGTCCGCCTTCGATGATATTTCCGCACACCCCTCCAACATTCAAAAAATTGTTTTGCTAAGAAATGCAGGATCCAAGGAAAATTTGGGACTTCAAGTTTTGAACGCCGCCCGTTTGGACGAAATGATCAAGGAAGCACCTCCCGAGAAGACCGATGTAGAGCAAGTGGTAGTGACCGTGAAGGAGATCGAGTCAGTGGAAGACACGGCGATTGTTCCATGTCCCCCAAAAGCGACTGAAGACGATGACATTAGTAGTTTTATTCGGGAGAAATCCCTGAACAATTCAGTTTGTAATAATTCTAATGACTGTGTTAGGCGTAATGTTGCTTGGGCCGATCCGGTCGCCGTCGCGGTGCCGGACATGACGCCATTGATTTCAAAATCTGCGAAAACTGTGGAAAAATCTGCGTGGAAGTCTCCCACGGTGGAGAAGATGAAGGAGGCTAAGCGCCTACGCGATAAGCGTTATTCCACCTTCCGGCGCGAGGAAGCGTATAAGCTGAGCAAGGGGAAATCCCTCCCTCATGATTCCATGAAAAATTCTGCTCCCCCCTCGCACTCCACCGGAGAGACTCGCCCCAAATCGGCGCCGAGTTGATTGCTTTTTCGTCGCTCTGCTTAGACATTATTCTGTGTTTCATATTCTTGCACTTTTATTTTCTTTTTCTGCACGAACATTATTTATAAACTGCTAAAACAGGTATTTGGTCCACCTTAAGGACGGTAAACAAAAGGGCTATTCGGGAGACAACCCATGCTCGGACCATTCGGTCCCCTTTCTTTTTCTAATTTTCTATTTTTGTATTTTCTTGTCTTTGGCCCAAATCGCAGGTTCAGCTTCTCTTTGGTGCGGCGCAGCAACTCCATCAACTCATAACGCCATCTTCCGGTATGCTCCCTCTGCGGAGCATAGGTACACTCTTCCCTGTAGACTTTATTCTAGTGCTATTTTGCATGTTGATCTTGTTTTCATTCAAGTTTGGGGGGAAGAGCCGCCTATGCACTCACGAGCACATTTCATTCGCACACCGGTAGATTTATTTATGCTTCATGTTTGTAGACTCCTGCTGCACGCACACATTTGCACCCACGTGAGCGCGCACTCTTACCACGCGCGCGGCTCGGGTTGAGTACTTATGTTGTGTAAGTTTTAAGATTGTGGTGCTGACGTAGGATTTTGTCGTACAGTAGTTCGAAACTCGTGCAGTGCTCCTAATCGAGTGCTCACGTTGTGTAGGAATTGTATAGAGCTAGTTTCTTCTCATGCTTGCATTTTATATTTTTTCTATATTCGTAAATACTGTCTGTCCTACTCAACTTCTGAATCCGGAGTGATCTCGCGGTAGTGTAGGCATGTGTGTAAGCGTCGCTGGCTTTGTTTTGCTCGAGTCGGGAGGACGGATCACTTTTCTCGGTGGCTAAGAACTTGCCCCAAGCGACTTTCGAAGCATTGGTGCCCGGTTAGTCGAGCGTGAGCGTGACGTAGGCCATCATGTTGGCCCGGTTGATCCTTGCACCCGTCCTAACATAGCCCTCGCTAGCCCCGTTGAGCCTACCTTCCCTTTTGATCAGCTCCACATGCAAGTCACCAAAGCCTCAAGCCACTCCTAGTCGCACACCCGCGTTGAGCTCTTGTTTCGTTAATTTCTCGTTGGGTTGTTGTGATGGGCGGATTTTGTGAACGTGTGGATATGCCGCAAAGTTTATAAATGCTGAATTATTGAGAAAAGAAAGGAGAAAAGAAAAATGTGACAAAGAAAAGAAAAGAGAAAAGAAAAAGTATGAATGAAAAAAATCTGAAATTGAGAAATTTGTTTTATGGTAGGCGGTGCACCCACTCATGTTGTAAAAGCTAAGTTTGGGGGTGTGGTGCACTCGCATTCATGTTGTTAGCGAGAATTCTGATGTGTGCGAGCTCCGTTGGGTTGTGCGTAGCCTTCGTCTTCATCTTGTCCATCCATACCTACATCTACACCCAAGCCCCACTCTTCACCTCAAGTCCTACGGATTTACGCTCGAGTCAAACCCGCATCGTGGAGAAAGTGCGAACGGGCAAGCATATGGCCCCCGACATTGGTGGATTCCTTTGGAGGTGATCATGAGCCCCGGTCTTTCGCAATACCTCGCCATCCGACTTGCCTACTTTCTGCCTTCCCATGACCGTGCGATTCTCCGGAATTCATTCTTTGAGTAGTGACAGTATCTATTTACGTTTTTCGAAAATTATAAATTGCATTGCATGATTAGAAACTCCTTCTATTATATTTTTTACGCATGTGAGCTTCTCGATTTCTCGTCCTACTGTAGGTTGTAATTACTACGTCAGCTAGCCGTTTTAGAGCCCACAACGTGATTATTTGCCCGGGACGTGCAAATGGTTAAGTTTGGGGGTGTGATGAGTCCCTATTTTATACTATATTTTGGACTCATCTAGGCCTATTTCCATGTCTTTGCACACCGTTTAGCGCCATTTGCACTCCTTTTGGTTCGCTACGGTTTTCCACGCCCTGTGCACCTTTTTGGCCCATTTCCGTGCTTGTGTGCATTTACTTTCTTGCTATGTTTATCACTGTTCGCTGTGGCTGCCGCGATCGATGCCCCGTGCAGTTTTCCTGCAGGTTTGGGGATCGTGAGGGCATTCGGGATAGGCGTTTCACTATTTTTGGCAAAGGAGTCAGTGGTCGTGCGTTTTTGCCCACGCACGACCATCGACCTCCTGGCGCACGATCACTGATCGTGCGCAGCCCGGTCTCATTTGTGAAACTCTGTCTTGAACCTTCCGCACGATCACTGCCATACCGCGCACGACCATTGCTCGTGCGCCGCCGATCGTGCGCAGTCATATCCATTTTGCAAAAGTCTGTCTGGCTATTTCCGCACGATCATCAGCCTTGCCTCGCACGATCACTGATCGTGCGCTGCTGATCGTGCGCGACTACTGATTTTCTGATGCAGGTCTGCAGGTTGCTCACGCACGGGCGCTGACCTTGGTCGCGCACGACCACTGGTCGTGCGCCAGTGGTCGTGCGCGCTATTTATTCTGCAAGCTATAAATACGCTGTTCCGCGAATTAGGGCGAGACAATCGTTACGGAACCTTCGCCATTCCGCCGTTTTCGCCCTCCAGCAGTCCCATTCACCTCCACCTCCATTCCTACCAACGGGAGGACTTTCTCCCGTGATTCCGAAGCATCCCTCATCCTCCGGCGATCCTCCGGCCATTAAAGCTTTTCTCCAAGTTCTTCACCGAGGAAGACGACAAAGCTTGCCTCAAGAACGGACTTAAAGGCCACCGAAGTGACAGCTCGGCGGTACCGGAAGCCCTCCACGGACTGCGCTTGGAAGCGGTTTGACAACCCGCACCTCCGGCCAACACCCGCGAAGGATCTTCACTCTTGTGGTTTAGCTTTCTCCAACCTTTCTTGTTGTATGGTTTATGTATGCATGTATGAACGGATTAATCTCTTTTGTAATGAAATGTTTATGCTTTCATCTTGCTTGTGAGATTCGTTGTTAATGCGCTTCGCTCTCTTTCGTTCACTCCACACCTTTGCTTCACTTCATTTCACTTCACATCACACACTTCACTCACTAGCTTACCGCCCACTCGCCCACCGAAGTACGGCATCGCGGCCGCTACATCCATCTCGCCTTGCGAAGCGGTGATTGCGACCCGCAAAGCTCTCGTTAGTGTAATCGGTCGTAAGACCACCAACCAAAGCCCCTTTCTTTTTCTGTTTATTTCATTTAACTCTCATAACGATAGTTTCAGAGTCTAAATCGTTCGACGCCAATTGCATTCCTCAAGAGACCGACATCCGGGGATTCATTCCCAACTTTATTACTTGAGCGACCGGTACGCTTGCCGTATTTTACGCGCATCACTTCTCAGCAAACTTGGTTAAGTATGTTTTCCCATTATTAAGAACAAAACATCTACATCCAAAGATTCTGAAGTAAGCTAAGTCTAGTTTTTTGCCCTTCATTAGCTCATAAGGAATCTTATTCAACCTTTTGTTGATTGAAGCTCTATTAAGAACATGACATACTATATTAATAGCTTCAGCCCAGAAATATTTAGGGAGAGAAGAATCACTCAGCATGGTTCTTCCAGCTTCAATGAGAGTTTTATTCTTTCTCTCAGTAATCTCATTTTGTCGGGGTGTTTTTGGAGAGGAAAACTCTTGCTGAATCCCAAGTTCTTCACAAAACTTTGTCATGCATTCAAATTGAAACTTAGTTCCATGATGACTTCTAATTTTGACCACAGAACTGTTCAATTCATTCTATATTTGTTTGACAAATGTCTTGAAGACATCATGAGTTTCATACTTTTTCCTTAAAAAGAAAACCCAAGTAAATTTGGAATAGTCATCAATAAAAACAAAGGTGTAGACTTTCTTTCCTAGGATATGAACTGAAATAGGACCAAACAAGTCCATATGTAAGAGGTATAAACACCTCATAGAGTCTTTAGTTTCAATGCTTTTAAATGAAGCTTTGGTCTGCTTGCCTTTTTGGCATGCAGAGCAAATGCTCTCCTTAAAGAATTTAATATTAGGACCATTCCTAACTAGCTCTTTACTGAAAAGCTTGTCTATAGCCTTATAGTTCAAATTATCTAGCCTCTTGTACCATTTGACATAGTGCGAGGCTTTCTCATTTGCAACTAAGCATATGGGTAAGTCTGACTTTAGATAAAGAAAATTTAAACAATACACATTATATTCCCACACCTAGTGTCTGTCAAGATGACCTCTTGGTAACTTGACTTTTTATGAGGCTCTCATCCTTATGGAATGAAATGTCATAGCCAAGATCACAAACTTGGCTTATGCTTATAAGGTTGTGTTGTAATCCTTCCACACAAGCTACTTTAGTGAAAATGACTAAGCCATTTGAGATCTTACCATAACCTCTGGTAATCCCTTTACCAGCTCCACCAAAGATTAACTTTGGTCCATCCTTTACTGGAATAAACTCCCTCAAATTGCTCTTTGTTCCATTCATGTGTCGGGAACATCCATTATCCAAGTACCAGATTTTCCTATCTCTAGTGCTTGGACAAACCTATAAAATAAGAATTTATTTATCCTTAGGAACCCAAATTATCTTGGGCCCTATGTGCTTGTTAGATGGGGCTCTATTGAGACCACCTAAAAATTTCTTAGCTGGGTATAATTTCTCCCCATGAGACACAGTGTGATTGAACTAGCAGTCCAGGGCAAAGTTTCTAATCTTTCCACAACACCACCACTTATATCTGTTGTATCTCCTCTTTGGAGGAACAGTAGGAACTTTATGCTTACATTTCTTAGGACAGGAATCAGCAAACTTGACAGTTGCATTTTGACTGGGAGCAAAATGGTTGTTTGCCTCTCAATCACAACAGTCCTCCTTGGAGCAAGCACATTAGGAATAGCTTTCCTATTCATATATGAGTTGTGTCCAACTAGTCCATACTTTTGGATTGCTTTTCCCTTAGTCTAAAACACAGGTTGTGCCATGACTGGACCTTTTTGTCCTGTTAGCTTTTTGCCGCTTCTTCTCTTAAGTTTAACATAACCAAGTCCACTTTCAGGAGTTCCTGAGAAGGTATCTGTAATGGGGAGTACAGTTTTAGGTTTAGAAAATAGTTGAACAAGTCTTTTCTCATTCAGGAGTTTGAGTTCTAACTCCTGAATGGTTGCATCCTTTTATTTTAGCAACATGATTTGATCATCAATTATCTTATTTAGATTAGCCAACTTTGAACTTTGAAGACCAATCTTCTGAGTAGCCATCTCATGATGGTACTTAAGACCTCTTAGTGATGCACTCTCAATATCTTGTTCTTTTACAAGCTTCTTGCTCTTTACAAGAGCCTCTAGCAGTTTTCAAAACTTAAATGTGAGCTGCTGCAGTTCAGTCTCAGAGTTAGACTTATATGAATCAAACTTTGAGTCACATGAGTCTAACTCATCCATTGTCTCATGAACAAAAGTTGTAGAATAAATAGAATTGTCAAAGATTACCTGAGTATCCTAATATTTAGCAATTTCTGTTTCTAGATTATCAGACAGTGTCATCAAGTTAACCTCCATATCATCTTCAGGGTCCCCATGGAGTGATGAAGTTGTGGAGTTATTGCCCTTGTAAATGGCCTCTCTGATGAATTCCTTTTCACAGTAGAACAGTCCAATGTGTGTATGTTCTTCTGATTCAGTTGAATCAGTATCACTATCAAATAAAGTCTTTGGCTTATTTTCCATCAGACCCTTTTCTGATTTCTTGTCTTTACAGAACTTCCTTTCCTTGGACTTCCTATTCTCCTTTCTCTTTACTGGAAAGTCAACATTGACATGTCCAGACCCGTTACAAAAATAACAAATAATGACAGTCTTAATTTGTTTGTTCTGGTTTGAATCATACCTGACCACAAAGTTGTTTCTGTGTTTGTCTTTGCTTTTGCTGGAACTTAGCCCAAATGATTTCTTCTTGTTCCATTACTTCCTTCTTTTCATCATCTTCTTGAATTGCCTAGTGAACAGTGTCAATTCATCATATGGCAATTCTTCTGATGAATAATTAGTTCCAGTGCTAGCTGTATCTTCATCCCTTCCTGGTGATGATGGAATTTCTCTTCTAGCCTTCGTTGATGTGTCTGCTTTGAAAGCCACAAATTTAGTCTGATTTGAACTTCTAGCAGATTCAGCTTCAGCTTTTTTAGAATTTAAGTGAAGCGTACGTGACAACATCTTCCCATACAAATCCTGGGGTAACATGTTCCTCAGATTGCACATGTCTCTTACAGCACAAATCTTTATGTCATATTCTTTATTTAGGGATCTCAGAAACTTGTCATTAAGCTTATAGTTTGAGAATTCTCTGCCATAATTCTTTAAGTCATTGACTATTCTAAAGAACTTTTCATAACATAGTTCTATAGAATCAGTCTTCCCTTACCTGAATGTCTCATACTACTGGTTGAGTAGAGACTTTCTGTCATCTCTGACTTCTTTTATGTCTTCCATATAGACTATTAAAGTGCCTCGCATCTCCTTAGATGTTTTACAGTGTACTAAGTTCTGAAAGGTTGAATTATCTATTGCACTGACAATTATATTTTGTGCTCTTTTATCTATGGTGGCAAGAACCACCTCATCCTTTATCATCTCAGACAGTTTCTTAGGGGTTTGCAAATTTGCATCTAAGACAGATACTTTCATGGGAATATATGGTCTTTCTTGTACTATGATAAAGATTCTTGAATCTGATGCCTCCATAAACAATCTCACCTTTGCTTCCAAATAGCAAAGTTGTCATTTGTACATATAAGAAGCTTCATAGAATTGAGTTCTCTGTGAGATTCTGAAGCCATTAGATTTAATATGTTTCAACCACCCTTAGGATCTTTTTTTTGACTGTTAGGTCTTTCTTTGAATAACCTCCCTCTGATTCCACTTGAAAGATAAATCTATGGGTAGTTAATCACATAGACGGGGTGAATATGTGTCTTTTAAAGTTCTTAGTCACTTAGATTAAATGTTCAGCAGCTACTTGAAAAATAAACCTTCACAAGAACACATCACAAGCAATCCACAGAACACAAAGCAAGCAATCCACAGTACACAGAGAATTTATAGTGGTTCCCCTATCTAGGGCACATCCACTTTCCTCCTTCTTCCTCACTAGCAATGTTCTAGATAAGGTTATATCTCATCCTCTTCAACTCAGATCAAAAGATCTTACCGTCTCAGTTTCTGTTAAGAAACCTACAACTCAAACCCACTAGTCCTACCTAAAAGATCCACCCAATCTCCTACCTCAGGTCCCTCAAGAACCCTACCTCAGCCTTTATAACACAGGCTAACACCTTAGTGATTCCACACAAATCACCTACCTCAGGTCCCTCATAAACCCAACCTCAGCCTTTATTAATCAAGCTTACAACTCAGAGAATTTATCTCCTACCCACTCATATCTCAAAGAGATCTAATAAAATTAAGAGGTAAATAAGAAAGAAAGTAATCTTCAGAAAAAAGCAATTTTGTAATCTGACTTATCTGAGAATTCAGATTCTTCAATTCAGCAGAACATGATAGATTCTTGACGAGCAGACTGACTAAAATGATTCTTCACTAGATCTGCAAGTTCTTGTTGTTGATCGGCTTGATTTTTTTGAAAAACTTGTAGAACAGATCCACCTTAATTCTCTGATTAACTTGTTGAAAGGATCAAACGATTTTTCTTGAAGACCTTCGTATTCCTTCTTCTTGGGGTTGTTGCCCTCCTCTGACTTAGGAAAAATAAGAATGAGAGAAATGATTGATCAATTGATTCCTTTTGATTATTGTTTTATGTGTACACGACCCCTCTATTTATAGCCTTCACGGGTTGTTGGCTTCTGATTGATGACGTCATCATTACGCCATCATACTCTAAGTCTTCCTTCAAACAGTTTCTAATGAGATATCACGTTACTATAGTTGATGTGTCATTTCTTACTTGACTTGACACTTCTGTGTTGACTCTGTATATCTTTAGAATCAAAAGTGTCGAGAAGTCCAAAGTGTCTCGACACTATATTACTTAGGTGTTCTTAGAAGGTGTCGATACATCTTAGCAGTCTCGACATAATATTACTTAGTAGAATTTTCAGTGTAAACCTGAAGGTGTCGAGACAGTTGACTTGTCTCGACACAAATGTAAACTGTGTCGACATCTTTAAATCTGCAATGTGTCGAGACAGTTGAATTGTGAAAGAGAGGGGATAGATCTGTCTTAACTCTAAAGGGGGGGGGTGAATAGAGTGTTTTAAAAAAACTTTGAGTAGTTTTTATTGCGGAATTAAAGTAAGTGATTTTTATGTATGTGAGGAGAAGTAAAAAACAAAATTATCGCAACACAGCAAAACAAGAAATAGAACAACAAGACGACACAAGGAAATTATAGTGGTTCCCCAAAACTTGGTATATCCACTATTCTACCACCCTGGTAGGAATCTACTAACAGGTTTTTGTTCAGGTGCCCTGCCACCACAGGTTTTTTCTCAGGTGCCCTGTCACCACAAGATCTATTTCAAGGGAGATCTCACAACCCTTTGAGCTTTTGATCAGGTGCCCAAAAACTAACCGAAGTCATTTTATAAGGAGATTTGACAACTAAAAGTAACTTTTGAAGGGAGTTATAAAAACCCTTTATACATTGAGGTAAAGAAAAAAAAATTATGTTGTCTTCTTTTTCTCAATAACACTGAGTAGACTAGTGGATTGTTGCAAAGCTCCCCCTAAGATGAAGATTTGTTCAGGAAGCTGGAAGCTTTGCATAGGGTGTAGGCCTTCAACTTGGATTGTTGATCTTCAGGATCTTTTAGATAGATATTGATTGTTGTCTCTTGAAAGGTCCTGAAGCAGAAACTGAAGAAGAATGAAGATGGGTGTGAGCTGTTCTTCTTTAATTTCCTGTAAGTACAATAGCAAAAAAAGTTTCTTCTCTGTGTCGTGTATTAGTAGTTTAATGTCCCTTTGACTGAAGGAAAAAATCTTTTATATACTGAGTAGATTTCAGCCTTTGAATTTTGAATAATATCCTTGATTTACTGCTGAAATCCTGGAAGTAGAACGACTGGAAATGTCCTTAGTGTGTTTCCTCAACTGTCCCAGTAAATAAGCCAAGTAATTAACTCTGTGAAAGTCATAATTAATGCTACCATGAAACGGTTATATTCTTAAGAATATGAGCATTAATTATCGAAGAATTACTGCCTTAGAATAATATAATTTGAAGTCATGCTGATAGAAAATATGACAAACTGATTTTGAAAAAGAATTTGTCAAACTCAGGACAGATTTTGTCGACCTGAACTCCAAGTTCATCGAGCTTAGAAATCTTCTTCGTCGAGCTGAGCTCATAGATCATCGTTCTGGACAATAACTGTCAATATTGAGTTCCAAGTTCGTCGAGCTGAGATAGACTTTCGTCGATCAAAGAATCTGAGTAGAAGAAGAAGGATCGTCAACCTGAGCTCGGATTTCGTCGAGCTAAGCTCAGAGTTGAAACTCTGAGTTCATCAAGCTGAGTTTGAAGAACTTTGAACTGATTTTCTGAACTCTTTAAAACTGTATTTCTTTTAAGTCCGAGTCTCTGAAATCTTCTGAAGGCTGAATCAAAGTAGTCTAACCTAATAAGACTAACCATAACCTTAGAACAAACAGATGACCCTAGGTTATACATGTTGGGTCAACAAACCTAATTGTGAACCTATCCCAAATCCAAATCGGGGTTCCAACAAATTGTCATGACACTACTGCCTGCAGGGTATCGACACTTGTTTTAATTCTTCAATGTATTGAGACAGTTGAATTGTCTCGACACTTCAGTCTATTGGGTGTCGATATCTTTAAGTCTATACTTCAGTCTTCATTGTGTCGAGACAATTGTATTATCTCGATACTACTGTATTAAGGTGTCGAGATATCTGACTTGTCTCGACATAGCTGTCTTGATCTTCAAAGTATAGAGATAAATGACTTATCTCGACACAGCTGACTTGATCTTCAAGGTGTCGAGATAACTAACTTATCTCGATACAGCTCCTGTAAAGGTGTCGGTATAGTTGAAGTGTGTTGACACTTTTATACTTAGCCATTTCTCTGCACTGCGACTTGCTAGGCGTTGACTGTCCTGACTTCACTCAGCACTTTTAGTTGTATGGCATTGAGTGAACTTGCTTCACCCGATGCTTTTGGACTTAGGCAATTTTCTTCACTTTCCAGTCAGCTTCTTTGAGTCCACCTGTCAATATGACTTGGACCACTTGTCCAATCAATATGACATAGGCTAACCTGCATGCATGAACTGAAACATACATCAAATACAAACTTGTGTATATTGTTGAGTTGAAAGGGCTTATTCAAATAAAGTACATTGTTTCCAATGTACTCAACACAGTCCCTCCTATCTGAGGATCGAACTTAGCGAGGCGATCTGCCTCCATGCTCTCCTTTCGAGGCACGTATTGAATGGAGAAGGTGTGAAACAACCCAATGAGGCCCTTCACCTTGGCGTGATACTTCTAGAGTGTAGGCCTAACATCCTCACTTTTATTGGGTCACCATAACCCTAGTGGGCTCAATAAAAGGGACCTGAACCTCTACCCGTGGCCTATACCAAGGTAGGAGGTAACCCTAGACGGGGATATAGAGCTAGAAAACTCCGATTTAAGTTCTGTCAGTTCCCGTGGCCTCGTATAGTCAATGCAAGTGCGTTGGAACTCGTTCCGCTAAATTCCAAGGACACATGGTGAATATGGCCGCTCCTAGTAGAACGTCGTGAAAACGAGATTTTTGGATATTGACATTGAGAACTCCGATTTGAGTTTTTCAGTTCATATGGCTTCGTATAGCCGATACGAACACATTGGAACTCATTGCGTCGCAATTCGAAGTCTAACGATGATTATGAGCATTTTGGTCGTTTTAGCGCGCTACGACACGTAGATTTTGGATAGTTAGCAAACGAACTCCGATTCGACAACAGTAAGTGGTATTGGACTCGTATGGTCAATACGGAGTAAACCGAGTTCATCTTGGTCAATTTCAATGATGGGTGGTCAACCCGTGGTCAAATCAAGCATAGTTGTGCACCGAAAAGCATGTGCACACAAATTATGACATGATACCCCAACTTTGACCCGACTCCTGATGTCATGGACCTATTTTGACTTTGACTAGCAAGGAGGACCCACCCTAGGGTATACTTTGGTCACCCCCCCTAAAAGTCTTTTTGGAAATTTTCCCATAAGGAAGCCCACCTCCCCTCCAAGGCTTTAGTAGGGCCTTGCCTCCCTTCACCTTTTGGGCCACCCAAACCAGCAAGGGCTTGGTAGGTGGGACTTTAGCAAAAGCCCACCACCCCTTTTCCCCCTCCTCTTTCCTCTTCTTAAGAACCAAGTCCCAAGCCCACCAAATCTTTCCCCTTGGATGAATGCCACCTTGGTATCCTCTGATGGTGCCACTTGGCCTGAGCAAGTAGAGGAGGAGGGGAGGAGCACCTCCTCTCTCGGGTTAATCCCATATCGGGGAGGGGAGGGTTGTACACCCTCTCAAAGCCTATAAAAGGCCTGTACTGTAACGGTCAGATTCGCGCTAGGCCCCTTGTACGTATTTTTGCTGTCGGGGGAGCTGGTGTAGGCTCAAGGGGGTGCAGGAAATCAGGTGCGCACTCGCGGGGAATAAGGAAATAAGCTGAAAACTTGTGTTGAGTATGACACGGGTGGGGACACGGGCGTGTCCCGACCCGTGTGCAGTGGCGTGGAGTGACCATGGGGTTGAGTGGTAATAAAATGGCATTGAGTGGTGTGTCCCGAGAAGGACACGGGTAGGGACACGGGTGTGTCCCTGCTCGTATTCAGTGGCGTTGAGTGGTGTGTCCCGAGAAGGACACAAGCATGTACCTACCCGTGTTCAGTGGCTTTGAGTCTGTCTTGAGAAGGACACGAGTAGAGATATGGGAGTGTCCCTACCCGTGTGCTCCAAGGCAAGCAAAGCGAGAAGTGTCCCGACCAGGACACGGCTATTGACATGACCATAACCACGGTCGTGTCACTTGGACACGGGTACCGACACGGGCGTGTCAGTACCCATGTAGGAGCACAAAACGACAGTCGAGCCGCTTCTCCAGAGCAGGACACGGGTAAGGACACGGTCGTGTCCCTACCCGTGTCACTTCTGTATAAAAAGGAAAAGTGAAACCCTAGCAATCTCATTCTCTTCCCAAACCCTATTTTTCTGGTTGGAGATTTCTGGAGGAGTAGATCTTGCTTGAGCAAACCTTGGAGGAGGAGAAATGCCACCGCTGTCAAGGAAAAAGCGATGTCTCCGAGGAGGATGACAAGATCCATGGCCAGAAATGGTGGTACCGCTGGAAATGAGGTGAGCTTCCTCCCCTCTCCCTTAGTGCTAGATCCTTAGATATTCTTAGGCGAGATATCGACTCAAATGAGTCTTGATGTGTGAGGAGAAGGTTTCTTAGGAAGGCCTATCTAGAACTTTTGTTCTAATGACTAGTCATCTTCAACCTCCCCCGTCTTCAAAGTGATGATGGGGGTGGTTTCGTGAAGAGGAATGGACTTGAGAGGGAGAATAAGGGTGGAGGAACTTCTAGTTGTGATTTAGGGTGATCAGCTTGAGGAGTAAGATGAACCGATGTCGTTCATTCCGCTTCAAGATGCGTGCAGAATCTGTGTTCTGCACGCAGCGACCTTCTTGGCTGTTTTAGGCAAGAAATGGTCTGATCTAGGCTTTCGACTAAACACGAAAGTTGTAGCCCTTGAAATTAACTTTACAACGAGTGGTTACATGCCTTCGGGTGAAGCCTGTAACCACGGGAATGTCTGATCGAAGTAGGGGTTGTAGACTAAGCGCACAGAAATTGTATTCTGTACGTTGTAGTATTTGGAGCCAATTTCATATGGGTTATAGTATAATCTGGGTTGCAGGATGAACATGAAAGTTATAGCCAATGGAAAGACCTTTCCATCGATGGGTTACACGCACTCACCGGATTCTTGTAGCCTCAGGAATCTTTGGTTGAAGTTGTTGTCCAGATTTATTTTGCACCTAAATTTCTGGGTAGTGTATAACATGGATTTATATTCCGTGGAATTAATGTTGCAATCTAACTTGAGGTTCGGGTGAACTTGAAAGAAAAGGGATAGATACTACTCTAGAGGGGGGGGGGTGAATAAAGTAATCAAAAATTGCACCAGCAAAGTTGACTGTCTACTCAACTCCCTTGGAGTTAATTACGGAATGAAGGTTATAGATATTTGAAATGAAACCCTAAAGCCTAACACAAGTGTTGTGCACAAAAGGCAGCCAACTGTAATTACAGTTAAGGCTTGGAATCCTAAACAGCAACTAGCAATCCTAGTTAAAATCTAATCACAGCCAATCAGCACAGAGAATTAATTAAACAATCCAGACAACACAAGGAATTTATAGTGGTTCCCCAAACAACTTGGGTACGTCCACTCTTCTACCAACAAGGTAGGAATCCACTCAGGTTTTTGATCAGGTGCCCTGCCACCAACAAGATCTGCTTCAGGTAGATCCAGAAACCCTTTAGACTTTTGATCAGGTGTCTAAAAACCAACACAGGTTTTTGATCAGGTGCCTTGCCACCAAGGTATACTTTTGAAGGGAGTAATAACCCTTTACAGGAGGGGGAAAGGAGGTTAAGATGTCTTCTCTATTTTACAATAGATTAGAGAAGCACAAGAACTTGCACTGAGCTAGAAAGCTCTTAAAGAATCAAGGCTCCCCCTGGCTAAAAGAATGTCCAGGTGAAGTCTTGCTTCAGTGCAGAAACACTTCAGAAAATCTGAAGGGAAAAGCTACAAGAAGATAAAGAATATGAATTGAAAATTCTTCTTTAGGCAGCTATCTTCTTTTTCTTCTTCTTCAAAAGGCTCTGAGTGTAAATCTTCCTGTAAGCAGGAGAACTCAGGTTGAAGAAGAGTGAAGAGCTAAAACTTCTTCTCAGTTGGATGAAAACGAGCTGAGAGCAGTTAAAACTGTAAGTTCTAAGCTTGAATGCAGCTGTTAGCTTTTGAACTCCTTTTTCCTGAATGAACTGGTTTTTGGCTATGTGAACTAGTTGATTTCTTTCTTCAAGGAATTCTTTATATAGCAGCAGCAGCAACGGCTCTCATTTGAGTTTGAATCTTGTCTTCTACTAAAATCTGCAAGCTGGGCTGCAAAAAGCATAAAGCAAAACAAATACAGCAGACAGATATCCTATAAGAGGATAAAGCTTTCTAAGAAGCTGCAAATAACTCTGATGAAATAATACTAAAGAAAGTCACATCAGAAAAGACTCTTTACAGCCAAGGAAGACTTTCTGAGTCTAACGGCTATAAAGGACAGCCTGGCAGATAAAGCAGAAATCATATCTCAGCTAATAAGACAAACAACTTTGTCAGAAAAAGATTGGCTCATGCATAAGGAATGGAGCAGATATTGCATGGAAATAATATCATAAATTTATTCAAACAATCTTTTATAAAATATGCCAAAATAAATATGAAATAAATCACATCATAGAAGATGACAAAATTACTCAAAACATACAGCAAAACGTCGAACTACCCTCGGAGATCGTCGACCGAAGCACGGAGATCGTCGACCTATCAGACAGATAGTCGAACGATCCAGATAGTCGAGCTATCAAAGAAGATAGTCGAACTACCACAACAGATAGTCGAACTATCAGGACAGATAGTCGAGCTATCAGATAGTCGATCTATCAGGACAGATAGTCGAACTACCAAAGCAAAACAGATAGTCGACCTATCAACAGATAGTCGAACTATCACAGAAAACAGATAGTCGACCTATCAACAGATAGTCGAGCTATCAAACAAAACAGATAGTCGACCTATCAACAGATAGTCGAGCTATCAGATAGTTGAACTATCCAAGCAGATAGTCGAACTATCAAAGAAAACAGATAGTCGACCTATCAACAGATAGTCGATCTATCAGATAGTTGAACTATCCAAGCAGATAGTCGAACTACAAAGAAAACAGATAGTCGACCTATCAACAGATAGTCGAGCTATCAGATAGTTGAACTATCCAAGCAGATAGTCGAACTATCAAAGAAAACAGATAGTCGACCTATCAACAGATAGTCGAGCTATCAGATAGTTGAACTATCCAAGCAGATAGTCGCACTATCAAAGAAAACAGATAGTCGACCTATCAACAGATAGTCGAGCTATCAGATAGTTGAACTATCCAAGCAGATAGTCGAACTATCAAGGAAAACAGATAGTCGACCTATCAATAGATAGTCGAGCTATCAGATAGTTGAACTATCCAAGCAGATAGTCGAACTATCAAGGAAAACAGATAGTCGACCTATCAACAGAGAGTCGAGCTATCAACGCAGACAGAACGTCGACCAACTGATAGACGATCGTCAATCAGCCGATAGATGATAGTCAAGCGGCGTTCGACCATAATCGAATGAAAAACAACTTAACCAAATTTACACCTGGAAAAGTGGCCTCTAAAACTAGAGCAACAAACTAAACAACTAACCTTTGACCATAGATAAATCTTGGGTCAAGAGACAGAAAGATAAGACTGAACTCAAATCAAAACCTAGGGTACCAACAATCTCCCCCTATTTGAGTTAAGTCTCTCAACAATTAAATACAAAACTAAATACTGAAAATAAATAACATGCATGAAGAGAAATAACTAAGCAGATAACATCAATCAAACAGATAAGCAAATAACTGTCAATCAATGAATTTTTAAGATGCTTCAGAGTTAGATTTAGGATCAGAAGAACTAGGAACAAAATTAATCTTTCTAAAGGGGTCTAGAGCTTCTTTTCTCGACAGCTTCAGGTCTTGTTCTCCAATGATTTTCAATTCTGTTACTCTTGGGACAACTGCCTCAAGATACTTTTCCATGTATTTTGAAGGATCAAATACTTCAGGTCTAACCTGGAATTTGTCGAGCTCCTTCATTCTGAATTTTGACATTGTGGTCAATCCTGCAGTGTCTTTCCCTTCAGCTTTAGCTTTCTTAATTTGAGCTGAACCCACAAGTTCAAGAAAACGAGCCATCCTAAAATTAGGATCAAGCTCTGGGCTTTCATACACATTTTCAGAAGATGTATCAACTGATTCTTTATCCTGAATAACTAGATAAGAAAGGGGAGCAGACTTAGCAAATATCTTGCTAGAATTTTCAGATAAAATAATTTGCTTACCTTTTGAAACATCCTTCACAGAATGATCTGGCTTAGGAGAGGTTGAGCTTTTGAGTTCTTTGGACTGAGGAGGAGAGAAAGTTGGTCTTTGATACACTACCTCCTTTACTTGTTCCTTAACATCATCAAGTCTTTGATAGCCAGTTTGAGTTTTTCCTTGATATCCTTGAGAGCTTCTCCTTTGTGATGATTGAGATGGATTGAACCTTTCAGACTGAGCAGCAGGGTTTGCAGATAAGTTTCCTGAGGCTCCTGCACTGGGAGGTGGAGGAGGAGGACCTCTAGGAGTCCATCTTGAGACAGGAGTGTCATACCTCTTTGACTTCTTCCTTTGCTTCTGCTGATTTTTAGAGAAAGCCATCCAGTGCTGGAAATCTTTTGATTTAGGATCAATTCCTTTCAGGATATAGTAAGGAGTATCATTATCTGGATTAGGAGGAGGAGGAGCCACAGCTTTCCTTTTCTTTTTAGCAGACCTTTTTCTTTTTGACTCATCAGATTCATCAGAATCAATATCATCCTCAGAATTTGAAGAGATAGGAAGATCATAGGGATCAATTGCTTCTTGCATAGCTCTTTCCTTTTCCTTTAGGGCAGCTTTTTCTAATTCTTCTTCTATGGCATCCTGTGCCAGGAGAGCATCTAAATCCAAACCAGGGGAATCATCCCATACAGTGGACTTTTCAATTTGAGCATCTGCAGCTGTTTCTTGTTGATCAGAAACTGTCATGGTGACAAGTTCTACTTGCACTTCTGGCTGAGCTGGCTGAGCAGCCTCAGAAACTTGAGTAACTTGTTCTTGTTCAGTTTGAACTTCTGTAGCAGGTAGGTGATCAGGCTCTTGAACATCTAAAATTTCTTCCATTTTATCTGCAATATTATGAATAAAATTTTGCTAAATGACATCTAATCATCCCTTCTAGGTATTCCCAAACTATCATATCAGTTATCAAGTCTAAAAAGTGAGTAAAGGGGATACCTTCAGAATTGACCTTTGCGTGTCCTAACTCCCATAATTCATCTAGAACGGAAGTGATAACTCCTTCTAGGTATAGGGCGACCAAGGGAGTAGAACATTCTTCCAGGCATGCTTTGATAATAAATTCAGATTTCAATAATGCATCAGAAATTTCTTTTTCAGACAAACTTTGAGGAGGAGCTGATTCTTCTAAATCTTTCTCTGCCACTGCAGGAGGATCTGCTGGAGGGGAGGCCAAAGGCAGCTCAGAGACATCTTCATTAAGCATCTCCCCCTGCCTGATTTCAGTAGATACTGAAACCAGGCCCCTAGAGGAAGAGGGCTCAGCAGACTTTGAGAGTGCTCGAATAGCAGCAGTCAAAGAAGATATGGAGGAAACAAGTGGAGCAATTGCCTCTTCAATCATAGTCTTGATCGAAGGGGTAATTAACTCCAGGATGCTGGAAATGAATGCTGGAGAGATTTCAGATGATGAAGGGGGAATCTCAGTGGATGGATGATCAGCAGGAATGGTGTATTCATGATGAACTGGAGAATGAACTGGAGATGGAACTGGAGATGGAGAGTGATGGGTGGATGCAGGATGATCAAAATGATCTGAAGAAGGAATACTGAGGAGGAGTAGAAATCTCAGAAACCAACAAATCAAAACTGGGATGAGAGATCCCAGCAAGATGAGATGGGAGAGGAGATGCAGGAGGAGATGCAAGATGAGAAGCAGAAGGTCGTACTTCAATTGAAGTTGATGGAACTTCAACTAAAGTAGACGGCAAAACAGATGAAGAAGATGGAAGGGAGGGATTTGCTGAGCCAGTTTCTTGAAGGGGAGGAGTGACTGAGGCAGTCCTGGTGCTCTCAGATGTAGCTGGAGCAACCCCTGCGGGAGCGGGCTTCAGAAACGTCCTTTTCCATTTGGCGAACAGGGATGGATCCATCTTCTTGCTGGCGTTTATGGAGGTAGAAGCTGAAACTAACAGATGGGGATACTTTTCCTTCAGAAAAATCCCAACTACCCTTCCCAGGGTAACTTCTTTCTTGCTGTTCTTTTTCCTGATCAAATCAAACAGAACGCCTGCCCAATTAATCTGTTTCTTATTCACAATTGCACACATCAGTGCAAACTGCTGCCTTGTAATATTGTCGTGGGCGGAGTGCTTTCCCAGTAGCACTTTTCCTACGATTTCAGCAAGGAACTTAATCTTAAATGGAAAATTTACTTTAAGCAGTTTAGAGGGAATGCCTTCGGCATGTCCCAGCTCTGTCAGCATTCTCCCAAACTCTGGGGTATCTTGCTCGTACTCTTCTTCCCCATTAATCAATCCAAATATTTCAGTTAAAATGACTGGAGTCAAAGTTACCTCTACTCCGCCGATAGTTCCGGTCATTGAATCATCATTAGAAGACGAAGTGAATGCCCATTCTTTGATCTCTTGAATATTTATCTTTATCCTGGAGTACATGAGCTTTTCTAAACCTTGATCTTTGCATAAGGTGAGAATTTCCACAATTCCGGATTCGTAGCAGCTGAAGGAGTCGAAATCCACGCTGAATCCTGCATCGAACTTCACTACTGCTAGGAGCGCTGGAGCTATCGCCATCGAAAGGGCTGGAGAAGACGAGAGAGAGACGGCGAGGACGAAGCAGCAGAAATCGCAAGACAAAGAGCAAGCGGGAAGACGGAATGTGAAAAGACGCTCTCCGTCGACGATAAAAACAACAATCTCTTAACCTAAGTCGACCATCGGCTTTATATTAAAACAACGATCGTCGATCTATTTAAAAGATATTGGAGACGATGGTCGAACGGTCGTTCGACGATCGGTCCTGAAGCAGAGTAGTCGATCAATCGTTCGACTATTTCTGTCTTCACAAACAACAAGCTGTCGTCAACCATAGATCGACGATAGGCTCGACCTGTTCGACTATCTTCGAACGCCGGCCGACGATCTTCAAGCAGATAAGCTATCTTCAACCATAGGTCGACGATAGGCTTGATCCGATCGACTATCTTCGAGCGTCGTTCGGCGATCTTCAAACAGGTTTCAACAAGGCAGACGTCACACTTAGTCTCTTCCATTAATCATGCCTAGTTGAACCAAAAAGAACAGATGCTTCTATTCATCTAAGGGCTTGGTGAATATATCACCTCTCTGAAGGTCTGTGGATATGAACTCATGGCTGATCTTGTTCTTTTCCACACAATCTCTCAGGAAATGGTGCCGGATCTCAATGTGTTTCGTTCTAGAGTGGTGCACAGGATTTTGTGCAATAGAGATAACACTGGTACTATCACACATGATTTTAGTGTTCTTATGTGAGTACCCATAATCCAAAAGCTGGTTTTGTATCCACAGGATCTGTGAACAACAACTAGCAGCTGCTATATATTCAGCTTCTGCAGTTGAAGTTGAGACAGAAGCCTGCTTCTTACAGAACCAAGAGACCAATCTCTCTCCCAGGAACTGACAAGTTCCTGAGGTACTTTTCCTGTCAACTCGACAACCAGCATAATCATAATCAGAATATCCAATTAATTCAAATTCTGACTCAGCTGGGTACCAAAGTCCTAGATTTGGACATCCCTTCAGGTATCTCAAGATTCTCTTGAGAAGAATCAGATGAGATTCCTTGGGGTTGACCTGGAATCTAGCACAAAGGCATGTAGCAAACATTATGTCTGGCCTACTTGCAGTTAAATACAATAGGGAACCAACAATGGCCCTATAATTCTTTTGATCAACAGGCTTTCCCTGATCATCAGAATCTATAACTACATTAGTAGCCATAGGTGTATGCATTGTTGAAGCATCAGCCATCCCAAACTTCTTTACCAATTCCTTGGCATATTTGGATTGGGAGATGAAGATGCCATCAGCATCTTGCTTTACTTGGAGACCAAGAAAGTAAGACAGCTCACCCATACTACTCATCTCAAACTTAGAATGCATCAAGTTGGAGAACTTTTTGCATAGTTTGGAATCAGTGGAACCAAAAATAATGTCATCAACATACACTTGAACTAACAGGATTGTGTCCTTGTGGTGCTTGACGAAAAGGGTTCTATCAACTACTCCCCTAACAAAGTTGTGCTCTAACAGGAAACTAGCTAGAGTCTCATACCAGGCTCTTGGTGCTTGTTTAAGTCCATAAAGAGCTTTTTGCAACTTGAATACATGTGAGGGCTGAGTTGAAGAAACAAACCCAGGTGGCTGTTCAACAAATACCTCTTCCTTTAGCTCACCATTTATAAAGGCACTTTTGACATCCATCTGAAAAACTTTAAACTTCATATAGGCTGCATAGGCTAGAAAGATCCTTATTGCCTCTAGCCTTGCAACAGGAGCAAAGGTTTGGTCATAATCTATACCTTCCTCCTGTCTGTAGCCCTGAGCTACAAGCCTAGCTTTATTCCTTACAATGATTCCATTTGCATCCAACTTGTTTCTATACACCCACTTGGTGCCTATGATCAGTTGGCCTTTAGGTCTTGGAACCAAAGTCCATACTTTACATCTTTCAAACTGATTGAGTTCCTCTTGCATAGCAATGATCCAGTGGAGATCTAGCTCAGCATCTTTAATGGTGAGGGGTTCAATCTGTGAAAGGAAACAAGCATGCATCACATCCTGTCTTAACTGATGTCTTATTTGAACACCAGCTAATATGTCTCCTATCACTTGAGATGTAGGATGATCTCTAAGTGTGACAACATCAGCAGGTGGGATGTGATCTTCAGCAATAGTTGGGATTAATTCCTCAGGAGGAATTTGATCTACTATTGGTGGTACAGCAATAATTTCTGCAAGGTCTTCATCACTGTCTGATTCAGTGATATGAAGAGTTGAAAGATAGAGAATTTCTTGAGTGACATCTTTGCTAGATTCTTGTACCTGCAATGAACTAGAGGAAGGGGAAGTTTCCTTCTCCTTGTAAAACATTTGAGATTCATCAAAGGACACATGAACAGACTCTTCAATTTTAGAAGATGATTTATTAAATACCCTATAAGCTTTGCTTACTTGGGAATATCCAAGAAAAATTTCCATTGAAGCTTTTGCTTCAAACTTTCTAAGATATTCTTTATTATTATTATGAATATAAACTACACAACCAAAAACTCTAAAATAATTTATTTTAGGTTTCTTTCCTTTAAGCAACTCATAAGGAGTTTTACACTTAAGCTTGTGTATCAGACTTCTATTCAAGACATAGTTGGCTGTACTAACAGCTTCTGGCCAATAGGAAAGAGGCATATTAGCATCTGCCAATAATGTGCCAGCAGCTTCAATCAGGGTTCTATTCTTCGTTTCAACTACCCCATTTTGTTGGGGAGTTCTAGGAGCTGAGAAGCTATGTTTGATACCTTCTCTCTCACAGAATTCTTGCATGAGAAGAGAGTCAAACTCAGTACCATGATCACTTCTGATCAAGGCCACATGAGTAGAGTACTCAGTCTGCACACATAATTGAAAATCTGTAAGGGCTTTGAAGTTATCAGCCTTAGTTCTCAAAAAGAACACCCAAGTGAACCTAGAGAAGTCATCTACAATGACTAGGGTGTAATACTTCCCTCCTAAACTCTGTACATTTATTGGGCCAAATAGGTCCAAATGTAATAAATATAGGATTCTAGGAGAATCACTTTTATTTACTGATTTAAATGAATTCTTGGTTTGCTTGCCTAATTGACAAGCCTTGCATAGGCTCTCCTTCTTGTAGGGGCAAGAAGGTAAACCTCTAACAAGGTTGTGTTTAGATAACCTAGATATGTTCTTGAGGTTAACATGGCTAAGCCTTTTATGCCATAAAGTATTGTTATTGGTTACTTCATTAAATAAGCAGATTTCAGAGTGAGTTGAGTTAAAATCTACTAAATAAATGTTACCTTGTCTAATACATACTAATACAACATTATTATTTAAAGTAATATTACAAAGGGAGTTAGAAAATGATACCTGGTATCCAGCATCACATAACTGACTTACTGAAATAAGATTGTGCTTCAGTCCAGTTACATAAGCAACTCTCTTGAATGTTACAGCTCCAATTGTCATCCTGTCATAGCCTTCAGTTTGACCACCGCTTGAATCTCCAAAGATCACCTTTGGGCCAAGCTTTGCCTTGAACCTTGACAGATGTTATTTATTTCCTGTCATATGCTTGGAGCAACCACTATCCAAATACCACTTATTTTGAGTGATAGGATAGGTCTTCACCTGCAAATAAATAAATTAAACATTGTGGACCCAGGTAACCTTGGGTCCCTTGTTTTTCACATAAGAAAAACTGGAAATAAATGAATAAGCAGGCTGAGGGTGATAACCTAACGGGTAAGATCTCCTAGGGGGATTCTCCATGCAGATGATGGGTCAACGAACCTAGGGTTTCTATTTTCATTCTGGTTTCTAAAGTTCTGGGTGAAGTTTTGAAATTCATGTTGAAAGCGTCGATCAGCGTTCGACGATGGGTGCCCAGATCGTCGATCTCCGTTCGACCATTGGGCCTGCGATCGTCGAGCAGCATTCGACGCTCTTTGTATTTCCTTAAATTTTTGTTTTCTTTTCTCTCTCTTAGCTTTATTTAAAGCTTTATTAACCTGATTAACTTGCTCAGTGTTCTTTATTCCACTAGATGAAATAAAGTTCACTAGAGTTGAAAGATGGTTTTTAAGAATGATTAGGGGTTCACTAGAAGATGCTCCTAAGCCTAATTTGTTATTGTCTGACCTAGTGTTAGACATGCTGGTTATTTCAAGCAACTTAAGGCTTCTACCATTCAGAGATTCTTCTAACCTTTTGGACTTAGCTAATTCATTCTTAAGGAATTTTATTTCTTCACTAGAATTAGTGAGTTCTACTGTTAACCTAATGTTTTCATTAAAAATTAATTCAGATTCAGCTAGTTTATTTCTAAGCTCTTTTATTTCCTTTTCAGAACTAATTAAATCTAAGCATAAGGATTTAAAATCTGATTTAAATTCATCAGATGTAAAGTCGTACGAAGACAATACCTCATCTTCAGTTGGCATTTCTTCATCAGAATCTGAACTCTCTGCAGCTGAGTGATTGCTGCAGGCATCAATTGCCATCAGGCAAACTTCCTTTGCCTTCTTTTCTTCTTCATCCTCACTGGAGCTTGAGGAGGAAGATTCCTCATCAGAATCGCTCCAGGTTTCAGCAACAAAACCTCTCTCCTTCTTTTTGTTCTTGTAGGAGGATGGCTTGGAATGCTTCCTATGCTGATCCTTGTCTTTCCTTTTATCTTTGTTCTTTTCCTCTGGACAATCTGGAAGAATATGTCCAGGCTTCCTGCAACCATAGCAGATTATTTCTTTAGAAGGAGTACGATCATACCTTGGTTTATCTTCATACTTTGAAGATTTCTTTCTGAATTCTTTCCTTCCCATCTTGAGAAACCTTTTGGAAAATAATGTCATCAGTTCCTCATTGGACTGGCTTCCTTCAGAAGCATCAGCAGCTTTGAGAGCAAGGGTTTTCTCTTTTCTTGTGGGAGTTGGAGTCTTTGCTTCAGCCTCAGCTTCCCTGGACTTCAGCACTTGCTCAAAGGACTTGAGCTTGCCAAGGAGGGCTTCTGTTGAGATTTCTGTTGTGCTTCTGGCCTCCTTGATAGGCCAGATCCTCAGATCCCATGTGCTAGGGAAGCACATAAGAATCTTATCATTGACCTCTGTCAATGAAATATACTTATCAAGAGTCCCCAGCTCATTGATGATTGAGCTGAGCCTTGTGTACATTGCTTCAACTGATTCAGCATCAGTTTTATTGAAATTCTCATACTGGGAGATAAGGTTGGACCTTCTGTCCTTCCTTTCATCAGCTGAACCAGCTACAATCTGGTTCAATGTATCCCACATTGCTTTTGCTGAGGAGCAGTCAGCAACCTTCTGGAATACTTCATCAGACATTGTCTGAGCCAGAATGTTCATTGCCTTAGCATCTGCTATCTTTGCCTTTTTGTATTCATCATTGTAGTCTGGAGGAGGCACTGCACTCATATCAATTGATGATGAGGCAGTAGCTGCAGCAGGTGCTCTTGGTGGTCCTGTCAAAATAGAAGCAAAAATACTCTTATCAATAGAGTTCATATATAATTTAATCATTGCCTTCCAGATGCTAAAGTTAGCTAAGTTGCATGCTGGAGGTCTGGTGCTAGAGTAATCCTTGGACTGGGCCATGATAGTGAAAGTGAATATCTATAAGCCTTAGTATCTATCAGGATCTTGTGACTTAGGTGTTAGCCTATTCAGTCAGTCAACCTCCCTCTGATACCAATTGAAAGAAAAGGGATAGATACTACTCTAGAGGGGGGTGAATAGAGTAATCAAAAATTGCACCAGCAAAGTTGACTGTCTACTCAACTCCCTTGGAGTTAATTGCGGAATGAAGGTTATAGATATTTGAAATGAAACTCTAAAGCCTAACGCAAGTGTTGTGCACAAAAGGCAGCCAACTGTAATTACAGTTAAGGCTTGGAATCCTAAAAAGCAACTAGCAATCCTAGTTAAAATCTAATCACAGCCAATCAGTATAGAGAATTAATTAAATAATCCAGATGACATAAGGAATTTATAGTGGTTCCCCAAACAACTTGGGTACGTCCACTCTTCTACCAACAAGGTAGAAATCCACTCAGGTTTTTGATCAGGTGCCCTTCCACCAACAAGATCTGCTTCAGGTAGATCCAGAAACCCTTTAGACTTTTGATCAGGTGTGTAAAAACCAACACAGGTTTTTGATCAGGTGCCCTGCCACCAAGGTATACTTTTGAAGGGAGTAATAACCCTTTACAAGAGGGGGAAAGGAGGTTAAGATGTCTTCTCTATTTTACAATATATTAGAGAAGCACAAGAACTTGCACTGAGCTAGAAAGCTCTTAAAGAATCAAGGCTCCCCCTGGCTAAAAGAATGTCCAGGTAAAGTCTTGCTTCAGTGCAGAAACACTTCAGAAAATCTGAAGGGAAAAGCTACAAGAAGATAAAGAATATGAATTGAAAATTCTTCTTTAGGCAGCTATCTTCTTTTTCTTCTTCTTCAAAAGGCTCTGAGTGTAAATCTTCTTGTAAGCAGGAGAACTCAGGTTGAAGAAGAGTGAAGAGCTAAAACTTCTTCTCAGTTGGATGAAAATGAGCTGAGAGCAGTTGAAAACTGTAAGTTCTAAGCTTGAATGCAGCTGTTAGCTTTTGAACTCCTTTTTCCTGAATGAACTGGTTTTTGGCTATGTGAACTAGTTGATTTCTTTCTTCAAGGAATTCTTTATATAGCAGCAGCAGCAACGGCTCTCATTTGAGTTTGAATCTTGTCTTCTACTGAAATCTACAAGCTGGGCTGCAAAAAGCATAAAGCAAAACAAATACAGCAGACAGATATCCTATAAGAGGATAAAGCTTTCTAAGAACCTGCAAATAACTCTGATGAAATAATACTAGAGAAAGTCACATCAGAAAAGACTCTTTACAGCCAAGGAAGACTTTCTGAGTCTAACGGCTATAAAGGACAGCATGGCAGATAAAGCAAAAATCATATATCATCTAATAAGACAAACAACTTTGTCAGAAAAAGATTGGCTCATGCATAAGGAATGGAGCAAATATTGCATGGAAATAATATCATAAATTTATTCAAACAATCTTTTATAAAATATGCCAAAATAAATATGAAATAAATCACATCATAGAAGATGACAAAATTACTCAAAACATACAGCAAAACGTCGAACGACCCTCGGAGATCGTCGACCGAAGCACGGAGATCGTCGACCTATCAGACAGATAGTCGAACGATCCAGATAGTCGAGCTATCAAAGAAGATAGTCGAACTACCACAACAGATAGTCGAACTATCAGGACAGATAGTCGAGCTATCAGATAGTCGATCTATCAGGACAGATAGTCGAACTACCAAAGCAAAACAGATAGTCGACCTATCAACAGATAGTCGAACTATCACAAAAAACAGATAGTCGACCTATCAACAGATAGTCGAGCTATCAAACAAAACAGATAGTCGACCTATCAACAGATAGTCGAGCTATCAGATAGTTGAACTATCCAAGCAGATAGTCGAACTATCAAAGAAAATAGATAGTCGACCTATCAACAAATAGTCGAGCTATCAGATAGTTGAACTATCCAAGCAGATAGTCGAACTATCAAAGAAAACAGATAGTCGACCTATCAACAGATAGTCGAGCTATCAGATAGTTGAACTATCCAAGCAGATAGTCGAACTATCAAAGAAAACAGATAGTCGACCTATCAACAGATAGTCGAGCTATCAGATAGTTGAACTATCCAAGCAGATAGTCGAACTATCAAAGAAAACAGATAGTCGACCTATCAACAGATAGTCGAGCTATCAGATAGTTGAACTATCCAAGCAGATAGTCGAACTATCAAGGAAAATAGATAGTCAACCTATCAACAGATAGCCGAGCTATCAGATAGTTGAACTATCCAAGCAGATAGTCAAACTATCAAGGAAAACAGATAGTCGACCTATCAACAGATAGTCGAGCTATCAACGCAGACAGAACGTCGACCAACTAATAGACGATCGTCGATCAGCCGATAGACGATAGTCGAGCGGCGCTCGACCATAGTCGAATGAAAAACAACTTAACCAAATTTACATCTGGAAAAGTGGCCTCTAAAACTAGAGCAACAAACTAAACAACTAACCTTTGACCATAGATAAATCTTGGGTCAAGAGACAGAAAGATAAGACTGAACTCAAATCAAAACCTAGGGTACCAACAGAACTCTTTTGTGGTAATCATCATAGTGATATGAAGGTTGAAGTTTATTAATTTGAATTCATATAACGAGTTGTGATACAAGCTTAGTTGAACGAAAGGGCTTGATATAAATTGGTAGACTATCATTTATGCGCATTGTTTTATATTATGTTGAAATCATTCGGAAGGACATGTAGATGAATAAACTATGGTCATGATGTATGTTGAATTGATAGAATGAAATTGGGTAGTCCAATGCTTAGAGTGTCGTCTCCCTACGGGTAGCATTGTGGAAGTTAGTAAGTGCGGCGTTAGCCGTCACTAGTCGGGATGGTGTTGAGATGAGTAAATTTGGACAGTTGGGTTTGTCCCTCGGTGTTCATGTCCCGGGGCTCCTTCCGTGCAAAGTGGATGGTTGGTTTTGGTCCTCATGCTGTCTCTGAGGCTCCTTCCATGCTACAGTGTTGTGGAATTGCATGCGGTGTGAGTCGACACGCGGTGTCGTAATCCTGGGTTAAGGATAGTGTGGCAGGTCTACGGGCTCGCCAATCATCACACCGATGGGAGTTGACAGATAGACTTTGGGCGGTTGGGCTTGTCCGTCGGTGTTCATGTCCCGGGGCGCCATTCGTGCCAAGTGAACGGTTGGGCTTGACCCTCATGCTTATTTCTGAGGTTCCTTACGGGTCACACCATAGGCCAGTTCGGGGCTAGGATCTTGGTGCACATCTACCCGAGACACCCGCTGGGCTGTAGTATGCAAGTGAGATCCGTTGTTTTGTTCTTAGCAATGAGGCATACGGAGGCCTAAGTGAGGTAGTGTGGATACCCACTTAGTAGTAGAAGCGCCCGTTCTACTGTCACCGTCTGGCCACGACGGATGACGCCTGAGAGGTTAGCTACCTACTCGAAAAGTGGGAACTACGAGTCTGTGTCGACATAGCAACTGCATGTGCGTGAACATGGGTAAGTCATTGCATCGCATACATAACATTGCACCTCATTACATACACAAGGCCCTCATCGTATAAGTTTGTATGGGCACTCCTATACAATGAGTTACTTACTGTTGAACGAACCTCAACCTATATGTCTGTATGGGCATTCATATAAGTTGAGTTACCTTTGCTATAGTTTTACTCATGTGCTGTGATAGATGGTAGAAATGCTAGAATAACTTATTACTTGATTATACACTGCTTCATATACGTAGTGATACCGTACATATACCACTTGCTTGTTTATACTCCTGCTTTATATAGATATATTGTACCATGTCCCTTTCTCCGCTCGGTGTCAAGGAGTCGTCGGGGGAGCGGATGTGAAGCCACTTAGTCTTTATAACTAACAGTTGCTATGTCTTCATTTTTAGGAGGAAATCCCGTAGATGGAACAGCAGGTCATGGAGCCGGTCATCCAGGCCAGGACGACAGGGCCTGAAGGGATGATGATGTCGCTACCGTCTGTTGCAGATGTGAGTATATAAGAGTTTTGTTTTAGCCCTTTGGGGCAACTTTATAGCTGTACTCTGATTTTGTAGAAGCATGTTTAGCTCTCTATTACTGTACTTTTGGACTTATAGCTTGTGTGGATTTGATTTCTTTATATTATTTTGGTTGGGTTGGCATATATATATTGATATTTGTTGTAGCCGGTAGAATAGGCGTCTTGTGGTATAGGCTAGCCCGAGTGTTAGTGCTACCCCAAGGCGGCTGTTCTGGGAATAAGACCCCTCTCGTGCCGTGTTTTGTGTTCCGGGAGGGGGGGTCTTACAAATGGTATCAGTTTGCCATGATCCTCAAATAAAGAAGTCATTCAACAATGGGCCACTCCCGTTTGACTAGTCAGTTTAGTGACAAACTGACTTAGCGGAAGCAGTGGTGTGCCCATATGTAATTCACACTAAGTTTGTCCAACTCTGACCTTAAGATTAGACAACCTGACCGTAAGTTTGCATTCTACATATAGATTCCAGTGCGTGTTGAGCTGTTGGGGGGCACTCCTGCCCCTTCCATACCCACTCAGTTCCAACAGTCCGAGTTGGGGCAGACGCTCACCGCCATCTTGGATGCTTTTAGGGCACAGCAGCCTCCGGTGCTACAACAGGCCCCGAGCTCTAACTGGCTGAGCACCTTCCGGGCTCTCTCCCCTCCCATTTACCTTGGGATAGAGTCAGCCGTGCGCACGAAGGAATGGCTTGACACAGTACAGGAGTTATTGGCTGGTATCCGTTGTCTAGCCAACATGGTTGTGTCACTGGCGGTGTCCACCTTGGAGCTACATGCTAAGAGGTTGTAGAAGTCACTTATGGGCTCCACCTTCCAAGGCCGAGTCTATACAAAGATAAGTTGGAGCGAATTCTCGGATTCTTTCTTGGAGCACTTCATTCCTTCATCCGCTCGAGATGAACTTGAGGAGAGGTTCCTTCTACTAAAACAAGGATCGAAGACAGTTACGGAATACCAGCGAGAGTTTCAACATCTCGCAAGGTTCACGGACTCATACGAGTTAGATGATAGAGGTTAAGCCAAGCATTTCTACAAAAGGCTGTGAGATTCCCTAAGGCAGGCCCTTTTGTTTATAGCGGATGCTAGCTTGGCGGAGATCATCGATATGACAAAAGATTGGAGGCGGACCACTTGGGTAGTGGTAAGAGACCTGCAGAGGGCATTATGGAAGCTGGCCCGAGCAATAGAAGGAGACAGGACTTTAGAAGAGGAAGAGGATATCAAAGAGGTTGAGGGCGTGTCCACCGAAACTATAGGGTGGAGCATCCAGTTCTGCAACTGCTTGCGTTGCCTCCACCGCAACATCCTCAGCAATTTCAGCAACTCGAGAGGCGTCCTGGGCTGGTGTGTTTTGAATGCAACCAACCGGGTCACATTCGACGCTATTGCCCGCAATTGTTTGAGAATGCCCCTCCCGCTCTCCCTCCGGCGGCCCCTCGATGGTGGGGTTACATGCGTGGTCGAGGACGAGGACCGCGAGGAGGTAACCCCGGCCCTGCCCGGGATCAAGTGTACGCGCTTGACATGGCGCAAGAACGGAATCCCGCGAATGTTATTGCAGGTACGTGCAGTAAGCTTTCATGTTTCCTGTGTTAAACTTAAGTTGCTTACGACATACTAGCTATCTAGCATTAAGTTTTGATTATTGGTACTTAGGCACCGTGATAATTGGCAGAAAGACGGCCTATGCGCTGTTCGATACCGGTGCCTCACACTCCTTTGTGTCCGAGTATTTCATTAATGACATGGGGGTGTGCAATATTTTACTGGAATAGCCCGACTAGTGAGCCTTCCGGACGGCTCGGATATGGTTACAACCGCTAAGTGCGAGCTTGAGGTACTTATTGAGGGAAGGACTTTTGTTACGCCTATCACTGTCTTGAAAATGTCAGAATTTGACATCATTCTGGGCATGACGTGGTTGGACTAGCACTTTGTAAGGATCAACTGCACTGAGAAGCGGATCTATTTGAGATATGGAGACTCCGACGTCATTTTCCAAGGTATTAACTTCACACCTCATCTGACGTTATCATCCGTTCAGGCTGTAAAAGCCCACATGAAGGGGGATGAAGTTTTTATGATCTGGTTTGAGTTGAAGGAAGTAGCATTGGACGTAAAAGACGTACGGGTGATGCGGGACTTCCCCGAGGTATTTCCTGAGAAACTGCTAGGATTACCCCCGCATAGAGAGGTTGACTTCCAAATTAATCTCGTACCAGGTGCCAAGCCTGTATCCAAGGCACCTTACCGAATAGTTCTGAAAGAACTCGCGGAGTTTAGAGTTCAACTACAAGAACTGGTGGAGTTAGGGTTTGTTCACCCCAGTTCGTCACCCTGGGGAGCCCCTGTATTGTTCGTGAAGAAGAAGGACGGAACCCTGCGTCTATGCATAGATTATCGGGAACTCAATCGGTTGACGGTGCAGAACACTTACCCGCTACCTCGGATCGACGAGTTGTTCGATCAACTAGTGGGAGCGCATTGGTTTTCTAAGCTAGACTTGCGCTCATGGTATTACCAGTTGAGAATACAAGAAGGGGACATCCAGAAAACAGCCTTTAGTTCAAGATATGGGTTGTACGAGTTCACCGTAATGCCGTTTGGGCTCACAAATGCCCCTTCGACTTTCATGAGCCTGATGAACAAGGTATTTGAGCCCTATTTGGACATCTTCGTCATTGTTTTCATCGACAATATCCTAGTCTACTCAAGGACGAAGGAGGAGCATGGCGAGCACCTGACCTTGGTGTTGAATAAATTGAAGGAGCACGCCTTTTATGCCAAATTAAGCAAATGTGAATTCTGGTTCAAGGAGGTTGCCTTCTTGGGTCATGTGATCAGTGGGGCTGGGTTAGCTGTGGATCCGGCCAAAGTGCGTACCATAAAGGAGTGGTCACCCTTGAAGTCGGCGGCTGATGTGCGGAGTTTCCTTGGACTTGCCGGGTACTACCGCAAGTTCATAATGGGATTCTCAAAGATTGCTCTTCCTCTTACTTCCCTAATAAAGAAAGGTGTGTCGTATGAGTGGACACCCTAATGTGAAGCTGCGTTCCAAGAATTGAAGGATAGAATTACCTCCGCCCCCATCCTTGTCCTTCCGTCTGGGAAGGAAGGATTTCAAGTTTACACGGACGCGTCATATCAAGGGATGGGAGCAGTATTGATGCAGCACGGGCACGTGATTGCTTATGCTTCAAGACAATTGAAGAAGCACGAAATCAATTACCTGGTTCATGATTTGGAGCTGGGAGCAATGGTGTTCGCCTTGAAGGTTTGGAGGCATTATTTATACGACGTCCACTGCGAGATCTTTTCAGACCACAAAAACTTGAAGTACGTTCATACTCAGAAGGAGTTGAACTTAAGACAACGACGGTGATTAGAATTTCTATGCGACTATGAATTCACCTTCAACTACCACCCCGGAAAAGCGAACTCAGTATCCGATGCGTTGAGTAGAAAAATACCAGGCTCGAGCCTAGAGTCTCGATTGATGAGTATGGAGGTTGCTCAGATGATTGAGGAGATGGATATTACTTTGATATTTAAGGCTCCTTCGGCAGAATACACGGAGTACTTGGCCAGCATGAGCATAGTTTGTGATATCCGGGACAAGATTCGGGTGGAGCAAGGAGTGGATGCGGCTCTGGCCCCGGCAATCAAGTAAATCGAAGACGGGACTACCGACGAATATACACTAAAAGACGGCCTCGTTTATTTTCGCGGCCTGCTCTACATTCCCAAGGGCGGTAAATCCGGGAGGATATCTTGAGAGAGGCACATTGCTCTCAGTATTCAGTGCACCCGGGAATTGCAAATATATACGCCGGCTTACGGAAGACCATGTGTTGGCTGGGAATGAAGAAGGATGTCCGATATTTTGTTACACATTGTGAAGCCTGTCAAAGGGTGAATGTGGAGTGCAGGAGTCCCGACAGCCTGTTATAGTCATTGCCCATCCCTGAGTGGAAGTTCGAGGATATTTTCATGGACTTCGTACATGGGCTACCTTGCTCACGCTCAGGGAATGATTCAGTATGAGTGATCATTGATCGACTGACGAAAGTAGCCCGGTTTATCCCTATGAAGAAGGAGGCTCACGTGGATGTCTTGGTACGCCTCTTTGTGGAGCAGTTTGTAAGGTATCATGGCGTGCCTAAGACGATAGTTTCTGACCGTGATGGTCGCTTTACCTCCAAGGAGTGGAAGGCGGTATAGGCGTATTTGGGCTCGCGCCTTACCTTCAGCATCGCGTTCCATCCTCAGACGGACGGGCAGTCTGAGCGGACCATCCAAACATTGGAGGATCTGTTGAGATTATATGTGTTGGATAGGGGAGAGCCGTGGGAAAGGCTCTTACCCCTGGTGGAATTCTCCTACAACAACAGCCATCAGGCGAACATCGGCATGGCGCCCCATGAAACCCTTTATGGAAGAAGGTGTAGAACCCCCTTGTCTTGGGTGCAAGATGAAGACCCGAAGACTTTGGGAGTTGAGTATATAGATGACACTGATGCGGTGGTTAGGCTGATACGGGATCGCATGTTAGAGGCTCAAAGTTGGCAGGCGAAGTATTATAATGCAAGGCACCGTTTAGTGGAGTTTCAAGTGGGTGATAAAGTATTTCTGAAAATCCGGCCGATGCATGGAGTGTCACGGGTGCGTGGTGTGAAGAAGCTCAGCCCGAGGTATGTGGGTCCTTATACTATACTGGAAAGGGTTGGCCTGTTAGCCTATCGGTTGGAGCTACCACCCGATTTAGAGAATCTCCATGACGTGTTCCATGTATCATCAATCCGGAAGGCGCTGTTGCGGCCCGATCAATACATCCCCACAACTGATGGTGTTGTGGTGTATGATAGGTCTGTGTGACTGGAGCCGGTGCGGATTGTAGACAACAAGATAAGAACATTGCGTCACAAAAGTGTTCCCTTGGTGAAGGTGCTATGGTCTAATCATGAGAAGAAGGAATTCACATGGGAGCCAATGGATTTGATGCAAAGACGCTATCCAGATTTGTTTGCTCCAGGTAATTTTATTTAAAAGCATATTTTGTTTTTCTGTATGCTTCACTCCCCATAGCCTTAGCTTGATTTCGGGGACGAAATCTTTTATTTTGTTTATAGGATTTGTAACGTTCCGATTCGCGCTAGGCCCTTGTGCATGTTTTTGGTGTCGGGAGAGCTGGTGTAGGCTCAAGGGGGTGCAAGCGATCAGGTGTGCACTCGCGGGGAACAAGGAAATAAGTTGAAAACCTGTGTTGAGTATGATACGGGTAAGGACACGGGCGTGTCCCTACCCGTTTGCAGTGGGTGGAGTGACCATGGGATTGAGTGGTAATAAAATGGCATTGAGTGGTGTGTCCCGAGAAGGACACGGGTAGGGATACGGGTGTGTACCTACCCATGTTCAATGGCATTGAGTGGTGTGTCTCGAGAGATACAGGTAGGGATACAGGCATGTACCTACCCGTGTTCAGTGGCTTTGAGTCTGTCTTGAGAAGGACACGAGTAGAGATACGGGCGTGTCCCTACCCGTGTGCTCCAAGGCAAGCAAAGCGAGAAGTGTCCCGACCAGGACACGGGTATTGACACGACCATAACCACAGCCGTGTCACTTGGGCATGGGTACCGACACAGGCGTGTCAGTACCCGTGTAGGAGCACAAAACGGCAGTCGAGCCGCTTCTCTAGAGCAGGACACGGGTAAGGACACGGCTGTGTCCCTACCCGTGTCACTTCTGTATAAAAAGGAAAAGTGAAACCCTAGCAATCTCATTCTCTTCCCAAACCCTATTTTTCTGGTTGGAGATTTCTGGAGGACGAGATCTTGCTTGAGCAAACCTTGGAGGAGGAGAAATGCCACCGCTGTCAAGGAAAAAAGCGATGTCTCCGAGGAGGATGACAAGATCCATGGCCGGAAATGGTGGTACCGCTGGAAATGAGGTGAGCTTCCTCCCCTCTCCCTTGGTGCTAGATCCTTAGATATTCTTAGGCGAGATATCGACTTAAATGAGTCTTGATGTGTGAGGAGAAGGTTTCTTAGGAAGACCTATCTAAAACTTTTGTTCTAATGACTAGTCATCTTCAACCTCCCCCGTCTTCAAAGTGATGATGGGGGTGGTTTCGTGAAGAGGAATGGCCTTGAGAGGGAGAATAAGGGTGGAGGAACTTCTGGTTGCGATTTGGGGTGATTGGCTTTAGGAGGAAGATGAACCGATGCCGTTCATTCCGCTTCAAGATGCGTGCAGAATATGTGTTCTGCATGCATCAACCTTCTTGGCTGTTTTCAGGCAAGAAATGGCCCGATCTGGGCTTTAGACTAAACACGAAAGTTGTAGCCCTTGAAATTACCTTTCCAACGAGTGTTTACACGCCTTTGGATTAAGCCTGTAGCCACAGGAATGTCTGATCGAAGTATGGGTTGTAGACTAAGCGCACAGAAATTGTATTCTGTACGATTTAGGCTTTGGAGCCAATTTCATGTGGGTTATAGTCTTATCGGGGTTGTAGGTTGAACATGAAAGTTGTAGTCAATAGAAATACCTTTCCATCCAGGGGTTACAAGCACTCATTGGATTCCTGTAGCCCCGGGAATCTTCGGTTGAAGTTGTTGTCCAGATTTATTCTGCACCTAAATTTCTGGGTAGTGTATAACATGGATTTATATTCGGTGGAATTAATGTTGCAATCTAACTCGAGGTTCGGGTGAACTCTTTTGTGGTAATCATCATAGTGATATGAAGGTTGAAGTTTATTAATTTGAATTCATATAACGAGTTGTGAAGCAAGCTTAGTTGAACTAAAGGGCTTGATATAAATTGGTAGACTATCATTTATGCGCATTGTTTTATATTATGTTGAAATCATTCGGAAGGACATGTAGATAATAAACTATGGCCATGATGTATGTTGAATTGATAGAATGAAATTGGGTAGTCCAATGCTTAGAGTGTCGTCTCCCTACGGGTAGCATTGTGGAAGTTAGTAAGTGCGGCGTTGGCCGTCACTAGTCGGGATGGTGTTGAGATGAGTAAAGTTGGACGGTTGGGCTTGTCCCTTGGTGTTCATGTCCCGGGGATCCTTCCGTACCAAGTGGATGGTAGGGGTTGGTCCCCATGCTTTCTCCGAGGCTCCTTCCATGCCACGGTTTTGTGGAATTGCATGCGGTGTGAGTCGATACACGGTGTCATAATCCTGGGTTAAGGATAGTGTGGCAGGTCTACGGGCTCATCAATCATCACACCGATGGGAGTTGACAGATAGACTTTGGGCGGTTGGGCTTGTCCCTCTGTGTTCATATCCCGGGGCGCCATCCGTGCCAAGTGAACGGTTGGGCTTGACCCTCGTGCTTATTTCTGAGGTTCCTTCCGGGTCACACCATAGGCCAGTTCGGGGCTAGGATCTTGGTGCACATCTACCCGAGACACCCGCTGGGCCGTAGTATGCAAGTTAGATCCGCTGTTTTGTTCTTAGCTATGAGGCGTACGGAGGCCTAAGTGAGGTAGTGTGGATACCCACTTAGTAGTAGAAGCGCGTGTTCTACTGTCACCGTCTGGCCACGACGGATGACGCCTGAGAGGTTAGCTACCTGCTCGAAAAGTGGGAACTACGAGTCTGTGTCGACATAGAAACTGCATGTGCGTGAACATGGGTGAGTCATTGCATCGCATACATAACATTGCACCTCATTACATACACAAGACCCTCATCGTATAAGTTTGTATGGGCACTCCTATACGATGAGTTACTTACTGTTGAACGAACCTCAACCTATATGTCTGTATGTGCATTCATATAAGTTGAGTTACCTTTGCTATAGTTTTACTCATGTGCTGTGATAAATGGTAGAAATGCTAGAATAACTTATTACTTGATTATACATTGCTTCATATACGTAGTGATACCGTACATATACCACTTGCTTGTTTATACTCCTGCTTTATATAGATATATTGTACCATGTCCCTTTCTCCGCCCGGTACTGAGGAGTTGTCGGGGGAGCGGATGTGAAGCCACTTAGTCTTTATGACTAACGGTTGCTATGTCTTCATTTTTAGGAGGAAATCCCGCAGATGGAACAGCAGGTCATGGAGCCGGTCATCCAGGCCAGGACGACAGGGCCTGAAGGGATGATGCTGTCGCTACCGTCTGTTGCAGATGTGAGTATATGAGAGTTTTGTTATAGCCTTTTGGGGCAACTTTATTGTTGTACTCTGATTTTGTAGAAGCATGTTTAGCTTCTCTATTACTGTACTTTTGGACTTATAGCTTGTGTGGATATGATTTCTTTTTATTATTTTGGTTGGGTTGGCATATATATATATATTGATATTGGTTGTAGCCGGCAGAATAGGCATCTTGTGGTACAGGCTAGCCCGAGTGTTAGTGTTACCCCCAAGGGGGATTTTCTGGGCATAAGACCCCTCTCGTGCCGTGTTTTGTGTTCCGGGAGGGGAGTCTTACATGTCCCCCCCCCCCCCCCGCTCTCCTCCTCACCAGTCTAACTGAGCCCAGAGTACCCTTCTCCTAAGCTCCAGCTCGCCGGAAATGTTTTCACCACCACCTCCCATGATGACTCGACCAAGTCCTTACCAAGATCCCCCAGTCTAGGTGGAAACATCTCTCCTCTCCCTTCCTCATCTTTTGAACGTCCTGTATGCGCCTCGCGGTGGCCGTAGCATTGCTGACACCACCGGAGCCAAGCTCCAGTTCAGGTGGTGGCCGTAGGTGGTAAGCCTTGCCCAACACCGGTGGTGGCATTAGGGAAGTACTACACAACCAGGGACAACCTTCCCCAGCAGTAGAAGGTCGAGGTGCCGCCGAAAATCGCCGCCCCGGCGGCACTCGAAAATAGAGTAAAACTCTGTTGATTTTCTACGGCGGCGGCTGGTGGAGCCAGGCTGCCAAACCACCCCCAGAGAAAAGCGTAACCCCTGGTGCATCAGTCGAGGTTATTTCTATGGTCGAGTAGTCACTGGAGATGCGGGGTGGCGTAGTGGCGCTAGGAGCAGAGCCATCCGCCACCCTGATCTCGGTTTTATAATTCCCAGTGGTGACCGCCGACGACAGGCCGCCAGACCACCGCCCAGGAGGTCGCCAGTCCCCGACGAGTTGATTGGGGTTGGAACCGACATCCAGCAGCGGCTGGTCGGTGGTGGCAGAGGCCACCGTCTCCTCCATCGATGGGAAGAAACAGCCGTCGTCATATCTCGATGATGAGATTAGACGGCGGTGATTTCCTTGATTCCCACACCTACCTTAATATCAGCTCCCCCACAGCGGATCCATGGTCGATCCATTGTGGGGGAAAGTTAGTTATTTCACTTGTCCGACGCATTCCTGGCTGCAAGATTTGGATTGATCTGGTTATATACAGACTTTTCTCCTAATAAATTTGAAGAATTTTTTGAAACAAATCTAAGCTTGTAGGAAAAAAGTGTTGAACATGAAAATTGTTCCCCTTGATGAGGGATTCATCCACAAAAAATTTGAGAATTTTTGGAGTTGATTTGGTATTTTTAAAAGTCCAAATAAATTTTATTGGGCCAAATTTAAGGTCCAAAATTGCTCGGAAATTTTTTGAAAAAATTACTAGGCTCTTTTAGGCCCTCTTAAAGATTGTGTCAAAATTTGAAAACCTTGGAATAAAAATTGAATCTTTTCCGATTTCTTGGAGCTAGGGTCACGCTCGGAAATTTGATAAAGCTAAATTGTCTCAAAAATAACAATTGAGTGCGCGACAACCTTTGTAAATTGAATAATAAGATCAATTATTTTATTGATGAGAATAATCGAGGCAAGTGTCCAAGCTCTGTGTGCCCTGAGATTTAGTAGAATCGTCGAGCGCCTCGTTTTAAAAAGACTCTCAGACTAATTCAGGTAGACTCGGAAGATGAGAGTATGAGTAAATGAGCTGCTAATTATTCTCGACGAATAATATAAATGTAACTCCTAATAAGTCCCCCTGATCCAATTAAGCCACGATTAAAAAGGGCGCAACTGAATTATTATTGGATCTTAATAATGAGTGAAACCTAAAGAAGTCTCCTAAAAGTTGAAATGGAACTGAACATGCCTGTTGAGAACGAAGATGGAAATGAACAAGCCTCCTAAGAACGGAGATGGAACTGAACATGCCTCCTGAGAATGGAGATGGAATTGAACATGCATCCTGAGAATGGAGATGAAACTGAATATGTCTCCTGAGAATGGAGATGGAACTGAACATGCCTCTTGAGAATGGAGAAAGAACTGAACTTGCCTCCTAAGAACGGAGATAGAACTGAAGCCTCCTAAACAGAGTGATTGGACTACTAACCATTTTCTTTATGATTTATTCCAGTCTTGCACTGGTCCGGTTCCTTTATTTATTTCACTTCAGTTATTCTTTTCAAGTACTTCAGTCTCGTACTAGTTCTGCTTATTTACTTTCAGTTCTGTTCTTTTATTTAAGTACTATTCTAGCCTTGTACTGGTCATGTTCCTTTCAGTTCAGTTCTTTTAGTTTAGTACTACTCTAGTACCCTACTGGTCCTATTTCATTATAGCATTTCAATTATGCAGCTTATACTATTAGCAGCTTTTATTACCGCACTTTTGTTTCTGCAATTTACTATTTTAAGCACGGGTCCTGTTCTGATGAGCAGTTATTTGATAGGTTGATCCTTAGTTGGGGATAACCAGAGTTTAGATGTTCCTCATAAGTTAGCCTCAAATAAAGTGCTCACATGCTCCTTGTTGAAAGTAGAGCCAAGTGTCGTTTGCTCAAATTATTTAAAGCATAGTAGGGCAAGCCGTTGTAGACTTGGTGCATGCTAACAAAACTATTTTTACTTGTTTGCTTGTAAATTGCTTGCGGTAAATCGTGGCGGGTCTGTCACTTCTACAGGCCATTCGTACCAGTGCGGGAAGTTTGATGACTCAAGGCGATAGGGAGATGAGTACCATGGGTGGCCGACCATTATGTTTTTCCCCGTTGGGTTTCCTCCACCGGTCGGCCAAAATGTTGAATCGTTGGATGTCGCTCACATCCAAGAGTACACGAGGTTGTACGTTGGGGCCTGAGTTGTGCGGTACGACCACCCCCAGAAGTGGCAGGACTGTCCACTATCACCGACGACCACATCGGTGAGGCCCGCGGGGCTCGCCACCCTGCTTGAAAAGAAGCGGTCCATACTTTGTCGACATAGGGTGTTTTACGCGGTTGTGAATGCCTACGATGTGTGTGCGGCTGTGAATGTCTACGATGTGTGCGCGACTGTGAATATCTGTGATGTGTACGCGACTGTGAATGCCTGCGGTATGAATACGGGTTGTGAATACCTGATGTGCTATTATGCTAGTGGAGCTTAAATTATAACTGACGTATATTGTTGCTGATATTCCAGTTATACCATGATGCATCTGTTTTTATGGTTGCTCCTAGCTTATATATGAAATATTGTACTAACTCTCTCTTGCTTCAGTTATTTACTTTTGTTGGGCGTGTGCGCTCATCCCCGGGATATAGACCCGGGGAGGAGATTTGTTTCCACTTAGCTCTGTGACTCATAATTATTTTAATAACCATGCATAAGAGATGGAGCGTCGTAGCGACCAACTGCTATAGGACGATACGTCAGCTGATAGGACTACCCAAACAAAGGCACCCCTGTCATCTCCAGAGTTTCGAGACGTGAGTACTAGCGAGAAAGATTGAGAGAGTGAGGAGTTGTTATAATACTTTTATAGCCTACCGGCTTCGTGTATAAACAATGGCTACAACTTTTTACATTTCCTTTTAAATATATATCGTTATATATATTTATTATGGCTCCCTGTTAATGCTTCCGCTAAACTCTGTGATGAGATTTGAATGTTTTGATTCAAGCCGAGCAAGACGGCCAACTAGTGCTTAGCAGAGTGGGTCATTACCCCTTAAGGAGCACTAGGTGGACATCTTGGGAAAGTAAGATCCCCTCCGGCCTGACCCGAGCAAAGGTTGGGGGCTTACATAGGCTCCCTTGTCTCGAACTCCCCTTGATTTGAGAGTCCACCACCATTGAGTTTGTGGAGACCTTTGCATCTTGGGCTTCCAACTCTTTGGCTAAATGAAGTCATGCGATCATCGCCTCCTACTCGGCTTTGTTGTTGGTAACAAGAAACCAGATATCGACATGTTCAATCCTCATTCCTTGGGGGCTCATTAGGATTACCCCTCCCCCAGGAAATACTTTCCTGACGCCCTATCTACTATCACAACCCAAACTACCTGATCAAATGACCAGAGCTCCTCCACCTCTACTACATACTCTAACAAAAATTTGGCCACAACCTGAGCCTTTATTACTAGCCGCCGGAGGATGAGATCTCGAACTCACTCAACTCTATCAACCACTTTGCCAATCTCCCTGAGTGTTCTACCCATTCCATGATATTGCGAAGGGAATGGTCGGTCACCATCTTGATATAGTGGATCTAGAAATAAGGTCAGAGTTTTCTGGTTGAAATAACCAAGACAAAAGCCAACTTTTCTAAGATATGGTGCTTGAGTTACCTTCTTTAAGACCCTATTAACATAGTACACTAACAGTTGCTTCTTCCCTTCCTCAATGACCAGGATGGAGTTCACAGGCGCTGCTCCCACCCCAAGATACAAAGCTAATTTTTCTCCTTCCCTTGGCCCCTAGAGTAGTAGAGCCTGGGTGAGTATTCACTTTAAAGCTTGAAAGGCCTCCTCACACTCTTTGGACCACTCAAAGCGTTGATTGCCTCGCAATACCTTGAAGAAGGGTGAGCACTTCTCTCCTACCTGAGAGAGAAACCTACTCATCCCTGTTAGCTTCCTCGTCAGGCCTTTGATCTAGTTGTATTTTGAGGCGACTCCAACTCCAGGATTGCCTTCATCTTGTCTGGGTTGGGTTCCACCCACGCAAGAGTGAGGAGGTGACTCGGGAATTTCCCCCTTTCGACCTCAAAACATATTTCAAGGGGTTGAGTCTCATTTTATATTTCCTCAGGGGGCGAATATTTCTTCTAAGTCCAGGTGGTAAGACCCGACATCTCTACTTTTTGTCATTAGGTCATCTACGCAGACCTTCAAGTTTCTTCCCTTCAGCTCCCTGAAGACCCTATCCATCATCCTTTGGTATATCACCCCTGCATTTTTATCCCGAATGGCATCATTTTATAGCAATAACACCCATCGTTCGAGATGAATGCAACATCCTTAACATCAAGTGAGTGTATCTTTATTTGATGGTAACCTAAAAATACGTCTAAGAAACTCATTACAGAAAAACTAATAGTTGAATCTACTAGCACATTGATCTGAAGCGGGGGGTAGATATCTTTGTGACATGTTTTATTTAACAAAGAAGAGTCTATACAAATCCTCCATCTCCCGTCTCCCTTCTCAACCATCATAACATTTGAGACCTAGCCTGGGTACTGGATTTCTGATACAAAACCCGCCCTCACTAACTTCTCTACCTCCTGGATGGGCTCAACTAACTTAGTTGGCACAAACCTCTTCTTCTAGCAGATCAGACGGACACAGGGGTCAAGGTTGAGATGGTGACACGCTATGTCTGTATCGATCCTCGACATGTCTATCGCATCCCTACATGTATGGATGTAACTCCGAACATTCTCCTTATCCTCCTCATTCAGCCTCATGTTGATCTGCACTGTCTTGATCCTCCTGCTCAGGGTGGTGATTTCCTTCTTCTCCATCTCCTTTATTGCCTCCAGCCTAGCCTTCTCTTCTATTTCCCTCTTGAACTCCTCCGCTTCCTCCTTCCAAGAGATGGTGTTGACGGCTGTGACGTTACACTGCCTCGCCACCTTGGGGTCTCCTTGGATCCGGACCTGGACTCCTCTGCTATTGAACTTCAGGCACTGGTGGAATGAGGAGGGCACACACCGAAAGGCGTTGATGAGGGGTCATTTGAATATAGTTTTGTGGCTGCTCGGAACATCCATAATGATGAACCGGTAGTTTTGTAACGCTCCCCTCAGGGTCACAAGGAACCCCACTCCACCCTCCACCTCCTTCCTCTCTCTAGAGAATTCAAACAACGGTCCATCCGAGGTTAACACCCTCCTGGATTCCACCTTTATTTAAACGATGACCTTATTGAATATCGCATTCACTGAACTCCCATTATCGACCGGGATCCTTCAGACTGTGAAGTTTTCACTAGCTATCTGGATCACTAAGGCATCACAGAACGGGTCCTCATAGTCTGGCATGTCCTTTGATGAAAAGGTAATCTTCTCTGTCGGGGGTAGGGTTAGAGAGGTCGAAGCATCGCTCCGACGGAAAATAGTTTGGAGGCTCCCCTCACGGGTGTCCTTAATCCTCACTCCCTCATGGCACCTTGATACCCCCTCGGGTGCCCACGTCAGCCTGGTCTTCGCACTGATCTTCCACCTTAACTCTTCTTTCTGCTCCAACTCCTGCTTCCTTAATCCGCAGCGGATGCACTCCTCCGACCCTTGTCACTCCTCAGAACTCCAAGAACTTGGGGCAGGTGGTCGTCGCATGTCCCTCCTCCTGGTGGAAATCGCAAAAGATCAACTCCACCCCTCTCTTCCTCCTCTCCCAGGCTGGTTCCTCCTTCCTCTTCCTCTATATCTTCCTCGGACTATCGCCATGGCTTTCTAGGGAGGGGGTGGAAACATCCTTGGTCCTGGACTCCATCCCGGAGGGTTGATGTAACACCTCCATATATCACATGAAATATAACAGAGGACTCGGTCGGGGCCCCACGCCATATTCCACAGACAGTCGGCGGAGTTACATGTTAATATAAAAAGACTAAACGAATCCTAACTCAGAGCATTCTAGCGAAGGATTCAGGGCTTAAATTTGAACTCAAGTATCAACAATGTTCACTAAATAAAATCATAGGAATGTGATTACAAAATACACAAAAGTTATGACCTTAAGGCCTTACAAATGTTCTTCCCAAAAAGAGTGGTTTACAAACATCGGCGCACAGGCCGACTGTATAACCCCGTATCCGGCGAGCGGGTCAACAGGAGCCAGACCGGCCAAATTGGGCAGTTTGAGTCCTTGGGCGAGCTCGGCAGGGGGAGAACTCGGCAGTCTTCGACTCGCCTAGGTGGGGTGAGATGCTTTTGGGAGGCGAGCTTGTACTCGCCAAGCCCCGCTCGTCGAGCTCTGGGCTGTTTGTAGAACTCTGGGTTGTTTGTCAAGCTCAGGGATAATCGTCGGGCTCTAGGCTGCTCGTCGAGCTCTGGGCTGTTTGTCGAGCTCTGGGCTATTTGTCGAGCTCTAGGATGTTCGTCGAGCTCTGGGATGTTCATCGAGATCTGGGCTATTCGTCGAGCTCAGGGCTATTCCTCGAGCTCTGGGTTGTTCGTCTAGCTCTATGCTGCTCGCCAAGTTCTGACCGCTCAACGAACTCGTGGCATGCAAGAAGGGCAGGTCGGGCCCGTACTCGACAAGTGCTGAGTGGAAGCGGCGAGTACCAGCTCCACCGAGCACTCGCTGCCCTTGTCGACCAGAGGTTGTTGAGGGCTACTCGCCCAATGATCTATGAAGTATTTTTACCATTTTTCCCCCGCTGGCCTGCCCATAGCCAGTTAGAACAGTGGAGTTACGTTGTTGGCAGACCCAGTTTGGTTGCACATAGTTTTTCAGAACAGCGAAGTTTGGCTATTTGCAGACGGTTTTTAGAAATCTATAAATAAGACCCAAGGGGTACCTCAGAAGGCATGCTCACTTGTCTCGCAGTCTACTAGCGCTTTCTGAGGTACTTTAGCCCGGCATTTGGCTAAGAAGGGGAAGAGCTCTGAGATCTTCCAGGTGTATGGTGGGTCCTCTACGCCGAGCCCTTGGGTCAGTTCCCTGTTCCTTTTTCCTTTGTCATTTTGCTTGCAGGAGAGAAGTAGGTGCACGATCACCCATTACCCAAGGGTGAACTCCATAGAGACTGATTTTTTGATTTCAACATTTTGGTGCAGTGAGCGTGGAGCATGGTTAGCACAGAAAATCTTCAGTAGGCTCGATGACGGGAGGAGAAGGGCAAGGCTTGGACAGGTCTGACTCGCCGCCCCTCCCCCCCTTCCCCACCTCTCGCCATAGTGGGGATGTTCAAAGAATTAGGGCAGGAGATGCTCTGCCTCGTTGGGTTTGCACTCGGCGCACGTGTCGAGTGCTTGACTCCATCGGCACCAGTACTCGCGATCCCGGCCCTTTGCGAGGACGCTCCCGGCAGGCGAGCTGGGAAGGAGGTTGCAGAGGAAAAGAGATATTGCGAGCTCCCAGGGCGAGTACTCTTCCCAGGCTCGGCGAGCGACGGCAGGTTCGGTGAGATGGGGGTGCAAGACCCTCCAGCTCGCCCAGCAAGGGGAGGCTGCCCCTTCAGCGAGCTGGTGTCTTCCGCACCAGTTCTGGAAGGGTTCAGGGAGCCCGAGATATCCTACTATGCCGGGAAGGAAGACCCGGTCCAGTACGTTCAGTGTTTTGGGGACGTGGTCTCAATTCGACAGATGTCGGATGGGTTCAAGTGCAGGCTCTTCGCCATCACTCTCAAGGAGAAGGCGAGAGAGTGGTTCCACCAGCTGCCGGCCAACTCCATTTACTGCTTCGAGGACCTACGTCGAGGGTTCATGTTGAGGTTCACCACCTCCAAGAGGAGGAGGAAGGAGTCGGAGTCCCTATTCCACATTAAGCAGGGGGTGAACGAGACCCTGGGGAGCTATGTGGACCAATTCTAGGAGGAGGTGACCCAGGTACAGGAGATGTTGGGGCACACCCTTATGATGGCCTTCACCCTGGGGCTGCAGCAGGGTTTCTTCAGAATGGAGCTAAAGAGGGTGTCGCCTCTCTCCTACGAGGAGTTGATGGAGAGTGCGACAAGGGAAGTCGACGGGGAGGCATTGAATTCGGAGTTTGTCCGGAAGCTAGCCAGGTGGGCCACAGAGGAAAAGAGGCCAAGAAGTGACAGAAGTCAGGAGGAAAGAAAAGATGAACCTCAGTAGAGGGAACAATAGCATCAGTCACCCAGGTTAGGGTTCTAGGAGCCAAACCATCGGCTAGGTTGGAGGCCGAAGTGGCAAGACTAAGGGCCACGAAGAGGTTACCCTGGAGGAGACAACCGCCAAGGAGGCTAAGGCCAATATTACACTCCAGGTGGGAGGCAAGGCCAGAGACCACCTCTCCCGGACCAGAACCATGTTATGGCTATAGCCATGGGGGAGAGGAGGAGAGCAGCGCGCAGGAGGAGAAGAGAGGTTAGTGTGGAGTTGCCCTACTTTGAATTCCATCAAGAGGAGGGGCACGCCACGACCACGTGCCCGGAGTTCCTCGAGATTAGAGGAAACAGAGAGCAGCAGCAGCAAGACCGTCATAGAGTGCAGATCGAAGAAGTCCTGTCTCGGGTAGAGGAGTACATGTGTGAGGACCGGGCCAATGTTGGGGCTTGGGGAGGGATCAGAGTGATCCATGGGGGGTGGGGGTCGAGGCTTCTCGTAAGGAAAGTCTCCACACCATGTACCGCAGGAGCATTGGCTCCACATCCCAGACCCCACCCTCGAAAGAGAAGATCACCTTCTCAAGGAAGGATATGCCAGACCATGAGGACCCCTTATACGACGCACTAGTCATCCAAACAGCGGTCGAGAACTTCACCATCTCTCGGATCCTCATCGACAATGGGAGCTCGGTCAACGTCATCTTCAAGAAAGCATTTGACGTGATGAAGGTGGAGGCCAAGAGGGTGTTGGCCTCAGATGGACATTTGTTCGGGTTCTCAGGCGAGAGGAAGGAGATAGAAGGAGGAGTGGGACTCCATGTCACTCTAGGGGGACAGTCCTGCACCTGCAGGTTCGTCATCGTGGATGCCCCCAGCAGCTACAACACCATCTTTGGGCGGCCCCTCATCAGCGCCTTCTGCTGCGTCCCCTTGTCCTTCCAAAAAAACCTGAAGTTCAACGTCGAGGGCATCCAGGTCCGGGTCCTGGGAGACCCCCAAGATGGCAAGGGAGTACTACGTCACGGCGGTGAACTCCATCTCTTGGCAAGAGGGGGCTGAGGAGATGAAGCGGAGGATGGAGGCGGAGTAGGTGGTGGAGATGGAGGTGGAGAACCGCACCTAGGTGGAGGTGGCGGAGGAAGTCTAGGAGCTGGACGAAGTCATGGCCGTGGACGAGGCTGGGGAGGAAGTTACTGCCCCAGATGGGGAGGACGTTAGAGAATGGGGGGAGCAGTCCAGGCTAGATGCTGCGGAGGAGGTGGAGATGGAGGTTCTCACCCTCGGGGGTATGGTGGAGAAGGTCCGCATCAGCGGGTGGCTAACCCCAGCAAATCAGGAAAGGATGTTGGAGTACATCCAAAAGAACGTGGACATCTTCACCTGGAGCACCGTGGAGATGCCAGGGATCGATACGGACATCGCCTGCCACTGCCTCAATTTAGACCCAGAGGCTCGCCCCATCCAATAGAAGAAGAGGTCCATCGCGGACAAGCTGGCCGAGCTCATCAGGGAGGAGGTGTCCAAGCTCCTCAAGGCTGGCTTTGTATCCAAACTTCAATACCCCGACTGGGTCTCCAATATAGTAATGGTCAAAAAAAGGAGACGGTCGGTGGCATATGTGTGTCAATTTCTCTTTACTTAATAAATTGTGTCCTAAGGACTGTTATCCTTTGCCTCGGATTGACGTGCTGGTTGACTCAGCCGTTGGTTTTCCTATAATGAGTTTTCTATATGCATTTTCAGGTTACCACCAGATTAGGATGCACCCCTTAGACATCAAGGATGTCTCCTTCATCACAGGGGATGGGTGCTACTGCTATAAAATGATGCCCTTTGGGCTAAAGAAGGCAGTGACGACGTACCAAAAAATGATGGATAGGGTCTTCCGAGAACAGAAGGGTGGGAACCTGGAGGTGTATGTGGATGACCTCATGATCAAGAGTCAAGACGTGGACTCTCACCTCTGGGACCTGGAGGAGACCTTCACCACCTTACACAAGTAAAAGATGTTGCTGAACCCCCTGAAATGTGTCTTCGGGGCAAGCAAGGGTAAGTTCCTAGGCCATCTCCTTACTCCTGCAGGTGTAGAGCCCAACCCTGACAAGGTAAGGGCAATCATGGAGTTGGCATCTCCTCGGAATGCCAAGAAAGTGCAACGGTTGACAGGAAAGCTGGCAGGGTTGAGCAGAAATCTCTCCCGGGCTGGAGAGAAGTGCTCCCCCTTCTTCAAAGCATTGAGGGGGCCAGACGTTCGAATGGACTAAGGAGTGCGAGGAGGCATTTCAAGCCTTGAAGAGATAGTTGACTCAGGCCCCCTGCTCCAAGGGCCAAAGGAGGGGGAGGACCTGTCTTTGTATCTTGGGGTCGGAACTGAGGTCTTTATCTCCGTCCTGTTTAGAAAGAGGGGAATAAGCAACTCCCCATATATTATGTGAGTTGGGTCCTAAGGAAGGCAGAACTCTGGTATCCCATTTTGGAGAAGCTGGCCTTCGCTCTGGTCATATCGGCTCGGAGACTCCGGCCTTACTTCTAGGCACACTCAATCTGAGTGGTGACTGACCACCCCCTTCGCAACATCTTCGAGGGGGTGGAGCATTTGGGCTGGTTGGCCAAGTGGTCGGTGGAACTTAGTGAGTTTTACATCTCCTTTATTCCCCGTCTCTCGATCAAGGCCCAAGCAATGATCGACTTTCTGGCTGACTATGCGATCGAGGTGGTGGGGATAGAACTCACTCACCTAGTTCCCTAGAAAGTGATGGTAGATGGTACTTCAGGGAGGCATTCCCTGGGGGTAGGGGTGATCCTGGTAAGCCCCCAGGGGATGAGAATCGAACAAACAGTAGTGGTGCACTTCCCAATCACCAACAACCAGGTCGAGTATAAGGCAGTTATCGCAGGGCTGCGCCTAGCCAGGGAGCTGGGAGTACTTGATGTGGAGGTCCTCACTAACTCCATAGTGGTGGCTTCCCAGATAAATAGGGAGTTCGAGGCAAGGGATCCTACCCTCCAGTTATACTTAGCAAAAGTAAAGGGGGTTATTGGCACATTCTGAACCTTCTCCATCCGGCATGTGCCCCGAGAGGAGAGCGAGCAGGCGGATCGAGTGGAAAAGCATGGTCCCCGAGTGGGGGCACCATTTTCGACTTATTCTGCCCTTCCATCAAAGAAGGAGAGCTGATGGAGGTGGATCAACACCCCTCGTGGATGGACTCATTCACAACCATCCTTTCCACGGAAGTGTATCCGGAGGGGATGGATAAGAAAAAATTCAAGTACAAGTCGACGTACTATCTCATGCGCGATGGGCAACTGTACCGAAAGACCCTCTCAGGGATGATTGTGTAACACCCCTATCCGTCAAATAGCATATAGCAGTAGGTCTGACCGGGGCCCGACGCCATATACTACTGACAGACCGATTGGTTACTTATTGTAACCATTCAACCAATCACAACGTCCTACACAGAGCACCTAGCGGAAGCAAATTATGAAGTTGTAAGATAAAAGAACCCAACCAAAGCATGCCATAGGAATGTATAATACAACAAACGATGGCCCTATGGCCTTACAAGAGTTTGCTTAATAAAAGTGTCTTCCAAACCTCGGCACGCAGGCCGGTCATACATGAGTACAAAAGAAAACACTAAAAACTTGGCCTTCGAGGGCCGGCACAGTAACTTGGGCTTTAGCCCGCTATTTTTCGCTCGGCTCCGCAGCACCTGCAAGCAACAATCCACCACCCGGTGGTAAACAAAAGCAACGGTCAGCTATGCTAACCCAATTATAATGACCTCACCCCCAACTCGGGGCGGCGATGCTCTTCCCTGCATTTTGTTAGCATAAACAAGCGGTATAGTATAAACACTCACTTCATCACAGGTGCAGGCACGCACGGCCACACACCCCGTGCACTCAGAGCATATTCACAGCAAACTGGCCAACGTCACATCAATTTAAGCCATAGACGTTCCCGTCTCACCACCGTCCCTTGGACGGCCAACCATATGAGCATCTTGTCTCCCTGGCATCAGTCACATCAATGTAAGCCATAGACCTCCGAAGACCCTCATCTATGCAAACGGCTCCGTCGAACGACATAGATCGGGTACGATTCCGCCTGACCCGTACTCATACCGCAACGGCAATTTAAGTCATATGCGAGGGTCAAGACTCCCCGAGTCCCGTTTCCATCACACAATACACATAACCCGGTTATGTTCAAGTTGGCACCCCGGCCACCATGTTGGCAACATCCCGCATTTGCCCAGTTTTCTGGGTGCACCTTGGAGTTAGTCCCCAAGGTTCCCTGTTGCAATCTACCTCGTAGAAAACCCGAAAAACAAACATTCACCCGAAGTCTTCTCCGGTTATTATGCAATGCAACATCACCGATCCAGACCAACATGTCCGGATAGGCTTCACACAACATGTCTATGTCCATTTTCGCATACGGACTCAACACAAGGGGGACTTTACATATCTACCCCAAGGAACACCTCAACTCATCGCACACTCGCGTGAGAGGGATTCCCTTGCAAAGGAAAAGAGGACTTCACATGTCCTAGGATGAGAATCGTTACCCTAGCATTCTTCCTCGGCGCCATGGAAATCTATGCGGATGGAAAGCACTGCAATCTCCTTGCCTCCGCAGATCCGAAGTCGGCTCGCGATTTGGAGCTCCGATGCTCTGCCGGTGACCGGATCTAACTCCTCCTCCTCCTCTTTGCTCTCCCTTCTCTCTAGATTTTAGAGAGAGATAACCCAAGTGAAAATAAGGGTTTCTAACCCCTATTCCCGGTTTAACCTCAATAGGAACAAATCCCAGCCCTTGGATCCCAAGCCAAGAAAATGGACGGCCACGATTTAAGCTTAAAATACAAAATCTGGGCCGAACACGGGTTGCAACACGGCCGTATGCATGGCCGTGTCACTCATTCGCCGTCACCAAAAATTCCCGACCAGAACACGGCCACCGACACGCCCGTGTCATAATGTGACACGCCCGTGTCATGGCCCGTGTCACGACCCGTGTGCAAAAACCACGATTCTCCCGAGAAGGACACGGCCATATGACACGCCCGTGTCACATGCCGTGTGCTAGACATGCCCTGGGACACGCCCGTGTCCCAGGCCGTGTAATCTCCTTAGCACAAAACGCCGCACGACCCGAGGAGGACACAGCATTCGACACGCCCGTGTCGAATGGAACACGCCCATGTCGTACCCGAACATGCCTGGGCTCAGGCCGTGTACCCCTCACTCAACGATCATTGAGTGTAAGGCTCTGAGTGGCTCACACACCCTGGGACACGCCCGTGTCCCAGCCCGTGTCGCCTCTAGCAAAACCCAGATCTGGCTAAAAATGTCACCCGTCCCTCTTTTGAGTTTCGGGGCATTACAACTCTCTCCCTCTTAAAAGAATTTCGTCCACGAAATTACCAAAGGAAAGATAGCGGAAAACTTTTAAGCGGTACCTGAGCGGAAAAACTCTGGGTACTCCTCCAGCATGGTTTGCTCCCGTTCCCAAGAGAGCTCCTCCCAACCGCAATTATCCCACCGGACCTTGACCATCTGGATCTCCTTATTACGGAGTCGTTTAACTTCAATGTCCTCAATATGAACGGGCTTGACCTTACACCCCTATCCGTCACATAGCGTATAGCAGTAGGTCCGGCCGGGGCCCGACGCCATATACTACGGACAGACCGGTTGGTTACTTATTGTAACCATTCAACCAATCACAACGTCCTACACAGAGCACCTAGCGGAAGCAAATTATGAAGTTGCAAGATAAAAGAACCCAGCCAAAGCATGAATGTCCACTACAAAAGACCCATAGGAATGTATAATACAACAAATGATGGCCTTATGGCCTTACAAGAGTTTGCTTAATAAAGTGTCTTCCAAACCTCGGCACGTAAGCCGGTCATACATAAGTACAAAAGAAAACACTCAAAACTTGGCCTTCAAGGGCCGGCACAGCAACTTGGGCTTTAGCCTGCTATTTTCCGCTCGACTCCGAAGCACCTACAAGCAACAATCCACCGCCCGGTGGTAAACAAAAGCAACGGTCAGCTATGCTGACCCAATTATAAAGACCCCGCCCCAACTCGGGGCGGAGATGCTCTTCCCTGCATTTTGTTAGCATAAACAAGCGGTATAGTGTAAACACACACTTCATCACAGGTGCAGGCACGCACGGCCACACACCCCGTGCACTCAGGGAACATTCAAGGCGAACCGGCAACCGTCATGTCAATTTAAGCCATAGACGTTCCCGTCTCACCACCGTCCCTTGGACGGCCAACCATATGAGCATCTTGTATCCCTGGCATCGGTCACGTCAATTTAAGCCATAGATCGCCGAAGACCCTCATCTATGCCAACAGTTCCGCCGAACGACATAGATCAGGTACGGTTCCTCCTGACCCGTGCTCATACCGCAATGGCAATTTAAGCCATATATGCGGGTCAAGACTCCCCGAGTCCCGTTTCAATCACACAATACACATAACCCGATTATGTTCAAGTTGGCACCCCGGCCACCATGTTGGCAACATCCTGCATTTGCCCAGTTTTCTGGGTGCACCTTGGAGTTAGTCCCCAAGGCTCCCTGTTGCAATCTACCTCGTAGAAAACCCAAAAAACAAACATTCACCCGAAGTCTTCTTCGGTTATTATGCAATGCAACATCACCGATCCAGACCAACATGTTCGGATAGGCTTCACACAACATGCCTATGTCTGTTTTTGCATACGGACTCTACACAAGGGGGACTTTACATATCTACCCCAAGGAACACCTCAACTCATCGCACACTCGCGTGAGAGGGCTTCCTATGCAAAGGAAAAGAGGATTTCACATGTCCTAGGATGAGAATCGTTACTTTAGCATTCTTCCTCGGCGCCATGGAAATCTATGCGGATGGAAAGCACCGCAATCTCCTTGCCTCCACGGATCCGAAGTCGGCTCGCGATTTGGAGCTCCGATGCTCCGCCGGTGACCGGATCTAGCTCCTCCTCCTCCTCCTTGCTCTCCCTTCTCTCTAGATTTTAGAGAGAGATAACCCAAGTGAAAAAGGGTTTCTCAACCCTATTCCCGGTTTAACCTCAACAGGAACAAACCCCAGCCCTTGGATCCCAAGCCAAGGAAATGGACGACCACGATTTAAGCTGAAAATACAAAATATGGGCCGAACACGGGTTACAACACGGCCGTGTGCATGGCTGTGTCACTCATTCGCCGTCACCAAAAATTCCCGACCAAAAACGGCCTCTGACACGGCCACCGACATGCCCGTGTCACAATGTGACTCGCCCGTGTCATGGCCCGTGTCACGGCCCGTGTGCAAAAACCACGATTCTCCCGAGAAGGACGCGGCCATGTGACACGCCCGTGTCACATGCCGTGCGCTAGACATGCCCTGGGACACGCCTGTGTCCCAGGTCGTGTAATCTCCTTAGCACAAAATGTCGCACGACCCGAGGAGGACGCGACATTAGACACGCCCGTGTCGAATGGAACACGCCCGTATCGGACCCGAACATGCCTGGGCTTAGGCCGTGTACCCCTCACTCAATGATCGTTGAGTGTAAGGCTCTGAGTGGCTGACACGCCCTGGGACACGCCCGTGTCCCAGGCCGTGTCACCTCTAGCAAAACCCAGATCTGGATAAAAACGTCACCCGTCTCTCTTTTGAGTTTCGGGGCGTTACAGATTGCGCGTTGTATGGTCGATATGGAGGTCTAGAGGATCTTGGAGGAGGTCCACTCCGGGGAGTGTGGGAGTCACTCCGGGAGTCGGACCCTGGAAGGAAGGATTGTCAAGCAAGGGTATTTCTGGCCTACCTTGGTCCACGACACGACATAGTTCACAGAAAAGTGCCACAAGTGCCATTTATATGCCCCCTCTAGTTGCAATCGACCCAGCATCTCAGAAGTATTACGACCCCTTGGCCCTTCGCCATCTGGGGAATGGACTTGGTGGGGCCTTTCCCCCAGGCCAGCAGGCAAAGGAGGTTCTTACTCGTCATGGTAGATTATTTTTCTAAGTGGTTGGAGGTGAAGGCGCTGGCTAAGGTGACCTCCCAGGTTATCAGGAATTTTGTTTGGGAGAGATCATCTGCCGGCATGGGTTGCCGTAAGCCATTGTCACGGACAATAGACCTCAGATTTCCAACGCCGAGTTCATCAGCTTCTGCGGGCAGCTCGTGATTGATCTCAGATTTTCCTCAGTCAATCACCCTAGGATCAACGGGCAGGTGGAGGCAGCAAACAAAATCATAGTGAACCTCCTGAAGAAAAATGTTGAGAACTTGAAGGGTAGCTGGGTGGAGCAACTCCCCTCGGTTCTTTGGTCCCTTAGAACCACCCCCAACACCGCCACAGGAGAAATCCCCTTCAGGATATCTCATGGATGCGTGGTAGTGCTTTCAATCAAGTTCGAGGTCCGAATGCCTCGAGTGTTCGAGGCAGAGGCAGGCAGGGAAGAATGACAAGTTGAAAATGAATAGGAGTTGCGGTTCTCCCTTGATATGGTGGAGGAGGTACGTGACCTCTCCACCATCCGCCAGGAGGACGTGAAAAGAAGAATGGCTAAGTACTTCGACAAGCATGTCTGGGTCAAATAGTTCGTCCAAAGGGACTTGGTCCTGTAGAAGGTGTATGTCACGGGAAGGTCAGCCGCTATGAGGAAGCTCAACCCCAACTGGGAGGGTACCGTACATTATAAAAGAAACATTAAAGTCAGGAGGGTACCACCTCCGGAATGTAGAGGGCGAGACCCTAAGTCTCACCTAGAGCGGTGATGACTTGAAATGTTTTTACCCTTGAGCCATGTAAGTAATGTTCTTTTCCTAATAAAACTTGATGTGTTACTGCTCCCATTGTGATTCATGTGGATAGGTGAAGTGTTCATTTGACAGACCCCGAGTAGATCCCCCTGTCAGGCTCTCACCTAGCTGGAAGGGCTGGATGTCACTTGACGGAGTCTACCCAGACCCCGAGTAGATCCTGATGTCAAGCTCTCACCTAGCTGGCAGGGTTGGATGTCACTCGAGAGAGTCTACCCAGACCCTGAGTAGATCCCGCTATCAGGCTCTCACATAGCTGGCAGGGCTGGATGTCACTCAAGGGAGTCTACCCAGACCCCGATCAGATCCTGTTGTCAGGCTTTCACCTAGCTGGCAGGGCTGGATGTCACTCGAGAGAGTCTACCCAGACCCTGAGAAAATCCAGCTGTCAGACTCTCACCTAGCTGGCAGGGCTTGAGATCACTCGAGGGAGTCTACCCAGACCCCGAGCAGATCCCATTTTCAGGCTCTCACCTAGTTTATATGGCTGGATGTCACTCGAGGGAGACTCCCTAGACCCCAAGCAGATCCCGTTGTCAGGCTCTCACCTAGCTGGCAGGGCTGGATGTCACTTGAGGGAGTCTACCCAGACCCCAAGCAGATCCCACTGTCAGGTTCTCACCTAGCTTGCAGGGCTAGATGTCACTCGAGGAAATCTACCCATACCTTGAGCAGATCTCACTGTCAGGCTCTCACCTAGCTAGTATGGCTGGATGTCACTCGAGGGAGCCTACCCAGACCCCAAGCAGATCCCGCTGTTAGGCTCTCACCTAGCTGGCAGGGTTGTATGTCACTCGAGGGAGTATACCCAGACCCCGAGCAGATCCCGCTGTCAGGCTCTCACCTAGATGGAAGTGCTGGATATCACTCAAGGGAGTCTACCCAGACCCGAGAAGACCCCGCTGTCAGGCTCTCACCTAGTTGGCAGGGCTTGATGTCACTCGAGGGAGTCCTACCCTCTCCGGGAGTTATTCAAAAAGGTCGGTCTTTTCCTGAGGGTATGGAGAAGAAAGCCCTTACAGGCAAGCCAGGGCTCGCAAGCCTAGCTCAGTAGAAAGGAGGCGAGTCGGGCCCTAGGCATCCTCTGAAGAAAGCGAGCTCCAGCAACGTACTCCACCCCCCTCTAGTTTAATTTATGATTTTTTTTTTAACAATTTTGGCTTAATACCGGCAAGAAAGGAGGCAGCTCGTGAGCGAGCTGGGTGATGGCGAGACCTAGCACGGCGAGTGGTTCCCCGGGTTGCCTAGGGGTAGCGAGCTCTCAGGATCTATTCCCGGGTTTGAGTCCTAACATGCATTCTAATGACAAGTTCTATCCTAACACAGCCCCTCAAGGAGGAGAGCTCGCGGGAGAGTACATCACATTGAGAAGGTGCAAGAAAAAGAAGATAGAAGAATATGTTTTGCAATATCAATATCTTAGTTACAAAAAGAGAGCTCGCCTAAGCGAGGTTACAAAAAGGGGGAGGAGAAAATTACACAAAAAAGAAAGAAAAAGGGTAGGGTCAGCTCTCGCCTCCTCCTCTAGATTGGAGATCTTCACCTGCTCCTCCAGATAGATCGTCCTTGTAATCCTTCCCGAAGAGCAGATCAAAGCTGTCCTCCTTCTCGCTGGGCAGCGTGGACGAGAATAGACTCGGCATGAGGTCTCGGGTCATGATCTCTTCACGGCCCTCCACCAGCACCCGTGTATCCTTCATGATCTACAAGGTGCATTCAGCAGATTTGATCGAGTTAACCCATAGCCTTTCCACGACCTCAGCCTCGCCGAAGATCCTCAACTTCTTGTACGGGAAGGGGGGCTCGCTGCCGCCCGGAGGGAGGAGGGCTTCAGCCTGGCGGATGATCTCGCCATGGTGCCCCTTGTTCTCCTCGCTCAGCTTCGCATTGTTCCACTCCAGCTCGGCGGTGCGAGCCTCTAGCTCGGATGCGCGAGCCTCCAGTGCGGCGGAGCGAGCACGCAACTGGTTATTTTCTTCCTCCAGCCCGATGGCGCGAGTCCGCAGCTCCCTAGCGGCCTCGACATCCTGTGAGGCAAATGGGTAAGTAAGTTTAAGGCGGAAAAATTCCAAGTAAATAGAGAAATGGGTGATCAGTGCTTACTATCCCGCCGACATCCTTGGCGAGTAAGTCCTCGGCGATGTCGAGTGGCCTCGCTAGATCGACCGATTTGTCCTTGGCCAGGTCACGCTCCTACTCGGCTTTTAGCATGAGGTGGCTGAGGTTGAAGCCGCGACGGATCACCATGTGGTGCAGCTCCAGGGCCCGCATCTGGGCTTGCATGCCCTCGTGGCTGAGATGGCGTAGTGTCACACACTTGTAGGCCTCGACGTTCTCGCACTCATAGAGGCCGAAGCCAAGCGCGTAGGCATGGCTATAGGAAGTTTGGCGATCTGACCAGGAGGGGTGGAGGGTGGAGAGGGAGACCCTGTGGGTCTACTCATCCCACCGAACCATCGGCTTGCCGGCCGGGTCCTTCACCTTTTCCCCAAATCTAAAGAGGCGGTGGCTCTTTAGCGGGCCCAGCTCACGGGTCGTGGCCCCCTCTATAGCAGGAGGAGCGGAGGGCTCGCCACCTCCCTCCCCTTTCTCTGACACCTCCTTCAGCGGGCTCTCCGGCGATCCGTCGGGAGAGGGCTCAGGCGAGCTCATGTATTTTGCTTTTTGTTGTCTCGACCTGGGGGCCATCACCGCCTGTTTCATGTTCTTTGGCGACGGTGGGCGGTGAGGCGAGCTAGACCCCGCGGGAACAAAATGCTTCTTGCCAAACGAGGGCTTGTAGGAAGCCAGCTCGTCTCGACAGGCGGGAGCAGATGCCTTCTCGCATGCGAGTGGGTCGAGGGAAGGTCCCTAGACCGCAAAGGGCGGGTTCTCGGGGATCAGTCTCTCTCATATGTGAAAAACTGTGTAAGAAAACTCTGTTGAACCCCGCGAGCTAGGCAGAAGGAAAAAAGCAGAGACATACCTTTGTTAGGGAGGACAGGGGGAAGCGAGTCGAGATCCCTTCGGAGGAAGGTGACCTCGAAGTCTTTATGGAGAAAGAATTTGTGGAGCTCGGCATCGTTGCCGGACACAGAAGGGGGTCGGTACACTTCCTCGCCCTTCTACTGCGGCAAGTAGGGGACGTTGCCGAGATCGCCCCTAATGAAGACGATCTTGGTCATCCATTTATGGTGCTTATTCGTGATCTCGCGAACTTTGATGGATGAGCCCCCGAAGTAGGCGACACCATCGGGGGTCACCTTGTAGGTGAAGAGTTTCCTGAAGACAGTCAGGTTGAACTCGATTCGCTCCCTGCGGAGAAAGCGCGCAAACGAGACCATCATGGCGATGGCATTCGTGTTCAGCTATGCGGGGACCGCGCCGTAGTACTTGAGGACCTGGCGGATTTCCGGCCAGAGGGGTAAGCGCAACCTCACCTTGAAGTGCGAGATGGGGAAGGCGATTTCGTCCTCGTAGAAGGTGTTGATGGCTTCATTCTCCCTAGGTCGGCGCGCCTCAAAGCCAGATGGCAAGTAGTCATTCACGAATTCCGTGAGCTCCCCTTCGGTCGTGTTCCCCTCGAAGAAGCAGTAATCAGCAAAGTGTCGGGCACACTTGGAACGACCGTCAGCATATGGGTTTGTCTTGCCCAAGCTCGCGAGGTGAGTAATTCGCGAGTACAGGTAGGGGAAGAAGCGAGAAGGTGGGTAAGAAAGAAGTAAAGATGGTGGATCGGGGTTGGTGAGGGAGCCTATTTATTGAAATGGAAATCCAAGGCCGAGCCGAGCCGACCGGTCCGGCTCTCCCTTCCTAGCTCGCCGACTTCTAAGGCCTGTCCTATTCCGTGTCGAGCTGAGCCTAAAAAGGGCACTATTTTTATCCAGATAACAAACATTGAAATTTGAAAAAATATTCTAAAGTTATTACAGATAAGGGTCCGGATATTGTTCAAAGAAATAAAATACAGAAAGGTGCAATCTCACAGGCGCGCGAGCTGAGGGGGGAAGGGGCGAGTGTCGGTAGGCTCAGTAGGAGTGTCATTTCTACCTACCCCGGCCTCGCGTCCCTTTCCCCGAAGGTCGGCGCGATTCGTGGAGCCCTCATATCAACTCCAGGTTCTTCTGGGCGGCCCTGAGATTCTCGTTGATCTCATCTATAAGTGGAGTAGGATACGCTGCCTCGTCTGTCAGACCACCCTCCACTTCGCTTGCCGGCTAACCCCTCACCTTATCCGCGATCCGCGCGTAGTCTCGTTGCAGCCTCTCATTGTCCTCCTGGACCTTGCGTAGCATGCGCACCAACTTCTTGAAGATCTGGACCCCTCGCCTCGTCAGCTCATCATTCTCTACCAAGGGGCCCAGGTATGCCTTTATCGAGTTGGGGGAAGGGTGGGGCGAGCAGTGAGCTGACTCCGAAGAACCGCAAACGTCAGGCTGGCTGGGGGTATCTGCAGAGGCAACTGATCTTTACATGAAGGGCAGGTACTATCATGGAATTGGTCAAAGATGGTTTAATGAAAGTTGTTGGGTCCATTATTCCCAATGTCCCTGATTTGTGAGAAGTCAAATTGGACAATGACACGCACATCAATTGTATTTGATGTGCATTTGAGGTTTTGAGTGCAGGTTGTCCATATCACATTGATTGGACATGTGGACACAATAAGTGGTTGCTGGATATAGCAAAAATCGACTAAGTCCACAGGCGTTGAGTGGAGCAAGCTCGCTCAATGCCAGAGATATGGATTCTATTTTGCATTGTAGAAATTTGCCTAAGTCCACAGGCATTGAGTGAGGACAGCTCACTCAACGTCATATAATATATAGCATTGAGTCTGTCTCAGCCTAACCGAAAGATAGCCAAAAAATATGGCTAAGTCCACAGGCGTTGAGTGTAGTCTACTCACTCAACGCCATACAACAAAAGGCTGTGAGTCAAGCTGAGTCAATCTAAGCCTAGAGAATTTGGCTGAAAATATGTCTAAGTCCACAGGCGTTGAGTGTGGTATACTCACTCAACGCCATATAACTTTAGTGTTGAGTGTTGTTGTGCCAATCAACTCCACAGAAAAGTTGGGAAAATTTTTGACTAAGTCTACAGGAGTTGAGTATAGCTTACTCACTCAATGCCAGATAACAAAAAAATTATGTTAAGTAGTTTGGCATTGAGTGGAGCTTACTCTCTCAACGCCAAGACGCAGAAATTTTTGCTAAGACAAATAGCGTTGAGTGAGGCAAGCTCACTCAACGCTCTCAACGCCTTGTAGCAAAGATTTAGCTTAAGTACAAAAGCGTGGACTGCTTGACTTTCGTCGAGCTCAGCTTCGTCGAACTGAGCTCAGTGTTTGTCGAACTGAGCCAAATTACTCAGTTTAGCCTGGAGTTCGTCGAACTCAGTTCAGCCTTTCATCAAACTAAGTCCACAATTTGTCAAATTGAACTTATACTTTCATCGAGCTGAGCTCGACGTTTGTCGAACGGAACTCAGCTTTCGTCGAGCTCAATACTTAGAATTTTATTTAAGTGTTGTGGCATTGAGTGAAACCTACTCACTCAACGCCTTTGGTTCTGATGATTGAATTTTGTCTAAGTCCAAAGATGTTGAGTTATGCTGACGTCAGCAACGTCAAATTGTCAACCAAAATTCAAATTATGCGGAATTGCTTCCCGAGACATTGGCGGCCATATGTCATCATCTTCTGCACTTTTCAAGGAATATTTTCATCATAAAGTGATGGGTCTTATACACAGAAAGGAGCCGTTAAATCAAGATTAAATGGAAAGCATGCGCTAGATGGCCTAATCTTAGCCATCAATCCTGGTGGTGGGACCCACTGCTCGATTGGCCTCAGAGTATAAAAGGAAGCAATCAGCTAGAGCAAACAAAAAAACAACAATCGATTCCTCGTCTAGGTTTTCTGAAAACGAGAAGAAGGGCAGGCAAACATCATCTTCTTCCTCGCAATTTTCATCGAGTCTGAATAAGGAGTTCTGCACAAAGAACCCTACTGGGAAGGAGATAGCTGGAGCAATTACCATCTGCAACAGCAGGATCGGAATTCATTTTAAGGTCGCAGATCTACAAGATTCTGCAGAGGAAAGGTTAGATGTTTGAAGAAAGAATCTACTGCCTACCTATTGTCTTCAATAACAATTGGTTGGATTGATATCTGCTCAGTCTAGGAAGAAGGATACACAGAGATCTTGCTTTGGTGTCTAATCATCTCATTCTTTATTTCTTCTTGTGTAAAGCTTTTTGGTGAATCTGGAGTTGTAAGCCTAAATTATAAAGGTTAAGGTCTTTGTGACCTGTGTTTGGCTTTGTGCCTGGTGAAAGGTCTTTGTGACCTGTGGTTGGCTTAGTGCTTAATTGTTAGGTCTGTGTGACCTGTGTGGTCCTGCAGAATATGTGTTGTAAGCTATTAAGTAGTTGAGTTTAGAGGGAGAGCCGAATCTGACACAAAGTTAGATAGGCATAAAGGGATAGTAAATGAACCCAAGATTTAGGAACCACTATAAAATATTTGTGTCGTCTGTGAATGTTCTTGAAAGCTGATAATTAACCTAATCACAGGCACAGAAATTAGAAAACAAGTTAGAAAACTTAAACAGTGACAAAAACCTATTCCCCCCCTCCCCTCTAGGTGTTTAGCTAACCTTGAAAACCAGACTTTCAAGTGGTATCAGAGGGAGGTTACTCTTTAGAGGCTTAACAGTCTGAGTAGACCTCCAAGGTTAGCAATAAGTCTGTCTCCATGGGTTCAGGAATGACCAATAGGGAGCTGAGTGCTGTGAGACTTCCAATCTGTAGGAAGGAAGATTTTGGCATCTAGAAAGCAAGGGTGAGGCAGTTCATGGAAGTTGCTGACCCTAGAATGTACATTACAGTTGAAGAAGGAACATTCATCCCAATGAAGGTCTCTGCATTGGATGTTAATGTCAAGACCCCCAAGACATATGATGAGATGACCAAGGATGAGTTGGCCCTATCCTCAATAGATAAGAGGGCAAAGAATATCATTATGGGTGATGTTGATGACTCTACACTTCAGAATCTTATTCATTGTAAAACAACAAAGGAAATATGGGAAACACTTGTGATTTACATGGAGGGGACAGATGAAGTTAGAGATGATAGGAATTCCATGCTCAAACAAGAGTATGAGGCTTTCAGGCAATCCAAGGGGGCAACATAACCACCTGTTATGAAAAGCTCTTTAGGATTGTGAATGAGCTGAAGACTTATGGAAGAGTGTTCAATCACTATGAACTGAATGATAAGTTCCTTAGATCTCTCTCTAGAGAGTGGGACCCAAAAATCTGTGCCATCAGAAAGGTGGCAAAGCTAGGTGACACTACTCCTCACACCCTCTTTGGGAAGTTGTTGTCATATGAGATGCAGCTGGCAGCAAGGAAAGAAGAGGAGAACAACAACAAGTCTCAGGCAAGAGACAAAATTGTAGCTTTCAAAGCTGAAGGCACCAGCAAAAGCAGAAGAAAGTCTCCCTCTCCACCAAGGAGAGATGTTGAATCTGATTCTGGAAGATCAGAGGGAAGTGCATCAAACTTCCAATGGTCTTGTGAAGATTTTGCTTCCTTCACTAGGCAATTCCAGAAGTTCTTGAATAAGAAGCACTGGAGAGGAAGGCCTTCCACCTCCTCTCATCCTAAGGATGACTACTATAAGGGCAGAAGAAAATCCTCTAAGGAGGACAGGTATGGTTCCAAAACTGGTAAATAGGTTTTCTCTAACATGACTTGTTATCATTGCAAAAAACCTGGGCATATGATAGCCTACTGTCCAGTCAAAAGAAAGGAACATTGTGAGAAAAGGACCACCAGCAAAAAGGAAAGAAGGAGAAATCCCTCATTGCCAAGAAGCAAAGAAGTTGGACTGACTCCTCCACATCAGAGTTAGAAGAAGAAGAAGAAGAAGCCTTCATTGGGTTGTACTCTACTGAAGAAGGAGCTATAAAAGCAGACTACATCAAAAGGTTAGCTGCTTTAGAAGAAGAAGCTGAGAAGGTTCATCCTCCTGCCAGGATTGAAAACAGGGCCCCTCTATCACAATCTGATGTTGATTCAGAGGTGAATTTAGAAGATGACAGCTACTATCTTAGGCTGATGGCTAAGTCAGGTGAAGAAACCAGCCAGGATCAGCCTGGTCCAAGCAAGGTAATTTCTGTCACTAGCTCTGTACGTTCAGATTATGAATTAGTTCTAGATTCTTATGCCTTTGCATCAAGTGAAGATGATGGCTCAGAATCTGAGGGAGACATCAATCAATTGATTAATAATTATGGTGCACTTCTACAGGCTCTAAAGAAGAGCAAGCTCCTGGACAAACCCCAGGCTCAGGAAATTGTTTCTTTAAAGCTTGTTGCTTTAGAATCAGCAAAATTGTTGAATCTGTGTGACCTGGGTTTGGATTAGTGCCTAAGTTATAGGTCTGTGTGACCTGTGTGGTCCTGCGGGATCTGTGCTGTAAGCTATTGAGGAGCTAGGTTCTGAAGGGAGAGATGAATCTAATACACTGTTAGATAGGCGCAGAGGGATAGTGGATGTACTCAAGATTGGGGAACCACTATAATATTGCTTTGTTGTCTATGAATGTTCTTGAAAACTGATAACTAACCTAATCACAGGCACTTAAATCTGATAACAAGTTAGAAAATTCAAATAGAGAAAAACCTATTCACCCCTCCCCCCTCTAGGTGTTTAGCTAGCCTTGCAAACAAGACTTTCAAGTGGTATCAGAGGGAGGTTGCTCTTTAAAGGCTTAATAGTCTGAGTAGATCTTCAAGGTTAGCTAGAAGTCTGTCTCTATGAGTTCAGGAATGACCAATAGGGAACTAAGTGCTGTGAGACTCCCAATCTGTAGGAAGGAAGATTTTGGCATTTGGAAAGCAAGGGTGAGGCAGTTCATGGAAGCTGCTGACCCTAGGATGTATATTATAGTTGAAGAGGGACCATACATCCCAATGAAGGTGTTAGCACTGGATGCTAATGTCAAGACCCCAAAGACATATGATGATATGACCAAGGATTAAATGGCCTTGGCCTCAATAGACAAGAGAGCAAAGAACATAATTATGAGTGCTATTGATGACTCTACTCTTTAGAATCTGATCCATTGCTCAACTGCAAAGTAAATATGGGAAATACTTGTGATCTACATGGAGGGGACATATGAGGTTAGAGATGATAGGAAGTCCATGCTCAACCAAGAGTATGAGGCTTTTAGGCAATCTAAGGGGGACAACATAACCATCTGTTATGAAAAGTTCTTTAAGATTATGAATGATCTGAAGACTTATGGAAGAGTATTTAGTCAGTATGAACTGAATGACAAGTTCCTTAGATCTCTCTCTAGAGAGTGGGACACAAAAATCTGTGCCATCAGAGAAGTGGGAAAGTTGGGTGACACTGCTCCTCACACCCTCTTTGGTAAGTTGCTATCATATGAGATACAGCTGGCTACAAGGAAAGATGAGGAGAACAATAATAAGTCTTAGGCAAGAGACAAGACTGTAGATTTCAAAGCTGAAGGCTCCAACAAAAGCAGAAGAAAGTCTCCCTCTCCACCAAGGAGAGATGTTGAATCTGGTTCTAGAAGATCAGAGAAAAGTACATCAGACTGTCAATGGTCTGATGAGAATTTTGCTGCCTTCACCAGGTAATTTCAGAAGTTCTTAAATAAGAAGCACTAGAGAGGTAGGCCTTCCACCTCCTCTCATCCCAAGGATGACTACTACAAGGGCAGAATAAAATCCTCTAAGGAGGACAGGTATGGTTCCAAAACTGGTAAATAGGTTTCCTCTAACATGACTTGTTATCATTGCAAAAAACCTGGGCATATGATAGCCGACTGCCCAGTCAAAAGAAAGGAACATTGTGAGAAAAAGGACCACCAACAAAAAGGAAAGAAGGAGAAATCCCTCATTGCTAAGAAGCAAAGAAGTTGGACTGACTCCTCCTCATCAAAATCAGAAGAAGAAGAATAAGAAGCCTACATTGGGTTGTACTCTACTAAAGGAGCTGTAGAAGCAAACTACATCAAAATTCTTGCTCCTTTAGAAGAAGAAGCTGATAAGGTTCATCCTGCTGCCATGATTGAAGATAGGGCCCCTCTATCACAATCTGATGGTGATTCAGAGGTGGATTCTGAAGAAGACAGTTGCTGCCTTGGGCTGATGGCTAGGTCAGATGAAGAAATCAGCCAGGATCAGCCTGGTCCAAGCAAGGTAATTTCTGTTACTAGCTCTGCTTATTCAGATTATGAATCAGTTCCAGATTCTTGTGCTTCTACATCAAGTGATGATGATGGCTCAGAATCTGAAAGAGACATCAATCAATTGATTGATAATTATGGTGCACTTCTGCAGGCTCTAAAGAAAAGCAATCTCCTGGCCAAACAGCAGGCTCAGAAAATTGTTTCTTTAAACCTTGCTGGTTCAGAATCAGCAAAATTGCTGAATCTGAAGATTCAAGAAGTTAGTAAACTGAAGAACGTAACAATCCTTCAGATGAGCACCATAACCTTCAAGAATAACCTGATCAGGAATCTTGAAGGAAAGCTCCAATAGGAGAGGGAACTAGTGGCAAGCTACTCCAAGCCTAGCACAATGTTGCCCTTGATAGACTCATTCTCTTCCCAAAAGGAAAAGAAAGGGTTGGGATTCGAGGGAAGGACAAGATCTGCTAATCCCAAGGGAAAGGGCAAAGCTCAAGTGGAGCCACTAGCCTCTAAGACTACTATAAAATTTGTTAGAGTGCAATTTCCTTCCAACGACCAAGATCATGAGAGTATTTATGGTCACTGGAATCATGCTAGACCATCTTGTGTGAACAAAGATGTTCCATAATATGGTGGTAATTACAACAAAGGTGCAAGTGCCTATGGGAAAATACAAATGGCCCATCCTAGACCATTTGTGTTTGGTGCAACAGCCCCTTCAGTCAAGGGTAAAGCTGCTGACTATTCTCAAATTCCTCCAACCCACTCTACGACAAAGGGCAAAGCTGTTAGTAGACCTGACTTGGGCATATATAAGGCCATCAAGGGTATGTTTTTTGAAAAGAAAGCTGCTGCTAGAAGGGCTAAAGATATCCCAAGCACTTCTACTGCCAGACCCACCACTTGTCAGACTAGAGCTAGAAAACCATAGAACAGGTTTGCTGCTACTCCTTCTAGACCCAAAGCTGTTGTTAACACTGCCACTAGACCTGCTCCAAAAAGAAGGTACAACATCCATGAGTGTTGGTGTTGTGGCAAGGTAGGCAACTTTGTTGTTGATTGCTGGCACAATCATAGTGTGCAAAGAGCAAATGTCAGCTTTCCTGTCAGAAAAGCTGTAGGTAGGCAGAGTAATTTTCAGACTAACATGCACCAAGGACCCAATAAAAATTAGGGTCCTAAGGTTAACTGATGTGTGTTTTGTAGGATAGTACAAGTGCTCATACCCATATATGGCACTTCGACAGTGGATGTTCCAGGCACATGACTGGAACAAGGAGCATGCTGAAGGATTATGCTCCAGTAAGGAATGGACCAAGGGTTATATTTGGTGGATCTGAAAAAGGAGTGACTAGAGGTTATGGTAAGATCTCTAATGACATAGTCACCATCATTAGAGTAGCCTATGTGGAAGGGTTGCAACACAACCTGTTAAGCATTAGCCAACTCTATGATATTGGCTATGACATAGTATTCCATAAGGATGAGTGCCAAATTAGGAGGTTAAGTGACCAAGAGGTCATATTAATAGACACTAGGAGTGGAAATATGTACTGTTTAGATTTTCTATGTTCTAGCAAAGACTCACATGTATGCCTTATTGCAGATGAGAAAGCCTCTTCCTGTGTCAAGTGGCATAAGAGGCTAGCCCATCTAAATTATAGGACTATAGGCAAGTTGTTCAGCAATGAGCTGGTTAGGAATGGGCCTAAGTCTATATGCACTAAGGAGGGTATCTGCTCTTCATGCCAAAAAGGCAAACATACTAAGACCTCCTTCAAGAGCATTAGTACCAAATACTCAGTGAGGTGCTTATACCTCCTGCATATGGATCTGTTTGGTTCTATGCAAATTCAATGTTTAGGTAGGAAAGTCTACACCCTTGTGGTTGTTAATGACTTTTCCAGATTTGCCTGGGTGTTCTTTCTAAGGAAGAAATCTGAAACCCCTGATGTCTTTCAAACATTTGTCAAGTAAATTCAGAATGAATTCAACAGTACTGTGGTCAAGATCAGAAGTGACCATGGCACTGAGTTTCAGTCTGAGTGCATCACAAGGTTCTTGAAAGAGCTAGGGATTCATCAAGAATTTTCCTCTCCTAGAACACCCCAGCAAAATGGAATTGCTGAGAGGAAAAATAGGACTCTCATAGAGGCTGGTAGAACCTTACTAAGTGAAAGAATTGATTTTAAGAATGTCTAAACACCTAGGGGGTGAATATGTTCAATTCTTATTCACTTAAGCAGTTAATAAATTAATCACAACATAGTTTTAAATTCTACAGCTACCACAGCACATAATAATCTAATCACAGCATACACACAGATTTATAGTGGTTCCCCAGATGATGGGTACATCCACTTCCCCCTTCGCCTATCTAGCAGTACACTAGATTCGGCCAAACTTCCTTCCACCTTCTCAGATCCTCAGATCTTACAACTCAAAACCCAAATTGGTTCCTACAGCATACACTTCAATAAGACCTACAACTCAGACTCTTCCCAAGAACCCTACCTAAGAGTGAATCCATACTCCTACCACTCAGGCAATCAATCCCTACCTCAGCCCTTATCACCAGGCCTACAGCTCAAAGAACTTAATCTCCTACCTCAGGCAAAACAGCTATATCTCAACCTTTATAATTACAGGCTTACAACTCAGAGATTGAAATCTCTTACACTCAGATCTAAAAATAGATCTTACAGAAAATTGATTAAAGAGTATGTTTATTCCTTCACCCAGATAGAGAGAGAGAGGTGAGGGAATCTTGATCAGATCTTGATGGATCTGCTTTCTCCTGACCATTGCTGTAATGAATCTTATTCAACCTGACTTAGCTTATTCAAAGCTTCTTGAAAGAGAGAACCTAGGTTGAATCTTCTTGAGAAGTTGGTGTAGATTCAGCTTCTTCCTCCTTGCGGAATTAAATCTGCAAACACTGACAGATCTAATGAGATGTTGTCAACTTCTCTGATCCTAAATCAGAATCTTCTTGTTGTATAGAATTCTGTGAATTCTTTTTGGATATATTTCTCCCACTTCTTATTTTTTTCTTTTTCTTTTTCATTCTGTGATAGATCAGATCTATTTATAGATCTCGTCAGAGGCAACCAGTTGATCTGGTAGTTAACTGACATCTAATAGTTCTGACATATCTGACAGTATTGCCGATTCTGATAGACGTCAAGTCTTCAGTCTTGAGATCTGGCGCTTAGAGTTATTTAACTATGCTGAATGTGTCGAGACACAAATATAGAATGTGTCGACACAAATGTAATGTGTGCCGACACAATTCCTTGGTGTCGACACAGCTTCTTTGATGTTGTCGACATCTTCAGAAAACTGTCGACACAGCTCTTCATCAAGTTCTTGACACAACTATTTTTAGAATGTGTCGACACAAGTCTTATGTATCGACACAACTTCTCCATATGTCCACCCAAGTCCTGAATATCGACATAGTTGCTTCTTTACAACTGACAGTACAATGAGGTCTAAGTGTGTCGACACAAGTTATGAGTGTCGACACAGTTGATGTCAACTAAAACTCTAGGTGTCGACACAAGTCCTGTGTGTCGACACAGACTTGCCTCTTGTCTCGACACAGCTCCTTCAAAGGTGTCGACACTAAATAAGTGTCTCGACACTTTTGTACTTAGAATAATTTTTGCAATCATTAGCATGCACAAGTAAACTTAAAATACCATCAAATACAAACTGACATATATCATTGAGTTATGTGAGTCTTCTCCAAATCTGGTACATAATTTCCAATGTACCCAACAATCTCCTCCTATTTGGAGAAGTCATAACCCATAGTCAATGATATACACCAATATAACAAAAGTAATAAACTGATGTATACAAACATTTCAAATAAGGTTATTTATAAGCAGAAATAGCATGTTACACACAAATATCCAAAATAAAATATCATAAAGGAAAAACATACAACATAGAGACATAGATATTTTGTTGTCAACCAAGGATTTCTTTATATCATTTAACCAGAGTAAGATTACAAGATTTTTATAAGAACAACAAAAAGTTTACATAGTTCTTCTAAAACCTAGTCAATCTGAAGTTAAGATTGGTCTGGTTCCTTGATGACAATGTCTTTGCCTGTCTGAATAGTAGCTTTGACTTCAGATTTAGCATCAGCAACAGGCTTCTTACCTTTGATGTCTTTGGCCTTAAGTTGAGTAGCTTTCATCTTTTGCCTTTCAAAGTAGTGGAATGGTTTAGGGAAGTACTTGCAAGGCTCTATGGAATTTGCAGGGATTTCTCCAGCCTTCAAGTCCTTCCTGAATTTGTGGATTACTTCTTGTTGTGCAAGATATTTGTCTCACTCTTGTTTGGAGTACCACTTACCCCTGTCATATTGATTATTAGTTGGACTCTATTTCTCAAAATCAGGTCTAGCCTCAGCCTGTTCTCTGAATCTTTTCTTGGATAACTAAGCCTCTTGCTCTTTAAGCCAAACTGAACCAGCCATATCCACTTCTTCATAAATTAATGGAAAATTTTCCAGTGGAGGGTTGTACATATTCTGGACTGCCTGTTGAATTTCTTCAAACTCAGGAGGGGGATATATGACTTGAGCTACTTCATGTTGCATCCCCTCCAAGAATGCAGGTTGGCATCCAGATTCTGCAGTATTGTTGTAATCACATAAGGGTGGATATCCCAAGATAGCTCTGATACTGTTATATACCCATTTTGCATGTTCAGAGCTAGCCTGAACTAATACCCTCTCCCCCTTTATGAATTCTCTATGAATATGATCTCTGAGATCATTCTTCTGAAACTTTATTTGATCTGTAATATAATAGTTCCCAGTTGTATAGTAATCTTTGAACTTCTTTACTTGAGCTGAAATTGCAGACTCAGAAGTTTTGATAGCAGTATCAACTGCTTCCAGATCAAGTTTTATCTATGCCTCTACAACAGACATTTTGGAGTTCATATGTGTTTGTATTGCAGTTTTTTGGTCAGCCAATTTTGTCAAAGTAATTGAATGCATGTCAATCAAATTCTCATTCATTCTTAGCTGGTTTTCTAGCACATACCCTTACTTGACAACCAGATCATCTACCTGAGACTTTGTCTCTTTCTGCTGCTTGGCAATATATACCACAGCATTGCCTCCCTTATGGAAGCAATCTGTCATTTCATTCTTAAGTAAATTTACTTCAAATCTTATAGATTTGATGTCCTGTGCCAAACTGAACTGCAACTCCTTGTGGCTTTCATCCACATACTTTTTAGTGCAAGTCTTTGCTCATCAAGCTTGACCTGTAGTTGCACTAACAGAGAACTAAAGTCCATTGTAGGAGCAGTAGATGAGGATCCAGTCTTTAAGGCTTTCTTATATCCAGAGCTCTTTTTTCCTTAGCTCCATAAACTTCCTTTTCTTTATCCTAGAGATTTCTTGCTCATCAGTAGAATCAAAAGAACTGTCATGTTCCATTAGTTGTTCTGGAGTCTATGCTCCTTGTCCTGGGGATAGATCAGGTGCCTTCCCTGTAACCCTTGCATATGGTTGAATATCAGCAGGAGTGTCTTCCTTGTTTACTTGTTCATGCTCCCCCTAGAAGTTAGTTTCTAGTTCTTGGATTATCTCATGTACATGATTCTGAGGTTGTTCTGGCAGAACAAAAATATGTACATTTTATGTCTCTTTTTCAGAAGTTTCAGTAGCTATGTTGATGTCCCAAACCACTTCCATAACAGTGAGTTTTGCAGTTTCACTGTCTAGCTCAGCTTCATTGTTATCTCCCCCTTGGACTGATATCTCTTGATTATCTATCAGATGGACAGTCTCCCCCTAGATTCGAGCTTCAAATCCAGGTGTTTGATTGGGAGACTTCCTGGGTATTTCAGTGTTATCATCATCAGAACTGAAATCAACCCTTTCTTCTGAGTCACTGGAGGACTCTACATCTTGGGCATGAGCTTTCTTTGTTTTAGTGACCTGTGTGGACTAGTGCTTTGGGGCAAGTTCTTCCTTGGACAATACTCTGTCCCACCTAGACAGGATTCTTGTATCCATTCTCCTCATGTGGTAAATTTTGGAATCAGCAATCTGGTTTAGTACATCAGGTATGCTGACATCCAGATACAGACTTAAGATTTTGCCTAGATTTGGCTTCTTAATACCTTAATTAATCTTGTTAAAGATTACAGCAATCTAGTCAGTCTTCACCTGGAAGATGACTCTAGTCATGAGGTTGAACATGTAGGAAGAGATCCTATCATGTCCCCCAGTTTTGTAGAGAATTACTTTTCCAATAATTTCAGATAGAAACTTTCCTTTGGAGTTCATCCCTTTCCTAGTCATGGATGATCCAATGTTGGTGGTTGAGGATAGCCCACACCATTTAAGAGCTTCAACATTTAAATTATAATCAACCTCTGTCTCTTCTTTAATCCTTGGAAGTTGAAGTGATTTACTTAGACTTTTGAGGGTTATCTTCACCTTTTCTCCGTGAACAGTAGACTTGATCTTATTTCCCTTAGAATTCAATGAATCTTTGGAATAAAATGCAAGAAATTCCTTCTTCTTAATCCTTATTGGTTCAGAAGCCAGATAATCCAGTCCAGCGGCTTGGATTAGGTCCACAACCACCTTGATTTCCTGTTCAGCATTGTTGAACGCGTCTCGGACAAGCTCATAACCTTCATTAATATTGTTGTCCATCTTGGCCGCCATTAGAGAGAAGAATTTCTTATCGACACTGAGGGTTTAGTCTCGAAATTTCTGAGAGCGTAGTCGACAAGGTATCGTTTCCTCCTATTTATAATTTTCTAAATAGGGTAGGTCAAAAGGCGTGCTGAAATTAGAGTTTCGTATGTCGACACAAGTTTGTTGGTATCGACACTGACTGCTAATGTCTCGACAGAGAGTTTAGAGTCTCGATAACTTTATGTGTTGACACCAACTTCTGTGTATCGACACAAACTACTAAGGTCTTAAGAGAGTTTTGAGTCTCGACAACTCTATGTGTCGACACCAACTTCTGTGTGTCGACACAGACCACTAAGGTCTTGACACATATTTGACTTAGTCATATATTGAGTAGAATTTTTTTCTTAACCTATCATTTTATTCCAGGTTCAACATGCCTAATTCAATTTAAAATAATTGAATTTACTTTCATCTAGAGGTTTAGTGAATATGTCAGCTGCTTGTTTATCAGTAACATGTTCTCTAATAAAATGATACCTAATTTCAATGTGCTTTGTTCTGCTATGGGAAACAGGGTTTCTAGCAATTGATAGTACGAGAAGAATCACAATATAATGGAGTTCTACTTATCTTGATGTCATAATATTCAAGTTGATGTTGTATCCACATCAACTGAGCACAGTAACTCCCAGCTGCAATATATTCTGACTCTGATGTAGATATAACAACACTTGTCTGCTTTTTACTGCTCCATGACACCAATCTTCTACCTAGAAATTGGTATGTACCTTTGGTACTTTTCCTGTCCTCCTTGCAGCCAACAAAGTTTGCATCTGAAAAACCTGTTAGCAGAAAATCTCTATTCCTAGGGTACCATAGACCAAGATCTCGTGTGCCCTTAAGATATCTTAAAATTCTCTTTGCAGCAGAATAATGAGACTCTTTAGGGCATGCCTGGTATCTAACACAGACACATGTAACATAAATGATGTCAGGCCTGCTTGTAGTCAAGTATAGTAAGGAGCCAATTATCCCTCTATACAAAGACTCGTCAACAGGTTTCCCTGCCTTATCTTTGCCTATAGGCATACTTGACCCCATTGGAGTTTTCATGGTGGAGGCAGTCTTCACACCATACTTTTTAATCAACTCCATGGTGAACTTAGACTGGGATATGGATAGGCCATCATCATTCTGTCTTACTTGGAGTCCCAAGAAGAACTTTAGCTCACCCATGCTGCTCATCTAAAACTTCCATTGCATAAGTTTGGCAACTTTCTGCAAAGGTTGTTCTCAGTAAGTCCAAAGATTATGTCATCAATATATATCTAGACTAGGATGATCTTGCCCTTTGATTCCCTCAAGAATATGGTCTTGTCTATTTTCCCCCTTGAGAATTTGTTCTCAATGAGGAAAGTAGACAATGTCTCATACCATGCTCTAGGAGCTTGTTTCAACCCATATAGAGCTTTCTTAAGACTATAAACATGATCAGGAAAGTGAGGATCTACAAAACCAAATGGTTGATCCACATATACTTCCTCTTTTAGATCTCCATTCAGGAATGCTGACTTGACATCCATCTGGAATACCTTGAATTCTTTATAGGCTGCATAGGCAAGGAATAGTCTTATTGCTTCCAGCCTTGCTACTGGGGCAAAGGTCTGGTCAAAGTCTATTCCTTCTTCCTGCCTATAGCCTTTTGCCACCAATCTGGCCTTGTTCTTGATAATAATTCCATTTTCATCTAGCTTATTCCTGTAGATCCACTTAGTCCCTATGACATTATGCCCCTTAAGTCTGGGAACTAGTTTCTAGACTTTGCATCTCTTAAATTTGTTCAGCTCTTCCTGCATAGCACCAATCTAGTATGAGTCTTAGATAGCCTCATCAAACTTCTTTGGTTCCATGTGATACAGAAAACTTGAACATAGTGATGAGTTCAAGCTCTTGCTTCTAGTCATTACACCATGACTTGCAACACCAATGATTTGGTGAGCAGGATGGTCTCTTAAATGTCTCATAGCTAGAGGCAATCTTTCTTCAACTTGATGTTCTTCATTTCCTTCAGCTTGTTGATCCTCAATGTCTTTAGCTGGTTGTTCTTCATTCTCAGCTTGTAAGTCTTGAGCTCCCCTTGGATAGCATCCATCATCTTCAATCTCTTGGCTTGCTGGTTTATCTCTCCTGATGGTCAGATTGTCCATCTTATCTTTTAAACCTGCAGGACTAGAATAAGTGTTTGGCAACTCACAGTTAATTAACTTAGATTCATCAAAGACAACATGGACAGATTCTTCTACAACTTATGTAGTCAAGTTATAAATCCTATATGCCCTACTATTATTGTTGTACCCAACAAATATCCCTTCTTGGGACTTGGCAGCAAACTTAGTCAAATGAGACTTACCATTGTTAAGTACATAACACTTGCTACCAAAAATCCTGAAATAGGATAAACTAGGTTTTCTGTCTTTCAGAATCTCATAGGGAGTCTTTTTGTGGCTTTTGGTGATGGAAGCTCTATTGAGAATATGACAAGCAGTATTTACTGCCTCAGCCCAGAAATATTCTGGGAGAGAAGTGTCATTTAATAAGGTCCTACCTGCGTCAATTAGAGTTCTGTTCTTCCTTTCAGCAATTCCAATTTGCTGGGGAGTTCTAGGTGAAGAGAATTCCTGATGAATCTCAAGCCCTTCACAGAACTTTTTTATGCATTTAGATTGAAACTCAGTCTCATGGTCACTTCTGATCTTGACCACAGAACTATTAAGTTCATTCTGAATTTGCTTGACAAAAGTCTGGAAGATATCTGGGGTTTCAGATTTTCTCCTTAGGAAGAATACCCAAGCAAACCTAGAAAAGTCATCAACCACCACAAGGGTATAGACTTTCCTACCTAGACTATGAACTGTCATAGGACCAAATAGATCCATATGCAGGAGGTATAAACACCTCACTTAGTCATTGGTATCAAGACTTTGGAAGGAAGGCCTGGTCTGCTTGCCCTTTTGACAAGCTGAGCAGATTCCATCCTTAATGCACTTAACCTCATGGCCATTCCTCACCAACTCTTCACTAAAGAGTCTGCCTATGGTCTTGTAGTTCAGTTGAGCTGGCCTCTTATGCAATTGGACACAATTAGAAACTTTCTCATCTGCAATAAGGCAAATAGGAGAGTCCTTACTCTCACACTCAAAGTCTAGACAATAAATATTTCCTTTCCTAATGCCTGTCAAGATAACCCCTTGGTCACTTGACCTTCTAATTTGACACTCATCCTTGAGGAAATAAATGTCATAGCCAAGATCATATAGTTGACTTATGTTTATAAGGTTATGTTTCAAACTTTTTACATAAGCTACTTGTGTGATAGTTACTATGTCATTAGTTATTTTACCCAAACCTTTAGTTACGCCTTTTTCTGAGCCCCCAAAGATAACTTTGGGACCATTCTCAATAGGAGTGTATTCCTTTAGCATGTTCCTTGTTCTAGTCATATGCCTGGAACATCCACTATCCAAGTACCATGTAGGGGTATGGCCACTTGGACATACCTGCAACAAATATATTATCTAACCTTAGGACGCCAAATTTTATTAGGTCCTAGGTGCAAGTTAGACTTAAACTAAACATGCCTACCTACAGTTCTTCTGACAAGTAAGCCACCATTACTTTTTTGGATACTCTCATTGTGTCAGCAATCAATGGCATAGTTGCCCACTTTGTCATAGCACCAGCACTCATGCACATTGTACCTTCTTTTAAGAACTGGCTTAACAACAATGTTGTTTGCAGTTCTTAAACCAGCTGGTATATCAGCTCTTTTCTTAAGTCTTTCAGTCAAGGCTTTCTTAGGGACTTGTCTGGCAGTAGAAGTACTTAGGATATCTTGAACCCTATCTGTTGTTGCCTTCTTTTTAGAATGCATACTCCTGATAGCTTCAGATATTCCTAAGTCTATTTTGCTATCAAACTTTCCCTTAGCTTGATAATGGGTTGGAAGACATTGTAAGTCAACTGCTACCTTGTTCTTGAGTGTTGGGGTTGGTACACCAAACAAGAATAGTCTATTATGGATCATTTGGGTTTTCTCATAGACTGCCCAATAGGCACAAGCACCCTTGCCATTTCTACTGTCTTGCTCATAGTGACCATAAATACTATCATGATCATATCTGTTAGAAGGTTGAACCACTTTTTTAAAATAAATTGGAGGCTTGAAAGCAAGTGACTGAACTGAAGCTTTGTCTTTCCTATTGGAATTGGCAGCTCTTGTTCTTCCTTTGAAACCTAATCCCTTCTTACCCTTTTGGGAAAAGAAGGAATCTATCAAAGGTAAAACAAAACTAGGTTTTGAGAACTTGGCAACTAGCTCCCTCTCCTTTTGGAGTCTACTTTCAAGATTCCTAATGTGGTTATTCTTGAAAGTAATTGTATACATCTGAATAAAAGTTATGTTCTTCAATTTACTAATCTCTTTTAACTGCAGATCCATCACTTTTGCTGAGTCTGAAGCAGCCAACATCAGAGTGGCATTCTCCTTTGCCAGCTGTTTGGCCAGGAGCCTGCTTTCCTTAAAGGCTTGCAGGAGCTCTTTATAGTCATCAATCAATTTATTGATGTCTCCTTCAGATTCAGAGCCACCTTCACCTCTTAATGAAGATGCTTTTGACTATGGGCTAGTAACATAATCAGACACTGAAGGTGAAGATTATTCCTTACTAGGACCAGCCTACTCCTGGCTGAGTCCATCCTCAGTTATGGTCATCAGCCCTATGCATTGGATGTCTTCTGCTTTATTGATATCATCCAGCATCTGCAAGAATTCTATTTCTACAGAATCTTCCTCAGTTAAGAACAACCTAATGTAGGCCTCAGCATCCTCTTCATTTTCTAACTCTGATGAAGAAGTGTCAGTCTAGCTTTTCTACTTCTTGGCCACAAAGGATTTCTCCTTCTTGCCTTTATGTTGGTGGTTCTTTTTCTCACTAGACTCCTTTATTTTGATAGGACAGTCTGCTATAACATGTCCTGGCTTACTACAATAATAACAAATAATTTTAGTAGAAGTTTGTTTACCAGGTTTAGAACCATACCTTTTCTCTTTAGAGGTTTTCTTCTTTCCCTTGTAGTAGTCATCCTTGGAGTAAGAAGAAGAGGATGGCCTGCTCCTCCAGTTCTTTTTCTTCAGGAACCTCTGGAATTGCCTAGAAAAGGCAGCAAAATCCTCATCAGAGTTATGACAATCTAATGTGCTCGTGTCTGAACTTTTTGAATCAGTATCAACAACTTTTCTGGGAAGAGAAGGAGTCTTTCTCCTGCCCTTCCTTGTAGCTTCAACTTTGAAAGCCACAGACTTATCTTTGGTAAATGACCTGCTGCTTTTATCCTCTTCCTTTCTGGCAGTTAGCTGCATTTCATAAGAAAGCAATTTTCCAAACAAGGTTGGTGTAGGAGTATCTGCAAGCCTAACTACTTCTCTGATGGTACAGACCTTGGTATCCCAGTCCTTGGTTAATGATCTGAGAAACTTGTATTTCAGTTCATAAATGCTGAAGACTCTTCTATAGGTCATTAGCTCATTGACAATTCTGAAAAACTTTTCATAGCACATAGCTATGTTATCTGTCTTGGCTTGTCTGAAGTTTTTATACTCTTGATTGAGCATGGACTTTCCCTCTCTTACTTCTTCTGTACCCTCCATATAAACAATCAATGTGTCATACATTTCCTTTGAGGTTTTGCAGTGGACAAAATTCTGAAAGGTAGCATCATCTATGACACTAACAATTATGTTTTGTGCCCTCTTGTCCAAAGTTGCTAAGATGATCTCATCTTTTGTCGTCTTAGAATAACTCTTGGGAGTCTGTAGATTTGTATCAAGAACCGATGTCTTCATTGGGATGAAAGGACCTTCTAGAACTGTGATGTAGATTCTAGGATCAGATGCTTCCATGAATAATCTGACCCTTTCTTTCCATATCCCAAATGTTTCTTTTCTAAAAATGGGAGGTTTCATGGATCCAAATTCTTTGTGATTTTCACCTGAACCCATCTTGGATATCTTATTACTGCCTTGGAGATATACTCAGACTATTAAGTTTAATTTTGAGTAACCTCCCTCTAATACCACTTGAAAGAATTGGTTTCAAGAATGTCTAAACACCTATGGGTGAATAGGTTCAATTCTTATTCACTTAGGCAGTTAATAAATTAATAACAGTACAGTTATAAATTCTACAGCTACCATAGCACACAATAATCCAATCATAGCATACACACAGATTTATAGTGTTTCCCCAGATGATGGGTACATCCACTTTCCCCCTTTTCCTATCTAGCAGTACATTAGATTCAGCCAAACGTCCTTCCACCTTCTCAGATCCTTAGATCTTACAACTCAGAACCCAAATTGGTTCCTACAGCTCAGACTTCAACAAGTCATACAACTAGGGATCTTCCTAAGAACCCTACCTCATAGTGAATCCACACTCCTACCACTCAGGCAATCAAGCCCTACCTCAGCCCTTATCACTAGGCCTACAGCTCAAAGAACTTAATCTCCTACCTCAGGCAAACAGCCCTATCTCAGCCTTTATAATTACAGGTTTACAACTCAGAGATTGAAATCTCTTACACTCAGATCTAAAAATAGATCTTACAGAAAATTGATTAAAGAGTATGTTTTTTCCTTCACCCAGATAGAGAGAGAGAGAGAGGTGAGGGAATCTTGATCAGATCTTGATGGATCTGCTTTCTCCTGACCTTTGCTGTAATGAATCTGATTCAACCTAACTTAGCTTATTCAAAGCTTCTTGAAAGAGAGAACCTAGGTTGAATCTTCTTGAGAAGTTGGTGTAGATCCAGCTTCTTCCTCCTTGCGGAATTAAATCTTCAAACACTGACAGATCTGATGAGATGTTGTCAACTTCTCTGATCTTAAATCAGAATCTTCTTGTTGTATAGAATTCTGTGAATTCTTTTTGGAGTGATTTCTCCTACTTCTTATTTTTTTTCTTTTTCTTTTTCATTCTGTGATAGATGAGCTCTATTTATAGATCTCATCAGTGGCAACCGGCTGATCCGGTAGTTAACCGACATCTGATAGTTCTGACATATCTGACAGCCTTGACGATTCTGATAGACGTCAAGTCTTCAGTCTTAAAATCTGGAACTTAGAGTTATTTAACTCAGCTGAATGTATCGAGACACAAATATAGAATGTGTCGACACAAATGTAATGTGTGCCAACACAATTCCTTGGTGTCGACACAGCTTCTTTGATGTTGTCGATATCTTCAGAAAACTGTCGACACAGCTCTTCATCAAGTTCTCGGCACAGCTATTTTTAGAATGTGTCGACACAAGTCCTGTGTGTCGACACAGCTTCTCCATATGTCGACCCAAGTCCTGGATGTCGACATAGTTGCTTCTTTACAGCTGATAGTACAACAAGGTCTAAGTGTGTCGACACAAGTTATGAGTGTCGACACAGTTGATGTCGACTTAAACTCTCGGTGTCGACACAAGTCCTGTGTGACGACACAGACTTGCTTCTTGTATCGACACAGCTCCTTCAAAGATGTCGACACTAAATAAGTGTCTCGACACTTTTGTACTTAGAATAATTTCTGCAATCATTAGCCTGTACAAGTTAACTTAAAATGCCATCAAATACAAACTGACATATATCATTGAGTTATGGGAGGCTTCTCCAAATCTGGTACACAATTTCCAATGTACCCAACACTAAGTGACTCATCCCTCCCAGAATACTTCTGAGTTGAAGCAGTTAACATTGCATGCTATGTCCTTAATAGGGCTTTTATCACCAAGAGCCACAAAAAGACTCCCTATGAGATCTTAAAGGGCAGAAAACCAAACCTGAGCTATTTCAGGATCTTTGGTTGCAAGTACTATGTACTCAACAATGGAAAAGTCCATTTAACTAAGTTTGTTGTCAAGTCCCATGAAGGGATCTTTGTTGGGTACAACACTCATAGTAAGGCATATTGAATCTACAACTTAACTACCTAAGTTGTAGAAGAGTCAATGCATGTTTTTTTAATGAATCCATCATGGTTAACAGTGAGCTTCCAAGCTCCTCCTCTTATAGTATTGTAGGTACAGAGTAGATGATGGGCAAGCTGACCATCAAGGAAGCTACTCCCATAGTCAAAGAAAATGGTGATGGACTGCCTACTCCAAGAGAAGGGGACAACATACCTGAATAAAATGAAGACCAGCTAGCTGAAAACCCTGAAGGTTAGCAAGCTGCAGTTAGATTGCCTCCACCTATCAGGCATCTAAGGGACAATCCAGTACACCAAATCATTGGTGATGCAAATCATGGAGTCCAGACCAGAAGCAGGAGCATGAATACAGCTCTCTACTCAAGTTTCCTGTCTCAAGAAGAGCCAAAGAAGTTTGAAGAAGCAATCAAGGATGAGTTCTAGATTGGAGTAATGCAAGAAGAACTAGACCAATTTAAGAGATGTAAGGTCTGGAAGTTGGTCCCCAGACCACAAGGACAAAATGTCATAGGGATTAAGTGGATCTACATGAACAAGTTGGATCAAGATGACATTATTATCAAGAATAAGGCTAGACTAGTGGCTAAAGGCTATAGGTAAGAAGAGGGCATAGACTTTGACTAGACCTTTGCCCCAATAGCCAGATTGGAAGCCATAAGGATTTTCCTTGCATTTGATGTCCATCAGGGATTCTGAGTCTACCAGATGGATGTCAAGTCAGCATTCCTAAATGGGGACCTAAAAGAGGAAGTATATACGGATCACCCACTAGGTTTTGTAGATCCTAACTCTCGCAACTTTGTTTATAAGCTTAGGAAAGCTCTATATGGGCTAAAGCAAGTCCTTAGGGCTTGGTATGAAACCTTGTCCAGCTTCCTAACTGAGAACAAATTCTCAAGGGGGAATATAGACAAGACCATATTCCTAAGGGAATCAAAGGGCAAGCTTATCCTAATCTTGATATATGTCGATGACATTATCTTTGGATCTACTGATGACAACCTTTGCAGGAAGTTTGCTAAGCTTATGCAAGGGAAGTTTGAAATGAGCAGTATGGGTGAGCTCAAGTTCTTCTTGGGACTCCAAGTAAGACAGACTGATGATGGCTTGTCCATATCCCTGTCCAAGTTCACTAGGGAGCTAATCAAAAAGTATGGTATGGAGAATGCCTCCACCATGAGAACTCCCATGGGATCAAATATGTCAATAGGCAAAGATGAGGCGGAGAAACCTATTGATGAGTCTTTATATAGAGGGATAATTGGCTCCCTTTTATACCTGACTGCTAGTAGGCCTGACATCATGTATGTCACATGTGTCTGTGCTAGGTATCAGGCCTGCCCTAAAAAATCTCATTACTCTACTACAAAGAGAATCTTTAGGTATCTTAAGGGCACACCAGATCTTGGCCTATGGTACCCTAGAAATAGGGATTTTGATCTAATTGGATTTTCAGATGCAGGTTGCAAAGAAGACAGGAAAAGCACTACTGGAACCTGTCAGTTCTTAGGAAGAAGGCTAGTTTCTTGGAGCAGCAAGAAGCAAACTAGTGTGGCCATATCCATAGCTGAGTCAGAATATATATCAGCTGGCAGTTGTTGTGCTCAGCTGCTGTGGATCCAACATCAACTCCAGGATTACAACCTTCAGGTAAGTAGAACTCCTCTCTACTTTGATTCTACAAGTGATATTTCTATTGCTAGGAATCCTATCTCACATAGCAAGACTAAGCATATAGAAATAAGATATCATTTTATTAGGGAGCATGTGGATAAGGAAGACATCAGTCTTGAGTTTGTCCCCACAGACAAGCAAGTGGTTGATATCTTCACTAATCCATTAGATGGAGCAATGTTTAACACCCTCAAATTTGAGTTGGGTATGCTGAACTTGGCATAACTTCAGGCACTCCATTTTGCATTTTTTGGTGTAGGTATTGTTCCTCTTGCTGGACATACAAACTCCCAAGTAGTATCAGTTCACTAATGCTTCTACTGAGGGGGAGTAAGTTACTCTAGAGAGAAGAGAGAAGGTCAGCCAATGGAAGGGCCATCCCTCATCTGCCTATTTTGCAGAAGTCAAAAAGAGGGAGAGAAGAGAGAAGGTCCTAGCAAGGGGGAGTCATAGCAAGTGGGAGAGATGGCAAAGGGGAAAGAAAGACATGTGTCACTCAAGTAAACCTTGCAGCAAAATAGGGGGAGTAAGTGATGCTCACTATACAGGAAATGAGGTACATTTACTTATAGCTTTTAGAATTTCAATAGTTATTTTGCTGTATAGATTGTGTGTATCATTGACCAAGGAAAGAAAACATTTTTTTATATAAAGGTTGATAAGGGTTTTGACTTCTTCAAATAGAGAGAGATTGTTGGGTCCATTGTTCCCAATGTCCCTGATTTGTGAGAAGTCAACTGGTCAATGACACACACATCAACTATATTTGATGTACATTTGAGGTTTTGAGTGTAGGTTGTCCATATCACATTGATTGGACATGTGGACACAATAAGTGGTTGTTGTACATAGCAAAAATCGACTAAGTCCACAGGCGTTGAGTGGAGCAAGCTCACTCAACGTCAGAGTTTGCATTGTAGAAATTTGTCTAAGTCCGCAAGCGTTGAGTGAGGACAGCTCACTCAATGCAATATAACATATAGCATTGAGTCTGTCTCAGCTTAACTGGAAGATAGCCAAAAATGTGGCTAACTCCACAGGCGTTGAGTGTATTCTACTCACTCAACGCCATACAACAAAAAGGCTGTGAGTTAGGCAGAGTCAGTCTAAGCCTAGAGAAATTGGCTAAACATGTGGCTAAGTCCACATGCGTTGAGTGTGGTCTACTCACTCAACACCATACAGCTTTAGCGTTGAGTGTTGCTGTGTCAGTCAACTCCACAGAAAAGTTGTGCAAAATTTTGACTAAGTACATAGGCGTTGAGTGTAGCTTACTCACTCAACGCTAGATAATAGAAAAATTCTGTTAAGTAGTTTGGCGTTGAGTGGAGCTTACTCTCTCAACGCCAAGACGCAAAAATTTTTGCTAAGGCAAATAGCGTTGAGTGACGCAAGCTCACTCAACGCTCTCAATGCTCTCAACGCCTTGTAGCAGAAATTGGCTAAGTCCAAAAGCATGGTCTACTTGACTTTCTTCGAGCTCAGCTTCGTCGAACTGGGCTCAGTGTTCGTCGAACTGAGCTCAGTGTTCGTCGAACTGAGCCAAATTACTCGGTTTAGCTTGGAGTTCATCGAACACAGTTCAGCCTTTCATCAAACTAAGTCCACAGTTCATCGAATTGAACTTATACTTTCGTCGAGCTGAGCTCGACGTTCATCGAACGGAGCTCAGCTTTCGTCGAGCTCAATACTTAGAATTTTTTCTAAGTGTTGTGGCGTTGAGAGAAACATACTCACTCAACGCCTTTGTTCTGATGATTGAATTTTATCTAAGTCTAGAAATGCTGAGTCATGCTGACTGTGAGAAGTAGCGAACAAACGACTAAAAAAGTGAAAGTAGCGAACAAACGACTAGAAAACAAGCCGGGACTTTGAATAATTAAAAGTTTTATTATCCAAAAAGATATCATTTACAAAGGTATGACCTCCCTTTTATAGAATGAAGGAGAGAAGAGAGAGTACAAACTAACAATATGGGACTAAAACTATACACAAATCTGGGCGGCTAGAACAACAGACTGGAACAGGCCGCGCAGTTAGACAATATTCTAACTGCTCGGCAATACCAGAAGCAAGAGAGAGAGATGCGGTAGGAGACCGCTAGACCGCCCGATTTCCAAGTCGCCGGATATAAATCGCCAGACCGCCGGACTACAAACAGCAACAGCCTGGATATCAAACCGCTGGAGAGTAACCGCTATACCGCGCGGTCTATAACCCACCAGGCTCAAACCGCCAGACCGCCCGGTCTCATACTCCAACACTTTCCCTCAAGCTGGAGCATAGATATCAATCATGCCCAGGTTGTCACAAATGTGGAAGAAGGAAGTAGAAACCGGCTTGGTGAAAATATCTGCCAACTCTTTGTCGGAGGTGACGAACGGAGTGCAAATCTGTCTCTTCAAGACCTCTTCTCGGATGAAATGTCAGTCGACTTCTATATGTTTCGTTCTCTCATGGAAGACCGGATTTTTGGATATGTATATAGTGGCCTTGTTGTCACAGAATATAGGAAGAGGATAGTCGTAGACCTCTCCTAGGTCAAGCATGAGAGCCCGCAACCATTTTAACTCACACGTGGTTGACACCATACTATAATATTCGGCTTCTGCACTGGACCTTGAGACAACAGACTGCTTCTTGCTCTTCCAGCTCACAAGATTACCTCCAACAAATGTGTAAAAACCTGATGTAGATTTACGGTCACCTTTATCATCTGGATAGCTTGAGTCTGAGTAGGCTTCAACTCTCAGATGACCATGCTTCTGAAAGAGTAGCTCTTTTCCCGGTGCTGCTTTGACATACTCTAGTATCTTCAAGACAGACTGAAGATGACATTCCCTGGGAGCTTGCATGAACTGACTGACCTTGCCTACAGCATAGGCGATGTCGGGTCTGGTCACCATGAGATAAATGAGTTTGCCCATCAGACGTTTATACCTCGTGGCATCGGATATAAGAGGTGAGTCATCTGTCCATGTTTTGTCCTCTCCAGTGGTCATGGGATACCGGGCCGGTTTGGCACCGGTCAACTGCCTCTTGTAGAAGATCAAGAGCATACTTCCGTTGGGAGAGAACCAACGAGTCGGGCTTCCGAGACATTTCTATCCCCAAAAAATATTTCGGGGATCCCATATCCTTCGTGACTAGGTGTTGACGGAGGTGTTTCTTTGTTAAGTCCACCCCAGCCTGGTCATCGCCGGTAAGAAGAATATCATCCACATACACTGCCAAAACCACAAGGCCCGATGCGGTTTTGCGAATAAACAATGAGTGATCGGCCGAACTTCTTGTAAAGCCAATGGCAGCCACAATGCCACTAAACTTGTCAAACCATGCCCGAGGGCTCTGTTTTAGGCCGTAGATGGCCTTCTTCAACTGGCATACTCATGTCTCCCCCTGAGCAACATACCCAGGAAGTTGCTCCATGTAGACGTCCTCCTGAAGATCCCCATAGAGAAAGGCATTCTTGACATCAAGCTGGGAAATAGCCCACTCCCTGTTGACGGCCATAGAAAGAAGAACCCGGATGGTGCTGAGGCGAGAAATCGGGGAGAAAGTATCAAAATAGTCAACTCCATAAGTCTGAGTAAGCCGGGATTTGTAACGATCCACAGTGCCGTCTGGGTGAAACTTCACAACGAACACCCAGCGACATCCAACCACATCAGTACCTACCGGTGGAGGAACAAGGGTCTAGGTACCCCTTTCAGTAAGAGTGGCGATTTCCTCATCCATGGCAGATTTCCAATGAGGAATAACAAGAGCCTCTTCGTAAGTGCGGGGAGTGGTAATAGCCGAGATAACCAAAGCAAAGCACCTGCGAGAAGGAGTAATCTGATCATAGGAAACAACAGCCGCAAGTGGGTGTTGGGTACACGCCCGTACCCCTTTGCGAAGAGCAATGGGAATATCCAGGTCGTCTCGTGCCTCGGGGACCGAAGCGTCTGTGGCGGAGAAAGCTGGCCCGAGACTAGAGAAAGACGGTTGTGGAGAAGAAGGAGGAGGTATAATAGAGAGAGGAGGAGATGGAGGAGGAGATGATATAGGAGGGGAGATGTCGATATGCGTGGAAGGAACACAGAGAGACGGTGGAGATTCAGAGACAGCAGGAGAAAGCGGGGATTGAGAAGAAAAGTAGGATGCATTTTCGAATAAGGTGACGTCCGCGGAAACAAACTATTTGCGCAGAACGGGGTCAAAGCAACAATAGCCTTTTTGAGTGATCGAGTATCCCAAAAAGACACATTTTGTGGAATGGGGGGAAAGCTTGTCACGGGTAGCAGACGAAGCATGCACAAAAGCCGTACACCCAAAGATATGGAGAGGAAGAGGAAAGGGTTCCTTGCCCGGGTAGAGAATGAAGAAGGGGGTTTTGCCGTGGAGAACCGAAGAGGGAATGCGATTGATGAGATAGCAGGCAAGAAGAACAGCATAGCCCCAGTAGGAGCGAGGCACCTACATCTGCGTCATTAGAGTGCGAGCGATATCGAGGAGATGACGGTTTTTACGCTCCGCCACCCCATTTTGCTGGGAGGTGTAAATACAGCTGGTCTGATGAATAAGACCATGTTGCATACAAAAAGACGAAAACTCATGACTGAGATATTATTTAGCATTATCAGAGTGTAGTACTTTAATAGAAATAGCAAACTGAGTTTTAATCATATTATAAAAAGATTGTCATACAGATAAGAGTTCAGAGTGATCTTTTAATAGATACACCCAAGTACATCTAGAAAAATCATCAATAAAAGTTACAAAGTAAGAACTACCCCGACCAACGGTGAGAGTAGGAGAAGGACCCCAGACATCAGAATGAATGAGATCAAAAGGGTGGGAGGAACCACGGCCTTGATTCGGCGGGAAGGAGGAGCGGTGATGTTTGCCAAGCTGACACGCATCACAGTTGAGCGGAGGACTGGTCTGAGGTAAGTGGGGAAGAAGCTGATGAAGAATCTGAGGAGGAAGATGTCCAAGGCAAAGATGCCATTGAAGCAGATCGGTAGACGAGGAAGATAAGGCGGACAGAGCAGAAACATTGTTGAGGGAGTAGAGGCCGCCGCTCTCAGTCCCAGTAGCAATCATCCGTTGGGTCCTCGAGTCCTGAAAACAACAAGAAGTAGGAGTAAATACTACAGAGCACTGAAGTTGCTTGCATAAAGTAGTAACTGAGAGCAAATTGCAAGGGAACTTCGGGACATAGAGAGTGTCTGCTAAGCGAAGCGACGGGGTGACTTGAACTATGCCCGTCCCATGAACCGGGGAAGGCGAACCATCCTCAACAAGAACCGGGGGTAACCGATCATGTGTTTCTAGGAGAGAGAAGCATTGAGGGTTTCCGGTCATGTGATTTGTAGCACCAGAGTCAATCAGCCATTTACCTTGGGTAACGACGTGTGCACTACCTGAGGTCGTAGCCACAGAAGCAGATGGCCGAGAGGAGGTGGAGGTTGAGTAAGAAGTATCACCGGAGGGACGAAGATGAGGATGTTTCTGCCAGCAGCGGTCAACAGAGTGGCCGGTACGACCACAGTGAGATCAGAGGAACCTTGACGGACCGCGCGTGCCAGATTGGCTGCGGTCACTATTGTCACCCTGCTGAACTTGGTGAGCATAGGAGTCCTGTAGAGGAGGGGAGGACAATAGAGGATGCTGGAGCAGCAAAGTAATAGCGGCGATGCGAGCTACGGTGGCATCCAAGGTGGGAGACTCTGCTTCTCCCAAGATCTGCTGGCGGATTATATCAAATGACTCAGGGAGCCGTAGAAGATAACAAACAACCAGGAGTTCCTGGAAGTGTTTGTGCTGCTCGGCCAAGTCCGCGGAGAAGGGGCGATTCTGGAGTATTTCGGCGCCAAGAGCCTGAACTTGCTGATAAGCCGCAGCAGGAGACATGGAAGGGCGAGCGAAGAGATCCGCATACAGAGTATAAATGCGGGATGTCTGGGCCCCCTTCGAGTAGAGAGCAGTAAGGTGAAGCCATGCGGTCTTGACCGTGTCATCATAGCGTATGACAGGAAGGCATTCATCGGAGAGGCTGTTAGCCAACCAAGTGCGGACAAACGCATCACTGGCATCCCAGTCATCAAATTGATCAGAGTCTGGAGGAGGAGGGTCATCAGTGAGGTGATGACGTTTGCGCTGAGAGCGAAGGATAAAGGTGAAAGAAACGCTCCAATCCGGATAGTTGGAGCCAACAAGTTTAGAAACCGTGCCAAGGTTTCCAGAGGGAGTAGGAGGCGGAGGCGGAGTGGCGATAGGAGTGGTGGTAGTTGAGGTTTCAGAAAGGGCCATAGGAGAAATCAACGAGAATTCGCGCGGTTAGAATACAAGCCGCGCGGATAGGAAGAAGAAGAGCTGCAGCGGTCACGATGTCAGACACCAGCGGCCAGAGAAGCCACGACCAAGCCGCAGATCCAAGCAGGGAAAGAAGTCAAACGGCTAGAAGATAGCCCGTGCGAACAGAAGTGAGGAACAAACAAGGCGAATAAGGCAGCAGGTCGCGGCAAACACAGCAACAGGTCGCAGCGACTGAAAGGCAGGTAAAAGGAGGCCGCGCGGACAGGGCGCAAGCAGGCGGAAGAGACAAGCAGCGAGAACAGGTCGCGAGAGGAAGAGGCAAGCCGCGCGGACAGGGCGCACAGAATCAGGAGGAGAAGATCGAGTCCTCTGATACCATGTGAGAAGTAGCGAACAAACGACTAAAAAAGTGAAAGTAGCGAACAGACGACTAGAAAACAAGCCGGAACTTTGAATAATTAAAAGTTTTATTATTCAAAAAGATATCATTTACAAAGGTATGGCCTCCCTTTTATAGAATGGAGGAGAGAAGAGAGAGTACAAACTAACAATGTGGGACTAAAGCTATACAAAAATCTGGGCGGCTAGAACAACAGACCGGAACAGGACGTGCGGTTAGACAATATTCTAACCGCTCGGCAATACCAGAAGCAAGAGAGAGAGATGCGGTAGGAGACATCTAGACCGCCTGGTTTCCAATCCGCCGGAGATAAACCGCCAGACCGCCGGACTACAAACAGCAACAGCCTGGATATCAAACCGCTGGAGAGTAACCGCCAGACCGCGCGGTCTACAACCTGCCAGGCTCAAACCGCCAGATCGCCCGGTCTCATACTCCAACATTGACGTCAACAACGTCAAATTGTCAACCAAAATTCAAATTGTGCGGAATTGATGCCTGAGATGTTGGCGGCTAGCTATCATCATCTTCTACACTTTCAAAGGAATATTTCCATCATAAAGTGTTGGGGCCCACACACAGCAAGGTGTCGTTAAATCAAGATTAAATGGAAAGCATGCGCTGGATGGCTTAATCTCAGCCATCAATCCTGATTGTGGGACCCACTGCTTGATTGGCCTTCAGAGTATAGAAGGAAGCAATCGTCCAGAGCAAACAAAAAAATAACAATCGATTCCTCGTCTAGGTTTTCTGAAAATAAGAAGAAGGGCGGGCAAACATCATCTTCTTCCTCGTCATTTTTGTCGAGCCTGAAGAAGGAGTTCTGCACAGAGAACCTATCAGGGAAGGAGATAGCTAGAGCAATTACCATCTGCAATAGCAGGATCGGAATTCATTCTGAGGTCACAGATCAACAAGATTCTGCAGAGGAAAGGTTAGTTGTTTGAAGAAAGAATCTACTTCCTACCTATTGTCTTCAACAACAATTGGTTGGATTGATATCTACTTAGTCCAGGAAGAAGGAGACACAGGGATCTTGCTCTGGTGTCTAATAATCTCATTCTTTATTTCTTCTTGTGTAAAGATTCTTGGTGAATCTGGAGTTGTAAGCCTAAATTATAAAGGCTAAGGTCTTTGTGACCTGTGTTTGGCTTTGTGCCTTGTGAAAGGTCTTTGTGACCTGTGGTTGGCTTAGTGCTTAATTATTAGGTCTGTGTGACCTGTGTGGTCCTGCAGGATTTGTGTTGTAAGCTATTAAGTAGTTGAGTTTTGGAGAGAGAGCTGAATCTAACACACAGTTAGATAGGCGCAGAGGGACAGTGAATGTACCCAAGATTGGGGAACCACTATAAAATGGTTTTGTTGTTTGTGAATATTCTTGAAAGCTGATAATTAACCTAATCACATGCACAAAAATCAAAAAATAAGTTAGAAAACTCAAACAGTGAAAAAAACCTATTCACCCCCCTTCTAGGTGTTTAGCTAACCTTGAAAACAAGACTTTCAAAAGCAGAAATCTACCTTGCGAGCTCGACTCCCACAGGGTAGTACGAAGCGGGATCAACCCCAGGTTCTTTCGACGACCCGGGCGATGAGTTCGTGGGGAAAGAAGGTTGAAGCCTAGAATCGGGATAGTTCTGATGTTTCCCTGATTAAGCCCAGAGGCGGGAGAAGGTTGTCGAGAAGGGTTGCGAGCCGGCGACTTCATCTCTGTGAGTCTAGTCCCAAGGTCCCGAAGGGGGGAGATTTGTCCCGCAGATGGGTGTCAGAAGTTTGAGGTCGCGAGTTGCCATGAAGAGTATCTACTCGCGGCAAGGTGGACTCGTCGTCATTCCGTTGGCCGTCCAGGTCGGTGCAGAGGTCGATTATTTCTTTCCCTTTTTTCTCAAGGGGAGGCAGAGTAGAGGAGCTGGCCCCGTGCTCCAGGGCAGATTTTAAGTCATGGAAGATAGGCTCGGCAGCTGGGGGAAGTGGTCTCGCCCTCTTGACGGAGTTGTGCCCTGCCGGACCGCTCTGAGGGATATTAGGCACCGCGGTCAAGTTGTCGACGCAAGAAGAGGAGACTTCGCGAGCCCTCACAAGCCTCTCTTGGATCTCCTTGGGGATAGGCATCTCGACAAAGATTAGAACAAAGGGAATGGCAAAGGTCACCCAGGTACGCAGATGCATATTTATAGTCGCTGGTGGCCACCACCGAAAGATTCTCTGGCTCCTGCCACACTCGCCGAATCCTGTGAGGTTGGATGTTTCTTTTTGAGCTTGTGTCAACCTCGCAAAGAGCGGGGATTGTGTACAACCCCGTACCCGGCGAGCGGGTCAGCAGAAGCCAGATCGGCCAAATCGGGCAGTCTGAGTCCCTGGGCGAGCTCGGCAGGGGGAGAACTCAGCAGTCTCCGACTTTCCATGGCGAGGTGAGATGCTATTAGGAGGTGAGCTTGTACTAGTCAAGCCCCGCTCGTCGAGCTCTGGGTTGTTTGTCGAACTCTGACTTGTTTGTCGAGCTCTGGGATGTTTGTCGAGCTCTGGGCTGTTCGTCGAGCTCTAGGCTGTTCGTCGAGCTCTAGGACTTTCGTCGAGCTCTGGGCTGTTCGTCGAGCTCTGGGATGTTCGTCGAGCTCAAGGTTGTTCGTCGAGCTCTGGGCTATTTGTCGAGCTCGGGGCTGTTCGTTGAGCTCTGGGTTGTTTGTCGAGCTCTGGGTTGTTCGTCGAGCTCTGGGCCTTTTGTCGAGCTCTGGGCCGCTCGCTGAGTCCTGACCGCTCAACGAACTCGTGACATGCGAGTAGGGCAGTCTGGGCCTATACACGCAAAAGGCTGAGCAGAAGCGGCGAGTGCCAGCTCCACCGAGCACTCGCCGCCCTTGCCGACCAGAGGTTGTTGAGGGCTACTTGCCCAATGATCTGTGAAGTATTTTTACCATTTTGCCCCCGCTGTCTTGCCCAAATCTAGTTAGAACAGCGGAGTTACGATGTTGGCAGACCCAGTTGGGTTGCACATAGCAGTTCAGAACAGCGGTGGTTGGCTATTTGCAGACCGTTTTCAAAAATCTATAAATAAGACCCAATGGGTACCTCAGAAGGCATGCTTACTTGTCTCCTAGTCTACCAGCGCTTTCTGAGGTACCTTAGCCCGACATTTGGCTAAGGAGGGGAAGCACTCTGAGATCTTTTGGGTGTGTGGTGGGTCCTCTGTGCCGAGCCCTTGGGTTAGTTCCATGTTCCTTTTTCCTTTGTCATTTTGCTTGTAGAAGAGAAGTAGGTGCGTGATCACCCCTTCCCCAAGGGTGAACTCCACAGAGACCGATTTTTCGGTTTCAACACCGGCCACACATGAAAAACACTAAAATGCCTTTGCTTGGCCTTCGAGGGCCGGCATAGCATCAATGGGCTGCAACTCGGTATTTCTTGCTCGGCTCTCCAGCACCTGCATAGGGACAATCCACCATAAGGATGACAAGCAAGGCATCGGTCAGCTTTAGGTGGCCCATTTATAACGACCCGACCACTCACTCGGGGCGGCGGTTCTCTTTCCCTGCAGTAGTAGAATAAATATCTTTTGGCAAATAACAGCGTGCACTTAAGCACCATTCGCCATAAATGCAGGCTCGATCGACCACACGCCCTGTGCACTCATGCCACATTCTCGACGTACCGGGCTTCCTGGGTCCCACCACTATCCACAGTCCTAGACTTGATGGTATACTTGAGCATTCTAGTCTTTCTGGCAAGGGGCCTAAGACCCTTATTATGCCAACGATGAAAGCCATTTACTTTAGGCAATCAAGCCCCATGACAAGATGTGGGTCAGCTTCCCCTTGCCCGTTCGTCTCTCTGGCCTTTTTGCTGGGCACAAAAGGCTCTCAACATCACTTGCCGCTCACATGTCCCCAGGACCTGAGCCTGCAATGATCAATCATGGCACTCATGACCAATAACTGGGTTCTCCAGGCTCATAGCTTCTCATGCTACGCACTTTGTCTCACGAACACAGGCTTTGCAACAACATTTAGTCTGGCTCGCATGGCCACCTTAGCTGAATTCACAGCTTTAAACAATAACCCCAGGTCTCCCAGAGACAGGCCTCATAGCTTACTGGAAGCTATCGCCGGCAGTAGAACTACCGTCGCGCGGTAGGGATAGAATTCGCTTCTTCCCCATTTTTGGGTGTTTTTCCTGTAGATCATCTCCAGTACTATCCCTACAGCATCTTGCACATCCCCAGACCACAGATTCTACACGTATCCACGGAGTCTTCTCCGACACGCAAATCAATTCATCACCAATCCAGACCAACCTGTCTAGATGGGCTTCACACAGCATGCTTATTCCGTACTTCGATTCCGGAGCTAAATGCATGTTTTATCGGGGATCACAACGATCTACCCGCTGGAAACCACCTTTTTCTTCACCTTTTGGTGAGGGTTTCCATGCACGTATGCAAATTGAGTACTTCACTTGTCCAAGGAGAAAGTCGTTACCCTTGTAGATCTTTTCAGAGCCATGATTAAGTCTTCTATCCGGATGGAAAGGAACGTCTCGCTTTCCTCTTCACGGATCTTACTTTACCTCTTGATTCCGATCACGGGATCTCTTTCACCAAGCTTGTAACACTAAGCCCCAGACTCTTTCCCTCAAGACTTCAAGTACCAAGAGAGAGAGAAAAATGAGAGTTCAATCTCATGCCCAGCTTATATTTGGAGGCTACCGCCGCGCAGTATCTACTACCGTCGCGCGGTATCATAGGAGGTTACCGCTTGGCCCAATCGAGATCGCGTTGTCGCTCCAAAATAGCTTCCACCTTACTGCCATGTGGCAGGCTCCTGCCGCGCGTCAAGTTACTAACGCCAAGCGGTACTTTACCTCGAGCTATCGCCGCACGTTAACTCCTACCGTCGCGCGGTAGCCACTCAAGGCTTCGTCAAGAGAATTGAGTGCGTTGAGAGAGTCGAGTGTTATCGCCACGCGATAACACACTACCGCCGCGCAGTAATCCTCTCGACGATTAGTCAAAAGCGTTGAGTGCTAACGCGACGCGGTACCTTTCGACCGTCGCGCGGTAGATTCCCGAGACGTCGGATGATTTAATCAATAGCTAACGTCGGCATTAACTCTACCGTCGTGCGTTAAATTCCAATCCTTCTTTGTTAGGCTTTTTGGGGCATTACAGTTGAACCGTCCAATGGTCCCCCCCCCCCTCTACCTCTTCCTCAGACTAATACCATGGCCCTGCCCCGTGGTTCCCCCCACCCTGTGCTCCTCTTCCTTGAACGTGGTTTGGTCCTCCCGCCGGCCTACAGACTGGCTGATGAGCCGGCTGTTGATTCCCCCATCCCCGCTTTTGGAACTCCTGTCTCTTTGGCTCTTCCCTTCTTCTCCCATATTTTTGCTGATAACCTCCCAGCGGTTTCACTCCACCTCCTCTGATATTGGCCAACCCTGAGACGAAGTCAGGATTGGTTGCCTCACACTCGATCTCCCTTGCAGCTCGATTGATCAATTCCTTGAAAGATCGTGGGGGGACCCTGGTCAGCTCCATACTGAACATTCCCTGTTGTAAGAGGATTTCCTCCTAGAAGCGATCAATGTAATCTGCCAATGTCTCCTTCATCCTCTACTTTTTCGGTAAGATGGTCTCAGTTTCCTTCTTCCTCTTTTTTGAAGTTGAGAAGCGCAACAAGAAGCCATGACGAAAGTCTTCGAAGCTGTATATGGTTCCTGAGGTAAGCTGGTGGAACCAGTACCTTGCATTATCCTTGAAAGTGATGGCAAAAAACTTGCATTTGGAGGCATCTGTCGTCTACTTGATAGAGACTGCATCCTTGAACCATTGCACATGTTGAACTAGATTGTCCTTGCCCGTATAAAAGGACATGACTGGATATCTGAAGCCTTCTAGCACCGAGGCTGGGAGGATGAGTTCGCAAAAGGGGCTCCTTGAGCCTTCCTGGAGAGCATCGGGATCTTGTCACACCAGCTCGTCTGATTGGGGAACCGCCTGCGAGACGGGGAACAACTCGCGCCCCTGAAGTGACTTCTCGCCACCTCCACCACTATCTCCTTCCTGGCTCGCCTACCTAGTGCTACCTCTCCTAATTGAAAGATCTTATTTTTAAGGTAGCTAGCAATCTAGAGGAGGGTGAATAGGTTTGCTTAGGTCTTTTGATAGTCTTTTAAATCACTTGTTTATTTCTTTTAGCTTTCAGCTTAGAATGATCTAGAGCTTGTCCTTAGCACCTGCAATTAAGAAAATAAAAGCAAACACAGAAAAGCACACAAGTGTTTTATAGTGGTTCCTCAAAATTATGGGTACATTCACTCTCCTCCCACCTTGCTAACTTCATGTTAGTCAAGGCACTTCTCCAAACCAACGCTCCAAGGAACTTACACCTCAGATCCCTCAGGATCTTTCAATCTCCTCCAAGACTTACACCTCAGCCACAAATGCCTACACTCAATGATACAAGTATCACCTACCTCAGGCACTTAAGCCCTACCACTCAGGCTATGGAAGATAGCCCTACCTCAGAGCAAGCTTGCTACTACAACTCAGAGAGATGCACTCTCATACAGTTCAGGCAAAACTATCATACTACTCAGTAAGTAAAACTCACCTACCTTAGAGAGCAGCACTCTCCTACAGCTCAGGCAAATTTACCCTACCTCAGACCCCAAAGGTCCTACAGCTCAGATCCAGAAGGATCCTACAAAAAGAAATAGTTTAATTTACTTTGACACGGAGAAATTTCTCTGTGTCTACAACTAGAGAAGAAAAATTTCTGCTCCAACTCTCCTCACAGCAGGAAAAGAATTTGCTAGAGGAACTTAGTTCAGCTGAAGGCTAAAGATCTTTTGATCTTGAGTCTTTAAACAGCTCACTGAACTTGTTAAAGGATGAAGGTTCTTCTTTCTTCAGAACTGATTCTGAATCTACTGTGGCAGATGGAGACTTGCATAGCTAACTGAACTTTTCTTGCTAGAGAGCTTTAAGCTTTTCACATGCGCAATGGCGAAGAAGATGAAGACGGATGCTCTCCTTTTTGAATATTGTATGCCCTAAAAGTTGTCTTTGTCTTGGCCCTATCTCTTCCTTTTGTAGTTCACCGATCAACGACTCTTAGAGATCGTTGGGCCCCACTTGCAGCTTCCAGTTGTGCCTTGCTTTAACGGAAGAAGATGTACAGTAGCTTCACGGCAAGTTTTGTCGTATAGTGTCGCTTCCCCGTGTCTGAATTGACCTTAGTTGACTTTGTCGATTTTGCTGACGTCAGCAGATGTGGACTTAGCCAAAATCGAGCATCAGAGAATAGGCGTTGAGTGAGTAAGCATCACTCAACACCAAAACACTTAGATAAATTTACTGTCTCTTGGCGTTGAGTGAGTAACCTTCACTCAACGCCAAACTACTTAGAATATGAAGTCTGATATTAGGCGTTGAGAGATTCAGCTTCACTCAACGCCAACTTGCTTTATCAGCTTTCAGCTGTTTGACGTTGAGTGAGTAAGCATCGCTCAATGCCAAACCCCTTAGACAAAATTTTGTCTTCACTAGGCGTTGACAGTGTTGAGTTAGTAACCTCCACTCAACGTTTTTTCCTTAACCAAATTTCTGCTTCTTCAGCAACTTAAGCGTTAAGAGCGTTGAGTGAGCATGCCTCACTCAATGCTACCATCTTTTAACTCATTTCTGCATAAAGGCGTTGAGAGCATTGAGTGAGTAAGCCTCACTCAACGTTTTTTTACCTTAGCCGATTTTCTATGTTTAAAACGGCTGGTCTTAGACTGTCTTACTTTGAACTGAGTTCGACGAATGGTGAATCAGAGCTCGACAAACTTTGAACTCAGTTCGACGAACTCTCAACTGAGCTCGACGAACTCAAAACTCAAGCTCTAAACTTAGCTCGACAAAAGGAGAGCTGAGCTCGACGAACTTTGAACTCAAACTCTGAACTAAGCTCGACAAAAGGTGAGCTGAACTCGACGAACTCTGAACTCAGTTCGACGAAATCTCAACTGAGCTCGACGAACTCATAACTCAAGCTCGGAACTTAGCTCGACGAAAGGTGAGCTGAGCTAGACGAACTTTGAACTCAGTTCAACAAATTCTGAACTTAGTTCAACCAGTTCAACTTACAGCATTTTTGCTGAATGGCGTTGAGTGTGTCTTCATCACTCAATTCCAAAACACTTGGCCAACTTTCTCTTTAGTAGCATGGCGTTGAGTGAGTTGACTTCACTCAATGCTTGTAGACTTATCTATTTTCTCAGCTTGTCACTGCCTTGGCTTTGACTGTATAGGCTTCACTCAGCGCTATAAGTTATCTGGCGTTGAGTGACTGTTCTTCACTCAACGTCTGTGGATTTACACAGATTTTTGTCATCCCACACTTTAGGTAAGTATTTACCTGACTTAGCCACTTAGGCTACCTGACCTATCATAGTCATCTACTGATATGTGTATATCATTGATAAGATTGACTTCACTCAAATCCAGGACATTGTGGGCAATGGACCCCAACACTAATACCAGTTGGGCGAGTATTGGGACCGTGGGGGCCGAGTACTTGTCGGCTCGCATCATGAGGACGGGGTGTAGGGTCTCCTTGATGACCTTCGTGAAGCCTTCAAATTGACTTTGGGTCACAAAGCCATTTGCGGGCGGCGAGCTCTCCGGGCCAGTTCCTTGCCCCCTCATCTCCAGTCATGGTGCTCGCTCAGGATTTTCCATGCAAGCTATGGTCCACACTCGTCGTACCAAAAATGTTGAACCTAGAAACCACGGTTCAACGATAAGTTTGGATCGGAGCTGTAGCTTGCCTTTACTTCTCCCGAACAAGCACACTGAGCTAAGGATTTAGAGTTCGGAGTCCTTCTAACTGGAACCTCAAACAGACCCTCGAGCTGCTGCAAGGAGGTCCGACCACATACCTGGAAGATCCTAGGTCACTTCCCTTCCTAATCCAATGCTGGACCGGGTACCTTCAGAGGGTTTGGAGAACTCCTAACTACCCATCTGGAAACCATAATGAATAGTTAGATGAAGCTCTTGCCTTCCAAAGCTAACAAAATGAGAGAAAAGTCAAGAAGAGGTCCCCTCCAAAGGTGTCTTGGGGGTTTATTTATAGTTTTCTGAGAATGGTTTACAGATAGCGAGATCCCAACTTTTGGTTCTACTAAGCGTATCCAATTTGGTCTGCCAACAATAAAACTTTGTTGTTTGGAACAACTAATAGCAGATCGAAAATGGGATGTCATGGGAACGGAGAGCACTTCCCATGCCGAGCAAGCCGAGCGGCCCACTCGCCCGGGTGGCGAGTGCCCGATGGTGCAAGCCCTCGCCACTCGCCTCCTAACCAAGGGACAAGTGCGAGCTCGCCAGCTCCATTCCCCCCTTACTGTTGGCACGGGCACTCGCCCCCGGCCGGCTGGGCACCCTCGACAAATACGGGGTTGCACAAGTTTGATCCCCTCGATCTCTCCAACCACCCTACGACATACGTTTTCCATCGTCTACATGGATTGAGTTATCTTCATCATTTAGTATAGATCAAAAAAATCCTCATCCCTGTGGCTTTTCATCCAGGTTATTCTTGGGAGTCCATAGTCGGCTCTCCTGGGAATTCCATTCAGGTTTAATCTACTACAACCCTTTTTTTGGATCTCTTAGATAATGGTTTATTGAAAACAAAATATAAGGTATGTCCTTGAATGAAAATCTTCATCTATCATTTATTCTGATCAATGTTGCAACATCCGGGTGAGTGATGATATCTATTTGCATAGTTTTGTGAAATCCATTCCATCTTATTTTCAGATTTCGTGTCGAATTATTATACAGGAGCGGTTTGTGCTGTCTTTTGATATAGAGATTCAACAGAGATTCTTGTATGTTGGCAGGATCTACGGACGCCACAAATTTCTTATGAACTCTCGCATCGCAATCCTTGAGAATATTTGCCATTAAAAAGAGCAAACTTGAGACAAGAGTGGTATTCATTAATTTGCATTTCATTGAATTACCACTCGCTCAATTTTATTTCTTATAAATTGTGTGTTCTTGCCCTAAATTGCTCGATTATAAAATTATTTTTTAGTAATACCATTTTAATAGAGATTGATAGATTTTGATTAAATCAGTAAAAATATCCAACTAGTGTTAAGAATCCTCAATTAATTATAGAAGATGTATATGGACTCTGGTCATCTCCTCTATTTGCTCAAAATTTTTTGATTTGTTTTAATACCTCTCATAATAGAAATCTCTCATATAAATATATAATAATTATTTAAAATACTAAGTCAAGCTAAAAAATTCTCAAAAAAAAATGGATGTAGCCCCATCATGGCGCACAACTTTGAAGTTCAAGACTTTTTTAATTTGAGTCACACATCAGCCTTATAAAAATCATTTACATACTTTTTTAATACAACACACATGTTGAAGTAGATCGTAGGCTGAGATCGAGCTAGACCGTAGAATCCAAGACCCCATAACAACTCGGGAGCCGATCCATTGTGGGATGTAATCATCACTTAGCATATTTTAAGAAGATCACAACCTTCTCGGGCGATAGAGGCTTGCGGGGCCTCTCTGTCACCGTCCAGTGGCCGAACGATTGCGCCACCACCCCCGACAACCTCACCGGGGGTCGGCTCCTTCTCTGGCGATGGTCTGACGACCTAGCGCCGCCGGTAACCGCGTGATATCTCTGTTACAGAAAACCAAGTCACGGGTGCCACCGAAGCTCCACTTTTTGGTGGCACCACCATCTCCCCTCTGTCCAAAGGGGGTTTGCTTACCCTCCTAAGCCGACAGATACCCTCCCAGCTCCACTACAGTGCACTGGGAGGCTCACGCTACTCGGCTACCACCTGAGTCTAAAGAATGGCTTGGGTGGCGGTGATGGTGCTCCGGTGGCTGGAGCCCTCATACAGCTCGTCGACGAGCTACGGGGGAGAGGGGAAGTGTCCACATGAGTAGAGGGCTTTCTGGAGCTCTCAGGTAGACTTGCCATTATAGGTGGTGGAAAAGTGGTAGGCTCGGGTAGGGGGTTTCCAATGAGGTGGGGCTCCTGCAAGAGGGTGGGCTAGAGTCGACTGGGGCTGTGTGGCCTTCGGAAGGGAGTGGGGGGTCCTTTTATAGGCTAGGGTGGAACCCCTCCCCCTCACTCGTTTGTGGGGGATTAATTACCTTAGATGGTTTGCTACACCGCCTACACTCTTCCTTGCCAGGTGGGGGTTAGCTGGCACCATCCTAAGAGGCAAGGACTACCATATGTTAGAATCAAGGGGAAAAAGAGGCATAGTGGTTTGGCCTTAGGCTTTGAGAAAGGGGGGGAAATAGTGACTTTCTGGGATTTGGGCCAAGGCCCATGGTCTAAGGGAGCTGGTTGGAATTTAGGCCCATATAGGGTGGGAGGTGGGGCCAATGTGAGTCTTTACATATGGCTTAAGAGAATGTGGGGCAAGACCTTTAAATTTCTCAAAAAAAAAAGATTTTTAAAGGGTTTGAATAATGTCAACCTTAGGGCAGGTCACCCATGTGGGTTAAGGCCAAGGTAGGTCAAAGTCGTCGAGTGATGAGTCAATGTTGGTGTGTTGGAGTAATATTGGTCTGTGCATGTTTTTAGTGCACCAAAAGGATTGATTTGACCAAGTTGACTGAACAACGTTGGAATTGAGTGCAATGAATTTGGTTGCTCTCGTATTGACCACCTAAGTCAAATGTAGCTGACTTGGACCAATTCCGAGCCAATATTCTTAGTATACTAAAATGACGTTATCGTAACGCGCAACGATACTCAAAATAGTCATATTCTCCATACGACCTCGGACTAGAATGGAACGAGTTCCTTTGCACTCGTATCGACAATGCGAGTCAAATGCAATTGAAATAACTCAATTCAGAGTATGCATGCTCAATATACAAAATCGGCGTCATCGTGGCACACAACTCAAAATGGTTATATTCTTCATATGATCTCGGATTGGAACAAAACGAGTTCCGTTACACTCGTATTGACAATACGAGTCAAATGCAACTAATAGAACTCAATTCGGAGCACGCGTGCTCAATATACAAATATAGCGACATTGTAACACATTAATCAAAATGATCATATTGTACATATGATATCAGATTGTAACGAAACAAGTTTCATTGCACTTGTATTGATTATATGAGTAAATGCAATTGACAGAACTTAATTCGGAGTATGCATGCTCAATATACAAAAACGACATCGTCATAATGCATTACTCAAAATGGTCATATTCTTCATATGACTTCGGACTGTAACGGAACAAGTTTTGTTGCACTCGTATAGACTATACGAGTCTAATGCAAATGAAAAAAATCAACTTGAAGTCCGTATACTCAATATACAAAATCAGCGTCGTCGTGTCACACTACTCAAAATGGTCATTATTGAAACCAAAAAATCGGTCTCTGTGGAGTTCACCCTTGGGGAAGGGGTGGTCGCGCACCTACTTCTCTCCTGCAAGCAAAATGACAAAGGAAAAAAGAACAGGGAACTGACCCAAGGGCTCGGCGCGGAGGGATCTCAGAGCGCTTCCCCTCCTTAGCCAAATGTCAGGCTAAGATACCTCAAAAAGCGCTAGAAGACTGAGAGACAAGTGAACATGCCTTCTGAGGTACCCATTGGGTCATATTTATAGATTTCTGAAAACAGCCTGCAAATAACCAACCTCCGCTGTTCTGAACATCTATGTGCAACCCAACTGGGTCTGCCAACAGCGCAACTCCGCTGTTCGAACTGGCTATGGGCAGGCCAGGGGGAAAATGGTAAAAGTACCTCACAGATCATTGGGTGAGTAGCCCTCAACAATCTTATCTCGGCAAGGGCGGCGAGTGCTCGATGGAGCTGGCACTCGCCGCTTCCGCTCGGCCTTTGGCGAGTATGGGTCCGGCCTGCCCTGCTCGCATGCCGCGAGTTCGTTGAGCTATTAAAACTCGACGAGCGGACTAGGGCTCGACGAACGGCCAAAGTTCGACAAAAGTACCAGAGCTCGACGAACATCCCAGAGCTCGACGAACAACCCAGAGCTCGACGAACAGCCCAGAGCTCGACGAACAGCCCAGAGCTCAACGAAAGGCCCAGAGCTCGATGAGCAGCCTAGAGCTCGACGAAATGCCCAGAGCTCGACGAACAGCCCAGAGCTCGACGAAAGACCTAGAGCTCGACGAGCAGCCCAGAGCTCGATGAGCGGGGCTTGGCGAGTATGGGTCTGGCCTGCCCTGCTCGCATGTCGCTAGTTCGTTGAGCTATTAGAACTCGGCAAGCAGCCCAGGGCTCGACGAACGGCCAGAGTTCGACAAAAGGCCAAGAGCTCGACGAACAGCTCAGAGCTCGACGAAAGACCCAGAGCTCGACGAACAGCCCAAAGCTCGACGAACAGCACAGAGCTCGACGAAAGGCCCAGAGCTTGATGAGCAGCTTAGAGCTCGACAAAAGGCCCAGAGCTCGACGAACAGCCCAAAGCTCGACGAATAACCCAGAGCTCAACGAAAGGCCTATAGCTCGACGAGCAGCCCAGAGCTCGACGAGCGGGGCTTGGCGAGTATAAGATCGCCTCCCAAAAGCATCTCACCCTTCATGGGTGAGTCGGAGACTGCCGAGTTCTCCCCCCTGTCGAGCTCGCCCAGGGACTCAGACTGCCCGATTTGGCCAGTCTGGCTCCTGCTGACCCTCTCGTCGGATACGAGGTTGTACACAATCCCCGATCTTTGTGAGGTTGACACAAGCTCGGAAAGAAACATCCAACCCCACAGGATTCGGCGAGTCTGGCAGGAGCCAGAGAATCTTTCAGTGGGTTTCACCAGCAGCTATAAATATGCACCTGCGTACCTGGGTGACCTTTGTCATTCCCTTTGCTCTAAACTTGTCGAGATGCCTATCCACAAGGAGATCCAAGAGAGGCTTGCGAGGGCTCGCGAGGTCTCCTCCACTCGTGTCGCCAACTTGACCGATGTTCCTCTTAACATCCCGCGGAGCATTCCGGCAGGTTCAATTCTGCTAAGAGGGCGAAGCCATGTGCCCAAGCGGCCGAGCACATCTTCTAAGACTTAAAAACGACCCTGGAGCCTGAGGTCGGCTCCTCTACTCTGCCTGCCCCTAAGAAGGAGAGAAACTTCATTGACCTCTGCACCAACCCGGACAGCCGACGGGGGGACGGCGAGGTCACCTCGTCGCGAGTCAATACCCTTCCTGACGACCCGCGGTTCAAAACTCCAGAGGTTCGCCTGCGCGACCCGTCCACGCCCTTTGGGACTCTAGAGTTGGACTCGCAGAGGCTGGGCTCGCCAGACCACACTCTCTTATCTCGGCAGCTTGCTGGGACTTCGAGAGGAGGCACTGAAGTTATCCCCCGTGCCGGGCTTCAACCTCCTTACGCCAAGAACACACCCTCCGGGCCGTGGCAAAAATCTGAAGATGCCTCCACCCCGCATCTCCTTTGAGGTGTCGAGCTCGTCAGGCAAGTTGACCTCCAGTGGTTCTCATCCCGTAGTCGTCCCGGCATGCTCGTCTTTCATACTAATGTTTAACTACCCTTACATCCTTTCCCAGTCAATCTGAGGCTGACGAATCCCATGAGTGGGCTCGCTAGTCTCCCCTTCCTTCCCCGAAATCTTTAGAGTCCTTCCTGGACTCCGAGTTAGAGGGCCCCGAACTGACGAGGCGAGGAATTGAGGTCCTCAAGAAGCTGGTACGCGAGCTTCACTGGTTGTGGGAGGACAATGAGGTGATGCAGCGGGAGTGCGTGTGGCTTGCAGGCGAGGTGTGGGATGACCCGGCAGGCGAGGCGATGTCCCTTTTTCCCACTTTTAGATGAGATGGACGAGAGCCTTCAGGCCGCTCGTAGGAGCTTGGGACGGATCCCCGAGCTCCGCGATTTGCGCCGACCTACGAGAAAGGAGACGCGAGGCCAGAGTAGGTAGAAAACGACCCCCTTATCGGGCCTACCAGCACTCGCCTCTTGCCCCCTTAGCTCGCTCATATATCAAACTTGTTGCTTTTTTCTTCCTCTGCTGCATTTGATTTCTTTGAACAATATTCTCCATTTGGTCTGTAATGACTTAGAATATTCTTAGATTTTATTGTTTGCTATTCAAATAGATTGCATTTGGCATGCGATATGACATATCCTGGAAGTCGGCATGCTAGGGTCGCCGAGCTGAGTCAAGCGAGCCGGACTCATCGGTCGGCTCTGACTTGGACTCCTTTTTCTATAAATAGGCCCCTCTCACCAACCCAGGCTTACTGCTTTTATTGCTTTCATACCCCCCTCTTGTCTCCTTATTTCCTACCTGTACTCGCACCCTAAACCTCCCGCGAGCATGGGTAAAACCAATCCTGATTCTGACGGCCGCTCCAAATATGCTTAGTACTTCACCGACTACTGCTTCTTTGAGGGGAGCATGACTAAGGAGGACTTCGCAGAGTTCATTGTCGGCTTCATGCCCCCCGGCTTTGAGGTGCGCCGGCCCAGGGAGGGCATGGCCATCAACACATTCTACCCCCAGGAGCTCGCCTTCCCTATCTCGCATTTTGAGGTGGGGTTACGCTTATCACTCTTGCCGGAGATCCGCCAAATCCTAAAATACTATGGTGTGGTACCCGCGCAACTCAACTCGAATGTTATCTCCATGATGGTGGCATTCACGTGCTTCCTCCGCAGGGAGCGAATAGAGTTCAACCTGACCATGTTCAGGAAACTCTTCACCTACAAGGCGACTTCCGACGGTGTCGCCTACTTCGGGGGTTCCTTCATCATAGTTCACGAGATCATGAACAAGCATCATTACTGGATGACGAAGATCGTCTTCATTAAGGGAAACCTTAGCAACGTCCCCTACTCACCACAGGAGAAGGGCGAGGAGGTGTACCTCCCCCCTAGCGTGTCCGGCAACGATGTCGAGCTCCATAAGTTCTTTCTTCACAAGGACTTCGAGGTCGCCTTCCTCCGAAGGGGCCTCGACTCACTCCTCGTACATCCCGGCGAAGGTATACCTCCCATCTTTCCTCTTTTCGAGCTCGTCAAAACAATAGAATTTTTCTGACCAAGTTTCTTGTGCAGGGGAGCGACTGATCCTCGAGAACCCACCTTCGCAGACTCGGGACTACTCCCTGACCCCCTCGCCCGCGAGAAAGCGGCTGCAACCGCCTGCCGAGATGAGCCACCATCGTCCAAGCCCTCATCTCGCAAGAAGCGGACTGACCCTGCGGGGTCCAAGTCGCCTCGCCGTCATCCGCCGCAGAAGAAGTTGAAGGCGGCGGCGGTCTCTTGGGAGAGACAACAACAACAACATCAAAAACCAAGATACATGAGCTCGCCCGAGCCCTCCCCTGATGGATCGTCGGAGAGCCCGCTAAAGGAGACAAATGACAAAGGGCAAGATGGGAGCGAGCTCTCCGCTCCTCCTGCGGTCAAGAAGACCTCGGCCCGCGAGTTGGGTCCGCCGAAGAGTCACCCCCTCTTCGGCCTTGGGTAAAGGTGGAAAGATTCGGTCGGCGAGCACGTGGTCCAATGGGACAAGTCGGCCCACCGAATCTCCGTCTCCACCCTCCATCCCTCCTAGACTAACTGCCAGCTCTCCTCTGGTCATGCCTACGCGCTTGGCTTCGGCCTTTACGGGCGCGAGGATGTTGCGGCCTACAAGCGCATGACCCTACGCCAGCTCGGCCACAAGGGCTTGCAGGCCCATATGCGGGCACTGGAGCTGCACCACATGGTGGTCCGTCGCGGCTTCAACCTCAGCCACCTCCTATAGAAGGCTGAGCAGAAGCGCGACGTTACCCAGGACAAGGTCGTCGACCTGGAGAGGAGGCTCGATATTACCGAGGATTTACTCACCAAAGGCGCTAGCGGGCTGGTAAGCACTGATCACCCCTTTCTCTTTTTACTTGGAATTTTTCCGCCTTAGATTTACTTACCCATTTCGCCGCATAGGATGTTGAGGCCGCTAGGGAGCTGCGAACTCGCACCATCGGGGTGGAGGAAGAAAACAACCAGCTGCGTGCTCACTCCGCCATGCTGGAGGCTCGCGCTGCCGAGCTAAAGGCTCGCACTGCTGAGCTGGAGGGGAACAATGCAAAGCTGAGCGAGGAGAATACGGGGCTCCATGGAGAGATCATCCGCCAGGTTGAATCCCTCCTCCCTCTGGGTGGCAGCGAGCCCCCCTTCCCGTATAAGAAGCCGAGGATCTTCGGCGAGGCTGAGGTCGTAGAAAGGCTGCGGATCAACTAGATCGAATCTGCCGAATGCACCCTGCAGATCATGAAGGACATGCGGGTGCTGGTGGAGGGCTGCGAGGAGATCACGGCCTGAGACCTCATGTCGAGCATGTACCCTTCCATGCCTCCCAGCGAGAAGGAAGACAACTTTGATTTGCTATTCGGGAAGGATTACAAGGATGATCCATCTAGAGGAGCGGGCGAAGATCGCCAATCTGTGGGAGGAGGCGAGAGCTGACCCGCCCCTTTTCCTTTTTTTGTGTGTAATTTTCTCCCCCCCCCCCTTTTATGACCTCGCTTAAGCGAGCTCCCTTTTTTGTAACTAAGATATTGATAATGCAAAACATATTCTTCTATCTTCTTTTTCTTGCACCTTCTCAATGTGATATACTCGCATGCGAGCTCTCCTCCTTGAGGGGTTGTGTTAGGATAGAACTTGCCATCAAAATTCACGTTAAGACTCATACCCGTGAATAGATCCTGAGAGCTCGCCAACTCTAGGCAGCCCGGGAGACCACTCGCCGCGCTAGGACACGCCGCCAACCAGCTCGCTCGCAAGCTGCCTCCTTTTTCTCCCATGTCAAGCTAAAAAAAATTTCACAAGTAAAACTGGATGGGGGTGGGGTGCATTGCTGGAGCTCACCTTCTTCGGAGGATGCCTAGGGCCCGGCTCGCCTCCTTTATGCCGAGCTGGGCTCGCGATCCCCGGCTCGCCTATAAGGGCTTTCTTCTCCATACCCTCAGGAAAAAGACCGATATTTTCGAATAACTCCCCGAGAGGGTGGGGCTCCCTCGAGTGACATCCAGCCCTGCCCGCTAGGTGAGAGCCTGACAACGGGATCTATGTGGGGTCTGGATAGACTCCCTCGAGTGACATCCAGCCCTGCCAGCTAGGTGAGAGTCTGACAGCGGGATCTGCTCGGGGTCTGGGTAGACTCCTTCGAGTGACAACCAGCCCTGCCAGCTAGGTGAGAGCCTGACAGCAGGATCTGCTCGGGGTCTGGGAAGACTCCTTCGAAGTACATTTAGCTCTGCCAGCTAGGTGAGAGCCTGACAGCTAGATCTGCTCGGGGTCTGGGTAGACTCCTTCGAGTGACATCCAGCCCTGCCAGCTAGGTGAGAGCCTGACAGCGGGATCTGCTCGGGGTCTGTCAAATGAACACTTCACCCATTCTCATGAATCACAACGGGAGCCCTGGAACATCAAGTTTTATTAGGAAAAAAACGTTACTTACATGGCTCAAGGGTAAAAATGTTTCAAGTTATCACCGCTCCAAGTGAGATTTAGGATCTCGCCCTCCACATTCTGGAGGCGGTACCCTCCTGACTTTAATGTTTCTTTTACAGTGTACGGACCCTCCCAGTTGGGGTTGAGCTTCCCCACATCGGCTGACCTTCCCGCGACATCCACCTTCTTAGGGACCAAGTCACCTTCCGCAAACTGTTTGACCTGGACATGCTTGTCGAAGTACTTGGTCATTCTTCTTTTCACTTCCTCCTGGCGGATGGCGGAGAGGTCACGTACCTCCTCCACCATGTCAAGGGAGAAGCGCAACTCCTCTTCATTTTCAACTTGCCATTCTTCCCTGCCTGCCTCTGCCTCTACCACCCGAGGCATGCGGATCTCGAACTCGATTGGAAGCACTGCCTCACACCCATGGGAGAGCTTGAAGAGGGTTTCTCCCGTGGTGGTGTTGGGGGTGGTTCTAATGGCCAAAAGAACCGAAGGGAGTTGCTCCACCCAGCTACCCTTCAAGTTCTCAACTTTTTTCTTCAGGAGGTTCACTATGATTTTGTTTGTCGCATCCACTTGCCCGTTGCTCCTAGGGTGATGGACTGAGGAAAATCTAAGATCAATCCCGAGCTGTCTGCAGAAGCTGAAGAACTCGGTGCTGTCAAACTAAGGTCCGTTGTTCGTGACAATGGCTTACGGCAACCCGTGCCGACAGATGATCTCCCCCCAAACAAAATTCCTGATAACCTGGGAGGTCACCTTAGCCAGCGCCATCACCTCCAGCCACTTAGAAAAATAATCTATCATAATGAGTAAGAACCTCCTCTGCCCGCTGGATTGGGGGAAAGGCCCCACCAAGTCCATTTCCCAGATGACGAAGGGTCAGGGGGTCGTAATACTTCTGAGACGCTGGGTCGGTTGCAACTGGAGGGGCATATAACTGGCACTTGTGGCACTTTTTTGTGAACTCTGTCGCGTCGTGGCCCAAGGAAGGCCAGAAATACCCTTTCCTGACAATCCTCCCTTCCAGGGTTCGACTCCCAGAGTGACTCCCACACTCCCCGGAGTGGACCTCCTCCAAGATCCTCTAGACCTCCCTCTCGGCCACGCAATGTGCCAACATCCTCGAGAGGGTCTTTCAGTACAGCTGCCCATCGCGCATGAGATAGTACGCCGACTTGTACTTGAATTTCTTTTTATCAATCCCCTCCAGATACTCTCCAGTGGAAAGGAAGGTTGAAAGACAACTTAGGCAATTGATAATCCTTTGATACAAATTGAAAGTTAGGAGATAGATCTAATTTACTCTAGAGGAGGGGTGAATAGAGTGATTTAAAACTTTTGTTATTTTTAAAATCTATACCAGTAAAATAAGTGATAGTAGTAGTTATATGAAATGAAATAGAATCTAGGCTAAACTACGCAATCATAGCACTGTAGAGTAAGGAAAATGAACACACAGACAACACAAGAATTTATAGTGGTTCCCCAAATTTGGGTACATCCACTCTTCTACCACCCTGGTAGGAATCCACTATCAGGTTTTTGATCAGGTGACTGCCACCATAGGTTTTTGCTCAGGTGTCCTGTCACCAGGAGATCTATTTGCAGTGAGATCTCACAACCCTTTAGGCTTTTGATCAGGTGCCCAAAAACCAACACAAGAACTTTTGAAGGGAGTTAATAAACCCTTTTTACAGTGAGGTAAGAAGGTGATGTTGTCTTCTATTTCTCTAAACAATAGAGAAGACTTAGTGGATTGCTGGTGTCAAAGCTCCCCCTGAGATGTTGAAATGTTCAGGAAAAATTGGAGCTTTGCTCAGGGTGTAGGTCTTCAGATTGATGTTGATCTCCAGCAAGCTTTTTAGTCTGGTTGTATTTGATATCTCTTGAAAGCTTGGAGAATATTTGCTGATGATGAAGAAATAATGAATTTTTTTAGAGAGAATGTCTTTATGTGTCTGCCTCTATCGCTTAGTTGATTCTTTGACTTCTCGTTTTTTATCTTGTGTAGTTGATAGATGATCATTCCTCTCTGTATCTCTTCTGAATTTGAATTTTACTCCTTGATTGATTGTTGAATTCTTGGAACTTGGACAAACGGCTAGAAGGGCATTAATTTGATTCCTCAATTGTCCCAGTTATTAAGACGGATTTTTACTCTGTGAAATCCAGTAATTAATGCTGCCAATGAACAACTATATTCATAAGAATATATGCATTTAATTACTCAGAGCAATATAGGCAACAATATATTAAATCAGCCTTGGTCAATCTGGAAATGAATTGCAGAAAAGGAAATACTGAACTGACAGATTTCGTCGACCTCAGAATAGATTTTGTCGACTTGAACTCAAAGTTCATCGTGCTGAGAAATCGTCTTCGTCGACCTGAGCTCAGAGAAGAAATAATCTAGAAAGAAACTGTCAAAGCTGAGCTCCAAGTTCGTCGAGTTGAGGTAGAATATCGTCGACCAAGGAATCTGTCTTGAGGGAAGAGTTCATCGACCTGAGCTCGAATATCGTCGAGCTCAACTCAGAGAAAGAACTCTGAGTTCGTCGATCTGAGATCGACGATCGTCGAGCTAAGTTTGAAGAACTTCGGACTAATAATCTGAACTCTGAATTCTTCTAAGTCTTGAGTCTCCTGAAGTCCATTGCAGGTTGTTCCATGAAGCTTGATTCTAAAGACTAGCCTAAACTCTAGGACTAACAAATTTGACCATGGCTATACAAGGTGGGTCAAACATCCTAATAGTGAACCTTAACCCAAATTCAAACTAGGGATCCAACAATCTTTCTCTATTTGGGTGAGGTCACTAAACAAAATATAAAATATAATCACAAAGCAAAACAACAAATATTTGGCAGAAAATAAAAAATCTAGCAGATATATACAACAGGTGTTTTGTGACAAATTAACATAAATAGTTCAGAAAATAAACTAATCAAAAAGTTATTTAGGTTTCTTGGAATTTTCTCTGTCAGAAGGTTGTCTGAATATAATTTCTCTGTTAGGATTGACAACTTCTTTCTTGGACAATGTCATATCAGCTGCTCCAATAATGTTGCAAGAAGTTGCTCTTGGGACAACAGCTTCTGGGTGAAGACTCATGTAAGCATCTACATTGAAAAACTGATTTGCTTTATCATACCTTTTTAACTCTTCTTTCTTATAGGAAGACATGGTAGAATATTGAGAGGGATCCTTGCCTTCTGCTTTAGCTTTGTTAATCAAAGATAGTCCAATTAGCTCTTGAAATCTGGCCATTTTAACAGTGTTCTCCTGTTCAGGATCAATAATGGGAATTAGTGGAGATTCAGGCCTTTTAGGTCTGTTGTCCTTCTTTGGTTCATCATGAGATATTGGAGAACTCTTTTGCTCTGAGGTTGAAGGTGGATTGCCTCTTGTAGACTGCTGCTGTTGATGTCTGCTGCTTTGAGAACTTGGCTTGGAATGTCTTTGATATGTTTTAGTGATTGGAGTTAATCTATGAGAGACACTTCCAAAGGCCCCTGCAGATGGAGGAGGAGGAGGAGGATCCTTTCTGAATTGCTTAGGAGGGGACCTGTATCTTCTCCTCTTATTCCTTTCCTTTTGTTCATTCTTAGATAGCCACATCCACTGAGGCATACAAGGATAAGGAGTAATTTTATTCAATATGTAATATGGAGTATCTGTATTGGGGTTTGGTTTAGGAATGGCCTTTGGAGGTGCTTTCCTTTTCTTAGCTTCGCTCTTCTTGGATTTTGATTCATCATCATCATCATTGTCATCAGAAGATCCAGGAGGATTATCATATAAGTCATCAATTTCTTTCAATGCTTCCTTGGAGATTTGCTTCTCATCCTTAGGTTGTTCTGCAATTTCTGGTTCAACAATAATTTCAGTAACCATTTGATTTTCATCTTCTTCCATGTCAGCAAACAGGATATCATCCAAGTTTGGCATTGGGGACTCAGCCCACATGCGAGGAGGAGGACTGCACACCTCTTTAGCAACTAGTATTTCTGAAATCACAGGGGTTGCAAAACTTGCCCTTATTTGGTCCATAACTTTTGGACTTACTGGAGCATAATATCATACAATGGATTTGGAGAAAACTTCCTTAGGAAGAAGAAGAAAATGATAAAGAGTGTCAAAAACTCTTAATAAATCAGCAAAGTCCACAGAAGGGACTAGGTAAAAGAATGGTGCAGCTGCCAAAAGTTTTGCAATCTCAACATCAGTGAGCTCAATATCAAATTCTGAAGGATCTGCCTCCAGAAAATCTAATAGTTATGTATCAGTATTTACACTTTTTGTAACTACTATATCCATATGTACATCTGCTGTTGTTGCTGCTGCTACTGCTACTGGAGGAGAAAGAACTGGAACTTCTTCATAGGACATCTCCCCATGCCTGGTTTCAAAGGGTCCTGAAGCCAAGCCCCCAAAAGAAGAAGGGACGGAGGGGGAAGCAGCAAAGAGAGCAGAGAGGGAGGAGATGGAATCGACAAGAGGTGCAATTGCCTCTGTTATGAGATTCCTGAGGATTGGAGTGATGAGCTCCAGGATATTGGAGATGGATGGAGAATCCAATTACATAAACTCAGGAGGTATTTGAGTAGATACAAATGGATGGATGATAGAGGATGAAGTGAGAGGTGTAGTATTTGTCATTATTTCATCTGGGTATGATGGAGTGTGGTTTGGAGATGATGCTAATAAGTCAAATGATGGAATTGATATAATATTATGAAGTGGTATGTTATCAAGGTGAGGTGGTAATGGGGATGAAGGAGGTGTGATGTGTTCTGGAGATGCATGGGGTGTTGGTTGATGCACTGGTGAGGCAGGTGGTGTTGGAGATTGAAGTTATGATGTTGAGGCAGTGGATAGTTGTTAGAGGGGAGTTGATGAAGGAAGTGAAACTTGTGGAGGAAGAGGTTATTGTTGAGGTGGAGGTGATGGAATCCTGATGGAGGGAATTTCTTCTGGAGGGGGAGGAGTGACTGTTATTGCCCTTGTGTTCTCGGAAATTCTGGAAGAGGATGAAGCCCTGGATGGCTTAGTGATGGTCCTCTCCCATCTGCCATATAAGGCACAAGTCAGCCTCTTGGATGCATTGATGAATATGGTCTGAGAGACCAGTGATTCAGATGCCTTATTCTGGAGGAAAATCCCTAGAATTCTCCCAAAACAGACTTCCTTCTTTGTATTCTTCTTTTTGATTAAATCAAAAAATATCTTTCCCCAGTGTACTGCCTTCTTGTTCAACATAGTACACATCACCAAAAACTGGTTCCTGGTAATGTAATCATGTGTTGTGTGTTTGCCCAGCAGAACTTTACCCACAACATCAGCAAGAAATTTGTATTTAGTTGACAAATTCTTTTTAAGAAGTTCGTTAGGGTTTTCACCAGTATGACCCAATTTAATCAATATATTATTATAATCAGAACTGTCTATCTCAATATCTTCATCGTCATTAACCAAACCAAAAATTTCTGTTAAGACGGTAGGGGTTAGAGTAACCTGATTCCCAGAGATGGTGCCGGTCATGGAATTGGCATCTGGAGTAGTTGATGTATGAAGCCATTCTCTTATCTCATTTGCAGCTAACTTGATGTAACACCCTCATCCATCGTATGGCATATAACAAAAGGTCAACCTGGAACCCGACGCCATATACCACGAACAGTCGGAAGGGTTACATAAGAATATCAAAAAATCAACTACTCGCCCTAACACAGAGAATTCTAGCGGAAGCTTTTAAACAGTTTAAGAGAACCCAAAATGTGCACAATAACGGCATGAATGTCCACTATACACTACAGGAATGAAATACAACAAAATACACAAAAGAGTACTTGGCCTTATGGCCTTACAAATGTTCACTTGACAATATAATGTTTTACATACATCGGCTCACAGGCCGGCCACACATGACAAAAGTAAAACAACAGTTCGCTTTGGCCTTTGAGGGCCAGCTCAGCAACTTGGGCTTCAGCCCGCTATTTGGCGTTTGGTTCCGCAGCACCTGCAAGCAACATTCCACCGCACGTTGGCAAGCAAAGCAACGGTCAGCTAAGGCTGACCAAAATATAACGACTCTGCCCCTTACTCGGGATGGCGGTGCTTCTTCCCTGCATTTCATTAGCCTAGTTAAACAATTAAGTGCATAAGTATAATTCGCCACAGGTGTAGGCTCGCTTGGTCAAACACCTCGTGCACTCAGGGCACATTCTCGGTGAATCCGGTCAATTCTGTGGCTTCACCACCATCCTTGGGATGGTCAAACATTATGAGTATTTTTGAGTATTTCCGACCGCAGTCTAAGACTCCCGACTATGCCAACGGCCAGTTCCACTTTAGGGCCTCTAGCACCGAATCGCAAAGCCCAGGTCCGTTTTTACCCGCCCGTTGCTCACTCTGCCTAGTCACTTTAAGACGTATGCGCGGGCCAAGCTTCACCCGGATCCTAATTCATTCCCAAACAACACATAACCCAGTTATGTTCAAGGATGGCTCCCCGGCCGCCAATTTAGTAGAATTACGTTTCCGCCCAGTTTTCTGGGTGCGCCTTGGAGTTAATCCCCAAAGATCCCTACTGCAATCTACCGCGTAGAAACCCGAAAACAATAAAAGGCAAGTAGTCTTCTCCGGCTACTCATGCAATGCAACATCATTGATCTGGACAAACACGTCCGGGTAGGCTTCACACACAATGCTTATGTCCGTACTACGATTCCGGACTCTAAACAAGGGGGACTTTACATATCTACCCCAAGGAACACCGCAAACTCACCGCACACTCGAGTGAGAGGGTTTTCCTATGCAAAGGAAGAAGAGCTTCACATGCTCAAGTTGAGAATCGTTACCCTTGAAGTCTGCTTTGGCGCCATGAAGAACTAGCCGAATGAAAGGCTTCGCAAGGGAATTCTCTCCACGGATCTGGTCTCGGTTCTTAATTTCGTGCTGCGATGCTCCGCCGGCAGCCAGATTCCTCCCCTTCCCTCTTCCTTGCTCTCTCCTCTCTCTAACTCCTTTGAAAGAGAAAACTTAAAAGTAAATGAGGAATTAATCTTCTATTCCCCGACTTAAGAAAGCAGGAACTCATCTGAGTCGTTAGATCTTGTTTAAAGAAAACGAACGGCTCAAATTTGCCTAAAATCTCTTAATCCTAGGCCGAACATGACTTTGCACACGGCCGTGTCCCAGGACGTGTGCCTCAATCTAGACACAATTGTCGAGTACAGAAAAGCACACGGGTTAGGACACGCCCGTGTCCCAACCTGATACGCCCGTGTCGGTCATCTACACGCCTGTGACTAGTTGAGTGTCACGAATAACCGCTACGCCAACCGTCACGACCCTTGGTGGACACGGGTGGCCACACGCCCGTACCGAATCTGACACGCCAGTGTCAAACAGTACACCCCCGTGCTCCGGGCCGTGTCCCAAGTCGACAAAAGATAAAACTTCCAGAGGAGTACACGGCCATGTGACACGCCCGTGTCACATGCCGTGTGCCTGACACGCCCTGGGACACGCCTGTGTCCCAGGCCGTGTTCGAGCACTCAACGCTCGTCAACCTCAACTCGACGACCCGAGCACGATACGGCCATGTGACAGGCCTGTGTCACAGGCCGTGTTCACCCTACCAAGACCCGAACTTGGTTCGAACACCGCCCGTTTCACTTTTAAGTTTTGGGGCGTTACAAATCTCCCCCCCCCCTAAAGAATTTCGTCCACGAAATTATGTAAAGGTACACAAAACAATTTCAATATTACCTGCGTGGAATAATTCAGGATATGCTTCCAACATAGTCTGCTCTCGCTCGCAAGAAAGCTCCTCACGTCCGCAGTTATCCCATCGGACTTTAACCATTCGAATTTCCTTGTTGCGGAGTCGTTTAACTTCAAAGTCTTCAATGCGAACTGGCTTGACCTTGGTCGTCAACCCATTATCAATCGGCACTTGATCGACCGCAACAACCTGAGAAGGCTCTTGTACCACCTTCCGCAATACCGAAACGTTGAATACATCGTGTAGCCCACTCAATTTCACTGACAACTTCAATCGATACGCTGCTTCGCCAATCCGCTCTAGGATCTCAAACGGTCCAAGGTATATCGGACTCAGCTTCTTAAAGCGTCGAATCCGCGAGACACCCTTGAATGACTTGATTTTCAAATACACTCATTCGTCAACACTGAACTCCACATTCCTATGCTTGGCATTATAGTATTTTGCATGTCTGTCCTGAGCGATCTTTAACCGTTCCTGAATCGTACGTACCATTGAAGTGACGTCTTTCACTGTCTGACGTTTGTATAACTTTGACTCGTCTGTCTCCAACCAAGACAACGACGTGCAACACCTTCTCCTATACAGGGCCTCGAAAGGCGTCATTCCAATACTCTCTTGAAAACTGTTATTGTATGCAAACTCTACCATGTACAGGTGATCTTCCCACTGTATTCTGAAATCCAAGACGCACATGTGAAGCATGTCCTCCATCATCATGTTGACCCTTTTAGTCTGACCATTCGGCTTGCGGATGAAAGGCTATGCTGAAACTCAGCTTGGTTCCCAACAACTTATGCACCAGCCTCCAGTCATTTGACGTGAAGCGTCCGTCTTGGTCACTAACAATACTGTGTGGCATACCATGCAACCGTACAATATTATCCACATAGAGCTTGGCATATTTTTCCACCAGATCTTCCTTCCTATTCGGGATGAAGTGAGACACCTTTGTCAATCTATCTACGACCACCCAGATGGCGTCGTTTCCCCTCTGCAACCTTGGCAAATCATGCACAAAATCCATGGAAATGTCGTCAAACTTCCATTCAGGGATAGGCAAGGACTTCAAGAAACCTCCGGGCTTCTGGCACTCCGTCTTCACCAGAGCATAGGTTTGGCACTTCGCCACATAAAGTGCTACATCCTTCTTCAATCCTAGCCACCAAAATAACTTCTTCATGTCCCTATACATCTTCATGCTCCCCGGGTGGATTGAGTACTTGGTATGATGAGCCCGTACATCAACTCCTCCAGAAGATTATTCGCACTAGGTATGCATAGGAGACCGTCCTTCCTTAGCAGTCCATCTGCAACCGCAAATTGGGAATTTGACCCATCCAACGATTCATCCAAAATTTGCTTCATACTGCTATCCTGAATCAAAGCCCACCGAATCCTATCAGCTAGGTCATACTGCACCTCCATCCAACACAATATTGCCCCAGCACTGGCCTTCTTGTCAACGCAGGAGATCCCCAATGCCTCCAAATCACGGACCAAACTCTCATCATGCACCGCCAACCAGTTGGCTTGCGCAGGTGCCCTACAACTCAACGCATCCGCCACTGCATTTCCTTTCTCGGGCACGTAATGTATTTTGAAAGTGTAGTCCCCCAGGAACTCCATCCACCTCGGCTGCCTCATGTTCAGGTCATTCTGATCTAGCAAATACTTCAGGCTCTTATGATCGGTGTAGATATTGACCTTTACACCGTACAGATAGTGCCTCCACAGCTTTAGAGCAAATATCACGACCGCTAACTCCAAGTCATGGACCGGATAGTTTCTCTCATGAACCTTCAACTGTCGTGATCCATAGGCTATCACGCTCCTATGATATAGCAGAACATAGCCCAAACTACTGCCCGAAGAATCACTATAAATTTCAAACCCTTCGGACCCACTCGGCGAACGCAAAATAAGCGTTGTGACCAACCGCCTCTTCAATTCTTCGAAAGCCTGCGCGCACTCCAGCGTCCAAAAAAACTTTTTATCCTTCCTTGTCAGCGTCGTGAGTGGCAGCGCTATCCGCGAGAAGTTCTCTACGAAGCGCCTATAGTATCCGGCAAGCCCAGAAAGCTCCGTACTTCCGCCACCGTAGTCAACACGGGCCACTCCTGAATCTCCGCTATCTTCGTCGGATCCACCATTATGCCTTCACCACTAACAATATGACCAAGGAACGTGATTGAGGATAATCAAAACTCACACTTGGAGAACTTAGCATATAGCTGATTCTTCCTCAACGTCTCCAATACCATATACAGATGTTTGTAGTGATCATCCTCACACCGCGAGTACACCAAGATGTCGTCGATAAATACTATCACGAAATGGTCCAGGTACTCTCTGAACGTCCTGTTCATCAAATCCATAAACATGGATGGCACATTGGTAAACCCAAACAGCATGACCGTAAACTCGTAATGTCCAAACTGCGTGCTGAACGCTGTCCTTGGGATGTCACTTTCTCTTAACCTTAGCTGGTAGTATCCGGATTTCAGATCTAGCGTCGAATATACCGTTGACCCAACCAACTGATCAAATAGATCGTCAATCCTTTGGATTGGATACTTATTCTTTTCTGTAAGCTTGTTCAACTCCCGATAGTCGATATAGAGTCACAAGCTCCCATCTTTCTTCTTAACGAAGAGGACCGGTGCGCTCCAAGGCGACGAAATTGGACGCACATACCCTTGATCTAACAATTCTTGTAGTTGCACCTTCAGCTCCGCCATCTCCTTAGGCACTATCTGATACGGAGGGCATGATACTGGTTTGGCACCCGGCACCAGCTCAATTGTAAAATCAATCTCCCGCTGGGGAGGGGCTCCTGGGAGATCGTCTGGGAAGACATCAGGATACTCGGACACAATTGCAATACTGTCAAGACTAGGTTTAGGCGTTGAAGCCTGCACTAATGCGACAAACAGTTCTGCCCCAGACCGAACTGCCTTAATCACCTAAAGAGCCGACATCAAAATCTTGCTCGACCCTTTCATGCCCGCAAACGTAGTCTCCTGATCAGTATTCAGTCCCAACTTAACCTCCTTTCGGTTGCAATCAATGCATGCTCACTGCTCCGAGAGCCAGTCCATACCAAAGATTACGTCAAACTCCATTAACGGCAGTACCGACGCTTGCAAAACGAACTCCTGATCCCCGATCTATATCTTTACCACACAGACCTTATCCGTGCGCATTGAGCACCCATTGGGCAGGAATACATCCAACTTGTCCTTTTCCATCGAAGAAGGAACTCCGATGCGTGATACGAATCTTTCGGACAAGAAAGAATGCGAAACTCCCATATCAAATAGGGCTCTCGCCGGACAGTCAAAAATTAACACAAAGCCTAGCACCAACATTCATAAGCTAACAAGCAAAAAGGTAACAACTTAAAAAAAACTAAACTGTTAAAATTTAACTCATACCTGTCACCACGTCAGCTTGCTTAATGGCCTCTTATAGGCCAAGATTATAAACTCTAGGCTGGGCTGGAGCATGGTGGGATGCGGTTGACTCCGCCGCCTTCCCTTTTTCTTCAAATGTTGCTCCATGCCTCTTCTCGGACTTTGCACGTCCGCTCCAACACTCTCGTGCAAAATGCCCCACCTTTCCACAGTTGTAGCACACTCCTGGGACTCGACTTGAGTTTTCCCCCGTCGCACCAGATGAAGGGGATGAACTCGAAGTCTTCTGTTTCTTGTTCCATCTGCGGAAACCAGACTTTAAACTCGACACTTTGAACTTTGAGCTCTTATCCCCTTGGTCTTCTTCTCTTGAACTTTCTTCGCGACCCTTTCCAATGACCGAGCCGCATTTACCAAGGCTAGGAAGCCCTGTGCCTTAGGCCCAGCAAGGAGTAGCTGTAGATTGCCTCGTAGGCCCTCATAAAATCAGTTGGTCTTTCGCTCTTCTTTAGTAAACATAGCACCAGCATAACGGCCAAACTGAGTAAATTCATGGAGATACTCATCCACGCTTCTCTCTCCTTGAGTCAAATCGAGGTACTTATTCTCCATCTCAAGCTTCTGGGCAGAAGGTAGGTATCTGGCCAAGAACAACCTTGATAATTCCTCCATCGGTACTTCGGCAAGTTGCCTTCCCACTAAGAGATGAACCTCAAACTCGTCCCACCACATCCTTGTCTCACCAGCCAATAGGAAGGTTGTTATTGTTGTCTTCTGCCACTCCGTGGTTTCTATGGCGGTCATGACCCTCTTCATTGTAGAGAGCCAATCCTCAACTTGAGTTGGCGTTCCCATCCCGTCGAACACCAGAGGATTAAAGCTCATCACATGCTTGAGATGTTTCTCTGTGGCTCTCCTTGGTGCTATCGGATCAACTGCCCCACGCTCTACCACTCCCGGCTCTGCCACTCTAATCGGTTCTTGCTCATTAGTAGGTGGTGTGTGCTGCACTTGTTGGGCATTTATCATGGCAAAGACTGCTTCAGCAACCAATCTGATGGTTTCTGCTGAAGGAGGTGTTGTAGGCACGTCACTTGGTGCACTACTTTCCGCCGATTGCGGACGTTCCGACTGCCCAGCACCGCTCCTAGTTACCTATAATAGCATAAACCCTTGATTAGGAGACACACAAATTGCTAAAAGCAATCATTTGAAAACTCAGGTTCCTCAAAACATGTGTATTTTTTTCATTCCTAAGTGGACATTCATGGGTTCTTTTATATTATAACGATGATGCATCTACATGTGCTCACCACCCCTTAAAAGAATTCGTCTACGAATTCAAATACAGATGACCGACACCCTAGTCTGATACCAAATTATAACACCCTCATCCGTCGTATGACATATAACAGAAGGTTTAGCTGGAACTCGACGCCATATACCACGGACAGTCAGAAGGGTTACATAAGAATATCAAAAACTCAACTACTCGCCCTAACATAGAGCATTCTAGCGGAAGCTTTTAAATAGTTTAGCGAATCCAAAATTTGCACAACAACGGCATGAATGTTCACTATACACCACAAGAATGAAATACAACAAAATACACAAAAGATTACTTGGTCTTATGGCCTTACAAATGTTCACTTGACAATATAATGTTTTACATACATCGGCTCACAGGCCGGCCACACATGAAAAAAGTAAAACAACAGTTCACTTTGGCCTTCGAGGGCCAGCTCAGCAACTTGGGCTTCAGCCCGCTATTTGGCGCTTAGTTCTGAAGCACCTGCAAGCAACATTCCACCGCACAGTGGCAAACAAAGCAACGGTATGCTAAGGCTGACCAAAATATAACGACCCCGCCCCTTACTTGGGACGACGGTGCTTCTTCCCTACATTTCATTAGCCCAGCTAAACAATTAAGTGCATAAGTATAATTCGCCACATGTGTAGGCTCGCTCGGCCAAACACCTCGTGCACTCAAGGCACATTCTCGGTGAATCCGGTCAACTCCATGGCTTCACCACCATCCTCGGGACGGTCAAACATTGTGAGCATTTTTGAGTCTTTCCGACCGCAGTCCAAGACTCCAGACTATGCCAACGGCCAGTTCCACTTTAGGGCCTCTAGCACCGAAACACAAAGCCCAGATCCATTTCCACCCGCCCGTTGCTCACTCCGCCTAGTCACTTTAAGACGTACGTGCGGGCCAAGCTTCACCCGGATCCTAATTCATTCCCAAACAACACATAACCCAGTTATGTTCAAGGCTGGCTCTTCGACCGCCAAGTTAGCAGAATTACGTTTCTGCCCAGTTTTCCGAGTGCGCCTTGGAGTTAATCCCCAAGGATCTCTGCTGCAATCTACCGCATAGAAACCCGAAAACAATCAAAGGTACGGAGTCTTCTCGGGCTACTCATACAATGCAACATCACCGATCCAGACAAATACGTTCGGGTAGGCTTCACACACAATGTATATATCCGTACTACGGTTCCGGACTCAAAACAAGGGGGACTTTACATATCTACCCCAAGGAACACCGCAAACTCACCGCACACTCGCGTGAGAGGGTTTTCCTATGCAAAGGAAGAAGAGCTTCACATGCTCAAGTTGAGAATCGTTACCCTTGAAGTCTGCTTTGGCGCCATGAAGAACTAGCCGGATGAAAGGCTTCGCAAAGGGAATTCTCTCCACGAATCAGGTCTCGGTTCTCAATTTCGTGCTCTGATGCTCTGCCGGCGTCCGGATTCCTCCCCTTCCCTCTTCCTTGCTCTCTCCTCTCTCTAACTCCTTAGAATGAGAAAACTTAAAAGGAAATGAGGAATTAATCCTCTATTCCCGGACTTAAGAAAGCAGGAACTCATCTGAGCCGTCAGATCTTGTTTAAAGAAAACGAACGGCTCAGATTTGCCTAAAATCTCTTAATCCTGGGCCGAACACGGCTTTGCACACGGCCGTTTCCCAGGCCATGTGTCTTGATCCATAAATGATTGTCGAGTACAGAAAAGCACACGGGTTAGGACACGCCCGTGTCCCAACCTGACACGCTCGTGTCGGGTCATCGATACGCCCGTGACCAGTGGCGTGTCACGAATAACCGCCACGCCAACCGTCACGAACCTTGGTGGACACGGGTGGCCACACGCCCGTGCCGAATCTGACATGCCCGTGTCAAACAGTACACGCCTGTGCTCCGGGCCGTGTCCCAAGTCGACACAAGACCAAACTTCCAAAGGAGTACACGTCCATGTGACACGCCCGTGTCACATGCCGTGTGCCTGACATGCCCTGGGACACGCCTGGGTCCCAGGCCATGTTCGAGCACTCAACACTTGTCGACCCCAACTCGACGACCCGAGCACGACACGGCCATGTGACACGCCCATGTCAGAGGCCATGTTCACCCTACCAAGACCCGAACTTGGTTCGAACACCACCCGTTTCACTTTTAAGTTTTGGGGCGTTACATTTGATTTGGGCGGTCATAAACTTCTTTAACAGTTGTTCTTCGAATAATTGCAGTATATCCATGAATATTTGATCGGAGTGTTTGAAGGAGTCAAAATCAATGTCAAACCCAATGTCGAATTTCATGCTTGTGAGAGAGTTTGCTGGAATCGCCATTGTTTCCTGCAAAAACAAGAAAGATCAAGTGCAAGAGAGTTCTGAAGGAGCGGGATTTAGCTCGAAGAAAAACCCCTATTATAAGGTTTTTAGAATATGAAGCGATGAGTTCTGTCCTGCGAAAAATAAAAAGTCTTCGATCTGAGGTTGACGAAATATTTTATTGGTAAATGAGTTCGTCGATCTCAGTCTGAAGAGAAGGGAAAATAGTTCGTCGATCATAGGTTGACGAAATATTTTTTGAAGCAAGTTCGTCGATCTCAGGTCGATGAAAATGATTTCACACGGAGATATCATCGATCTCAGGTTGACGAAAAATCTCAAGAAGATTTCCCAGCTTGACGATCTCCGTTCAACGAACTTTGATAAATTCTTCGACCACAGACAGAAATTAAATTAAAGCCTCTCGATTTATCATACCAAGCTGATTCATAAAGAATAGATGATTCCTCTCCTCCAAGGGTTTGTTGAAGATGTCTGCTCTTTGCAAATTAGTGTAGATGTAGACAAGCTTAATTTTATTTTTGTCCACACAATCTCTAATGAAATGATGTTTTATTTCCATATGCTTAGTTCTACTATGATGCACTGGATTTTGTGCAATGAAAATTGCACTTGTATTATCACATAGTAAGGTTTAATTATCTAAGTTGAAACCATAATCTACGAGTTGGTTCTGAATCCACAGTATCTGGGAACAACAACTGACAGTTGCTGTGTATTCAGCTTCTACAGTTGAAGTAGACACAGATGTCTGTTTTTTGCAAAACTACGACACTAGTCTAGCACCAAGGAACTGGCATGTCCCTAAGGTGCTTTTTTGTCTACTCTACATCCAGCAAAGTCAGCATCTGAGTATCCAGTAACTCAAACTCTGACTCAGTTGGATACCGGAGTCCTAGACTAGGACAACCCTTTATATATCTTAAAATCCTTTTTAGAAAAGTAAGGTGGGATTCTTTAAGGTTCATCTGGAACCTAGCACAAAAGCATGTAGCAAATATTATGTCTGAACTACTTGCTGTGAGATATAATAGGGACCTAATAATGCCCCTATAAATTTTCTAATCAACAGGCTTGCCATGTTCATCAGAGTCAATCACAATATTAGAAGTCATGGGTATTTTCTTTGCCGAGGCATCTGACATCCCAAACTTTTTGATTAGCTCCTTAGCATACTTGGACTAGGATATGAAGATGTCATCAGGCAGTTACTTCACTTGGAGGCCAAGAAAGTAAGAGAGCTCACCCATGTTACTCATTTCAAACTTGGAATGCATTAGGTCAGAGAACCTCTTACATAGTTTGGAATCAGTAGAGCCAAAAATAATGTCATCTACATAAATTTGTACTAATAAGATTTGATCCTTATGATGTCTAGTAAACAATGTCCTATTTACTATGTCCCTAGAGAATTTATTCTCTAGAAGAAAGCTAGCTAAGGTTTCATACCAAGCTCTTGGAGCTGGCTTTAGACCATAGAGAGCCTTATGCAATTTAAAGAAATAAGAAGGATAGGTTGGAGAAATAAAACCTGGTGGTTGCACCACATAAACCTCTTCTTTAAGTTCACCATTTAAGAATGCACTCTTGATATCCATTTGATATACTTTGAACTTCCTATAGGCAGCATAAGCAAGGAAGATTCTGATTGCTTCCAGTCTTGCAACAGGTGCAAATGTCTGGTCATAGTAAATGCCTTCCTCTTGGCTATAGCCTTGAGCAACTAGCCTTGCATTATTCCTGACAATAACTCCCTGGGCATATAGATAATTCCTGAATACCCATTTAGTTCCAATGATTGGGTAGTCTTTGGGTCTTGGAACTAAATCCCAAACTTTGCATCTCTCAAAATGTTTGAGCTCCTCTTGCATTGCAATAATCTAGTGTGGATCTTGCTCAGCATCTTTAATGGATTAGGGCTCAATTTGAGATATGAAGTAGGCATGCATCAAGTCTTGGTTGAGTTAATGCCTGGTCTGCACACCTACTGACATGTCTCCAATCACCTGAGATACAGGATGATCTCTAAGTGTAACAAACTTAGTAGGTGGAGTTGGTTCAGCAACAGCTTGGGGAATTAATTCCTCTTGTGGAATTATGGGAGCTGTTGTTGGTTCAACATCCACTTCAGTGGATTCATCTTCACTGTCTTCATTTATATGTGGAGAGGGATGTGCAACAGTCTCATTTGTAAGGATTAACTCATCCAACTTCTCACATAAGTGTGGTACCTTCAAAGTTTCACTAGTAGAAGGATTCTTCTCCTTGTAAGACATGTTAGTTTCATCAAATGATATATGTACAGTCTCTTTCATTTTCATAGTAGATTTATTATATGTCTTATATGTCTTACTGACTTAGGAGTATCCTAGAAAAATTTCCATTGCAGTCTTGGCTTCAAACTTTCTAAGATATTTCTTGTAGTTGTTATAAATGTAGCATAAACAACCAAAAAATCTAAAGTAATCTACTTTAGGTTGCTTTCCTTTGAGTAGTTCATAGGGAGTCTTGCCCTTAAGCTTGTGTATCAGAATCTTATTCAGTACATAATTTGATGTGCTTACAGCCTCTTCCCACAAGGATAGTGGCAAGTAAGCATCTGCAAGTATTGTGCCTGCAGCTTCAATCAAGGTCCTATTTTTCCTTTCAGCTATCCCATTTTGTTGAGGAATTCTAGGAGCAGAGAAACAATGCATGATACCTTCCATCTCACAGAATTCTTGCATGAGAAGAGACTCAAACTTAGTACCATGATCACTTCTAATCAATGTAACTGGAGTAGAATACTCAATCCTTATGCTCTTAAGAAAGTTTTTAAGAACTTTAAAGTTATCAGACTTGTTCCTCAAGAAGAATACCCAAGTGAACCTTGAGAAGTCAACTACAATCACTAAAGTATAAGATTTCCCTCATAGGCTCTGTACAGTAATGAGTCCAAAAAGATCCATGTGGAGCAAATATAAAATCCTAGGTGAATCACTCTTATTAATGGCTTTAAAACTATTTTTTGTTTGCTTGCCTTATTGATAAGCCATGCACATGCTTTCCTTCTTGTAGGGGTAAGAAGGCAATCCTCTTACAAGGTTGTCCCTAGATAATTTAGCAATGTTTTTTAAGTTAACATGTCATAATCTCTTATGTCATTGTTCATTATTATTACTAACCTGGTTGAATAGGAATATCTCAGACCTAGCAGTCTTAAAATTTACTATGTAAATATTTTCTATTCTAGTTCCAGTTAAAACTACTTCATTTTCTACAGAAGTGATAATGCAGGAAGTGTTCTTAAATGATACCTGAAACTAGGGATATAACGGTTCAGTTCGGTTTATAAGCAAAACCGCAAACCGAACCATCCCTATGTGTTTCCAAAAATTTAGAACCGAACCGAACCGCTCAAACATTGAAACCGAACCGAACCAAACTGAATGCTTTGGTTCGGTTCAGTTCGGTTTTGGTTGTTTAAATAATGTGATAAATCCTAAAGATTTATATATAGAGATCAGAGATGGTAAAATGAATGAGGCTCAACCACCCAACATGAAAGTGTTGTCTGAACACAATTCCTATCACCCAGTCTTCTTGCACCTCTGCCCTAATTTCTGAACGAAACACTCCACACGGGATCCGAGATTGAAACGACGAAGGTGGATAAGAAGTAAGAATGGTTTGCGGTACTCGGAACGACGGAAGAGAGGCGCGCAGTTAGAGGGGTAGGGCAAATCGCGACTCACGAGGGAGAAGCAGCCAACAAAAATGAGTTCTATATCGCCGGGTGAAATCTGCGAAAAATCATGCCCGGGTGTATTGGGTTCGCTCATGGATTTAATCATTAATGAAATATAATTAACTGTTTGCCGCAAAAGTCAAAACCATGAAGCGTATGTTTTAACACTTTAACGTATGGTTTAATGAAAATATGAAATGTAATTAACTGTTGTATGATTAACCGTATGGTTTAATGAAATTTAACTAATAAATTAAATATTTTTATACACCACGGTTCTATTTGGTTCGACTCAGTTCGGTTTGCCACACAAAACCATAAACCGAACCGAACTGTATGGTTTTTTCTAAAATCAAAACCGTAACCGAACAGCGGCCTACTGAAACCGAACCAAATCATATGGTTTGGTTTGGTTCGGTTCGGTTTTGCGGTTCGATTTGTTTTGGCTTACAGGCCTTCTTGAAACCCTTCATCACATAATTGACTTATGGAGATTAGGTTGTGCTTCAGTCCACTTACATAAGCCACCTTTTTGAAAGTGACAACTCCAATTTTAACCTTCCCATAGCCTTTAGTCTGGCCACAGTTAGAGTCACCAAAGATCACTTTTGGGTCTAGCTTGGACTTATAGTTGGTTAGATTTTCCTTGCTGCCAGTCATGTGCCTTGAGCGGCCACTATCCAAGTACCACTGTTCCTCTATAGTAGGATATGAGTTCACCTGCATAAGAACAGATTAGATGTTCTTGACCCAGATTATCTTGGGTCCTTGTTGCTTTTCATACTTAAAACTGGAAATAAAGGAACATTCAGGTTGATTTTTATACCTTAGGGGGTGATATTTTCTTGGTGGTATTATCCACTGGGTGAATGGATTGAAATATTTCCTAGGTTGATTAAAGGTTCTGAAAGAATTAAAATTTCTGTTATCTTGAACTGAGTTTGACGAATTCCGGCGAGTTCGTCGATCTGAGGTCGACGAATGGGGATGAGTTCGTCGAACTCTGCTCAGAGAATGAATATTCTGTGCCCCAATATCATCGATCTCGGCTCGAAGAACCATACTAGTTTCGTCAATCGCAGTTCAAAGAATAATTATAATAAAAATCTGTGTTCGGAGTTCATCAACTTGAGTTCGACGAACTGTACACATTTCGTCGATCTGAGTTCGACGAAATCTGCTGAACATTGTTATAGTTAGGATTTTTCTTGTTCTTTCTCTTTTTCTTATTTTTCTATTTTAATTCTATTTGCTTAGTACAATGATCATCTACCTTTTCCTTGCCTTTTTCAGAAACAAATTTGATTGGAGTTGACAATATGTTTTTCTAAATTAATGAGGGTTGGCTTGATGAAACACCTAAGCCCAGCTTGCCATTAAGTCTGGCATTTACTGTGCTTGTGATGTTCATCAACTTGATGCTTCTCCCATTTAGGGATTCTTCAAGTTGTCTTGCCTCAGCTAATTCAGTTTTTAGAGAGATGATTAGCTCATTAGCTAAAGTTAATTCATCTTTCAATTTATTGTTTTCAGAAAGGAGATTATCTTGTTCAGTTAGTTTTTCTCTAAGGAGTTTGATTGTCTTCTTAGAGTTTATTAAATCAATACATAGTGATTTAAATTCAGTTCTAAAACCATCTGAATTGAAATCAAAAGAGAATAGTACCTGATCTTCTTCAGATTGGGGTTCTTCACTGTCTGACTGCTCAGCTTCTGAGTGGCTGCCCGATGCATCAATAGCCATCAAGCAAACCTCCTTTGCTTTAGTCTCTTCTTCATCTTCACGGGAGCTGGAAGATGAAGAATCATCTTCAGTTTCACTCCAGGTTTCAACAACAAAGCCTTTCTTCTTCCTCTTATTCTTGCTAGAGGAGGGCTTGTTGTAGTGTTGCTTCCTGGGCTCCTTTTCTCTTCTTCTCTCCTTCTTTTAATTCTCTGGACATTCTGATATGAAGTGTTCTGGCTTCCTGCAACCAAAGCAGACAATTTCTTTAGTTGGGGTTTTATCATACCTTGGCTTGTCATCTTGTCTAGATGACTTACTTCTGAAATCCTTCTTACCCATTTTGTAGAATCTTTTGGCTAGGAGACTCAGAAGTTCTTCACTAGCTAATGGAGCTTCTGTTTCTTCAGATACTTTGAATGCTATGTTTTGCTCCTTTCTAGCTGATGTGGGAGTCTTCTGCTCAGCAGCTTCTCTAGTCTTTATTAACTGCTCATAGGATTTGAGCTTTCCTAGTAGAGATTCAGTAGAAATCTTATTCAAACTTCTAGCCTCTTTGATTAGCCAGATTCTGGAATCTCATGAGCTGGGGAAGCACATGAGAATTGTATCATTGACCTCAGTGAGGGTTATGTCCTTATCCAGAGTTTTCAGCTCATTAATGATTGAGCTCAGTCTATTGTACATATCACTCACAGACTCTGACTCTTCTTTCTTCAAATTCTCATATTGGGAAATGAGATTTGATCTCCGGTCTTTTCTCTCATCTACAGATCCAGTAACCATCTGGTTTAGGGAATCCTAGATGGCTTTAGCTGAGGTGCACTCTGCCACTTTCTGGAAAATGTCATCTGACATTGTCTGAGTCAGAATGTTCAAGGCCTTGGCATCAGCTATCTTGGCCTTCTTTTGTGCATCTGTCCACTTAGGTGGTGGAACAGCATGAGTGCCGTAAGTTGCAGTATGTTGGATCCCTAGTTGGATTTGGGCTAGGTTCACTAAGTTAGGATATGACCCAACATGTATAGCCAGGGTCATGGTTGTGTCCTAGAGTCTAGGTCTAGTCCTTAGAGTCCATAATGCCAGGTACCAGCCTCTAACACTGTCAGAGACTCAAGACCTAGAGAAAATTAAAGACTTAGAGAAAATTCAAGACTTAGAAAATGAGCTCTATGTTCGTCGATCTCAGGTCGACGAAAGTCATGCTCAGGTCGACGAAAGTCATGCTTAGCTCGACGAACTCAGAGAACAATTCTCTGAGCTGAGCTCGACGAACTTGGTTCTCAGATCGACCAACTATGGACAAAGTGACAACACTTCTAAGTCAAACTTTGGTCGATAAACTTAGAACATCAGCTAGACAAACTCTGTTCTCTGATCCTAGATCGACTAATTCTGGATCAGATGATTCAACACTCAACACCAGAGAACATCACACTCAACGCTAGAATGATGATTCAACACTCAACGCCAGAGAACATCACACTCAACGCCAAAATGATATTTCAACACTCTGCACCAGAAAATAGTCTAAGTCCAGAATCAAAACTCGGGTCGACGATCTTGGACCTCAGCTAGACGAACTCAGTTCTCAGGTTTCAGGTCGACGATCTTGGACATCAGATTGACGAACTTGGTGCACAGAATAGGAAAGTTGTCAAGCAGCAGTCATCCATTCAGAGGTCGACGAACTTGGACCTCAGATCGACGAACTTGGACCTTAGATCGACGAACTATGGACTCAGGTCGACGAATCCAGACTTGTCTGTTTCACTCTTCTGTTCCTATTATATTGCAATGATTCCTGAGTAATTAATGCTCTAATATTCTTTGAATATTACCGTTAGACAAGAGCATTAATTATGCTCTTCATCAAGATTATTGCCTGTCATTTTTCAAAGGGATAGTTGGGGAAATCAATCAATGCAAAATATTCTCTGGCCATCAGCATTGAATGCAGAAAGGATTTCGAAATTCAAAAGGATGTCTTATATAGAAAATAAAACTGATGGATTTTTCTACTTCTATGATACACAACTGATACAGACAAATAGAAAACTAGTCAGGAAGAGTAGAACACCATCGTCTCACAACAAGGATTCTCTCTACTCTTGCTCTCTCGATAATAAAGTGATAGAAAGAAAGAACTGCTAGACCAGAAGGAGAACAGCAATCTGAAGAAGAATAAGAATAACCATTCAAAATCAAGAGTCTTCTTCTTCTATCATGATCTCAGGAATCTTCAAAGGACAACAACTATTGCATCAGTCAAGAAGTTCCTTGAGATCTTCTGGTCAAAGCTAAAGCCTGAAGGCCTATCACCCTGAAGCAAAGCTCCAACCTCCTGAACCAATTCATTATCTCAGGGGGAGCCCTTGCTAACATCAGATCCACAAGAGTCTTCTCAGTTGTATATTGAAAAAGAGAAGACATAATCAATCTCTCATCCCCCCACTGTATAAAGGGGTCTTTACTCCCTTCAAAAGTGATTCCTAGTTGCAAGTCTCCTAACCAAAAGACTTCAGGTTTTGTTTTTGAGCACCTTACCAAAAGCTCATTGGTGGTAGTCACCTGAATAAAAACCTGAGTGGATTCCTACTAGGATGGTAGAAGAGTGGATGTACCCAGGTTTGGAAACCACTATACAATTCTTGTGTTGTCTGGTTGCCTTTTTCTTCTGTTCTTGCTGTGGTTGTGATAGTTAGGATTCTCTAATTTGTATTAGTCTTATCTGTTGTGCTGTGATATAGCATCTGAATTTAGGAACAAGTTATATTACTTAGCAAAAGATTTTAATTACTCACAATTACTCTATTCACCCCCCCCCCCTCTAGAGTATATTAGATTTAACCCTCACTTTCAATTGGTATCAGAGGGAAGTTATTTTGGTTGTACAAGTTAACCCTTGAACCAAAGATCCTAAGTTAGATCTCTTTACATTTCTATTAGATTCACATAGACAGCATGACCCAGAACAAAGATTATGCAATGACTTCTCAAGGTTCACTTGGGTGTTCTTTCTGAGATCTAAGTCAGATACCTTTAAGGATCTTACAGATTTTCTCAAGACCATACAGATTGAGTACTCTACTCATGTTGCATTGATCAAAAGTGATCATGGTATAGAGTTTGAGTCTTTTCTTATGCATGAGTTCTGTGAGAATGAAGGTATCAGGCACTGCTTCTCAGCTCCTAGAACTCCCCAATAAAATGGGGTAGCTGAAAGGAAAATAGGACACTGATTGAAGCTGCAGGAACATTACTTGCAGATGCTTACATGCCCCTATCCTTTTGGGCAGAGGTTGTAAACACAGCAAACTATGTACTGAACAGAAGTCTGATACATAAACTAAAGAATAGGACTCCCTATGAATTACTTAAATGGAAGAAACCTAAAATCACTTATTTTAAAGTATTTGGCTGTGTATGTTATATACATAATAATGACAAGAGATATATTAGAAAGTTTGAAGCTAAGGCTGAAGAGGGAATTTTTCTAGGATATTCCCAAGTAAGCAAAGCTTATAGGATATTTAATAAATCATCCCTGAAAATTGAGGAATCAGTTCATGTTACCTTTGATGAAGCTAACATGTTTTACAAGGAGAAAAACTTTTCTACCAATAGTACTTTGTAGGTATAAAATTTGTGTGAGAATTTGGATGATCTAGACCTTACCCCAAAGGCTGAATCACATCCCCCTCCACAATCAGTAGCAGAAGCTGATAGTGATGAAGAAACTATGGAAGCAGTTCAACTTCCTTCAACAGTTGATGCAATTCCACAAGAGGAATTAAATCCAATAATTGTTGTTGAAATAACTCCACCTAATGATCTTGTCACACTTAAAGATCACCCTAGATCCCAAGTGATTAGAGATATAACAGCAGGTGTACAGACAAGGCATCAACTCAACCAAGACTTGATGCATGCCTATTTCCTCTCTCAAGTTGAACCTCAAACCATAAAAGATGCTGAGCAGGATCCCCACTAGATCATTGCTATGCAAGAGGAATTAAACCAGTTTGAGAGATGTAGAGTTTGGGATTTGGTTCCAAGACCCCAAGACTATCCAGTTATTGGAACCAAATGGGTATACAGAGACAAACTAGATGCCCAAGGTATAATTGTGAGAAACAAGGCCAGCCTTGTTGCTCAAGGTTATAGGCAAGAAGAGGGAATAGACTATGACCAAACATTTGCACTAGTTGCAAGATTGGAGGCAATCAGAATATTTCTTGTCTATGCTGTCTACAAGAAGTTCAAAGTCTATCAGATGGATGCGAAGAGTGCCTTTCTGAATGGAGTGCTAAAGGAAGAGGTTTATGTTGAACAACCTCCAGGTTTTATCTCTCTAACTCATCCTTATCATGTTTTTAAATTGCATAAAGCCCTCTATGGTCTAAAGCAAGCTCCAAGAGCTTGGTATGAGACTTTAGCTAGCTTTTTGATAGAGCATAAATTCATTAGAGGCATTGCAGATAAAACATTATTCACTAGACATCATAAGGATCAAACCTTATTAGTACAAATATATGTGGATGACATTATATTTTGGTCTACTGATCCCAAATTATGCAAGAGGTTCTCTGACCTCATGCATTCAAAATTTGAGATGAGTAGCATGGGTGAGCTCTCCTACTTCCTTGGTCTCCAAGTGAAGCAGCTCCCTGATGGCATCTTCATTTCCCAGGCTAAATATACTAAAGAGCTTATTAAGAAGTTTGGGATGGTTGATGCCTCAGCAAAGAAAACACCCATGGCTACAAATGTTGTAATAGACTTTGATGCACAAGGGAAACCTGTGGATCAGAAATTATATAGGGGCATTGTTGGGTCCTTATTATATCTTACAGCTAGCAGACCTAATATCATGTTTGCCACATGTCTTTGTGCTAGGTTCCAGGTGAACCCTAAAGAATCTCACCTAATTTTTCTAAAAAGAATTTTGGGATATATAAAGAGTTTTCCTAGTATAGGACTTTGGTATCCCACTGAGTCAGAATTTGAGTTAACTGGATACTCAGATGCTGACTTTGCTGGATGTATGGTAGATAGAAAGAGTACCTCAGGAACCTTCCAGTTCCTTGGTATGAGATTAGTGTCCTGGTTTTGTAAAAATCAGTCATCTGTGTCTACATCAACTGCTGAAGAAGAATATATTGCAGCTGGCAGTTGTTGTTCCCAAATGCTGTGGATCCAAAACCAACTTCTGGACTATGGCTTCAACTTAAATAATTCAACTCTCTTATGTGATAACACAAGTGCTATAGCTATAGCACAAAATCCAGTCCATCATAGTAGGACTAAACATATAGACATTAGGCATCATTTCATTAGAGAGTGTGTAGACAAAAACAAAATTAAACTTGTCTATATCTACACTGATTTACAAAGAGCTGATATTTTCATCAAACCTCTGGATGAAATAAATCACTTGTTCTTTATAAATCAGATTGGAATGATCAATGGAAAAGACCTAGTTTAGCTTCTGTCTGCACTCGAAGAATTCTTCAAATTTCGTCGACCGGAGGTCGACGAACCATGAAAGGTTCTTGAGATTTTCATCGACCTGAGATCGACGAAATCTCTGTGGGTGAAGTGATTTTCGTTGACCTGAGATCGACGAATCCACTTCAGAAAACTTTCGTCGACCTGAGCTCGATGAAATGTCTTCCAACCTTCAAACTGAGCTCGACGACTTGTTTAACTCCAAATTATTTCATCGACCTCAGATCGAAGATATTTTTTTCTCGTGGATAGGAGTCTGTCGTTTCATATTCTGGAAAACCTTATATTTAGGTTTTCTTCGACCTCCGTCCCACGCTTTCAGTCCCTTTGCACTTGATCTTCGTTTTCTCTCTTTCAGGTACACTCATGGCGATTTCAACAGGAACACTTGCAGCAATGAAATTTGACACAGGATTTGACGTGGATTTTGATTCCTTCGCGCACTCATATCCAATCTTCCTACATATTCTGAAACTGCTGGAAGACCAGCAACTGAAGAATCTGCTAACCACCAGAATCAAATTACCTAGCACAGAAATTAGAGAATGGGTATATACTGCGTCTACAGTCGAGGACAACACCATGATCGGATCAATAGCGGGTACTGTCATCTCTCTCTCTCTCGTCGTCTTAACTGAAATTTTTTGATTAAATAATGGAGAAGAAGAATTAGAAATTGATAATGAAGAATATGATATGATGCTGAGTTTGATGGGTTATTCTGGAGAAAACCCAAATAAATTGCTGAAGAAACACCTGTCTGCTAAGTTCAAGTTTCTCGCAGATATTGTTGGGAAAGTCTTGCTGGGCAAGCACACTGCGCACGACTATATAACCAGGCATCAATTTCTGGTTATGTGTGCAGTGGTGAACAAGAAACAGGTGAACTGGGCACAGATCATTTTTGATCTTATCAGGAAAAAGAACAATAAAAAGGAAGTTAACTTTGGAAGGATCCTGGGGATATTCTTGAAAGAAAAAGCTGCTGAATCACTGGTCTCCCAGATCACATTCATCAATGCCAGTAAAAGGCTCACATGTGCCTTGTTTGGCAGGTGGGAGAGGACAATCACAAAGCCCTCTAAGGCTTCATCCTCTGCCACCCAAACTTTTGAGAGTACAAGGGCTGCTCCAGCCACTTCCCACCCTTCTGAAGAGCTTCCATCCAACAATATTCCATCCACCAATACTCCAGCACCTCCACAGTCTCCAGCTCTCCAAACTCCAACTCAGCCAGTAACTCAACAAACCCCAGCTTCCACCCATGTTACAGTCTCTACTCCCACACCTCCATCATCCCCAATTCCTCAATATCCAACCCATATTCCCTCCTCTACACCTTCCCCCCAACTTGATACATCACTGCCAACACCACCCCACTCTCCTCTTCCATCATACCTGGATAACATTCCCCTATCCAACCTGTCATCCCTCCCCACATTCAATTTACTATCTTCCCCCTTAAATACTCCTTCTCCTCTAAATGAACCTTCATAAGACATTCATATGCCAGATGCTCCACCTCTCACTCCACCAGCTACTACTATCACCACCTCTATCCCCATTCAATTACCTCCTGCCACAACCTCTGCCTCTGCAATCTTAGATCCCTCCATCATACAACTGCTCCTTGAACTCCTCAAATCACTCCTCCAGACCATCATAGCAGAGGCAATTTTCCCTCTTATTGCATCCATTTCCATCCTTTCTGCCCAAGTTTCTACTCTCACTACTGCTCCCTCTTCAGAAAGGGGCCTGACTTCAGTTAATACTGAACCCAGGCAGGAGGAGATACTCAATGAAGAAGCAACAGCAGTTGCACCAGCAGTACCAACAGCAGGAACATGTGTTGATATGGAAACAGATTTCATGAATTTTCTTGAATCTGATATGGAAACAGATGATGTAGAAACAACAGCCTCAGTAGCAGATGCAAATAACATTTATTATTATACAGATATTATAGTGTCAAATACTCAAGAGATCACTTTGCCAGAGATTCTGCCTGGAAGGGTTTATTTCATTAATCCCAAAGTGAATCTAGCAGTTTTGTTAAAAGTATTTGGGTCATATATTTATTTATGTCTTTCCTTCCCCATTCTATCATCTAAAGCCATAGTGTGATATACCTCTCCTGCCAGCTCAGAGATATTAGACACTATAAAGACAAGTTTGACAGCTCCTCCAGCAAATAAGTTTGATGATCAGACATCTAGCTCTCCTGGGCGATCCTATGTTATGGATGATAGCCCTCTCCCCAATCTTGATGATATTATAGTTCAAGACATTGCTATGGAATGTATGATAATACACAAGAATCAGATGATGATGATGATGATGATTCTGATGAGGATCTAAAGAAGAAGAAAGTTTCTAAGAAGATAAAAGCTTCTCCACCTCCTGCCCCAAAACCCAATCCTACAAATGACACACCATACTATATTCTGCATAATATTACCCCCTATAAGGGTATGCTAGCATGAATGTGGCTATCAAAAAATGATCAAAAGGCAAGGAAGAAGAGCAGAAGATACTCCCCTCCACCTTAGAAGTTTAAGAGAGGTCCTCCTCCTCCTCCTACTGCTGGTGCCTCAGGAGCCACTTTTCAAAGTTCAGATGTATCTTCCAAGCCTACATCCTTCACCAAAAAATATCAAAGGCAAGAAAGGTCATCCAGACATCAATCTCAAGGTGCCAGTCAGCGACAGAGAAATACAAGTTTAGCTGAGCAGATAAAGGAAATAGTTTACCAAAAGCCTTCATTTTATCCTCCTCAATATCAAGCTCCTCAACATCAACCCAGAAGGCATAGTGAATCTTATAAGCCTAAAGGGAAGTTCAGTGAAGCTCCTCCTCCTAAATCTCTATACACTCAAAGTGATGAAAGCCAAAAAGTGACAAGTTTCCAAGCATAATCAACCTAATTCAAGCCTGTTACCTTGCTACCCCCACAAGATGATCAATCATCTGTTAGTCAGGATGGTGATCCCATCTTCAGGATGGCTAGGCTCCAAGAGTTGATTGGTCTGTCACAAATAATGAAGGCTAGAGAAGAGGGTGAAGATCCAACAAAGTTCACAACTATGTCTTCATACAGAGAAAAAGAACTGGATAAACTTCAAGTGAGCAAGAAACTGTTTGATCCTGCAGAGTATATGACAATACACCCAGAGGCTGTAGTACCCAGAACCTCCACCCTGATAGTGATTGGAGCAGTAGATATGTACATGTCAAAGAAAGAAGCTGCTAATCCTGACAGGGAAATCATCTTTACTCAGCTTGGGGATAAGAGCAAAGAAACAGAGAAATAGAAAAATAGAACCTGAACTCCTATGTGCATGGTATACTTTTGAAAAACAGTGTTCTATGGTACAAAGCTAACTGTGTAAATATATCTACTGCATATATATTATTTCATTCTCTGCCAGATATATATTTTCTTGCTTTGTACATTTCTTTTTATCATTGAGTCTGTAATTAGTGACCTCACTCAAATAGGGGGAGATTGTTGGATCCCTAGTTGAATTTGGGCTAGGTTCACTAAGTTAGGATATGACCCAACATGTATAGTCAGGGTCATGGTTGTGTCCTAGAGTTTAGGTCTAGTCCTTAGAGTCAATAATGTCAGGGACCAGCCTCCAACACTGCCAGATACTCAAGACTTAGAGAAAATTCAAGACTTAGAAAAAGAGCTTTATGTTTGTCGATCTCAGGTCGACAAAAGTCGTGCTCAGCTCGACGAACTCAGGGAACAATTCTCTGAGCTGAGCTCGACGAACTTGGTTCTCAGATCGACCAACTCTGGACAAAGTGACAACACTTCTAAGTCAAACTTCGGTCGACAAACTTAGAACATCAGCTAGACAAACTCTGTTCTCTGATCCCAGATCGAATAATTCTTGATCAGATGATTCAACACTCAACACCAGAGAACATCACACTCAACGCTAGAATGATGATTCTGTAAGACCCCAACCTCGGAGATGATCGCGGGGCGATCAAACGGCTCTTTTGGAGGTCTGAACAGGGGCACACGGCCAGGCACACGGCCGTGTGCCTACCCGTGTTCAGTGATTTTATTGTGTTTTGTGCTGTCTCGAGTCAGAGAGGTACACGGCCTGAGACACACGGCCGTGTCTCAAGCCGTGTGTGGAGCACACGGCCTCGAACACGGCTGTGTTCGAAGCCGTGTTCTGGAAGCCCGACGATCGTCCTGAAGCTCCAGGTAACACGGCCCGTGGCACACGGCCGTGTCAGGACCCGTGTCGATCGGCGAATGAGCTACACGGCCAGACACACGGCCGTGTGTTAAGCCGTGTTCGGCCCAGTTTTTGGGATTTTGGATCTAATCTCGGCCGTTCGTTCCCTTGGTTCTGGATCCGACGGTGGGGGCTGCTCCTGGGGGGTTATTAGCCGGGATTAGGGTTTTGAATCCTCATTTTCTTTGGTCCACTCTCTCTCTAAGTGTTTAGAGAGAAGGGAGAGCAAGAGGAAGGAGGAGCCCAAGATCCGGCCGCCGGAGGAGCTCCGGAGCCCCGAATCGCGATCCGAGTCCAGATCCGCGGAGGTGACGCCGTTGCGGTGCTTTCCAACCGCATAGATTTCGATGGCGCCGCGGAAAAATGCGAGGGTAACGATCCTCTTCATAGGGCATGTGTAGTCGCCCTTCTTTCTATGCATGGGGAAATCCCCCTCTCGCGAGTGAGCGTTGAGGCACGGAATCCCTTCGGGTAGATATGTAAAGTCCCCGTTGTTAGAGCCCGGAATCGGAGTACGGGCGTAGGCATTGTGTGTGAAGCCTATTCGGGTTTAACCCGGATCGGTGATGGTTGCATTGCATGGCCGGAGAAGACTCTGCGCCGATGATTTCAGTTTTCCGAAATTTCTACGCGGTAGATTGCATACAGGGATCCTTGGGGGTTAACCTCGAGGCGCACCCGGAAAGCTTGGGCGGAATCGCATTGCCGCCACGATGTTGCCTTGGAGGGCAAATCGGTACATAACGGGGTTATGTGCGTGTTTTGATCGATTGTGGGAATGAGGAGAAACTTGGCCCGCACCGATGGCTAAATGGCCGTGGTGAAGTGAGCAACGGGCGGGTGGAACTCTACCCATTCCAAGTGGTCTCGGTAGAAGCGACCTAAAGTACATGGGACTTCCCGGGGGGCTGGAAACGGGCCTAGGCTTCGGCTGAAAGGGCTAAATGCTCACGTGTGTTGCCGTCCGAGGGATGGTGGTGGAATCGTGGTGTCGGACTGGGTCCGGACCGGGTTCACCGATTAGTGCCCTGAGAGCACGGAGTGTGCGGCCGTGCGTGCCAACACTTGTGGCGAATAGAATACTCTATAGAATTGCTATGGTAGTTTTATATGCAGGGAAGGAGCACCGCCGTCCCGAGAAACGGGACGGGGTCGTTATAATTTGGTCAGCTTTTGCTGACCGTTGCCCCTTTTGTATTGCCACCTCTTGGGTGGGTTGTTTTCTACAGGTGCTGCTGCGGAGCCAAGTGGCAAATAGCGGGCTAAAGCCCAAGTTGCAGCGCCAGCCCTCGAAGGCTTAGTTATTAGCTTTTTCATATTCATGTATGGCCGGCCTGCGCGCCGATGTATGAAAGACGCTATCTTGTTAAGCGAACACTTTTGTAAGGCCTTAAGGCCGTGAACTCTTTTGTGTATGTACTCATTCCTGGGTTATAGTGGACATTCATGCTCTGTGGCAGGGTTCTTATCTTTTTGCAACTTAATTAAATTGCTTCCGCTAGGTGTTGTGTAGGACGCTCTGATTGGTTGTGTGGTTTCAACGCGTAACCAACCGGTCTATCCGTGGTATATGGCGTCGGGCCCCGGCCGGACCTACTGCTATATGCTATCCGACGGATAGGGGTGTTACAAATTGGTATCAGAGGGAGGTTTCGATCCTCCGACCTGTGGGTTATTAGGGGTGTTACAAATTGGTATCAGACTTCTGGTTTCGGTCAAGCTTAAATGAATTCGTGGACGAATTCACTTTAAGGGGTGGTGAGCACATTGTGTGCGTCATCGTTATAACATGAAAAAGAACCCATGAATGTCCACTTAGGAATGAAAATACACATGTTTGAGGAACCTGCGTGTTCCTATAATTGCTGTTTGCAGTAATTTTTGGTCGCTTATCGGTGTTTTGCACGATTTTAGGTGACCAGAAGTGGTGCTGGGCCGTCTGAACGGCCAGGTTCTGAGGCGAGCAGTGCGCCAAGCGATGCGCCTGCAACACCTTTGTCTGCTGAGACCATTAGGTTGGTGGCAGAAGCGGTCATGGCAATGATCAATGCGCAGCCTGCAAGGCAGGTGCAGCAGCCTGCTCCTGCTGTGGAACAGGTACCGCTTCAGGCGGCAGAACAAAGGAGGGTTGAGCAAGTAGTTTTGGAGCCAGAGTTGCCTAGGAGAGCAACTGAAAGACAACTGAAGCATGTCATGGGCTTTCACCCACCGGTGTTCACGGGGGCAGAAACCCCGACCCAAGTAGAGGATTGGCTCTCAAGGGTCAACAGGGTGATGACTGCGACGCAAACTGAAGAGTGGCAGAAGACCACTATAGCGACGTTCCTTTTGGATGGGGACGCAAGACTGTGGTGGGAGGGCCTAGAGCTGCATCAGTTGAGGGGAAGGCCATTGGCCGAAGTCCCGATGGAGGAGTTTGCGAGACTATTTATGGCTCGATACCTCCCCTCGGCGCAGAGGATTGCGCTAGAGAGCGAATTCCAGAAGTTGGTGCAGGGTGATAGCACCGTTGATGAATACCTCCACGAGTTTACTCGGTTGGGGAGATATGCCGGCGCTACCTTCGCAGACGAGGAGCGCAAGACGAGCCGCTTTTATGAAGGGCTAAGGGATGATTTGAGGTTGCTGCTATCGGGGCCCAAGGCGCAGGGTTTCATGACCCTGGTCAGTTCGGCCCGGTCCTTGGAGAAGGATATGAGAAACGTGCAAGCGAAGAAGGAGAGGGAATCTGGTGGCAAGAGATCAGAGTTCAAGGCGCCGACTATGTCGAAGTCGGGCTACCGCAGATTCTCCAAGAAGTCTAGGATGTCGGGTCCAGCTCCTTCTGCAGGTGCCTCGGGGGCAACTACCAATCGAACCCCGGGCGCTTGCTTCACGTGTGGAAAGCCGGGGCACTTTGCCCGTGACTGCTGGAGTGGACGCGCAAAGTCCGAAAGGAAACAAGGAGCTACCTACGAGGAAAAGGGCAAAGCGGTGGAGTCGACCGCGTCCCACTATGCTCCGACTCAGCCTAGAGTCTATAACTTGGGCCAGCAGGAGGCCATCAAGCAAGCGGATGTGGTGACAGGTATGAGTTAATTTATGCAAGTTGACTTGAGAATACTATTACCTATTGCTTGTTAAGCTAATGTCTTTTGCTTAGGCTTTGTGGTAATTAGCGACAGTCCGGCACGGGCACTGTTCGACACTGGTGCTTCGCATTCTTTCTTGTCCGAACAGTTTATATCGCGTATCGGAGTCCCTTCTTCGATGGCGAAGGACAAGTTAGATGTGTTGCTACCGAATGGGTGCTCGATGCGTGCGGACAGAGTGTGCGCCGTGAAGGTTCACATAGGGAGCCAAGAGTTCGACTTGCTAGCGTCATTATTGCCGTTGGTAGAGTTCGATGTTATCTTTGGAATGGATTGGCTGTCAGAGCAGAAGGCTTGGATCGATTGCGACTGTAAGGAGGTCAAGCTGGGTGTAGGGCGGGAGACTACTTTCGAGGGGCTTAAGGGGTCGAGCAAGACATTAATGTCTGCTCTTCAAGTGGTGAAGGCGGTTCGTGCTGGTGCAGAGCTGTTCTTTGCGATAGTGGGGGCTGTGGAGCCAAAGTCCCCGTTGGATAGCATCCCCGTGGTTTGCGAATACCCCGATGTGTTCCCGGATAGCCTTCCTGGAGCCCCACCGCAGCGAGAGATTGATTTTACGATCGAGCTCGTGCCGGGTGCCAAACCCGTGTCACGTGCTCCTTATAGGTTGGCACCAAAGGAGATGGCGGAGTTGAAGGTTCAGCTGGAGGAACTGATGGAGCAAGGTTATGTGCGTCCAAGTTCATCGCCTTGGAGCGCACCGGTCCTCTTCGTTAAAAAGAAGGACGGTAGTATGCGGCTGTGCATCGACTACAGAGAATTGAACAAGTTGACGGAGAAGAACAAGTACCCGATCCCGAGGATTGATGATCTCTTTGATCAGTTAGTCGGATCATCTGTATACTCCAAGTTGGACTTGAAGTCGGGGTACTATCAGCTGAGGATCAGGGAATGTGATATCCCAAAGATGGCGTTCAGTACGAGGTATGGGCATTTCGAGTTCACGGTCATGCCGTTTGGACTGACGAATGCGCCATCGGTGTTTATGGATCTGATGAACAGGACGTTCAGAGATTTCCTGGATCGCTTTGTGATCGTCTTTATTGACGATATTTTGGTGTACTCGCAGTGCGAAGAAGACCACTTCAAGCATTTGCATTTGGTGTTGGAGACTCTGAGGAGGAATGAGCTTTACGCAAAGTTCTCCAAGTGCGAGTTCTGGCTACCTTCGGTAGCGTTCCTGGGTCATATAGTGAGTGGGGAAGGTATAGCGGTGGATCCGGCGAAGATAGTTGCGATACGGGAGTGGCCTGTGTTGTCTTCGGTAGCGGAAGTCCGTAGTTTCCTTGGGCTTGCCGGCTATTACAGGCGCTTCGTGGAGAACTTCTCGCGGATAGCGTTACCTCTCACAAAGTTGACCAGGAAGAATCAGAGATTCTTATGGACGCAAGAGTGCGTGCAGGCTTTCGAGGAGCTGAAGAGGCGGTTGACCACGGCGCCAGTGCTTAGTTCGCCGAGTGGGACCGAGGGCTTTGAGGTGTATAGCGACGCTTCGGGTAGCGGTTTGGGCTACGTGTTGTTGTAGCATGGTAGCGTGATAGCGTATGGATCGCGTCAGCTAAAGGTGCATGAAAGAAATTATCCGGTGCACGACTTGGAGTTGGCGGCCGTGATATTTGCACTCAAGTTGTGGAGGCACTACCTTTACGGCATAAGGGTCGACATATACACCGATCACAAGAGCCTAAAATACTTGTTGGATCAAAAGGATCTCAATATGAGGCAGAGGAGGTGGATGGAGTTCCTGGGGGACTACACCTTCAAGATACATTATGTACCCGGGAAGGGCAACGCAGTTGCGGATGCGCTGAGCCGCAGGGCTCCCGCCCGAGCCAACTGGTTGTCGGTGCATGATGAGCGGCTAGTGCGGGAGTTGGAGGAGCTTGAGATCTGTTGCGTCGACAAGCAGACGAGCGCCAAAGCAATGTTAAACTGGACAGAGGTGCAGTGTGACCTGGCTGACCGGGTTCGGCAGGCATTGGAGTTAGATGACTCCATGAAGGAGCTTTTGGAGGCCGCTCTGGATGGGTCAAATTCCCAGTTCTCGGTAGAAGATGGGTTATTAAGGAAGGATCATCGTTTGTGCGTCCCAAGTGGGGGCAACCTCCGGGCGGAGTTGATGTACGAGGCTCATCATACCAAGTACTCAATCCACCCAGGGAGCACGAAGATGTATCGTGATCTTAAAAAGTTGTTTTGGTGGCCGGGACTTAAGAAAGATGTGGCGTTGTATGTGGCCAAATGCCAAACATGCGCCTTGGTGAAGGCGGAGTGCCAAAAGCCGGGAGGATTTCTGAAGTCCTTGCCTATACCGGAGTGGAAATTCGACGATATATCTATGGACTTTGTGCACGGGTTGCCAAGGTCGCAGAAGGGGAACGACGCCATCTGGGTGATCGTAGATCGGCTAACTAAGGTGTCGCATTTCATTCCGCATAGGAAGGATGATCCAGTCGAGAAATTGGCAAAGTTGTACGTTGACAATATTGTTAGGCTGCATGGTGTGCCTCGTAGCATTGTGAGTGATCGCGATGGGCGGTTCACGTCAAATGACTGGAGGTTGGTGCAGCAGATGCTGGGGACAAAGTTAAAGTTCAGTACAGCTTTCCATCCGCAGACGGATGGGCAGACCGAGAGGGTCAATAGAACGATGGAGGACATGCTACGCATGTGTGTTCTGGATTTCGGTAAGCATTGGGAAGACCACCTTTATTTGGTGGAGTTCGCATACAACAACAGCTACCAAGCGAGTATACAAATGGCGCCCTTCGAGGCCCTGTATGGTAGGAAGTGTCGCACGCCGTTATCGTGGCTTGAAACGGGTGAGGCAAGACTGTACAAGAAGCAGGAGGTGGAGAGTGCTACCTCGTTAGTGCGGATCATTCGGGAGCGCTTGTTGATCGCTCAGGACCGGCAGGCGAAGTACTACAATGCCAAGCACCGGAACGTGGAGTTCGCGGTAGGCGATTGGGTGTACTTGAAGATCAAGCCGTTCAAGGGTGTCTCACGGATTCGACGCTTGAAAAAGTTGAGTCCGAGATACCTTGGGCCGTTTGAGGTCCTGGAGCGAGTCGGCGAAGCGGCGTACCGTTTGAAGCTATCGGTGGAGTTGAGTGGATTACATGATGTGTTCCACATTTCTGTGTTGCGGAAGGCGGTGCAAGAGCCTTCGCAGGTGATCGCGGCTGATCAAGTACCGGTTGAGGAAGGGTTGACAACGAAAGTCAAGCCCATATCTATTGAGGATTTCGAAGTCAAGTGGCTTCGGAACAAGGAAATCAGAATGGTGAAGGTCCGTTGGGATAACTGCGGGCGCGAGGAGCTCTCTTGGGAGCGAGAGCAGACAATGCGCGAGGAGTACCCCGAGTTGTTCCCCCCAGGTACTCGATTTGTTTATTCTTTTGTGTAGTCTCTGTTCTTAATTTCGGGACGAAATTCTCTTAAGGGGGAGGGAGTTGTAAGACCCCAACCTCGGAGATGATCGCGGGGCGATCAAACGGCTCTTTTGGAGGTCTGAACAGGGGCACACGGCCAGGCACACGGCCGTGTGCCTACCCGTGTTCAGTGATTTTATTGTGTTTTGTGCTGTCTCGAGTCAGAGAGGTACACGGCCTGAGACACACGGCCGTGTCTCAAGCCGTGTGTGGAGCACACGGCCTCGAACACGGCTGTGTTCGAAGCCGTGTTCTGGAAGCCCGACGATCGTCCTGAAGCTCCAGGTAACACGGCCCGTGGCACACGGCCGTGTCAGGACCCGTGTCGATCGGCGAATGAGCTACACGGCCAGACACACGGCCGTGTGTTAAGCCGTGTTCGGCCCAGTTTTTGGGATTTTGGATCTAATCTCGGCCGTTCGTTCCCTTGGTTCTGGATCCGACGGTGGGGGCTGCTCCTGGGGGGTTATTAGCCGGGATTAGGGTTTTGAATCCTCATTTTCTTTGGTCCACTCTCTCTCTAAGTGTTTAGAGAGAAGGGAGAGCAAGAGGAAGGAGGAGCCCAAGATCCGGCCGCCGGAGGAGCTCCGGAGCCCCGAATCGCGATCCGAGTCCAGATCCGCGGAGGTGACGCCGTTGCGGTGCTTTCCAACCGCATAGATTTCGATGGCGCCGCGGAAAAATGCGAGGGTAACGATCCTCTTCATAGGGCATGTGTAGTCGCCCTTCTTTTTATGCATGGGGAAATCCCCCTCTCGCGAGTGAGCGTTGAGGCGCGGAATCCCTTCGGGTAGATATGTAAAGTCCCCGTTGTTAGAGCCCGGAATCGGAGTACGGGCGTAGGCATTGTGTGTGAAGCCTATTCGGGTTTAACCCGGATCGGTGATGGTTGCATTGCATGGCCGGAGAAGACTCCGCGCCGATGATTTCAGTTTTCCGAAATTTCTACGCGGTAGATTGCATACAGGGATCCTTGGGGGTTAACCTCGAGGCGCACCCGGAAAGCTTGGGCGGAATCGCATTGCCGCCACGATGTTGCCTTGGAGGGCAAATCGGTACATAACGGGGTTATGTGCGTGTTTTGATCGATTGTGGGAATGAGGAGAAACTTGGCCCGCACCGATGGCTAAATGGCCGTGGTGAAGTGAGCAATGGGCGGGTGGAACTCTACCCATTCCAAGTGGTCTCGGTAGAAGCGACCTAAAGTACATGGGACTTCCCGGGGGGCTGGAAACGGGCCTAGGCTTCGGCTGAAAGGGCTAAATGCTCACGTGTGTTGCCGTCCGAGGGATGGTGGTGGAATCGCGGTGTCGGACTGGGTCCGGACCAGGTTCACCGATTAGTGCCCTGAGAGCACGGAGTGTGCGGCCGTGCGTGCCGACACTTGTGGCGAATAGAATACTCTATAGAATTGCTATGGTAGTTTTATATGCAGGGAAGGAGCACCGCCGTCCCGAGAAACGGGACGGGGTCGTTATAATTTGGTCAGCTTTTGCTGACCGTTGCCCCTTTTGTATTGCCACCTCTTGGGTGGGTTGTTTTCTACAGGTGCTGCTGCGGAGCCAAGTGGCAAATAGCGGGCTAAAGCCCAAGTTGCAGCGCCAGCCCTCGAAGGCTTAGTTATTAGCTTTTTCATATTCATATATGGCCGGCCTGCGCGCCGATGTATGAAAGACGCTATCTTGTTAAGCGAACATTTTTGTAAGGCCTTAAGGCCGTGAACTCTTTTGTGTATGTACTCATTCCTGGGTTATAGTGGACATTCATGCTCTGTGGCAGGGTTCTTATCTTTTTGCAACTTAATTAAATTGCTTCCGCTAGGTGTTGTGTAGGACGCTCTGATTGGTTGTGTGGTTTCAACGCGTAACCAACCGGTCTGTCCGTGGTATATGGCGTCGGGCCCCGGCCGGACCTACTGCTATATGCTATCCGACGGATAGGGGTGTTACAGATTCAACACTCAACGCCAGAGAACATCGCACTCAATGCCAAAATGATATTTAAACACTCTGCACTAGAAAACAGTCTAAGTCCAGAATCAAAACTCAGGTCGACGATCTTGGACCTCATCTAGACGAACTCAGTTCTCAGGTTTCAGGTCGACGATCTTGTACATCAGATTGACGAACTTGGTGCACAGAATAGGAAAGTTGTCAAGCAGCAGTCAGCCATTTAGAGGTCGACGAACTTGGACCTTAGATCGACGAACTTGGACCTTAGATCGAGGAACTTGGACCTCAGATCGACGAACTATGGACTCAGGTCAATGAATACAGACTTGGCTGTTTCCCTCTTCTGTTCCTATTATATTGCAATGATTCCTGAGTAATTAATGCTCTAATATTCTCTGAATATTACCGTTAGACAAGAGCATTAATTATGCTCTTCATCAGGATTATTGCCTGTTGTTTTTCAAAGGGATAGTTGGGGAAATCAATAAATACAAAATATTCTCTGGCCGTCGGCATTGAATGCAGAAAGGATTTCAAAATTCAAAAGGATGTCTTACATAGAAAATAAAACTGATGGATTTTTCTACTTCTATGATACACAACTGATACAGACAAACAGAAAACTAGTCAGGAAGAGTAGAACACCATCGTCTCACAACAAGGATTCTCTCTGCTCTTGCTCTCTCGATAATAAAGTGATAGAAAGAAAGAACTACTAGACCAGAAGGAGAACATCAATCTGAAGAAGAAGAACAACCATTCAAAATCAAGAGTCGTCTTCTTCTATCATCATCTCAGGAATCTTCAAAGGACAATAACTATTGCATCAGTCAAGAAGTTCCTGGAGATCTTCTGGTCAAAGCTAAAGCTTGAAGGCCTATCACCCTGAAGCAAAGCTCCAACCTCCTGAACCAATTCATTATCTCAGGGGGAGCCCTTGCTAACATCAGATCCACAAGAGTCTTCTCAGTTGTATATTGACAAAGAGAAGACATAATCAATCTCTCATCCCCCCACTGTATAAAGGGTTCTCTACTCCCTTCAAAAGTGATTTTTGGTTGCAAGTCTCCTAACCAAAAGACTTGAGGTTTGGTTTTTGAGCACCTTACCAAAAGCTCATTGGTGGCAGTCACCTGAACAAAAACCTGAGTGGATTCCTACCAAGTTGGTAGAAGAGTGGATGTACCCAGGTTGGGGAACCACTATAAAATTCTTGTGTTGTCTGGTTGCCTTTTTCTTCTGTTATTGTTGTGGTTGTGATAGTTAGGATTCTCTGATTTTTATTAGTCTTATCTGCTGTGATGTGATATAGCATCTGAATTTAGGGACAAGTTATATTACTCAGCAAAAGATTTTAATTACTCATAAATACTCTATTCACCCCCCCCCCCTCTAGAGTATATTAGATCTAACCCTCACTTTCATAGTAGATGTAGCCATTGGAACTGGTGGACCTGTCAAGATAGAATTAAAAATATATTCATCAATAGAGTTCATATATAATTTAATTATTGCCTTCCAGATAGCAAACTTGTTCATGTTGCAAACTGGAGGTCTGGTGCTTGCATAGTCCTTGTTCTGTGCCATGGTATAAATAATGCTAGAGAAATTTAGATCTTAGAAGGATCTGTTGGTTCAAGTGTTTCCTTGTACAACCAAATAGACTACCCTCTGATACCAATTGAAAGACAACTTAGGCAATTGATAATCCTTTGATACCAATTGAAAGTTAGGGGATAGATCTTATTTACTCTACAGGGGGGGTGAATTGAGTGATTTAAAACTTTTGTTGTTTTAAAAATCTATACCAGTAAAATAAGTGATAGTAGTAGTTATATGAAATGAAATAGAATCTAGGTTAAACTACACAATCGCAGTACAACAGAGCAAGGAAAAATGAACACACAAATAACACAAGAATTTATAGTGGTTCCCCAAATCTGGGTACATTCACTCTTCTACCACCCTGGTAGGAATCCACTATCAGGTTTTTTGATCAGGTGACTGCCACTACAGGTTTTTGCTCAAGTGTCATATCACCACAAGATCTATTTGCAGGGAGATCTCACAACCCTTTAGGCTTTTGATCAGGTGCCCAAAAACCAACACAAGAACTTTTGAAGGGAGTTAATAAACCCTTTTTACAGTGAGGTAAGAAGGTGATGTTATCTTCTCTTTCTCTAAACAACAGAGAAGACTTAGTGGATTGCTGGTGTCAAAGCTCCCCCTGAGATGTTGAAATATTCAGGAAAACTTGGAGCTTTTCTCATGGTGTAGGTCTTCAGATTGATGTTAATCTCCAGCAAGCTTTTTAGACTGATTGTATTTGATGTCTCTTGAAAGCTTGGAGAAGATTCGCTGATGATGAAGACAAAATGAATTTTTTTTAGAGAGAATGTCTTTCTGTGTCTGTCTCTATCGCTTAGTTGATTCTCTGACTTCTCATTTTCTATCTTATGTAGTTGATAAATGATCATTCCTCCTTGTATCTCTTCTGAATTTGAATTTTACTCCTTGATTGATTGCTGAATTCTTGGAACTTGGACAAACGGCTAGAAGGACATTAATTTGATTCCTCAACTGTCCCAGTTATTAAGCCAATTTTTACTTTGTGAAATCCAGTAATTAATGCTGCCAATGAACGGCTATATTCATAAGAATATATGCATTTAATTATTTAGAGCAATATAGACAACAATATATTAAATCAGCCTTGGTCAATCTGGAAATGAACTGCATAGAAGGAAATACTGAACTGACAGATTTCGTCGACCTCAGAACAGATTTCGTCGACCTTTACTCAAAGTTCGTCGAGCTGAGAAATCGTCTTCGTCGACCTGAGCTTAGAGAAGAAATAATCTGGAAAGAAACTGTCAAAGCTGAGCTCTAAGTTCGTCGAGCTGAGGTAGAATATCGTCGACCAGGGAATCTGTCTTGAGGGAAGAGTTCGTCGACCTAAGCTCGAATATCGTCGAGCTCAACTCAGAGAAAGAACTCTGAGTTCGTCGATCTGAGATCGACGATCGTCGAGCTTAGTTCGAAGAACTTCGAACTAATAATCTGAACTCTGAATTCTTCTAAGTCTTGAGTCTTCTGAAGTCCACTGTAGGCTAGTCCATGAAGATTGATTCTAAAAACTAGCCTAAACTCTAGGACTGACAAATTTGACCCTGGCTATACAAGGTGGGTCAAACATCCTAATAGTGAACCTTAGCCCAAATCCAAACTAGGGATCCAACAGAGGTCATGAATGAGTCCATCCACGAGGGGTGTTGATCCACCTCCATCAGCTCTCCTTCTTCGATGGAAGGGCGGAATAGGTCGGAAATGGTGCCCCCCTACCCGGGACCATGCTTTGTCAGTTGATCCACCTGCTCGCTCTCTTCTTGGGGCACATGCCGGATGGAGAAGGTTTGGAATGTGACAATGACCCCCTTTACTTTTGCTAAGTATAACTAGAGGGTAGGCTCCCTTGCCTCGAACTCCTCGTTGATCTAAGAAGCCGCCACCATGGAGTCAGTGAGGACTCCACATCAAGTACCCCCAACTCCCTAGCTAGGCGGAGCACTGCGATCACTGCCTCATACTCGACCTGGTTGTTGGTGATGGGAAAGTGCACCACTACTGTTTGTTCGATTCTCGTCCCTTGGGGGCTTGCTAGGATCACCCCCATCCCCAGGAAATGTCTCCCTGAAGCGTCGTCTACCTTCACTTTCCAGGGAACTTGGTGAGTGAGTTCCGTCTCCGCCACCTCGACCACATAGTTAGCCAAAAAGTCAGCCATTGTTTGGGCCTTGATCGAGAGACGGGAGACAAAGGAGATGTCGAACTCACTCAGTTCTACTTGGCCAACCGGCCCGAATGCTCCACCGCCTCGAAGATGCTGCGGAGGGGGTGGTTAGTTACCACTTTGATTGAGTGTGCCTGGAAGTAAGGCCGGAGTCTCCGAGCCGAGATGACCAGAGCGAAGGCCAGCTTCTCCAAAATGGGATAACGGAGCTCTGCCTTCCTCAGGACCCGACTCACATAATATATGGGGATTTGCTTCTTCCTCTCTTCCCAAACCAGGACGGAGCTCAGGGCCTCTGTTCCGACCCCAAGATACAAAGACAGGTCCTCCCCCTCCTTTGGCCCTTGGAGTAGGGGGTCCTGAGTCAACTGCCTCTTCAAGGCTTTAAATGCCTTCTCATACTCCTTAGTCCATTCGAACGTTTGGACCCCCTCAATGCTTTGAAGAAGGGGGAGAACTTCTCTCCTGCCCGGGAGAGAAATTTGCTCAACCCTGCCAGCTTTCCTGTCAACCATTGCACTTCCTTGGCATTCCGAGGCGATGCCAACTCCATGATCGCCCTCACCTTGTCAGGGTTGGGCTCTACACCTGCAGGAGTAAGAAGATGGCCCAGGAACTTTCCCCTGCTTGCCCCGAAGACACACTTCAGGGGGTTCAACCGCATCTTGTACTTGTGTAAGGTGGTGAAGGTCTCCTCCAGGTCCCAGAGGTGAGAATCCACGTCTCGACTCTTGATCATGAGGTCATCTACATACACCTCCAGGTTCCTCCCCTTCTGTTCTTGGAAGATCCTATCCATCATTTTTTGGTACGTCGCCCCTGCATTCTTTAGCCCAAAGGGCATCATTTTATAGCAGTACCACCCATACCCTGTGATGAAGGAGACATCCTTGATGTCTGGGGGGTGCATCCTGATTTGGTGGTAACCTGAAAATGCATCTAGAAAACTCATTACAGGAAAACCAATGGCTGAGTTAATCAGTGTGTCGATCCGAGGCAAAGAATAACATACCTTAGGACACGATTTATTAAGTAAAGAGAAATCGACACACATACGCCATCAACCGTCTCCTTTTTTAACCATTACTACATTGAAGATCCAGCCGGGGTATTGTATTTCAGATACAAAGTCAGCCTTGAGGAGCTTGACCACCTCCTCCCTGATGGGCTCAACCAGCTTGTCCGGGATGGACCTCATCTTCTGCTGGATGGGGCGAGCCTCTAGGTCTAAGTTGAGGTGGTGGCAGGCGACGTCCGCATCGATCCCTGGCATCTCCACGGTGCTCCATGCAAAGATGTCCACGTTCTTTTGGATGCACTCTGAAAGTGAGGGGTTAGATCCGGTATACTCTAGAGGGGGGGGTGAATAGAGTATTTTTGGGTTTTAAAACTTTTGCTATAAATAAAAACTTATTCCTAAACTAATATCATTTTTCACAGGCACAGCAAGTATAAATAATCACAAACACAGCAACCTAACTAGCATAGTTACAGCAGGAACAAAAGAAAAGAGCATCCAGACAACACAAGAATTTTTTAGTGGTTCCCCAACCTAGATACATCAACTCTTCTACCACCCTGGTAGGAATCCACTCAGGTTTTTGTTCGGGTGACTGCCACCAATGAGCTTTTGATCAGGTGCTCAAAAACCAAACCTCAAGTCTTTTGATCAGGTGACTTGCAACTAGGAATAACTTTTGAAGGGAGTTAAGATCCCTTTATACAGTGGGGAATGAGAGATTGATTTTGTCTTCTCTTTCTCTAAGTACAACTGAGAAGACTTGTGTGGATTTTGATGTTAGCAAAGGCTCCCCCTGAGATAATGAAAGGTTCAGGAAGTTGGAGCTTTGCTGTAGGGTGATAGGCCTTCAAGCTTTTGCTTTGACCATAAGAGATTTAGGAACTTCTTGACTGACGATGTAGTTGTTGTTTTTTGAAGAATCCTGGGATGAGGACAGAAGAAGACTCTTGATTTTGAATGGTTGTTGTTCTTCTTCTTCAACTTAAAGTTCTTCCTCTGGTCTAGCACTTGTTTCTCTCTATCACTTTGTTCTGTGTACTCTGCGTCTCAGAGTGCTTTCGAGAGAGAGATAGCAGAAGATCATTGTTCACTGTTGTTGTTATGTTCTTCTGTGTATATTATTCCTGAATGAAAAGGAAAAAAATCTATTTTATATTTTCCATATAAATTTTCTTTTGAAATTTGAATTCCTTCCTGCATTCAATGTTGATGGCCTTGAGAATGTTTGCATTGATTGATTTCCCTAACTGTCCCTTTGAAAAATGGTAAGCAATAATCCTGATGAAGACCATAACTAATGTTTCGTCTAACGGTAATATTCAGAGAATATTTTAGCATTAATTACTCAGGAATTATTGCAATAGAATAGGGATAGAAGGATGGGAATGTTGCTGTATAGACCTGGGCGGACAGGCGGCTAGGACTGGCGGTTTGGTAGCCGGGCGGTCAGCCCGGCTAATCTCTGTGTTGCTGTATTGACCTTGGCGGACAGGTGGCTAAGTCTGTCGGTTTGGTAGCCGGGCGGTCTGCCGACTAATCTCTGGGATCTCGGTGGTCGGCTGCGTGTTCTCTGGTGGTGACCGGGCGGTTAGTGCCTACTAACCGCACGGTTAGGCGGTCTCCTGGGCGGATTGGCGGTTAGCTTTGTAAATGATGTTTTTGTGTATTTAGTCCCACATTGGGTATTTGTATTCTCTCCCATCTCCTCCATTCTATATAAGGGAGGCTATACCTTTGTAATACTTACCTTTTTTGGATAATAAAAATTGCATTCTCCACTTTCCGGTTTCTGTATTTCTATTCGCACATGGTATCAGAGGACCCGATCTAGTCCTCCTGATTGCGTTTTCTTCTGTCCGTGCGACCTCTGCCTACTCGTCGCGGCCTGTCTTTTCAGCTCGCGCGAGCTCTCTTCTCCCGTGGATTCTTCTATCCTCCTCTTCTGTTCGCGCGGTCTGTCTGCTAGCCGCCCGACTTCTCTCCCTCTGTTTGGTTCTGCGGCTTGGTCGTGGCTTCTCTGGCCGCTGGTGTCTACCATCGTGACCGCTGCAGATCTTTTTCTTCCTATCCGCGCGATTTCTCTCTGTTCGCGCGAATTCTTCCTTGTTTAGGCGGCCTCTCTGCCCTTCTTGCCTCTAGTGTGCTGACAACGTGACCGTTGCAGCTTCTTCTCTCTGCCCGTCGCGGTTTGCTTTTTGTTCGCGCGGTCTTCTCGCTCTCTCTATCCGAGCGGCTTCTTCTTCTTATTCCCGCTCGGTTTCCCTTGTTAACCGTGCGGCTTCTCTTCCTTCCTTTGCTCGCCCGGTCTCTCCTCTTAACCGCGCGACCTCTCTTCCAGGATGACCAATTCTGATGGCTCCACCTCGTCCACTGTCGTTGTCCCACCGCCTCCTCCTCCTCCTCCTCCTGCTTCCGGGAATCTTGGCACCGTCTCTAAGCTTTTGGGGCCCAATTATCCCGACTGGAGTGTCTCATTCACTTTTCTTCTCCGCTCTCAGCGCAAGCGTCATCATCTTACCGATGACCCTCCGCCTGCGGACTCTGCCCAGTTTAATGACTGGGATGCGAATGATGCGCTTGTTCGTACTTGGCTGGCGAACAGCCTGTCCGATGAATGCCTTCCTGTCATCCGTCACGATGAGACGGTAAAACAAGCTTGGAATCACTTGGCCGCTCTCTACTCCAAGGGGGGACAAACATCTCGCATCTATACTCTCTATGCGGATCTCTTTGCTCGTCAGTCCATGTCCCCTCCTGCAGCTTACCAACAAGTCCAAGCCCTTGGAGCTGAGATTCTTCAAAATCGTCCTCTCTCGGCAGATGTGGCCACTCAGCTGAAGCACTTCCAGGAACTCTTAGTGGTCTGTTACCTTCTGCGGCTTCCGGACTCATACGATATGATCCGGTAGCAAATTCTTGGAGAGGTTGAGTCTCCTACCCTGGATGCTACTGCTGCCCGCATTGCCGTTGTTACCTCTCTGCTCCAACGCCCCTTGCTTGCCGCTCCTCCGGCTCCGGATGCCTATGCCCACCAGGCTCATCGTGGTGGATTTAGTGGTCGTGGTAACCACTCTGGCGGGCGTGGCCCTTCTCGCTACCTCTGTACTCATTGTGGCCGCCCAGGACACTTGGTTGACCGCTGCTGGACAAAGCATCCGCATCTTCGTCCCGCTGGTGATACTCCTACTTCTTCCAAGCCATCTGCCTCCGTGGCCACGACTTCAGGTAGTGCCCACGTGGTTACCCAAGGTAAATGGCTAATCGACTCTGGCGCCACTAATCATATGATGGGCAATCCTCAGTGCTTTTCTCTCCTAGAAACACATGATCGGTTGCCCCCTGTTCTCGTTGCGGATGGTTCTCCCTCTCCGGTGCATGGAACGGGCATGGTTCAAGTTACTCCGTCCCTTCGCCTGGCGGATACTCTTTATGTGCCCAAGTTTCCGTGCAATTTATTGTCGGTTACTTCTCTTTGCAAGCAACTTCAGTGTTCGGTAACATTTACTCCTTCTTCTTGTTCGTTTCAGGACCAGGACTCCAAGCGGACGATTGCTACTGGGACTGAGAGGGGCGGTCTCTACTTCCTTGATGATGTATCTGCTCTTACCGTCTTCTCTCCCACTTCTACAGATCTTCTTCAGTGGCACCTTCGCCTGGGGCATCCTCCCTCGCGTCTCATCCACCAACTGTTTCCTCACCTACCTCAGCAGGACTCTCCTATCAACTGTGATGCCTGTCAACTGGGCAAGCATCACCGTTCCCCCTTTCCTCCTAAGAAAAGTCGTGGCTCTTCCAAGCCGTTCGACCTTATTCACTCTGATGTTTGGGGACCTTCCCCTACCCTCACCGTCGGGCGTGGAAGTTCCTATTTTGTAACCTTTATTGATGATTATTCTCGATGTACGTGGGTGTATCTATTAAAGGATCGCTCCGAACTTTTTTCTGTATGGACGTCATTTTATTATATGATTTTTTTGATGCTTCTGTCAAAAATTTTCGCTCTGATAATGCTAAAGAGTATCTGAGTAGTGATTTCGCTTCTTTCTGTACGCAACATGGCATCATTCATCAAACTAGCTGCGTCTATACCTCCCAGCAAAATGGGGTGGCGGAACGTAAAAACCGTCACTTCCTCGATGTCGCTCGCACTCTCATGATGCAGATGCAGGTTCCTCGTAGCTATTGGGGCTACGCGATCCTCATCTCCTGCTACCTCATCAATCGCATTCCCTCTACCGTTCTCAAAGGCAAAACCCCTTTTTCCATCCTCTATCCCTCCAAGGACCCCTTTCCCTTACCACTCCGCATTTTTGGGTGCACTGCCTTTGTTCATAGCCCTGCCGCATCTCGTGACAAATTGTCCCCTCGTGCTACGAAGTGTATCTTTTTGGGTTACTCCACAACTCAAAAAGGTTACTGCTGCTTTGACCCTGTTCATCGCAAGTAGTTCGTCTCGGCGGATGTGACATTCTTTGAGAATGCCGCCTACTTCTCTTCTGATCTCCCACAGGTCGATGGATCGAACCTCCCTCTTCCTCCTACCGACTCGACCTCTCCACCCATTCTCTCCACCACATCCACTCCTCTTGAGCTTCCTCCATCCACACCTCCACCAGCCGCTCCTTCTCTTGATCATGATCCTTCTCCCTCGTCCCCTCGGCCGTCTCTCTCTTCTCCCGGGCCAGCTATCTCCGCCACGGATGCACCGGCAACTGAGGAACTCGAGGACCTGGAGCTGCCCATTGCCCTTCGCAAAGGGGTTCGGACGTACACCCAGCACTCGCTGGCAGCTGTTATTTCTTATGATCGGCTAACACCTTCTCGCAGGGACTTCACCTTAGCCATCTCCGCGACTACCACACCTCGCACCTACCAGGAAGCCCTTGATATTCCTCACTGGAAGGCTGCCATGGATGACGAGATTGCTACTCTCTCTGACCGGGGCACTTGGACCCTTGTGCCTCCTCCTTTTGGCACGGATGTGGTTGGTTGTCGCTGGGTGTTTGTCGTCAAGTTCCGTCCTGATGGCAGTGTGGACCAGTACAAAGCCCGCCTTGTTGCAAAAGGGTTTACTCAGACCTATGGTGTTGATTACTTTGACACGTTCTCGCCAGTTGCTCGCCTCAGCACCATTCGGGTCCTTTTATCGGTGGCGGTCAATAGGGATTGGCCTATTTCGCAGTTGGACGTCAAGAATGCCTTCCTCTATGGTGACCTTCACGAGGACGTCTACATGGAGCAACCTCCTGGGTATGTTGCTCTGGGGGAGACTCAAGTATGCCGGTTGAAGAAGGCCATCTATGGCCTAAAGCAAAGTCCCAGGGCGTGGTTCGATAAGTTCAGTAGCATCGTTGGTGCTATCGGTTTCACCAGGAGTTCGGCTGATCACTCCTTGTTCATTCGCAAGACATCTTCGGGTCTGGTTGTGCTAGCTGTTTACGTGGACGATATTCTTCTTACTGGCGACGATCAAGCTGGTGTAGCCTTGACGAAGGTCCATCTCCGCCAACACCTAGTCACGAAGGATATGGGTTCTCCAAAATACTTCTTGGGAATTGAAATCTCTCGGAAACCGTGTTCCTTGGTTCTCTCCCAACGAAAGTATGCTCTTGATTTGTTGAAAGAGGCAGGATTGACGGGTGCTAAACCTGCCCGGTGTCCCATGGCTCCTGGAGAAGACAAGACATGGACAGACGAATCACCACCTCTATTGGATACTACGAGGTATCGGCGTCTTGTTGGCAAACTCATCTACCTTACGGTGACCAGACAAGACATCTCCTATGCAGTGGGAAAGGTCAGCCAGTTTATGCAGTCGCCTAGGGAATGTCATCTTCAATCCGCTCTAAGGATATTGGAGTATGTGAAGTCCGCACCTGGGAAAGGTCTTCTCTTTCAGAAAAATGGTCACCTAAGAGTCGAAGCGTACTCCGACGCTAGCTATGCGGACGACAAAGGGGATCGCAAGTCGACTTCCGGATTTTGCACGTTTGTTGGAGGAAACTTGGTTAGCTGGAAGAGCAAGAAGCAGTCAGTAGTCTCCAGGTCTAGTGCGGAAGCAGAATATCGTAGCATGGCATCAACCACGTGTGAGTTAAAATGGTTGCGGGCTCTCATGCTGGATCTAGGAGAGGTCTACAACTATCCACTTCCCATGTTCTGCGACAACAAAGCTGCGATCTACATTTCTAAAAATCCGGTCTTCCATGAGCGAACAAAGCACATAGAGGTTGATTGTCACTTCATTCGAGAAGAAGTGTTGAAGAACCAGATTTGCACTCCGTTTGTTACCTCGGAGAAAGAGCTGGCAGATATATTCACAAAACCTGTGTCCGCCTCCTTCTTCCACATTTGCAGCAAGCTAGGCATGATTGACATCTATGCTCCAGCTTGAGGGGGAGTGTTGCTATATAGACCTGGGCGGACAGGCGGCTAGGACTGGCGGTTTGGTAGTCGGGCGGTCAGCCCGGCTAATCTCTGTGTTGCTGTATTGACCTTGGCGGACAGGTGGCTAAGTCTGTCGGTTTGGTAGCCGGGCGGTCTGCCGGCTAATCTCTGGGATCTCGGTGGTCGGCTGCGTGTTCTCTGGTGGTGACCGGGCGGTTAGTGCCTACTAACCGCACGGTTAGGCGGTCTCCTGGGCGGATTGGCGGTTAGCTTTGTAAATGATGTTTTTGTGTATTTAGTCCCACATTGGGTATTTGTATTCTCTCCCATCTCCTCCATTCTATATAAGGGAGGCTATACCTTTGTAATACTTACCTTTTTTGGATAATAAAAATTGCATTCTCCACTTTCCGGTTTCTGTATTTCTATTCGCACAGGGAATAACCAAGTCTGGATTTGTCGAGCTAAGATCCAAGATCGTCGACCTCAGAACTGTTGACTGCTGCTTGATGAATCTTTCCAATTCTGTGCACCAAGATCGTCGAGCTGAGATACAAGATCATCGAGCGCAGCTCAGAGAATTTTCTTTGAGTTCGTCGAGCTGAGCACGGCTTTCGTCGACTAGAGTTCGACGAACGTCGAACTCATTTTCTGAGCCTTTGATATTTCTTTAAGTCTTGAGTCTTTGGCAGTCTGTTTATGGCTGGTCCATGCATTGTTAACTCTAAGGACTTGGCTTAGACTCTAAGACACAACCATGACCCTGACTATACATGTTGGGTCATATGATCTAACTAGGGATTCAACAAACTCCAACATCCTCTCCTGATCTGTTGGGGTCAGCCCCCCGCTGATGCGAACCTTCTCCACTCTACCCCCGAGGGTGAGAACCTCCATCTCCACCACCTCTTCCGCAGCCTCCAGCCTGGACTGCTCCCCCCAGTCCCCAATGTCCTCCCCTCTCGGGGCAGGAACTTCCTCCTCGGCTTCCACTACGGCCATGACTTCGACCGTCTCATGGACTTCCTCCGCCACCTCCACCTGGGTGCAGTTCTCCACCTCCATCTCCACTACCTCCTACTCTGCCTCCTCCATCCTCCGCTCCATCTCCTCGGCCCCCTCCTGCCAAGAGATGGAGTTCACTGCCACGACGTAGCACTCCCTTACCACCTTATGGTCTCCCTGGACCCGGACCTGCATCCCCTCAGCGTTGAACTTCAGGCATTGGTGGATGGACGAGGGGACGCAGTGGAAGGCGTTGATGAGGGGTCGCCCAACGATGGCATTGTAGCTGCTAGGGCCGTCCACGATAACGAACCTGTAGGTGTGGGACTGCCCCCCTAGAGTGACATGGAGTCTCACTCCTCCTTCGACCTCCTTCCTCTCCCCCGAGAACCCAAATAAAGGTCCATCCGAGGCCAGCACCCTCTTGGCTTCCACCTTCATCACGTCCAACGCCTTCTTGAAGATGACGTTGAACGAGCTCCCGTTGTCGTCGATGATCCGGGAGACGGTGAAGTTCTCGACCGCTGTCTGGATGACCAGCGTGTCGCAGAATGGGTCCTCATGGTCTGGCATATCCTTACTTGAGAAGGTGATCTTCTCCTCCAGGGGTGAGGTCTGGGATGTGGAGCCAACGCTCCTGCGGTACATAGTATGGAGACTTGCCTTGTGGGAAGCCTCGACTCCCACCCCCCATGGATCACTGTGATCCCTCCCCGAGCCCCAACATCGGCCCGGTCCTCACACATGTCCTCCTCCGCCCGAGGCAGGACTTCTTCGATCCGCACTCCTTGTCGGTCTTGCTGCTGCTGCTCCCTGTTTCCTCTTATCTCGAGGAACTCTGGGCACGTGGTCGTGGCGTGCAACTCCTCTTGATGGAAGTCACAGTAGGGCAACTCCACCCTAACCTCGCTTCTCCTCCTCCGTGTTGCTCTCCTCCTCTCCCCCATGGCTATAGCAATTGTCTTGTTCTGGTCGGGGAGAGGTGGTCTCTGGCCCTGACTCCCACCTGGAGGGTAAAATTGGCCCTAGCCTCCTTGGCGGTTGTCTCCCCCATGGAAACCTCTCTACGGCCCTTGTTCTTGCCACTCCGGCCTCCAACCTAGCCGTTGGTTTGGCTCCTGGCGCCCCCACCTGGGCTGCTGCTGCTGTTGTTCCCTCTACCAGGGTTCAACTCTTCTCTCCTCCTGACCTCCGCCACCTCTTGGCCTCTCTTCCTCCGTGGCCCACCTGGCCAGCTTACGGGAAAACTCCGGATTCGACGCCTCCTCATCGACTTCCCTTGCTACCCTCTCCATCAGCTCCTCGTAGGAGAGAGGTGACACCCTCTTCAGCTCCATTCTAAAGAAACCCTGCTGCAACCCCATGGTGAAGGCCATCATCAGGGTGTGCCCTGACATCTCCTATACCTGGGTCACCTTCTCCTAGAACCGGTCCACGTAGCTCCTGTAACGCCCCAAAAATCGATTTTGAGTGGTCTGTGTTGACTGGGCAACACGGCTTGGGACATAGGCGTGTCCAAAGTCGTGTCTTGCTCTGTGTTTGCAACACGGCCTAGGACACGGGCGTGTCCAAAGCTGTGTCCTGCTCTGTGTTTGATGGGTTGTGTCGAGTGAGGCACACGGCCTGGGACACGGGCGTGTCCGAAGATGTGCCTAGCACATGGCCTGTGATATAAGCATGTTACATGGTCGTGTCCTGTTCGGTCATGACGTTACTGTGTCAATTGAGGCACACGGCCTATGACATGGGCATGTCCTGGTTGACACGGGCGTGTCCAGTGTTGACATGGGCATGTCCAGTGTTGACACGGGCGTGTCAGAAGCCGTGTCCAGTTCTGAGATCGACAATTTCTCTAACTATTAAGAGACACGACCTGTGACACGGGCGTGTCACAAGCCGTGTGCGGCCCCAGTTAAACGATTTTAAGTGTGAATCGAGGCCGTTCGTTTTATTTCTAAGGGATCCGGCGGCCCATCTTTTCCCCTGTTAGTATATGGCCGAGAAATGAGGGTTTAGACCTCATTTCTTTTGACCCAACCTCTTTCTAAGAGGTAGAGAGAGGAGAGAAAAGGTTGAATAAGGAGGAGGAATCCCGTCGTTGTTGAAGCTTCAGAGCTCCGAATCACGAGCTGAGTCCAGATCCACGGAGGCATGTTCGTTGCGGTGCTTTTCACCCGGCTAGTTTTCCATGGTGTCGAAGCGAACCTCTAGGGTGACGATTCTCTTCTTGGACATATGAAATCCTCTTCCTTTTTGCATAGGAAACTCTCTCCTGCGAGTGAGCGGTGAGTGTGAGGTATTCCTTTGGGTAGATATGGTTTATCCCCGTCATTTTGCATTTAGAGTCTGGAATCGAAGTACGGACGTAGGCATGGTGTGTGAAGCCTATCCGGACAAGTTGGTCTGGATCGGTGATGTTTTCATTATGCTTGTATTGCCGGAGAAGACTCTGTGCCGTTTGCTTTGCGAGTTTTCTACGCGATAGATTGCAATAGGGAGCCTTGGAGACTAACTCCATGGTGCACCCGGAAAAGTGGGCAGAAGCGCATTTCTGTCATCTTGGTGGCCTGGAAGCCAGCCTTGTACATAACCGAGTTATGTATTATTGTTTGATCATTACTTCGGGATTCGGGGAAGCTTGACCCGCGTCGATGACTTAAAATGACATGGTGGTGTGAGCAACAGGTTGAGTGGAACTGTACCCGCTCTATGTGGTTCGATTAAAGAGACCTAGGGTACATGGCACTTGTCGATGGCATTGAGAGCGGGTCTTAGGCTTCGGCCGAAAGAGACTTTTAGCTCATGATGTTGCCGTCCTAGGGGCGGTGGTGGACTGAGTACGCCAAGAATGTGCCCTGAGAGCACAGGGTGTGTGGTCGTGTGTGCCTACGCCTGTGGTGAAGTGTGCTTAAATTATACTCTCACTATCTTGTTTGGTTATACTAATAAAATGCAGGAAAGGAGCACCGCTGCCCCGAGTAAGGGGTAGGGTCATTATAATTTGGTCAGTTTTAGCTGACCGTTGCCTTATTTTGCCACCATGCGGTGGATTGTTCTTATGCAGGAATAGGTGGGCCTAGTGGCAAGTAGCGGGTTGAAGCCCTTGTTGCCGTGCTGGCCCTCGAAGGCCAAAGCGAAGTGTTTTATTTTAATACTGTCATGTATGGCCGGCCTGCATGCCGAAGTATGTAAAACACTTATCGTTTAAGTAAACTTTTGTAAGACCCTAAGGCCGAGACTTTTGTGTATTTTGCTATCATTCCTACTCTGGTTGTTGTGGAAATTCATGATAATGCATTTGAGTTCTTATAACTGTTTTAAAAGCTTCCGCTAGAATGCTCTGAGTTAGGATGTGTGTTCCTATTGCTGGTATTTTGGTATTAATACGTAACTCCACTAACTGTCCATGGTATATGGCGTGGGGCCCCGACCAGACCTTCTGCTATATTCCATGTGACGGATGAGGGTGTTACAGCTCCATAGGGTCTCGTTCACCCCCTGCTTGATGTGGAACAGGGACTCCGACTCCTTCTTCCTCCTCTTGGAGGTGGTGAACCTCAACATGAACCCCCGACGTAGGTCCTCGAAGCAGTAAATGGAGTTGGTCGGCAGCTGGTGGAACCACTCTCTCGTCTTCTCCTTGTGAGTGATGGCGAAGAGCCTGCACTTGAACCCATCCGACATCTGTTGGATCGAGACCACGTCCTCAAACCACTGGACGTGCTTGACCGGGTCTCCCTTCCCGGCGTAGTAGGATATCTCGGGCTCCCTGAACCCCTCCAGAACTGGGGCGAAAGAAACCAGCTCGCTGAAGGGGCTGCCTCCCCCTACTGGGCAAGCTGGAGGGTCTTGCACCCCCATCTCGCCGAACCTGCCGCCGCTCGCCGAGCCCAGGAAGAGTACTCGCCTGGGGAGCTCGCAGCCTCTCCCTTCCTCTGCAACCTCCTTCCCAGCTCGCCTGCCAGGAGTGTCCTCGCCAAAAGTCGGGACCGCGAGTATTGGCACCGCTGGAGTCGAGCACTCGGCACGCGCGCCGAGTGCGAACCTGACGAGGCCGAGCACCTCCTGCCTGAAGTCTTCGAACATCCCCACTATGGCGAGAGGCGAGGGGGGGGGCGGCGAGTCAGACCTGTCTGAGCCTTGTCCTTCACCTCCCGTCATCGAGCCCGCTGAAGATTTTTTGTGCTGACCACGCTCCACGCTCACCGCACCAAAATGTTGAAACCGAAAAATCGGTCTCTGTGGAGTTCATCCTTGGGGAAGGGGTGGTCGCGCACCTACTTCTCTCCTGCAAGCAAAATGACAAAGGAAAAAAGAACAGGGAACTGACCCAAGGGCTCGGCGCGGAGGACCCACCAGACACCTGAAAGATCTCAGAGCGCTTCCCCTCCTTAGCCAAATGTCGGGCTAAGGTACCTCAGAAGCGCTATAAGACTAGGAGACAAGTGAGCATGCCTTCCGAGGTACCCCTTGGGTCCTATTTATAGATTTCTGAAAACGGCCTGCAAATAACCAACCACCGCCGTTCTGAACAGCTATGTGCAGCCCAACTGGGTCTGCCAACAATGCAACTCCGCTGTTCTAACTGGCTATGGGCAGGCCAGCGGGGGCAAAATGGTAAAAATACCTCATAGATTATTGGGTGAGTAGCCCTCAACAATCTCTACTCGGCAAGGGCGGCGAGTGCTCGATAGTGCTGACACTCGCCGCTTCCGCTTGGCCTTTGGCGAGTACGGGCCTACCCTGCCCTGCTCGCATGCCGCGAGTTCCTTGAGCGGTCAGAATTCGGCGAGCGGCCCAGGGCTCGACGAACGGCCAGAGTTCGACAAAAGGCCTAGAGCTCGACGAACAACCCAGAGCTCGACGAAAGGCCCAGAGCTCGACGAACAACCCTGAGCTCGACGAACATCCCAAAGCTCGACGAACAGCCCAGAGCTCGACGAAAGGTTCAGATCTCGACGAGCAGCCCAGAGCTCGACGAAAGGCCCAGAGTTTGACGAGCATCCCAGAGCTCGACGAGCAGCTTAGATCTCGACGAAAGGCTTAGAGCTCGGCGAGCAGCCCAGAGCTCGACGAGTGGGGCTTCGCAAGTACAAGCTCGCCTCCCAAAAGCATCTCACCCCGCCTGGGCGAGTCGGAGACTACCGAGTTCTCCCCCTGCCAAGCTCACCTAGGGACTCAGACTGCCCGATTTGGTCGGTCTGGCTCCTGCTGACCCACTCGCCGGATACGGGGTTGTACAGTCATATTCTCCATATGACCTTGGATTGGAACGAAGCGAGTTCCGTTGCACTCATATTGACTGTACGAGTCCAATGCAACAAACAGACCTCAATTCGGAGCATGTATGCTCAATATATATACAAAAACAACATCGTCGTAACACACAATTCAAAATAGTCATATTCTCTATATGACCGCTCCACGGACTAAGATGAACAAGTTTAGTCCGGTCTACAAAGAGGCTCAAACAACCACAACAATCAAAAAATGGAGAATTTTGGGTCCGCGATGCAGACCCTAAACATAGTCCGCTTTAGATCTGGTCGTGCGATCAATTATCAGTCTGCCAAAAAAATTTATGATTAAAAAAAAGCAAAAAATGATATCTAGCCAGAATTTAAAGGGCGAGATATTCGATCGTATTTTTTTAAAAAATAATGTCTTATATGAAATAATATCCAAGCTTTTAAAAACCGGACCGGATCGGCCGGTCGGACCGGAGACCGGGAACCCAGCCGGCCCGGTCCAGGTACGGAAACAACACCATCCATGGACCGCCCAAGAATCGGGGAACCGGGCGGGCGGACCGGTGGGCCGGGAACTGGGCGCGGTTTTATGCAACCGGGCGGGCTAAAGGCCCAATATTAAAATAGGGGAAAAATTGTAGGCAGGGAGATTCGAACCCACATCCTTTCCAGATTAACCAAACTGCAGACCACATAGCCAATTGGTTCTTATGGTTTTATCCTATATTATATTATATACATATAAATATTAACGTATATATAAACAAACATATATAATTAATATACATATCAATATACATATTAATTATATATATTTTAAATATATTGTTATATTAACATATGAAATTATCATTTAAAAATTAAAGTTTATATATTTTTAATAGGGTGGTGTTAAAGGCACATCATTTTAGGCTATGTGCACACCCATCAAATAACATAACCCTAATATTTTAGGTTTTCTAAACCCCACCCAACTAAAGCCGAAGCAGCCCGCCTCCCCCTTCCCGATTTTCGCGAAACCTCCCCCCCGATTCCGCCGGCGAAACGTCCCCCCCCCCCGATTCCTCAGGCGAAACCTCCCCGCCCGCCTCATTTCTCTTCCCCGACTGCATCCGACGAAACCCCCCATCCGACGTTTCCTTCTTCCCCGACTACATCCGCAAAAACCGCCCAACCCCATCCGGCGTTTCCTGCGACAAAATATTCAGCCGCCTCCTCCACTATACCTCTGACCACCTCCTTCACCTCCGGTAATGTCTCCTTCACTGATATTTGATGATTTTTTGGGGTCTTTTTGATTCTCCAGTGATACAATGTTAGAATAATTTTTTCAGTGGATTCCCCCAACTAATGTTGATTTGGAATGTTCTTCCTCAACCACACCGTGACTTGGTGTCTTCTTCGTCTACAACATAGGTATTATTTTCAGAACTTTGTATTGCATGTTCGATTGTTTACATCTTTGTGCAAATGCGAGAGTTTGACTATGGGAGATGAGAGCGATTTTTGTCAGATTTGTCTTAAATAGTGGCTATATGATTTTGGATAATCATGTTATCTCTATATTATTGTTTTCATTTTAGTTAGTGTGAACTATTACTTTAACATATTTTGATTAAACTTGGTGAATGCTTAAGTAATTTTATATTTTATACAATGGGTGGACATAGTATTGGTGTGCACATAAAATTCCAATGAGTGCACATAGTATTGGTGTGCACAAAGTCAAAGATGGTGTGCACATAAAATTTCATTGGGTGCACATAGTATTGGTGTGCACAAAGTCGAAGATGGTGTGCCTTTAACACCACCCTTTTAATATATACATACATCTATCCTTCAAGTAAAAAGCTTCATACACTTTTATGTTCAAAAGTAAAAAACTAGTTTTATTTTCTCGACTGTGATCTTAACCGTTGTCATGCCAAAACTCCATTCTATTACTCTATTATAATGTCGTTTTTATCTAAATTCACCAGAGCAAAAACATTACACAAAACGAAACTTTACAAGTATAGTGATAATGCATACATCATTTAATTTGTATCACAATATAATGATAATAAATTATTAATTTATAAGAAAATTTCTAAGATAATATTAATTATTTTTATTTTCTAATATATCTCTAACACTATAAAAGAAGTATGAAATCATGAGTTCGAAATTCTCACCGCCGTCGGATCATGGATTTATAATTCTGCAGCTGTCCGATATGCTTATATTAAACAAATGAAAAAGAATAGAGCTCCTAAAGCTACTTTGGTGGAAGGCTTGGATAGAGAGAGAAAGAGAGGTAGGGGAGAGAGAGGAGAGAGGGAGAGAGAGAGAGTGGCTGAGAGGGGGGGGGGGGCGGTGGATGAGAAATAATTAAAGCTAGAGAGAGGGAGGGAGAGAGAGAAGGAGAGAGGGAGAGAGAGAGTGGCTGAGAGGGGGGGGGGCAGGGGCGATGGATGAGATATTATATTAAAGGTAGAGAGAGAAGGAGAGAGGGAGAGAGAGTGGCTAGAGTGGCTGAGAGGGGGGATGAGATATAATTATATATAATATATATTATATTATAGAGAGGGAGAGAGAGTGCGGCTGAGAGGGGAGAGAGAGTGGTTGAGAGGGGGATGAGATATAATTATATATAATATATATTATATTATAGAGAGGGAGAGAGAGTGCGGCTGAGTGGGGGGCTGCGGATGGATAATTATATATAATAATATATAATTATATATAGGCGGAGAGAGAGAAAGGGAGAGAGATGGCGGCTAGAGGGGACGAGCTGAAAATTATTTGTGAAGTGATCGATGGTCGTCTGAAAACATCGGGTACGTGCGAAGCCTGTGCGGAAGCGGGCGAAGCCCGCCTGGATGCGGCCGAAGGACGTCCGAGAGCATCGAGCACGGGCGCAGCCCGTGCGAAGATACTCGTATGTATATATATATATATATATATATATCTACCATACATAAAGAAATATGATAGAGCATGAAATATAAATTCTTTGGAATGATTTGAGCCGTTCGATTTGAATCCATTTTGCAGCAACCGTTTGATCAAATGAACCCCTCTCTTTACTTTTTCGTAGGGGTCCTAAACCTACTAAAGGAGTCCTAAAGTTATGTATAATTATTTCAAAAAACATCTACCAAGCGCAACAGCTGAATGCAGCCCAAATACTGCGGGCGATTTTAAGCGAAGCCCGCCTGCCCCCTGCCCATGCATTACAGAGATTTTAAACTCAGCCCGCCACAGCCCACAAGCCCGGCAACACGTTTGATTTCAAACATTTACCACGGAAAATCATATTTAAACCAAAATGATACCCATGCACAGCCGGTGTGGGACTATAATAGGCGGGTGAACAGTGCTCCCGCCACTATTCACCCGCCTATTATATTTTAAAATATTGTTTTATTTTTTACTTTTTTAATTATTATTTATAAAACATTTTAAAAACATTTTAAAAACTGGCGGGTGAACAGTGCTCACGCTACTGTTCACCCGCCAGCTTTTTAACATTTTTTTTATTTTTAATTAACTGTTTTATTTTTAATTAACTATTATAAATATCAAATTTATTTTTTTATTAGTTTTAAAAAGGAGGTGGTTCCGTACTTTTGCGAATCCCGCCGCGTGGCGGGCGAAGCCTGCCGTCGTCGGTCGGGTACTGTGGTGCGTAGCCATCGGGCCGGAGGCCCGTGCCTGCCACTTGTGTATATATATATATATATATATATATATATATATATATATTTAACGGTTCGACCCCGATTGAATCGGTTGGACCGGTTCGATCCCGGTTGAACCTTTTCCTCCGCCGATTCGATGTCCGGTACGAATTTCAAAACCTTGATAATATCTTAAAATAATGATTAAAAATCATAATAAACATTACATAATTTATTTAAAATAAAATATTTTTGATTAAGATAAAAATCATTTTTTGGGAGACGTGATTTTGGCACGCGTCCCAGAGCAAACCCAAATTTTTCCCCCAAAATGAAACTCAAATATATATTTTTTATTTTCTTAAGAAAAAATTGACCAATTTCCAAATACTATTAAAAAAGGGGCTAAATAAATAGCTACTCAAAATCGAACAGCCAATATCAAAACCCAAGGTCGGTTGTGTTCTGCGGTCTCATCTCCGCCGCCGAGAGCCTCCAGGGTTTTAGGCGCTGTTTGGTAGCAGCCGCGGACCTTTCGCCAGATTTGCTCGGCCTCGACGAACGCCGCTCCTTGTTCCCACGAACACGATCGGCGGTTGCTCCGTTGCGCCGCCTCCTCTCCTCGCCGGGTTAACACGGCACTCTCTCTCTCGCTGGATTCGACGAACAAGATCAAGTCTTCCATTTCTCGCTGGGATTGACGAACCTCATTCACGAGCGTTCTACTTCTGCATCCTCGCCCTTCTCCTATCCAACAACGGCGTCGCACGCCGAAACTGAAAATTTCTTCAGTTTTACAGGTCATTCTCCGTCCTATTTCATTATGCAGTTGATATAATCCTTCCCAACGGAGGGTAGCCATGTGCCAGGAAAAAACAACAGAAACCACACAAATCTTAAAAATAGCTGAGATTAAGAGCCTCGAGAGAACGATCCACCTCTTCCATCATGGTCGACCCATTTATGGAGAGTGTAGCACGGGTGCTTGCCCTTATACAACTGCATAAGGAGTCATCAGTCATTTTTGATGCGCTGTGGAATGATGTTTTGTACCACCATTCAGCCAGAGCTAATCACTTCGTCCAATGCTTCGGTCGCTCGAAACACATGCAAGGCAAATAGCTTTCAAGGCAGCGATTGACCACCTCGAATCAGCCATCTGTCTGCGGGTGATAATCCGGGGATTAGCTTCAATTGAACCTGCAAAAGGCGAAACATTTCTTGCCAAAATTGACTAATGAAGATGGTCTCCCGATCACTTATAATGGCATCGGGAAGCCCATGTAAGCGGAAAACGGAATCCAAGAAGACTTGCGCAATGGATTCGACAGTGTATGGATGTGTGACCGCTACAATGTGGGCTTGCTTGCTCAACTTGTCCACAATGACTAATATAGTGGTTTTCCCGTTGCTCTTGGGTAGACCCTCGATGTAGTCAAGGGAAATGTCTTGCCATACATGTTTGGGGATTGGTAATGTCTAGAGCAACCTCAAAGGCTTTTGGTGGTCCGCCTTACATCATCGACAATGGTCCGCCTTACATCATCGACAAACTTCACAATGCTGGATGTAAGAATAGACTTCCGGTTTCATCCATTTCCAATAGAACATTCGTTTGAGCCGTTGGTAGGTCGCTGTAATGCCGGAGTGTCCGCTCATCGGGCTGTCATGAAACAACTGATGTAATTTGGTATTGAGAGCCTCATCCCGCCAACCACTAGGCGCCCCTTCTGCTTCAAGACGTTGTGTTGCCACAGGTAGTTTGGCTTGCAGCTTGGCCGAATTCCTTAGCAATGATCATATGTTGCAGATAGGCGTCCTGCCGCCAAGAGTTCTTGACCCATTGCAACATATTCGATCGGAGAGTCACCATTGCATGACGTGCTACTTCCGGGTTGCTATGCTACCGCGAGAGGGCATCTACACACATGTTTTCCTTCCCCTTCCGCTACTGTATTTGGAAGTCATAAGTCATAACTCATGAGCCTAACAATATATTTTTGTTGAGCCGGAGTTGCTATTTTCCGCTCTAGGAGGAAGCACAAACTTTGATGGTTGGTCTGAATAATGAAGTGCAGTCGATCAAATAGTGTCTCCAATGCTGCACGACCATAATGATCGCCAACAACTCCTCGTATGCGGAGATTAGTTATTTTCGTTTCGTCAATACGTTCATGTATTTTCATTTTCATATTATTATGTTCACCTGCTGCGAACATTTTTTTCAGTCGTCCGACATGTGAAATGGGCTACCTCATGTGGCCCTAAATAAAATGGTCCAACATAGAGTGAGCTGAGCAAGATGAAGCGCTTCTTTTGTTTATGACTTGTTGAAATTAAAAACAAAACAAAGAAAAATAATAATACTAAATCACAATATTATTTGAGAGGGGAAATTTTAGCCTAGGTATAAATAACATGGGTTGCCCTAAGTCGTCAACTTTGGGAAAGATTGAAAGAATTCACGTTTTTCTTTCGGTAATCCCAGCCGCCAACTTCTCTGCCTCGCGCCTTTCCTACCTCACGCGAGACGCTGAGCGCCAGTTCCTGCTCCGACCGCCGCGCCCTTCCAGACGCCCGATCCTACCGCTCCTCTCTAGCCGTTGATTCTTCACCGCCTTCTGCTCCGACCACCACACCTGCTACTGATTTCCCTGGACCCAACCGATGGTTTCGTTCTCACTGCACCTAGTTTTGAAGCCGCACATCCTCCTTGTTGCGACTACGCCCTTCAGCTTTGAAGCCACCCTCCAGTCCACTATGCATCTCCTCCAACCACTATTTTCGGCCTTCGACCCCCACTATATCCTTTCTCCATCGTCTCCAGCCGTCGTTGCTAAGGCATCCCGGTGTGATCTTCCCTTTCCCCTCTCCTTAACTCATTACTAGTGGTTTATTATTATAGTTTTAGCAAGTATTATCATTTTCAAGTGTAGCACACCCACTGTTCCAATCATACCTTGTCGTTATTTTTTTTTCACTGTGTTTATTCTCGTTGTTTAGATTGTGAAATTGTCACATTTCTCTAAATTGCCAGTTGCTTTGGAAGATGAAAAGTTTGTTTTATCCGTCAAGAGGTGGTGTGGCTATTTTAATAGAATATTAATATTTGTTTCAAGTTTCGCTCTAGTTAAACTTCAAGTTTTGCAAAACGCCGATTTACATCATTTTGGTGTGACTGCTGGGATATCACACTCCTATTGTGGGATAGCCGAGCGACATACGCTTTCGAAATTTTAAGTTTTAAGAGTTTTCAAATTTAATCTATGGAGTCGATAGTTGAACACCTAGAGGGGGGTTTAGATGATATGGGTAGGCATATGAAAGAACTCATGACTGCTGTCAACGCGCTCACTGTCTCCATGAGAGATACAAACCAAGTCATGTTAGGGTTACACATTTTAGTCAACAAACTAGAAGCACAATTTTATTCAGAGTGTCTTCCTGCACAACACCCTACACCTCCACCACCAGGACTTTAACTAGTAAATCAAGATAATAGGAATCCACCTAGGTGGGATATGAGTATAAAATTAGATGTTGGATATTTTAAAGGCACACTTGAGCCTGAGGTATGTTTAGATTATTGTGACCGATTAGAGCGATTCCTCAGCTGGAAGCGCACACCTGCCCACTAGCAGGTGGTTTGGAGTATGCTACCTTGAAGCTGAAGGGGCCCACACTTACATGGTGGGCAGGTCGAGCAGATGCATTACACTATGAGACAACTACTTATCACTACTTGGGTTGAGTTCAAAGCTCAACTCAAGAGGAGGTATGTTCCCACTGATTCCATGCATATCTTGTATCGTAGGTATCACAATCTACGACAAGAAAAACAGACTATTGATGAGCACACACAAATTTCTTGTACTCCAATCACGCTTAGACCCGAGGGAGGAAGATCACATGCTCGTGGCCCGTTATCTTAATGGGCTACGGTACGCGATACATGATCAGTTAGAGCTTCATGATTTCTAGGACCCGGGAGAGGTCTCCAGTCGGGCACGCCGAGTGGAAGCCCTCTAGAAGGGGACATCTGGTCAAAGATCTACTGATAGGACTCATTATACCGCTTCATAGACATCGACAGTTAGGTCGATTCCACCGTCTGCACCTGGAATACCTTCAACCGTTAGACTCGCATCACCAGCTCCCGAGGGACCATCCTTGGTTTGCAGTAAGGGGAAGGAAGTTGTGACTTCTAGGCCTGTGTTTCGATGTCACATGTGTATGGAGCCAAGACATAAATCATCTGAGTGCCCGATGCGTCAGTTTACCGTTGTTGTTGAGGTTGACAGTGAACAAGATCAGGAGCATAGGGTTTGGGAGAGTGATTTTGTTAGAGATTCAGAGGCCCCACCCGAGGGCGAGTGTGAGGTTGAGGGTGAGCAGCCATATCAGTTAATATGTGTTCTACAACATAGCCTGCCGACTCTGCGAGTCACCAATGATGATGCCTAGTTAAGGTACAATATTTTCCGTACCACCGCTCACATCCAAGATTACTTTTGCTCTATTATCATTTACTGCGGGAGCATGAAATGCTTTGTTTCCTAACACATGATATAGACGTTAAATATCCAAATTCAGAAACTTGTGCGGCCTTATGATTTATCTTGGGTGACTAGCGGCACCACGATTGTTATCTCCCAAGGATGCCTCGTAGAGTTTGCTATTGGACCCTCCTATTCTGACTCGGTATGGTGCGACATTGCTCCCAGTGTGTCATGTTTTGTTAGGACATCCGTGGTAGTATGACAAACATGTTATTCATGACGGACATAAGAACTCTCATTCCTTCGATCATCATGGTCACAATACAGTCCTTCCCCAAAAGAGTAGTCTTATGCCCTAGAGGGTAGCACCCCATATTTCAGTTCCACACTCACCTCAAAGACATATACATCAGTTAATATGCTTTTGACATATCGTCATTTTTGTCGAGAGATGAGAGAGAACACTATCACGTACATATTAGTTGGCATGGATTTCCCCACCTCCACTTTGGAGATTCCTGCATCGGTTCGACCACGGATCACAGAGTTTTGTGACCTCACTCCTGATGAGCTACCATACCAACTCCCTCCACTTAGGGACACCCATCGCTGCATTGACTTAGCCACAGGAGTGAGCCTGCTGCATTTACCCCATTATCGCATGAGCCCGAAGAAGCACGAGGAGCTTAGGAGACAGGTGTCCGGGCTTCTCCAGAAGGCCATGTGCGAGAGAGTCTTAGCCCCTACGCTGTTCCGACCCTTCTTGTCCCCAAGAAGGACGGAACCTGCCGTATGTTTGTTGATAATCGCGTTATTAACAAGATCACTATCAAGTATCGATTTTCGATCATGCTTGATATGCAATTTTTTTTCGATGACCGATCTTAGGAGTGGCTACCATAAGATCCGGATCTGATGATGAATGGAAAGCAACTTTCAAGACGAGAGAGGAATTATATGAGTGGTTGGTCATGCTCTTCGGCTTGTCCAATGCACCGAGTACCTTTATGACACTAATGAACCAAGTCCTTAGATCCCTGATAGGGACTTTTGTCATCGTGTACTTTGACGATATCCTCATATACAACCTCGACCCTAACCAGCACCTTGGACATCTTCGTCAGGTACTTCAGATATTGAGAGAGCATCACTTGATTATCAACCTATAGAAGTGTACCTTTTTGACTGGCAATCTTACCTTCTTGGGTTATATTCTCTTCTGAGGGAATTAAGGTGGATCAAGAGAAGATCCGAGCAATAAAGTCCTGACCCACCCCCAAGAACTTCACTAAGGCACACATATTTCAAGGTTTAGCATCATTCTAACGACATTTCGTCCGCAATTTTAGCACCCACATTGCACCCATTATTGATTGCCTCCGGAAAGGGCAATTCACCTGGACTGCTGAGGCTGAGTAGACATTTCTCCTCATGAAAGAGAAAATGTTCAGTGCTCCTGTTTTGGTATTCCCCGGTTTTGAGAAGATTTTTGAGGTGGATTGCGACACGTCTCACGTAGGTATTTGGTTTGGGTTGAGCCAAGAGAGTCTACCCGTCACATTTTACAGTGAAAAACTGAACAATTCAAGGACTAGATTCTCGACTTACGATATCACGTTTTTAGCTATCGTTCATGCCCTTCGACATTTGCGACACTACTTGATTTAGCGCGAGTTTGTGTTGAACATAGATCACAATGCGTTGCGCCATCGGAACTCCCAAAAGGAGGTTAGACACCACGCTAAGTGGGTCACATTTCTAGAGTACACTTTTTACATTCAGCACAAGCCAGGAGTTACCAACAAAGTTGCCGATGCCCTTAGCCTTCGTGCACATCTGTTAGTGACTTTACAACCCAGACTAACCAACTTAGACTCCCAGAAGGATCTATATGCTACTGATCCCAATTTCAGTGAGGTTTGGGCGGAGTGTAGGATACAAGGAGCGAATGCGACATGACATTTCTGTGTGAGCGAGGGCTACCTATTTAGGGGCACTAGGTTGTGTATTTGCCAGGGATCGCTACAAGAGGCCTTGCTCACTGAGCTGCACTCATCTGGGTTAGAGGGGACATGTAGGTTAGAGGTTAGATCTGGCAACTACATACTATTATTGGCCCCATATGTGGCAGGATATTGTGAACCTCATTCGAACCTATCACACCTGCCAGTTATACAAGGGGCAGTTCTAGAACACTGGATTATACATCCTATTACCCGTCCCTGAGCGACTATGGGATGAGGTCTCCATGGAATTTGTTAGTGGCTTCCCTTGTACAATGCGTAAAGTTTTCTCTCTATTTCTAGCGGTCGATAGGTTTTCCAAGATGACCCACTTTATATCCTGTCAGAAAATCTCTGATGCTACATACATGCCAAATTTTTTCTTTAGGGAGATGGTTAGACTTCACGGAGTCCCACACACTTTCACTTCTGATAAGGACACTCGTTTTATGGGTTTTTTTGGCAAACTTTTTGTGGTAAATTTGGCACAAAGTTAAAATTCAGTAGCGCATACCATCCCCAGACTGATTGGCAAACTGAAGTAGTCAACCAAAGTTTGAGCAATCTATTGAGAGGTTTTGTAGGGGAGCATCCTAAGCAGTGGGATTTGACACTAGCCCAAGCCGAGTTTCCCTGCAACAGTACATTAAATCATTTCGCCCAAAAGTTTCCTTTTGAGATTGTCAGTTGTCCATGAATTTCCTATTCCTCATTTCCATGACCACCACTCCTTACCTTCTCATGAAGGCATTTCCTTTGATACTACTACTTTGATTGATAATTTAAAATCTTTGCATGAAACTATTAACAATAAGCTACATGTGACGTCTGAAAAATACATGGTCGACGCCAATATACATCGGCGCGACGTGTCTTTTTCAGAAGGTGATTATGTGTTGGTACATTTTTAGGAAGGAATGATTTCCCATTGGGACATATCACAAGCTCCGACATCGTCGTTTTAGTCCTTTCCAAGTAAGGAAACAGTTGGGCAAGAAGGCCTATCTTTTAGAATTTCCTTGGAATTCGGCAACATCACCGATTTCCAATATGACAGACCTCTGCTCCTTCCATGGATCCCCACCCACTGTTCCCATACCACCACCTACATTGGAGCCCAGGGTGATAACAGGAGTTTAGCCGACCTTCACACCCACCACAGAGGAAATTGATCAGGTGTTTGATGTTCAGGAGTTCCAGACTCGTGCCGGGCCTACCAACAATACTTGGTCTCCTGGCGGGGAAGGGACATTTTGGATAGCAGTTGGATCTTTGCCTGGGATTTACAACGTCGACATCCAGATCTCTCAGTTGAAGCCATTATCACAGTCTCGCTGGAGTCGAGCTCTCTCAAACCCGGGGAAATTGATATGACCCTAACTAAGGCGTTCTAGTGCTATTTTAGTTATTTTCGTTTAGTTGTTACGTTCATGTATTTTCATTTTTCGTATTATTGTGTTCACCTATTGCGATTTTTTTTAGTAGTCCGGCACGTGAAATTGACCACCTCACGTGAACCTAAATGAAATGGTCCGACATGGAGTGAGCGGAGAGGTACGAAGTGCTTCTTTTGTTTATGACTTGCTTAAAAAATAATACTAAATCACAATATTATTTGAGAGGAGAAATTTTCACAAACATGGGCTGCCCTAAGTTGGCTTTGGGAAAGACTGTAAGAAATAGCGTTTTTTTCTTTCGGTAATCCCAGCCGCTAGCTTCTCTGCCTCGCTTCTTTCCTACCTCATGCAAGACGCCGAGCGCTAGCTCCTGCTCCGACCGCCACACCCTTCCAGATGCCCGAGATGCCCGAGATGCCCGAGCTTGCCGCTCCTTTCCAGCCGCTGATTCTTCACCGCCTTCTGCTCCGACCACCGCACTAGCTGCCGATTTCCCTGGACCCATCCGGCGGTTTCGTTCTTCCTGCACCAAGTTTTGAAGCCGCACATCCTCCCTGCTGTGACTACGCCCTCGAGTTTCGAGGCCGCCCTCCAGTTCACTCTGCATCTCCTCTAACCACTGTTTCCGGCCTTCGACCCCCAACCATCTTCTTCCTCCATCGTCTCCAACTACCGTTGTTTGCTGCCGCTGCTCGCCCTACCGTGACTGCACCAAGAAGAGATCAGTACCACGCTGTTAGGGCATCCCGGTGAGATCTTCCCTTTCTCCTCTCCTCAATCTCATTACTAGTGGTTTATTATTATAGTTTCAACAAGTATTGTCATTTTCAAGTGTAACGCACCCACCATTGCAATCATACCTTGTCGTTATTTTTTTTAATTGTGTTTATTCTCATGTTTAGATTGTGAAATTGCCGGTTGCTTTGGAAGATGAAAAATTTGTTTTATTCGTCAAGAGGTGGTGTTGCTACTTTAATATAATCTTAATCTTTGGGCCAAGTTTCGCTCTAGTTAAATTTAAAGTTTCGCGAAGCGTCAGTTTACATCAACACCCCATGCAACTCGTCTAACAATTCTTCAATTAGCGGAATTGGAAATTTGTTTTTGATAGTATGATGGTTCATTTGTCTGTAATCCGATAAAATTTTAGGTGTGTTTCTCCCATCTAAGATCACGGTGGGAGTGCGCATCAAACCGTTGATTCCTGAAAAAACAACATGGGTCAAAATACTGATAATACTGACAATACTGACAGTATTTTTAGAATACTGCAGTATTCTGTGAAAACAACTCAGCAGTCCCCATCTAAAACTAGGTGGGAGAAACACACCTAATTTTTTTCGATCTACACAAAGGCGCCACGTTTCGTCATCTTTCTTCACTAATACCAAGGTGAGGCGTATGGGCCGTATGGAGAATTGTCCCGGTTGCTATTAATTTATGAGTCAATTTTTAATCACCTCTTTTTGCAATAACAGAACAATATGGCCGATTGTTCATCTCTTCGGAACCCCCCTTGAGGGGAATACGATGGTCCTAAACTCGTGGCGGTGGCAACCCGGTGGGGTCCGCAAACAAGGCGAAAAACTCCTCCAAGACTTCTTATAGCTGACCTGCTTCTTCTTGGTGTAACTTGGGTCTTGAGAGGACAAGTGGGGGAGTATTCACCCTCATGTGCCCACCTTCTCGGTGTAAACTCCTGAATATTACAAAGGGCCGTCACGTGGAGTTGGCCCGGCTTCGCCAATAATTTCTGTGTCCGTTGTTGTTTCATCCAGGTACCCGCTAGATTCTTTGATCCTCATAGAGATATTTGCTTTCCTTGACTTGTGAAATCCATTGTTAAGTTGTTGAAATTGGATGACCCCTAACGAAACAAGTCATTGGATTCCTAGCACCACTCCACAACCTCCTAAGGGGAGGGGTAACATATCTCCTGCAAATACAACGCCCTGCATATGTCAGCAAAAACCAGCCACCTTGTGCGAGCTGGATAGGCCCTTTCCATCGACAACCGCCACACTGAAGGAAGGATTGGGTGTCAACTTACACTGCAGTCGTGTGGCGGTGGAACTGTCCGAGAAATTATGGGTACTCCACTGCTCCCGGAATCAATCAAGATATTAATGGGCTGTCCTTGATACGATGCTATAACTCACATCGTGTAAAAGTGAGGGATGCCCGTCAACGCGTGCACTGATAATTGAGGTGTTTGCTGATCCTCTTCCTGTTTTTCATACATCTGAATTTCCTCTTCTATTTCATTCTCACCTCCTTCCTCTTCTTCCGGCAATAACTCTAGCACATACGAATGCCGCCTCTCCAAGCATTTGTGCCTCGACGCAAACTTGCCATTGCACCAAAAACAGAGCCACCTCCGACGCTTCTCATCCATCTCTGTTGAGGTGAGCTTCCAACCCTGCCTGGGTCTCTCCGATTAGGCTGCGGCCGCGAGCGACATTGATGGCGAAGGCAATGTGATCGTTTTTGTTGGAAATCTGAATGAAATGTCGGGTGCCTTAGCATACCTGTTGTGCCAAACAGGGGAAGGTGTCGCTCCTGCCCCTAATTTCTTGCTTCCCAGAGCATCCCTCTGCTCTTGCAACCTGGCGAGTGAGAAGAGTTCCAGTAAAGTCTTGGGTTGGAACATACACATCCCATACCTGATTTCTTCTTTAAGGCCCGCTAAACAAAACTAACTGCATGCTCCTCAGGATTGTTGACTCGTTGCAGAAGAAGATCAAACTCATAGAGGTACGCTTGAACCGAGGCTTGTTGTCGTAGGTTCTCGAACTCGCCCATCTGGTCATCAACCAAGATTGAGCCGAAACAGCTATGCAAAGCTTGATAGTACTCCTTCCAGCTCGGACACTCTCGTGTGAACCGACCTTTCGTATAGATTTGATGCCAGTAGAGAGCCTTTCCTTCCAAATGGATGGAGGCCATCTTCATTCTGAGACTAGGCGGAGTGCCATCAATTTCAAAAAATGTTCGCACTTGTATGCCTCAAGCAGTCCGTCGCCATCAAATCGAGGAACTCAATGCGGCCTAATCTTCCAGCCATGGGTGAGGCATGATGGGGCATGCGAACTTCCGGGGGTGAAGCAAAGTCCCACTGACTCCCCCGAGCGATCCGCGCGCAGAGTTGCAAACATCGCCCGGACTTCATCCAATGCCTTGCTTTGTTGGCTTTTGATCATAGCTTGGACCTCCTCCAGCGTGCGCTGATGTCGGTCAGAGTGTGCTTGCAGAGATTTCGCCATTTCTTCCTGATGTTGTTTGAGTGCCTCCACGTCATTCTGGAGATCCTTGGACCGGTTACCGTCAGAGGTAGGCATGGCTGGGAAACGGGTCGCAGGAGACCGCTATGATACCAGTGATACAATGCTTCCCAAGGGAGGGTAGCCAAATGCCAGGAAAAAATAACAAAACCCACACAAATCTTAAAAATAGCTGAGATTAAGAGCTCACACAACCCCAATCCAAAACAGATAAACAGAGACACGCAATAGAAATCTACCTCCAGGAAGGTTACGGTCACCTTCAGGATGGAGAGCCACAGTTAGCAGACCAAGGCAAAAGAGTCATTCCTCACCTCAGCCGCATGCACACAAGAGTTCTTACAAAAGATAGGTACGATAATTAGGGCACAACAAGAGTAGTTATACTAATAAGCAAAAAGACGAAACTTCCCTCCATCACTCAAATTTGTCTTCGCTGCCAGCAATCCCATTTGGCAGTAACCCTTATATTTCTAGTGCAGTGCTTCGTTTTTGTTGGGGTGTTTGGCTTAAATCACGAAGTTTGGGGGGTTTGGAGATAGCCTTGAATCAATCCCATTTGGCAGTAACCCTTACATTTCTATTGCAGTGCTTCATTTTTGTTGGGGTGTTTGGCTTAAATCATGAAGTTTGGGTGGTTTGGAGATAGCCTTGAATCAATTTGATTTCAGCATGCACTTTTGCCATATTTCATGAGTAATTTTTTTTATGTAATTTTTTGTTTTGCCAACAGGGAAAAAATCCTGCATCCATTACTGTTTGGGAGTCCTCCCCCATCTGCACTCTCCACCGTGCTTTCCTCGTGCAATCCACGCTTTTGGCCACCAAAGCCTTTTTCTTCCTAGCTCTCACTAATCAGGGAAGAGTTTCTGGTATTCTTCCCCTTCTCTTCTTGATTAATGATATTATTGTATGAATTTTGATTCTGTTTCCTATTCTTCATTTGCACTGTTTTGTTCTTTTATTTACTTTCTTATGTTTGATATAATTCTTGGATTTTCCCTATATAGTTGCACGACAATTCACCAAGCATCAATGTCAATAGCTTCGCAACTCCAGGTGATCAAGTCACTTAGTAAGGGGAAAGAGGATCCAATCCATAGGCCTCTTACTCGTCCTTCGGTCCTCTTCGGCCCCAAGGAGGCCGCTGATATCGACCTCAGATCGATTTTCCCGTTAGCACAGTCCGGTAATCATCCTTTATCTCATCGGTTTCTCCCCAGCCGCATTACCAAAAAAATTGACATTCTTAAACTCTATTTCAGGTCTGGATGCTCTTATCGAGGCGGATGACCGATTCTCGATCTATAAAACAACTCTTTTTAGCCATGCCACCCTTGACATAAACAGGGAGAAGATGCCTCCCAAAGAAGAGGAGAAGCTGAACAAGTCGATATGCTCCTATCTGCAGCTGCTCGCCGGGCATTTGCATCTTCCCGCCTCCCTCAGGACGTTGGAGTATCTCATCCGTAGATATCAGTATGTTTTCTTCTTGGGCAATGATTTTTCAGATTACTCAGGTATTTATAACAATTGAACACTGCAGAATACATATTTTCAACGTTGAGGAGCTTGTTCTATGTGCGCTACCTTATCATGATACTCAGTCCTTCGTTCGAATCGTCCAATTGCTGGATTTTGGGTGAGGAACCTTGGATGTTACTCCATTTTTTTCTCATTTCCTATCTAAATTTGTGTTTTTTTAAAAATAATAACACAGTAACAAAAAGTGGGCTTTTTTGGAGGGTGTGAAAACATCTGGTGCCCCACCTCCAAGAAAGGTTATTGTGAATCAGTGTGTTCGTGATAAAGGTGTTTTGGAGGCTTTATGCAACTATGTAAGCATCCTTACGTGTAATTGTTGATGCTTTTTAAGCAGGATTTGAGATAGATGAGACCTTATATTTCTTTTTATTTTGCCAGGCATCACCAATGAAAGGTTTCCAGCATTCGAGACCAGTGATTTGCTTTTGTACTGCAGTTACTGTGGATGTTCTTGGCTCTATTCCGAAGCTTGATACTGATATGCTACAAAGGATTCTGACATTTGTATTCAATGGGCTTAATCCTACTATTTCTGGAATTCCAGATCATGGCGTGAGTTATACTGTTTTAGATTGTGTATGGGAATCAATTTTGTTTATCTTTTTTCTCAAATGTTTTTTCTCTTTCATAAATCCTTATGCTAGCTAATATAATACTGGTGCATAATAATTCTCAGACGCAAAAATAATCAATCAGGACGTGTAATCAAATTAATTTACTTTTACTTGATATCTTAGCTAAGTGCCGAAAAATGCAACACTTTGGATTACATGGGGACTAGCCGACTACACATTAAGACTGACAATTTTTGCTTGGTTTTACTTCTTGGAAGTCTTTTTCACTTTTTTTCGTAATGAGAAAACCTATTGTGGAATGAAATTTTAGTTGACTGGAGCAATACATATCAAGTATCCTCCTTAAAGCATGTAAAAACTTCAGGATGATTGATGATATAAGACAAAATTGTTTTGGAAATTTGATTATGGGCAAATAAGGTTGATTTTGGTTGTTTTAACTTTTTGATCTAAAGGTAGAAGCTCAAAATGGCGTTTGTTTTAACTCTTTGACTGACAATTTTAGCTTGGTTTTACTTCTTGGAAGTCTTTTTCACTTTTTTCGTAATGAGAAAACCTATTGTGGAATGAAATTTTAGTTGACTGGAGCAATACATATCAAGTATCCTCCTTAAAGCATGTAAAAACTTCAGGATGATTGATGATATAAGACAAAATTGTTTTGGAAATTTGATTATGGGCAAATAAGGTTGATTGTGGTTGTTTTAACTCTTTGATCTAAAGGTAGAAGGTCAAAATGGCGTTTGTTCATAGTCATAAGGCCTATTGTTGGGATTAAAAATGAAGCCACCAGGAGTCAGTTGAATATACACGTTTTATTTCAAGTTTTATTCCCCCGCTGCTTATTTCACGTGATATGTCACGTGTATTGTATCCTATATATATGTATGCTTGGACCGAATTAGGGCAACTTAATAAAATTTCTTTCAATTCTACTTGGTATCAGAGCTAACCACGCGATCCCGCCTCCGCCGCGCTTCCGCAGCGTTCAATCTCATCCCACTTTTGCCTCCGTCGCTGGTTCCGTCACACCTCCCGCGTTTCATTCCGACGTCCGCCTCTTCCGCCGATCTCCAGCGCCGACCTCCTCTCCTAGTTGCACCGTCCGCCGTTCGCTCCTAGGTCTTCCAGTGCACCTTTTCCTTCGCTCTTCCAGCACCGCCTCTAGCGCTTAGGGCTTTCAGCGGCGTCGCTTCTTTCTTTTCCAGCAGCTTCAGCGCGTTTCCCCCCCGGTATTCCGGTCGGCCCTTTGTCTCCGACCGTTTTGTCCTCCATGGGGACTGCTGGAGACATTGTGGTCTCATCCTTCGGTGTCCTCTTTGACGATGCGATCTAAGGGACACTCGTAGGATGTGGTTTCTTTCGTTTTTGAGTTCTTCGTCTTGCTAGTTTCCTCCAGACGGTCATAGATAGGAGATTCCTCCAAAATCTCATCGTCTCCCCACATTGGTCCCCTCACCGGTCCCTCTACCAATTCTCCTCGGAGCCACGACTAATCTGGCTCTTTAAAGATCATTACTGTTGCCTTGGATGACACAAATTTTCTTGAATGGTCCCGGGCGACACAATATGCTATTCGAAGTCACCAGTTATATGGACATATTGATGGTACCACTGTTGAGTCACCACGTACCGATCCCTCATGGAGAAAATGGGATGCGGACAATTCCTTGGTTGTCTCGTGGTTATTTCACTCTATGTTCCTTCAGGTGTATCACAACTTCATGCTTCTAGATTCTGCTCATGAAATTTGGAAACGGGCCCGTGACACCTACTCTCAGGCAGACAGTTCGACGCAGATTTATGAGCTCACTCGCCGTGTTTTGGAGCTGAAGCAGAGAACTATGTCTGTCTCTGCCTACAACTCTGAGTTTTAATGTCTGTATCAGGAACTGGATTACTTCAACACCTTTACCACTGCTTGAACTGTCGATGCGTAGGCTCTTCAGAAGGATAAAAACCGTTTTCAGGTTCACATCTTTCTTATGGGGCTCAATATGGGGTTTGATGCAGTTCGCTTGCATGTCCACCGCGAGCCTCTTCCCTCTCTTCGGGAGCCTTTAGTATGCTCCTCAGTGATGAGAATCGTTGCCGCTCTCTTGGTTCCTCTATTGACCACTTTGCTCTTGCTGGGATTGCTCGAGGACCTCCTCCTTTATGCAGCCAGTGTGGGAAGAAAAGACATACTAAGGACATTTACTTTCGTCTATACCCTCATCTTGCTCCCTCTGGCCGGGGTTCTGGTGCTCGTGGGAGAGGTGTTCACCGTGTTGGTGGTCGTTAGGCTGGTGCCCACACACAGTATTCTGCGCATTCGACTGAGGTTTATGAGGACAACTCTGGGGGCCTTTCTGCTATGGATTAGAGGTCTTTCGCCATATGTTGTGTTCCAATTCTGACTCTACATGGGCTGATTCCACTGCCTCGTTTGCTACTTCAAGTATCTCCAGTGCTTATGCTGTGTCTTCATCCCCTTCCTAGTGGATCATCGACTCGGGTGCGACGGATCACATGACTGGCTCTGCCTCAGGTTTTACCTCCTATACTCCTCTCTTTGGTCGTGATAAAGTTATTGCTGTCAATGGTTCACTTTCTTCTATTGCTGGCAAAAGAAACCGTTGCCCGTTCTCGCGACCTACCTCTGTCTTCGGTTTTGCACGTCCCTTCGTTTCCTCACATTCTTATTTCCATTAGCCATTTAACTGCTTCTTTAAAATGCTCCGTATCCTTTTTTCCTGATGTTTGTGTGTTTCAGGATCTGGATACGAAGCAGATGTTTGGTAGTGGTAAGAACGTTTGCGGGCTGTACTTGCTGAACCAGTCATTATCTCCCAGTGCTCTCTCCACCACAAGTGCTCCGATTTTACATGACATTCGACACTGACATCTGCGTCTTGGCCACCCTTCTACTTTATATCGTACCCAACTATTTCCTGCTTCCAGTTGTTTAATTAAATCGTTTACTTGTGATACATGTAAACTCTCAAAACATGTTCGTCATAGTCTCTGTCATGTTTCTTTTCTTAGTTCCTGTCCTTCTGATGTTATACATTCTGATGTTTGGGGTCCCTCTCCCGTGTTTTCTTTATCTGACTATAAATGGTTTGTTACATTTATTGGTTGTCATTCTCGTACTACTTGGCAGTATTTGTTAAAAAGGAAGAGTGACATGCTTACTTGCTTTCAGTTCTTTCATCAAATGACTATGACGCAGTTTAATGACATAATTTGTGTGCTTCGTAGTAATAATGGTGTGAAGTATGATGATCGGGGAGCGTTTGGTGTCTATCTTCCCGAACATTTTATTATTCACAAAACTACATGTGTCCACACTTTTACTCAAAATGATATAGCTGAACGGAAAAATAGACACTTATTGGAGGTTACTTGGTGTTTGTTAATTGCCATGAACCTTCCTAAGTCCTATTGGGATGCTGCGGTTTTGACTGCGACTCATCTCATTAATCGTCTACCGTCTCGCTCCCTTCCCTACAATACGCCCCTCTTCCGTTTAGCCAAGAAACACATTGTCCACACCTCTCACATCGCTCCTCGCATCTTTAGTTTAGTTTGCTTTGTTCTTGTTCATACCACACATCGCGATAAATTGGATGCCCGCTCCCTCAGATGTGTTTTTGTGGGTTATTCTCCTACCACCAAAGGGTATAGGTGTTATCACCCTCCTACACGTCGCTATTACTGCATGTTGTTGTTACTTTTCGTGAGGGGGAGTCTTATTTTGGTCCTCGTCAGGGGGAGACGAGTAGTAACAGTGACGGGACCATCAACTCTCCTCTCCCAATTGTTGCTTCTCCTTATATTCCCCCTCCTTCTGTTCTTAGTTCACCCAGTACTGCTTCTGTTCCTCCCATTTCCATTCCTCCTATATTATATACATACTCTCGCAGACCTCTACTCTAGATTCAGATGATGACCTCCATGTACCCCTCGCTCGTCTTAAAGTAATACTGGTAGCACCAAACATCCCATTGCCAATTACATTTCTTACCATCACCTCTCTCAGGCTCACAGAGCTTTTATCTTATCTCTTTCCTCTATTGTGATTCTTAAGACCTGACAGAAGGCTGTGTTGTGGGCCGCTCTTTCACGGGCCAGCATATGTTAATCCCGCTGGTCGAGCCACACAACATGGGCTGCGGCCCAGCACACCCAAACCCTTCTCAACCTGTGTTCTCGGCGCTGCGGGTTGTTGAGGCGGGGGCTCGATCCTCCGACCTCCTTGATGTAAGCTTTTAACGCTTGCTCACACCACCAACTGATCCGCGGTTCAGTTGGTGATGTGAGCTTGCGTTAAAAGATTACATCAAGGAGGTCGGGGGATTGAGCCCCCGCCTCAACACCCCGCAGTACCGAGAACACGCGCTGAGAAGGGTTGGGTGTGCTGGGCCGCGACCCATACTGTGTGGCTTGACCGGCGGGATTAACAGATGCTGGTCTGTGAGAGAGCTGCCTACAACAGGCTGTTCAGATACCTGAGTGGAAACATGTTATGGAAGAAGAAATGTGTGCCTTAGAAAAAAATGGAGCATGACGGCTTGCATGTCTTCCCCCCGGGAAGCGAATAGTTGGTTCACGCTGGATTTTCACTGTTAAGCAGAATTAAGATGGGGGCGGTAGAGCGGCATAAAGCACGCTTGGTCGCTCAAGGGTATACTCAAACCCAAGGAATTGAATACCAAGAAATCTTTGCCATTGTTGCAAAGATGAATTTTATTCGCGTGATTCTCTCTTGTGTTGTTTGTCTTGGTAGGAGTTACTACAACTTGATGTCAAAAATGGGTTCATGCATGGTGATCTGGAAGAAGAAGTCTACATGACCATCCCTCCTGGCTTTACCAAAGAAGGGTCCAATGGAAAGGCCTGCCGTCTATAGAAATCCCTATATGGCCTGAAACAGTCCTCTAGAGCTTGGTTTGGACGATTTAACAAAATCCTGCTTCAACTAGTCCTATACTCAAGGACAAGCTGATCATACTCTCTTTATCAAGAGGAGAGGAGCTTAAGTATCAGTACTTATTGTATACACGGATGACATCATCATTATAGAAGATGACCTAGAGGAAATCACGCACTTGAAAGAACAATTGGGCAAAGAATTTGAATTCAAAGATCCGGGGAAGTTGAAATACTTCTTGGGAATTGAAGTAGTAAGGTCTCGTCAGAGAATCTTCATCTCTCAGAGAAAGTATACCCTTTTTCTTCTGGAGGAAACTAGTATGCTTGAATGTGCTCCCGTGGATACATCTATTGAGGCTAATCACAAGATTAATGCTGATACTAGTATGGAGAAAATTGATGTTTTAAGGTACCAACGATTGGTTGGGAGACTCATATACTTGTCTCATACTCGCCCTGATATTACATATGTCCTGTGTCCTAAGTAGATTCATGCACTCTCCCACAATTCGCCATCAGCAGACTGTATATCGGGTATTGAAATACCTCAAGAAGTATCTAGGATGTGAGAGTCTGTTCTCTGCAAACCAATCTTTGGAAATTGAAGTGTTTACAGATGCTGATTGGGCTGGCAGTCAAGACGATAAAAAGTCTACTACCGAATATTGCTCGTTTGTGGGTGAAAATCTTGTATCTTGGAAGATCAAGAAACAAAATGTTGTTACTCGCTAAGTGCCAAAGCAGAGTATAAGGCTATGACGCAATGAGTATGTGAGGGGTTGTGGTTGAAGACAATTCTCAAAGGTATGAGTCTCCAGGTGAACAAACCAATTACTATCTATTGCGACAACAAAACTTCCATCAGTATTGTTCACAATCCGGTTCAACATGATAGGACAAAACATGTTGAAGTTGACAGACCTTTCATCAAAGATTACCTAAACAAGGGAAATATGTGTGCTCTGTTCGTTAATTCGTACGATCAACTAGCCAATGTCTTCACCAAGGGGTTAAACTATGACAACTTCATGAACGATACAGTCAAGTTGGGGATGATCGATATATATATTCCCAACTTGAGGGAGAGAATTGAATATACGCTTAGGCAACCACGGTCATGGCTCCGTAGTATCCCTGTTACCCCGCATCTCCGCCTCCGACCACTCCTCCGGCGGCCTCCGAGCGAGGCCCATAACAACTTGGTATCAGAGGCCTTGGTCCTCCCTCCACAACGAGAGCTTCTACTTCTAGCTCCAGCGTTTTTACTCCCACCAACAACCTTGTTTCCTTCTCCAGCCGCAACCCCGCAACTGTCCTTTCGGGTCGCAGTTTTCGCCGAACCAGACGACATCTTCTCCAGCAACGAGCGTCTCGTCGTCGACGCTGCCTCTGTGCGGCTTCTTCCGCTCTTCCGACAACGAACGTGTGCCTCTCCCATCTCGGACTAGCGCCGATTCAGACGACAGCAGTGACAGTCTCTCCTGCTACTTCCTTGCACCCAACACCCTTGTCCAGGGTCGGCGTGACTTCCGCCATCTGCGACAGTGTTATGATCCGGACAACTCACCTCTTCATGTTTATCCAACAGATATCACTTCAGCACGTGGCATCATCATTTCTGTAATAATGTTTTAGCCAAGTTTTGAATAAGAATTCTGTGCTCCGTTTTTTTCTCTCTCTTTTCTCTCTCTCTTCTCTCTCTCTCTCCCACTCCTTCCTCTCCCTCTCTTCGTTTCTTTTAATTTACGGCGGCCGTCCGCCGCCGCCTTGGGTTATAACATTTTGGTGCTCTCGTTCCTGACCTCTCCTTCCCGATGGCGGATCATACTAGATGGACACCCAACATTTAGTTCAAGAATTGTAGACCACAATACAGACAAAAAAAGAAGACACCACGCGACAAATTACCGATCTACGGGACGACTTGTATGCCAAAGAAGCAGTTCTAATTCAACAAATTGTCGACACACGCAACGAATCTTCTGACAAGATCGACACATTTAGAAATGACATGATGACCCAGTTCAAGAACGTCCAACAAACTCTTGAGCAATTGATTTCGCGGCCAGTTTTCCCGAAAACAGGCCACTCATCATCCCCAAACAGAGTTCTTGGTCCTGCGCCGAACACTACACATACCCAGGTAGTTTAGTCCCCTGCCTCATCGGATTTTAAAATTCAATGTCCCCGTTTTAGCGATGGTGACCCTACGGATTGCCTGTACAATTTACATCTTTACTTTCAATTTCATAAGACCAGCCCCCGTGATTACCTCCTACTTGCTGCGTGCCATCTTGATCGGCCATCATCTAGGGGGTATCAAGCCACAATGTGTGAACAACCGAATATTACATTCCAATCATTTGTCGATGCACTCACTAAACGTTTTGGCCTGTCTTCTTATGACGACCCGGCGGAAAAAATAGTTAAACTACAACAAACTACCACTGTTTTAGATTATAAAACTCAATTTGAAGAATTCTTAACTCACATTCCTGGTCTCTCCTCATCTTTTATTTCCAGCGTTTTTTGTTTCCAGTCTTAAATTGAGTATTAGAAGCATAGTTAAAATGCAACGCCCAACCGATCTTCACACCGCTTTTGCGTTAGCTCGAATGGTAGAAGATCAAGAAATTGAAAATAACAACACAACAGCTGTTCCCGCTCTCCTTGACTACCCTAAATCTGTCCCAATGAATGATATCACTGTTACATGACAATTACCTCGTTTATAGTGGCATCCACCAAACCATAACATCACACAAACACAACCTAAAACATTTACTCAACCAAAATATCCTATCCGAAAATTGTCCGCAACCGAACGACGGAGACGCCGAGATTTAGGATTATGTTACAGCTGCGATGACAAATATACCTTCGGCCACAAATGTAAGGGATCGGGTACCCTGCTATATTTCCAGGGTAGAATGAACCAGAAGAACACGAGGACACCATAGAGGAACCAATACAGGAGGCAGTGGATAATAATGGATCTGTTTGTTTTTATGCACTCACCGGCGAACCTCCCGGTCATTGCCTTTGGTTAACCTCGTACATACTTAACCAACCTTTAGAGACACTTATTGACAGTGGCAGCTCACACAGTTTTATCTCTGATCGAATGGCTATGTTCTTATACCTCCTAGTATTATCAATTCAACCTTTCCATGTTTTTATGGGTAATGGGATGTCAGTCACGTGCCAAGGCAAGTGCATTGATGTCAACTTGCTCATTCAAACTAATACATATAAATTACATTTATTTGTTCTTCCTCTTCATGGCACCGATCTCGTACTAGGAGTACGATGGCTCCGGTCATTAGGACCAGTAACCACCGATTACTCAACTCTTCCGATATCTTATGAGACTGAACATGGTCCAGTTAAGTTACAAGGACAGGTGACTGTCCCAGAGAAATCAGTTTCATCATCGCAAGTATCAAGACTAATGTCACTGCAGGCCTCAACACTATGTGTCCCGACATCCGAACTCTCGCCACCCACGCACAAGGTCAATAAGGAGTTAGAATTCGATCAAACTTTACCCATCCGTTTTCAAAAACTTTTATATTCTTTTAGAAAACTATTTCAAGAGCCCACGACACTACCACCATGGCGAGGAATTGACCACACAATTCCTTTAATACCAAACCATAAACCGGTTAATGTTCGCCCATATAGGTACCCCCATTTTCAAAAAAAAAATGAAATAGAACGATTTATACTGGAAATGTTACAAGCTGGTCACATTCGACCCAGCACTTCCACTTTTAGTTCACCCGTGATTTTAGTAAAGAAAAAAGATGACACATGGAGATTGTGTCGACTATCGAATTTTAAATAATATAACTATTAAAGACCGTTTTCCCATACCCACCATAGTTGAATTACCAGATGAATTATTTCATGCTAGATATTTTTCAAAACTGGACTTGTGATCCGGCTACCACCAAATACGGATGGAGGAGTCGGATATTCACAAAATGGCATTTAGAACTCACCATGGTCATTACGAGTTCACCGTCATGCGATTCGGCCTTACGAATGCCCCATTTACGTTTCAAGCATTAATGAATTCGATTTTTCAACCATACTTACGAAAATTCATCGTCGTGTTCTTTGACGATACACTTATCTTCAGCACCACAGAAAATGAACATTTTACGGACCCTTCCAACCATCTGCAGACTGATGGTCTGACCGAATGCACTAACAGATGTTTACAACAATTTTTAAGACTCTATACACATGACCAACCAAAAAAATGGGCTTACTATTTAAGCTTTGCTGAATTTCATTTCAATACTACGCTTAACACCTCGACCGACATGTCTCCTTTTGAGGCCATGTACTGTCGACCTCCCCCTGAGTTTTTGACTTTTTGTGAAGGTAGTACGAAAATTGAAGCTGTGGAGCTTACCTTGCGCACCAGGGAGGAAATACTACAACAACTAAGGGAGAATTTGCAGCGCTCTCAACAACGTATGAAAATGAACGCAGACAAAAAAAGAACAGACAAAAGGTTCCAAGTGAATGACTGGGTGCTATTGAAATTACATCCATACCGACAACTTACGCTCCACATAAAGCAATGCAGAAAGCTGTCCCTCCGCTATTACGGACCCTTCCAGGTGTTGAAAGTCGTGGGGGAAACAACTTATAGATTACAGCTACCTGAGGGATGTAAAATACATCCCGTGTTTCACGTTTCTCTGCTCAAACCCTACCAACAAAAAGAGGAGAAACACAGTACACCCCTGCCGACGAGCAGTTACAACAATATGCCCATACATATTCCGTTAGCCATCATCAGCTTGAGACAGATTGTTAGGAACAACCAGAATATTTTAAGGGTTGGTCCAGTGAAAGGATCTTCCACCCGAAGATAGCACATGGGAAGACCTAGACTTGCTACCGGTGGATCTACAGAAACTAGTCCGGGAAGGCAGTATTACTACCGGAGACGACCTTACCGACGCCCTCACTCCCGGTTGGCTACTTAAAAACAAACGATCTAAACTTGCACGAAAATGAGCAAAGCAGAAATCAAAAAGCATCTCACCGATCGACTCCTTCCAGGATAGAACTAGAAGCAGGAACACTCCAAGCTCAATCGCCAACAACTAGAGCAGTAGAAGTTTACCTTCCGTGACTCGGGAAGACGGATCCGACATGTTTAGCACCAGAATACATCTTATCCAAGCCTCCAAGGTCCTTATCTCGCTCCCGACGCCGTCTCGTCACTGTAGAAAACCCTAAACTTCCAGCAACCTAAGAAGATGGGAAGAAACGATGAGGACATCGCTTTTAAAGGACAGAAGTATTGTTATGATCCGGACATCTCACCTCTTCATGTTTATCCAACGGATATCACTTCAGTACGTGGCATCATCATATCAAGGCGGTGAGATAATCCACGGCAGAAAAGCAAACACATGGCGACATCATGGGGCAGGAGTACTTAATTGTAATAATCTGGATGTAATTAATTAACGGGCAGCTGAGGAGGTTATATAAACCTCATTTCTGTAATAATGTTTTAGCCAAGTTTTGAATAAGAATTCTATGCTCCGTCTTTCTCTCTCTTCTTCTCTCTCTCTCTCCCACTCCTTCCTCTCCCTCTCTTCGTTTCTTTTGATTTCCGGCGGCCGTCCGCCGCCGCCTTAGGTTATAACAGGCAGCCCCTGCAATACCTGAGACGTTGCCGCGTGCGCCCACCGATCTTTTTCATCGATCCCAGCCTTGCACATCAAGACCTTCCTCGAGCCCAGCGCGCCGCGACTTTCGCCAGTTCCCAACCAACTCCTGCGACCGACTCTGACTTTTTTGCTTCTTTTTCTTGTTATCGAGCCCCACTGCCCCGTTTACATCCCTCCACCCCGCTAGATTTAACTTTTCTTAATCCCTCCCCTGCTTTCCTGCCCCCTCAATCAGATTTTCTTTTATCTTATTTTTTTCTCTGACCCACTGCTGCCAACCACCTTCATTAATACCAATCCTTTGTTTTTACCTCACGGACAGTAACCTTGTTTTATTTATTCTGGTGGACTGCCCTACCACATTCATTACTCCTTGCAGTTTTACTTCTCTATTATTATTATTATTATTATTATTTTACTAAGCCTATTCATATCAAGCCCACTAATCTGTCAACCATCTAATTGATTACTGTTTTAGTAATGAATTCACTTTATTTTTATCCTGACAATGATATCGGCCTCAACCACACCTTATGATTTCGAGGAGACTCGACTCGCTCACGAGATACATAGTCTCGACGCCGCCATCCAAAACCTCTTTGAAGACATGTTGCTAAAGTGAACAGCTGCTCACCATTCCACCGCCGCCACAATACCATGCCCTCTCCACTCCGCCACTGATGCCAGTTATTGCCTTGTTAGCCCTGGCTCCACTTGCCCCGATCAACTCGCCACTTCTTTTGCCGACACTTGCTTCGCCGACCCCGAGGGTTCCGTTCCTGCCTCCGACCACCTCATCGCCTTCTGATCCGTTCCTTTTGCCGGTCGTCGCTTCTTCGACCTACGTGCTGTTGCTGCTCGTCACCGACCCCCCAACCTTGCCGAAACCATTACTTCTGTCGCTCGTCTTCCCAACGGCGCCGCCGCAACTCATTGCCGCCGCCGCCGTCGCTACGCTCTATTATGCATTGTTCTGGCGAGAGATCAAGCTACCAGATGATTCAGTCACCAATTGGAGTTTGAGCTTGAGGGCAAACTCGATTTCAAGGGCGAATGAGATGTTACAGATCGGTTTTGGATCCTCAGTCATTTATTATATTATGTTACTATTATGTTGTCTTGTGTTTTTATTAGGAGTTAAGTCGCAGTCATGTCGTATTTTAGTGTCTCATGTGCATTTACAATCATGTCCCTGGGTCGTATTTTAGACCCTCGATCTTGTACTAAGGAAGGAATGAAAGAATCTAATTCCCATTTTTGAGTGTGAGGTCTTGTTAGCTCTCCCCTCCAACGAGCAAGCCCCGCTTAGGCAGCTGCGGTCATGGCTCTGTAGTATCTCCGTTACCCCGCATCTCCGCCTCCGACCACTCCTCCGGCGGCCTCCGAGCGAGGCCCATAACACAATCTCAGAAGCATAATTTATTTATGGAAACCCTCACATCCATCCTTGTTTCTCACCAAATAGCGAATTAAATGAAAATACGTAAAAGTAGCACTTATAATTTTATGGACAACTTGAGAAAATATGGGTGAGAAATCTTGGTTGGGATGTGGATACAAATTCGTCACCAAGTAATGTAAGACCACGTCTTCACGCCCAAGAATACATGCGGTTGAATACCAAATAATGAGGGAGAATTGCTTATATGTGTCATCACACCCATTCTCCCCACAATACAAATTATATTTACCTTAATTGCTAACTCCCTCCCCAAGGTTTTAAATATGATTATCAAATTTAAATATTACAAAACAAAACCCTTGATGTTTTTAATACAAAACAAAATATAAAACTTTATAAAAAGACCCGTAATCAACAAACAAATTTGATGTGAAGTTATTGGACCAATAAAACATTGCCGAATTTGTTCTAAGGGTGCTTGATGCAGATTCCCTGTGCCATCAAATGTACTGCAATGCTCCACCACCACCTTCAAAATATTTCATAGAGAGCTCCTTTTTCTCTGAGTTCTTCTGGAGCTGCAAACACCTTCTTTGTCTCCAAAATAATTAGAAAGCCTTTAATCATTTTCATTTATGCCGTTCGATGCTTTCTTTAGCCAATTCTACTACGCCACTGTATCAGATCCTTTTATTTTTTTGTAGCCTGTTAAATTAATTTTCTTTTCTTTCTCATTCTTTACTCTTCAGTTGACGATGGGATTCATTTTTGTCGTGGATTTAAATTAAAGCTTCTACAAATGTATTTTTTTCAGTTTTTTTTACAAGTGCCGTGTTTACCATGTTTCGTATTATTTTTTGCAGGCAGGTGCACTAATGATTGTGGGCCTGGTAGCAACTAGAACTACATTAGCATCTAAACTTGTCCAAAATATGATTTTGTTTATTGCACGATTTGCTCGACATGAGGCCAGCAAATCATCTGACTTACAAAGGCTTCGTCTTGCAGTTGTTGCTCTAGTTACCCTTGTGCAGGTAATGGTACAAATTTGTCCCTCTATTCAAATAGATTTGTTTTGTTTCTAGAAACAACCATTTATGATTAATGATATCAGGCAACACACCAAAGAATTAACATTGGAATGCTTCTAGAAATCAATTGAAAAGAATGCTGACATCTGATGCTATAAGGTGTTTGGTTGAAATCTAATTTTTATCTAAAAATTTGTATCTTATCTGAAGGGTTTGATTTATGATCTCCAAAGTAAATGAGATTTTTCCTAATATATTTCATCAATTAAATTATTCACTATGACATGTTTTTGTTTTATGACTACACTGACTTGGTTCTGAGATGGAGACTAGGGATTTACAATTTTTTTCTGCTTTCATTGATATCCTGGAAAAGCATAGAAACAAATTGAGAGATTTGGATTTAATATTTGTTGTTGGCAGGGCGATGCTACATCTATAATGTTTTTTTAATCACAAAAGAACTATAGTTAACTACTTATAATTTTGATCTTGAATGCAATGTTTTGTAATTGTTTAAGTTTTCTTTTTGTTTTAAAAGGTTGCTATTATCTTCACTTATATATACATAAACACACACACACACACATTGATTGTTTCCAGAGAACATACTTTTTTTCATAGGCCGTGATTCATTTTGAAATTGGCCAGAGAAGAACATGTTAACTGATGTTGAAGTGATGCAAAATGTTGTTGATACAGGACTTCTTATGGCCCTAAAGTTTCTAAATATTGATCTTTGATGAAGTGCATGAAATTTTAGCGAATTCATAGATTTTACAATTCACAAAACTTAAATAAACATAATCAAACAACTAATTGTTGCTTTTGATGGTAGTAAAATTATGAAGAAATCTTTTTGAGCCTGTTCATTTGGACATAATTGGAATTGATTTTTTAAATTGAGATTGGTTTGAATTCCATTTTTGTTGTTCAGCTAGACATGGAAGTGAGCATGCATAAATGAAAATAGTTATCTACTATTTTGAAGATAATTACTAGAGATCCAGTAATTGGATAAACTAACCGACACCTCGAATTGTTTCACAGTGATGGGAATATGCTTTATCTAAAATTTGAGGACTGTTCGAGAACTTTCTCTTTTTTATCCCCAATGGTCCAACGGAGATTGCAGGAGATCCTGCAATCAGATTGATTAACTGCCGCAACCAATAGTCTCAGAACAATAAGAAGTGGCTTCCCCAAATGTTTGATTGCAATTCCATTTGTTTTTTTTGACAATAATGACATGAAAACATTACCGGGGATTCGACCATCGAATTGATGAACTGTCGCCACCACCAATCTTGAAATGACTAGAATAAACCTCCTTTAGGATTATTCAACAATTTTCATGTTTTTGGGTGACAATGATTTAACATTGTTTTCCCAATATTCAAAAATTAGAATTAAGAACTATCAACACCATCAATCTTTGGACAATGAGAAGAAGCTTCCTTGAATTTTTTAGGACAATCTGATAATGTTTATTTTTTTTGGTGTGGCGGTCACCACCACCAGTTGCTTATTGTTAACTTTTTTGGCACTGAATCGAATCCATCAAATTGTAAAAATATAAAACATATTTTAGATTTAAATTGTTAAACATTATTTATTAATTTGATGAATGTCTTACATATATTTATGCATGCGATCTGTGGCCGGAATTATCAAATTCTTATATAGATCGGAAAGAGTTGGCTTTAGTTCAAAATAAATTTCATGGAGTTTGTTTTAAATTTCAATTCTGCCCTTCAAGCGCCCAAACAAAAAAAAACAAAATGAGAGTTGGAATTGTGATTGCAAGATTTAAATTCCGTCCGAACGAATGGACCCTCACTGATACTAATAATTTAATAGTCGTGTTAGAAGTAAGTTGTCAAAATTTAGAAGCATTAAAACCACATGTTTTAAAATCAAGCTATAATGAATATCTTAATTGTATCAAACATTGCGTAATTCAATTACTTGGAAACTAGAAAAACAAAAACAAAAAGTGACATAAGTAAGAGGCCATTAGTTTGACAAAGTTGTACCTCTCTTAAATATAAAAAGACAACTTCTCATGAAAATAGACTAGAAGGAATCTGTTATGGGCCTACACTAGTTAGTCTTAAATATTTTATGTATGTTTTATTTAAGTCATAATGTTACGAGTTGTTAGAGTCATTTGTATCTTTTAATTTTTAAGTAATTTGTACAAGTCCAAATGTTTAGACATTATGTTTTTGCCATTCTGTAATTCTATAAGATATTGATGCCTCTCTCTCCTGAGCTCATCTTGTTTATGGAGTCGCGATTTCGGCTCCGTAGTATCCGCCTCCGTCATCCCCGCCTTCAGATGCTCCTTCAACAACTAGCGTCATTCGACGGGTTTGCTCATAACAACTTCTTATTAGAGCACATCTGTTAGGGCACGGGAAAAGAGAGTGGGGGGTGGGGGTGGAGAAAATAGAGGGGAAGAGAGAAAAGGGGGAATTCAGATTTCCAATTACTTCCAAAGATACCCAAATACAATTGTTCTCCGGCTTATATAGTTGTCGGGCTCAACATAACGAAGCCAAAACATAAAGGATACCAATAATATAAAGGATACAATAACCCCACTCGACACATGTCGACTAGGCTGACATGTTGCGTGCGCCACGCTTGCGAAGTTGATACACTCGCCATATGGGCGGTCTCCCTTCGCCCTCGTTCGCTCTGTCGGTGTCCGTAACAATTCCGCTCTATGAGAAATTCACCTTGTATTCAAGGCAGAAGTCTGGGAACTGGTGGCGCATATCCGCTCGATCCACCTACGTCACCTCTGAGAGTGGGCGATCCTGCCAAACCACTAAGACCTGCTCCACTCGGTGCTCCACGCGGAGGATCGTGCGCGTGTTTGTAATGCGCTGGGGTAGAAACACCGATGGGATGGCACCAGATGCCGGCGGAGGAAGCGCCTCCTCGACTGGGTGATCACCGATCATCCGCTTGAGGTGCGTGACATGGAACACCAGTTGAGGGGAAGACGAGAGATAAAATCCGTAGATTTGTCTTCCTCGATTCGAGTCAGAACAGGAAGCGGCTGGAGGAGGCTTCCAGGAAAGGTAGCTTTGTACGTGGCGTGCTGGCATGCCACAACGAAGTCCTTGACCTGCTGGAACATTCCTGACCAATACAACGAAGTGGCGAGGCGACGTTACGTCTTGAAGGCGCCCGCGTGACCCTCTTCTAGAGTCACATAGAACTCGACGAGTAGGCGGAGAATGCTAAGATGATGCAAAAGTACTAAACGATCATGATAGTAGAGGCAGTCACCCACAAGACGATAAGGTGGGCGTGCAGTGGCGTCCTCTAGTAAGGTCCCCACAATCGACTGTAGCTCGGGGTCGGCTGCAACTTCGCGCTGAAGAATGTATGCGTCCTCCCAAACTGGTCAAGAAATGGCGGTCAAATTCACCGTCTGTAGTTGACGGGAGAGAGCGTCAGTCGCCCGGTTGGACGAACCCGCTCAAAACTCAATGTTGAAGTCGTATCCCAAGAGTTTGGCCACCCAAACCTGCTGCGCAAGGGTCACAATCTTTTGGTGGAGCCATGGAGGAGGTAGCGTAGGCTATGCGTATTTGTCTGAACCGTGAAGTGTCAGTCAAGCAGGTAGGGCCGCCAATGCTGTATAGCTAGAACTAACACCATCAACGCAGACTCATATGCACAGCGGGGGCGCACGGTAGCGACTAACATACAGCTGAAATAGACGATGGGCTGCCCCACTTGCATCAAAACCACATTGACTCCTGAGCCTGATGTTTCACACTCAACCACTAATAGTTGTGAAAAATCTGGCATAGCTAACACGGGGGCGATGCTCAGTGCTCGCTGAAGGGTCCGAAATACCGCAGCTACCGCCGGTGTCCACTGAAAACTGTCGGTCTTTGACTTTTTCAACAAGCTAGAGAGAGGTTTGACAATCTTGCCATAGTCCCGGATGAACCGACGATAGTACCCCGTGAGACTCAAGAATCCACAAATGTCGCAGAGTGATCGGGGTGTGGGCCACTGAACCACGATCCGAACCTTGTCCTGATCCATAGCTGTGTCGTTTGCCGAGATGGTGTGCCCCAAGTAACTAATTTCTGTTTGACCGAAGATGCATTTCTTGGGGTTCACACAAAAAGAGTGCTCCATGAGAATGGTGAGAGTGCCCGAATATGGTCAAGGTGGTCCTGCCAAGATGAATTGTAAACTAGAATTTCATTGAAGAAAACCAATATATACCTGCATAGGATTGGACGGAACAAATCATTCATGGTGGCCTAAAAAGTGGTGAGAACATTTGTGTGGCCAAAAGACATGAGCAGGAACTCATAATTGCCATCATGTGTGCCGAACGCCGTCTTGGGAACATCCTCCCCTTGGACCCTTATCTGATGGTAGTCGGCGCGTAGGTCTAACTTGGAGGAATAGACTGCCCCTTATAACTTGTCCGAGAGCTCATGAATGACCAGAATAAGATACTTATCCGGGATGGTGACCTTATTGAGTTCCTGGTAGTCCGTGCAAAAGTGTCAGTTGCCGTCATTCTTGCGGATCAGGAGGATAGGGCTCGAGAAGGGACTAGCACTAGGGCAAATAATGTTAGCCGCGAGCATGTCGCCCACCAGTGTCTCGATCTCGCCCTTCTAAGCATGGCCGTAGCGGTATGGTCGAACTGAGATGGAGGAAACACATCTGAGGCCGGCTCTTCTCGACTAGAAGCCAAAGTCGAGTCCCCCTGTTTCTGACAACATACCTAGTTGTTCTCAAAGAAAAAGGAGATAGATCGAAGGTAATTGGAAATGACTAAAAGCACATCTACTCAAAGAGGTTAGAATACTGGATTCTAGTAGAAGTGCTAATGCAACTACTGCTACACTGGCTGACATTGACGATGGTGGGAAATCCGTGCTCTCACTATGCTTTGCTTGCTTTCTTCTCTTATACTGCAATTTAGAGTGAGATATGCCGGTTGTCGCATATCAGCTGTTAATAACATTTTCCCCTGCTTTGTAGGAGGATGCAGTGATCCGTCAACTTGGCCGGGGGAAAACAGGTCTTGTCGGCGAAGACGTCAGGAAAGAGATCCAAAATAGCCTGCAATGCCGGGGCCGATGGAGAGCATTGGGCGGACTGCTCCTCCACGTGCTATAAGGAGGCCGCTCAATCCACGTCGATGGATTTCTGAAGGGATCATAAGGAGACAGACTGACAAAGTAAAGCCAAGTCGCCCTCTAGCAAGCAGGGTGTTCTCCCATGGAGGAAGCACATAGTCATGCGGTCCCAGTTGATGTTGACGCCTCCAAGGGTGCGAAGCCAAGCCACCCCGAGAATAACATCCACCCCACCTAGAGAGAAGACGTAAATGTTTACCTGAAATGGGTTGTGGCCTATGGTGAGAGTGAGGGTCCCGCACAGACCACCTGTCGCCCGCCGCCTACCATCTCCTAAGTAGACCGAGAAGCGATCAGTGTCTTGCACGGGCAGCGCTAAACGATCCACCAGGTGTTGAGAGATAAAGTTGTGTCTCACTCCGCTATCAATCATCACCACAACAGAGGCCCTGTGAAGCGTCCCCCGAAGCTTCATCGTTTGTGGCCCGAGAAACCTCCGACGGTAAACAGTGGAAGGTCCAAGCGATCGAAGGTTGCAGCTGGGGGGGGGGGGGGTCCTCGGTCACAGTATCCCACTCAAGGGTCTCTAAGTCTGCGAGTATCACAACATGTTCTTGCTCGCTAAGGAGGATTTGGAGGTCTTTCAACGGCTCTTGTGCGTAGGGGAATATGGTTGTTTGTAGTGCACAAATCCTTGGTACGCAGATCATGGTACTCCTGATTGGAGAAACGGGGTGGGCCATAGGCCTAGGAGGATGGAGCGGTGGTGCAGCGTGGCCGGGGCCGGTGTATCTCTAGCTGTGGTGAACGGTAGGCCGCGACTGGCCGGATGACTGAGCGCGCCGGAGGCATCAGGATGGCTTGCCCATGTCCAAAGGCCGAGTCTGGAATTCTGCTTCAATGCACTCGTCAAGGGAGCCCGTCTGGCGGATGCCGTAGAGTCGCTCCACCGCAGAACCTGATGAGTTCCTGCTGAAGGTCTGACCAAGACATGGTCAGTTTGGATTGTCTTAGCCAGCTCCCAGTGGAGGGCGGAACCTTCCATACCTATCAATGCCATGCCGATCTTCTGTGACTCCAAGATCAGCTGAATATCGAAGAACCTTTCGGCCCCACATTGATAAATTTGTAATGTTTGGATAATTTGGGGGTTAAAATTTTTCACTTTTTTGTAATATGAAAATTTTTTGTGTAAAATAATTATACAAAATTTATGGTAAGAATAAAACGTTAAAAAAAAAATAATAAGTCTAATCAATTTAGACGTACATAATATATATATGTGGGGGAGCGCGCGCGCTTTAAACCTATATAGTTAATCTGCGTATATAATAAAAAGTAAAATAGCGGACGATATGTTCATAAGTCGCGTCGGCTGATATATCAGAAATGATCGAATTTATCGGTCTATATTTTACAAAAGACATTATCTATTTTTTTTGAAAAAATATTGTGTTTTGCTCTAAAGCTGGTTTGCGGGTGACATTTATAGAATTTCCTTTCTACAAATTGATCCAAAGCTGGTTTGCGGGTTCTCAGCAATCAGAAAAACATTCTCTGATTTAGTTTCCTAGTACATGATGCGGATATTCTGTTGGTCCTTCCTTTTGAGAAATATGCATTCTCAATGAGAATGCATATTTGGCATTATTCCCATGATTTGTGGAGGCTATTACTGCCAAAGATTCCAGCTCTCTGGATTCTATTTTTCAGTGACTTACTGGAACATACAGTTGACCTTAATTTTTTGAAAATTTAAAACTACTGGGGGATGACATTCTGATATATGGAGGGTGAAGCATGTAAAAACAATCAATGAATAATATCCTTAGCAATTACTCAAAATTTTGATTTTGCTGAGAGATTCTATTACGGGCAAACCCATAGAATGGTGGTAGTCGCCGGAGGAGCAGTTGGAGGTAAGGGATGATGGAGGAGGAGGTCACGGAGCTGGAACCACAACTGCCTAAGTAGTGCGTGCTCGGATGAGAGAGAGAGAGAGAGTTGTCTATATCTCTTTGCAAGATAAGAGGTGATATTCTAATTCTTTGAAATTTCCAATCACGAATTAAGGGGTTCTTATATAGAATTACAAAATGACATAAGCATAATAAGTCTGAATATTTGGACTTACGTAAAATACCAAAAATGTTAAAAGATAATAACGACTTCGAAGGACTCATAACATAACGACTTAAATAAACCATACATAAAACATTTGAGACTAACTAGTGTGGGCCCATAACATCTCACTAATCCTCTAAATCAAGCTTGTACTCAAGCACGAATGAGGCGTAGGCGTTTTGATATCAGATTTTTTTAATTTCCCATAAGAATAGCTTGTCGCGCGTCGCAGTAATGGAGGTTGCATCGAGTGCACGTGCTCATAGATGTCACGACTCATCGACGATCGTGCTATAAATTTAGTGTTATCAAAATAAAATTATTGTATACTATTAAATATGTTTTACAATGTATCTTTTTGTACTTGTTAATAATATTTTATCTTGGATACTCTTTGAATTTATTTTGGAATATGCATGACTCATTATTCATCTATTTGTTATATGATTTTCTTTCTTTTAAAACATATAATTATAACTTGTATACATGAAAATAAAGTTCTTAATTATAAGATATTAAAATCCGTCATTTTAAAATATCCCTGACATACTTCCAACTTCCGACATTAAAAAACTCAATTCGATATGTCGCCGACATTCGATATTTCATACCTTATCAAAGTATAAAAAGGAAAAACTAGGATTGAATTTCCTAACTATAAACAATAAAATGCACATTTCTATGTCATCAATGCATAAAATGTGCCCTAGTTATGAAAAAAATCAGCGATGGAATGATGATAGTGACTTGTACCATGGCTATACCCTGTATCATATTTCTGGACTTCATAGAAGTTGACTTTAGCAAATGATGATTTTAGTAATAATGCAGTGGTATACCTGCAACTCTTCCAATATTAACCACAAATTCTCTTCATTGTACTTGTGATCTCAAGCTTTGATTCAATAGTGGTCGTGGCGTAACATCATGCTAAACATCCATCAATATTTCTAGAATGAGATATGCAGGTGGACAAGGAGGAGGGAGTCAAAAGCAAATTGTTGGTAGAGTTAAATCTGTCATATTGAAAATTTAAGAGATTTTGACTTAAAGATATACAAATCGTATGTAGTCACATTTACTTTCTTGATGACTTTATATGGCTCTAAGTTCTTTGCAGTTAATTTATTGGGAGTATCAGATTAAAACCTCTCAGGATGATGCCAATTAAAACCATATCTTCCTAAACTAACTCAATAAAACTCTTAAATTTATCTACTGTATTTATACTTTCATAACTGACATTAAATTTTCTTTGATTTTGTAAAGAAGATTCTGTGTTCTTTTATGACGATACACTGTTGTTTGTGTTATATTAGATCAAAGATTTAGCTGTTTATCCATTGATTAAATGTGACTCACTCGTGATGTGTACATTCATATCTAAAATAATTATTTTCTTTTTAATAATATCCGTTATGTGAAGCCCTCATTTACCAAACACTCTGCTATGACAAAAACTTGAGTAGAAATCAACAATATTTTTTCATAATCTTAACACAGAAAAAAACGCAATGGACATCGTCTTTATAGCTGTAAAGAGGGAATTGTAAAATACACCAAGTATTATAAAAAATATTGAAGGACCTGCCATGGAGTGGGGGTATAAACTATGTTGTTAAAGGTGCACCTAAGGTTCACATCTTACCAAGATCAGAGATATATGCCTTAGCATAGTAAAGGCATGCAACTTCACCCAAGCACCCTCCTTATATGATGCAAATTGCGCTTCACAAAATTCTAAATTTAATTAGAGACACTTGACACAAGATTAAGTATCTATTAAAAAATAGGCACACCACCACTTGACAGATAAAACAAGCTTTCCGTCTCCCAAAGCTACCGGCTACTTGGAGAAATGCGGCATATTGACAAGCTAAGCATTGAGAATAAGCACAATGACAAAATAACGACGAGGTATGGTAGGGGCAGACTCGCACTACACTTGAAATTGACAACTTGCTGAAATTACCATAATAAACTACTAGTAAGGAGATTGATAGGAGGGAAAGGGGAGATCTCACTAGGTTGCCCCAACAGCTTAGAAATTTCTCTTTCACGACGCTGTCTCGGTCCGACAAGCTGCAACAACAAGGTAAGGGTGGCTGGACAGGGTACAGGCGGGGTAACAGGTGATTTCATTATATATGCTCTACCCACCCCCCTCAAAATATAACATTAAATATTAACTTCTATTTAAATTTCAACAATACCAACTAAGAAAAGAAAACACGACGCCCCATCCCGCCCATTCCAAACCGGACCAATCCATTCAGGATCATGTGAACTGGTCTATTTCACGCGTCGGACCATAATAACAAAAGTTTGCACAATAACATGAAAACAACACTGCATATCTGTGACAAAATATAAATAAGCACAAAAATAATACAACCGAAACAAGTCGCCCTTGGCAGGGTCACATCATTATAGCGTTGGCACACACATCTTTTGCGCCTTTGAGACATAAAAGGCGCACATAATTGAGGTTTCTGCTTTAAATTTTTCCAAAAGAAATAAATAAATCACGTAACAGCTCAACAATATTTGAATGCTGATGTTTGTCGAATATAATTGAGAGTTGGCCGTTGAGATTTCAATATGGTGCAAGTAACCGCAACGATCCTAGTTCTTATGAGATATTGATAGTAATTAATAGTTGATGAGTCGAATGGATAAAGAATCTAATTAAAAATATGAGTTGATGTTTGATGATGATTATTTAAAATATAATGCAATTATGTCTTGCATTCGCCAGGCGTGCGCCTGTGCCGTGCATCTAGAGTTTAGAACCCCTTTACTTTGCCTTCAATAAAAATTGTTGTGAATAACATGGTGGAGGCCAATAGTTACCATGGAGAAACTAAATTGGTGGTTTTGAATGGGGTATATGGAAGTTTTCAATGTGAATTTGAATATGTGGTAGTAAAGAAGTGTGAATGGGAGAAATTAAGTGGTGGGAGAGGGGACTAGTAAGCTAGTGGAGAGGTGTAGTGAATGGTGGTAAAAATGAAAATGGAAGGACAAATATGCAGTGTTGTGGATATCGTCCGATATGAAAGTTTCATGGATAAAACAACACGTTTTCGTTAATTTTTTTAACAAAATATCCTTTTGAATATATCGACCGATATACGGGCAGGTAGATCCTGACAGTATATGGACCGATAGATCCCGAGTGTATATGGGCCGATAGATCCCGAGGGTATATGGGCCGATAGATCCCGACGATATATAGGTCAATAAATCCCGACGGTATATGAGCCGATAGATCTTGACAGTATATGGGCGGATAGATCCCAACGGTATATGGGCCGATATATCCCAGCGGTATATGGGTTGATATATCCCGACGGTATATCAACTGATATATCCCGACAATATATAGGCTGATGTGTCCCGACGGTATATAGATTGATAGATCCCGACGGTATATCGACTGATATATCCCGACGGTATATCACTTGTTTCGTTGTCTGTGTTGTTTTTTTGACTTAACTCTCGACCCACTTCATGCTTCTTCTGGCTTTATTCCATACGCTTGTACGTTGTCGACGTCGATTCTGCTTGACTTTTGGATTTTTGTCTTGAGATTCCTTATCTTCAATTGTTGTCGACGACTTCTATTTTTCCTGCTTCTTCTATCTTTATTTCCCATGTCATACCTTTATTATTTATGTAACATCAAATGTTAATGTTAATTCGGTAGATTTAGAATTTCAATAAAGTTAAATTGTTAATATATAAACGTATATAAATTAAAAAAGGATTATATGTATATATAGTTATGCATATAATTGTTTAAATATTGAAACTTGATATATGAAATATCCCTGACATATTAAAATCAACATGAAAAATCCAATCCAATGTGTCTCCGACATCAGACATCTGACATCTGCAACCTTGTATTGGGTGGTCAGCCAACCTAAGTACTCAATAACCCAATTTAACTCTTAAAAATAGTGACTCAAGATACTTAGAAATGAACTCAAACATATAAAAGCTCCATTACTTACGAAGATACATGACCAAACATTTAATATAGCTCCTAAATGCTTAGAATCAAAAAATCAATCAATAGTGATGGGGACTAGGACCATGTTGATACTGGTATCAATATGGTACTAACTCGCATGGTTTTACTCCTATTTTGAGAGAATCCATTTTGGGTATGTAGATCTTTTGTATTCAATATTTTAGTAATACATACTAAACTTTTCTTGTTAAGATATTTTTTAATCCTCTCTTTTACTAATGTTTTTTTTTAACTCGTTTTAATTTTTTAATTAATTTTTGGTCACTTAAAACAATATCTGATCATTGCATTACCTGCCACTTTTCTGAACCTTGTTATTGTCAAACAATTTCTAGTAAATGCAAACACATATGATAGGAAGTAACGATAAGCTAGTGGGCCAAAGGGTGGAGAGCGGTTGAAATGGGTGGATTGTGCTTGTGCATAAATGCGAGGGGAAAGACAGATATATTTACTATGCTAATTATCCATAAAAAATAATATTAAAAAACATAAAATATGACTAAAATTAATACATATTAGTCAAATCATTGCAACATAAAATATTTTTTGATCACTGTTCTTGACTAACTTTTTAAATACTATTTTCAACTTTTAATCCAGTCCCAGTCAACACAGACCATTTCAAAGAATGCTATGATGATACTGAAAGACATAAGGTATCATATCCAAATTACCTTTTTGTACTTTTTAATATCATAATTTATTTGAAATTCCTTTTGGTTTTCGGCTCATCAGTAAGCTTATTTTAATGAAGGGATTTTGTTGGCGTACTTTCTGGATTGTCCCAAGAGTTCAATATCCAAAAGTTTCAGCATGTTTACATAGAATCACTGATTGATTACAGGTGGTTTATAGTAATTTTATAGTTTTTTTGGAGTGTCTCAAAATCTATAAAATCTTATTTTTCATGAACTTTTTATAGTTCTTCAGATGATTCCTATTATCATTTGCTTGTTGATGTGCTGGAAGCACTTCCTGTTGTTGATTTTGTTGAAAAGATTGTGCACAAGATCCTTGCCCAGTGTATGAAATTCTTAAATGCAAATAATTTACGTTCACATCCAGCAGGTAATACTTGTGTGTGATTTACATATAAATCATTTCTGAACTGATACATTTTTTGATTATTCCTTCCAAAAGTAGTATCCTTTGACATTCTGTATGTTTAACTAACTTAGGTTCCCAGGTTAAGCAAATTTTGGCTGTGATAGATAAGCAGTATCCATCTGAATTGCAGGGAGCTGTCCATAAATTTCTTAGGGTTTGTTATACACTTGTTTTGCCAGTCAAAAGTTTTAAGGAAATATTATAAGTTGTAATCACATATATTTGCATTCAGAACTCAAAAATGAAGTTGGGGGAAGATGATTCAGCTTTTCTTGTTTTCTGTCAAATGCTTGATGGGAACCCAGACATGCCAATGGAGATGTCTGATTCAAAAATTTGGTTTTGCCTTGAACATCCGAAGGTAATTTGGTTTTCTGTAAATTATTTTCTCTTCCAAATTTTCTTTTAGTATTAATTTTCTTGCGCATTGACAATCCTTCTTTAATTTTGTTAGCTATAATATTTTGCACTTCTACAGTCTCAAGCGAATGTTAACTACATGCAGGCTTCTGTTCGTCGAGCAACTCTTTTGGAGATATCTTCATCTGATAGTTTGAAATCCTTTTCTGGTCATCAACAGGTATCTTATGAATCATTATTTCACAAGGTTTTTTTATTGGTCTGTTACTTGATTAACAACTTTCTTTGTTAGTTCCTCGTGATATCTTGCGCAAATAAATTTAACATTTAAATTTGTGCAGAAACTTGTAAATGATGCTCTATTGCGCCGGCTTCAGGATGATGATCTTACAGTTGTACACGCTGCATTATCTATTAATGGGTTATCTGAAATTTGTAGTCCATCTTCTCTTCTCAACGCCTTTCATGATGTGTTTTTGAGGTGTATAAACATGATTAGATCAAGTAAGTACTGTACTTATTTTGTTCTTGAGTTATTGTTGGAACTGCTATTTCAAATACATGTGGATCACTGTGATTAACCCTGATTATGGTCCATTCTCTTTATTTCTGAATACCTTAAAATTTTTTCTTTTACCATAATCTGTCATTAGTTTGTTGGAATTCTCTATGGCTAGCCTTTCACTGATAAAAATCTTATGTCTCATCCTTACGGGTTTGTTCTATAAGCTTTCATTGAAAAAAATGCATATTAGCTTCAGAGTTCTGATTTCTTTTTCATTCTAAGATAAGTAACACCTTGTCGCAATTCAAAATATTTTTCTAGGAGTACCATGTTTCTAAGTAACTATCATTGATAAAGTACGTGAACATTATCAAGGAGATTACGATACAAACTTGAGATAGGAGCCTCTGGCTAAGCACAAGTGTTTAACTCCTGTTCCTTAAGGTCAAAATATGCACAAAGAATTCTTAATATACCACCTCTCTTTATATAGAAGAGGTTTACAAAAGAGAAAGAATTAAACTATTATTTAAGAAATAAAAGATTGAAAATTTATAGGAGGCTCCGACGTTCATGATTTGCCCATTGTCTTCCTTGGTCAAGTTGATGTGTGTTACCCTCACACATTTGCCAGAGGAGCCACGGCGGCCTTCCGCCTCGACGGCGTCGAACACCGCCCCGGCAACCAGGCCAATATCCTTGCTTCTCTCCAAGCGATTCTACAATGTCTCGTGGCTCGTTTGGTCAATTCCTCACTGGCGCCTCCGCCTTCCACAACACCCCACGCACAACCCGACGCCCAGGATGTCAGCCGCTCACCGCTTTTAGCGCGGTGTGATGATGTCGTCGCCACTCTTCACCATTGTCAGTGCATCCAGGAACTTACCGCGCCTGAATCGCCGGATCGGCTTCTTCCTCGGTCGGATCTACTTCCCGCGTTTTCTCTCTAACTGGACGACAGACTCTAAGGACTCGCACGCCGGACTTGTCGACCCCTACTCGCCATCGCTCCGGTGATCTCCCCTGCGGCCCTGCCCTATGACGCAGCGTCACCGTCCATCAACTCTCTTGCAGGATCGTTCGCCTATCGTATTCTACCGTCACGCCTATCCTTCCTCCATGTCTGCACGCTTTTTTTCCCCTTTCCTTTACATACACCCGCCACTAACCCCACAAAATGCCAAACCACACCTTCTTATCACATCCTTTCTTTTTAATTTTTCTCACCGTACCCCCTCTTTCTACTTTTCAGTAGCTGTCACCCCCTCTTATCTTCTCCATTTTCATTTAATACAACCGACTTTCACCCCCATCTCCCCACACTCTTTTTTCCCTTCACTATCCGGCCACAATTTTTCCTAATTGCAGCCACAAATATACGTCGCTCCTATTCTTAAAGAGCCCGACAGACAATTAAAACTCGACCTTGAGGAAAAGGTCAATTTTTCGAGTCTGGTATAATGTTACCCTCACGCATTTGTCGGAGGAGCCACTTCTTGTCGGAACCGTCGGAGAGCGCATTTGGAAATCGCCGTGATTATTGCTTGTAATTAACTTGTATTAACTAATTGATCAATATTAATTAGATTAATTAATTACTTAAATGAATTTGTATTTCCTTGTATGGTTAACCTCCATCATCTATACAAGGGAGATGGGTTCAGGTATCTGGAGTGTTTGAGTTGTTTTGGGCTCTCTTTGGAGAGAAGGATCTTGGAAGACCCAGATTCCTTGGTCTCGGCTAGGGCTTGCTCCGGATTGTTTTGTGTGCTCCTTTCACTTAATGCAATCGTGTTATCATTCTTGATAGCGCAATTTTCTGTTCGTAACAATGTGCAGGCACATCAATATTCCTATCAAATGATCTTGTTCTTAAGATCGAGTCTGGTGTGACCATCATCACACTCATTGACTTAAAAGTCAACAATAGTGGTGTATTCATCTTCTATCAAGGACCATGCACAATTTTTTTTTTAACATTTATGAATATGTGATTAAGTATGTTCGCAACAAAGATATAATTCATGACGAAGGAGGGAGAGATGCTATTTGCGAGATAAGTGTAGGGTCGCCGGTTCCTTTTTGGTCAACATATAAGCCAAGGTACGAAAAGATCGAGTAAAGGAAGAGAATTTGGAAGTGGGTATATTGGTTGAGTGTTATGGAAGCTTGATGAATGAACATGAACGAGGTGGGAGAAATGTTGGTGCAATGAATTTAGAGGTATGATATTGGGTGGTTTAATATCATTTAGGGCATAGAATGCTTCCACCAAACATGTTTCCTTTGTGGCCTTTGGCAAAGTGGAAGGGTTGTCTATGAAGACGAGCACATGCGTGAAGTTGTAATCCACAAAGGAAGTAGCTCATCTAATGCACAATATGAAAGCTCGACAACATGAAAGTCAATCTCAATAAAATCGTGAATGTAATTATTTAAGAACTGGGATTATTATGAAGTCAAAAGAGAATGATGAGGAAGGAGTCAATGATGATGGGACTGGCACCTCTAATATCACTTTATTTGTGAACTTTGGCGGGACTGCTTGGAAATAGTTAATGATGCGACTTGGGTGACATCAAGGTAATCCAACCATGTTTAACATTATCTTTACTTGATCCTTCTCTGTTTTTTGAATTTTAATTTCTCTCATTTTGTATTTTAAGTGTCGCGTGCCATCTTACACTATAAAGGATATTTTGTAACTTGAAATGGCTTATTGAAATGACCGACAAATAAGACGATGAACGAAAATGTTTGACAATTTCAAATAATTAAGGAAAAGCAATCAAATAAAATATCACTTAAAAAATTCTTTTGTTTGCGTTAAAATTAGAACACATATATATATTTCAATATATTTTTAATCTTGAAAATGATATCCTATGTAAGTTAAAAAATAGAAATAAACTCGAAAGCCTAAAAGAAGGGATCCACCTGACACTCTTGCCCCACTGTTGATTCCTTCTCTTACTCGTTGGGGATCCACTTGACAACTTACGGTCTTCTCTCTATCCTTCTCGTCGACGAGGCTACCATCCCTTCACTTGCCCAACGCAGTCCGATTATTCCCCACCTCCAACCACCGCCTATATATTCTAGGCCAGCTCGACTATCCTTCTAGAACACTTTTTTCTCTCTGTCAGTTCCATTGTTGGCCTCGAGCCTAGCCGCCCCTACCTTCATTCCACTTTACCGACAACCCTGTCCAAGTGACGCAGGACGGGACTTTGTGATAATGAATGTGCTAACACGCTAATGCAATGCTACGCGCAAATGTGAAATGACTGCGTCGACACACTGATACAAACCTAAGTGGGTGTGCAGAATGAATGCATCAAGCCCAATTTAAATGATGCTTGCGTGTTTTAAAAATTCCGGAAACAAACTTTAGCAAATTAAATTTTAGAAGTTTAGCAAAATTTACACAATGTGAGCTTTGAAATTTTCGGAGCACAACCAAAATCACACTCGTCTTTGCATGAGGTGCTATCTACCACAATTACACAAATAAGTTTATAGAATAATATGTAAAATGAAACAATAGTATTAGCGTTTTCAAAGTCCAAACAAACACAACATATTCATCTAGAATTTAACACAGAAAATACAACACAAAACGATAATACTCACATGCAAGAGAAATCCGGCGACGACGGTGGGTGTGACTCTTCAAAAAGAATGCGGCGACGACTGTGAAGCGATAAACTATTCCCAGCCCCAATGGGGATGAGAGGAAGTGTGGATGTGGGATTTGTGGTGGATTAATAGTGTGCCGAAATTGAGGGGTACGACAAATGAAAGATTGGGTTAGTGTGAGTATATATAAGTACTGGATGTGCCAGAAAGAATGGAATAGGTGAGTTATAGGATCTCTAAAGGCTGAAACGCGTAGTAAGCAGAGTATTTGAAGACTGGAGTTGCAGAGGAGTTTGGGAGAAGTAGCGAGGTTTATGCCACCTGAGGGAGGCTCCACGAATGGGGGAGAGGTGGTGATGGAGTACGGTCAGTGGGATTCAAGGAGAATAGAGGGCTGCTTGCGATTTTCAGTCGAGGGAGAAGCAGAAATCGACAACTATAGGAGTGTTACAGGTGATGGGACTTAGTTTTGTCCGTTTAAACGAAGGAGAGGTGGATGTTCAACGACTCTAGAGGGGTCGATGGGGAGGAGCGAGCGGTTTAGTGATTCCAGGTGGGGAAGATGAGCAGGAGGAGTGGCGAGGGGGAGCGCTGCTAGGGCGATGAAGACGTGCGGGTAAGAGGGTGATGAATAGTGGAGTTGCGGTTTTCTCCTTTGTTGATGAAGATAACTGCAGAGATCGTGGGATGGAGGAGATGAGCAGTGCACTTACAACAGATGAACAATGGGATAAAGGTGATTTTGTAGGTTTGACGATGAGACTCACAAAAACAATAAAGGAGGAAATAATAAAATAACTGAAATAACATTAGCCAGGACGTCGCACTTCGGACTTGTGGCGTCACACCACAAAGATTGCCGGAATTCTGGAATCTCTCACAAAATCAGCAATGAAATGAAGATGAGAACATCCGCCCCTATTTATAACGAGAGGGGGCGGTTGGGCACCCTGTGTGAACGGTTATGATCGTCCGTTACGCCCGATGTCCTAAAACAATAAATACAACTCAAAAAATATAAAAAAATACACATATGATGAAAGATGACGCTCCGAATGCTCTTGCGGTCTCGGATCGCCGGTCTGATCAATGCATTCCTGGTAAATATGCAAAAACGGGTCCCACTGAGTGGTGGGCCGATCTCCTCCATGGTTCCATCGATCACGAACACGAGGCCAATCCCCAACACCAAGTCCAACCTCAACCGCCCATGTCTTCATTCCAGTTTCCACTCCCTTGAGTCACCAATTATTCCCTAGCTGTCAAAATCCACTATTACTTTAGCCAACCTTGACGGTCGATGTATTAGATACCACCTGACCGCTACTTACATACTCCATCGGGGTAGTATCTTTGGCACTCTCCATTTGCTCTTCTTTGTTAATTTCCACTTATGCACTTAATAAAATCACATATACCGAGCTTGCTTTGGCCTTGTTAAAATTTGTTGTCCTTATTTTCTTTATCTAATTTATATGCTCATTCCCTTGTGAAATTATCTGGTTGTTGCTATGAGCAGCTTTGCAAACAAAAGAGATTTTCCCTACTTGATGTGTCCCCCTAAAAGCGCTAGCCGCACCCCATGCCCCCCATTAGCGACGTAACCGTCTGAGATGTAACCGCCGCGGCAACCGCCGCCGCCGCTATCGCCGCCGCGACAACCGCCGTCGCTGCTATCGTCGCCGCGGCAACCGCCGTCGCCGTCGCGGCTTCTCTCCGGCCGCGTCTCCCCGTCGCCGCGAAAGGATGGCCATCAGGCTGCCCCTCTCCAGCCGCGCCTCCCCGTCGCCGCGAAAGGACGACCATGCGGCCGCCCGTCTCCGGCCATTGCCCCTGGTAGGGGCGACCTCCTTGTTGCCGAAAAGGGGGCGGCCATTTGGCCGCCCGCCCACCTTCAGCCACCGTCCTTGCCAGCCCGGCTTTCCCGGTGTCGCAAACGGGCTGCCTCTCGTCTGCCTGTCTCCGGCCGCCGCCCCTGGTAGGGGCAGCCTCCTTATTGCCGAAAAGGGGGCGCTCATTTGGCCGCCCACCTTCGGCGCTGCCCTTGCCAGACCGGCTTCCCCGGTGCCGCAAACGGGCGGCCTCTCGGCTGCCCGTCTATGGCCGCTGCCCCTTGTAGGGGCGACCTCCCTGTTCCCGAAATGGGGGTGGCCAAATGGCCGCCCATCTTTGGCCGCCGCCCCTACCAGGGGATGCCTCCCTTTCGCCGCAAACGGGCGGTCATTTGGCCGCTCGTTTGCCGCCGCCTCCCTCGTTAAGGGGCGACCTCCTATTCGCTTAGGCCGGGGGGCCAAATTGGCCGCTCGACCTTGGCCCCCAGCTCTCTCCGGCCGCCGCCCTTACCGACCGCTCCTCCCTCGCGGAGGAGCAGTTATTTTTCGGCAAGGGCGGTTATTTTTCTGGCCGGGGAGGTCTTGTCTTTTGCGTAAATATGGCGATCCGTGCGCTCTAAACAGAGTGATCCTATTCGTCTGGCCTGTGGTTACGCGGGGAAATTACTGGCTTGCCCCTCTTGAGATCTAAAAATAGACCCACTTCCTATTTATTTTCATCTCTTCTCGGCCGAAATCCTACTGCGGATTTTCTCTCTCCTTTCCTCATACGAATTTCTCTTTACTCTTTTTCTCTTCCTAGCGCGCTCCCGTGCATGCCTCCTTCTTGCGCGCTCTCGCGTGCGCTCCCGCATACGCCTCTTTCTTGCGCGCTACCGCGCGCGCCTTTTACTTGCGCGCTCCCGCTCGCGCCTCTTCCTAGCGCGCTCCCGGGCGCGCCTTTCATTGTGCGCTCCCGCGCGCACCTCTTCCTAGCGCGCTCCCGCACGCGCCTCTTCCTTGTGCGCTCCTGCGCACACCTCTTCCTTGCGCGCTCCTGCGCACACTGCGCGCCCTCGCGCGTTCCACATCCTTGTGCGCTCTCGCGCGCGCCTCTTTTTAGCGCTCTCTCGCTCGCGCCTCTTCCTAGCGCTCTCTCTCGGGCGCCTCTTCCTAGCGCACCTCCGTGCGCTCCACCATCAAGATCGTCCTAGTGTGCCTCCGCGCGTTCCGCCGTCGAGATCGTCCTAGCGCGCCTCCGCTCGCTCCGCCGTCAATCCTAGCGCGCCTCCGCTCGCTCCGCCGTCAATCCTAGCGCGCCTCCGCTCGCTCCGCCGTCAATCCTAGCGCGCCTCCGCGCGCTCCGCCGTCAATCCTAGCGCGCCTCCGCGCGCTCCGCCGTCAATCCTAGCGCGCCTCCGTGCGCTCCGCCGTCAAGATCGTCCTAGTGCGCCTTTGTGCGCTCCGTCTCAAGATCGTCCTAGCGCGCCTCCGTGCCTCTTCGCCAGCAGTCGTTCCACGCGCTCTCCGCTCGCAACCGCTCCGTGCGCTCTTCGCCAAAGACCGCTCCGTGCGCTCTCCGCCCGCAAGTGCTTCGTGCTCTCTTCGCCAGCAAGCACCCCGTGCGCCCAAAAACAAGCGTTCTAATCACCGGCCGGACAACCATACTAGACTTCTCCAAAAGGCAAATAGAGACAAACCGCAGAGGATAAGACACGCAAACCGCGCCACACAAGCCTCCAAGACATAAGAGTCGGGACGAGCAAAGCAGGTCGCTACTGCTTCTGAGCTTCAACAAAAGACTTCAAAACACAACAGGTTTATCCCTCGCAGCACAAGAAGTTCATAGCTTCGTAAGAGGTGGTCTGTCACCCTCCGAGCACATCTCTCTCTCTCTCCCCCAACTTTTAACGAGAAGCGGCCTGTCGCACTCGAATTCTTCAAAGCATCAACCAACAACTAGTGGAAGTTTTGTCGCCACAGTTCCGACCACGTGGTTTTTCACCATATTCAGAGGGGTTTCCACGTTAAAAAAATTGTCTTGTCAGCTTTCCCTCTTTCCGTGACTGTTTGCTCGCTCGACTGCTCCCGGGCTAAGGCGGTTCAATTTAGTCTGCTCTACCGGAGCTTCGAGTGATCCATAACAGTTTGACGCCTTCTGTGGGAACACGGTTCCCAGTATTCATTGAAGACAGTACCCTCAGCACAACAGTACTCGTGACTAGAAAGCATGACATGAAAAGCCACCAACACAACCAAAAGAACGGTCCTTGGGGGGCACATTGATTCAGTTCTTCTTCCCTCGCTCGACAACATGCCTGAAGCAGTCCTCCCCAGTGCAGATATTCAAGGCCGCGGAGCCCGTCCTCACGGAGGACCTGAAGCTCAGTATCACTGCAACCGCCCTGAAGCAGCAGGCCTCGATGGGAGGCTCACACGTGAAGAAGTTCGTGGCATAATCGCTGAAGAGTCCGAACAATCCATACAACATGCCTCTTCTGCCCCCTCCCTCTCCATCATCGCTCGCCATTCACGCATAAGATCTCGACACATCCAATCCCAACAGGTTTCAAGCTCCCAAATATCGAGATGTACGACAGAACGGGCGATCCGTCAGAGCATGTCAGACACTTTGCAATCCTGATGCAACTATGCAACGCCCCATATCCCTTGCTATGCCAAGCATTCCCGACGACTCTGAAGGGACACGCTCGCATGTGGATTCTCTCCCTGAAAGATGGAGAAATCAAGAATTTCACAGAGTTGACTCAACAATTCACAGACCAGTTCATCGCCAACTGACGGATAGTCAAAAACTTCCCACTTGTCTGGGATCCGCCAAAACAAATGGGAAACCCTTAAAGACTTGTTATGTCGTTTCACCGCGGAGGCGCGACAGATCCCGAGAGTCAACCCCGAGCTCTTAAGAAGCTTCTTCTTAGGAGGACTCTTCCCCGACAAATTCTATTTAGCATTAATGAAAGAAACAACTCTAAGCTACCATGACTTAGTATGGCGTGTCGAAGCCCAGATTGTCGCCGATGAAACAATCAAAGCACATCAACAACAGTTTGACAGAGGCATGAAAAGGCGGTGGGAGTAGGGGGCTTCGTCGGTCTTAAGAAAGAACGCCGAACGTCGTGGCAACCCACAACCTCGGCAACACCATCGATGTACACCCCTGAGTACCTCCAGAGCAGACATACTATGCGCAATCCAAAGCAGTGAGGCGCTCCGCAAGCCCAGACCCCTTGCCAAAAATACAGGGGACCAAACAAAGTACTGTGAGTTCCACCAAGGACGGGGACACGACGCGAAAAATTGCTCAAAGCTTAAGGATAAAATTGAGCGCCTCATCTAGCAAGGCTTTCTGGGGAAATTCTCACCGAATTAGGCGCCGAGCCTGCCAATAGGAGGTCAACCAGTGGTACACCAGGATTGGGGGGCAATCCCTAAGACAATCATCTCAGGAAAAAGCTTCATACCTAACAACGAGACTCTTCCCGCGCCACCGCAATGCCTGTGTGAGGCAAACATCGTCTGCACTGATAGAGCTACGTATTTAATTCGCTCAAATAGAAGGACATCCGTTTACATGAACAACTGCCTCCGGGCAGCGCTCTATGAGCAGCAACTGCCTCCGAGCAGCGCATTATGAACAACAACTGCCTCCGGGCAGCGCGCTGTGAACAACAACTGCCTCCGGGCAGCGTGCTGTGAACAACAACTTCCTCCGGGCAGCGCGTTGTGAATAACAAATGCCTCCGGGCAGCGTGCTGTGAACAACAACTGCCTCCGGGCAGCGCGCTGTGAACAACTACTGCCTCCGGGAAGCGCGCTGTGAACAATAACTGCCTTCGGGCAGCGCACTCACAGTGGCCTCTCTGCCCGCGATCGAAGGTTCGCCCTTCTCCCGCAATAGGTTACGACATCGTCAGGGCCTGCCCCCATCGCGTTTGCCAACGGTCTGCAAGTTTTCGAACTTCGCCGTTTCTTCAGGCCCCCCTCAGCCCTTGTGGTCTTTCTTCCTGCGATTGAAGGTTCGCCCTTCTTCCGCAATAGGTCATGACGTCGCCAGGGCTTGCCCCCCTCGCGTTCGCCAGCGGTCTGCAAATTTCCGAACTTCGTTGTTTCTTCAGGCCCCCCAGCCCTTGTGGTCTCTCTGCCTGCGATCGAAGGATCACCTTTCTCCCGCAATAGGTCACGACGTCGCTAGGGCCTGCCCCCCCGTTCGTCAGCGGTCTGCAAGTTTCTGAACTTCGCCGTTTCTTTAGGGCCCCATCCCTTGTGGCCTCTCTGCCTGCTGTCGAAGGTTCGCCCTTCTCCCGCAATAGGTCACAACGTCGCCAGGGCCTGCCCCCTCACGTTCGCCAGCGGTCTGCAAGTTTCTGAACTTCGTCGTTTCTTCAGGGCCCCCAACCCTTGTGGCCTCTCTGCCTGCGGTCGAAGGTTCACCCTTCTCCCGCAATAGGTCACGACGTCGCCACGGCCTGCCCCCTCGCGTTTGCCAGCGGTCTTCAAGTTTCCGAACTTCGCCGTTTCTTCAGGGCCCCCAACCCTTGTGGCCTCTCTGCCTGCGATCGAAGGTTCTCACTTCTCTCGCAATAGGTCACAACGTCGCCAGGGCCTGCCCCCTTCACGTTCGCCAGCGGTCTGCAAGTTTCTGAACTTCGCCGTTTCTTCAGAGCTCCCAGCCCCTTGCATCCCTCACTGTCTGCGATTGAAGGTTCACCCTTCTCCCGCAGTAGGTTGCGGCGCCACCAGGGCGTGCCCTCCTCACAGTGGCCAAGGTTCGAAGGCCTTCACCGCCACACTCATCGACATCCCCTAACATGGTGAACCCGACCTCTCACTACCCGGCGACTCAAAGTTGCCCGCGCGAAGATTGTGGCGCCAACACTACAACTTTCACAAGAGCTCAAAGCTGCAATGCAACAATCAGTCCAAGGCAAAAACACACGTAGCTGCTACAACAATATAAAGATGCAATATTCAATCAACAAACACGCATACAACACAAGTATAACCAAAGTAAGAAACAACAAAACTAGAGTCTACCCCTCTTCAAACTCCGAAGGAATGTGCTAGAGACAAATCACCGAAAGCAAAACAACAACCATTGCAAGAAAAAGCATAAAGCTAACAACGAACTGCAAAAGAAGGCAAAAGCCCTCAAGCCAGCGCATGATACGAGATCAAGCACGCCAGCAGGACAACAAGTACACAAGACAGTACCAGGTACAACAAACTGAGGAGACTGCTTCTCTCCATCAACGACATACTCAACAAGCTCGTCTTCAGAAATGCCATCAAAGTCGAGACCAACAACAACGCACTCATGCTTGCAGGAGACCATCCGCCCTTCGCCCAGGTAGTGGCTTGGGCATTGTCTGAACCTCTCCCTCCAACCGTCAACATCTAAGAAGCAGAGCATGTTTGCTTACACAGAACGATGTTTCCACCACCGCTAAAGCTCAATCATCGCCCCCAGTGAGGGTATAAAGCCAGAACTATGAGGAGACAGTCAAACGGTGCTCAAAGAGCTACCAAAGATACGCAAACAAAGTACAAAGTCACTACATAACGCAAATGCGCAAAGAAATAATAAAGACAAAGCCACGCCTCATCTCCATCAACACCAGAGTCCCTCACTCATCCTTGGCAGGATCTCCAGTGACGGGTTCGTCTACGCCGCAACAACGCTTCAGCATCGTTGTGTGGATCATCACATCCAATATCGCAGGTATCTCATACCGTCTTGTGCATATTACGCATTGCGCGCACAACACACGTTGTGCCTAGAGCGCACGTTTCGCGCATAGCGCCCCCCGCACATTGCGCCTAGCGCACGCTTCACGCGCATTATGACTTGTACTGCACACAATGAGTGCCACACGAGCAGCACACACTTCACGCACACGGCACCAATAGAGCACGCCTCACGAACACCGCTTCCAGCGCATGAGGCGTCCCGTGCACATCTCATCTCCGACACTTTTTGTCATAAACACACACCACCTCGAGCGAGCATTTTACTCGGTGGATAGTTCACCTTCCGCACCTCTGCCGCACTGATCAACTCCACCTTGCCCACCGCAAGTTATCACACACGCGACTTAGGAAAAAGTCACCGCCCCCCATTCGCTTCGGCTCTGAGTTGCGGTAACTTGGGGGGCAAATGATGTTTCCCGCCTAAAAGCGCTAGCCGCACCCCATGCGCGAGGTGCGGATATCCAAGAAACCCCCATTAGCGACGTAACCGTCTGAGACGTAACCGCCCGAGGTATAATCGCCGCGACAACACCCGTCGCCATTGCCGTCGCGACAACCGTTGCCGCCGCGGCTTCTCTCCGGCTGCCCGTCTCCAGCCGTGCCTCCCCGTCGCAGCGAAAGGATGGCCATGCAGCCACCCCTCTCCGGCCGCGCCTCCCCGTCGCTGTGAAAGGACGGCCATGCGGCCGCTCGTCTTCGGCCGCCGCCCCTGGTAGGGGAGGCCTCCCCCTTGACCAAAAGGGGGTGGCCATTTGGCTGCCCACCTTCGGCCGCCACCTTTGCCAGGCCGGCTTCCCCGGTGCCGCAAACGTGCCGCCTCTCGGCCGCCCGTCTCCGACCGCCGCCCGTCTCCGACCGCCGCCCCAGGTACGAGCGGCCTCCCTGTTGACGAAAAGGGGGCGACCATTTGGCCTCCCACCTTCGGCCGCCTCCCTTGCCAGGCCGGCTTCCCAGGTGCCGCAAACGGGCGGCCTCTCGGCTGCCCGTCTACGGCCGCCGCCCCTGATTGGGGAGGCCTTCCTGTTGCCGAAAAGGGGGTTGCTAAATGACCGCCCATCTTCGGCTGCCGTCCCTACCAAGCTTGGATCGAGCTCGATTTGAGCTCGACGAGCTCGGTTAGCTCGACGAGCTCGACTTGAGCTCGACGAGCTCAACTTAGACTTTTTTTCCTGGCTTGCATGAGCTTCTAGGCTTAGTCCATGTTTTGTTTTTTTCTGGAAAAAATTTATACTTCCAAGTTTTAGTGTTTTACCAACATATCCATCCTACGTTCTCATTTTTATAGGACCTCAACTTAGACCATCAACAATTATATCTTTTAATAATTATTATGAACAAAACTAATACGAAACACACACTATGCACCAAATTTGTGAAAAGAAATGTGCTGGATGTTGTGAAACTGATAAACTGAATAAAAATAATCAAACACAAGATTGTAATTTGTAAACAAGAATTAAACAGAACTTCATATATTTGCACGAGTCTTGTAAATTGTAATGGCAAACTAGATAAATATTGCTAACAAAACACAAATCCAAAGAGGAAATCTTAACATTATTAACATACCTAATATTTTCACTCTGGAAAAGATCAATAAGCAGTCACCATGACATAGAAAGGAGCCGGTTCATAAGAGCTTCACAGTTCAGAGTCATAGAATGTCCAAAACCAGTAAGCACCACCCGGTATGGCGGTGCGCCAAAATTTAAGAAACAAGAATGCGGGTACGATATGATACGTTAAAACAAATATAATTTATATATATCAGAAGTGTAATAAATAGTTCTCAAAACATTGAAACCTCAAACATAAATCACAACTTGAAGAAACCACAAATCAATGCAACATCACATGAAGTTTTCAAACATTAAACATTCATAAATTTTGCAAAGTTTAACATTTTATATGTTTAACCAAAAGAGATAAAATTAAACTTAAGTCTACACATTAGTCTTTTTCCTCTTCTTCTTCATTGTTGGAGATCAACATCTTAAATCTTCGGTTAGTCTAGAGACAAGTTAACTATTTTGTTAATAACTTGCGTTGTATCAACACGTTCAATACACGTACTTGTAATAGAAACGTACCAATGCCAGAAACATACTCGGTACATATACACTACTTAATTGGACGTACCAACACTTTCTAGCATAAAGCCAACTTTTATTTACTCTTGAAATACAGACTTCTATCACAATATGCAGAATGATGTGCTAAGTCCAAGTGTGTTCACATAAGTGTATCCGTCGAGTATTGGGTATGTACCGGTATCGGTTACGTATCCGGTACGGGTACATTGCCTTCGAGGAAGTATCAGTGTTTCATAGGTCCAAAATGAGCCAATCCATAATAACAGGAGTACATAACCAAATATTAATAGACAAAAAAAACAATGAGTTGTGGTCACCAAAGACAAGAAGTTAGAGAACATTAGAATATATGAGTTAGAACTCAGAAATAACTTACATTTAAGACAATTAAACTCTCCATTAATCCATTGAACTTACTGTCACCAGTAACCTTTATTGTCAATAATCCATTGGCACAAGTTGGGTGACCCAAAGCAGGCACGACCAATCATCCAACATTCCATATTGAGCAACCTAAGTCTAAGTAGCAGGTCAATTGAAGTCATTATCTAGAATGCAGCTAATAACATGCAAACCAAAACAAACTTAAAAGAGGGTTTATGCGCTGAAAGTAGATCCTTAGCTGATCCATTATCCTTTCAACACGTCATCATTAATAGATCCTTAGCTGATCCATTATCATTTCAACGCGTCATCATTAATCAGAAGAACTTGCATCGCTTTCTTCTCGCTCTGCAATTAAAAATATAGATTTTTAAAAATTAGATTGAGAGATGTGCTTTTTTATTAAAAATAAAATCATAATTGTGTAAATTTACCTTGGTCTTCTTTTTTTACTCTGAAACGTTTTCTCAACCAATCCCATCCACACATCATAACTTGAACTGTATCCGTCTTTAACGATGCACACGATATTTATCAATGACTCTACTACCAACACTAAATATAGCTTCCGAGGCAACTGAGGTAATATGTATTGCTAAAATATCCTTTGCCAATGTCGATAATATTTTGTACTTTAGAGCATGAACTCTACACCATTCCAAAACATCAAAATTTCTTTCACTTTTGCTTAGATCTTTCTCAATCATATAACAATTTTCCTCAAGCTATATGCCAAGTTTGGTTTTTTGAGGTTGAATGGATTCCACTGATTTCACATAATCAAAATACTCGGACAAATCAGATTGGGTGTGAACATGCCTATTAGAGTGACTACTCCCTTCAATTTCCCCACTCACCTCACCTTCAACCATATGGTTTTCCATATACTCTGCATAAAGTTTCTGCAAGGTGACCTTGACGAGGTTAATTTTTAACTCAGCTCTTTGGACAGAATATAGTTTAGGAAAAAGAACTCAAACGCTCACATTTTGCTCTTTGGATCCAAAACGGCTGCAACAGACATTATCAAATTAGAGGCCCCTAATATTTGTCAAACTTTAGTTTCATTTTCTCAACCATGTTATGAATAAAAAAGTCATTGTCCAATGATTTTTTATCTAACAAAACTTTAATTCCAGTGACCTCATTAAGAAATAAATTTGATGTTGGATACTCACTTCCAGAGATAATGTGTGTCGTAGTCCAAAAAACCTCCAACACAGAGCATACTTTCTCAATTTTGACCCAATCATCCTCAGATGGACAACTATCATAATGCGGACCCCGCTCGACAAACCTGAGAAATACATCTTTTAATTTACATGCAGCTGCCAACATCTCATATGTGGAGTTTCACCTTGTCCGACAATCATCAACTAGCTTTCTTTCTTGTAGATTTAATTGCTTAACAATCTCAGAAAATATTTTAAATTTGGCATCCGATCGTCGAATATACTTGACACTATCATGAATAACATTAACGTTGTCTTTAATTTCTGAAGCACCGTCTTGCGTTATGAGATTTAGAATATGTGCACAACATCTAACATGGAATAATTTTCCATCACAAAGTAATTTTTTTTGCTTCTTATATTAATCTTCAAATTCTCTATGGTTGCATCATTAGCAGATGCATTATCAATCGATATTGTTTGAATCTTACTTTCGATGTCCCAATCTTTCAAACATCGCCATATAGCATCTGCAATTTCAAGTCCTTGGCGAGGGGGTGGAATGAGAACATAATTGATGACACATTTTTGTAGCTTCCAATTCTGGTCAATCCATTTCCAGTTTACCATATATTCGATCCTTTGATTTTTTGATTTCCAACAAAATCTGTAGTGAGGCTCATTTTAGTCACATTTTTCAATAATGTTTTCAACTTCTTTTTCTCCATCTTGTACACATTCACACAATAAGTGGTCGCCATTGTCCGCGAAATGCTTTTCCCCTCTTGTATTCCCCGTCTTTCCTTCAAATTGAAATCTTCTTCCTCCACAATAGAGAACAGGTGCTTGTGCATCAAAATCCAGTTAGCAATGAACTCTTTCATGACTTTCATGTCAACTTACCCATCATGTGCCGCTGGGATAGAAGAGGGATCAACAGTAGATGACACAAAGCCAAGTTGTGTTTGCGTATGTGATGATCTCTCTTTCTCAGCCTTTGTTTTACGATGTGCAACACAATTCTCGAGATGCCGTGAAATTTAGTATTTTGAATGGTTTTGGATTTGGCGAAACTCTTTTTTCAATGATTGCAGGAAATCCTTACTAAGCCATCTTTATCCTTGTCTTCCGTAAATTCTAACCAAATGGAAGACTTCTTCAACTTTTTCTAGGTCCTCATTGTCGTCTTTAATTTCAGAACTCGTTCCAAGAGTATCATTACTAGCTTTGTTTCCCACTTCATTCACAATTGAATCCATATCACCAATCACCTTTTCGATTGTTTCCTCATTACTCTGCATAATCAGACTAGTAGAATCACCGACAGAGTCCATATCTACAAAAATTTCAAACAATTACAGGAATGACTTAATTCACAATGAACAATCATTCAAAACTACCTTAAAATGTATATCAAGAACCAATAATTCAGTATTTGATTGCTTCATTCTATAATGCACATCAGTAAAATAAAGTGAAATTGGATGTCTACCAATGAGAGGAGCAACAACATGCACTCACCATGATTGTAATAATAGGAAATCGATCACAAGATTTAATGGAAACTTCTTCTATTTGGATACTTTGATCCTCTAAGGCTGTAGCTCTCACTGAGTCACTGCATCAGGAAAAGGTGAACTATTTCATTCTGTTAGAGTTATTATTGTTTGAGTATTTTAGTATTATTGGGTTTAGTCCCACATCCTTAGTTTTGAGTTGTTGTGTCTATGTAAGTCCTATATATTGCCCCTATGTGGATGAATACAATTGCACTTTCCATTTTATTCCTTATTTCTAACATGGTATCAGAGCTATGTTCCGTGTTACCGAAATTTTTTTCCCCCGTCTCCCGTTTCTCCCGCCGCACCCGACCCCTTCTCGTGCTCTTCGGCTTCCGCTCGGCAACTATGGCTCGACGGGTGCTTCTCCCCCTGCTCTCGTCTACGGGATCGACCCTTGATTCCATGACGGGAGCGGACCTCTCTTCTGCGGCTGCTCCGCCTGCATCATCGACGCTGTCTTTCGCCTACGTCATCACCTTCGGCTTCCGTCTGCAACATCTACTTCTTCTCCTGCCTGTCTTCTTCTCCTCTGACGGCGCTACTGATCCTTCTCCGGCAGCTTCCTCTCCAGCCTGGATGCCCTCTGCCGCTGCTCTTCTTCTCCGGCCTGTCTTCTTCTCCTCCGACGGTGCTACTGCTCCTTCTCCGGCAGTTTTCTCTCCGGCCTGGATGCCCTCTGCCGCTGCTCTTCTTCTTCGGCTGCTCTGCGTGCCGTTGTTGCTGCAGCTGCTTCTTCTCCGACAACTGCCCCTTCTCCGGCCCGACCTTCTTCTAGCCGGCTGCGCCTCTTGCCGCTGCTGCTTCCCGGCCCAGCAGCCCTCTTGTTGCTGTTGCTCTTTGTGCGCTACTGCTGTCTCTTCTCCGGCCCGACCTTCTACTTGCCGGGTGCCTCTCCCGACTGTTGCTCTTCTTCGGCCCGGTAGCCCTCTTGCCATTGCTGCTTTACCTGCGCCGCCGCTGCTTCTTCTCCGGCCCGGCTGACTCTTGCCTTAGTTTTTTTTTAAGTTGTTGCTTTCTAGTTATTGTTATAGTTGTGTTGTTATGTTTGTGTGCGAATCGACTCTCTTCCACGTGATTTGGGTTCATGTACCCGACGAGGGTCCCACACGTGCACGTGGTCTACGTGAGGGGGAGTGTACGTCACGACCTCCAGGCATAGTCTATGCCTTCATGCACGTATTCCACGTGAGGGGGAGTGTTTGTGATAACGACGACTCAGATGCCTCTTTTCCGACTCCTGCCTTAGTCACACATGGCCCCCAGGTCGATTTCGTATGTTGTTTGTGTCTCCTCGTCATTTTCTCTGGATTTGGTAGGTTTGGTTTGGTATCTCGTGGTTGACCTGGTTTCCGCTCCGAGTGTATCCAGCGTGGTCATGGTCGGTTTTGTGGACCAACGTCGTGTGGTTCTTGCCCGGTTGAAGTATCCCCGGTGACACGCGGTTGGGCCTCGGTAGCTGCTGTTTTGTCCCACGTTGCCAACTGTCTTTTACCTTCCTTTAGTAATTCCCGAACTGCTTCTTCTGTATCGCGGAATATGCTATGTTCAAGCTGTAGGGTCCCCCTTCAGCTTGAGGGAGAGTGTTAGAGTTATTATTGTTTGATTATTTTAGTATTATTGGGTTTAGTCCCACATCCTTAGTTTTGAGTTGTTGTGTCTATGTAAGTCCTATTTATTGCCCCTATGTGGATGAATACAATTGCACTTTCCATTTTATTCCTTATTTCTAACACATCCTATAAAATAAAACTTGAAAAACTAAAATTGAAACTTTAAAATGTGGATGTTCATAGTTCCTAGGTAAATCTGATTACAAATTAATAACATTAAAATATAACACCTGAGATGACATTAAGAGCACAATTTTAGAACACAAATGCACGTTGATCTATAACATGAAGTCATTAAACTTTACAAATGAGAAGAAAATGCAGTAAAAAAATAGAAGAGGAAAATCGGCCACAATTTTTGATACTCACACTAGCACTTACCTGTTAGGTGGAGATGTCCGAGTGTTGCGCCACAATACAAAATGGAAGAGATGCTCCTGCACTCCTGCTCATCTGCTACAAAGAATAAGAAAGGGAAGAGGAGGTTTATGAGAAGAACAAAAAATTTTAGGGTTTTAAAGAACAAATATAAAACATAAAAGACGCACCTGGAAACAGCGGCCGACAAGTCGTTCGCACTTCGCACAAACGGAAGAGGAGAATCGAGATTCAGGAGGAGTGGCGGAAATGAGAAATCCGTAGTCGGAGTGGCAAGTCTGAAATCCTACGGGATGACGAGAGCGCCTTCGAAGCGCCCGTGAAGCTGCGAAAAGGGACTACTGGAGTTACTAAACTACCAGAGTACTGGATGAGGAGCGGGAGAGCGGCGGAGATTTGAGGAAGAAATTTGGGAAACAAAATGAAAGAGCTGGTTTAGGGTTTAGGGCGAGCAGGCGATCAACGGGGTTAGGGGAATATGACGGGATGACGAGGTCACGAGAATATATTATACAATATACAAATTAATATATTATTAAAAAATATATAATAAAAAAAGCTCGCGAGCCGGCTCGCGAGCTCTGGAACAGAGCTTACCAAGCTCGAGCTCGGCTTGAAAGCGAACTTCAGCTCGTCAAGCTCGAGTCGTGTTTTTTTTGAGCGGGCTCGCCGAGCTATCAAGCCGGCTCAACTCAACTTGCACCCCTAATCTCACAGTCCACCCCCTAGCTTCGACCACCTCCCAAACCACATTTGCCACAGAGCCAAGCCCGCTTCCACAATGACCCCTTACCACAAACTACTCCACCAACTAGATCCTCCAGCTCTGTTTTGAACTCCAATGATTGGCACACCTCCTTTTTGAGTTCCTCCGCTCACATTGCCATTACCACTCTTAATGCTCGTCTCACCAAGAGTATCAAGAGCTCTACTGATATGACACTTGTTTTCTCTACAAGAATGCATACTTTCTAACACACAAATAATTAATATTGTTAATATATTAATGTTGCACACAAATAACAATAATAATTAACATTATTAATATATTTATATTGTTTATAAATAATATATTATTTTTATATTAACATATATTATTTTTATTAAAAGTTTATTAATTTATAACCAATATATTATTTATTTTCATAGTATGCAAACAAATAAACATGCACTACTATTTTAAACATCACTGCAAATACATTTTTCCAAACATTTTCATGAATTTTCTCACCACTATTGAAAATAACTGATTCCTCCGCCATTGCTTCCGATCATTACTTCTTCCAGCGCTGCAACCGAGCCAAACGGACCCTAAAGGTGTCAGGATTGTAAATATAAATTCAAATTGAATTGAAATACAATAAATGCCTACTAAGCTACTTGATGTCTCAAATGAACGTTATATTTAAAAAATAATTTGAAATATAAGATTAAACTAAAGTAGACATGATCATGATTCATGAGCCTAAATTTACGCGACTCTAGAATTCTTTTAGTATCTTGACTAATGGTCCAAAAAGAAGGATTAACCTAAAGGCCGTGCTTCATTGACCTAAATACTATGAACAACAACAACACTCAAGCCTTTATCCCACTATAGTGGGGTCGGCTATATGGATCCTTTGTTGCCATTGTGCCCTATCTTTAGTCATAATCTCATTAATGCCTAAGTGCATCATGTTTGTCCTTATAGTTTCATTCCAAGTCTATTGGTCTACCCCTTCCCTATTTATCATGCCTAGTGACTAAACTACCACAACGCCTAACCGGTGCCTCTAATGTTCTCCTTTGTACGTGTCCGTACCATCTTAGTCGAGCTTCTTGCATCTTCTCTACAATTGGTGTCACCTCTGTCTTTTCCTTGATACATTCATTCTTAATTTTATCTAGTTTCGTGTGTCCACACATCCACCCGAGTATTCTCATCTCCGTAATTCCCATTTTTTTTGCTTATGTACACAATTCACTACCTAACACTTAGAACCATATAGTATCGTTGAGCTAATTGCAGTACCGTAAAACTTGCCTTTTAAGTTTTAATGGTACTTTACGGTCACATAAGATCCTTGACACACCTCTCCACTTCAACTAACCTGTGTGGATTTTATGTATCACATCTGTATCTACACCTCCATTTTTTGAATTATCTTTCCCAAATATTTAAAGCACTCACTGCGTGAAATATCTTGATCACCCAACTTAATAATAGTGTCATCCGGCCTTGCACTGCCAAATTTAATCTTCATATGCTCCGTTTTTACACCGCTCAACTTAAAACCCTTCTTTTCTCTTGTGTCTTGCCAAAATTCAAGTTTCGTGTTTACACCCTCACGCGTCTCATCGACCAAAACAATATCATCCGCAAACAATAAACACCAAGGTATTGCTTGTTGGATGTCTGGTGAGCTCATATAAGATACGGGTAAAGAGATAGAGGCTTAAAGCTGATCTTGATGTAAGCCAACAATGATAGGGAATTCCTGTGTTAATCCTCCAAATCACCGAACTATTGTATTTGATGGAATATATTAATAAAATTAAATATTCTTGCGTCATCATTAATACATAATTCAAATCTTAAACGTGTGAGTACACGGTGGAATAAATGAAAGATATGTTACTCAAAATCAAAGCCAAGATTAATTTGTAAAATTTTCAGGCATACCTTTCAGAGGGATCATAATAACTTGCAAATATATGAAGTACTGAATTCAAATTTGTGCAGTAAAATGATTTCATGGTTCTTGTCAACACTAAACAATGGCGCTATATTCGCTACATAGTAAATGCCAAATCTAGTGCAATACCAACTATTGGATAATTTAAGGCAAGTAGTCTTTACCATGCAAATAGTTAACTAAAAGCCTGGTAACTAGATTTAAGATCATCATTGTCTCTCCATATTCATTTTCAACCCACTAAATTAATCTAGGATGCCAACCAAGAGAGCAATTAAAATCTAGGACAATAACAGAGCGCAATACAAGAACCCAAGTAACTAAGCTTACAAACATGAAATATGGATGCGCACACCTATTATAAGATAAAGGCATAACAACATAATTTCCCAAGGATGCACGTTCAAAAGTGTTAATCATTAGGAGCTTATTTAGCAACAACTGAAGCTGGAATCTTTTCAGAAAAATAAGGATATCATATGCTATGCAAACTTAATTTAGATTTTTCCTTATGCAACCATGCTAATATATCTCCAACATCCACACTGACAATTTAGCCTTCAAAAAATAAATCAAAATAGTTAGGTTAAATTTACCTCACATTTGAAAAATCCATCTCGTTAAACTACAGGAGTATTAATTGACATGATTTTTCTGAAAATCGACTACACTTAGAATAAGTCATCTCCATGTGTAGGGACATGTGCTAAATAACTAAGTGTAATACAAGAGCCCAAGTAAATATGCTTACAAACATGAAATATGGATGTGCACACCTATTATAAGATAAATGCACAACAACATAATTGGCCAAGGATGCACGTTCAGAAGTGTTTATCATTAGGAACTTTATTTAGTAACAACTCAATTTGCAATCTTTTCAGAAAAGTAAGGCTATGCAAAATTAATTTAGATTTTTTTTCCTTATGCAACCATTCTAATATATCTCCAACATCCACACTGACAATCTAGCCTTCAAAAAATAAATCAAAACAGTTAGGTTATGATCACCTCATATTTGATAAATCCATCTCCTTAAACTACAAGAGTATTAATTGACACGATTTTTCTGAAAATCGACTACACTTAGAATAAGTCACCTTGATGTGCAGAGGGTGGGACATATGATAAATAACTAAGAAAATAATGAACATATGATAAATAACTATGCGTGCCTTCACTTTAGGTGGAGAGCATAGATTAGTTGTCGAACTCTAATGAATTCTTTTTTCTTGATGATCTTGTAGGATATTGAAATTTCACTCCTAGGATTTTTAAATTTTTATACTTGTTAGTGAACAAAGCTTAGGGGATTTCAAAGAGAAGTGTTGCAGTGGGATCATGATGTAACTGCTAGGAAAAGAAGTGACTAGATGAGATTAAGATTTGGGGATAAACGAGAGAAAAAGGAATCAGAGTTTAAAAAAATGACGTCACGATGGGAGAATCTAGGGAAGGAAGATTAGTGTTTAGGCATTATTATATTAATTTGTGTAGAAGAACACAAGGATGGAAAAATTCCCCGTTTCCCATATATAAAAAAATGCCAATATACATGTATGTGTGTAAATACATAAAGGGAGAAAGAGGAGAGAATGTCGACTAAACTTCCGAGTTAAGAGGCTAAATGAGCCTTTACTAATGAGCCTTTACATATATCATTCAGCACTCCCTCGCAAGCTGGAGCGTACATATTGTAGGCACCAAGCTTGGACATGAACTGATAGTATATAGGTCGTGGTAAGGCCTTAGTGAGGATGTCAACAACTTGCTCGGCAGTTGGAACATGAATTAACTCTATATTCTTTAATTTAACCTTCTCTCAAATGAAATGACAATCAACCTCAATGTCTTTCGTCCGTTCATGGAAAACAAGACTCTTGACAATGTATATGACAACCTGACTGTCGCAAAATAGGGTGGCCGGTGAGGAAATCTTGACTCCTAAATCATCAAGGAGACCCTCAAGCCATGTGAGCTCATACACTGTCATTGAATTATACCCGACCTCAGCAGATGAACAAACAACGTTAGACTGTTTCTTGCTATGCCAATGTGATGTCCTCCAATATAAGTGCAATAACCACTTGTGGAACAATGATCATCCAATGAATCAACATAATCAACGTCACAATAAGCACTCAGAGATAATGGAGACGAAGAGGGCTTGTATACAAGTTCCTTTCCAGAAGTAGTCTTCAAGTATCGAAGAATGCGCTCAACTGCCTGGAGATGAGAGATACGTGGCTCATGCATGAATCGACTGACAATTCCAACAACAAATGATATATCAGGTCTTGTAATAGTGAAATATATCAGTTTTCCCACAAGACGACGATAATACTGTGGGTTTAGAAGGAGCAGATCAGAGTCTGAGGCATGAGCGCAGAGCTTGTGATTAATATCCATGGGAGTGTCGACAGACTTGCATCCAGAGTAACCCGCATCATGAAGCAAGTCAAGACAATACTTTCTTTGAGATAACACAAGTCCATCAGGTCGCTGAGCCACCTCGAGGCCAAGAAAATAACGAAGACTTCCTAAGTCCTTTGTTTGAAACAGTCGCCAAATGTTGTTTGGTCATATGTATTTCTGTAAGATCATCTCCTGTAATCATAATATCATCAACATAAACCAAGAGAATCACTGTGTCTGTTGGACGATGCCGAGTGAATAATGAGAAGTCGGCTGAACTTCGAGTGAACCCAACACCACTAACAGTCTGACTGAATTTGTCAAACCATTCCCGAGGAGACTGTTCGAGACCATAAAATGACTTCTTCAGACAACAGATAAGTGACTCCCCCGTGGTCTCAATCCCGGGAGGTTGTTGCATATATACGATCTCCTGCAAATCACCATTAAGAAAAACATTTTTGACCTCCAATTGGTGCAACGACCAGTGCCGATAAACAACGAGAGAGATCAACACACGAAAGATATTGAATTTGACAACTGGAGAAAAGGTCGCACCATAATTTAGAGCTTGTTGTTGAGTAAAACCACGAGCTACCAGACGAGCTTTCAAACGTTGAATAGTCCCATCCGGACCATGTTTGATGTGAAACACCCACTTACAACCTACACAAATTTGTTCAGAAGGAAGTGTGACAAGATCCTAAGTGCGGTTCGCCCAAAGAGCAGACACTTCCTTGTCCATAGCTGCCCACCATCCCGGATGTTGGAGAGCCTTCATGCATAGAAGTAGGGATGATAATAGAGGATAAAGAAAGAACAAATTGGCGAAGTTCTGGAGAGAGGAGGTGGAAGGAGACATAATTCTCCATCGGGTGTGCAGTAGAACTAGTTGCCGGATCAACAGACTGCAAAATATCATTAGAGGAGGGCATCCCCCGTAGAGTAGTAGACGAAGGAGAACGACGAGTATATACACGAATGAGAGGTGATTTAGGTGGGAATGATGTGGGAAGGAGATGTGGGTTTGGTGGGAGTGGCATGAGAAGGAGAGGTGGAAGGTTGGTAGTAATAGGAGCATCAAGCCGCAAAAGGGGTGGTGAAAGGAGAGAATCAGTTCGTTGAGAATGATAAGGCTGGTCTTCGAGAAATGTGACATCAACAAAAAGTAACAACTTTGTGATCCTTAGGAGAGAAGCAAACATAACCCTTCTGAGTACGAGAGTAACCAACAAACATATATTTTGTGGCACGTGGAACAAGCTTGTCTGTGGACGGGCCAAGATTATGAACATAGCACACGCAATCAAATACGCGAGGGGGGACTGAAAAAGAAGGTTGAAGGGAACCGCAAAGTTGAGAATAGAGGAAGCCATGCAGTTGATAAGAGAACAGACAGTCCAGACCACAAAATTCCAATACTGTTTGGGAACATTCATTTGAAACATAAGAGGGCGGGTAACCTTAAGGAGGTGATGATTCTTGCGTTCAACGTCATTTTGTTGGGGGGTATATGCACAAGAGGTTTGATGGAGAATTCCAAACTCAGCACACAGATTAGTAAACGCATGACCTATGTTATTAAAGGCGTGCCTAAGGCTCCATGCTCACTAGGCTCAGAGGTTTGCGCCTTTGTGCGGCTTATTTGCGTCTTTAAAATATAAAATGCGCGTCTGAGTGAAATTTTGTTGTGAATTTTTTTTTTAAAATCAAGAAAAAAATAATGCAAGAACTCAATAATTTTTTATTGATTTAGTGTTTGTGAAAGATAATTGTGTGTTGAGACTTAGATATGATATAAGTGACGAAATTAATTCTATTTTTTTAATAGATATAAACGATAGTAATGAATGATTAATTAGTAGACTAGATAAAAAATTTGATCGAGAAGTTGAAATGATATTTGATGCGTATTATTTAAAATGGATGTGGTTGCACCTTGCATTCGTCAAGCGCGCGCCTGCGCCTTGAGCCTTGCGTCTAGGCTCCAAGACCCCTTTGGTGCGCCTTCGCCTTTAATAACCAAGCGCATGACTAGTGTATTCCCGAGCATTGTCAGAACTGAGAGTTTTCATTGTAGTAGAAAATTGGTTGCGAATTTCATTGATAAAGGCACGAAATACACCCGACAGTTCAGTGTGATCATGAAGGAAATACAACTATATTACTCGAGAGTAATTATTTACAAATTAACAAAGTAACGATAGCGAAAAACAGGGCATGACTTCGAGTAAGATGGGGCGAGAACGTAGACCGATGATGTTTGGCATAAATACAGGACTCACAAGTGAAATCTTGGAGGGAAACATCGGGAAGAGCTTTGCGGATTATGTTTAGAGGAGCGTGTCCAAGACGCCGATGCCATTCAACAGAGCTAAGAGAGTACAAAACCGTCGGAGGAGGGGGGGGGGTCAAGGATGTAGAAGCCATTTGACAGATGCCCTTTTCCAATAATAGACTGCGTCTTGCGATCCTGCACAACACAAGAGGTTGAAGAGAATGTTACGTAACAATCAAGATCTTGAGTGAGACGACTAATAAAGAGAAGGTTGAAAGGAGAGCCCAGAATATGAAGAACAAAACGAAGAGTGATGGAGGGAGTAATGCTGATATCGACGGAGCCAGAGACAGAGACATGAATGGTGTCCCCACTAGCAACAGTAATGAATTTGGGATGCACAGAGTCCAAGTAGAGAGATGGCTGCCGTGAGGTAATGTGGTGGGAGGCCCCTGAATCTAAGATCCAGGATGAACTATTAGCTAGATCGGAGAAAGCACCATCAAAAATGGATACAACAGAGCCCGAAGAATGGTTGATTATCCTTTGAAGTTACTGGATCTGTATGCACATGTTTTGAATGTCAGTTTGAATGCTGGTCGGAGGAGAATGTGCGGCCATGGACCGAGGGGAAACAATAAGTAGGGGCAGGTCGCAGAAGGAACCAACAACAACATAGCAGGCGACAGGCATACACAAGGAGGCCTGAGACAAGAGAAATGCATTGGTCTGACAACCAGAGAAATGCAACGACGGCCTGGCGAATAGAGAGGTGCATGCGACCAAGGCGGCCAGAGACAAGGCGTCCTGAGGAAGAAATGCTGCTATAGGAAGAGCCACGACGACCAGAGATCGGCGTCCAGTAGAGCAGAAAACGGAGGCTGCGGGCTGACAAACAGGCAAGCACAACGGCCTTGAGTAACAACAACAAACGACAATCACCAAGAAAACGTGCGGTCTGGCGAGCAAGATATGCAACAAGGGGCCAGAGACCACAGGAACCATAACGGCTAACTCGAGGCGGAAACCCGACAGGCAGTAGCAGAGCGGGCAAGCAGGCAGAGACGCGGCTAAAATCAGCAGCAAACAAGAAATTCGCGGTAGAAAATGGCAACAAAACAAGCCGACAACAAGAAAACAAATGCGGCTTGAATTGTCGGCAAGGAGGTTGTTGCGACGATCAGAAGAGGTGGTAAGAAGACCGCTGTGGCAAGAGGTAGGGGCCACGAGCAGAGAAGAGCAACACCAAACATAGAAAGACCGCGACCAGAGAACACCAACAACGGTGAACAAACAACGGCGGACAGAGGCAAATCGTGCGGGCTGAGACAACCCGCTGCGAGCTGGAGCAAAACCGTTGGAAGAAAACAAACAACAGCAGGTTGATGCAAACCACAACGGACAAAGGCAAACCACAACGGCTAAGCAAATCGCGGCGAACAGAAACGTGGAGAACTCCAAGAAAGACCCAAGACCGCGACAGACTGAGGCAAGCAAGAAACTGCACAACATAGACCGGCAAAAGCGGGCCCCACTGTCCAGAGAAGAAGGGCTATAAAGAGAGAAAGGAGGGGGGGGGGGGAAGAGGAGTGGAACCATGGGATGGAGAAACCAACGGACAGACAAGAGCAGTCCGCATTGGAAAGAAGCCTTAAAGGCGGGAAGGAAGCCTGCAGATAGAATAGGCTAATTAGGAAAGAAGAAAAACAAGATTCGGTTAGTAAAAAACCCGCCCACGCCCAGGGTGATCGCTGGCTTTGATACCATGTAGAAGAACACAAGGATGGAAAAATTCTCTGTTTCTCATATTTCAAAAAACTGCCAATATATATGCATGTGTGCAAATATATAGAAGGAGAAAGAGGAGAGAATGTCCCATTCAAGATGTGGGACTATACTTCCTAGTTAAGAAGCTAAACGGGCCTTTACTAATGGGCCTTTACATATATCATTCAACAATTTGCAAAGGCATAATCTTCCACTATTACGATTCCTATATATGAATCATTAAAATCCATTCTCCCTGTTAAACTATCTATATGTTTTTTTATTAATATTATTTATTGTATGCATTTAATTTTAGAGGAGCTGAATACGATCAAACAACATTTTTTGTGCTTGACTCACTGTACAACCCCATATTCGTTGAGTGGGCCCCTTCAACAAGTTCAAGGCATTTTATGAGGATCTTCAGGTTTAGGATGGGCAGAATGGCGAGTGGGGGAGGCTGACCTGCACTCGCTCCGCGATCTAAGGAGCTTTCGCCCAGTCCGAAAGTGGCTGTTAGGTCCTTAGGCGAGTGCGATATTCATCATGCACTCGCCTAAGGTCGGCGCCTTGTCACGCAAAGGAGAAGATTCTCGCCAGGACAAACGAGTGATGGGTAAGGCCCGAATTTGCCTGGGGGGCGAATGTGTGGCTTCTCCCGCTTTCGCTGCTTCAGACGAATGGTTCCTTCATGTACCACTCGCTCAGTGGGGTCCAGAGGTAAAGTTACCTGGATGCCCTTGAGGGTCTGCATATAGCTTTTCAGAACAACGAAGTTACGCTGTTGGCAGACCCAGTTGGGTTGTGTATAGAAAAATGAGACATCAGAATTACGCTATTGACAGACCATGTTTGGAACTCTATAAATAGAACCGAAGGGGCACCTTTGGAGGGACGGACTCTCTTGTTTTCTTCTTCCTCAGGCTTTCCTTAGCGTACCGTGAGTGTTCTCCAAGGTGCCCCAGCTCAGCATTGACTTGGGAGGTGAAGAGCTCTTTGATCTTCCGGGTGTGAGGTCGGTCCTCCTCACTGAGATCTCGGTTTTGTCCCAAGGTTCCTGAATCTTTGGTATGGAGTGCTAGCCCGAGGGAAGTAAGTGCGAGGCCATACCCCTTTGGGGACTCCGAACTCCACAGAGACCGATTTTCGGTTTCAACACTTTGGTTCGATGGGCGTGGAGAGTGGCCAGCACAGAAGATCCTCAGCTAGCTCCGTGACTGGAGGTGAAGGACAATGGTCTGGCCGGGAGCATTCGCCACCCCCACCGGCTTTAGCTACAGTGGACATGTTCGAAGACTTTAGGAAGGAGGTCATGGAGACCTTGCACCACTGGCTCAGTGCCATTTGCGGCGAGTGCTCCACGCCAACTGTCCCGGTGGTCGCGCAGCCTGCATTGGGAGAGAACGCCCCGGTCAGACGGACCGGGAAGGAAAAAGAAGGCGGGGACAGCGAACAGGATTCCGCCGGGCGAGAGCTTTTCACCGACTCGCCGAGTGCTGGCTAGGTCAGCGAGGTGTCCTTGCGAGAGCCACCCACTCGCGCTGTAGGAGGAAGTCCCTTTAGCGAGTTGGTCGTGTTAGCCCTGGTTCCAGAGGGGTTAAGAGAGCCGGAGATGTCCTACTACACTGGCAGAGACGACCCAGTTTAACACGTCCAGTGGTTTGAGGACGCAGTTTCCATCAGACAAATGACAGACGCCTTCAAGTGCCGGCTCTTCTCCATCTCCTTCATGGACATGGCAAGGGACTGATTCCACCAGCTTCCCACCAGCTCAATTTACTGCTACGCAGATCTATGCCGGGCTTTCCTGCTGAGATTCTCAACTTCGAAGAAGTGGAAGAAGGGAGCGGAGTTCCTTTTCTCCATCAAGCAAGGATCGGAAGAGACCCTAACAAGCTATGTGGACATGTTCCAGGAGGAGGTCCTCATAATGGAAGAGGTGTCAGGGTTTACGCTGATGATGACCTTTACCTTGGGGCTCTAAGAAGGGTTCTTTAGGGTGGCATTAAAGAGGAGGCCACCGCTGTCCTTCAAAGAGGTGATGGAGAGAGCAAAACAGGAGATCAAGGGTGAGGCAGCGAACCTAAATTTTGCCAGGAAGCTGGCCAGGTTGGGAGGAAGTGAGGAGAGGGAGCATGGAGCAAGCAAGTGTCAGTAAGAGAGGAGAAGAGATCAGCCAAAGGGGCAAGGTTTCCCAAGGCAACAACAAGGGTGGGGATATCAAGAACCCACCAACCAGTTGGGCTGGAGGCAGCAGGAAGGACCTGTCCAGGGTCAGGGAAGAAGATTTCAAGGAGGAGGAAACTACCAATGGGGGCAGGGGCGGTTTAACCCCCCCGGATGGAGGCAGGGCCCAAGGCCACCTCTTCCCCCACAACATCAAGCCATGAAAATAACACGAGGAAGGAATGAGAGGAGGAACGACCAAGGAGGGCGGAGAGGAGTGGAGGTGAAGTTGACATACTGTGACTCTATTAAGTGGAAAGTCACGCGACGACCACCTGCCCATAGTTTCTGGAGTTGAGAAGAACAAGGGGACATGGACAACAGTCGCCGGCAGTGCGGATCGAGGAAGTGGTCGCGGGGGCCGATGAAGACAAATGTGAAGTGGTCGCGGGGGGGGGGGGGGGGGGGGGGAGATTGAGGCCACCCATAGGGGGAGCCTCCAAACCATGTTCTGACGGAGTGTCGCTTCGACGTCTCGGACCCCACCTCCCGTGGAGAGGATTACCTTCACTTCGAGTGACATGCCGGATCTTGAGGACCCGTTCTGCGACGCGCCAGTGGTGCAGGCAGCAGTCGAGAACTTTATCGTCTCCCGGATTTTGGTAGATAACGGGGGCTCGTTCAACGTCGTCTTCAAGAAAGCGTTTGACGGGATGAAGGTGGAGGCAAAGAGGGTACTAGCCTCAGATGGACCACTCTTCGGGTTCTCAGGAGAGAGGAAGGAAGTGGAATGAGGAGTGGGGCTCAATGTGACTCTGGGGGGTCAACCCGCAATTGCCGGTTTGTAATCGTGGACGCCCTCAGTAGCTACAATGCCATCTTTGGCCGACCTCTCATCGGCGCTTTCTGTTGTGTCCCCTCATTCTTCCATCAGTTCCTCAAGTTCAACGATGGAGGGGTGCATGTCTGGGTCCGAGGAGATCCTAAGGTAGCAAGGCAGTGCTACGTCACCGCAGTCAACACCATCTCGTGGATAGGGGAGGCCGAGGGGATGAAGAAGGTGATTGAGGAGGCGGCGACAGAGTTGCGGGGGAAACATGCCCTCACTCAGCCCTCATGAGGGGAGTGCGAAAGGAGAACCGAGAGGAGTAGAGGAGATGATAATGGTGGAGGAAGCAGCGGAAGAGGAGGCCCTTGCCCAAGGAGAGAGGGCATCTGAAGATTGGGAGGAGCAGTCCCGGCTGAAGCCTGAAGAAGCAGTGGTGGAGTTGGAGGTTCTCACCCGAGCAGGCAAGACAGAGAAGGTGCGGGTCAGCGGAGGCTTGGGCCCGGAGGACCTGGAGAGGATGCTGACATGCTTTCAGAAGAACGTGGATATCTTCGCTTGGAGTGCGGCGGATATGCCCGACATCGATGCCGACGTGGACTGCTACCGGCTGAATTTTGACCCGTAGGTCTGCCCCATCCACCAAAAGAAAAGGAATGTGGCCGACAAGCTCCAAGGGCCTATCAAAGGAGGAGGTGGAGAAACTTCTCCAGGCCGGTTTTGTGTCTGAGATTCAGTTTCCGGGCTTGGTCTCAAATGTTGTAATGGTGAAGAAAGGAGATGAGAGATGGAGAATGTGTGTAGACTTTTCTTTATTGAATAAAGTAGGTCCCAAGGATTGTTACTGCTTGTCTCGAATCGACGCGCTGGTTGACTCAGCCGTTGGTTTTCCTGTAATGAATTTTCTGGATGCTTTTTTCAGGTTATCACCAGATCAGAATGCACTCTCCCGATGTAAATGATGTGTCCTTCATCACAAGCAGCAGATGCTATTGTTATAATATGATGCCTTTTGGGCTAGGGAATGCAGGGGCAACCTATCAGAGGATGATGAATATGATTTTCTGGGAATAGAAGAGAAGAAACCTAGAGGTATATGTGGATGACCTACTGGTGAAGAGTAAGGATGTGAGCTCTCACCTTCGAGACTTGGAGGAAGCTTTTTCCACCTTGCGAGCATTTAAAATGAGGTTGAACCCCCAGAAGTGCGTCTTCAGAGCAAGCCGAGGGAAGTTCCTTGGACACCTCCTGACTTCAGCCGGGGTGGAGCCCAACCCGGATAAGGTGAAAGAAATAGTGGAGCTGGAATCACCAAAGAATGCCAAGGAGGTTCAACGCCTGACTGGGAAGCTTGTAGGTCTGAGCAGGTTTCTTTCCCAGGAAGGGGAGAAGTACTCGCCTTTCTTCAAGATATTGCGGGGAATCAAAAGTTCGAATGGACTAAAGAGTGTGAGGAGGCTTTCCAATCTCTGAATGATCAGCTCACCAAGGCTCCTCTACTCCATGGACCCAAAGAAGGTGAAGATTTGATCTTGTACCTCGGAGTGGGGGCGGAAGCTGTAAGCTCCGTGTTGGTTCGAGAGGAGGGGAAGTGGCAGCTTCCGATTTACTATGTGAGCCGGGTCTTGAAGAAGGCGGAGCTCAAGTATCCTCTCATGGAGAATCTAGCCTTTGCTTTGGTCCTCTAGGCCCGGATGCTTCGATCTTACTTTCAAGCTCACTCGATCCGGGTGGTGACCGATCATCCGCTACGTGGCATCTTCGAAGGGGTGGAACTTTCGGGGAGCTTGACAAAGTGGCTAGTGGAGCTGAGTGAGTTCGATATTTCCTTCATACTGCGTCTGTCAGTTAAAGCTCAAGCGCTTGCAGACTTCTTGAAAGATTGTGTAGTAGAATCAGGAGAGGAAGGGCCAAATCACGTAATTGCTTGGAAGCTGTTTGTGGACGGGGCCTCGGGAAGGCACTCTTTGGGAGCAGGGTTGTTCTTGGAAAGTCCCTAGGAGACGAAGATTGAGCTGGCCGTAGTAATACACTTCCCTGTAACCAAAAATCAGGAAGAGTATGGGGCAGTTGTTGCGGGGTTACGACTCACTAATGAATTGGGGGTGCAGGACGTGGAGGTGTTGACAGACTCGATAGTGGTGACCTCGCAAATCAAGGGGGAGTTCGAGGCCAGGGAACCGACCCTGTAGCGATACTTGCTCAAGGTAAGGAGTCTAGTTGGGGGATTCCGGACCTTCTCCATTCGTCAGGTACCACACGAAGAAAGTGTTGCAGCGGATTGGCTGGCCAAGCTCGGTCCAAGTGCAGGAGGGATCATGACGGACTTGTTACGACCATCCATAGAAGAGGAGGAGCTAATGGAGATAGACCGACGTTTCTCATGGAAGGACCCACTTATCACGTTTCTAACCACCGACGAGTTCCCGGGGGAGGCCACAGACAAGAAGTGCTTCAGACATAAGTCAACATACTATCTGTTGAGCGAGGGAGAGCTGTTTCGGAAGACTCTCCCGGGATTTCTTGCCAGATGCGTGTCAGAGGAGGAGGTTCCGAAGATTCTAGAGGAGGTTCGCTTAGGAGAGTGTGGAAGCCACTCGGGGAGCAGGATCCTAGAAGGCAGGTAGTTCGACAAGGATACTTTTGGCCGACCTTGGGCAATGATGTGGAGGAGTTTGTGAAGAAATTTTTCAAATGTCAGCTGTTCGCGCCACTCCAACTCCAGCCTGCCCAGAGACTCAGGAGTATCACGATATCATGACCATTCACCATTTGGGGAATGAACTTGGTGGGGCCTTTTCCTCAGGCCAGCGGTCAAAAGAGATTCTTTCTGGTCATGATTGATTATTTCTCAAAGTGGTTGAAAGTTAATGCCCTGGCCAAGGTGACCTCTCAAGTGGTTCGTAACTTTGTGTGGGGAGAGATCATCTGCCAGCATGGGCTGCCTCAAGCTATAGTCACCGACAACGAGTCACAATTCGCTAGTGAGGAGAGTTCATCAGTTTTTGTGGCCAGCTCGAGATTGATATTAGGTTCGCATCGGTCCATCACCCCGGAGTAACGAGCAGGTGGAGCCGACAAATAAGATCATCGTAAACCTGTTGAAAAAGAAGGTGGAAAATCTAAAGGGAAGCTAGGTGGAACAGCTCCCGTCGATTCTTTGGGCCCTGAGAACCACGCCCAACACCGCCACAGGGGAAACTTCGTTCAGGCTTTCACATGGCTGCGAAGCCGTGGTTCCTGTAGAGTTCGAGGTCAGGTCGCCATGGTGGTAATCGCAGGAGAAGGGGAGGAAGACTGAAGAGTCGAGAATGAAGGCGAGATGCGGCTCTCATTGGACCTGGTAGAAGAGCTTTGCGACCTAGCCGTCATCAGACAAGAGAAGGTTAAACGTCGAATGTCCAGGTATTTTGACAAACATGTGCGCATCAAGCAATTCGTAAAGGGGATGTAGTTTTGAAAAAGATAGATGCAGCCGGGAGGTCGGCGACAATAGGAAAGCTCAATCCCAACTGGGAGGGTCCTTATATTGTCGAAGAAGCCCTCAGGTCAGGAGGTTATCGCCTCCAAAATGTAGATGGGGTAACCATTGGTCACACCTTGAGTGGTGATGATTTGAAACGCTTCTATCATTAAGAATGAATAAAATACATGTTTACTTTTCTAACTCTTCTCCTTCTCAGCATATTCCCCTTGTGGCCTGAGAAACAAGTTTAATTTTAGTCCCGAGCTGCTCCCGCTGCCAGGCTCTCACCTAGCTCGCAGGTTTGAGGGCCCCTCGGTGGACGTTGTGCAATATCTTGAAATTAAGTCCCGAGCAGCTCCCGTTGCCAGACTCTCACCTAGCTGGCAGGTCTGAAGGTCCCTCAGTGGACGTTGTGAAATATCTTGAAATTAAGTCCCGAACAGCTCCCGCTGCCAGACTCTCACCTAGCTGGCAGATCTAAAGGGCTCTCGGTGGAAGTTGTGAAATATCTTGAAATCAAGTCCCGAGCAGCTCCCGCCGCAAGGCTCTCACCTAGCTGGCAGGTCTGAAGGGCCCTCGATGGACGTTGGGAAATATCTTAAAATTAAGTCCCGAGCAGCTCTCGCTGTCAGACTCTCACCTAGCTGGCAGGTCTGAAGGGCCCTCAATGAACGTTGTGAAATATCTTGAAATCAAGTCCCGAGCAGCTCCCGCTGCCAGGCTCTCTGATGTAAACCGGAGTTCTCGAGTCAATTTTAAATAAAATAAATTTGTTTTCTCTTTTAAAACCCGTAACTCTAGCGTGATGTTCTCGAGCAAACGGAGAGCGACAATCGAACTTAGCTTTACAAACGCGCATATGAGCCTAACACTCGAGCATAATTAACGATTAGAAATAAATCTTCCACAAGCATAGACGATAAGAAAATAACATGCGCGGATTTGAAAATTAACGATAAATAGGATTGTAGAAAAGGGAAAAAACCACCTTGTATATATGTTCACTTGTCTACAATACAAAGAATGAGTACAAATATATAGATGAGAGATAGAGAGAGCTAGGTCCTATACACAATGTGGGACTAAAGAAGAGAGAGAGAGAAAACAATATAAAACACATAAATGGGCCTATTTAAGTGGGCTTCTTTAACACTCCCCCGCAAGCTGGAGCGTATAGATCATATGCACCCAGCTTGGACAAACACTGATAGAACAAGGTGCACGATAGGGCCTTCGTGAGAATATCAGCAACCTGATCAGTGCCCGGAACATGTTTCAACTCAAGTTTCTTCATTTGAACTTTCTCTCGTATGAAGTGACAGTCGACCTCAATATGCTTCGTACGCTCATGAAACACCGGATTCTTTGCTATGTGTATGGCCGCTTGACTATCACAAAAGAGAACAACAGATGAAGGAAGTTTTACTCCCAAGTCAGCAAGAAGGCTTTCAAGCCATGTGAGTTCAGAAACAACTGATGCCATAGATCGATATTCAGCTTCTGCGGAGGATCTAGCAACCACGGCTTGCTTTTTACTTTTCCAAGTAATGAGATGACCTCCATAGTAAGTACAGAACCCACTGGTCGATCGCCGATCGTCCAGGGAACCAGCGTAATCGACATCGGAATAAGCAATCAATGCGGGAGCCGAGGTGGAGGTTTTGTAAACAAGCCCTTGACCCGGAGCTGCCTTAAGGTATCGAAGAATCCGTTCAACAGCTTGCAGATGAGAAACCCGAGGAGCATGCATGAAACGACTGACCACCCCAACAACAAATGATATGTCAGGCCTCGTGACGGTTAGGTAGATCAACTTTCCGACAAGGCGTCTATAGTACTCCGGGTTCTGGAGAAGCAGATCACTATCAGAGGAGTGAGCACAGAGCTTATGATTTACCTCCATCGGTGTATTAGCTGGCTTACAACCTGACTGGCCAGCATCTTTGAGGAGATCGAGACAGTACTTCCTTTGGGAGAGTACAAGCCCATCGGGTCGTCGTGCGATCTCAAGACCGAGAAAGTAGCGAAGATGCCCTAGGTCTTTGGTCTGAAAAACGGTGCTGAGATGTTGTTTGACTGCTTGGATCCCTTGTAAGTCATCCCCAGTAAGTAGGTTGTCGTCAACATAGACCAACAAAACGACAGTTCCTGTTGCCCGGTGTCGGGTGAAGAGGGAGAAGTCAGCAGAGCTCCGAGTGAAACCCATGTTTTGAACCACCTTGCTGAATTTGTCAAACCACGCCCGGGGGGATTGTTTGAGACCATAGATAGACTTCTTGAGAAGACACACATGAGACTCCCCCGTGGTCTCAAACCCGGGCGGTTGGCGCATGTAGACAGTTTCGTGAAGATCGCCATTCAGAAAGGCATTCTTGATATCGAGCTGATGAAGGGGCCAGTGGCGGTGCACAACGACGGAGAGAAGCACACGAACTGAGTTGAGCTTGGCGACCGGAGAGAAGGTTTCCTCATAATCAAGGCCCTGCTGTTGAGTGAAACCACGGGCCACCAATCGGGCCTTCAGTCGGGCAATAGTGCCATCCGGGGCATGTTTGATGACAAACACCCATTTACATCCAACCGGGTGTTGCCCGGGAGGTAAAGGGACCAGGGTCCAGGTCTGGTTGGCCCAAAGGGCCGTCATTTCTTCCTCCATGGCAGCCCGCCAGCCAGGATGTTGCCGCGCCTCCTGCACAGAGTTAGGAATAGAAACAGAAGATAATGAAGTGGCAAAGTGGCGAAGCGGTGGTGAAAGGCGATGGAGAGAGACGTAATTCGCCATCGGATGAGCAGTGGAGGCAGGAACCGGAGCAGCAGGTGGCAGAGCATCAGAGGGCGAGGCCGACTGCAGTGGGGCATCGGGAATAGAAGAGCGACGAGAATAGACCCGAATAACAGGAGGAGTCGGACGGACCGGAGCCGGGTCAAGAGGAGGAGGCGAGGATGAGGAGCAGGGAACCGGGATGATAGGACGAACAACATCCGGAGCAGAAGAAAGGGGAACTATATCCGGAGCAGAGAAGAAGGGAAGATCTTCCTGGAAAGTAACGTCTGCAGAGACGGTAACCTTGCGGGTAGTAGGCGAATAACACATATACCCCTTCTGAGTGCTAGAGTAACCGACAAAGATATGTTTGGCCGCACGGGGATCCAATTTGTCGGAAGGAGGGCCGAGATGATGAACGTAGCAATTACACCCAAAGATACGAGGAGTCACAGGGAAAGGTTGAGTGGACGGAAAAAGGAGGCTGAACGGAGTGGCATTCTGAAGAACGGAGGACGGTAGACGGTTGATTAGAAAGCAGGCGGTGGAGAGCGCAAAGTTCCAGTATGGTTTAGGAACCTGCATTTGAATCATAAGGGACCGAGCCACATCAAGAAGGTGCCGATTCTTGCGCTCGGCGACACCATTTTGTTGCGGAGTATACGCACAAGAGGTTTGGTGGATAATGCCGAACTCAGAGCAGAGGGTCGCAAAGTCATGACCAGTGTACTCTCGCGCATTGTCGGTACGAATAGTGCGAATGGGCGCAGAGAATTGAGTACCAGTCTCAAGAATGAATGCCCGGAAGACGCGGGGAAGCTCAGATCGATCGCGAAGAAGATACAACCACGTCATGCGCGAATAATCATCAATAAAGGTCACGAAATAGCGATAGCCAGAAATACTAGTAAATTTGTACGGACCCCATATATCGGAGTGTACTAAAATAAAAGGAGCGGAGCTCCGAGTACAATTAGAAGGAAATGATGCACGTGGCTGTTTGCCAAAAATACATGTTTCACACTGAAAAACAGGAAGAGATACATCCGGAAGAGCCTTCTGGAGGACAGGTAGAGGAGCATGACCATGACGTCGATGCCAATCGGAAGATGAGACAGATGCGAGGAGAGTAGGAGAGGTGTCAAGAAGGTAGAGCCCGTTCTGCAGTCATCCCTTACCAATGATAGTCCGCGTCTGCTGATCCTGTATCAGACAAGAAGAAGAAGTAAAGGTCACTGAGCAATGGAAATCAGAAGTAAGGCGACCAACAGAAAGTAAATTGAACGGAGAGCCCGAAACATGAAGAGCCGAGCGGAGGTGGAGAGAAGGGGTGAGAGAGATATCAGCACATCCAGAGACAGGGACGGAGGCGCCATTGGCCACAGTAATGTACTTCGGGTGAGGGGAAGACAAGTACTGAGGTGGCCGACCAGAGGTGATGTGGTGAGTAGCACCCGAGTCGAGGATCCATTGCGGGCCAGAGGAAAGGCAGGTGATACCTTCATTGGAGATGGAGGCAGCGGAGGCAACTGAGGCTGGCGGGCGGCTGAGCAGGCCCTGAAGATGCTGAAGCTGGAGGCGAACCTCGTCGAGGCCTGGATGAGGGGGAGAAGAGTCGGTGGCAGCAACAGAGGCCTGCGGGCGAGGAGGGCGACCATGCTTGCGATAACACGTGGCCTCAAAATGCCCATCTTTGCCGCAGAACGAGCACTTAGGCCGAGGCCGTCCACCTCGACCACGTCCCCGAGAATCAGAGCGGCCTCCACGGACAGAGGAGGGAGGAGGCAGTAACGGTGGAGGTACCTGCTGGATAAGAACCGGAGAAGGAGGTCCAGACACATCCGGAGGCGGGGTGACTTTGAGAAGCATGGAACACACATCTGAGAAGGACGGAGTAACAGTAGAAGAGAGAATGTGAGCCCGAACACTGTGAAGGTGATGGGGTAGCCGAGCCATCATTATGGCTATACCCACAGCTTCCTTTTGGACACGTTGGGCAGCAAGGTCGCCAGTAGGAGGCTGATGTTGGATCCATGCCTCGACCAAAGATCGAGCCTGAGCAATAAAGGATGTCAGATCGGTCGTACCACTGCTATCGAGGGCTTGGAGAGCAGTGATAATGTCATACAGATGGTGAAGACTATCTTTGCCGGAGTAGAGAGTATGGAGCTCGTCCCACATTCCTTTGGCCGTCTCATGATACATGGCCAAGCGATAGGATTCACTATCAAGAGAATTAAGAATCCAGGTCTGGACCCGACCATCATTGCGTAACCAATCATCAGTAGGAGTACCGGTAACACCCTGGGTCAAGTGATGAAGAAACCCCTTGGATTGCAAGACCCGGCGAACTGAATGTGCCCATTCCACGAAATTTTTCTTACCAGTCAGAGAGATAGTCGTAATACGAAGTTCATCCCGCACTTCTGGAAGAGAAGGCGGGCGGTCTGCAGGAGGAATAGCCGTGCCGGTGGAATCGGCAGAAGAACCCATAGAGGAGAAGCGGCTAGGAACGCAGACCGGCAAGAGAGGTACAACCCGCGCGGCTAGCAGGTGGGCAGAGACAGGTTGCACGTATTAGCAAGAGAGAAAGACCGCTCGGTCAGGATGAGCAGGGCAGCGATCAAAGGAGGAGCGACTAGCGGGAAGAGCGAAGAGACCGCGAGTAGAGACACTCAAGCGGAGAGGCCGGGAAGGAAGCCGCGGTGAGAAGAGGCAGGCAGCTGCGAGAAGACAGCAGACCGCTGCGAGAAGAGGCAGCCGCAGCGAGAACCAAACCGCAGCGAGAAGAGAGCAGACCGCAGCGAGAAGAGGCAGCGGCAAGAAGCAAGCTGCTGCGAGAAAAAGACTCAGTCCGCGCGGTCACACCAGCGAGCTAGCAGATCACGACCAAAATGCGGACAGGGAAGTCCGCACGGTCAGGTGGATAAAGCCGCGGATAGAGAGGGGGCGGTAAGGAGAAGCCCGGAGGGGAGGTCGCGAGTTACTACTCAAGCGACAAACCGGAACAGACCGCACGGGAAGGGAGCCCGTAGCGGTTAGGAGACCGCGCGAATAGCACAGGTGAGACCGCGCGAGAAGAAAGACAGGCGGGCCCCACACGACTGTTATAAGAGGCGGAAGGGGAGGAGTGGAACCACGGAGGGAAGAAGACGGAAGGGAGAGGAGGAGAAGCGGATAGGCAGAATCAGACCGCCCGAGACCGAGCGAGAAGAGCGAGAAGCGGTTAGAGCATGCTGTCCGCAGCTAGCGGCTTGCCAACTTGAGAACTCGGGAAGAAAGGCGGTTAAGGGGAGGCTATCCAAGGTTGTCAGGATCGAGATCCTAGATGAGATCATTTCGAGGTAGGATCGGATCTGATAGTAGGGTTGGATCGAGGATCGCTTTACAAAATCAGGATCGATTTACAAAATCTGGATCGTAGGATCGTAAGATCCTATGATCTGGATCGCGATCCTGACAACCTTGAGGCTATCCGCGTAGATCGGACCGGTTGCTCTGATACCATGTAGAAAAGGGAAAAAACCACCTTGTATATATGTTCACTTGTCTACAATACAAAGAATGAGTACAAATATATAGATGAGAGATAGAGAGAGCTAGGTCCTATACACAATGTGGGACTAAAGAAGAGAGAGAGAGAAAACAATATAAAACACATAAATGAGCCTATTTAAGTGGGCTTCTTTAACAAGGATTAATGTTGATTAAGGGCAAGCAAGCTTTGATTTTTAAAGTTCAAATAAATAAACAAACATATCAAAATACTAATAGGAAGCAGCAGGGAGATTACCCTCAGAATATACCATCGACCGCGACAACTTTAAATTCAACGGATCCAAATCAAGGCTGGAGGTTCGGGCGGTGCCGGAGGGGGCCGAGATGGACTTAGGAAGTGGGGTGGCAGTGGCCGAGGGCCAGACAGAAGGAAACAAGACCGCCGGAAACCACTCGTGCCCTAGAGGGGTGTCGACTTCTGTAAAGGGCGGGAGCTGCTGGACAGTGGGGCAATGACTTCGACGACGACGAGGGAAGGCGGAAGAGGCCTCGTCGGGGCCCTGGAAAGCAGGGGCGGCGGAGCAGAAACCGGCGCGTCAGTCTTCACGCTGGAATAACGATGCTTGAGTGAGGGGACAATGATCCGCCGCAGGGGGGTCGCAGTTGACGGGGACGGAAGAGGAAGGCTCGCCGGAGCCCACGTAGGCTAGCGACGACAGTGCGACGGCTTGCGGAGGAGTCGTGCACGGGAGGAGTCAGGCAGTTTGGTGGGACTGATTGGAAACAGGAAGGATTTACTCCTGTTCTAATTCTTGTCCAAGCCGATGTCTTTTTGGGGAGAGGGCTGAGCCGGTTTTTATAAGGGGATAATTTCTTGTTATTAGGAAATAATATATTTAGAAATATATTGGATTTGTTTGGATTTTTGGGCAGGTTTAAAATAGGATAGGAATTTCTATGATTTCAAATAAGAACAAGATTAGGAATTTCTAATAAGGCATGATATTTTATTTTTCAAAATCAAAGGAATTTCAATTTTTAAAATTTGAGTGCTTGCCTTAATTAACATGCCACCTAATTTGACGAATCTTTTTATTTACGGTTTTATTGGACGATCACCTCAATAAGCCATACAATGAGTGTGAAGCAAAATGCATATGCACTAATACATGCGCTATAAAATACTAAATAAACATGCATGTGATAAAATGAGATAGGAGTGCGACTCAGGTTGCATCACTCTCACTAGCTGGCAGGTCTGAAGGACCCTCGGTGGACGTTGTGAAATATCTTGAAATCAAGTGTCGAACAGCTCCCGCTGCCAGGCTCTCACCTAGCTGGCAGGTCTGAAGGGCCATCGGTGGACGTTGTGAAATATCTTGAAATTAAGTCCCGAGCAGATCCCGCTGTCAGGCTCCCGCTGACTGACAGGGCTAAAGGCCACTCAAGGACAGGCCGAGAGGGTAACCTTAAGGGAAACTCGCCTTCAAGGTTCTCGCCAATCAACGAGGCTGGGACTTGGAAGAATCTTTAGAGAACTACAAAGTTCCGAGGAGATCTCGCCAGTTGATAGGGCGACCATTCGAAAGTAAGCTAGGGCAAGAGCCAAGGCCAGGGCATGAACAAAACAGGTTAAAAGGTACAGGAGAATGCGAATGCTCAGGGCTAGACCGCGCTAGTCGAGCACTATTGTCGCGCGAGAGCCAGTGGGATAAGAACGAATAGAGACCTAAATCTAAGCATCAGGTTCGCGATATCAACGTTTCATAGTGATGATGCGGCAAGAGGCTGAGATAAGATTTCGCGGAATGTCTTGCTCAGAGATTACAAAGGTGAAAATCGCGAGTTGAAATCAAAGCGTGGGCCGAGTACGGTTTCACGCGACAAATCAATCAGAACTAAAATGAAAAATAGAGAAATTTAACAGCGCAAAAGTTTAATTTATATTTCATTGTAGAATGATACATCTCGCAAAAAAGGGCAAGGTCCGAAAAGTAAAAATACAAGGAAAGAAAGCTGAAAAAGGCGAGAACTTCCGGGCAGCGAGGGAGACTACTTGCTCTCGTCGGAGATGTCGCCGACACTGTCCTCTGGCTCGGGGATTGGCAGGAACAGTTCTGGGACCAGGTCCTCGACAGTCACTTTCGCGCCCTCATCCTTCAAAAGGCAGGATCTCTGCATCACTTGAAGCGAGTGCCTTGTCTCCGCGATTGCGTTCTCTTGCATCATCAGCTCAAGCTCGTGTTGGGATTGCAGTTGAAACTCTTTCTTCTCGGCTAGGAGAGGAGGAACTAGCAAGTCCATCATCTGCTTATTCTGGGCCTTCAGCCCCTGGTTTTCCTCCTCAAGATGGGCCTATGCATGCGTGCAACTGAGCAGCGGTCACGACATCCTGCAAAAAGTTGAGTTAGAGCGAGAAAGGAGTTCAACGAATACACTTGGTGGGAGAAAGCTTACCACTCCACCCACTCGCCCAACGAGATTTTACTCGGCAACAACTCGTTTTTTCTTCAGAATCATCACTTCCTCGGATAGTATGGCTCGCGAGTTGCTGACATCTGCGATGTTTCGCGATAAACGGATGCCGCGACGAGCTGTCATGTGGGCGAGCTCGATGGCATAGAGTTGGGCTCGCGTGCTCTCATAGGCGAGTGATTGCATGGTCGCGTCATCGTAGTAGACGGCGTTGTCCCGCCCGTACAACCCGAAGGCGAAGGCGTAGGCTTGGCCGGAGACGTCTTCGCCCTCTTGCCAGGAGGGGAGTATAGTGGAGATGGAGGCCCTGTTGGCCTCTCGGTCCCAGAGTAGCAGAGGATCGCCGATACATCCAACAACTTCTCACCCAGACCGAAGTTTCGGTGGCCTCTCGACACCACCTTCCCCTCTGGCGCAGCATAGGTTTCGCCAATCTCGCTGGCCTTCTTTCCTGTGGTCTCACCCGCGACCAGGGAACTCGCAGGAGGAGTCGAGCTGACCTCTTTGCCTTTGGAAAAATTTGTGGTTTTGGACTTCTTGAGGAGCGGCGTGGGAGGAAGTGCGTCAGGCTTCAACTTTTGGCTGCTGGTTTTCGGCAGCGGTTTTGGCCCACTCCTGCAGGCCTCAGCGGCCGCCTCCGCGCGTGCATTACCAGGAGCGAGTGCTGTATTACTCGCATGAGGTGGATTGAGGGGAAGGTCTCACGCCCCTGCACATGTAATAGTTAGCCAAAGTTCTGGAATCTTTTAGTTAAAAGAAGGGGCAAGAATTACCTTCCCCGGCGAGTACGGGTAGGAGCGAGTCGACGTTCCTCCTGAAGTAGGGAACGTCGAAGTCCTTTTGGAAAAGGAAATGGTGGAGCTTGGACTCGTGATCGCCGAGAGTGAAAGGCCGGTAAGTTGATTCCTCCTGCTGGACAGGCGAGAGAGGGAGGTTGCCGAAATTGCCTGATACGAAAATAAACCTGCGAATCAAATGTTGGTTTTTGTTGGCGAGACCCACAGCTTTGAGGTTGTTGCCGGAGAAGAACGCGATCCCGTCCCTCTTGGCTCGGAAGTTAAAGAGTTTGTGGAAGACTGGGAGGCTAAATTCAATGCGCTCCTCTCGCAGGCAGCAGACGAATGCTACTAGTAGGGCTATAGAGTTGGGGTTGAGCTGTGCGGGAACGACGCCAAAATACCGCAAGGCCTGGCGCACCTCAGACCAGATTGGGAGACGAAGCCCTACCTTGAATTGCTCGACAGGTATGACGAGTTCATTCGGCGAGAAGTGATTTATCGATCTATCCCTCCACGGAAGACACGTTGTGAAGCCAGGCGAAATATAGAGTCCTTTCGCATGGAGTTCCTCAGTCAGGTTACAGTTCATGAACGAATAGTTGGCGAATGCTGCGGCGCACTTAGTTCGGCCATCAGTGTCGCCAGTCATCTCGCGAGTGGAGAAGAGAAGACGTTGAAGTGCGGGTGCAAGAGAAGAGGAGTTAGGAGGGTTGGATGTTGTTGAAGCTGTGGTTATTGCGGTAGGTGAGGGGGGGGGGTCTATTTATAGAAAATTTTGGGCGGGAAAGGATCCAGGAGGGGAAAAATGCGGATAACCAACTTGCCGCATCCCGCCTTGGACCCTGTTTCGATCCCACACTCCCCCACTCGCCACCGAGATCGAGCTAAGCGCGGTGTTCCAGATTTAAGATAGCAGTTCGACAATGAAAAAGAAAGATCAGATGCGAGATCAAAGGAAATTATATAATATTAATGCGTATTCGGCACAAAGTTCGACCAACAAAATTATTATTACAAGTAAATTAGAAAAAGAAAGGGCAGGAAGGCGAGTGCCGGTAGGCCCACTTGGGGACATTACCACTATCCCCGACCTCTCCTCCCCGCCCTGGGCAACATGCGGGAATATTGGAGTTAGCGAATGGCCTGCAACTCTTGCTGTGCAAGGCCCAGCTGATCCTCGGCTCGCGCAATGTGGATCCCGTGAAAATCCATCCTGCTACCGTTTCCCTCCCAACTCGGCAATCAGCTGCGAGTAGTTGTTCTCCAAGCCGAGTAGCCGTGCCACGACAGAGTTTTGGTTCTCTTGGACCCGGCTGTAGATCTCGCGCAACATCGGAGTGTGCTTTCAGAATAGTTCGGTCATCTGCTGCTTCAGCACCTCGGCGTCCTTCGGGTCACCCAGGAAGGCGGCTATTGAGTTAGGAGATGGGGGACGCGAGAACTCCTCGTGGATGTCAACATCAGTCGACGAGATCTCGCGGTAGTCTGCAGTGAGTAATTTTAGACCCGTGATCTTCGTTCTTTTTGGGGAAGGCGAGTGCGGTTGGTTACCTGGCTCAGTGTCCGCGTCTCTGCCCAAGTGTCGAAGGGAAGTGCTGGGCCGCCCCTCAAAGGGAGTGTCGAAGGTAATGTGCGCCTTCCCGAGCTCTGGTCGTAGAGTTGTCTGTTCGACGACAAGAATATTGCCTTGAAGTAGAAGGCTTGGAACCTCATCCGCCGGGGGTGGTAGGCTCGAGGCGGGATATAGGGGCGTCAGGCGAGCAGGAGACTTGGGCGTTGAAGCACCTATTCCCGTGGTGCCAAAGGCGGGAGCTGCGATGGGCGCAGTTAAGCAAGTTGATGAGAGGCGAAAGGATAAAAGATAACTTACCCAGGGTTTGCTGGAGTTCATCTGGTTTGGTTTGGGAATCGATCTCGAGGGCCATCTTGTCACTCCCAACTTCAAGCTAGTGCGACCCAGCTTTCATCGTCCCCTCCCCGGTATTTTTCTCCGTGGAGAAGATCTACAAATAGAAACACCGGTGTATTTTTTATCTTTGAAGGAGGCTAGGAGGGGGAGCGAGTGATGGTACCTGAGGGGTCCCAGAGTGCGATGAAGTCGACGGGATCGACTCGTTCCTTGTCAGGTCTCGCCTAACCATTTTGGCCTTTTTTTAATCTTGGGGGACGGGCTCGGGGCTTTCCGAGCAAGCCAGGGAGCGAATGCAGCAACTGAGGATTTGGCCTCTACTCTCGCGGCGGCAAGGCGATCCTGAGCTTCTTTCGATAGCGACATCGAGTGGGTGGCGAGAGAGAGAGAGAGTCGAAGAAATTGGAAAGAGCAAGTATCATCTGCCTGTGATTGGATATTTATAGCGCAATGGAGGGGCCCGCCAAAGATTCCCTCTAGGTCAGCAAACACTCACCGAATACTTAGGGTTGGACTTTTCTTTCCGAGCGTGGGACTAGCTCGCAAAGAGCGGAGATTGTGTACAACCCCATATTCGTTGAGTGTGTCCCTTCCGCAAGTTCAAGGCATTTCAGGAGGATCTTCAGGTTCAGGATGGGCAGAATGGCGAGTGGGGGAGGCTTACCCCCACTTGCCCCACGCTCTAAGGAGCTTTCACCCAGTCCGAAATGGGCAGTTAGGTCCTCAGGCTAGTGCGATCTTCATCATGCACTCGCCCAAGGTCGGCGCCTTGTCACGCAAAGGAGAAGATTCTCGCCAGGACAAGCGAGTGATGGGTAAGACCCGCACTCACCTGGGGGGCGAATGCGTGGCTCCTCCCGCTTTCGCTGCTTTAGGCTAATGGTTCCTTCATGGACCACTCACTCAGTGGGGTCTAGAGGTAAAGTTACCTGGATGCCCTTGAAGGTCTGCAAATAGCTTTTCAAAACAACGGAGTTACGCTGTTGGCAGACTCAATTGAGCTAAGTATAACAAAATGGGACAGCGAAATTATGTTATTGACAGACCATGTTTGGAACTCTAAAATTAAACCGAGGGGACAACTTTGGAGGGACAAACTCTCTTGTTTTCTTCTTCCTCAGGCTTTCCTTAGCGAACCGTGCGTGTTCTCCAAGGTGCCCCAGCTCAGCATTGGCTTGGGAGGGGAAGCACTCTTTGATCTTCCGGGTGTGAGATGAGTCCTCCTCACTGAGATCTCGTTTCTGTCCCAGGGTTCCTGAATCTTTGGTCTGGAGTGCTTGCCCGAGGGAAGTAAGTGCGAGGCCATACCCCTTTGGGGACCCCGAACTCCACAGAGACCGATTTTCGGTTTCAACACTTAGTAAGAAATGAGATCTTAAAAAATGAATTTCACACGTGCTACTTACCCATCTGACCACAAAAAGTTTGCTAACATTTAGCTTTGTTTTGGCCCTAATTTTGTCTTAATTTTTTCTTTCGTTGTATTTTTCTTCTTCGCAGATGATGTCTGTTTTCATTGTAAGTTTATGTGCAATTTTAATGAAATATGCATTAGATAATAACATTATATATTTGGCATATATTTTCTAAACTTTGGTGTCACACGATTTTTTGTTTTTTTAATGCAGGTACAAAGATGGTATCTCAAGTCGGTGATGTTGCTGCATTGTGTCTTCATCGAATGGTTTTGGATATTCCATTACACCATTCTGATTTTGTTAAAGAAGTTGCTGACATAATATTTCCTGCTCTTCTTGTTCTTCCTCAGGTTTTTTTATCCTTCTTATTTCCAGTCTGATTAAATTTATTGCATTTTCTTCACATGCAATAATTATGTTGCAATTTTTGCTCAAAATTACATTTATTTGTTTTAATATAACATGAATATGTCATGTACATAAGCATCAATTAACTTTCAATATATGCCTGGGACACTTAAAAAATCAAGCATCAACTCCATTTGTGGATTTGGACCAATCGCCCCAAACAATAATAAAATATGAACCCATAGTTGCCACTAGATTGACCCTTAAAAGTGATTTTAGAGCCGAATTCCTTCTCAAGCCTTCCTCCCCATGATACGATTACTACTCTCCGGACTCACTACCGCCTCGCCGAGCACTATCACCTTAGTAGCATATGTGCTTCTCTATTTACTTGTGTTGCCATTGTAATAAATTAGTAATAATGGTGTATACCTACCCTCGCTTATATAAGAGTGTGGATGGGAGTCTTAGGATTATTTTTAGATCTTGTTAGTTTGAACTCTCACTTAGAAGAGGGGCTTTAGGAGGGTACAATCCCTCGGAAGCTAGGTGTGAGCCTAATTCACTTGTTGTATCCTTGCTTTTTTATTTAATGAAATTTTGATTAAATAGATCGTGCTATTACCGTGTTCCATGACTCCAATGATTTTTCACTGGCAATTACTTTGATATGGTAACACAAAAGTTAAAATTAATTTAATAAAATGACATATTATAACATATACCCTAGTATAAGTTTTTATATAAGTAGCCTAATGCAAGATAAAATTTAATGTAAAGAGTGTTAATATAAGATCAAATTTATAATCATACATAAGACAAAATTGAAGATGTGTCTTGCAATTTCAATCTAATATTAATAATAAGATATAATTAACCATTATTTAAGGGAGAAATAATATGATATGTAAAAAATTTAACGATTATAAGATAAAATATAATAATTATTTTACTAATATTATAAAAATTAGTTAAAGTTCTTTTTTAATGATATTTTAAGAGGACAATATTTACTATTTTAACTCAAGCATTTAAAATTTGGTGAGATTTTTTTCTAACAAAAAGGTATGTTAAATTAACAAAAAATAAAAGAACTTTATTTATGGGCAATTTAATTATTTTAGTTTAAATAATTAGGACAACACTTCTGAACTGATAACACTGTTTTTCTGTTCTGGACAACTCTAAAAATGAAGTTCGTAATAATTTTCATAATTTCTTACTACAGCTTTTCACAACTCATTTTTTCTACTACAGTTTTTAACGATTCTATTTTCCACTGCCACAGTTGCCCCAAACAGAGTCTAAAAGAAAACAACTATCTCCTTTGCATGGGTTCTATCTGTATATTTCTGTAGAGACAATAACTCATATTTCTGTAGGACAAGCAGAGATGTGTGCACGTCGGGTTGGGCATTTTACGGAGGGTGTTTGTACACGATAGTTTAAATTTAAAATAAACTGCACATATTTTAGATTAACAGAAACATTGAATAAAAAAATAGAAAGTAAAACAGAATTTTTTAAGTCATCCGGTATCAACCAACCAACATCCACAATGCATAAAGCCTTAGTTTGAATAACTAAACCATTTCATGCGTTAATCGATTCAAAACTTTTATCGGCATGTCTCAGACATTAATGTTTTGTCCTAAACCAGTGATTGTATAGTAGATGCAATATCTTTTCAACTTTGTGATGGTGTATGTGAATGTTTATAATGTGCTGTTGGACTAACTTGAATCCTACTGTAGTAATTTTAAAGAGTAAGATTTTATGAAAATTTTCTTGGACACTGTTTCCCACAAGCTAACCACATGATTGACTTGAGAAAGCTAGCGCAAGAATGAATCTAAGGCTGTTATGGTGAGTACAAGATTTAATTTACGCTGATCATAATATTTTCTTCCTATTAGGAAACATGAAGACCATGTTGTGGTTCAATGATCATGACAATACGGAGGAGCCTTGCCACAGTTGCTAGAGATAAGGAGCTACTGGATCCTTCTATCTATGGTTAAAAAGGAAGATGAAGAACTGATGATTAGAATAAAATATCATTTCTTTCTCCCATTCCAAAAGCCTTAAGAGTCTATAAATACATTACACACTTTTGCTAAGGAGTCCACGCAACTGGACTAGTTACCAAAATATCCAAAGATAAAAATGCAACATAATGAAAACTCATAATTAACTCTTACTTAACAAACATGGCCCTTTATTAACTAAACATAAAGGCGACTCATAATAAATGACATCATAACATTCCTCCCCTCCAATTCAAGCTTTCCCTCAAGCTCGGTGGATAATATGATCGTTATAATCTGGTCAGGTTCTTTTGTTTCTCGCCTAAACCACTAGATGCAACGTTATCTCAACATGAATATATTTGCAAAGTAATCCGTCTCTGCGGGGAATCCTTGGCTAATTTTCTAGTGTAAGTGCCTCATGAAAGGTGGATGTAAGTGAATGTGCAGAAGAGTAGAAGTTTTAGCGTTAGACAACATTGTCTGTTTGGAAAGAGTATCATTGATGGTGATTGCTGAATGGTCATAAGTATTGCACAATGATGCGTAACACTTGAGTACGATGGTTGAGAAGAACAAAAATGGCGTGACTCCTGTTGGAAGTGAATTTATGTGATCAAGAACTGTAGTTGTATGACCGATTGTATATTGGTCATGAATCATATGGTGGATTGCTGAAGGATATTTTAGTACTCGAGACCTGCAAGGGTCAATGGCTGTGTAGTAGTCATTGGGAGACCCACAATTTCGATGGATGCAAACAGTTGTAATATCTCCGTGGCGCCGTCAAAGGTTTCGGCTTGCCACCAATCAAGGATTTTGAGTGTACACGGGTGGTTTGTTGTTGTGGGTGTTCTTTTTGCACTCGTGCGCAATTATATCATGTGATGGTTGACTTATTACACTATCATACGATTAACAGGTAATGGAGATCGACGCTGGATTACGGGTCACCAGTCGGCAGAGCCTACATTCGTTTATTCACGCTGTAGGCGCTGATCGGATCGGCGATCCGAGGCCGCGAGCGCACCCGGATCATCGTTTTATTATGATATGTATTTTTTTATTTGGACGTGTATTTAGTGTTTTAGAACATCAGACGTAACGGTCAATCATAGCTGTTCACGCCCGGTGCCTAATTACCCCCTCTTGTTATAAATAGGGGTGAATGCTTCATTTATTGGCATTGTTTGTTTGTGAGAGATTCCAGACCGACAATCATTCATAGTGCGATGTCGCGAGACTTCGGGGTGCAAAGTCCCAGTTCACTTATCAATTTTGCCAGTCATTGTTTCCCGTGAAACCTCCTCTTATTCCACGATTTCCCCCTCTCGACTGTTTCCTGCAAGCCTCTCCCCCACATAATAATATAATCGCCGATTCCCTCCTATGCTCGTCTTCTCCCAGTGCGAACCGCTGATCCCCTATTTTGTAACCACCTTTATTCCGTCTCTAACCTACGATCTCCATCTACAGAAGGAAGAAAACGTCTGCTCCCAGCCCTGTTCAGGTCCTTCTATCGCACGATCCTTGTTCGTCTCCTTCGTCACTACTCAACCGTTTTCTCCTTTCCTACACCAGTTAGCGCAAGTCTTCCCTGCACATCTCCGACGTGCTCTGTTACGGGTCCGCACGCACACACACATGCACGCACCCATTTACCCACGCACGCACCCACCCACGCACGCACACATGCACACACACACACGCGCACACACACGCACACACACACACACACGATAATTTGGAATGATTGATATTTTTTATGTATTAATGATGAGCTTGTTTTTCTACTTGCTCGGTTTTATCATGTTTCATTTGGGGAATTTGGATAGGGATTTGCCATCACAATACATAATAATGAGCTTGTTTTTAAGGAGTCCAAGGTCATGGAGGATGAATCTCAGCCATAGGACTTGTGATATATCTTATCTCCATCTTTGCCTTCATTAGTCTTATGATTTCAATTGGAATTTCCACATCTGCGCATCCGTGCATTTCGGTTTCCTTTTGAAGATCTGTGACATACTGCCGTTGAGAGAAAAATATTCCTTGATTTGATCTTTGGTATTCCTTATAGTATGATTTTAAGGCACTTCCCTATTTTTATCATCATGCCATAGTTACTGAAGTAGCATGCTTATCTATATACTAAGTGATGCAGAGCATAGACGAGCACTTGCAGTGAATGATGAATTTTGGGCCCATTCGGGGCTGATTTGGCGACTTTCCATATATGATGTGCACAGATTGACGATCGGACCCCGCAGACGTGTTCGGATTCGCGTTGCGAATCAATTTGATATATTATTTCACTATTTTGCATTTTATTTTTATGTATTTAGGTGGCCCCACCTTCGAACAATCATAGCCATCGATTGTAGGATTCCCTAATCCTCCTTTTATTATAAATAGATGGTTTTTGGGCTGATTTGAGACATTGCAGAATTTGGAGAAAGGTATTCCTAGATTCCCGCGATCCCTCCACGGTGCCGACTCCGTGGAACCCTAGGTGACGACTCCTAGGCTTGTATCTCCCTCCCCAAGGTACTACCCATCCCTAGCCTCCTTCCCCCTCCAAAACCCTCATTCACCGCACCAAACACCCCCCAAATCAGCCGCCTATGGCTGTACAGAACTCCCATTTTTCCATTCAATTTCACCATTCTTTCATGAAATTTACTATTCATAAAGTATAGTTATCCCCCCTCCCTATTCCAGTTGCCGGTCAACTTCGGTTGCTCCTACCAGTAGCCGGCCTGCCGCTTTAGGTTCTCCACCGTCCGCTTCTCTCAGCCCTTCCTATCCCTTGGCCGACCACCCCTTTGCCCCCTAAAGCACTGCCACCTCCTCCCCCCACATAAACGACCACCTCTTTCCTTCCGTCCCCTTGCATTTTACCCTCTCCTCTTCGTGGATCCACCCCCAAGCTGCCCTATTTTTTCCCAGATCTGTCCGGATCTAGCTTTCCAGCCCCCGATACTTTATTTCCACCACCCGTACGTCACTCCACCGCCCAGATCCGTCGTTAAACATAGGATCCATCTATCCCTTGCCCGGATCTACCCCCTCGTGGCCGGATCTATCTATTTCTTGCCCGATCTCGCCATCTACCACCGAGGACAGCCACCGCCATCATCGTTTCGCCTCCGATTCCACATTTGATCGCCGATCTACTCACCCGGCTCCAGAATCTCCATTGTCTTGGTCAACCCACTATTTGGTGAGAATTCATTGTACTTGATTATTATTTTTAGCATATTTATATTGACTTGGATCACTATACTAGTTTGAATATCTTGTATTGTGATGGTTTGTTATCGTGATTTGCAGGATTTATTCACTGAGCGCTCTTGCTTTTGCCCTCCACGCGGTGAAAAACCTAAGTTTGTTTTGCCCTAGTAAATTATTTTGCCTTGCTGTGAATTAAATGCGTGAGATGTTTGAACTTTATTGTCTAATCTGTGATCTAATCGTTAGATTTGCATATCATGTAGGATTAGGTCGCAGATTTCCCGCCGCCTATAGATTTGCCCTACGTCAATTGGTAGCTGAGGGAGATTGACGGCACTTTTCGATACGCAGTTGTAGAGTCTATATGTTTTTCATTATGTCTAGGTGTCACAATTATTCCCCTCCTCAATTTAAAGGTCTCGAGCCCACTTGTACCCGCTCTCACAGAACCCCGTCAGGGAGATCTTCACATTATTACGACGATCATTCTCGATCGTAGTACACCACTTTCAGTGATCGTGTTGACCCACCGACACGACCCCCCAATGCTAGAGACGATCAATATGATGTTTGTCGTCGTTCTTATCCGTACACGCGAGCGGATATTGTTGATCCTTCGGCACGACTCGGTTACCTTAGGGATGATTATTATGAGGATAGTCGTTCCGAGAGAGATCTTAAGAGCCAGTTTCGTACTGCTGCCCCTTTCTTTGACGACTCATCGAATCCCGAGTCTTTCAGTTATTGACTCGTGTATATGGAGTATTATCTTGAACATTTTGAGGCATTCGGTAAGCGTTGCATCAAATTTGCGAAACTTAGACTTTTAGATCAGACGATGACATATTTGGCTAGCGTTGAGAGGACCTGCGAGCGAGATCGTCTACATCGCATCACCAATTGGGTGGACATGAAACGTACATTGTGTCGGAGGTATTTGTCTTCGTCGTATCAGAGTCGCTTGCTCGACCAATTATTTTTCTTCAGCAAGAATCCATGTTTGTCACCGAGTACAATGATCGTTTTGATGAGTTAGTTGTGATGAGCAATATCCAAGAGGACCCATCCATGACCACTTCCCGATTTCGGTCTGGGCTTTAATCTGACATTCGTACTAAGGTGATTTATCATAGCTCAAAGTCCCTCGAGTCGACATATCAGCTCGCCCTTCGTTAGGAATAGTCTTTGAGATACGCACTAGTTGGTCGATGGGATTCTCACCTTGACCTCCGTAGTACGAGTCTCTCTCATACTGAGGTCACCATGACGCCTACCACTGTCTTGTCAACCACGAAAGAAGTGATACCTGATGCAGATTGCTATCACCCCAGTGGGGTGCTTAGCCCAGTGAGCAACCTTTCTTTTGTTTCTGACTCATCTCTTGTGACCTCGACTATGAGTGAGCTTGAGTGACCTATTGAGTCTGTAGTGTTGTGAACCTCACCCACACCTCCACTTTTGACGTATCATGGGTTGATTAGCACCCCTACCCCAGACTCTTGTCTTGACACCGCGCTGATAAACCTGTTCTTGAGAGGTCTATGTCCCCCTCTCATTTTCATTACTCTGAGTCATATCACGACCTATGTTGTCAAAGGCGCAAGGCGCAAAGGGGCCCTGGAGCCTAGGCGCAAGGCGCAGACGCGCACCTGGGGCACGTGAGGCGCAATAATGGGGGGAAAAGGAAATTGAGCGAATTGGGCGCCCAATTTCCTGAAATTGAGTGAATGGGGCGCCCAATTCGCTGAAATTGAGCGAATGGGGCGCCCAATTCGCAGAAATTGAGTGAATGACGCGCCCAATTTGCTGAAATTGAGCGAATGTCGCGTCCAGTTCGCTGAAATTGAGCGAATGGGGCGCCCAGTTCGCTGAAATTGAGCGAATGGGGCGCCCAGTTTGCTGAAATTGAGCGAATGAGGCGCCCAGTTCGCTGAAATTGAGCGAATGGGGCGCCCAGTTCGCTGAAATTGAGCGAATGGGGCGCCCAGTTCGCTGAAATTGAGCGAATGGGGCGCCCCGTTCGCTGAAATTTTAGCGAATGGGGCGCCCCGTTCGCTGAAATTGAGCGAATGGGGCGCCACGTTCGCTGAAATTGAGCGAATGGGGCGCCCCGTTCGCTGAAATTGAGCGAATGGGGCGCCCAGTTCGCTGAAATTGAGCGAATGGGGCGCCCAGTTCGCTGAAATTGAGCCAATTGGGCGCCCAATTCGCTGAAATTGAGCCAATTGGGCGCCCAATTCGCTGAAATTGAGCCAATTGAGCGCCCAATTTGCTAAAATTTTGTAATTCTTGAAATTGGAACCAAATACTACAAAAATGTAGTTCATTAAACAAAAGCAGGTTCTAATCCATAAAGACATTCCATAAAAAACACACAAATATCAGAATAGTCGTCATATAACTGTATGTTGTTTGGTCATTCTTTGCATGCGAATTGAATTTGGTTCTTCAATTCAAGCAACCTTTGCACTACGAGAACAGAAAACTGAACTAACTCACCCACCAATTTAGGCCAACAACTAGATTACCTCCACATGAAATTATAATGTTATTTCTTGGCTAAAGCCATGCGAATCTATTTCGTTAGTTCTAGGGTCAACGACTTCTCCGAAGCTGACAACTACTATGATCTTTGGGTTTTTGACGAATTTCATGACGAGTCTATTGAGGAAACTTACTACAATCCTAATGAAACCCACCGGGCAAACACCTTACTCAAAGTGCTCGATGGGCAAGAATGCAGGCTTGACTCCAAGTATGGAAAAATCTTTAAGAAAAACAGGAATGTCCCTATACCTCATGATAGCCAATAGGTTGCCCCGGAGAGTCAAAAAGCCTGGGCTGATGCGAGAAAGATTTCTTCGATTGAGATTCCAGTCCCTTATTGAAAACATTGAAGAAGATAGAATAATTGCTACCCTTTGGGGGTGTTTCTTTCGGAGGATCGACCGCCAGTTTTCCTTTCTTTCCAACAACTGCCTGAATAGAGTCAATATCTCCATGAAATACAATAGTACCACCGCTCTCATTGAAAACTTTAGGGGCCCCTTGAAAGGGCTCGAAGAAATACAAAAATGATCGTTTTGTAGCCAAGAAATACAAAAATGTAGTTCATTAAACAAAAGCAGGTTCTAATCCATAAAGACATTCTATAAAAAACACACAAATATCAGAATAGTCGTCATATAACTGTATGTTGTTTGGTCATTTTTTGCATGTGAACTGAATTTGGTTCTTCAATTCAAGCAACCTTTGCACTACGAGAACAGAAAACTGAACTAACTCACCCACCAATTTAGGCCAACAACTAGATTACCTCCATATGAAATTATAATGTTATTTCAAAACTTGGCATCGGTAAGACAACATGAACTAAACACTCTTATTATAGAAAAAGTAATACAACATCAAAATTTATATTGAGCAAAACGAGAGTAAAATGCTAACATGAAAAATCACAACAAAAGGAAGGGCAATGTAATAAGCACACCAAATTTCAATAACATAAATAAAACTTGAATTAAATATGCAACATCAAATAGTCCAGTCAGAAGATCGAAGTGACGATCAAATAGCGACATCAAGTGTTCCGGTCAGAAGTTCGAGAGGCACCATTTGAAAATCAGTCTTGAAAAATATTTTTATTTGTATAATCAGAAAACATCTATTAATGTATAATTTAAATAAAATAATTAAAGTACTCTGAAATTTAAATAATCTATTACTCACCTAGCTACTCATCCTCTGAAAAGACTGTCTTCATCGTCTTCTCCACTATCATTATAATCTTCTTCTTCTTCATTGTCTTCAAATTCCTCTTCATCGACATCATCAAATAACGTCCAATACAAATGTGGACGTTTCACTTCCATTAATTTACCTGTAAGAGTGTTAGTTTGTTGAAGTATCCTACAATCGTGTGCACCAAAAAATTAAAATTGAAGATGATTAAGATTAGTAATGAATAATTACTAATTTACCTGCTAGCACATTATTGCTGACACTATCCGTAACAACTTGCACCACATTCAACTCTCCAACCCTTTCAACCACTCTATCTAGCAATTCAAACAATTTTCTCCTGTCTTCGAGTAGTCAGGTGCATCGACAGATTCTAGGAAAAATGTTCCTTTTGGTGAATTGACTAAAAAATTTATTAACGTTCTCTGTTTCCGATCTGTCCATCCATCTGCCATAATAGAACATTCAAAGACCCTCCACTCATCCTCGTATGTCTTCATCATGTTTCACTGCATTGACTTCATTTAGCAAAGGAACACGAATCTCATGGTAACTCGGTGACTTCAATCCTACTCCAAACTGTCCAATGGATTCCACCATTATCACAAAACTAGGATATTTTACAGTATTGAATGAGATAGCTGCATCGTACATCCATTGAGCTATATGTTTACAAGCTCGCCCTCTCAACTCCTTCTTGCAAGCTTCATTAATAGAAGTTTATTTCATCTTTTGTTCATCTCCTTTTTTTGCACCTACATTGCCAACCTTTGGAGCAAAAAACACATCTATTGGTCCTTTTGTTCGAGGCCTCTTGGAGAAGCCTTCTTTGTTATGAATCTTGTTCACATTGGCTTCTATTTCTTCATCACTGCCAAACGTGTCGATATCTGCAAAGTCAGACAATGCTTGGTTGTCTGTGTTGCTCGCACTTGTTTTTTTCTCCATGTATTCTTGAATTTCGTTGCGCACATGTGAGGGGCTTTTGAGACAAGCTTTTGCATTTCTAAATCCTCTAACAATATGTTGTTTAACACGATAATTTCCGCCCTTCGTGACTTTATCATAGAAAATGCAAGCCAAGTCGTTTTTATTGGCGAAAGAAATCTGACACATGTACTTCCAGCATGAATCAATCCTTGATTGGATGCTGGAAGAACCATAATCACTTGTATCCATTTTAAGAGCTGGAAGAAATCTGATGCAATTACGAAGCATGCAAAAATTTGGGCCAGTAAGAAAAGAAATAACAGAATTAATTTTATATGTTCATAATACAAAAACATTTTTTGTGTACTTAAGCAAATAAAAAGAATAAACATAATGCCACGTTGTATGGCACCACTGAGTTGCATTTAACAACTGATATTAGTACAAACAACCATATTTTATAAGAAGATAAACTATTCCATATGCTCGACCGCTAGTAGCCTATAACTCGCAATCTCCTCCTTCCCTTTAGCTTCCCTCAGCGTGTCGTTGTGGAGATGCATTTCTAGCACCAACAATATTCATATCATCTGCTCAGCAAAATCATATTCATGGATTGAACTTAACTAAAACTACTTAAAATATTAATATGAGAGAAAACAACCGGGAGTAATTAACGACTATAGCAAAAAAGTAATGTTAGCATAAATAAGAAGTGCACACTGACTGTAGCTATGACTGAGTATCAGGTTTAAAAAGCTCAATTTGAAACTTCATAGACATATCTTGAGTTATGTATATCTATATCCTCATTTGCTCAATCAAATAATATCATGCGCTGAACAATCTCAACAACCTTGAAGACATACTAGAAGGCAAACAACCAGTAACAAGGTAAGATAATAGCAAAAAAATGTTTAATATAAATATAAGATCATTAACCTTGTTTAAGAGTTGAAATAACTTCTTAAAACAGCTCAAAATCATAATATCATTCACCTCATCTAGTTCACTAGCAGCAATTAAAAGAAGAAAGAAGAGGAGAAATGGAGAATGATTCTTACAATTAAAGGAGGAGATGAGAAGCTGCAGGAGTTTCCGTGACTCCGGAAAGAAGAACGGTGCCGACAGCCGGCTAATCCTTCTTTCGCATCTTCAGCGAGAAAGTGACTCCGGCGAGAAGAGCGGTGGTGACTACAGCGAGAAGGAAGGAGCAGAGTGAAGGCGTCGAGGACGCGAATCAATAGTAGGCAGACAGAGACTCAGCGGGAAGAAGCTCGATTCTAATCCCTAAAAGCCAGCGGAAATGAATCGGTATATAAGGCCGTGCCTGATTGCCTGAACCGGTTTTTAGGTTAACACCGGTTCAACAATAAGGCGCGCCAGAGCTGCGCCTGGTAGGCGCGTGAGGCGCGACCCTAGGCGCGCCTAAAGCGTTCCTGAGGCACATCGCCGCCTTGGGCTTGCTGGGGCGCACCAACTTGCGCCCCTTGCTCCTGGACCCTCAGGCGCGCTTAGGCGCGCGCCTTGACAACACAGATTACGACCGAGAGCCCCGAGCCCAGTATTGATCTCGACTATGTCACTCAATCAAAGGGACACTACCTCTCACGATGGTACTCATATGGAAGATCATGAGCCTAGTGACGAGTTCTGTGACGACCCCCTTGTTGAGCCTCCTGATGATCCGCCACATCCTGGTGAGGATGAGATTCAGGTAAGCCACTCATATATGAGTATCGACTTACTGACACCACTTCCATTATCGCCTCTGACCTTGCCCCAGTGGTTGGATATTGAGTGGACCATCAAATATCTAGGACTTCCCCCTAGTAATTTGAGCATACTCCTGATATTTTGGGATCCTATCTGGCGACACATCGCACCCTCGATGAGTTTTGGGACACCACCTGCTGACCCACTTGACGAGTTCTTTATTTTTTGGGATACTCCCCACACTATAGAGTCACACCTTCTAGTCCGTGCACACGACTTTCACCCAGGGTGTCGTTGCATTCACGATGACTTTTCATACACACCTCCTGGTGAGCCTCTTGATGTGTTACACTCCCTGAGAGACGTTTTGCTCTTCATGAGCTCGCCCTTGAGTATAGATGTTTCTCACGATCATCTGAGTACTTGTTTCACTCGGGATGAGTTTTTCTACATTCCACCGAGAGAGCCTCTTGATAGGCGACCTCCCGAGATAGATTTTCAAGTCATTATTACATTTTTCCCATAGAGAGCATGTTGTGTCTGACGTGTTTTATTTGCGTCATTTGCATGGGTCTGTTGAGTCGTTTCTTCATCATTTGCATGAGTCTGTTATGTTGTATGTTCATCGTTTGCATGCGTGTCATGAGTCATTCCGACAGACTTAATGATACTAAATTTTATAAATCATATACGGATGTTCACTGGCAAGAGCAAGTACTTCATGAAGGCAGACAGGTGATGATGAGAATCTGCATTGTGAGGCTCCGTGCGATGCTTGCTAAAAGCTTGAGCGTTAGACGAATGGATCCCTATATAATCATGAGACAGATCGAAGCAAACATCTATGATCTTGATTTCCTTGCAAGTATGAGTATCCACCTGGTATTTATTGTTGAGGATATGACGCCGTACTACGAGCCTTGCGAGTATGTGGACCCAAGCAGTGAGGATTTTCAGCCGCCCACTCCTCCACTCCCGTTTCCTTGCCACCCCCATAGCCCACCTATGTCTGATAGCCACCACTACTTACCTACTTCAGACACCCACCCACCTGGGGACTCATCTTCTTTGGTTCTACCGACGGCGCCGCCGATCACACTGGGATCCACCACTCGTGAGTTGAGCATTGAGAGCATCATGGAGACCAGACTCCACCAGTGCATTCCCACTACAGACGTTGGTGACTCTTGGATACTTGTAACAAAGCTTGATCGATTCGCCCCTGAACTTCGACTTCAGCACAACCGTCTCCATTCACCGGAGATGACAATTTTCAGTCAGGGGAGTTGATTGGCGATGACACTTTTCCAGCGACGACACTTGGGCGACTTCTGATGGACTTCTTCGAGTTTTACCTGGCATGCAATGAGAGAATTCTGATCCCTATTCACCGGGAGATGAATTCTTTCATGTCGGGGAGATTTGCAATGAGAGAATTCTGATCCCTATTCACCGGGAGATGAATTCTTTCATGTCGGGGAGATTGATGCGGAGCATAAACGAGCACTTGCAGTGGATGAGGAGTTTTGGGCCCATTCGTGGCTGATTTGGCGACTTTCCATATATGGCGTGCCCAGATCGACGATCAGACTCCACAGATGTGTTCAGATTCCCGTTGCAAACCGGTTTGATATATTATTTTACTATTTTGCATTTTATTTTGATGTATTTAGGTGGCGCCACTTTCAACCAATCATAGCCATCTATGGTGGGATGCCCTAATCCTCCTTTTATTATAAATAGATGGTTTGTGGACTGATTTGAGACATTGCAGAATTTGGAGAAAGCTATTCCCGGATTCCCGCGATCCCGTCATGGTGCCGATTTCGTGGATCCCTAGGTGACGACTCCTGTGCTTATATCTCCCTCCCCAAGGTAACCCCTAAACTTAAGCCTCTTTTCCCCTCCCAAATTTCCTCTCGCAGCTCCCATACAGCCCCCAAATCATCTACCGAACTGCTGGCCAGAAACTCCACCTACAACAACCATTCTTCTTTTAGGTACTGTAGAAAAATGAAATTCACTGTTCACTAATATAGTTTAGTGAACAGTGAATTTCTTTCAGCCGCCGCCCCAACCCTCCCTCCCAACAAACCGCCACCCCGCCGCTTCCCTTTTTCTCAACCGCCGCCCCCTTGTTCTCCTCCCAGTCAACTGCCACCTAGCCCCTCCTCCTTCTCACTACCGCCACTTCCCAACCCTCTACAGGGCCGCCAGCCACCCCCTGTTCACCTCCAGTAACAGCACCTTGTCACCCTAATATTCCCTTGCTTCCAGCCCGGTTCTCTCTGCGAAATCACCTTCCTTATCCTCCCGCCACCCGGATCAGCCCCGACCCAAAATTGTCACCTCGGATCCGATCTCATATTTTGTCGGATTTACTCTTCCCCGTCAGGATCTACCGCTTTGTGGCCGGCTCTATCCATTTTTGGCCTGTTTTCATCTCCAGCCACCGAGGACAGCCACCTCCATTATTTCCATGCCGTCGGTTCCACCTTGGATTGTCGTACACGCATTTCCGGCGCCGGATTCTTCAGTGCCTTGGTCAGCCCACTATTTGATGAGATTTTATTGCACTGGATTATTATTTTCAGCATATTTATATTGGATTGGGTCTTGTACTTGTTTTGAATATCTTGCATGGTAGTTGCTTGTTAGATTTTTATTGTGATTTGCAGGGTCTATTCGCCGCGCGCTCCTGCTTTGACCCTCCACGCGGAGAAAAACCTAAGCTTGCTTCACTTAATTAATTTATTTTGCCTTGTCTCGAATTATTTGCGTGAGATGTTAAAATTTATTATTCAATTGCGATCTAACCGTCAGACTTTGCATAACATGTAGGGTTAGGTCATCGTTTTCCCGCCACCTATAGATTTTCCCTGCATCACTAAGTCTTTAAAATATTTTTAATTTCATCAAACTTATCACATTTATGTATCACTTGATCAACATGTAATGATGAATGATAGAATTTCACTTTCACGCTAACTTAAACTCTCTATTTTTTGTATTGTTAGTCCACAGTATTTTACCTTCTAAAAGTTTCTTCATTGTTGTAACATTGATTTGTTTCAGAGGTCTCACCAATTGGGGATATGCTCTTCAAATATTATAAATCAAGTTCTCCCTCATTGATTATCTTTTATGGGCATATTCATGCCATTAGAAAATTGAATGTTAATCATTAATAATTTTACCTTAATTAAGGACTAGTAGACTAGTCCATATTTTAATGCTCTACTTAGTCTTCCAGTATACCTCAGCGAAACTATGCCTTAATTTATGAAATAATTCCAAATTTGATGTATGCTTAAAGAATATGAATATGCTTAAAGAATATGAATATTCCAAATTTTTTTGAAGTTGATTTTAGTTTAATGAACGAACTAAAATTTTGAATTTACCATATATGAAAATAATTTTATTCTAATATCTACAAACGCAAGTTTATTAATCTTGGAGTGTTGTTAAAGATATACTTCTAACATTGAAGGTATGCCATATCACAGAATATGTCTAAAGAAAATCATGTCCTAAAGTTTGCTGAAGACCATTTTGGCAGAAGTATGGATACGTTAAATGAAGCTTCTTTCCCATAAGCTCTATGGTGTATAGATATGTTTATATATATATTTATATATGTGTGTGTGTGTGTATTTATTTGTAAAAAAATAATCAATATGCAATTTAGAATATTATTCATTTTCACACTTATTAAAACTTTACCATCTCTTGCTTTATATGCACTTAGAAATGTGAGAATATTGAAGCTTGGGTTGTTGCATCCTTGCAATCTATAATGGGGATAACCAAATTTACTTTTGTTTATTTGATTATCATCAAAACTAGGGATTATAAATCTATGAGAAGTTGAGAACCTTCAGAGATTAGCAATGCAGAATGATCCTGAGCTTGTGATGAGGGCATTCTAAATTCAAGTAAAGAAAGAGCTAAATGTCATCTAATGTTATTTAAATACTGATATTGAATTTCTGTATGCATTAAAAGTTTAAATGTTTTTTTTGGGTCTCCTGTTTGGTAGATTACTCTAATGTAAATAATTGCAATTATGTTCCAGTTTGAAGCATATATTTTTAATTATCAGTGGGTACTCTTTATACATTGTAGTAATTTCCTTTATTTCTAAGGTGTTGCATGTTCGATTGAATTATATTTTGTACTTTGCAGACTTGGAGGTTGAATATAAAAGCTTTGGAGCTTGTTAGGAAATTGCAATGGCCATCTTACTCCAAATTCAAAATATGTGATTCAGATTTCTTTGACTGCCAAGTAAAGGTTTGTATCCATGTAGAGTGGTATCTACCTTTGTAATTTCTTCTGTCATTTTAACCATCCAACACAATTCTTTTGGGTTGTGTAGTTATTTTAAGGGAAAATATCAATTTGAAAGTAATGAAGAAAGTCACTTAACTGAACCTTCATTATATTTTTAAAGAACAGTTTACATATGTTCTTTCATGTGCAATTTTACACTGGAAGTAGGAGCTATGTTCTTGTCTCAGCCACCTCATTTTGACAGTGTAAGTGTGGGAATAGGAGCTACAATGTCTTGTTTTTTCTCAAAAACAACCCGTTATTTTCAAAACTAGCTTTTTAGATTTACAATATAGGCACTAACATCACGTTAAACATGGTTTTTCTTTGAAATTTGCACATTATTCTTCATCTTCTTGCTTGTCCTATTATGCATGCCCATTTTGTGTTTTTTTTTGAGCGTTTTGTAGTTTCACAATTTCTATTTTCACAACTAATTTTTAGCTGTTCCTATAAATATGTAGGGGTTAGGGCATGGGAAGATGACTGAGTTGAACTTACGGACAATTCGAGTTTTGGCCGAAACTTTCATCGAAAGTCCGCTAGATCATATGGAGTGGCTAGTTGGTTGTAGCAAGCAAAATCATCTGGCAAAATGTCTGTTCTTCTTCATTCTTCTTCAGGCTTTGGTTTCTTGCAAAGGTGTGCCCTACACGTTCTGTGCATTTGATTTATTGTCTGCATTCTTCTTCTATTATATCTTCTTATTTTGATGTTTGGCGTTATCCGTACATATCCGCTCTTTAGAATTATCATTTTTTTAATTTTCCATTATATTATCTTTGTGAAGGGAAGCCTTGGGACACCAGTTGAGGTGTTGTCGTGTGACCTTGAGGTCGCAGTTTCGAGTCCTGGAAGCAGTCTCTTGCAAAAATGCATGGTAAGGTTTGCCTACATTTCACGCTTGTAGTGGGACCCTTCCCGGACTCTCGCTGCACAGGGATGCTTTGTGCACCGGGCTGCCCTGCGCTTTCCATTATATTATCTTCCTCTAAGGCGTTAAAGCCTTAGCTATATAAATTATCTCGAACAACTTCCATTTAATTTACCTTTGGCCTACCTATTTTTCTGCATAATCCTTTGGATTCGAGTGAAATGACGTGCTCTGTAGCAGGAATGAGCATCAAGCAATGATCGTCGCGTTCCTTGGAAGCTTGTCCGCCAGTTGTTAGTTATGAACTTGGAGCTTCATTGTTACCAACAGGAAGCTACAATGTCTATGTAATGACTGGAAGGAGAGGAACTCCGTGATCGCGCTCTCGTCGCAAATAAGATCTCTCAACCAAAGGAGAGGAATATGCCGAGAAATCCCCATTCACGGAGGGTCCAGTTGATCGTTCGGCACATCGAGAGGGACATTACGTCGGGTTGCTGCGCTGGTTGGATTGGAGATGAAGTTTGGCTCTAATACTAAGTTGTTAAAGGCTTCCCAATAGCATAACTGAAGGGGGATGATGAAAATTGGGGAGCCTTGCTCAACCCTAACTTGAGGAGGAGAGGAGGAGATCTAAGAAAGAGATTAAAGAGAATTAATCATTGCTTGCACATTTCATGATCTAAGGGGTCTTTAAATAAAGGATGCATGATGTAAACGTAAGATAAAGATGCGGGATGCACTGACACACTCATACAGTAAAAGCGTGATTTTCATAACAACTCTAATTAAAAATCAGTAAGATAAACATACAAATAATGGATACAGGATAGTGGGCCCATGGCATATCCCTAAACCTAAATTTATAGTATCTTATCTTCAATGTCACTTGTATTATTCTTTTCTACAGATTCATTCCTTAATTTTCTTTCATAGTTTTGCTCTGCTTCCATCTTAGTATATCACATTTTCCCCCTACCAACATAAGTACCAACAACATTTACTATCCAATGCTGACAAGGCTTTAATTCAAACGATATTGAGTGCTTACTTTTCCTTATGTTGTAATAAATTTTGTATTATCGTCTGCTGAGTTTCTGTTTTTTGTAATTTCAGTTGTACATTGAAGGTTGTATGTAGTCGTGTTCAAAAAGTCCCCTGGGCCCGGGCCTAAACCGGGCCTCCCAGGCCCGGGCTTTTCCGAACCGGGCCCTGATTGCAGCCGAGCCGGGCCGGGCCGGGCCCAGGCTTAGCCCGGACCCTTTTTTTATTAAAAAAAATAATTTTTTTAAAAAGAAATATACGCCTTTTAAAACTGCGTCTTCTAGGTGCATTTTCGGGAGAAGTGTTCAACATGAAAGTTGTAGATCTCGACGATATCTACAACTTTCATGTTGAACACTTTTTTATTTGAAGCCGTTTAGGCCCCCCAAAAAAATCACGCGGAACATTTCCGCGTGATTTTTTTCGGGGGCCAAATCGGGGGCCTAAACGGCTTCAAATCAAAAAGTGTTCAACATGAAAGTTGTAGATATCGTTAGTCGTGTTTAAAAAGCCCCCCGGGCCTGGGCCTAAACCGGGCCTCCCAGGCCCGGGCTTTTCCGAACCGGGCCCGGGCCCTGATTGCAGCGGGCCGGGCCGGGCATCTGGCTCCGGAAGGGGGCCTGCTAAGGCCCCCAGGGCCGGGCCGGGCCCAGGATTAGCCCAGGCCCTGTTTTTATAAAATTTTTAAAAAAAGAAGAAGAAATATACGCCTTTTAAAACTGCGTCTTTTAGGTGTATTTTCGGGAGAAGTGTTCAACATGAAAGTTGTAGATCTCGACGATATCTACAACTTTCATGTTGAACACTTTTTGATTTGAAGCCGTTTAGGCCCCCCAAAAAAATCACGCGGAAATGTTCCGCGTGATTTTTTTCGGGGGCCTAAACGGCTTCAAATCAAAAAGTGTTCAACATGAAAGTTGTAGATATCGTCGAGATCTACAACTTTCATGTTGAACACTTCTCCCGAAAATGCACCTAGAAGACGCAGTTTTAAAAGGCGCGTAGGAGCCGGGCCCGGGATTTGCCCGGCCCGGCCCTAGAAACCGGGCTTTGCCCGGGCCGGGCAAATGCTCATATATGGGGCCTTGTTAGGCCCCATAGCCCGGCCTGGGCCCGGGGCGGGTTTAGCCCGGGCCCGGGCCTAGCCGGGCTTTTACCGGGCCGGCCCCCCGGGCCCGGTTTTTATGCACACCCCTAGTTGTATGTAATTACCTTTCTCCTTTCACTAGTTATTGTTTTCATTACAATTTTGATATGAGTGATTTAAAACCTCCTTTTGCCGGTGAAATTATTTATCTTAGTTTTTCTCTGTTGAAAAATTTGAAACTTGATGGGACTTGTGTTGAAACTCAAACTTATAAGCTAGGGCATCTGAATCATTTGGTAAGGCTTTATGTCTGGTTTTTTCTCACTTCAATATTATTTGCCACTTCCATGGCTTCCTTTCATTTGCTACTAGGTATTCATTAAGAATTTATTGGGGCCTATTTATTGAGTTGTTACATGAATTAAGCTTTTCTTCAAGTTGGCTTTAGTTGGTAGATCATATATTGAGGATTCATGATTGGAAGTTCATTAGGTAGCTTGAAGATTGGACGAGCATGATTTTAGGCTGAGTGTTGAATTATTTTTTGACTAAATGAATCTAATAAAATTTCATCTTCATTTCTTTTCTTTGGTGAAGTTTACATAACTTAAATTTTCCTTGCGCAATCATTTTGACTTAGTTGTCTGCGACGCCTTGTTTCACAGTGTGATCTGATACACTTCACCGCCATCATGAGGTTCAAGTCTCCTTTTAGATTTACACTCATAAACCTTAACAAATACTTTTTTCCCTTAGTCTGAACGTGACCTCTACGCTAGAAATGACCACTGCATTTTGTTTCTTGTTTTGCTAAATTACTAGATTTTGACTAACAAATGTGCAATGTGTAGTAGTTGATCATGTATCCACAGCAGAACCAATCAGTGAACATATACAAATATAGACTTTTATACCAACTTTTGTGTGACCGTGCAAGCCTGTGGAGGTGAACATGTCGTTTCATTTGATATGTATTTGAAGTATCAATGAATTCTTTGGGTAGATTCTTGGTGATTAGTCTTTGAGGAAGCATTTATACGAGCATGCATGTTATGAAGTGTAATTTTACATGGCGGTTTTTTTAATTTCAAGAGATGGAGGGGGTGAAACCTGTAATTTACCAAACTGGCAGTGGATGTCCCCGTAAATGGTCCTAATAACTTATAATATATGTGCACATGCATAAGCTTGCATATATGCCTATCCGTGCTTTGTAAATACTTATGTATATGTATACATGAGTGTGTATTAAATCGCATGTGTTTATGTGCTTCATATATCAAATCAAATTTGAGTTAAATGGATTTCTTAATGCAGCCATGGCTGATTGTGAGAATTTATAATTCATTCTCAAATCAATTAGAAGTTTGAATGAATTCCTTGTTTCGCTTATAACACCTGCCATGGTTTAACTTCGACACATTTGTGAATAACCCGAGTCTTGATATCCCTCCAACTGATGTATTGCTGTATAACTTAGTGCTCTTTGCATTCTGATTTCAGATTTTGCAAAACTCTCGGGGCTGTTTGAAGCTTGCTTTGCAGCTCTTAAAGATGAGTGGTATGAAATGTTATTTGTTGACAATGGTGTCCTTGCTGCAAAGTTTCTCAAGGAAGAGTGGTGTGAAGTAGAATCTCAGTGTACTGCTATCGTTGCTGGAGAGGTTGGTATATGGTTTTACAAGTTGCAGTTATATTTCAATTATTTTTATGATTGGTTATTTTACTTCAGCTTCTCAAAAAAATATTTTCAAGACTCCATTACTGTTGTGTGGTTCATAAAACATTCTTTTAATATGCATTCTCGAAGGACATTCAACAATTCCCTAGATTTCTGTGTTGTATTTTCATTCTATAAAATTACCAATTTGAAGGCATTCAATAATATCAAACTAATTGCTTAAAAAAGGAAAAATTATATTCTTAGAGTTACCAAAATGGATTCTTATATACTTGGGAACTATTTTGATATTTTTAATAATATGAGTGGTTATGCTCTAGGCAGTTTTATTTTGGGGAAACAGTATTGGGTTACTGTAGCATTACTTAATAATTTTATTGCCTTTCTTTCTTGTCTTTCAGTTAAACTTGGAAAGATTTGATAAAGCATACATGCGATTAGCAAATCAGCTGTTGCATTCTGATGCTGACATGTTAAGTAAAAAGATACTTGTTTCTGTTAATTGGTGCTTGCTGGAAAAATTTATTACGGTTGCCAGGTCTAATAAATTGGTATGTCATTCATTTGATGAATTTTCAACTTTACATTATGAACATTTGGATATCTTTTTTTATATCTTTTCAATTTTCTTGTGTGCAGTTGAAAGATCAGCAACTTTTGCTACTCGATCAGCTGTTTCTCTTTTTTGCCTCGTCAAGTTCTGTTAATATCTTCAAGACACAACTTCCTGTTGTTGTCAGGAATTGTTGCGAGGCTCCTTTTAATTTTCTGTCAAAATATTTTGTGGAAGAAGGTTTGTTGTTGACCCATCTTTCTATTTTTTATTGTTGCTTTTCTGATTCTTTGTAAGCCATTAATTTTTCTTTTGTCCTTGCTGTCCTGTTATATCTTCTTGTTAATTTTCCTTTCTTGAGTTTTTGTTATGCCATCTCTATTTTAACTACATAGCATAACCCAATGCAAATTGCATACTAAGATGTGTTAGAGATGCTGTATATGGTAGAATAATAGATATAGCTTAGACTCACCTCGGGTGCGTGATCACCCTCTCATGTATATATATATGTGTATACCCTATTGTTGAGATATTCCATTGAATCATTGTTGTTAGAAAATACTAGGAAAAATGATGTATTAACTCATGTAGGAGTTAGTGTTTAGTCCCACATTGTTTGTATAGCTAGATCTTACTCTCTTCTCTCCTATATATTTGTACTCATACTTTTTTTTCGGTATTCAAGAAGTATATACAAGGTTTGGAACTTTCTCTACACGGTATCAGAGGGATACAGTCCGGCCTGTTTTTTTCTAACTGCCCGCTCCGCCTTCTTACCGGGCGGCTTGTTCTCCGATCTAGCTGCAGTTTCTTGCGGCCTGCTCCTTTTCTAACCGCTTCCTGGTGGTTAGTCTTTCTGTTAACCGCGGCTTCCCACGCGGTTACGGTAGTTCTTACCGCTTCCTCTCCTCTCTCTCGTGACGTCCACCCCTTTTTCTCCTTCTCCTCCCTTTTATAACCTTTCTAACAGGTGAGGCCTTCCCTCCCTTGTTTCCTCTGTCTGCACGGTTTCATCCCGGCTAACCGCTTCCCTCTACTCTGTGCGGTCTCCCTGTCTACCCGCCGAGATCTTACCTTCTCGCTACTCTCTATCCTTCTCGCCGCGACTTCTCTTAGTCGCTACTCGCTGCGGTCTCCTTGTCTACCTGCCGAGTTCTGGCCTTCTCGCTGCTCTGCTCCCTGCTCTCCGCGACTTGTCTTTGGTCGTCGCGTCTTCTCTTCTCGCCGCGATTTATTCTCTTAGTCGCTGCGACTTCCCTCATCCCGGCGAGCTCCGCATCTAGGTCGCGACATCTTCCCTTGCCGGTGGTATGCTCACCGTGACCGTGCGACCTTATCGTCCGACTCGTTCTCTGTTTAGTTGCTGCGACTTATCTCCTCGAAGGCGACTTCTCCTCTCTGCGGCGGGCACCGTTTTTTTGGTCGCGACATCTTCCTTACCGCTGGTGTGCTGACACCGAGACCGTGCGGTCTTCGCAGTTTTGTCGTTGCGGTTTCCTTACCGCCACGACTTCCCTTCCCACTGCAGTTCCCCTGTTGCTGCGTGCTTCTCGTGCGGACTTCGCTTAACCGCTGCGGTCTACTTCGTCGTTGCGGCTTCTCTACCCGCCGCGGGCTCTGCATTTTGGTCGCGACCTCTTGCCGCTGGTGTGTTGACACCGAGATCGTGTGGCTTCTCCTTTAATCTCTCCAGGTGGCCTCTCTTCTCTATCCTCTTTGGGTTGTTGGTTGCAGTCTGCCTCTATCCGCCCGGTCTAGTACCTGTTCGTCTGCTTGTGCTCCTGTTGCGGTCTGCCTCTAACCGCCCGGTGCTTCTCGTTCACGCCGCTCTTCGTCTAGCCGCACTTCCTGCTCGTTTTTTTAACCGCCGCGGCGTGTTTCTATCCGCTGCGGGCTCTTGTCTTATCACGCTGGTCGTGGCTGTCTCTTGCCGCTGGTGCGTTGTCACCGTGACCGCTACAGACTATTCCTTGCAAGATGATCAGCTGTCCTCCGGGCTCCGTAGTGTCTATTTCCCATTGTGGTACCTCCTGCCTTGCTCATAGCTCATCCTGGATTTTGGACTCTGGGGCCTCCTACCACATTACCGCACGAAAACCACCACAATATTTGAACTCCGTGCATCCCAAGTTCATTACTGTTGCTAGTGGGGACACAATTCCCGTTTCTGGCGCGGCAGATATTCACCTTACTCCCTCTATTACCCTTCGTTCCGCCCTTCATGTTCCGGGCTCTCCTTTCAATCTTCTCTCTGGTTGTCGATTCATTACTGACCTCGATTGTGATGTTATTTTTTCTTCTAACTTGTGTGTTGTGCAGGATCGCAAGACGCAAACTATCATTGGAAAATGTCATCTGTTGAATGGTCTCTATATCCTTGACCCCTCTCCCCCAACAGTGTTGTCCTCTATTAGCTCAGTTGATTGGCATCGACGTCTGGGTCACACTCCTCTAAACATCCTCAAAAACTCTCTCCCCGACGTGTCCCTCCAAGAGTTCACGTGTGAGTCTTGTATCGTTGGGAAACGTCATCGGTCTACGTTCTCACCACATCCTACTCGGAGTCCTACTCCCTTTGATCTAGTACACTTCGATATTTGGGTACCCTACAAAATTGTGAGTGTTTTTGGATATCATTACTTTGTCACATTTGTAGATGACTACTCCCGGGTGACCTGCCTGTATCTCCTTCGTGACCGCTCTGAATTGCCCGGTGTATTCCATACTTTTTTCATTGAAACTCGCAACCAGTTTTCCACTACAATTAAAACTCTCCGCACCGATAATGCATGTGAATACACGAGTCATGCCTTCGCTCACCTCTGTGCTGAGTTTGAGATCATCCATCAAACCTCCTGTGCCAATATCCCCAACAAAATGGCGTTGCTGAACACAAGAATCGACACCTGCTTGAGGTTTACCCGCTCTCTTATGATTCAAATGAATGTTCCCAAACTGTTTTGGAATTTTGCGGTCTCTACCGCCTGCACTCTTATTAACCGCATGCCTTCCTCCATTCTCAATTTTACGGTTCCCTTCAATCTTCTGTTTCCCTCCAAACCTCCTTTCTCCATCACCCCTCGAGTGCTTGGTTGCGTGTGTTTTGTTCATCATCTTGGCCCGTCCACCGACAAATTTGCTCCCGTGCCACTAAATATATGTTTGTAGGCTATTCTCGGACTCAGAAGGGCTACGTTTGTTTTTCCCCCAAGGATCGCAAGGCGGTTACTTCTACTGATGTCACCTTCCTCGAAGATCAGCCATATTACTCTCAACCAGCTGATTCTCTTTATGGTCTCAAACAGTCTCCTCGGGCTTGGTTTGACAAATTTAGCAAGACCGTTAGTTCTGTTGGGTTCACTCGGAGTTTGGCCGACTTCTCTCTGTTTACTCGTCATCGTCCAACAGGCATAATAATTCTTTTGGTTTATGTGGATGATATTCTGATTACAGGAGATGATCTTTCAGGAATACAGATGATTAAACAACATCTAGCAACTGTGTTTCAAACAAAGGACTTGAGAAGCCTTCGGTATTTTCTTGGTCTCGAAGTGGCTCGGAGACCTGATGGGCTTGTGCTATCTCAGTGAAAGTATTGTCTTGACCTACTTCATGATGCAGGCAATTCTGGATGCAAGCCTGCTGACACTCCCATGGATATCAATCACAAACTTTGTGCTCATGCCTTGGACTCCGATTTACTCCTTCCGAATCCGGAATATTATTGTCGCCTTTTGGGAAAGCTGATATACCTCACTGTTACTAGACCTGATATATCATTTGTTGTTGGAATTGTTAGTTGATTCATGCATGATCCACGTATCTCTCATCTTCAGGCTGTCGAACGTATTCTTCGTTACTTGAAGACTGCTCCTGGACAAGGGCTTGCATACAAGCCCTCTTTGTCTCCCTTATCTCTGATTGCTTATTCTGATGTTGATTATGCTGGCTCTTTGGATGACCGTCGTTCCACAAATGGATACTGCATTTACTTTGGAGGACATCTTATTACATGGCGCAACAAGAAACAGTCCGTGGTTTCTCGCTCATCTGCTGAGGCTGAGTATCGATCTATGACAGCTGTTGTGTCTGAGCTCACATGGCTTGAGGGTCTCCTTGATGATCTAGGAGTCAAGCTCTCCTCACCCGCAACTTTATTATGCGTCAGTCAAGCTGCTATACACATTGCCAAGAATCCGGTCTTCCATGAACGATCATGTAGGACTTAGTGTTTAGTCCCACATTGTTTGTATAACTATATCTTACTCTCTTCTCTCCTATATATTTGTACTTATACTTGTTTTTCGGTATTCAAGAAGTATATACAAGGTTTTGAATTTTCTCTACAATTGTTTTTCTATCATGGTATTTGAGGCTAGGGTTTTCCACGAGCGTCTATCATGATCCGCTTCCGCCTCTCGCTAACGATTCGCTTCCCATCGCTGATTCGCGGATCCCGATCGCTTGCAGATCTGTTGCTTCTTCCCTTCATTGTTGTTTCTCGCCGATCTGTCGCTGCTTCCCGTCGTTTCTGTTTCTCGCCAATCCCGTCGCTGGTTGTTTTCTCCCGTTGCTGCTTCCCATCGCTGATTTGCGGATTCCTGGAGCTTCTCCAGTCGCAGCTCTGGTCTTGTCTCGATCCGACGTTGACATCGACAACTTCCGCCGGAGTCTTAACCGCGGCCTTGCTCTCCTCCTTCTCCTGCTGATCCCGCAGCCCCAACCTCCTCATCTGATCTTCTTCTGATCCCACAACCCCGACCTCCTCGGCTGGTCTTCTTCTCCGGCCACCTCCGTTCTTCATTGGTTTGATGAAATCGTCTCACATCTCATCTGCTTTTCTCGAGAATGCTGATGTTATCCTCGACGGGCAGAACTACAAGGCATGGTCTGCCACCGTCGGCGTGATCCTCCGTGGCCTTGATCTATGGGGCCACATTGATGACATTGAGCCTGCTTCTCTCCAACCGGTTGCTAGTCCTGCGGACTCCTCTTCCACTGTCAGCACAACCACTTCCTTCCAGCATTTCGACTGGGCAATGTGGCACTCGGACGACTCTCGGGCGATAGCCGTCATTTGTCAGTCTTGCGAGCTCCCCATTTACATGAACGTCTACGAGTTACCTACGACCAAGGCGACATGGGATAACTTGCGTTGTCTCTACCTACCATCTTGCCAGGCCCTGCGCTACTCTCTGTTCTAGACCCTTGGTGTCTTCTACCAGTGTGATCAGATTGTACAAGTTTTCTTTGGTGTGCTCTATGTTGTTAAGGGCGCGCCTAAGGCTTAGGCCTCACCAGGCTTAGAGGGTTGCGCCTTATTTGCGCTTTTAGAATATAAAAAGTGCGTCTGAGTGAGTTCTTTTTTGTATTTTTTTTTCAAAAACCAAGAAAAAATGTAAGGACCACCTGCTCTGTGACTATTGCGGGAAGGCCCGTCATACCCGGGAGACTTGTTTTCAGCTTCATGGATTTCCTACATCCCGTGGTGGTAGTTCCTCTCGTGGCGGTCGTGTTTTTGAGCGCTCTTCGGGTCGCTCTACACAGCCTCGCTCCGCACATCTGTCTGATGGTTTCGACGAGCCGCAACTTCCACCTGTCCCGTCCGCTCCCACATTTGTTCTGTCATCTGATGGGATTCTTGCCTTTCGTTGCTTGATGCAGGGACAGTCCTCTGAGCCTCCTGTTTCCTCGTCCTCGTATGCCCATCAGGGACTACCAGGTGCTCACGCTGCCTCCTCTCGTCCCTCTACTCACTGGATCATCGATTTTAGAGCAACGAATCACATGACCGGCTCCTCTTCAGGTTTAGTGTCCTACCTTCTTTTGTCTGGTCGAGACAAAGTGAGTATTGCGGATGGTTCCCTCTCTCCGATTGCCGGAAAGGGTTCCATCCCCTCCTCCTCTCTTACCTTCTCCTTTGTTCTTCATGTTCCGAACTTTACCCAAATTCTCCTCTCTATTAGTCATTTAACTAACTCTATGAACTGTTCTGTGACTTTCTTCCCTTCCTCTTGTATCTTTCAGGACCTGAAGACGAGAACGATGATTGGAACTGGTAGTTTGGTGGATGGGCTCTGTGTTCGATTCTTCCACCCCGGTCTCTTCTCCCCAGGCTCTTCATGTGGATCAGGTTGCTAGTTTGGAGTCCTGACACTGTCGGCTGGGACATCCATCTATCCTTTCTATGAAACATTTTACTTTATAAGTTTAGTTGTGATGCTTGTGACCGTAGTGAACATCATCGTGTTTCTTTTCATCATGCTTCTTCTCCCAGTACTGCACCTTTTCATTTAATACATAGTGATGTTTTCGGCCCTTGCCAAGTTGCATCTATTTCAGGTTGTTTTTGGTTTGTGACTTTTATTGACTGCTTCTCCCGCACCACTTGGGTTTACCTCATGAAAGCGAAAAATGAGGTTTTTACTTTGTTTCGGCGTTTTAACTCAGTTTGCCACCCCTATTAAAATTCTATGCACGGATAATGGCCCGGAATTCATTGATTCCGCCTTCGAGCAATACTTGGCTGAACGTAAGAATCGTCATCTCCTGAAAGTTGCCCGGTGCCTCCTCCTTCACATGCACCTTCCTAAATACTATTGGGGGGGATGCTGTGCTCACCGCGGCCTACCTTATCAACCATATGCCCTCCCGTGTTCTCGGGTTCAAAACTCCTCGCACCACTCTTGGGGTGCCACCTACCACTCTACAACCCCGTGTATTTGGATGCGTTTGTTTTGTCCATATCTATCATCGCACAAAACTTGATGCTCGTGCGCACAAGTGTGTTTTCATTGTCTATTCTCCTACCCAGAAAGGGTATAAGTGTTTTGACCCAGTCCGCAAGAGGGTTTTCGTTACCATGGACGTCACCTTCCGTGAGTCTGAGAAGTGAGTCCCTTCTCACATTTTGACACTCAATCTAACACTCCTCTACCTATTCCTCCGGGATATCATCCCTCTCCGCCTACGTCTACTACTCCATATGTCCCACCTGCAGAGGCCCCGGTTACTAAACCTCTGCAGGTTTACTCTCATCGTCCAAAGGGATCAAACACACGACCCGCCATCTGGATTTCAGAGCACCCACCTGACCCGTCGCCAGGATCCATCATTCCTACGAAAGGTACCTCTACTCGACATCGCTTATCTCAGTTCGTTTCTTACTCATCCTTAACAACTTCCCATAGAGCATTTGTTTCCTCGTCTTCTGTTTCTATCCCAACTTCGTGGCAGGATGCTCTTTCCCACGACCGGTGGAGGTCAGCTATGCTTAAAGAAATGGATGCCCTGGAAAAAAACAACACATGGGACCTGATACAACTACCACCAGGAAAGAAAGTTGTCGGATGCAAATGGATATTTGCTGTTAAGCAGAACACCTCGGGAGTCATTGAAAGATACAAGGCAAGGCTAGTGGCAAGTGGCTACATTCAGTCAGCGGGCATTGATTATCAGGAGAATTTTGCTCCTGTTGCAAAGATGAATTCGATAAGGATCCTCATGTCTTGTGCTGCCTGCAAGGGATGGGAGCTTTGCCAATTGGATGTGAAGAATGCTTTTCTTCATGGAGACCTGGAAGAAGAGGTGTACATGGCTCTACCTCCGGGGCTTACTCTTAGTGGATCAGAAGGGAAGGTATGCAGATTAAAGAGGCCGCTCTATGGATTGAAACAATCCGCCAGGGCCTGGTTTGGTAGATTCCACAAAGCCATGAGCAGGTTCGGGTACCTTCAGAGTAATGCAGATCATACCCTGTTTATCAGAATCAACAGAGGAAAATTAGCCGCTCTGATTGTTTATGTGGATGATATTATAATAACTGGGGATGACAAGGAGGAGATCCAGGCTCTGAAAGGAAAATTGGCAAAGGAATTCGAAGTAAAAGATTTGGGTAACCTCAAATACTTTCTCGGCATTGAGGTAGCAAGGTCAAAGCATGACATCTCCATGTGTCAAAGGAAATACATACTCGACCTCCTTGAAGCCACTGGGATGAGTGGATGTAGACCCGCTGACACTCCCATTGAAACCAACCACAAGCTAGGCAGGGATGATGGCGACACGGTTGAAGACATTCCTGGATTCCAGAGGCTTTTAGGAAAATTGATTTACTTATCTCACACTCGCCCAGATATCTCCTATGCCCACTCTCCAAAGGCCCGTCATGCCGATGCTGCACTTCGTGTCCTCCGATACCTCAAGTCCTCACCAGGAAAAGGCATTCTGTTCTCACCAAATAAAGAGTTGACTATTGAGGTTTACACTGATGCAGACATGACTGGATCGCCCTCTGATAGACGTTCCACGACTGGATACGGCTCTATGGTTGGTTGAAATTTGGTTACCTGGAGAAGCAAAAAACAACATGTTGTGTCTAGATCCAGTGCTGAGGCCGAGTTTATGGCAATGACTCACGAGATCTGTGAAGGGCTATGGATCTCAACCATTCTGAGAGATCTTGGGCTTAAAGGAAGTGAGCCTATCCGGTTAGATTGTGATAATAAGACTGCCATCTCCATCGCTCACAATCCTGTGCAACATGATCGTACGAAGCACATTGAGATCGATTGACATTTCATCAAGGAGACTATTGACAGAGGAATTGTGGTGACTCCGTTCGTACAATCTGGTCAACAGCTGGCCGACGTTCTCACAAAGGGCCTGAGTTTCAGTGTGTTCACATGCCTTATTGGCAAGTTCGGCATGACAGACATTACACGTTCAACTTGATGGGGGGGGGGGGAGTGTTGAGTTATGTGTTATTATCGTGTTATCATGTTATTATCGTGTTGGGTTCTATGTATGTTGTAACTATAAATATCCTTGGTATATGGAATGAAGTATCTTTTTTTCCCTTTCAACAACGATAAATATTAAAAACAATGATGCGGGTGCGATCAGATAAATTATATCTATCTATCTCTCTCTCTCTATATATGCTTCTGGTGAGTGGATAGAGTATACATCGTTAAGCAACTGTTCTTGTGATTTGCTGTTGGAAGTATGGAAGATTGTGCTGATGGAAGCAATCTACTGAAGGAATAGCCTTAACTATGGTTTCTGAAGCTAAAGGAAGCAAGCAACAACCTTTAAAGGCTTGACAAAATTTTGTAAGAAGCTATTGATGCAAATTCGAGAGACAACAAAAGCAAGGTACAACTTCTAGAAGCTTGTCAGAATTTTGGAAGTAGATCTCTGAGAAATCTACAACACACAAGTAGATTAGGCAACCTAGCCCATGCTCGAAGATAAAATCATAAAGTACGCCCATTTGTGGGTGCAGTTGAGACTGTAGAAGGAAATGAAAGGTGCAATTTATTCTTCCACAAAGGGACATTATATAGGAAATACAACATGACTCACAACGCCGATAGGCGGTGTGGGACTAAACACAATAATAGTAAAATACTACTAACTCTAACACTCCCCCTCAAGCTGGAGGGGAAACCTACAACTTGAACACAACATAAAAATGAACGTAAAAGAAGGTTGACAACTTGAGACAAAACAACAGCCACCGAGGCCCAACCGCGTGTCACCGGGGATACTACAACCGGGCAAAGGCCACACGACGTTGGTCCACAAACCGACCATGATCACGCTGGATACCCTCGGAGCTTAAACTAGGTCAACCAAGAATGCCAAACCATTCCTACCACAAAGCGAAGAAAAGAAACGGGAAGACACACACAACAAACGAAATCAACCTGGGGGCCATGTGTGACTAAGGCAGAAGTCGGGAAAGAGACATTCGAGTCGCCGTTATCACAAACACTCCCCCTCACGTGGAATACGTGCAAGAAGGCATAGATTATGCCTGGAGGCCGTGACGTACACTCCCCCCCACGTAGACCACGTGCACGTGTGGGACCCTCGTCGAGTACATGATCCCAGATCACGTGGAGGAAGACCGAAATCGCAAAGAGACGCAAACAATAACACAACAACAACAAACAACTAAAAAAAACTACAGTAGCACCATCAACAATGAGCGAAGGGGGCAACAGGATCCATATCCCCGACGACCGGAAAGACAAGGCCAAAAGAAGGTCTGCCGGAGAGCAGCATCGACAGAGGAGCTCGACCAGAAGATTGGAGCAGTGGCCCGCAACAAAGCAGAGCACAACACCTGTGCAGAGAAGAAGCGATAGGGCAGACCTGGCTCCGGAGGAGGAGGCGCAGCATCAACAGGAGGAGTAGAGGATGGAGCCCTCGTTGACGGGAGAAGCAGCACACAGAGGGGTCAAGATCCAGAGAGGAGCAGTAACAAGCTCTGGCAAGGTTGCTGATGATGACCAGCGAGGAAGAAGATGCCATTATTGAGTTGAAGACGCCAAGGAAGAAGACGCCGGGATCTCTAGTACGATGCAGAGGGGAGCCGACGGGATCAGTGGGATCCGACGCTGACAAGGGCTGCGCCAGGTGCTGCAAGAGAACAAGAAGAAGAGAAGAAGAGAACCCGACAGGAGATGATGGATGCAGACGGAGCCGTCGATGGCGCAGGCGGAAGCAGTCGATGATGCCGGCGGAAGCAGTCGATGATGCCGGCGGAAGCAGTCAATGATGCTGGCGGAAGCAGTCGATTACGCCGACAGAAGCAACACTCAGCAACAGCGACGGAATCGGAGCCTCTCCTGTCGACGGGATCAGCTATCGACTTCGTCAACAGGAGCGGGAGCGGCGGGCGTGTGCCCTAGCAGCTCGCGGAAAAAAAACACTGGTCGAGGGGGAGAATAGTAGTAGCCGAGGAATCAGGGGATAAAAATATTTTTAGGTTTCAGATCGATCCTCTGATACCATGTAGAAGGAAATGAAAGGTGCAATTTATTCTTCCACAAAAGGGCATTATATAGGAAATACAACATGACTCACAACACCGATAGGCGGTGTGAGACTAAACACAATAATACTAAAATGCTACTAACTCTAACAGAGACAATGAAGTCGTTCACGAGCACAGTTAGGGATATGGGTGAAACCTCGTGTCCGGCGGCTCCGCCAAAAAGAAGTCCAGTGTATGGGCAGAGCCCTGTCTGGTTTTAGTTTGGGATAAGGGCGTAGTCCCATGCTTAGCGACTCTTCAAAAAAATCCAGTGAAGGGACAAAGCTCTGTTTTGGCCGCAGTTTGGGATAGGGACGTAACCCGCTTGCATGCAGACGCAGCCCACAAGAGAGCATCGTGCACAGACATAAACTTCGATACCATATTTGAAGAAAAGAATGTAATATCAGAGTGATCTTGAACTCACTCTGATATATCATCAGAGATTAACAAGAGCAATAGATGCCGACTCCATAAATTGATGCATCCTCTTGGCCTAGCCTAGAGAATCAATCATATAATATCTACATCAATGAATGGAGTTTTTTTTGGTGATATGGTTACCTACTGATAAGCTTACCGGTATAGCTGGAGCTTGTAATTTAACACATCTAGTTTAGTTATACTGTTTTAGCTAAACAGGTCTATACGTATTTACTGTATGCTTCAAAATAATTCTATATACAACCAATTACTTGGTACTTGCCTAAATTATTCAATGAAAGGCATTTTATTAGTAGTTTTTCTATGTTTTAGATGTTCTCATGATTTCATATAATATTTTTGTCATTGAAATTAAATTACTATTAGCATCTGCAATTTTTTTCCTGGTTTGTATTTTTGATTCTCATTCCTTGTCAGGAGTTTCTTCTGAGGTTCAGGTTGAAAGTTTATTCTCATTTGTTTCTATTTGTTCAATGCATTCATCGGATAGAAGCTCAACAAATGGAAATACCCTATTGGCACTTTTAATGCTTCCTTCCCTTCTTGTACCACTTGCGAGTGCTAACAAGGTTTGGCCATCTCCCTTAATTTTAGACATTTTTACTGTTTTTTAAAGTTTAAATTAAATCTTTTTTTGCAATTCTGCATACTGAAATCAGAAATTTTGATGGTTGTAGGAAATTCGAACTGCTGCTGTAAACTGCGTAGAAGGAATTTATAAATTGTGGCAGAGCTACGATGTTTCTCGACTGAAGAAAGGTATTCAGTTATCATCATAATAACATTTCCCTTGTTTTTCCTTTGAAAATCATACTGGCTTTATACATATACTAAAATGACAGGGGATGATGCAATGTTTGTGCAATGTGTGTCAACACCAAATTTTGGAAACTTTTTGGAGTCCATGCTTAATCAAAAGAGGCTGATTTTATCTGATGTCAATTTTCTTCCATCATTTTTGACATCAATGTTATGCTCAGCCAGTGATAGCCTTTTAGTGCCAGACAACTCTCATAAAAGGTTTCTCCATTTGTACAATTATTGAATTTTTGTAGTTGTGTGCATTTAAATACTCTTGCTGTTTTTTTTAATGTTTTTTTGGCTTGTTTCTCTTTCTTGGGAAAACTAATCTAGTTTTTCTTATAGTTTCTTTTTTATTTTTGATTCACTGCGGTTTTTCATGAAATTGTCCATGCAGTTATTTTCCTGTAATTGAATTTTGTTTCTTTAGAACAGTCTGTTTAGGTTAAACTGTGAACCTATGAAGATGCTTGATGCGGAGCAGAGACGTGGAGCCGCAGTGGTGGATGAATTTTGGGCCCGTTCGGGGTAGATTTGACGACTTACCATATATGACGTGCCCGGATCGATGATCGGACTCTGCGGATGCATCCAGATTCACGTTACAAATCAATTTCATATATTAGTTTATTATGTTTGCATTTATTTTGATGTATTTGGCTGGCCTCACCTTTGGCCAACCATAGCCGTCGATGGTGGGATTCCCTAGCCTCCTTTTATTATAAATAGATCATGTAGGGGCTGATTAGAGGCATTGCAGAGTTTGGTGAATTGTATTCCGGGATTCCCGCGATCCCACCATGGTGCCGACTCCACGGAATCCTAGGTGACGACTCCTAGGTGTGTATCTCCTTCCCCAAGGTTTTTCCTAACCCTAAGCCTCTTTTCCCCCTCCCAAACCCTCCCATAGCCGCCCAACTGCCTCCCAAAAACCTAGCGTTGGATGTTTTTCTCCCTCCTTCCAGCAAGCGGCCAAATCTCCCCCTACCAACAACCAACCGCCAAACCCCCCTTTCAGCAGCCCACCGCCGACCCTCCCAAGCCACACCACCGCCTGACCTCCTCTTCTTAAAGCCACCGCCACCCATTTCCCCTCCCCCAAGCCACAACCGCTCCTCTTGTAGCCCTCACAGCCAGCCGCCGCCAACCACCCAGCCCTCCCTCTCACTGCCGCAGTTCCACCACTCCTCTACAACATCCTGCCGCCTCTCCACAACCCTCCCAGCAACCGGCCAAGCCTCCAGCCGCCGGTTTTGGCCTCCTCAACCCCCTCTCGTGGAACTACCTCCTATAGCCTTCCCCCTATTGGATTTGTCCAGATCTGGACAATTTCAGCCCCGATCTGCTTTTTCCCTCACCCGTTCCTCATCCCCTAGTCCGGATCCGCTCCTAAACATCAGATCCATCCTTCCCTCGCCCGGATCTACCCATACATTGCCAGAACTACACATTTTCGGTCCGTTTTCACCTTCCACCGTCGAGGACAGCCACCTATGCTATTTCAACGCCATCGGTTCCATATTAGATCGCCTTCAAAACGCATCCGACTTCGGATTCTTCAGCGCTTTGGTTAGCCCACTATTTGGTGAGATTTTGTTGTATTGGTTTATTATTTTCAGCACTACTATTATTGGTTTGGATCTTATATTTGTTTGAGCCTCTTGTATTGTGGTTGTTTGTTTGAATAATTATTGCGATTTGCAGGGTTCATTCGCCGCGTGCTCTCGCTTTGGCCCTCCATGGAAAGGAAATCCTAAGGTTGCTTTGCCTTAATAAATTATTTTGCCTTGCTGTGATTATTTGCGTGAGATGTTATTATTTATTATCTAATTGTTATTTAACCGTCGGATTTGCATAGCATGTATGAGTTAGGTCATCGTTACCCGCCGCCTATAGATTCGTCCTGCGTCAATTGGTATCAGAGCGAGGTTGCGCACACTTTTCAATACGCAATTATAGAGTATATATGGTTTTTATTATGTCTATGTATCATTATTATTCTTCTCCTCAATTTGGAGATTTCGAGTCCACTTACACTTGCGTCCATTGAGCCCCGTCGGGGATTTCTTCACGTTACTACGACGATTATTCTCGATCGCAACACACCACTTTTAGAGTTCGTTTCTACTCACCGACACGACCCCACTACACTAGAGACGATCAGTATGATGATTATCGTCGTTCACATCCTTGCACGCGAGCGGATTGTGTTGATCCTCCGACACGACTCGATTACCTCAGGGATAATTATTATGAGGACTGTCGTTTTGAGAGAGATCTCGAAAGTCATTTTCGTACAATTGCCTCTTCTTTTGACGGCTCATTGAGTCTCGAGTCTTTCAGTTATTAGCTCGTAGACATGGATTATTATCTCGATCATTTTGAGTTATTAGGCGAGCGTCGCATCAAGTTTGCGAAACTTAGACTTTTAGATCAGACAAGAGCATATTGGTCTTGCGTTAAGAGGACCCGCGAACGAGATCACCTTCATGGCATCACGAGTTGGGTGGACATGAAGCTCATTTTGTGTCAGATGTATCTGCACTGAGTACATGGATCGTTGTGATGAGTTAGTTGTGAGTACTGATATCCGAGAGGAACCCGCTTTGACCACTTTCCGATTTCGATCTAGTCTTCGATCCGACATACGTACAAAGTTGGTTTATTATAGCTCGAAGTCACTCGAATCGACATATCAGCTCGCCCTCGTTATGAACAGTCTTTGAGAACCGCAAGAGCTGGTCGATTGGATGTTCACCTTTACCCTCACAGTACGAGTTCCTCCCACACCAAGGCCACCACTTTGCCTGCTATTGTTCCGTCAGGCATGATTGAAGTGATACCTGATACAGAATGCTCTCACTCCAGTGAGGTGCTTAGCCTAGTCACCTATGTATTGTTTCTGACCCATCTCTTGTGAACCCGACTGAGAGTGAGTCTGAGCGATCTATTGAGTCTGTAGTGTTGTGCCCCTCACCAACACCTCTTCTTCTGTCATGCACCAGGTTAGTTAGCAGCCCAACCACATACCCAATCTTAAGTGTAAGTTTACGCCGCTCTCCCCTTGTCATTGCCCCGAGTCATATCACGATCACGACCGAAAACCCTTAGCCTGGTGTTGATCTTGTAGTGGCTATGTTACCCATTTACAAGGACATTACACCCTATGATGGTACTCATATGGAGAATCCTGACTCCAGTGACGAGTTCTATGACGCCCCCCTGCTGTGTCTTCTGATGAGCCACCACATCCTAGTGAAGATGTGATTCAGGTGACCCGCTAGTTTATGAGTTTCGAGTTATTGACGTCTCTTTCATTATCATCTCTGGCCTTGAGTACACTTGAGCATGCTCATATCTTGAAGACCTACCTGATGACACATCACACTTTTGATGAGTTTTGACGTGTTTATGACACATCACACTATTGATGTGTTTTTCAGACACACCACCTGCTGACACACCAGACGAGCTCTTTCTTTTCGGGGACACACCACACTCGAGAGTCACGTCTTGTAGTTGGTGTACACAATTTTTATTCAGGTGGTCGTTGCATCTGCGATGACTTTTCATACACACTTATGGTGAGCCCCCTGATGTGTCACGTTTCCGGAGAGACACTTGACTCTTTGCGAGCTCATATTTGAGTATAGATGTCTCACACGGTCATCTGAACACTCGTCGCACACTGAATGAGTTTTTCTACACCCCACCGAGAGATCCTCCTGATATGCCACCTCATTTGATAGATTTTCAGGTCATTGCCCGACTGCCCCGTAGAGAGCATGTTGTGTCTGTTGCGTCTCATTTGCATCTTTGGCGTGAGTCTGTTGAGTCATTCGTTCTTTATTTGCATTATCTGCACGAGTTCGTTGATTTGTATGTTCCTCATTTGCATGCGTTACATGAGTCGGTCTGACGAAAAATCAATATTGGTAATAAATTTTATAAATTGCATGTGGATGTTCTTTGGCAAGGACATGTATGTCATGAAAGCGAGCAAGTGTGGTGAGAATCTTTGTTGCGAGGCTCCGTGCGAGGCCTGCTAAAAGCTTGAGCATTAGAAGAATGGATCCCTATCTAATCTTGAGACGAATCAAAGCAAACATCTGTGATCTTGATATTTGGGTATCCACCTGGTATTTAATGTTGAAGATCCGACGCCGTACTACAAGCCTCACGAGTATGTGGACCCAAGCAGTGGGGACTTCCAGCCGCCCACAACTCCACTCCCGTCACCTTACCACGCTCATAGTCCACCCACGTCTTATGGCCACCACTATTCACCCACTTCTAGCACCCATCCACCCGGGACTCGTCTTCTTTGGTTCTACCTACGACACCGCCGATCGCACTGGGATCCGGTTGGGTTTTCTATACAAGGGGTAGAACAACACATCACATGCACGCAGTGGAATAAACATACAAGAACAACCTAAAAGAGTAAAGGATCTTGCGTTCTTCATGAATTGAGAAATAAAAGTATACAACAAGACATTGTACCCTAGAGGGATTGAGTCTGCACTAAACCAAGGTGCTCCAAAGATCCAGTCCAAAAGTAGGCAACTGAGTCCACACAGAAGTATATCTGCGACTCTACAGGTATCCATACGAGCGGTGGAGAGCCCCAAGGACTTGTCTCACAAGAACTGGGCCGGAGAAGGACTGCTCTCTGAGTCTCCACGAATTGCTAGATTTGTTTCCAGGAGAGGCGGCGACAAGGAGTCACGGCGGGATTTAGGGCAAGTGACGGCTTCAGAAGTACACACTTGAGTTACACACAGGAAAATCTTTTTCCAAGTCTATTTATATCTAAGGATAACAAACAGACAGAAGCCCTCCTAGAAGTCCGCCAAAACTCGACTTGCATCGATATGCCTCAACTTGCAGTTGACATGCGTCGATACGAACTCGACACAACGTCGATAAGCAGTCGACGACACTTGACGTAACTTGCGTCGACAGACGTCAACACTTGCGTTGACAGACGTCAACACTTGCGTCGAATAGAAGTCGACGTAACGTCAATATCTATTCGACGTAGCGCGACTAGATGCTGCATACACATCGAGCTTGGGTGCGTCGATAGGAAGTCGATGTGCGTCGATACACACTCGACGTGCATCAATACACACTCGATTCAACCCGTCAATAACATTAATGTCATAGGAGTTATCCTCTACTCATATCCCATATGAGTGAGGCCAATACTATCCTTCCTCCAACTTCTCTGAACACTCTTATGCGCGACCCTATAGGCTTAAATCGTGTTGGCAGTGAGATTAACTACTTGACTACTTCCAGATCATCATAGTAACACCAACAGTCTCTCACTTGATCTAGAACGTATAAACAAAAGTCTCACAAGCATTGAGCGACATCTAGCAATACATCATTGCTACCCAAACAATAAGAGTTCACAACTCAACAAGCCTTTTGTGACCAATGTATCAGTGTTGTCTTGTCCCTTTGCCCCTTACACCCTGATTGGGCTAGAGGCATGAGCTGCGTCGCCCTCATAATTACCCAAATCCAATTTCTTGATCTAGCATGACCATGTATTTCTCAGTCTCATTTCTTCAAAGGGCCCATGAATTTAACTCCTGTTATATAAGAGGGTAAATCTCATTTTTGTCCACACACAAACACTCAAGTGACTCATAAGATACCCAATAGTCACCGCTATCATCATCAACATTCTTCAAGGAAGAATTTTGATGACATCAAATACGCTCTTCCTCATTTGATGAATGCTGTGACTTCAGGTCAAAGAATCACAAACACCATTGCCACATGAGACCTACTTGTGACACTTTCATATAACTATCCACAAAGTAGTTTCAAGGTTGGTTTGTCCAGTACAACTTGTTCACTAACAAGTACCCATATGATGACTTGATATCACAATATCATGACCTGTGAGAACCGATTATTAATCAACGCACATACTAGTCTTAATGTATCATCATCGCCCTTAACTTCTAAGATGATACGACGAGCAGAGACCATTTAAGAATGAAGCTTCTAATAAACATAGGACCTCACATTCAAGTCACGCACTTGAATTCCTATGAAAGCAAACATTCTAAGGGCATTTATCACGTTAATTAATCTATCATATAGAATTAAATTGACATAATAAAAAAACTTGCCATAAACAAAAAATGAAATACATAATACTCTATGAGGCAAGATATACCTTCATTGGAGATCGAGACTACTGAGCCAGAGGAGCGACTAACTACCCCTTGAAGTTGATGGAGTTGAGCACGTAGAGCAACAATATCCTCACTAGTGGCAGAGGGAGGTATGGGAGTAGCCGAAGCAGCAAGGTGAAGGGGCAGACCATGCTTGCGCTAGCAAGTGACCTCCAGATGACCATCCCTGCCGCAATGAGAGCACTTGGAGAGAGTACGACCACCACGATCCTGTCCCCGAGACTAGCGACCTCCACGAGCCGGATGACTGCGAGTAGAAGGAGCAAGAGTAGCCACAGGTTGCTGAAGGAGAGCTGGAGAGAGGTGGAGCATCCGTAGGAGGGGTAACTTTCAGAAGCATCGAACAAACGTCTGAGAGGGACAAAGTAACAACAAAAGATAGGATATTAGCGCCGACACTATGAAGAAGTGGTGGAACACGGGCCATCATCATAGCAATCCCAACTGCTTCTTTCTGCTGTCGTTGAGTAACCAAGTCAGTGGTGGGTGGCTGATGCTGGATCCAAGCCTCCACAAGAGTTTTAGCCCGAGCAACAAAGGACGTCAATTCACCAGTAGCTCCAGGGTCGAGATACTGAAGATCGGTAAGAATGTCAAATAAGTGCTGAAGACGGTCCTTCCCAGAGTAGATAGAATGAATGTCAGTCCACATAGCGTGAGCCTTCTCGTAATACATGGCCATCCGATACGGCTCAGTGTCCAGAGAATTGAGAAGCCAAGATTGGACACGCCCATCGTCTCGAATCCACTCGTCAGTCGGTTCAGTGGGAGGAGGCCTTGTCAGGTGATGAAGGAGACCTTTAGTTTGCAGCACACGTCAAACGTAGTGAACCCATTCTACAAAATTCGGTTTTCCACGGAGAGAAATGGTGGTAATACGTAATTCATCACGGATTTCCAAGAGAGCAACACGAGCTGCTCCGAGAAGAGTTGTTGAATCAGAAGTAGTAGGCGAGACGGAAGCCATGCTGACAACGCCAAGAATGGCGACTCCGAAATCTAGTCGCGCGGTTAGAAGGCTAGGTTGTTGCGACAAAAAGGGCACACGGTAGAGAGACCGCGACAAGAAGATCGCGCGCCGAACTAGAAGAAGTCGCCAAGGAAACCCCCAGGTGAGCGGTTAGAACTTGTCCGCGGCGAGAAGGGTAAAAAGAGAGGCCGTGGCTAAGGCAGCGCGCGGCGAGCAGAACACTAGGCCGCTGCGGATAGAGGCAGCGGTTGGGGCAAGACCGCAGCGATTAGAAGAACTTTCCAAGGGCCAGCGGTTAGGTGAGACCGCGGCGAGAAGGTGAGGTCGAACGACTAAACAAAGCAACCAAAAGCAGCGACAAAGAACGACTAGAAGCCGCGGCCAGAAGCAACGACAAGAAGTAATAGCAAGAGGCAACGACCAGAAGCAGCGACACGACAACCCGCATCAGCTAGGCAACCCGCAGCGGTTAGGCAATTCACAACGGTTAGGTAATCCACATCGGCAAGGCAACCCGCAGCGATTAGGCAATCCACATCAGCAAGGCAACCCACAACGGTTAGAGAAACGAACATCGGGAAGGGGGCGGGTCCCACCGGTCAGAGAGAAGAGGTCTATAAAAGCAGAGGGAGGGGGGGGGGGAGGAGAGGTGGAAGCCACTTAGAGAGAAGGGGCGGTTAGAAAAGAGAAGGCCGCCGAACAGCAGCGGGAAGAAGGGAAGAGGCGGCGCAGATAGCTGCAGTTAGAAATTGGGTATTTGCCCGGGATCAGATTGCCTCTGATACCATGTAGAAACGTAGAGCCAAACCTTGTATATACTTTGCATAACAAAAAAACAGGAGAGAGTACAAATATATAGGAGAAGAGAAGGAGAAAGAATCTTATACAAGAGATGTGAGACTAATAGAAGAAAGAAGCAGACCTATAGATGGGCTCTATACATGAGCTTTTACATTGTTTTCCCTCATATTCTCTAACAAAAAGCATGGAATCTGGCATCAACTTACATCATCATTTACTCAACCAAGTGGTGCGGAAAAAATGAAGAACCGCACCATCCTCAATATGATGCAAAAATATGATCATAAACATAGCAAATGAATTCTAGGTGGTGTGTGTCATCTACACTCTCAATCGTTGCCCAAGCCTAAAAGATATGACTCTTCAAGAGGCATGGACAAGGTGAATTTCGAATACTAATATTGAAGGTGATTGGGAGCATTTCAAATTGATACAATCATGTATGTGTAGGATGTGCACATGCTCTAGATACAAATATGAATCCCGCAAATTTTTTAATCCCAACACGTCTTAGTTGTTATGAATGGAAATGGAAAGTAACCGATTATGATTTATAATCATGTTTTAAAGTACTCATTAGATCAATTGCACGTCAGATACTGATCAGTTGACTCATAAGTGTACCCCATTAGTATTTATTTAGTTGTTTTTTTTATCATTATCTATTGCGGACTTGCCGACATCATCATATAGAGTTAGGTCAGTGTTTTTCCCATGGCTTTATCTTGCGTCCATGCACAAATTAGATTAGTGGGTAAAATTGATATGAATGATTAACATGAAATAGTGGTGTACTGAAGATAAATTTTAAAGCTGGCCTGCATAATTATTTGATTAAAGTCGGTTTTACACCCATGCAATCCTAAATAGAGAGGAAATTGAAAATAGAGTTCATGAAACAAATCACCAATATAATGATGATTATGCTAATTAAGTTGTTTTCTGCTTTTCAGGTTTGCACAGCCCTATAAGGATGCCATTCTACTGTTCATTTTGACCTCAGCATTGAAGCTCCCATCCTATGGAAAGGTTGTATGCTTTCTTTATCAGATGTTCATATTGACATGCACGGTTAAGTGCTGGAGTATGACCGTTTGCTTCTTGCTATAATAATTTTAAAGATAATAATGCATACAATTTTTATTAATTATATTTATTCCCAGGGTATTTTCTCTGCAAATTCAGATTCTTTACATCCAGCTATGTTCGCTTTGATTGATGCTTCTAGATGTTGTGCATGGGCTGGGCACACTTCATTCATTCAGTAGCATTGTGATGCAAAATTTAAAAATTATAGAGGATCTATCATGCATATATGTGTGGATAGAGTATATGTCATTGCATAAAAATGATATGATTTTTCTTGCCATATTCTTTGGCACAAAAATTAGAAGTGAAAATCATGGAGAGAAATAGCGGTGTGTGATAAATTATGGGGTTTGAGAATTTAGAATGCTATTTATATCTATAAGAAATGAGAGTTTAAAAAATAAAAGAGGAGGCAGAAATAAATTGTTCTCCTTAAAATAAAGTTAACCCTAATACATGTATGCGAAGCTCCTTACATAGAGAGGAGGTGCTAAGAATGAATCTAAGATGAGTGACTAAAGGAGCCTAAGAGAGGAATGAGCCTAATGAGCCATTTATAAATAGGCTTTCCTCAACACTCCCCCACAAGCACGAGCATAGAAGTCGTAGACGCTAAGTTTGGAAAGAAACTATCGATATAATGAGTGCGACAAAGCCTTAATGAGAATATTTGAAACTTGATCAACAACTGACACATGTCGTAGAATCAATCTTCGAAGTTGAACCATTTCTAAGACAAAAACTAGGGTTTCCTCCGTGGATGCATAATCAGGAGGTTGTTGCATGTGTACAGTCTCTATAAGATCTCTATTAAGGAAGACATTCTTGATGCCAAGTTGATGTAGTGACCAATGTTAATGGACAACAATAGAAATTGAGACCTAGATGATGTTGAGTTTCGCAATGATGTAAAAATCTCCTCATAGTCAAGATCGTGTTGTTGAGTAAAGCCTCTGGTAATAAGAAGGGCCTTAAGATGGTTAATCATCCCATCAGGTACTCCCTCGTGGATGCATAACCAGGAGGTTGTTGCATGTGTATAGTCTCCATATGATCTCTATTAAGGAAGACATTTTTGATGCCAAGTTGATGTAGTGACCAATGTGGACAACAATAAAAATTGAGACCTAGACGATGTTGTGTTTCATAATGGTGAAAAAGTCTTCTCATAGTCAAAATTGTGTTGTTGTGTAAAGCCTCTGATAATAAGATGGGCCTTGAGATGGTTAATCGTTCAATCAGGATGATGCTTCATGGTGAAAACCCACTTATAGCTTACAATAGATTGACTGAGAGGTTGAGGAATGAGGTTCCAAGTATGGTTGACCCAAAGTGCAACCATTTCCTCATCCATTGCTTCCTGCCACCTCAGACACTTAAGGGATTTTTGCACATAAGAGAGGATGGAAATAGAAAACAAAGAAGTCGCAAACCTGCGCTGGTCAGAGGAGAGACGATGTCGGGAAACATAATTATTGAGTGGATGCGCAATATAGGATGGTGTCGAATCAGCAACGTGGGGACCAATAGTAGTAAGCGAGAGTGAATCCTATACTCTGGATCAAGGAGGACGACGAGTGCAGACTCAAAAGGGAGGGTTTGAGATGGTTGGTGGTGTCAGAAATAGAGGAAGAGAAGAGTGGGTAGGGACTAGGGGAGGTGGGAGAGTAGGATGCGACATAGCCTGCGTGGAAGGGAGATGGAAAGGCTGGTTCTAAAAAAACGTCACCTCAACATACGTAACCAAATTCCGAGTAGACGGGGAGTAACAGAAAAACCCCTTCTGGATGCGCGAATAGCCAACAAAAAATATATTGATTAGCACGAGGAGCCAACCTGACCATGGGGGTAGGGTGGGGGTGGGGTGGGAGGGCAGCCGATGGACAAAACAGACGCAATCGAAGACTCAGGAAGTTAAGGAGAAGTGGGATTCACTAGGAAATAAGATAGAGAAAGGTGTTGTGGAGTTAAGAATAGAGGAGGGCATGCAGTTGATGCGATAACAAGCGGTAGTGACAACAAAATGCCAATAGGCGGTGGGGACATGCGTCTGGAACATGAGAGAATGGCCAACTTCGAGAAGGTTACGACTCTTTTGCTCAACAACACCATTCTGTTGCGGTGTGTAAGCACAAGAGGTTTGGTGGAGGATACCCACTAAGGTACACATTTTCTGAAATGCATGTCCAGTGTATTCACGCGCATTATTATTTATTAGTGCGAATAATTTTAATAGAGCGAAAAAATTGCGTTTTGGTTCTAGCTGCAGAGGAGAGGAATTGTGATGGGGGGCCATCTGGCGCAACACGACGCAGGGCGGACCCCACGTTCGTGTATTCTCGCAGGCGGGCGTGACCGGATCGCCGATCCGTCACCGTGGTTGCGTCCTGCTCGTCGTTCTGATGAATTTTCATATATAGCATGTTGTATTTCGAACATTATTTAGTATTGTTTTGGCACCGAGATCGACGGCCAATCATAGCCGTCCATCCTGGATGCCCTAATTTATTTTCTTATAAATAGATCCCCTAGGGCTGCAGGAAATTTCATTGCTGAGATTTGGAGAGTTCTTCTTCCTCATTTCTGGTGATCCCTCCACGGTGCCGACTCCGTGGAGCCCCTCGGTGACGACTCTGTGGGTAAGTTTCTTATCCCTCCCTTGCCTCCTTCTTCCCCCCCTCCTTTTCCGCACCCGACAGCAGTCGCCCGGCCTTCCTGCACCCGTACAGTAGCCGCCGGCCTCCTTCCTGCACCCGTTCCGCAGCCGCCCCTTCCCCTTCCCGCACCCTACAGCCGACGCCCCAAATCCCCCCTTTTTCCCGCACCCGGTAGCAGCCGACCGGCCACCTCCCAGCACCCCTACCGCAGCCGCCATCCTCCCAACACCCTAAAAAACCCGGATCTGTCCAGATCTGGACAGATTCGTCCGAATCCCACCCGGAGCCTCCCATCCAACCCCTCATCCTCCATACTTGCAGCCTACACTCTCCCCCTTCCGTGGAACCACTTCCCCTCACCCGATCTAGTCACCCACCATCCGGAAAATTTCCCCAAGCCTCCAAAATTTCAGATCTACATAGAAATTACTGCAGTCCTAATTTCATTTCAGATTTCATTGTACTTGTTATTTGTGGTGCTAGCTGCTGTTTGGTTGTGAAACATTGCTCGCTTCGCGGGACTCGTTGCTTTTAATGGAATTATATCTTGTTGTTGTTTGCCTGTGAATGTTTTAACCTGCAGGACGACCTAATTCGCCGCGCGCTTCTTCTGGCCCTCCGTGCGGAGGAAAGCCACCGCCAAAACGCCTAAAGAAATTGTTTATTAGTCTTATGAACGACTGTGCTAGTTTGTTATGATGTCGCGCTGCTTAAATTAATTAATACGCCTGGTTTAAAATTGTTCTGACATATAGCTTTTAGGTTCGAGTGAGTCAGCCCTGCACGACACTAGATTGCATCCTAGGAGTCCACGACACACCCTACCCTACATCAAATTGAGCCAGAGCTCAGAGCGTCCACTCTTTGGGTATAACCATGTCATTTGTGAGTGGTCATCAATAAACGTAAGAAAATAATGATATCCAGATAAACTAGCTATTTTATAAGGTCTCCAAATATCAAAATGTACGAAATCAAAAGGAACTTAGCTCCAAGTATATTGAAAAGGGAAAACAGTACGGTGTTGTTTCTCATAATTACATGATTCACAATCAAAACTAAAGAAAAGAAAATTTGGAAGAACCTTCTGGAGGATGAGAAGATGAACATGACCAAGACGCCTGTACCAATCAATAGAGTTGACGAAAAAGGGAACGATAGGTGGAAGATTTAGAGTGCAAAACCCATTTGAAAGTCTCCCTCTATCAATGATAGTCTGCGTCGGCCGATCCTTCATAACAAAACTAGAAGTAGGGAAAGTGATCAAGAAGTCATGATCTCGAGTAAAGTGGCTGGTGGAAAGTAGATTAAAGCAAGAGCCAGAAACATGAAGAACTGAGTGAAGACAGTGGGAGGAGAGACTAGTGACATATCGCCAGAGTCAGCAACTGGAGTTTTGTCACCATTTGCTACCGTAACGAACTTAGGACACGAATAGTACAATTAATGTGAAGGCATTGTCAGGGTTATATGATTGTTGACACCCAAGTCCACAATCCAAGTGAGACTATAAGACAAACATGAGGTACCTTATTTGGAGACTGAGGTAACAGTTGGAAGGGTGAGAGATCATGGCGCGCGGATTTAGGAGTTCCTCATGTAAGGTGTCACTGTCGACATTGGAGGATGAAGGTTCATCAATAATAGGGGAGGCATGTGACAAAGAATAAGTTGGCGGTTGGAGTCCATACTTCCAAAAGCAAGTAGCCTTAGTGTGATTTGTCTGGTCATTATAAGTACATAGGCGTGGGGGGTGGCCCGTCGAGCGATGATGACCATCACGCCCACCACCTCGAGAGCCTGAGCGCCCTTCACGAGTAAGAAAAGATGGTGGTCGGTTGTCAGAACCGCGGTGAACTGGAGGAGAAGACACGAGGAGCTCTGGTTGTGGCGTTAACTTCAACAACATGTAGCACACATCAGATAGTGGTGGAATAGTAGGAGAGGAAAGGATATGCGCTGGGACACTATGGAGGTGCTGGGGAACACGGTCTATCATGAATGCAATTCCGAGAGCTTCTTTCTGAGACTATTGAGAGGCAAGATCTGACGTTGGTGGCTGGTGCTGAATCCATGCCTCAACAAGAGTTTTGGATTGGAAAACAAAAAATGTGAGGTCACCTCCACAAAATTCTTCTTCTCGGTGAGGGAGATAATGCACCGGAGTTTATCCCGAGTATCAAGGAGAGGAGATGGAGTAAGAACCGGAAGTGTCAAGGTAGCCGGTGAAACATTTGTGCCCATCAGGAAAGGAAAGATGCATTGATAGAAGAAGAATGCAAGAACACCACAAAAGAGCACCACCGAAGAAACCACAACAGCCCACAAAGACTGCGGACACATCAAAGTATCGGTGTTTGAGTGGTCTCACACATTGACCGCGACTTAGTACACCGGGTGCGGTCTCTGATGTTTGTTGGTCATATGAGAAGCTTGCGAGCTCAAAACACGGTGTGTGGTGTTCAACGAGCTCAAAGCAGGAGTCCGCATGGTGCGGTCTCAACGATCTTCAGCGAAATGAGAATTTAGAGAATAAAAGGGAAGACATGAATAAATTATTCTCCTTAAAATAATGGCAATCCAAATACATGTACAAGGAGCTCCTTATATAGACAGGGAGGAGTTAAGAATGAATCTAAGATGTGGGACTAAAAGAGACTAATTGAGAAATGAACCCAATTGGCCATTTATACACGGGTCTTCTCCAACAATATCCATCCTGAATTTCATATGTATCCGCTGTTAAGGCTTGTCCAATGAGTTTTCAAATGTCAGAAGAGCTACTATTTCAACAAAATCTGACAGTTGTTTTAGAATTTGAGTGCATGAAACATTGTTTTACATGACTTGAAGTTCTGTATAAGTATTTGTTTTTTATAAGGTAAGTATTATATGTGCAAATATTTTAACTTACGCGAATGTCTTTTACTTCTCCAGCAAAAAGTACTTTCCTTTCTTAAAGCTATGGGCAGTGCTCTATTGCAAGTGGATGGCTGTAAAGAGTTGCTTCTGGGGCTTTTTGAAAAACGCAATGAGTTTTATACTGAGTCTGGGAAATTAGGTGAAAGACTATCGGACACTGAAATTGAGACATTGTGCTTACTTTTGGAGGTATCTTCTTATTCCTTGGATTCCAGCCTTGATTTTTGTTGTATAATGTGATGTATTGCCTTCTGTGTTTCACACAGTTCTTCTCAATCTTTTATTCAGCTTTGTACATTACAGTTGAGCTTTTCTATCAATGATGTTTGTTTAAGCTGTCTTCTGAAAACTTTAAAAGTAAGTATTGTTTCTGTTCTTATTGATTTATAGACCAGTCATGTTTTCTCTAACTCACCCTGCTTTCTTTCCATTTTTTTCATAATTGGCTATTCTAATGTTAAACATTTCAGGTGGATAGTTTGTTGTTGGATGAACCTTCCATAACGAAACCCTGTATTACTGTCTTAAAAAATCTGACGTCCGCCTTCTACATCATTTTGGATAGCAGTGTACAGGTCAATTTGAATTTATTATATTGAAATTGTGAAATTCAATATTCCTGAAACTTTTGTAATCAAATAATTCATGGTACTGAGCATGCTTTATTGTAAAGAAGTGAAGTTAATTATGTGTTTCTCTTATTCTGTTTTTAACATATGGACTGCAGATATATGATGATGCTAATATTATTAGCACCTAACACATAATTTGCGTAGTGGAACAGTGAAAGATGTTAAGATATATGGAAAAAACTTGCTTACAAAATAGTAATTACCAAGTTGTGGATGCTAATCTTCAAGAGATTTGGTTGTAAACCACTATTTGACTTTATGATTATAATTTTTGTATTGGAAGTTTGGGGTGTACCTACTGCTTTCAATGTCAAGCCTCTTGTGAGCCATGTAACTTCTTACTTTGTTTCTACGTAAGTCACATTCCTTATCCTTGTTTATTTCTAACACTCCTCTCAAGTTGGGTTGAGGATGTTAGATGAGCCCAATTGTAGTATATATACTTGATTCCACTTTCTACTAGAACCTTCGTTTAGATTGTTGATTTGTCTTTTGTCACATATTCATTTGCAATAATCTCGTGTACTATCTTTTTTAAAGAAAGTGATAATCCGCTTCAATGTTCTTACTACATTTGTGGAAGACTAAATTGGAAGATATACAACCTCCGTGTTATTACTATTGCGGATAAGCATATACGGTTTGCTATATATTAGTTGTATATATGTTTTAGTGCCACATTGGGTAAGAAGTATGCGAATTTCCTCACATTTATAAATACGGGTGACAGTGCGCGGGAGGCCCCCGTGCCCCGTACAACAGTACCTCGGTCACGATGGTACCTCAAATCGACGACACTCATGTCGCTCGCAAACCCTCATAGACAAAGTACCCGCTCAGGGGATTGCGAGTGGCTTGTGCGCCGTCGAGCCGGAATGTCGTTGTGATCTAGGTACTATCGTGTAGGGCGGGGAGGGGGAAGGGGGTGTGCACTGTTACTCATATATATATTATATTGCATATTTGTTGGATATTGTTTCCACAATAATCTTGATTTCAAGAAGTCCCCCTTGAACTAAGATGAATTGAGTTGTATTTGACTTTACTTTCAAGCTGTGTACTTGCAGGACTTAATTGTTAAGTACACACCAATGTCAGATTACAATGGGTCTTCAAACACATGACTATGCAATGTAATCCCTCATTATGTAGGACATGGTGTTGACTCATGTGTAATCTCTTTATTGGGGTGTACTTCATTTTCAAGTACATATGAATCAAAGAAAAGGAAAGTTGCTGAGTTCTGGAAGTATCAGAAAATTTCCTAAGTAAATTCTTCGAGCATACACTTGAAGTCTCGTGTCATTCGTCGATATGTCACGTGAATACTCGTGGAATTCGTCGAGTTTATTCGGGAAATTTCTGACAGGTTCTTAAACTTCTTCTGAAAACGGCCAAGTAAAATTCGTCGAGTCTATACGTGAAGTCTCGTGTCATTCATCGAGACATCACGTGTATACTCGTGAAATTCGTCGAGTATACTCGAGTGATCCAGTGACTGATAACAGAAAAATTTCTTAGTCAAATTTGTCGAATGAACTCGTGTAATTCGTCGAATGATCTTGAGTATTCTAAGTAATTCGTTGAGTGATCTAGCCTTTACTCGTGCCATTTCGACGAATGCACTTAACATTTTTCTGGTTCGACTTTTTCCGACGGTTCTGTTTCAAACGGCGGTCATGTATAGTACACGTGGAAACTTATTTTTGGAAGTATATTTCTAGCCGTTGAAGATGGATTTCATATATATATCAAGGATTCATTTCAGAAACCTAACTTGCTAAGAATCGCAAAATTTCTCAAGACCTAATTTTCGAACTCGTGAATGGCCGATGTCTATTTTTCCCGATCTACTATTCTCGGAACTGTTCTTCCCGACGACCTAGAGTTCGTGATCAACGATTCTTCTCAGTGATAAATTCGACAAGATCTTTATGTTCAGATTTTTTAAAGGTGCTTTCGATCAAGTCGGATTTTAAGTTTCAGATCAAGATTTTTCAGAAGTCAGGTCTTCTTCAATTTCATTTCATGTTCTATTCTTCAAGGAGGAAGAAGATTGATTCCTTTAGATCTGAAGTTGTAGATTGGTTTTCAATCTAGAAATTGTAAAAAGTTCTTTTTGTTTGTAGGAGGTTTTTTACTTCCGAGTTTGTAGATCCGTGTTTTGGATCGAGTTGTAGGAGAGGTTGTTCTCCAAGTGTAGGAGTGTTGATCTCCGAGTTTTAGAAGCGTTGTCTCCGAGTTGTAGGAGTTGAGGCTCCGAGGTGTAAGATTTCTTTAATCTGAGTTTTGGTGAAGTTGTCGAATCTAGCCTGAAGTGCTAGATAGGCGAGGCGGGACAGTGGACGTACCTATTCTTGAGAACCACTATAAATCCTTATGTGTTTTTGTGTGCTTGTTTATTAGTAAATTTTTATTTCGCAAAAAGACACATAACTCACCTATTCACCCACCTCTAGGTTATTTAGGTAGACAACTAGATACTTTCAATAATGTATTAACTCATGTAGTGAACTCACCTATATGTTAGAAAATATTAGGAAAAATGATGTATTAACTCATGTAGGAGTTAGTGTTTAGTCCCACATTGTTTGTATAGCTAGATCTGTATTCAAGAAGTATATACAAGGTTTGGATCTTTCTCTACATGGTATCAGAGCCATACGGTCCGGCCTGTTTTTTTCTAACCGCCTGCTCCGCCTGCTTACCGGGCGACTTGTTCTTCGGTCTAGCCGCAGTGTTTTGCGACCTGCTCCCTTTCTAACCGCTTCCGAGTGGTTAGTTTTTTCTGTTAACCGCGGCTTCCCGCGCGGTTTCGGTAGTTCTTACCGCTTCCTCTGCTCTCTCTCTCTCGTGCCTTCCCTTCTTCTCCTTCTCCTCCCTTTTATAACCTTTCTATCAGGTGGGGCCTTCCCTCCCTTGTTTCCTCTGTCCGTGCTGTTTCATCTTGGCTAATTGCTTCCCTCTACTCGGTGCGGTCTCCCAGTCTACCCGCCGAGATCTTCCCCTCTCGCTGCTCTCCACCCTTCTCGCCGCGACTTCTCTTAGTCGCTACTCGTTGCGGTCTCCTTGTCTACCCGACGAGTTCTGGTCTTCCCGCTGCTCTGCTCCCTGCTCGCCGTGACTTGTCTTTAGTCGCCGCGTCTTCTCTTCTCGCCGCGATTTGTTCTCTTAGTCGCAGCGGCTTCCCTCATCCCGGCGAGCTCTGCATCTAGGTCGCGACATCTTTCCTTGCCGCTGGTGTGCTCACCGTGATCGTGCGGCCTTATCGACCAGCTTGTTCTCTACTTAGTCGCTGCGCCTTATCTCTTCGAAGGCGGCTTCTCCTCTCTGCTGCGGGTACCGTCTTTTGGTCGCGGCATCCTCCTTGCCGTTGGTGTGCTGACACCGAGACCGTGCGGTCTTCGCTGTTTTGTCGCTGCGGTTTCCATACCGCCGCGGCTTGCCTTGCCGCTGCAGTTCCCCGGTTGCTGCGTGCTTCTCGCGCGGGCTTCGCTTAACCGCTGCGGCCTCCTTCGTCGTTGCGGCTTCTCTACCCACCGCGGGCTCCGCATTTTGATCGCGGCCTCTTGCCGCTGGTGTGCTAACACCGAGACTGCGCGACTTCTCCTTTTCTCTCTTCAGGTGGCCTCTCTTCTCTACCCGCTTTGGGTTGTTGGTTGTGGTCTGCCTCTATCCGCCCGGTCTAGTACCTGTTTGATGGCTTGTGCTCTTGTTGCGGTCTTCTTCTAACCGCACTACCTGCTCGTTTTTTTTAACCGTCGCGACGTGTTTCTATCCGCTGCGGGCTCTTTTCTTACCGCACTGGTTGTGGCTGTCTTTTACCGCTGGTGCGTTATCACCGTGACCGCTGCGGTCTTTTCCTTGCACGATGATCAGCTGTCCTCCGGGCTCTGTGGTGTCTATTTCCAATGGTGGTACCTTCTGCCTTGCTCATAGCTCATCCTGGATTTTGGACTTCGGGGCCTCTCACCACATTACCTCACGGAAACCACCACAATATTTGAACTCCGTGCATCCCAAGTTCTTTACTGTTGCTAGTGGGGACACAATTCCCGTTTCTGGCGCGACTGATATTCACCTCACTCCCTCTATTACTCTTCGCTCTGCCCTTCATGTTCCGGGCTCTCCTTTCAACCTTCTCTCTGTTGGTCGACTCATTACTGACCTCGATTGTGATGTTATTTTTTTCTTCTAAGTTTTGTGTTGTGCAGGATCGCAAGACGCAAACTATCATTACAAAAGGGCATGTGTCCAATGGTCTCTATATCCTTGACCCCTCTTCCCCAACGGTGTTGTCCTCTATTAGCTCTGTTGATTGACATCGATGTCTGGGTCACGCTCGTCTAAACATCCTCAGAAAATCTCTCCCCGACGTGTCCCTCCAAGAGTTCACGTGTGAGTCTTGTATCTATGAGAACATCATCGGTCTACGTTCTCACCACATCCTACTCGGAGTCCTGCTCCCTTTGATCTAGTACACTTTGATATTTGGGGACCCTACAAATTGCGAGTGTTTTTTGATATCGTTACTTTGTCACATTTGTAGATGACTACTCTCGGGTGACCTGACTGTATCTCCTTCGCGACTGCTCTGAATTGCCCGATGTATTCCGTACATTTTTCATTGAAACTCGCAACCAATTTTCCACTACAATTAAAACTCTCCGCATCGATAATGCCGGTGAATACACGAGTCATGCCTTCGCTCACCTCTGTGCTGAGTTTGGGATCTTCCATCAAACCTCCTGTGCCTATACCCCCCAACAAAATGGTGTTGCTGAACGCAAGAATCGACACCTGCTTGAGGTCACCCGCTCTCTTATGATTCAAATGAATGTTCCCAAACAGTATTGGAATTTTGCGGTCTCTACCGCCTGCACTCTTATTAATCGCATGCCTTCCTCCATTCTCAATTTTGCGGTTCCCTTCAATCTTCTGTTTCCCTCCAAACCTCCTTTCTCCATCACCCCTCGCGTGCTTGGTTGCGTGTGCTTTGTTCACCATCTGGGCCCGTCCATCGACAAATTTGCTCCCGTTCCACTAAATATATGTTTGGCTATTCTCGGACTCAGAAGGGCTACGTTTGTTTTTCCCCCAAGGATCGCAAGGCGGTTACTTCTGCTGATGTCACCTTCCTCGAAGATCAGCCATATTACTCTCAACCAGCTGATTCTCCTCTTCCCCCACCTCTTTCGCGGCCTGTTATCCCTGTTCATTCAAACCTTCCTCCTCTTCTTCCCACGCCAATCCCACCTAAACCACCTACACTATCCGTCATTCGTGTGTACACTCGACGTCCTTCTTTGTCTACTGCCTTACGGGAGCTGCCCTGATCTAATGATGTTTTGCAGCATGCGGATCCGACAACAGCTTCCACTGCTCACCCGCTGGCCAGCTATGTCTCTTTTCACCGCCTCTCTCCGGAACTCCGATAAAGTGCTCTTTCTTTATCCTCTATCTCCACCCCTACTTCTATACAGGAGGCTCTCCAGCATCCCGGGCGGCGGGCGGCTATGGACGACGAAATGGCTGCTCTTTGGGCAAACCACACTTGGAATTTGGTCCCGCTTCCTCCTGGATAATCTTGTGTGGGATGTAAGTGAGTGTTTGCCGTCAAATAGGGTCTGGATGGGACAGTTCATCGTTTGAAAGTTCGTCTTGTAGCTCGCGGCTTCACTCAACAACAAGGCTTGGATTGTGATGAGACTTTTTCTCCAGTCGCTAAACTCAATACTGTTCGTGTGTTGATCTCCCTCGCTGTTCACCGTCACTGGCCCTTACACCAACTGAATGTCAAAAATGTCTTTCTTAATGACGATTTACAAGAGACCGTTTATATGCAACAACCTCCCGAGTTTATGTGGATGATATTCTGATTACATGAGATGATCTTTCAGGAATACAGATGATCAAACAACATCTAACAACTGTGTTTCAAACAAAGGACTTGGGAAGTCTTCAATATTTTCTTGGTCTCGAAGTGACTCGGAGACCTGATGGGCTTGTGCTATCTCAGAGAAAGTACTGTCTTGACCTACTTTATGATGCAGGCTATTATGTATTTAAGCCCGCTAACACTCTCATGGATATCAATCACAAACTTTGTGCTCATGTCTCGGACTCCGATTTGCTCCTTCCGAATCCAGAGTATTATCGTCGTCTTGTGGGAAAGCTGATATACCTCACTGTTACTAGACCTGATATATCATTTGCTGTTGGAATTGCCAGTCGATTCATGCATGAGCCACGTATCTCTCATCCTCAGGCTGTCGAACGTATTCTTCGTTACTTTAAGACTGCTCCTAGACGAGGGCTTGTATACAAGCCCTCTTCGTCTCCTTTATCTCTGATTACTTATTCTGATGTTGATTATGCTGGCTCTTTGGATGACCGTCGTTCCACAAGTGGATACTGCACTTACTTTGGAGGACATCTTATTACATGACGCAGCAAGAAACAGTCCTTGGTTGCTCGCTCATCTGCCGAGGCTGAGTATCGATTTATGGCAGCTGTTGTGTCTGAGCTCACGTGGCTTGAGGGTCTCCTTGATGATCTAGGAGTCATGCTCTCCTCATCCGCAACCTTATTGTGCGACAGTCAAGCTGCTATGCACATTGCCAAGAATCCGGTCTTTCATGAACGGACAAAACATATTGAAGTTGACTGTCACTTCATTCGGGAGAAGGTTCAGTTGAAGAAGATAGAGTCAACACATGTTCCTGTTGCTCAGCAAGTTGCAGATATCCTCACCAAGGCCTTACTTCGGCGTCTCTACTATCAGTTCTTGTCCAAGCTTGGTGTGTACGATTTGTACGCTCCAGCTTGCGGGGGAGTGTTAGAACATACTAGAAAAAATGATGTATTAACTCATGTAGGAGTTAGTGTTTAGTCCCACATTGTTTGTATAACTAGTTCTTACACTCTTTTCTCCTATATATTTGTACTCATACTTGTTTTTCGGTATTCAAGGAGTATATACAAGGTTTGGATCTTTCTCTACAGTATATATGGTATTACATCTATACTATTTTAAATATTATATTATATTATTTTATGTTTTATAGTATAATTTATTTTTTCCTATATATTGTAAACCATGCGGCTTCTGTAACAACCCTAAGTCGCTACGAGTTTGCCGGCGGGATCGCCGGGGCAAGAATTGTAACTAATAAACATGATGAAGGCCGGAGGAGAGGTGGACGGAGATGAGAGGCGTAGATAATGGGGTAGAGATGAATGGAAAATGAAGAGGAGAAGAGAACTAAAGAACAGTATGCCATGCATGTATGATTCCCCTACAGCTTTTGCACCTTCACGCTATATAGTGCAGTGTATTAATTATAAATATATATATATTCTAAATTAAATTTAATCTTCATCTGCTTTTTTTAAAGATGCAGCAAATTAAAATCTGTACTATCCTTTGGTCCCACATTGTGGGAGTAATTGATTTTATAGACTATAAAGTGCATCATGTGTTTTGTAAATTGTTTATCTGTTATGGATTTTCGGGGCATTCACGAGACATGAGCTGCCTTTGGATGTAGATTCTACGATCTTTCTTTGACTGCCTGACGGGCCTGATTCTGGGTGGGCCAGCTCTGAGCTTGCCCGGTTTATAGGTCTTAATTTACAATTGTTTGCCCTTTCCCGAAGGACATTTTCGGAAAAACACAAAGCGGCTACAAAACGACAATTCGCTGTAGAAGTCCCATGTTTCCTTTTATAATAGTATAGATTATATAACATACTCATTTTCAAGAAATAAGATTGAAATCTTTCCACATGGTATCCGAGTAGATTTTGGGTTCTGAACTCGCCGACCTTACCATCGGGTAGAGTCGATGCAACAGAGGACACCTTCATCTTCTGGTTTCGTCAAAATCTTTGTCTACTAGATTAGTTGAAACCGACGGCATTTTCGTCCGCCGGAAACATCGCAATCCTCCACTGGAATTGTCAAAGCCGATGGCTTCTTCATCAGCTAGAATCGCTGCAACTAGAGACATCTTTGTTTACTGGAAATAGAGCTATCACGGTTCTGGTTCTACTAAAACCGTTAACCGAATCGTTAGAGTAATGATTCTTCAAATTAGAACCATAACCTTATTTGGTTTGACCGGTTCCGGTTTTAGTTCCGGTTCTAACATAATTTTTGATACCGTCATGTCAACGGTTCTGGTTTTACAAGAACCAAAATCAAACCGGCCACAAACGGTTCGGTTCGGTTCTATGCGGTTCGGTCCGGTTCCATCCAAAGACAAAACTAAACTTGACGGAATGAATGCGGAGCTCAAAAATTAAAAATTGAAGGGAAAAAATAAACCTGTTCGATTTTTTTCAAGAGGAACTTCAAAGTTCCGGGCTTAGAGACAGGAATTTTGTGTTACACTAAGAGGGAGTACTTATAAAAAATAGTGAGTACAAGTTAAAAATCAAAACAACAAAACCTCAAAACCGCACCGAATTTTACACCGCATCGATTTTACACCACACCAAATAGTTTGGTTGTGGAATAGTTTTATTGGTTCCAAAAAACTGACTCCAAACTGCACGATTTTGATGTTGTCATTTTGTTCTGTCCAAAACTGACCAATTTTGATGCAATTACGATTTGAGTTCAAACAACACCAGTTTCATCCTTAATAGTAAGTATATATATATTATAAATAGGTTACAAAAATACTAATATTATAATAATATTAATAGAAATAAATATAATAACAATAATAATAATAAACGGGTCGCAGTTCGGTTCTGCTTCGGTCCGGCTCGGATCGGGTCTAAAAATCCTAAAACCGCTTGAGATTTGTATGTTGCGGTTTCGGTTCTAGTTCCGGTCCAGATAATAAAATGAAAAAACCACACCCGGACCAATGTTCACGGTTCCAAAATTCAAACCAGAACTGAATAATTTACGAACGGTTCGCTCTTGTTTTTTATGGTTCCGGTTCGATTCTGGTTCAATTTACGGTTTTCAGTTTTAAGGGACAGCTCTAGCTGGAAATGTTGTTACCATCTGTTGGAATCGTTGTTGCCAGCGACATCTTCATCCGTTGGGATCTCCGCAACACTCGGTTGGAATCGTCATAACTGACATGTTGCCGTTCGCTACTCTTATGCTTCTTGGCTCGCCTGCCGCCCTTGCATTTTTAAGATTGTGCCTCTCTTCTTTGTTGGGGATAGGAATTTTATCGAGTAAGTTCATTCGGTGCATAAGATACTCCAGGCTATGAGATGAAGGTTGTGTCTAGTTCTGGATATTGAAAGCTATGGATGACATGCCATACCTAATGAAGATGCATCACAAGACAATCAAGACTATGTGAGACGAGTTGAAGTCTCTCCACTTCGGTAAGGATAATGTCCAACATCTGTTTGACCTATTTCGAGACTCTCAGACTATTGAGCCCGTCTAGATGGAGATATGACGCCAGTGTAAGTTCTGTATTTAGCATCAGGCGACCTTGACCTAGGTACTTAGATATCTTAGAAGGAGCCAATAGGTAGTGCTATAACTGTAGCTAGAGTTTCCTCTCACCTATTTGACATTTGCTCGAAGGTACCGAGGGTCACTCTTGTTGATATCTCCATGACTCCATCCCCTGAACTTCTCCTACAACCTTCTTGAGCACGCCCTGCTGTTACTGGGCGTGGGAGAGATTATGGTTTTCAAGGAGGTGGAGAGAGAGATGATTTTAGCCAACTTCGATGGTAGATGACCATTCCATGCAAATTTCCTCAGAACACGTGCATGTGCATCTATGTGTTCATCTAAATCACACCTTTAGGACATACTACATAAAGTATGGTTTTCTTTCACTGCAGTAGCAACCGTCACAACCCTAAGTTTCTATTCTTGTGATGACGCCCCCATAACATCCCATTCCGAGATTGATGTGTTGAAAGAGGAGCGACACGGCCTTCGATGGATGCCCACTTTGTCTTTGGGTCCTATCTTAGACTCAGATGAAGGCTTGTCTTACCTTTATCATAGTTCCTCTCAGATAGTGGATTCTAGTGCGACAAACCCTATTTACTTGCAAAGGCATTGGAGATATATAAACTACTTTTCGCAAGTCGACAATGGATAAACTACCCCAATTAGCAGATCTAATGATGTTCTCTTTACATATACTATCTCTCTTTGTTTTGTAGTTCTTGTTCTCGTTTCATATTTTAAATTTTTTTTTTATCAGCTCACTTACTCATGATCGTAACTGTTCTGTGACATTTTCTTCATTTTTATTTTTGATACTGGATCTCCAGGCGTGGAGTATCATTGGTAGGAGGCGTCTGCTTAATGGATTCCAAATCTTTGACATTCCTTCATCAACTCTATCAACCATCACTTCCTCGGACTGACACCATCGCCTTGGGCATGCACCTCTCCTCAGGAAGGCTCCCCTAAGTATTGTTTTTTTCATGCAAGTTGTCTATGAGATGCAACATCGATCGACGTTTTCCCCTCGTAGTATTAAAAGATGCTCGCTTTTCTTCAGTGTACTCAGATATTTGGTATCCATAAGGATTTGTCAGTCCATTTTGTTGTATTTACTTTGTGAGCATTATGAGATTTTGATTTTTTATTGTGGAAACCTACATCTGCTTTTCCATTTCTATCGAAAGTATCAGGAACGATAATGCCTATCAATATGTAAGTGAAGAGTTTTAGGAGACGTTCAATTTTCCATGCATTCTCTTCTTGCTTCTTTCTATACAACGCAAGAAAATGACTTTTCAGAATGGAAGAAGTGGAGAATAAAAAATATTTGATTAAGTTTTCCTAATACAAGTACAATGCAGAGACATTAAACTAAATAATTATATTCAACTCTCCCCCTCAAGTTGGGAGTATATATCAATCATTCCCAACTTGAAAATATTGTCCGTAAAGTTGTCATGGCTTAATCTTTTGGTGAATACGTCGACTAGTTTATCTTTAGAATTCTCATTTGGCATACAAATGTTGCCCTTGTCTAGGAGATCTTTGATGAAAAGCCTGTCCACTTTAACATGCGTCGCCCTATCACGCTGAACAGGATTGTGAGCTATATTGATGACATCTTTTTTGGCGCAGTAGATTGTAATATGCTTGTTCACCAGGAGTCCCACATCTTGGAGAATTATTTTTAACCACAATCACTCATATACTCATTGTGTCATAACCCTACATTCTACTTCAGAATTTGAGTGAGCAACTACATTCTGTTTCTTGCTCTTCCAAGAGACGAGATTTCCACCCACAAATGATCAATATCCAGTAGTAGATTCCCTATCATCTTGACTACTAGCCCAATCAGCATCAGTAAATACTTCAATCATTAAAAATTGATTAACAGAGTACAAAGTCTCACGCCCTTGAGACTTCTTGAGGTATCTTAAAGCCCGGTATACAACCTGCTGATGGAGAATTGTGGGAGAGTGCATGAATCTACTTAGGACACCCACGACATAAGAAATGTCAGGGCAAGTATGAGATAAGTATATGGGTATCCCAACTAATCTCTGGTACCTTGAGATGTCAACTTTCTCCCCTTTAGTATCCGCATCAACCTTGTGATTAACTCTTAGTTATTAAAGGCGTAAGACACACCATGGCGCAAAGTGGTCTTAGCCTAAGCGCAAGGCTAAGGCGCAGCCACGTGTCTGACGAAGGCATGGTGCAACCACATATATTTTAAATAATCAACATCAAACATATTTTCAGCTTCTCGATCAAATTCTTCATCTAATCTACTAATTAATCATTCATTACTATCATTTTTATCTCTTAAAAAATAGAATCAATGTGATCACTTGCACAATATGTACGTCCCAACGTACAATTATCTTTCACAAACACTAAATTGATAAAAAATTATTGAGTTCTTACATTATTATTTTCTTAATTTTTGAAGAAAAGAAATTTATAACAAAAATTTCACTCAGACGTGGATTTTATATTCTAAAGACGCAAATAAGGCGTATGAAGACACAAACCTCTGAGCTCACCAGTTTCTTTCAGAAGATCAAGAGTATAATTTCTCTGAGAGATGATGATCCCCTCAACGAGACCATAATACTTCAATTCCGAAGAAATATTTCAACTTTATCAGATCTATGACTTCAAATTCTTTGCCCAATTGTTATTTCAAGCGCGTGATTTTCTCTAGGTATTTTCTTATAATGATGATGTCATCCACGTATACAATTACTATTGATATTTGAGTTCCTCTTCTCTTGATAAAAGAGTATGATCAGTATGTTATTCAGTATAACCTAGTTCTGGCATGGTTTTGTGAATCCATCCAAACAAGGCTCCAGGGGATTGTTTCAGGACATATAGAGATTTCTGTAGATGATAGACCTTTTCATTTGCCCCTCATTTGGTAAAGCCAGGGGGATACATACTTTCTATAAGGGTACATACTTTTTGTAAGGGTACATACTTTGCAAACCCACAATGATATTTTACAATATAGGATTTAATATTAATTAAATTTATTTGTATTTACACACATTTTTTGTTTACGTGTACAATTGTACATTTGTACACATGTATCTTTATAAATTAGACAATAAATGTATAATATATGATTATAATGAAATAATGAAACACAACAAACTCCATTTTATATATAAATAATTTAATATTGAAGCAAACGACTTGCTTATACTTTTTTGAATATTTAAGGATCAATGAAATTCGTTTTTTAGTTCCATGAAGCAAAATACATGATATAAATCCAATTGTAAACAAACAAAAAATAGAAGATAAAAATTCTGTCATAAACAAGCACAAATCAAAAGTCTGTCATAGATCAAGCAGCTGGTAGCGAGCTTGCAACACAATTATCACAAAATAAGAAGCCCAACATGCTATGATGATGATAGAAACCAGAAACCGAGAAGCAATATTTCAAAAAACAGACACTGCTATCAGAGGAGAAATGGGGATGTAAGAACTCGAACCGAGCTATCAGAGTATCAGAGTTAAGCAATCAAAAAAGAAATCAGGGATTAAGTCATCGAAGCTAGGGCACAAGTAAGACGCGTCAAAAATTTGGGCACAAGAAGAGGCGCCAAAAATTTGGGCACAAGAAGAGGCGCCAAAAATTTGGGCACAAGAAGAGGCGTCGAAAATTTGGGCACGAGAAAAGGCGTCAAAAGTTTGGGCACAAGAAAAGACGTCCAGAGATAAGACAAAGAAAGTGGTTTCGACGACAACAAATGACATAAATAGCACCAAATGAGAGCGAGACGAGAAAATCGACGAAGCTAGGCTCAGAGAGATGCAAAATGAAACAAAAAACATAATATTACAACGACCGCTTAAACTAAATGAATTTCTTTTAATACTCATTCCGATATATCAGGCGCGTAATATTGCTCGATATATTAGGCGATGATTTCAAAAATAATGTTTATGTCGTGGACTTTTCTTCCCAAAACTTTTATGTCAGACGACATGTCGGTTGACATCTACATCACTACATTTATTGATTATTTTTCTCATACCACATGGGTCCTTCACCCGTTTTCTATTTATCTTAAAAAATTGTTTCCATCCTTTATGTCTGCTATTACACATTTTCTTGTGATGTCTGTGGACTTTCTAAAAATGTTCAACATAGTATTTTTCATATATATCTCCTAGTTTACTTCTATTTGATGTAATACATTCTGATGTGGGGGGGGGGGGGGACGGGGGGCTTCCCCCGTTGTTCTCTTAATAGTTTGCATTGTTTTGTTAGTTTTATTGACTTTTTTTCTCGTTCCTCTTAGGTCTCTCCTAAAATGAAAGAGTAAAATATTTGAGGCTTTTAGGTGTTTCACAAGATGATGGTGAATCAGTTCAAAGGCACTATCCGCGTCCTCCGTACTAATATTGGGGAGGGAATATGATGACCGTGGGAGTGTTCGGGTCCTTCCTCAGTATTCATAGTATTATTCGTCGGATTAATGTGCGTACACCTCTACTCAAAATGGCATTGCCGAACGAAAAAACAAACATGTCCTTGACGTTGCTCGGTGCCTTCTCACCACCATGCACCTCCCAAAGTTTTACTTGGGTGATGTGGTGTTGACTATGACACGCCTTGTAAATCACCTTCCGTCTAGAGTTCTTGGCTATGCTACTCTGGTAGCTTGCCTCTCCACTCATTGCATAGTTCATACGTCACAACTTCCTCTACGTATTTTTTGGTGTGTTTGTTTTGTCGACATTCACATTCATCAACCTCATAGGGACAAATTTGATCCTTGGGCTTAATGATGTGTCTTAATTGGATAGTCCACGAAGGGATACCAATTTTATCATCCCTCGTCATGTCTTCTTTTTTGTACCATTGATGTTACCTTCCGTAAAGGAGAGTCCTACTTTCTTGATCCGACTCATGCCATTCATCATGGAGAGACGCATGATACATTTGGGCGTTTCAATGTTAAAGATGGACTCCGTCCAAGTCCTATTATCCCGGGCTACTTGGCTTAGTTGGGAGGTTCACCAATTTTACTTTGAAAATTTCTTTCTCCATAGGGACTTGGAGGAAAAAGTGTATATGAAATTCGCTTCTTGGGTATACTAAAAGGGGACAAGAAGGGATTGTGTGTTGTTTAAGAAAGTCGTTATACGGCTTAAAACAGTCTCTGTGGACCTGCTTAGGGTGATTTCACGAGGCTATGATCCAATTTTGCGATAAACATAAGCAATCCCATCATACTTTGTTTGTATGATGAAGGGTTTAAAAAATTTATATTCTCATTTTTTACGTGGATGATATTGTGGATACAAGAGATGACATTGATGTGATTGCGACCCTCAATACTCGGTTGTCCTAGGAATTCAAGGTCAAAGACCTAGGGAAACTCCGGTACTTTCTTGAGATCGAAGTTGCTAGATTCAATAAGGGCATCTTCACTTCTCATTGGAAATACGTTCTGTATCTTCAGAAGGAAACATTGATACTTGGTTGAGCTCTTGTGGACACTCCCATTGAGGAAAATCACAAGACAAGTGGTGATAGAGATGGTGATATGACTGACTTGTATAGCAATCAAACATTGGTCCGGCAGCCTCATTGACATCCATTATTGTATCCACAATTAGTTTGGAAATTGAACTTCCTCATTATCACATGACTGTTGATACAAACTGGGCAGGATTTTCTTCAGAAATACGTTCCACATCAGTATATTGCATTTGGAGGAAATTTGGTCTCCTGCAAATGTAAGAAACAACTAATAGTGGCGAGGTCAAGTTTAGAAGCAAAATACAGTGCCATGGTTAAGATATGTGTTGACTGAGTTGGTGTCATACATATTGAGTCTATTAAACTTTTATTTGATAATCATGTTGTGATGCTCATTGCATCTAATCTTGTGTTTCACGAGAGAACCAAAAACATTAAGATCGACTGCCACTTTGTTAGATGAAGGCTATGTTCAACGGAATCAACACCTCTTTTGTTCACTTAAATGATAAACTGACAAATATGTTGACTAAAGCAGTGATGAGCCTCAGAATTGACTACATATCTACCAGTTGGGATTTAATAATATATACTTATCGGCTTGAGGGGGAGTGCTAAATATAAATATATATTATATATATTATCTCATTTATTTATAGGCTTTGCTCTTGGAAGGAAACATTATTGTGGAGAATTACTACATTCTATTTCTTGTCAAATTCAGTGAATTCTACCTGGTAACTAAACAGTTTTAATCACTTTAATTTTAGGTTTTGTTTACCTATAATCTTCAATGACAGCTACCATATTTTCTTAAGACATTTTTTAGCTTTGACATTCTTTGATACGATCCCGGTGAGGAATCCGGTAAGGGGGAGGGCCATCAGTGGTGAGGGAGAAGACAAGTATTAGCGTATAGAAGAAAGCTTAGGGAGCATCCCTAAATTCTGTTTATGCAGGCATGAAATATAATACAAGGATACGATCGACTGCCACTTTGTTAGATGAAGGCTATGTTCAACGGAATCAACACCTCTTTTGTTCACTTAAATGATAAACTGACAAATATGTTGACTAAAGCAGTGATGAGCCTCAGAATTGACTACATATCTACCAGTTGGGATTTAATAATATATACTTATCGGCTTGAGGGGGAGTGCTAAATATAAATATATATTATATATATTATCTCATTTATTTATAGGCTTTGCTCTTGGAAGGAAACATTATTGTGGAGAATTCCTACATTCTATTTCTTTTCAAATTCAGTGAATTCTACCTGGTAACTAAACAGTTTTAATCACTTTAATTTTAGGTTTTGTTTACCTATAATCTTCAATGACAGCTACCATATTTTCTTAAGACATTTTTTAGCTTTGACATTCTTTGATACGATCCCGGTGAGGAATCCGGTAAGGGGGAGGGCCATCAGTGGTGAGGGAGAAGACAAGTATTAGCATATAGAAGAAAGCTTAGGGAGCATCCCTAAATTCTGTTTATGCAGGCATGAAATATAATACAAGGATACAACACACCTTATAGCAGTGGGGTGCGAATAACAAAGCGGTCTGCAAATAGTAAAACTCAAAACAACATTAAAATAGAAATAATTAAGTAACTCGTTCTTCGACTGTCTCTTCCATGATCAGAGGGCTAGTGACCGTCTCCTTCCTAGGCGTGTATACCTGCCACGACGTCTCTTCGGCGTGCACGTCCGTAACAATGCCGTTGTCTGGAAAATGTGTCTTGTCCTCAAGGCAGTAGTCGACGAACTAACTGTAGAAGTCGTCCCGGGGAAGCCACGTCAGATCGGATTTCGGATGATCAACCCAAACAACAAGGACCTCCTCTGAAGTGGGGTCTCCCTTTGGCCGACACTGGCGATCAATTATCTTGGCCGGGTTAGTACGGAGCCTCACCGGAATGATCAAGATCGGCTAGAATGTGATCCATGGTGGCATGCTCGCAGGTCGCCCACCACACGACGCAACCGAGAAACATGGAAGATCGGTTGTACGCGACTCCTCTTAGGAAAGCGGAGGCAGTAGGCGACTGCGCCAATACAAATGAGGATCTCAAATGGACCAAAGAACCGGGGTGCTAACTTCCGGCAGGGTCGGCGTGCCACTGAGAGCTGGCGGTACTAGTGTAACTTGATGAATACCTTCTCCCCCACCTAAAAGGAAAGTTTGCTCCTCTTCCGATTCATAAAGGACGCCATCTTATGTTGAGCCCGCCGCAGGTGGTGCTTAAGATGGTCGAGGATAGTATCCCTTTTGCTTGGGGCGGTGGCTAAACTCTCCACCTGACATCCCCAGGGAGGTGACAGACAATGAAGGGTGGCGGGTGGCCGTAAACGGCCTCGAACAGTGTGGTGTCGGCCGAGTGGTATGCGGTGTTGTAGTACTCCGCCCAACTGAGCCAGTTGGCCCAACCTTGTTGTTGTTCCCCCACGAAACAACGGAGGTACATCTTCAAACATCAGTTGAGGACTTCAGATTTGCCATCTGTTTGTGGGTGGTAAGTTGTTCTCATGCGGAGGCAAGTACCCTGTAGCCGAAACAGTGCAATCTAGAAGGTGCTCAGGAAGTGCGGATCACGATCGACCGGGGAAACCCGTGGAGGCGCATGACACCGCTGATGAAGCTCTCCGCGACGGTGGCTGCAGTGTAAGGATGGCGGAGTGGAATGAAGTGCTTGTACCTGAACAGTATGTCCATCACGACCAATTTGCAGCCCTCCGAGCATGGTAGCTGGGTGATGAAGTCCATGGACATGTCCTCCCAAATGCGGTCCAGGATAGGTAAGGGCTAAAAGAGTCCGCTCGGAAATCCGTTTTGTACTTGGCCTGCTGGCTGACAAGACATGCCGCCACAAAGGATTTTGACCTGTCGGAACATGTGGGGCCAATAGAGAGAGGCCGCGAGGCAGAGGTACATACGGAAATCCCCGTGTAACCTACGGAGGGCGATGCATGGAATCAGTGAGGAGGCGTAGAATGCTCGGGGACGACGAGGAGAGGGTGAGGTGGCCCTTGAGGAACAGGCTCCCCCTACAAGTGAGTGTGGTAGATGAGCGGTGGAGCCGATGATGAGCGCCATTCAGATTTCATTCAACAATAGATCGACCTCAACTTCGCGCTGGATGGTTGCAACGTCTTCTTACATCGGACGAGTGATAGGTGCGAGAATTGTTTTAAATATTCTCCGAGATGTCTGACATATCATTTTTAAGGGCAAAATGATATATTATTCTTTAAAAATTAAATTTTGTATTTTTGTGAAATATATGCTAACATATCCGTTTTTTCTGATATATCAGCCAATACGACTTTTAAATATATCGCCCACTATTTTATTTTATATTATATTAGCAGACTAGCAACATATGTTTAAATCACATATGTATATTATAGTATGCATGTTTAAATCGATTAGACTTATTGTTTTGATGTTTAATATTTTATTTTTACAACTAATTTTGTATAATATAAAATATACTTTTTAATGTATTATTTTGTATTTGTTAATAATATTTTATCTTGAAAACTGTTTGATTATATTTTGTAATATAAATGACTCATTTTTTATCTTTTTGTTATATATATTTCTAATTTTATAACATATAATTTTAGTTAGTATACATAAATATAAAAAAACTGTAAGATATGAAAATATGATATTTTAAAATATCTCTGACATGTCTCCAATTTGCGACATCCGATATTTAAAAACTCAATTTGATGTCACCAAAATTCGATATTTACATCGTTGTCTGCGAAATCCGGAGTTTGGCTCTGACGAGAGAGGACATCGGCCGCCCGGTTCGCCCTCCCTGACAAAACTCGATAGTGAAATCGTCCACACTTGCTGAGCGGATGTGGCAATCTTCTACTGCAGGAGGTAGCGAAGGCTGTGGTACTCAGTGCGATCCACGAACAGGCGGCCCATAAGGTTGGGATGCTAATGCCGAACAACGATAACGAGGTTCTTGAGCTCATTCTCGTATGCGGAGCAACTGCAGAGGGTATTGGAGAAGGCGCGACTTAAGTAGGCCATCGATTGACCAACATGCATGAGGATAGATCCAACCTCGAAGCCCGACGCGACACACTCCACAAGAATGGGTCAGAAGAAATTTGGCATGACCAACAACGGTCTGTGCACCAGGGCCCGCTGAAGGGAGAGAAATGCGGCAGCGACTGCGACCGACTACTGGAAGCGACCTTTTTCATACTTCTTTAGGAGTTGCGTGAGAGGCCAAGACAGCGCCCCGTACCCCTGGATGATTCCGCGGTAGTAATTAGACAAGCCGAAGAACCCCCTGACATCCCTCAGGGATGTCGGAGTCGGTTAATGAAGGACCGCTGCGATCTTATCCTTGTCCATAGCGACCCTGCCTGGCCAAAATGGTATGGCTAAGATAGCTCACATCTTCCGCGCCAATGGAACACTTTGTCGGGTGGAGCTTGAGATGATGGCGTCAGATGGTGGTCAGAGTAAGGTGGATGTGCCGGAGGTGATCCCACCAGGAAGAACTGTAGACCAAAATGTCATAAAAAAACAAGGGTGTGTATGCAAAGTACTGCCCTGAAGATGTCGTTCATCGTGGCCTGGAAGGTGACATGAGCATTGGTCAGCCCGAAGGGCATGACCAAGAACTTGTAGTGGCCGTCATGAGTACGGAAGACGGTCTTGGCGACGTTCTCTGAGCGCACTCTAATCTGGTGATATCCTACTTCAGAGATCAAGTTTGGTGAAGAAAACGGCCCCGTGAAGCTCATCCACAAGCTCCTAAATCACCGGGCTCGGGTACCATGACCTAGTTGAGCTCTTGATAGTCGACACAAAACTGCCAACTGTCGTCCTTCTTCTAGACCAGGAGGATCGGGCTGGAGAAGAGGCTCACATTGGGACAGATGAGGCCCCCATCAACATTTCACGAAGCAAACACTCGATCTCGTCCTTCTGCACATGGTCGTAGCTGTAAGGTTGTACTGACAATGCCGCAGTGCCGAGCTGGAGGTGAATGGCGTAATCGGTCGGTTGAGTTGGAGGGAGGTCGATTAGGCCCGAATTCAGTTAGTAGCTCTTGAAGGTTCGACGAGTGGGAGAGAGGCTCCAATGGAGACCAGAGATGGGCCAAAACCAAGCTGAAAAATCAACGTCGGTCGTCCACTGGATCGTGCAGAAGGAGATCAGAGAGCGGAAAAGGGCGGAGTCGCCCACGAGGTGTTACGACTGGCCCTGATGGAGAAACTACACAATTATGGTCGCCCAATTGTCCAATGCGCAACCCAGCGCGCGGGGCCATGCCACTCCAAGGATAACATCGATACCACCAAGGCTGAAAGCGTAGAAGTTCGCGGTCACCGAACGTTGCCTCACCGAAAGCGAGACTGTGGTGCAACGTCCCTGGGTTCGTCTGCAATGCCCATTGCCCAAGCACACTGTGAAATCAGGGGTGGTCTCCAACGAAAGGCTAGCCTGATGCGGCAGCTGTACGGAGAGGAAGTTGTGGCTAACACTACTGTCCACCATAACAATGATGGAACGATCACATAGTTTGACCTAAAGTTTCATGGTCTGGGTCTTGAAATCTCGCCCACCGAGAAACATGTCAACTCCAAGCGGTGGTTCATGGCCGGGGGGGAGGGGGTCCTAAAGGCCGTCTTCCTCAGAGAGTTCGAGGGCTTCAGAGTCCGATAAGGTAACCTCCGAGTTGAAGTTGTTGATGATGGCGTAGAACTCCTTGATGGAGCAGACATGCGCAGGAGAATAGAGCTGATGGCAGCGGAAGTAACTCTTGTTGCGGAGGTCATCATATTCCCAGTTGAAGATGCGTTGGGGGGGGGGGGGGTTGGCCAGGCCGGTTCCACCCAGGGGACAGACATTGTGGGGGAGCCGGGGCGGGTGGCCTCTATGGTTTCCGTTCTTGGTGGTGGCCAGCCGCAGGTGCATATGGTAGGAGGGAGAGGTTGGCCTCCACCAGTTGCGCCATATACAGGGTGTTGGAGACCGTTCAGGGGTGGTGTGTGCGGAGACGGGAGCGAATGTGTGACAATAGGCTATGCATAAAGAAGCCCATGTAATGATCATGCGGTAGCTCAGGGACTGGGGTGACCAAGGAGACGAATTCGTCGATACAGTCATCAAGATCGGCGATCTGGCGGACGCCGCAATGCCGCTCAATATCGGAGCCAGAGTAGCGGGTGTCGTACCCCCGGATCATCTTTTTCTTGAGCTCGGGTCAGGAGAGAAACTGGTTGGATTGTTGAAGCCACTACGCCCAATGGAGTACGAAGCCATCCAGACCGACTAGTCTAATGGGCACCTTATCCTGCTCCGAGATAAGTTTAAGGTCGAGGTATTGGTCCACCTTGGTGATCCATCCCGTCTGGTCAATGCTGGTGAAAGAGGGAATGTCCAAGGAAAGGACGAAACGGCCCAGAAGGGGCGGATGGGCAGTCTCAAGGCCGGGGAGCGGCGACGCCACACCAAGGAGGGAACCCCTGTTTGTGGGCAAACTGTAGCCATAAGCGGCGGAAGGCGGCGGCCAACGCTCTGAGCGATTCAATCTTGGAGTGGAGGGCTAGGAGAGAGGCATGCATGAGGACGACTAGTTGCTCTTGAGCCTCCACGCGGCGGCTGTGGGTGTCAACGTCCGCATTCGAAGGAAGATCACCGGTGGAGCGAGTGTTGGGAGCCATGGGCTGGAGTCAACGGATGATGACTGTAAAGGGGGTGGATCTGGATGATTCAGTGGGTGGGAGTGGAGGAACTGGACAGAACGGTTGGGGTCGGCGGAAAGTTGCGGGGATCCGACAGATCAGGGCTGGGATCCGGCGGAACCGGCAAATCTGGGCCGCGAGCCGGCAAATCGGGCTTGGCTTGGCAGCGTGAGTCAGCGGGGTCATTGATGGCCGCTGAGTTGAGGTGGGTCCAACTGAGCGGGGCGCTGGAAAAGCGAGGCACACATGTGATCGGGGGAGATTTGATCTGTACCAGCGCGGAATGAAGACTGCGAACGAGTGCGATTAAACGAGCACTGACGGCTTGTTAGTGGGCGGTGAGGCAGGTCATACCAAATTGATACGATCCCAGAGAAGAATCCGGCAAGGGGGGAGGGTCGGCGGTGGTGTGGGAGAAAGAGGGATTAGGGTAGAAAAGAAAGTTTAAGGAGCAGCCTTAAATTCCATTCATCCAAGCATGAAAAATAATATAGGCAAATAACACCCCTTGTAGCAGCGGGGTGCAAATAACAAAAGCGGCCTGCAAATAATAAACTCAAAACACTATCATAATAGAAATAATTCAGTAATGCGCTCCTCAGCGGTTTCTTCATGATCGGTGGGCTAGTGATTGACATCTCCCTACGTGTGTGGACCCGCCATGGCGTCTCTTCGGCGTTCACGTCCGTAACATTCTTACACTAAGTTTATTTTTAACAACTATTTTGTAGTAATACCGTTAGGTGACATTTTTTCCATCTAAAAATTATCTTCCATTCATTTATTATCTTCAGTGTGAATATATCTTTAGATGGCAGACTTTAAATTATGTGAATATTTATCCATGTATTGATTATGCATTGGTTCTTTTTTGACATGTTTTTTTTACTTTTTATCAGGATGAAATATTCATGAACATGATTCTTCTGACTCGGAGTGACAATGGAGACATAAGATTTGCTGCTAGAGAAGCGGTACTAAATCTAAAGGTACGTCTCGATTCCTTCCGCTTATTATAATTTATACAGTTTACTTGAGTTAGATGAGTCTGTTTTTTTTGTGCTTGTGATTTAAACTGCTTTCGTTCATTTTAGTACTAGCAAATAGCATGCTCGTACCCCTAGTCCCATGGATTTACTAGTATTTTCATTTCTGTGCTTTGCCCATGCTGCGTCTGCATCCAGGCAGGCTGCGCCCGCATGAGGCCGTATTCGCCGCTCGCACAACTGTCGCGACATATTCCATCCGTTGCTCTATCATTTTACAGCGGGCTGTGAGCGGCGAGCATAGGCTTAATGCGGACGCAGCCTGCCTGAATGCCAACAAAGCCTGCCCGAGAGCATTAAGCACGTGCGAAGCCTGTGCAAAGGTGCTCGTTTACATATACACACATAATTTATTTATTTTGTATTATTATATATATTAATATTTATATTAAACAACTTTATTCTGAAATTAAAGTGTAATGTTTAATTATCTTGAGAAAGTCATACATAAAATCAATTCATACAGTTTTGTATTATAATAACTTTTGTCACTCTCTCCTCCCTCGCCAGCTCCCTAATCAAAATTAAAAAAGAAATGAAAATAATAATACCTTTGTAATCATTACTCCCATCTTTCTCGCCATTTTATATCTCCTCTCTCTCTTTCTCTCTCGCCGCACCTCTCTCGCCCCCCTTATTCTCCAGCATTGCCGGGTAATTGTTTTTTTATAATATCGTGAAACACAAATAAAGGGATAGTTTCGGAAATACAAAATCTTGAATACCGGTGGACAGAGTTTTTGTAGCCAAAGCAGAATATTTTTATTAAGTATAGATGTATATGTAAGAAATATTGTGTCAATGTCGGTCTATTAGAGACTTTAGGTGTATTTGAGTTTTAGTCCCACATTGCAGTTTTAACTTTAATAGTCCATGTAAGTCCTCCTTTATAATGTCTCCTTGAGGGATGAATAAAACAATTAAGTCTTTCCTTTCTTATTATTCAACATGGTTTCAGAGACAAAAATTATCTCCTCCTTGAAATTGTGGTGCCCTAAAATGCTGGTGACCTAAATTTCAAGTCGAGGAAGCCTTCCGGTCTGATCCCTCACTCTCGGCTTCCATAGCCGTCACCGGCTTCGACGATCTCGTCGGTTCGACTACTGCTTCCATCGACGACAAGTCTCTTTCTCCCATCGATCGAGCTTGCGCTCCAACCACCGATCCCGTCGAGCTCTGCTGACGTCTTCGACGTCTTCCCTTCCCTCGTCTGTTGTTGATCCCGCTTACAACTTCTGTCCCGCATCTGCTGCCCCTATTAACTATGGCTTCCTCTGCAACCCGAGTGTATGTCTCCTTCTCCAGTCGCCTAGAGCATCTACGCTTTTTTCTCGGACCTCGCGAGCTGCCCTCTTCTGTGAGTCGTTGACTTTTTCTTCTGCGTTCTTCGTCGTTCTGTCGCTACACCGGATCAAAATCATGATTCCTTGCAACGCAGTGTCCGTATCAACCCTCAAGGCCCTCCGTCCTCCGACAAAATCTACGGTCTCCCCTTCCTATTCTTGTTGTTGCTCCCTTGCCATATCTATGACTTTGGCGCATACTCTATGGCCCTTGACGGTCGACTTGCTTCAGATCCATCGATCCTGTCTGATCCACTGTCCCCTTCAACAATTCCAGCCGCCGCACTTCATGTCCCGGACAATTCCGACCGCTGTCCCTTCTGTCTCAGACGATTTCAGGTGCTTATTTCCGCTGCCTTTTGTGTTTACATCCTACCGGCCACTACTACCCCTTCTGGGGGTGTTGATCTCTCTTTGATGAAGTTTCTTGATTAGTTGGTCTTTTTATGTGTCAACATTTTGTTGTTGTTGTTGTTAGTTTTTTTTGTATTGCAATTATTCCTTCATGCACGTGAGTTTCACATGAGGTAGAACGTTTGGGATGAAGACAATGCAAATGGTATTTCCCAACTTTCGCTTTAGTTTCACACTGCCTCTAGGCTTTTTCCGCGTGTTGTTTCCTTCTCCCTATTTTTTTCTTTCCATTGATACATGTGTTGTGGTACGATCATTGTTGGTTGTCTTAATCTCAGCGGGTTGTATCGTGTGGGATCGTGTCGTCCGAGACTGTGTTAAGTGGGACCGCCCTTTGTGCGGATTATTCCCGACAGATTATCCTCGTTTGCCCATTTTATGATTTGTCCCACATCTCCCATTACCTTCCACGTGTGTGTTGATGATGTTGGTTGACCTATTTCCTGCGAGTCCACGCCGAGTGTAGAACTTGCGTCGTGTGTTGGTTTACGTCGTGTGTGGTTGTCCCCGGTTTGGATTTTCCCCTGGTGGCTCGTAGATGTTTTGTCTCACATCGTCTACCTCCATTACCTTGGTGTTTTCAAGCGGAAGGTTTACCCTCCAGTTTGAGGGGGAGTTTTGGAAATATCGAGTCAATGGAGGTCTATAGAGACTTTAGGTGTATTTGGGTTTCGTCCCACATTGCAGTTTTAACTTTAAGAGTCCATGTAAGTCTTATATAATACCCCTTGTGGGATGAATAAAACAATTAAGTCTTTTCTTATTATTCAACAGTACACGCACATACATATAGACATATATATATATATATATATATATATATATATATATATATATATATATATATATGTATGTATTTCTGTGCGCTCGTGATGGACTTCAAATTTATATATTTCTACAATTGCCAGAACACTATTTGATCAAGAAAGCATTTGAAGCCAGGGTATGTGTTCTTGATGGATGATGCACATAAACTGGTACTATTGGTTGAACTCTTATATTCACTATTGAGGAATGCCAATTGTATGTCAAAGGGGTACTATAAAAGGAGGGCATAGTTTCATCATGAGCTGCTCAAGTTCCACATTTGCATTTGATTCTGAAAGGGAAAAATGTGTGATTTGTATTAGGTCAAGACAGCGTGTTATTATAACGAGAGAATATTCCAAACTTATAGTTAGGCCCTTTGGGAGTGCAAAATTCAAAACGATAAAATTTAATTGGAAATTTAATGCACTGTCCAACACCCAATCAAGCTGTACATGATATTCTCATGAAATTTCAGCTTGGCATGGAAAATTCATCTCTTAGAAACCATTTCTACTAGAGATATCCTGCAACACAGTACGTCCAAGAAATTTACTGAGATCATTGTGCTGGTCAGTGGGGAGCATAGGCACAATGAGTGAGTGATCTCAAACTTCATCCTAAATGAAGTTGATGTCCACTTCAATTTGCTTTATCCTCTCATTAATGTCATAGTAATGCTATATCTGATCAACAGAGGCCACAACTTCTTCAATCTGCAAACAAGAGTTAAAAAATGCAAACAGGGACAAGAAGTTGGAAGGCAGTTGCGATCTTATTGGAAGCTGTGTAGAAGATCCAGTCTTCTTCTTTGAGCATCAAAGTGAGCATGCACAAGCAACAACCGAGTTCATGGGGCTGGCTATGATACCATAAAAGGGGAAATTGTGTGCTGTCTGTTAGGCCACCCCCAGAGTTGTAGCGTGATCTCTAGGCTACATAAAATAAAAAATGGCTTGATATAATTTATACACAAACTATATACATAGTCCAACATATTCATTAAAAATAAAAATGTACTGCTTCATTTTCTTGAAGGTGCCATTTCCAACTTGTAGTAAATTGACTCAAGTTACCGATAAGCCATTATCTTGATTGAGCATTATAGTGATGCATTTTCTTCCTTTGTGATGCACACATCATATTTTGATCTAATATTTTGTATTAATCTGTGTTATTTCCTCTTTAAGAACTGTTGATTTACTTATTTAAATAAGTGTGTGTTATGGACCGGCTCATTCACGGGCCTAATCCCGCCGGTCGAGCCCACAACATGGGCCGCGGCCCAACACACCCAACCCTTCTCTGCACGTGTTCTCGGTGCGGCGGGTTGTTGAGGCTGGGGCTCGATACCGATATCTCCTTGATGTAAGCTCTTAACGCGAGCTCACATCACCAACTGAGCCGCAGATCAGTTGGTGATGTGAGCTAGCGTTAAGAGCTTACATCAAGGAGGTCTGGGTATCGAGCCCCAGCCTCAATAACCCGCCGCACCGAGAACACGTGCAGAGAAGGGTTAAGTGTGCTGGGCCGCGACCCATGTTGTGGGCTCGACCGGCGGGATTAGGCCCGTGAATGAGCCGGTCCATAACACACTTATTTAAATAAGTAAATCAACAGTTCTTAAAGAGGAAATAACACATATTAATACAAAATATTAGATCAAAATATGATGTGTGCATCACAAAGGAAGAAGATTCATCACTATAATGATCAATCAAGATAATGGCTTATCAGTAACTTGAGTCAATTTTCTACAAGTTGGAAAAGGCACCTTCAAGAAAATGAAGCAGTACATTATTATTTTTAATGAATATGTTGGACTATGTATATAGTTTGTGTATAAATTATTGTGGGCTCGACCGACGGGATTAGACCCGTGAATGCGCATTTTGATGTTATGGACGGCTCATTCACGGGCCTAATCCCGCCGGTCGAGCCCACAATATGGGCCGCGGCCCAACACATCAAGGAGGTCGGGGGATCGAGCCCACGCCTCAACAACCCGTCGCACCGAGAACACGTGCGGAGAAGGGTTGCGTGTGCTGGACCGCGGCCCATGTATTGGGCTCGACCAGAGGGATTAGGCCCGTGAATGAGCCGGTCCACCATAACATCAAAATGTGCATTTTGATGTTATGGACCGGCTCATTCACGGGCCTAATCCCTCCGGTCGAGCCCACAACATGGGCCGCGGTCCAGCACACGCAACCCTTCTCCGCACGTGTTCTCGGTGCGACGGGTTGTTGAGGCGTGGGCTCGATCCCCCGACCTCCTTGATGTAAGCTCTTAACGCTAGCTCACATCACCAACTGATCCGCGAATCAGTGTGTGATGTTAGCTAGCGTTAAGAGCTTACATCAAGGAGGTCGGGGGATCGAGCCCTCGCCTCAACAACCCGTCGCACCGAGAACACGTGCGGAGAAGGTTTGGGCGTGCTGGGCCGCGGCCCATGCTGTGGGCTCGACCGGCGGGATTAGACCCGCGAATGAGCCGGTCCATAACAGTGTGTTTTATTGTTATTTTTTCCCATCCTTCTCTCTGTTGATTCACTTTTTTACTCCTTAACACGTGTTTTTTCTCACACAGAGGGTGTGAGATAGTTAGGTCATCTTTTAATAGATTCCACTTAATGTATGAACCTTTTTTTTTCTCTCGTTTCAACGTGTTATTAGCTATTTACTATGTATTTTTACACTTACATACACATATATGTATATATACATATAATACGAGTGACAATGCACTATTTTCCCCCATATGACAATAGTACCTTCGACTATGATAGTACCTCTGGCTGCAACAATATATAAATTTTGAATTTGAATAGATGATATGGACTAAAAAAAAAGAAGGGGTACTTTTTTAAGATCAATCCTGCACCAAACCCCTTGCTTGCCATGTAGATTATTAATATAGACTATGTTGCACGGGAACATAAACATGATGTAAGATACTATATGATATGGATACAGAATTTGCAATTAAAAAAAGGATATGAGCTTCGTTTTTGAGGTGTTGCCGAGTGACCTTGAAATCACTGGTTTGAGTTCTGGAAGTAGCCTCTTGCAAAAATGCAGGGTAAGGTTTATCTACATTTCACCCATGTGGTGGACCCTTCCCCGGACCCTCACTACGTGGGGATTCTTTGCCCGCTGTGCTAACTTTTTTATTTAAATATAAATATGAAAACATGTGTAACATTCAAGTCATCAAACTTTCTCTTTCGCTTTCTTATCCATATGATCATCACACTTTACATAGTTTTTGAGCATTTTTCAAGCATATTCAGGCATTTCAGGAAGTTTCAGAGAATACCAAGGAGTATCTGAAATATTTTCATTTAAAAGAAATATTTTCTAAGAGTTTTGGGGACTGGTTTCTGAGAGTTTCCCGACTCTAAAACATTTTGAATACAATACGTAAGACCGCTGCAAGTATCCGTGCTTCCTAGATATAGATATAAATATACTCTTATTTGCAAGTTTATGCAGTTTTTAGTAAATTTTCTTATTTATTGATGCATATGTACTAACTGTCTCAGTATTCCTTGTTTCTCTTATAGATAAGTTGTCCAACAATTGTGAGGTCTATTGAAGATATTCTTAGTCGAGGTCAGCATATTGACTCAAAAAGAATAAAGAGGAAGAAGTCCACAACACTTCAAAGTTTAAATAATTCTGAAGATCTGTTTGAAAGTGGAGGGAAAATACTTTTTTTATTGGGTTCATTACTGGACATCCTTCTTCTTAAGAAAGATATAGCCAATCGGTCTGTAAAACTTTTATATTTCTTTCTTTCCTTTTTATGCTCTTCTAATATTTTGTTGTTGTTTATTGGCGATATTATCATCCTGTTATTTGTGTAATTGAATTTTATCTTTATTATATTGGCAGAGATTCTCTGGTACAACCATTATTTGAGGTCCTGGACAAGCTCTTCTCAAATGATTGGCTGGGTTTATCGACTTCTGGTTCTGTTTCTGAATTTTCTGAATCATTTTCAGCATCCATTTATCATACTCAGCACTCTACATTGTTAATCCTTAAGGAGATAATTGACTCTCTTATTATAGAAAATCCTGATGAGGTAAAATATAAAAAAGTTTGTTAGTTTATCAGATGAATCGATTATCTGTTCTATTTATTGTTTTATTTGTAATAAACATGAATCAATTATCTGTTCTATTTTCCTTGCAGGTTAATTTATGTAAGAAGCTTAATATTAATCTTTTAGTTAAATGTACACTCTCTGCGAAGGATATTACGACTCGCAATCACATTTTCTCTTTACTTACTTCTGTTGCAAAGATTTCTTCTGAATGGCTTTCTGAACATATTGATGACTTATTTGTCATCGTCGGAGAGTCTGCTATAAAGCAGGTTCGCACTGGCACCCTTTCTATTGTTAAATGCATATAAGATGTGTGGAAGATGGTATAATTTATTTTACTCCAAATGTTTTAATATCAACCTTTACTATTTTGGGAGAATTAAGCCTGCTTAAGTAGTATGCGGAGACTATTTTTGCACCTGTCAAAGTAGTTATGGCTATGAGATCAAGACAACACCATTTATGAGAGCCATTAAATCTTTTATGCATTAAAGTGTAGCTCATGGAAGATTAAGGTGTTGTATTTAAGCATGTACGTACAAAAACTAGACATTCTATGAAATGAGCATGTTTATGACAGTGTTGGTCTTTTTATACATTAAAATCTATTCTTCTGATACCATGCTATAAAGCAAGTTCACACTGGCACTTTTAATTGAATGAGAGAATTTGAATCATAATTTTATTCTTCCATTATAGGGGGATATATATAGGAGAACCACATACCTCTAAAGTTAACCCGCAATGTGGGACAAAACCCACTCACACATAAATACCAATATAAAAAACATAAACTCGTCAATACTCCCCCTCAAGCTGGCGCGAATAGATCAAGCAAGCTCAGCTTGCCACAAGTAGAGAGGAGTCGGGAAGGCCCAACCGCCTTGGTGAAGGCATCTGCCATCTGCTCGGCGGAGGGGACATAGGACGATGTAAGAGTCCCTGAACGGATGTGCTCCCTGAGAAAGTGAATATCAACCTCAATATGCTTAGTCCGCTCGTGCAGAACAGAGTCGGAGGCTAGCATAAAGGCGGACTGGTTGTCGCAAACAAGTGTCGAGGAATCAGAAGGAGGAAATTTAAGTTCAGTCAAGAGAGTACGCAGCCAAAGGAGCTCAGTAGTGCCATGAGCCATAGCCCGGCATTCAGCCTTAGCAGACGAGCGGGAGACAACACTTTGCTTTTTTGCTTTTCCAGGAAATAAGATTGCCATCATGGAAAGTGCACGTCCCCGAAGTAGAACGTCGATCAGTGAGGGAACCAACATAGTCAAAATCCGTGTAACAGGTGAGACCCTGGGATGGAGATGACCGGTAGAAAAGCCTGTAGCCAGGAGATCCCTTCATGTAGTGGAGGATCCGAAATGCTGCATCAAGGTGAGAAGTCCGTGGAGCATGCATGAGCTGACTGATCACACTCACAAAAAAGCTAATGTCGGGGCAAGTGTCGGTCAAGTAGATAAGTCTGCCAACAAGACGCTGGTATCTGCCCGGCTCAGGGAGAGGATCGCCAGACTCAACATGTATGCGGTGGTTGAGATCTATGGGTGTAGACACATGAGAGCACCCAAGAAAGCCAATATCATTTAAGAAGTCGAGCGTATACTTGCGCTGAGACAAAGAGATCCCATGCTGAGATCTGATAACCTCAATCCCGAGAAAATACTTCAGAGGCCCTAAATCTTTCACCTCAAAAACCTGCTGAAGCACTCCTTTGATCTGAAGTATCCTCAAGCCGTCGTCACCATGAGGAATAATATCATCCACATAGACAAGAATAATTACCCTACGACCATCCATAACAATCCGAACAAAGCACGTGTGGTCGACATGGCATCTGGTGAGCCCACTCTGAAGCACAACGATATCGAACCGCTCAAACCACGCTCGAAGGGACTGCTTCAGCCCATGCAAGGATTTTTGCAAAAGACAAACACGACCCAAATACTTCCCTTGAAGCTTGTAACCGGGGAGCGGATCCATATAAACTTCCTCTGCAAGATCGCCATTGAGGAAGACATTCTTCACGTCCTGCTGATGAAGAGACCACCCATGGCAGACAACAAGAGAAACAAGTAGACGAATAGTAGAGAGCTTGGCCACAGGGGCAAAGGTCACGCCATAATCCCCAGGAGTCTGAGTGAATCCCTTTGCGACAAGGCGGGCCTTGTAACGGTCAAGAGAACCGTCAGCATTATACTTGACAGTGTAAACACAACGACAGTCAACTGTTTTTTGACCTGCGGGAAGAGGAACCAAGCGCCAGGGGCCTGCCTTCTGTAATGTAGACATCTCAGCCTCCACGACCACCACCCACTCGAGGTACTGGAATGCCTCAGTCATCGAACTCAGAACTCTGATCTGGTCGGTTGCAGTCAGGAAAGCCCGGTAACTCTGGGAAAGGCGCTGGTAGGACACATATCTTGCCACAGGATGGTCAGTAACACAAGAACACTTACCCTTACGAAGTGCAATGGGTAAGTCAGAGGAGTGAAGAACATCACCTGCCAGAGCATGTGACACAAGGTCCTGTGAGCTGGGCGTAACCAGTAGATCCCGAAGTATGGGGTGGACATGTGAGGGCCCATGTGGGCCACGAGTGTATTTCTGCAATGGAAGGGAGTCGTGCAGCGGAGCGAGGGCAACCATAGCTGGTAGTGGTGGAGCAGAAGGAGGAACAGGGACATGAGAGTTACCATATAAGGGGACATCCTCAAAGAACGTAACATTCAGGGAGTGAAAAGTCTTGCGAGAAGAGGGGTCAAAACACCGATAGCCCTTGGAAGAGGAGGAATAACTCAAAAATAAGAAGCGAATAGCTTTGTCATCAAGTTTTGTCCGAGTCGAACAACGGTCCTGAACAAAGAAAACACACCTGAACACCCGAAGTGGAACGGGAAACAGAGGGCGGCAGGGTGGTAGGAGGCTAAGGGGAGCCCGACCCGCTAAAGGCTGACAAGGTAGACAGTTGACCAAGAAGGTCCCCGTAAGAAGGGCAACACTCAAAAAAGACTTGGGTACGTGAGACCCACAAAGAAGACACCGGGTCACATTCAGGAGATGACGATTCTTGCGTTCCTCCAGTCCGTTCTGTTCCGGTGTATAGGGGCAAGAGAGTTGGTGAAGGGTTCCCTGGCTAGCAAGGAAAGATGCAAAAGAGGAAGAGGTAGACCCCCCTCCCCATTATCAGAGCGAAGTACCCGAATACAAGAGGAAAACTGAGTCCTAACCATATGAGTAAACTGGGTATATAAATCAAAGACGCCAGATTTAGCACGCATAAGATAGACCCAACATCAACGAGTAAAATCATCTATAAAAGTAACAAAATACAGAAAGTCATCATAAGAAACAACCGGGGCAGACCCTCAAACATTTGAGTGAATAATATCAAGTGGTGCATAACTATGAGAAAGAGATACATGATAGGAAGTGCGTGTGTGTTTGCTAAGCTGACACACATCACACTGAAAGGAGTGTTCAAACAAGACACTCAGAAAAAGAGATGACACACTCTGAGGACTTGCATGCCCCAGTCTGACATGCCAAAGAGCAGGTGAGGTAGCAGTGACAACAATGGATGTTGGTGAGAGACGTGGCGAAAGAGGTGGGAGTTCCAGCTGGTAAAGCCCTTCACGCTCACGGCCGTAGACAAAAGTCCTTGTGGTCAGGTCCTGAAAAACACTGCCGGAAGGAAAAAATGTCACCGAGCAGTGCATCGAACGAGTCAATTGACTAACAAAAAAAATATTTAAAGCAAGCTTGAGAACATGAAGAATTGAACCCAAAGAGAAAGAGGGGGCCGAGGAACTGTGCCCCGGTGAAGGATGGGGGTCACAGAGCCATCAGCAAGACGAACCTGCCGATGGACGCTCGGAGACTCGAGAAAAGAGAACAAGCGTGTCTCACAGGTCATGTGATCAGTGGCCACAAAGTCAATTACCTAGGGAGAGGAAGACCCCTCTTGAGTGACATGAAAGGCCGTCGGGATACCTGACGCAGACGCTGAAGTCGATGAGTATAACGAGGAGGCGGGCAATGATGGAGCAGGAAGAGGATGGTGTGGTGGATGAAACTGGGACTGTTGTTGTAGCTGAGCCTGAAGCTGCTGCACCTGAGCCATAAGTTGAGTCCAGTCGCTGGAAGGGGCCCCAAAAGTGGCATTGTAATCAGGCTGGACCCCAAAGTCTGAAGAAGTAGTGGCGGCGGTACACGTGGAAGAGGAATGCTGGCGTAGGTGAGGAGAGAGCAGCCAACATCTGGCCTTCTCTTGACCAGTCCGGAGGCAGTGCTGATACTGAACAGAAGCAAACGGGCTTCAGCTGCCACCCCCGCGACCTTTAGGGGTAGAAGTATCAACGCGTGTGTGACCGTAGGTACGCGTCAATGCAACCCAAAGAGACGGCACAAAATCACAATGCTTAAACTGCTCGTAAATGCGGGGCTCTATGGAGTATTGAAGCTACCCGAAAATTTTGAAATTTTTCGTGCGCCATTGACGAATAACCTTTTCATCGGAAGGCTGGGGAACACCATTCAGTTCTAGCCAATCAAGCTTGTCATGCCCGACAAGATGGACACGCACGGAGTTGGACCAAGCGATAAAGTTCTTTTCATTGAGAAGGGTGGTAGTGATGCGTCACTCGAATCAAGAAGGGAGGAATCATTGGGATGGGGACAAGAGAACGCCCAAAAAAAGGGAAAAACTCCAAGGCAGGAAAGCCAAGAAACCCTTAAGCACAAGAAGAGAATCTCATCCCCAAAAAAAGAAGACCGTAGATTACAGATCTAGTTCATAAGAAGAAAAGAAAGGGGAAATGGGGAGGGAAACACCAAGCAAATCAGGCAGAAGAGCCCGCGGAGAAATGTCAGCAGGAGTCGGTGGGATGCGGTGATGGCGCAAGAGGCCTCACATCCGTGCACGGGATGCGATGTCGCAGAAGAGGAGAGGGAGGCGGCGCGGGATCGGTCGCGGGAGGGGGCGCGGGATCGGTCACGGGAGGCGGCGCGGGATCGTCCGCGAGAGAGGCAAGCGGTGTGAGCGAGATTAGGGCTTCAGGTCGGAGGATCGACGGAAGAGGCTCGAACCGGATCCCTCTGATACGAAATTGAATGAGAGAATTAGAATCATAAAGAAAAAAGAGCTAAATAAAGGAAAATTTATTACTCCAAAAAGATAAACAATGCATAATTATGTCCCCTTATTTATAGAAAAAAGGGGAGATGAGAGAATATAACAAGCGATACAGGACTAAATACAAGCCGTGCGGGCTGAGGCACAGCAGAAGAAAAGGTGCGACTTTCAGGAGCGCAGTTTGACTAAGTCAAACTGCCAAACTATACAACATATATAACCTCCTGAGAAGCCTCTGAACACCTGTTGCAGCTAACCTCCTGACCGTTGCTGCGACTAACCATCAGACCGCTGCTGCGGCTAACCACCAGACCGTTATTGCGGCTAACAACCAGACCGCTGCTGCGGCTAACGACCAGACCGTTGTTGCGGCTAACGATCAGACCGCTGCTGTGGCTAACCTCCAGACCGCTGCTGCGGCTAACCTCCAGACCGCTGCTGCGGCTAACCACCAGACCGCAGCTGCGACTAACCTCCGGGCCGCTGCTGCGGATAGCCACTTGGCCGTAACTGCGGATAGCCACCAGACCGCAGTGCGGGTAGCCACCAGGCCACTGCTGCGGATAGTCATCAGGCCGCTGCTGCGAATAGCCACCAGACCGTAGTGCGGATAGCCACCAGACCGTAGTGCGGATAGCCACCAGGCCGCTGGCCCAAACCGCCAGACCAACCGAACAATCAGACCGCTGCTACTAGAAAGGCTAACCGCCCGGTCTTAGGTTCCAACACTCCCCCTCAAGCTGGAGCATATATGTCAACCATGCCCAACTTGCTACAAACTTCTGAGAACGAGGTAACTGACTTTTTGAAGAATTCAGCTAGCTCTTTATCAGAGGTAACAAATGGAGTACATATTTGATTCTTCAATATCTCTCCTCTGATAAAATGACAATCCACTTCAATATGCTTCGTTCTCTCATAAAAGACTGGATTCCTCAAAATGTATATAGCCGTCTTATTGTCACAGAACATCGGTAGGGGATGATCATAAACCTCTCTTAGATCCAACAAGAGTGTCCGTAACCACTTCAGCTCGCAAGCAGTCAGTGTCATGCTTCTATATTCAGCTTCTGCACTTGACCTGACAACTACAACCCGTTTCTTGCTCTTCCAACTGGTCACCTCCAACGAAGGTACAAAAATCAGATGTAGACTTCCTATCTTTTTTATCATCTGCGTAGCTAGCATCAGAATAAGCCTCAACCTTCAAATGTCTCATTCTCTAAAACTAGTGCCCTTTCCCTGGAGCACCTTTTACATACTCTAGGATCTTTAAAGCTGATTGCAGATGACACTCTCTTGGGGCTTGCATAAATTGGCTCACTCTCCCTACTGCATAACAAATATCTGGTCTTGTGACTGTCAGATAAATGAGTTTGCCGACAATACGTCTGTATCTGGTGACATCTTTAAGAAGAGAAGTCTCACTCCAGCATTTGTCATCTCCAACTGCCATAGGAGACCGAGCAGGTTTAGCTCCAAAAAGACCTGTCTCTTTCAAGAGATTCAGGACATACCATAGGTTTGTTTAAACCCTTTGGCAATAAGCCAATAGAACCAGGTTTCCGAGATATCTCAATCCTCAAAAAGTATTTAGGAGACCTCATATCCTTGGTAACAAAATGCTGAAGAAGATGCTTCTTTGTCACGCAATACCTTTTCTATCATCCCCTGTAAGAAGAATGTCATCCACATAGACTACAAGAACAACAAGGCCAACCGAGCTTTTGCGAATGAACAAAGAGTGATCTGCAGCGCTCTGAATAAATCCAATAATAGAAATGACTTCGTTGAATTTGTCAAACCAGACCCTCGTGCTTTGCTTAAGGCCGTAAATAGCCTTCCTCAATTTACACACCTGAGACTCTCCCTGAGCAACATACCCAGGAGGTTGCTCCATATAGACTATCTCATGCAAATCACCATAAAGAAAAGCATTCTTTACCTCCAACTATGACATCTCCCAACCTTTGTTTATTGCCATAGAAAAGAACACGGGCTGTAGTAATCCGAGCAACATGAGAGAACGTGCCAAAGAAATTCATACCATAGGTTTGTGTAAACCCTTTGGCAATAAGCTGAGCTTTGTACCGATCAATAGTACCATCAGAGAGAAATTTGATGACAAATACACAGTGATAGCCAACCACATCAAGCTCCTGGAGGGGTCGGAACAAGAGTCCAAGTACCCCGTTCAGTAAGAGTTTTCATCTCTTCATCCATAACAACTTTCCAGAGCATCACTATAGGAGGCGGGAAGAACATACGTCGATAGAGCAAGAGCAAAGCTCTTAGACAGAGGAAACATGATGCAACCTGTGGAGCATCTCTTTGTTTTTAGTTTGTTTATTTTATCGTACTTGTATTTTTTACTCTTGTCGCACATGTATTAGCGCTTAGTTGAGGTGTTGTGATTTGTCGCGCACGTTATAGCGCGCTTGTGTTAATTTTGTATTATCGCGCACGCTTTCACGCAATTTTTGTTTGGCACATTGGTGTGACCGGCCAACGAGACCTTAAATGCATAGGTCCGGTAATTTAGCGGATAGATTAGCTTAGGGCAAGCTTATAATAATTATTTATTTCATTATTATTATTATTATTAATCTAAAATCTTATTTGAATTTTTAATTGAGAATTGACAATGGTTCTGCACCTTCATCGAATCAAATCAGCCCAGTCGTTGGAGCCTTTAATATCTGCCTCTCATAAAGGCCCATTCAAGGCCCATATCAAAACCCTAATTCCCCCTTATATAAGTTTTCCTTCTCCCCTGTTAGAAGCCGGCTGGAATAAGAAAAACCGAACAGGATTTTATTTCCTCGTTCGGGTTTTTCTTCCAGCGCCGCCCCCTACAAGCCCGACGAAGCCCGACGCCATGTTCTTCCTGCTCGACGAAGCCCGACGTCTCCAGTTCCTCCTTCCCCTCCTGTGTTGTCGGTGCCTGGGCCCTCTTAGGCCACCGACGACCCTTCCCGAAGCCGTCGCACCTTCCATCGCTGGATCTTCTCGACCCCGTCAGCTCTCGCTCGCCGGCCTGCGCCGCCGGCTCCAAAACCTCACCAAGCTTTGACGTATACGCCTTCAGCCTCTGACGACTTCTCCGGCCCCGTTCCCGGTAACTCCAGTGGCCTCCGGCGGGTTTCTCTCCCCAGCAAAGCTCCAACACCACCGACTTCCTTCCCGAGCTCCACTTCCGCAGCGTCTCCAGCCAGCCACCTGCTTTTCGGCCACCTCCAGTCAGCAGCAACCACCTTCCTTGCTGATAGTGTCACTCACCCTCCATGGTATACCTCTCCATTCCTCCAACTCTCAACCCATAGTTTCATTATATGCTTAAATCTTCAAAATGAATAGTTATTATGAGCTTGCCCAAACTGATTTCACCTCCTGATTACCGTTATTTTCCATTGTTGTGTATCTCCGATTTTGTATTTCGTGCCTGTGGAATCATGTTTCGTGACGCTATTACGTTTGTGCGATAGCCTTGCGTTCGCGAGCGACACTTAGGGTCGTTTTATCGGTTTAAAATAGCCCGCGAATGTTTCCCGCGCCACATATTTTAAATAGGTCACAATTATTATTTTCAAAACTACAGCCCTAGGTTTAGGATTACATCAGTTTGGTGTGGCTGCTGGGATATCTTACTCCTATTGTGGGATAGCCGAGCGCCGTTCATTTTAGGAGTTTTAAGTTTTCAACAAAAAAATATAGAAAAAAAATTAATCGATGGAGTCTAGAGTGGACACATCGAGAGAAGTTTAGGAGACATGGGTAAACGTCTGGAAGAACTCATGGTCGCTGTCACTACACTCACTGTCTCCGTAAGAGATACTAATCAGGTCATGTTAGGGTTACGCACTTTGGTCAACAACTTGGAAGCACAATGTCACTTAGGGGGTCCTCCTGCACAACCCCCTACTCCTGCATGACCTCCTACGCCTCCACCGCTAGAACCCAAACCAGCTCATCACGAACACGGGCATCCACCTAGGTGGGATGCGGGTATTAAATTAGATGTTGGGGATTGATGCGAACGACTTAAGCGATTCCTCAGCTAGAAGCGCACACCTGCCCACCAGCAGGTGGAGTATGCTACCCTGAAGCTGAAGGGCCCCGCACTCACATGGTGGGGGCAAGTCGAGCGGATGCGATACACTATGGGACAACCACCTATCACCACCTGGGTTGAGTTCAAAGCTCAACTCAAGAGGAGGTATTTCCCCGCAGATTTCATGCAGACCTTGTATCGTAGGTATCACAACCTACGACAAGGCAAGCAAACTATTGACGAGTACACGAATGAGTTCTTAGTCCTCCAGTCACGCTTAGATCTGAATGAGGAAGACCACATGGTTGTGGCCCGTTATCTGAATGGGCTACGGTACACGATACGAGACTAGTTAGAGCTTCATGATTTTCGGGACCTTGGAGAGATCTCCAGCCGAGCACGTCGAGCGGAGGCCCACCAGAAGAGGACATCTGGTCAGAGGTCTACTGATGGACCTAGGTCTATTGATAGACCCACTTCGAGCACCACCACTACTACACCCACATCTGCTACTACTGATTCCCCACCTCTTGCCATTACTGGAGCCCCGACTCTTCACCCTGGCCCGTCCCGGGGTAAGGAGCCCATGGGAGCCCGACCCCACACTGGAGTGTTTCGATGCTTCAAGTGCACGGAACCCAGGCACAAGTCTTCTGAGTGCCCGCGACGCCAGTTCGTTGCTGTGATTGATTCCACCTCCGGGGGTGAGTCCGATTATGGGGTTTTCCTTAGTGACCCCTAGCCCGAGCCCCTACCCGAGGCTGATGGTGCTATCGAGGTCGAGGGCGAGCAAGTGGAGCACTTAGTTTGCGCTCTTCACTCTAGTTTGATTACCTCTGGCGAGACCACTGAGCAGGATCCTCGAAGAAAGGAGATTTTCCGCACTACCGCCTGCATTCAGGAGCATTTCTGTTCCATTATTATTGATAGCGACAGTATGGAAAACTACGTGTCTCAGCGAATGGTGGAGAAGTTAGGACTTTTGACACGCCCCTTAGAGCAGTCGTACCATTTATCTGGGGTCAGTAGTCCGTTGACTATACCCATTACTCATCATTGTCAGGTAGAGTTCTCTATCGGGGACGTGTAACGTGATTCGGTGTTATGTGATGTCGCCCCCATCGATGTTTGCCACATACTTCTAGGACGACCCTAACAGTATGACCGACATGTTCTGCATGATGGTGTGAGGAACTCCCACTCTTTCGATCATCATGGGCGCAAAATCATTCTTCTTCAGAAGAAGAATGGTCCTGTTCCTAGAGCACCTGGGAGGACCTCACTAGCATCTACGTTGTCGTCTTTAGTCTCCACTACACCACTCCTATTTAGTGCTACGCTTCGGCCTGGACCCTGGCTCCAGGGGGAGGCATCTGATTTTCGTGAGTCATCTATTTTGGCTGCTCCGGAAGCGCCACCTTTTATTGACTTCGTAATCGACGAGCACAGGTTTAGTCCGCCTCGTTGGTCCCTGGTGGCAGTCGAGCACATTGGGGCTCCTCACTTCAATCGTTTGATGTTTGTGATTCTTAGGTTGAGTTGTACGAGAAGAGTTGAGATGACCCGTAGGATTTATACTCCTCATCGGGACACTCGTTTCCATGAGTTTTTGTGGAAGATTATAATCGATAGATTTGGGATCTGCTTAAAATGTTGTGACTCGAGTGGGATTTTATCGGGTGACGTCAAAGCGATGGACGGTCCTGGTCTAGCGGTCGATCGTAAGTGTCTACCAAGCAAGAGGATGTTGCGTCATGAATTACTGGTTCCACGGCTTGTTTCCATTTATTTCACGTTTTCCCTCCCACCACTTGTTTGCTACACATACCGCCTCTGTCATCCCCTGCAAGCTCTAATAATTACTATTTCTTTAAATGTTTTGCATAAAATTTGGCTAATGGATTGCGAGTTTGGGAATGAAAGGTTACTTCCAGGTTTGGGTTGCGGCCACAACACCAGCAGGACACCTATGCAGCTTCTCTCTGACCACCGTCTTGGACTTGATAGTGATTGGTTGCATTGCATTTTGGACGGGGTCGAGTTCTCTCAACCCCAGGGGAATTGATGCAACCTATGGAGCATCTCTTTTGTTTTTAGTTTGTTTATTTTATCGTACTTGTATTTTTTTCTCTTGTCGTGCATGTATTCGCGCTTAGTTAGGGTGTTGTGATTTGTCGCGCACGTTATAACGCGCTTGTGCTAATTTTGTATTATCGCGCACGCTTTCGCACAATTTTTGTTTGGCACGTTGGTGTGACCGGCCAACGAGACCTTAAATGCATAGGTCCGGTAATTTACCGGGTAGATTAGCTTAAGGGCAAGCTTATAATAATTATTTATTTCATTATTATTATTATTATTATTATTATTCTAAAATCTGATTTGAATCTTTAATTGAGAATTGACAATGGTTCTGCACCTTCATTGAATCAAATCAGCCCAGTCCTTGGAGCCTTTGATATCTGCCTCTCATACAGGCCCATTCAAGGCCCATATCAAAACCCTAATTCCCCCTTATATAAGTTTTCCTTCTCCCCTGTTAGAAGCCGACTGGAATAAGAAAAACTGAACAGGATTTTATTTCCTCGTTTGGGTTTTTCTTCCAGCGCCGCCCCTACAAGCTCGGCGAAGCCCGACGCCGTGTTCTTCCTGCTCGACGAAGCCCGACGTCGCTAGTTTCTCCTTCCCCTACTGTGTTGCTGGCGCCTGGGCCCTCTTAGGTCACCGACGACCCTTCCCGAAGCCGTCGCACCTTCAATTGCTGGATCTTCCCGACCCCGTCAGCTCTCGCTCGCCGGCCTGCGTCGTCGGCTCCAGAACCTCACCAAGCCCCGACGTATACGCCTTCAGCCTCTGACGACTTCTCCGTCCCCGTTCCCGGTAACTCCAGTGGCCTCCGACTTTCTCTCCCCAGCAAAGCTCCAGCACCTCCGACTTCCTTCCCGAGCTCCACTTCCGTAGCGTCTCCAACCAGCCACTTGCTTTCCGGCCACCTCCAGTCAGCAGCAACCACATTCCCTACCGATAGTGCCACTCACCCTCCATGGTATACCTCTCCATTCCTCCAACTCTCAACCCATAGTTTGATTATATGCTTAAATCTTCAAAATGAATAGTTATTATTATGAGCTTGCCCAAGCTGTTTTCACCTCCTGATTACCGTTATTTTCCATTGCTGTGTATCTCCGATTTTGTATTTCGTGCCTGTGGAATCATGTTTCGTTACGCTATTACGTTTGTGCGGTTGCCTTGCGTTCGCGAGCGACACTTAGGGTCATTTTATCGGTTTAAAATAGCCCGCGAATGTTTCGCGCGCCACAAATATTTTAAATAGGTCGCAATTATTATTTTCAAAACTACAGCCCTAGGTTTAGGATCACATCAGGACAGCTGTGCATAAGAGACCACATCCCGAAGAGGATGTTGTGTGCATGAACGAACATCTTTCCGAAGAGCAATCAGAAGCTCAAGGTTTATCCTGTCTACTGTATCAGTTCCATCCAAAGGAGAGACTACTGTCCCAGGAGCTGTTGGCAGCGGATCGTAGAAGAATCAGAGACAGTAGGAGAATCAGAAATAGAAGGAGAAGAAGGAAGTGCAGACTCTGGAAGAGGTGCCGACACAAGGGGAAAAGAACCAGAATCATCAGAAGAAGGGAGAATAGAGGAAGGAGAAATGAATGGAGCATCCTCAAAAAAAGTGACATCTGCAGAAACATTATGTCTCTGGAGAACAGGATTATAACACCTATATCCTTTCTGCATCGGACAATAACCCAGAAAGATGCACTTAACAGAACGAGGAGACAGTTTGTCCCGACCAAAAGAAGGAGAGTGGACAAACGTTGTGCATCCAAAGATACGAGGAGGTAAAAAAAACAGAGTCGCATCAGGATACAGGACAGAAAAGGACGTCTTGTCATTGAGAACCGAAGACAGAACTCGATTAATGAGAAAACAAGAGAGAAAAACAACATGACTCCAATAAGACTTAGGAACATGCATATGAGTAAGGATAGTACGAGCCACATCCAGAAGATGACGATTCTTACGTTCAGCAACGTCATTCTGTTGAGACGTGTAAGGACAAGTAGTTTGATGGACAATGTCATGCTGCAGACAAAATGACGTGAATTGATAACTAAGATATTCCTAAGTATTATTAGTACGAAAAATTTTAATAGGGGTATCAAACTGTGTACGAATTTCATTATAAAATGCAGTAAAAATAGAAAAAAAAAAATCAGAGCGTTCGTGTAACAAATATAACCAAGTATACCGAGAGAAGTCATCAATAAATGTAACAAAATACAAGCTATCCCTAGCAACAGTCTGAAGGGGAGCAAGATCCCATATATCCGAATGAACAAGTTCAAAAGGACGAGAAGAACTATGCCCATGCTTAGCAGGAAAAATAGACCTGTGATGTTTGCCAAATTGACAAACCTCACAATTGAGAGAAGATTTGCCCCGAGGTAAATCAGACAAAAGCTGATAAAGAATCCGAGGAGGAGGATGTCCAAGCCGAAGATGCCACTGAAGTAAAGAAGAGGAGACAGAAAAAGCAGAAGAAGTATCAAGGTAGAACAAGCCGCCGCTTTCAGTCCCAGTAGCTATCGTCTCCTTGAATTGGAGAATATGAAAAACACAAGTAGATGTTGTAAAAATAGCTTCACAATTCAACTGTTTGCAAAGAGCAGTGACAGAAAGAAAATTGCACGGAAATTTCGGGACATAAAGAGTGTCCTGAAGCAGAAGAGAATGACTAACATGCACCGTGCCAAACCCACAAACCGGAGTTGGAGAATCATCAACAATATGAAATGGGTGGAACCGATTACTCTTGTCAAGATAAGAGAAAAGACGAAAATTTCCAGTCATATGATTAGTAGCACCAGAATCAATGAGCCACCCTTAGTTGTCAAGGCGCGCTCCTAGGCGCCGGGCGCAGCCCGCCGCACCTCAGAACGGCCCAGGCGGGCGATGTGCCCCAGACGCTCCTCAGGCGCGCCCAAGCACGCGCCTTAAAGGCTCCCTGGTGCGCCCGGGCCTTTCAAGGTATTTTTTTTAAAAAAAAAATTTATATGAGCAAAAACATGATCTTAGATGCACCCGAGGCACCCCTAGGCGCACTTGGGCGTCCAATTCGCTGAAAGTGAGCGAATTGGGTGCCCAATTCGCTCAATTTCAGCGAATTGGACGCGCCCATTTCGCTCAATTTCCTTTTCCCCCATTTTGCGCCTCACGTGCCTCAGACGCGCGCGTGCGCCTTGCGCCTAGGCTCCTGGAGACCTTTGCGCCTCGGTGCGCCTTGTGCCTTTGATAACTTAGGAGCCACCGACCCGTAGTAGCCAACTGAGCAGCACCAGAAGTAGCAAGAGAAGTAGACTTCTTGGAGGAATCAGCAGAAGCAGGACGAAGGTGAGGATGTTTGGCCCAACAACGATCAACCAAGTGACCAACTTTGCCACAATGAGAACAAAGAAACTTAGAGTAACCACGACCACCAGTATGGCTACCTCGACCCCCAAAGTTGTCTTGACGAGGATGAGGAACAATATCAGGAGATGGAGATGGAAGCAAATGACACTGAAGAAGAGTTGTAATAGCGGAAATGCGAGCAACAGTAACATCCAAAGTAGGAGTATCCGCCTATCCAAGAATTTGTTGTCGAATCATATCATACGAGTCAGGTAGGCGAAGTAAGTAGCAGACAACAAGAAGCTCCTGAAAGTATTTATGTTGCTCAGCGAGATCAGCAGAAAAAGGTCGATGCTGAAGAAGTTCAACACCAAGAGTTTGAACCTCCAGATAAGCAGCAGCAGGAGTCATGACGAGTCGAGCAAAAAGATCCGCATATAAAGTATAAATGCACGAAGTTTGTACTCCCTTGGAGTACAAAGCTGCAAGATGATTCCAAGCAGCCTTGACAGTCTGATCATGTCGAATGACATGAAGACACTCCTCAAACAAACTATTGGCCAATCAAGTACGAACCAAAGCATCAGTAGCATCCCAATCATCAAAAGAAGCAGAGCCAAATGGAGGGGGATCATCAGTCAAATGATGACGCTTACGTTGAGAGCGCAACCAAAAAATAAAAGACACTCCAATCAGGGTAATTTAGACCTGTAAGCTTGGAAGCGGTGCCCAAATTACCAGAGGTAGAAGTAGAAGAAAGAGAGAGAGGAACAAACAAAGTGGAAGAAGAAGATGGAGTGTCCATAGAAAACAACAACAAACCGCACAGTTTAACCGAACAAACTGCGAGAACAAGAGAAAAAGAGAGAGACCGCGCGAGTAGAGATAACAACCCGCGCGAGAAGAAAACCAACCCGCAGGAGCACAGGAGAAAGAAAACGCGCGAACACCAGCGAAGACACACAAACAGAAAAGAAAGCAAAGGGAGGGCAGGGCGGGAAGAAGCCGCGCAGACAGAAGAAAACCGGAAGCGGTTAGAAAAGCAAACCGCGAGCAAATTGGAGCAAAAAACCGATTAGCTTTAATACCAAGTAAAAGAGCTAAATAAAGAAAAGTTTTATTGCTCCAAAAAGATAAACAATACATAGGTATGCCCCCTTATTTATAGAAAAAGGGGGAGATGAGAGAATACAACAAGTGATGTGCGACTAAATACAAGCCGCGCGAGCTAAGCGGTTTGACTTTGTCAAACCGCCAAACTATACAACATATACAACCTCCTGAGAAGCCTCTGAACACCTGCTGTGGCTAACCTCCTGACCGCTGCTGCGACTAACCATCAGACCGCTATTGCGGCTAACCAACAGACCGCTGTTGCGGCTAACCTCCAGACCGCAGCTGTGGCTAACAACCATACCGCTGTTGCAGCTAACCTCCAGACCGCTGCTGCGGCTAACCTCCAGACTGCTGCTGCGGCTAACCTCCAGACTGCTGCTGCGGCTAACCTCCAGACCGTTGCTGCAACTAATGACCAGACCGCTGCTGCGGCTAACAATCAGACCGCAACTGCGGCTAACCTTCTGGCCGTTGCTGCGGATAACCACCAGGCCGCAACTGCGGATAACCACCAGACCGCAGTGCGGGTAGCCACCAGGCCACTGCTGCGGATAGTCATCAGGCCACTGCTTCGGATAGCCACTAAGCTGTTGTTGCGGATAGCCACCAAACCGCAGTGCGGATAGCCACCAGACCGCAGTGCGGATAGCACCAGGACGCTGGCCCAAACCGCCAGACCAACCTAACAATCAGACCGCTGCTACTAGAAAGGCTAGCTGCCCGGTCTCAGGTTCCAACACATAATTTTATTCTTCCACTATAGGGGGTATATATAGCAGAACCACATACATCTAAAGTTAACCCGTAATGTGGGACAAAACCCACTCACACATAAATACCAATTTAAAAAACATAAACACGTCAATACTCTTTATATTGTTAAATGTGTATAAGATGTGTGGAAGATGGTATAATTTATTTTACTCTAATTTTTTAATATTTACCTTTATTTATTTTGTGAGAATTAAGTATGCGGAGGCCTATTTTCTTACCTGTCAAAGTAGTTATGGTTATGAGATCAAGACAACACCATTTCTGAGAGCCGTGAGATTTTTTATGCATTAATGTGTGTAGCTCATGGAAGTTTAAGGTGTTGTATTTAAGCATGTACTACAAAAACTAGACTTTTTATGAATTGAGCATGTTTATAACAATGTTGGACGTTTTATACATTAAAATCTATGCTTCTGATACCATTATTATATAAATAGCAGCTTGATTGTATGGTTTGCTATATTTTAACGTCTTCTAGAATTTTTTTTCATTATAGCTCATGAATTAATATATGTATTGAACTATTTATACTTCTTCAGACACCACAATCTTGTGGTTTTTAACTTGTTGTGCATACACGCTTGGTGGTAAAAGTACTTTATTTTAACATCTTCTACTAAGCTGCAGTTCATAATAATATTTCTTAATTGAATTTCTTTTTGTATTCCCACCAGAGTGACCATCACTCCCAGCACGTTTTGGAGAACTTGATATCTGTGCTTGTCCCTTGTTGGTTAGCTAAAACAAACAGCCTTGGAAAACTGTTCGAGGTTTTTGAACTTTACTAATTTTATTTGTTTTCTATTCTTGGAAATATGGATAACTTCTAATTATGCTCAATACAGATTTTTATAAAAGGTTTGCCTGCTATTTCCGAGCACCGGAAGATGACTATTATGGTGTATCTTCTCAGGTGATTGTGAATTTTTTATATGTCGCGCAATTTGTTTCTTTTACATAAAGTTTATTCCGCTAAATTTTTTTCCAGGACGTTCGGAGAGAAGGATAACTTGGGCATACTATACTATCATCTTTTCCGTTCATTGACATTACGCCTTAAAGAGTCCTCTTTTTTTTCTGAAATTGTTTTTTGTCAACTATTGTCAACATCATCCACGGTTCATAAAGAGTGGGAATATACATTTGCATTGCAGCTTTGTAATCAGTATTCTAGCAAAATTTGGCTTCCTTCTTTGTTAAAGCTGTTGAAAGAGGTTGAAATTAGCAGCAAAGGGCAAGAATATTTCCTTGAGCTATTTCTGGCCTTACAATTCATCTTTGCAAAATTAAGAGATACTGAGTTTGTTTTCGAGCTTGAATCCGGGCGAGATGCAAGTTATGGTCAGGTATAACTTTAATTTTTTTTGCATCAAATTCATCATATTATTGAGCTTTTCTTGAGATAAATCTGTATTCACATATTTATCAGTTGAGAAAATTCAATTTTTACCTTTAAAATGTGTTTTTAACCTATTTTGACGCCACAAATTTGATTTATAACAGTCATAAAAGAGTTAATCAAATTGTTAATAGGTTCATTGTATTAATTTTTGGAATTTTATTTCTTGCCCTCTACTTATTTTAGTCCGTTTATGACAAACACGTTTTTCATGAATAGGGAAGAACAATTAATTATTGTATGACTTGCAAAATAAGTCACAAATTGATTATTTTATGACTTGCAAAATAGATAAAATGATTTGTAAAGATGACAAAGTCATACAATGAGAAAGTTTGACAATACAACATAGGTTAGTTGTGTTGGACGTGCAAATTAAATATAACAAATTTAAGACAATGACAAAAGTATTTCCAAAAGCTCGACGATGGAACTTTAAGATGGAAAAACAAGTTGGTTTCAAGACGGCAGTTATGAACCAACTAGTTGATTACTCTTATGTTGATCCTAGTGTCTCATGAAAAGTTATGTCTTCACATTTAAGGATAAGTGGAAAAAGCGTACTTTAAGAATCAATAGATTGAGCGCCCCAAATAAAGAATCTTGATGGTGGAAAGAGAAAGTACAAGACAAAGTGTAGGCAAAGAGGGTCAGCTATAAAACACTCTACGCTTGTAAGAGTGATGAAGACTTGACAAAGTATATATTCGCTAAGAAGGAAGCTAAACATGCAGTAAGTAAAGCAAGAAGTCACGCATATGAAGTATTTTATAAACGACTAGATTCCAAAGATGAAGAACATGACATGTATAAAATTGCTCGAGGTAGAGAGAGGAAGACAAGAGATTTAAGTCATTTATATGCATACATGATGAAACAGATATAGTTTTGACGAATGATGTGTCTATTAAAGAGCGATGAAAAATATACTTTTATCAACTTTATAATGAAACAAAAACAATGAACTGAACTTGAAAGAGTTAAATAAATCTGAGAAGTATATGAACATAATGTTAATATCAGAGGTAAATGATATACTCTAAAGAAGATGAAAAATGGAAAGGTGGTTGAGCTAGACGATATGCCCATAGAAGTATGAAAATCTCTAAGGAAAGAAGAAATTTTGTGGCTTATATGTTTTTTTAATAAGACACCGAAGTCAAAAAGGATGACATACCAATTATGAGAAAGTATATTGATACATTTGTATAAGAACAAAAGAAATATACAAAATTGTGTTAATTACATGTGAATTAAATCAATGAGTCATACCTTAAAACTATGAGAACGAGTAATAGAAAGAAGAGTAGGACGAGAGATTAGTATCTTGGAGAATCAATTTGGATTCATGTCAGGGTGGTCGACCATATATGTTATAGATCTCTTGAAGAGACTCATTGACAACTATCTAGAAAGAAAACAAGATTTGTCTATGATGTTTTTCGATCTTGAGAAGGCTTATGATAGAGTTCCAAGCGAGATCTTATGAAAAGTTTTAGAAAAGAAAGGTGTAAATATATTATACTTTGACATAATCAAAGATATGTATACAAATTCAGTGACGAGGGTGAGGACATTTGAATGATTTACACATGAATTCCCTTTCAATGTTTGCTTACATCAAGGTTGAGCTTTAAGCCATTATCTCTTTAGCTTTATCTTAGATGAGCTCACCGTACATATCCAATAAGCAATGCCTTAGTGTTTATTGTTTTTTGATGATATCGTTTTGGTCGACGAGACGCGCGAGGGTGTAAACATGAAACTTGAATCTTGGCGAGACACTTTAGAAAAGAAGGGTTTTAGGTTGAGCATGACAAAGACGGAGTATATAGAGCTTAAATTTAGCAGTGCAAGAAGGACATATGACTTCGTTATTAAGTTGGGTGATCAAGATATTTCCTATAGTGAATCCTTTAAATATCTTGGATTGATAGTTCAAAATGATGGAGGTGTTGATAAAGATGTGATACATAAAATCCAATCAAGTTGGTTGAAGTGGAGAGGCGCGTCAGAGATCTTATGTGATCGTAAAGTACCATTAAAACTTAAAGGCAAGTTTTGTCGTACTGCAATTAGACCTGTGATGCTCTATGGTTTTAAGTGTTGGGCAGTGAATTGTGTACATGAGCTAAAAAGGGTGTTGCGGAGATGAGAATGCTTAGGTGGATGTGTGGACACACGATGCTGGATAAAATTTTGAATGAATGTATTAGGGATAAGACAAGAGTGGAACCAATTGTAGAGAAGATGCGAAAAGCTCGACTAAGATGATTTAGACATGCATAAAGGGGACCATTAGAGGTGCCTGTTAGGCGTTGTGAGACTTTAATCACTAGGCATATAAGCATATTAAACCGGGGAGGGGTAGACCAATAAAAACCTGGAATGAAGCTCTAAGGATACTTAGGCATTAGTGAGATTTTGACTAGAGATAGGGCATAACAACAAAGTATTCATATATTTGACCCCACTATAGTGGGATAAATGTTTGAGTGTTGTTGTTGTTGCTGTGTTGTGTTACATGTCGTAGATTGAGAGCGAGTGTTCCGGCGAGAGGGAGGAGGATCCTCCAGTTTGACGGGTTCGGCGGGGGAGCAGTGGCGTGTGGCTGGTGGGTCTGGAGGGCGGCTGCGGACTGGGTTCGGGAACTGGGGTGAGAAGAGAGAGGAGATAAATCGGGATGAGAGAGAGAGAGAGGATGGGAAAAGTAAGAATTTCTTCTTGCTTACTTTGTCCGGTACCCCCACATGGGTATAAATAGAGAGAGTCACACCAAAAATAAAAACATGAAAAACAAAAGGTTGCATGCCACCCACTTGAGCTTAAACGCGTGGGATCAAACTATTTGGCAAATTTAACGAGATAAAAGATACGGGGAAAAATAGAGATTGCGCGCTTGTTTCAGTGCCGATGTTGCGTCGTTGGTAGGTGTGCTCCTAATGCGGATCTGGTGTCACGCTTGCTACCGGTGCTAGTGTCTCCGCTAATGGTTCCGTAACATCTCCTTTCTCATCGGAAGACAGCTTGTCCTCAAGGTGAGAGGGGATGACCACGATCGGTGATGATGGTGGCTCGTCGTAGAACCTCTTGAGTTGAGATACGTGGAAAACATCATGAATGCGTGCCTCTGGTGGTAGGTGGAGCTGGTAGGCGACCTCGCCAATGCTTTGGGCGATGTGGAATGGGCCGTAAAACCGGGGTCCCAACTTGTTGGAGGATGCGGGCGGCCCGAGTGTGGCCTGGCGGTAGGGGCGGCGCTTGAGCCATACCCATTCGTTGACTGCGAAGGAGACATCTCGATGGTCGCGACTGTATGCGGTCTCCATGTGGTGTTGGGCTTGGAGGAGGTGGTCGTGAGCAGTGGCTAGAAGTCGGTCCTGATCAAGAAGCTCTTGTTCCACCGGAGCTAGTGTGGCGAGATCGTGTCCGTATGTGACCACTTGGGTGGGTCGCGACCATAACTCAAGCAGAACGGTGTAGTCTGGCGAGCCGAATGAAGAGGTATTGTAACAGTATTCAATCCATGGTAGCCATTTTACCCAATCCTTGGGGGTGCTTGCCCGTTAAACAACGTAGGTACATTTTCACAGTGCGGTTGACGACCTCCGTTTGTCCATCCGATTGGGGGTGATATGCAGAGGAGAATGCCAATTTTGTCCCGCTCAAGGAGAACAACTCTTTCCAAATATGACCGTTGAAGACCTTGTCGCGATCAGACACTATGCTTTCTGGTAGGCCATGCAAGCGGAAGACGTCGGTCAAGAAGAGATTGGCCACACGTTCCACGATTAGGGGTCGAGCTAGGGGAATAAAATGCGCCCCCTTTGAAAATCTGCCCACCACCACCATCAACACGGGCTTGCCTTTGCTGCGTGGAAGTCCTTGCACAAAGTCCATAGAAATGTCGGCCCAGATTTGAGTTGGGACTGGTAATGGTTGAAGGAGCCCGACAGGTAGTAGGTTAGCTGTTTTTTGTTGTTGACAAACGATGCAAGTGGCGATAAAATCCTGGACTTGACGGCGGAGGCCTTTCCAATAAAATTCGGCGTGGATGCGGTGGGGAGTCTTGTGGATGCCTTCATGAGCACGGTTGTGAGTATTCGCCAAAATGGAGGGAATGTGGGGGGAAGTGGGCGGCAGATAGACCTGGTTCTGATAGAAAATAAGGTCGTTATGAGCTGTCCACATTGGCGGTAAGAGACCGTCGTGGGCCCGTTCGAGTACATCGGTGAGGGAGGGGGAGAAGAGAGGGAAATTGGGATGTGAGAGAGAAGATGTGAAAAACAGAAATTTCTTCTTGCTTACTGTCTGGTACCCCCACATGGGTATAAATAGAGTCACATCAAAAATAAAAACATGAAAAATAAAAGGTTGCATGTCCCTCACTTGGACTTAAACACGTGGGATCAAACTACGCGGCAACTACGCGGCAAATTTAACGAGATAAAACATACGGGGAATAATAGAGATCACGCGCTTGTCCCCGTGCCGGTGTTGCGTCGTTGGTAGGTGCGCTCCCAATGCGGTTCCGGTGTCGCGCCTGCTACCGATGTCGGTGTCTCCGCTAATGGTTCAGTAACATGTTGTACTTTCTTTAATCCAAACTAAGGCCTGGTGTTTGCTTTGGAGTTAGAATAGGGAAGGGGAAATAGTTCACTTTATTGTTCATTTGCCTATGTAATTAAATCCTAGATAACAGATGAATTTAACGATCAAGTTTAAATTTAACTTTTCTTCATTTCAAACTGCCGATCATTTTCTTATAATGAATAGAAATAATGTGCATTAACTTGAATTCATGAGCTAGAGAACAATTTGTTGCATCATTTATTCCTATATGCAATACAATTCAAATCACAAGTGCAAATGTTTTGGCGGGGGGGGGGGGGGGGGGGGGGTGAAAGTAAACTGGGATATATTTAAAAAAAAACCCCACTATTATGTGACTCCTACGTTGTAACTTCTATGTTAATATTTGCCACTCCAACAAAAATTGCTTTCAATTGAATTATTTTGGCAGGCTACACTTGGGGCACTTATGGAGCAAGTTGTGTTGCACTTGCAACTTATCGGTGTTAGGTGCAAACAACTTGGCTTTTCCAGTAAAGTTATGAAAGAAGTAAAGAAGTACATCCACCAAATTCTCAAAACCCTAACAACATGGATGAAACCGGATATTTTTTTTAGAAGCATTGGCCAATTGCTGGACGGTGATGATGAGAATATAATAGCAAAGGTAATCTCTATGGAACTGTATGATCCATTCTTAACCTCTTTCCTTTTATGTTTTCCTTCATTTTTGTGTTTTAAAATTGAATCATTTAATGGGATCTTGCCCTTAAATAAGCATAATTATGGGGACCTCCCGTCTATCTTTAAAAATTTCTAAAACCTTTCCTCTAAGTTTATATTGTTAACATACATTTTCCAAAAAAAACATGGAGTTGTCTTCTGAAACCTTTCCTCTAAGTTTATATTGTTAACATACATTTCCAAAAAAAACATGAAGTTATCTTCTGTGCTTTTGTACATGTATGCTAACAAAATACACGTAGAGGGAAGGGTTTGGTAATTTTGTGGCAGGGAGGCGCCTGCAATTATACAAAGTTGGAGGGGAATTTTTAGTAACTGTTCATTTTAAATTTTATTCGTAATCTTACAAACGTGAACACATGATTTTTCACATAATCTGACTTTATCTCTGTGCAGACGCTTGGTTTGTTATGTGAATCGGTTAAAGATCATGCATCTGGTCAAAATGACAGGAAGAGAGCCAAAAGAATGAAGACAGGTTCTGTTTTCTTACTAAAAATTACTGGTGATGTTGTGCCATCTTTCATTGAGCTATGTTCTAAAATTAATGAGCTAATCTCAAGCTCTTCAAGACACATTCGGGTGAAACTGGCTGCAGTTTCTTCAATCGAAACTCTGGCTAAAGAATTGCCTTGTGATGACCCAGTTTTTGCTTCGTGCCTTCAATTTGTTGTAGTGGAAAGTGGTTCTTCTGATTTTGCTCTTTCTTCCGCTTCTATTCGTACTATGTCTGCCTTGATTGGAGTCCTCGGCCCTCAAGCTCTAAATCAACTTCCTAGTATTATGACACGTCTTTCTGAAAAAGTTCATCAAGTTTCCAAATGTCCTCACAGAAAGTCTAAAGAGAGTACACATGAACTTGAAGGTTTTAAGGTGCCTCTTTTGTTGTGTACTCTTTCTGCATTAGAGACAGTTATAACAAATCTTGGTGGATTTCTGAATCCGTATCTTGATGACATCTTAGATATTGTCATACTTCATCCTGAATATGTTTCGGATGTACAGGCAAAGATAAAAACAAGAGCTTCTGCTGTGCGGAAACTTCTGACTCAGAAAGTTCCGGTGTGTGCTCAGTGTACTTATATATTTCATCTTTTATGTTTAAATGTAAGTATATCTAACTGCAAATTTTTCCTTCGTAGGTTCGCCTTATTCTTCCAGCTTTACTTACATTGAAGAAAACAGCTCTTCGATGTGGAGATTACAGCTTCTCTGTGGTTTTTGAAATGCTGCAAAACTTGATTGGTGTAATGGATAGGTCATCTATCAACTCTTTTCATGTGAATATATATGAGAATTGCTTAGATTCACTTGATATTCGCCGTCAAGGCACAGAGTCAGTCAAAGACATGAACTTTGTTGAGCAGAGTATTCTCCAGGCCATGGTTGTTTTGACAATGAAACAAACTGAGACTATGTTTAAGCCTTTGTTCTTTCAGAGTCTTGAATGGGCAGAATCAGAGATTGAAGATCAGTCAACTAAATGCATAAGCATAGACCGATATATTTCCTTTTACGGATTGGTGAATAAACTTATTCTGCAGCACAGGTAAGTCATATATGTCCTTAGCTTTAGTTGAGTAGACAAGATGTTGAAACAGTTTTGTGCCTACTTTTGTGTAAAATTCTTGTAGATTTTTAGTCAAGGTTTATTAACTTTGTTCGACTTTTTTGTTAATTAGTTGCCTTTCATTTCTATAAAGGTTACCTTATACTGGTGTTCTTGAAATTTGTTGACACTGTAGTCCTAAATGAAGCAGCGGTAGTAACCCGTGAGGTCAAGAAATCTGTGGAGGTCGTGCGATGTTTGTGTTGTAGGCCAAGCGGACGCCTTAGATTTTCTCTGGATTAGCCGAGACATCCTGTGCATGCACCACGCGTCCCAACTAAGTCACGTTACTCGTGTCGAAAGAGCACTTCGTGAACTTGTGAACTAGGCGATGACAGTGAATCAACTAGAGTACTATGTTAATGTGCTTTAAATGCTCGGCCCAAGATTTATTATACACTAAATTGTCATAAAAAACACAAGCACGGACTTTCAAGGAAGAGGTTAGAATACATCATTTCTCAAGGCTTGGACAGTGAAGGGGCATTCATGAGCCCGAATGACATAATTAAGAATTCGAAGTGGCCGGGATGGGGCCTGGACTTTTTTTTTTGTTGGATCTACTGGCGGCCTTAGGGGGAGGGGGTGAATATGGGTTTTAAGAAATTTCAATTTTACTTTAAAATCTTTGAATAAAAATATTTTTCCAAAATATTTTGGTGAATAGAAATTGAAATCAATTTGATAAAAAGAGAAGTATGATTATATTTCATAAATAAATTGATTACAAAGGTTGATTTCTATGACGCTATAAATTAAAGCGGTGAGTGTAATAATCCTTTTGTTTTCTATACTGACTTTTCTCCCTAAGGGCTGGTTGACCCTCGCCTATCTGTCCTTAGATAGGCCTCAAGCCACCCCCTAGATTTAATCCCTAGATGTAGTCTCCAACACCCGCGGCTAATTTTCTGCTCTAAACGTACTCCCTAGATCTAGTGGTCAACTTCCGCAACAAATTTCTCCCTAAGCCGCGCACGTCCTAAACGCCAACACACGCGGCGAATTTAACTACAAAACGCGGTTACATAAGAAAAAAGAAGATACAAGATAAGAAATATGATTTCTGAATAAAAACTCCTATGAAGAACTCTAAAGGTGAAGTTGAAGGCACGAGAGAAATCGTCGTTGGTTATGCGTTCGTACTTTACGTAGAATGACCGTTGATGCACTTCTCCTTCAAGTTATCCTTTTGATCTTTGTGTTTTCCCAAAGGAGATCTCTGGAATAAAGAGACGAGGCTCTGGAAATAATTTGGAGTGTTGGTGTTCTCGTCGTTATATTCGATGATTCGAAATGAGCGAATCTGGCCTTTAAATAGAGTCTGCGATCTACCGCCGACGATAAGTCCTACCGCCACGGTATCCTTTAAGGAAAATATTAGCATGCAGATCAACCATACATGGTAGACGTATTTCTTCATTTTTGGCATTCTTCATTTTAGAGAACACCTGCCACGCCGCTGGATATGCTAGTACGCCGTGCTATCTTCTTAATATATTTGCCTCTTTGCTCCCGCCAGTGTTTTCATTTGAAATGAATTTTGGTGCTCGTCCACAAATTGAACGCTAACTTTGGCGGTAGGTGCTACCATGCCTCGATATGATTCATAGATAGGAATGTTATCCAAAGCGTCGGTCCGTTCAATTTAATTGCTTCAGTTTGTCATACCTATTATACCTAAACACTATAAACACACAACAAATTTTATCAAATACATAATAAGATTTGTTATATTCAAACCAAAGAGATGCGGAATGCATGTTCCAAGAGTCTTCTCCACATCGTCGGCCATCACGCGGACTTGATGATAGCCCAACTACATGTCCAACTTGGAGAAGAAGCGGGCTCCATGCAGCTCATCCAGAAGTTCCTCGACCACTAGGATAAAAAATTTATCTTTGATTATTTTTTATTAAGCTCCATGTAATCCATGCAAAATCGCTACATGTCATCTTTTTGTGCACCAAAAGGACCAATGAAAAGACGCTACAACGAATGATCCTTTGCTGAAGCATAGTGATGCACTGACACTCAATCTCATCCTTCTAGAGGAAGGGATAACGATATGGTCGGACGACCATGGGTGTCGTGCCCGACAGAAGAGATACGGTGGTCTTGGTTGCGGATCAAGGGAAGTTTAGCTGGTGGTGTAAATGCGTTGCCAAAATTCTGAAGGAGCTGTTAGATGTCGGGAGAATTGTCTCTCGGGGCCAAGTTAGTAGCCACATGGAGTCTCCCTATACCAGGAATGAAGAGATCCATGTCATCGGGGAGTGGTCGTGCCACTTGATCAGTTGAGAGCCATGGCCGACACATCATGATGCGGTCCAAATCCTACACCAGGGTTCCCATAGTCCGCAGCTAGCGAACGCCAAACACCACCTTTAACCCTTGAAGGTCCACGACGAGGAGGTCGATGTGGGTGTGATGGCCCTCCACAACAGTAGGGATCCGATGACAAATTCCCAGACACCATTTGGTAGTCGTTGGTCGTAGACACATGAACATTACTACGAGCTGTGACAGGAAGGTGTAGGCGTGTGGCAGCGGTCTGGCTAATGAAGTTGTGAGTTATGACAGAGTCCATGTGTGCAAGGAAGTTTTTTCCCCCGAGGGTAACATACATCTGAATCTTATGACCCTCCCGAGACCCGAAAATGGCGTGTAGGTAAATTTCTGGAACCCCTGTGTCTGCATCATCATCATCATTGAAAGGGTTGTCCACTTCCACCTATAAAATACGTTTGCATTGGTGGCCCAGCCCTAAGGGATCGTCACAATTGAAACAATGGCTTTTGGAGCAGCGTTCAGCCATCTCAGAGATGGAGGCGACGACGAATGGGAGGGAGGCTCAAATCACCCCCCTTAGAAAAGTCGGTGGATGCCTTCCTTATGGTGTTGCTTCCTCTGAACGGTCCCGTCGTATCCCTGTGCCCGCCCTGGGTCCGGTCTAAGAGTAGACGCTTCTCATAGACCCACACGAGACTCATCGTTGTTGTTAGATCTGGAATGGCTTGGACCTCCACATCGAGATAGAGGCGCTAGCGACGGCTTACAATAAAGATGGGGACCTGTTGGGCGGGGCTCACCACCCGCGGTTTTAGGGCTGGGTTGTGCAAAGCGTTGTACGTCCGGGGAGCATCATTGGAGGAGACGGACACCACATGCAATAGTGACTGAATGGATTTGATCCGCTAACAGGGGGATGCCACCATCAAATGGAACATTTCCATCAGCCGTGTCATTGTCATGCCTCCTTTTTTCGTTGGTACACACTGCTGCGGGGGTGGGCGAAGCTGAGGCAAGAGGCCGGAATTGCAAGCGGCGAAGGCGTTGGGAACGGACATGAGAGACTCAACCCTAGGTGTGTCGCGCAGTCAAGGTTGTCAGGATCGAGATCCTAGATGAGATTGTTTCGAGGTAGGATTGGATTTGATAATAGGGTTGGATCGAGGATCGCTTTACAAAGTCAGGATCGATTTACAAAATCTGGATCGTATGATCGTAAGATCCTATGATCTGAATCACGATCCTGACAACCTTGCGCAGTTGGTTTGCAAAGCATGGGACAACCAACTGGTGGCATAGGGGAAAAGATTTTGTCGGTGTCGTCGTCGGCGAGGAGTCGCTCTGATACCAAGTTGTTGTGTGCCCCAACATGAGATCAGGTGTTAGGGTGGAGAAGGGAGAAGCCCCGCAAGGGATTTGATTCCCCTTTCTTGGATCCCAGTGGAGATATGGTGGCAGAGAAGCTTGATCAAGGAGAAGGGAGGTGGTCTGCGCTAGGGAGGGTTGCGTGCAGGAGTCACCGAACCTTTAAAACCTGAGATTGGGGAAAAGAGAGGGAGTCAGGGAGAGAGTTTGCAATGTGGATTAATCAATGCAATGTAAAATACGAATACTCCTTGGTGGACTACGCTCGACGCTGATAGGTTCACACCCAGTGTGAATCCATAACTCCTTGTGTTGCATATTAGGGCTTAGCCAATGCTGACACTATAACAACTTCATCCCAATCACTCTATAGGTTCTTGAGGGTTTCTACCCTATCTGCCACATAACCTGCATGGCCAAGACATTGAGGATATCTTCCGACATGAACGATATGTTGACTGTCATAAAGGTTTCATGGACAAACTGACGTGTTTCCAATACTTTTTTTTTGCAAAATATCATTTTGAAATCTATCATCCGATATTACCTTTATCAACCGATATATTCGTCAATATATCGGTCGATATATCCCGACATTATATCGGCCGATATATCCCGACATTATATCGGCCGATATATCCCGACATTATATCGGCCGACTTATTTCAATTAATTTTATTTAGTGTTTATGGTCTAATCGACAACAATAAACTGAAATTGTTTCGTTGGTAGGTTGCTTTGTGTTCTTTCACAGAATTTTTTCCTCGCGCTCATGTCATTGCCGTCGATTCGGCCTGGCCTTTGGATTTTTGAATTAAGGTTCTTTATCTTCCTCTTGCTTTCTTCCATACAGTACTGTTATTAATTGTATAACATAAAATATTTATACTACTTTGGTAGATTTAAATGTTCAATAAATATTAAATTATTAAGACATTAATATATATAAATTATAAAAGTTATTACATTTATTAATTATTAAAACCCGACATATGAAATATCCCCGATATATCCCCCGACATATTAAAATCGACATGAAAAACCTAAACCGACGTGTCTCCGACATCAGTGTAAATGAAGGTACAACAAGAAGAGTGGCAAGTGCGCAAGAAACCACATCACATGTATTATTTCTCTAAGAATTTTACTAACCATTGTTCACCCTTGGTGGTGAGACTTTTCTCCGGACCGTCGTTGCATGGGGTGCCTTTGTGCACTGGACTGCCCTTTTTATTGTTTACTAAAATGCTCATATGACATTAAATACTAAGTCTTACACACACTCTCACTCGTATCAATACAACTTAACCTTCCATGACCCGTGAAGCTGGGTAGATTTGATGGTCGCATTCCATAGACGCTCAATTCAAGTTCTATTGAACATCCATCAACTCTAACTCCTATACACGAGAGAGCAAATCTAAGTTTGTTGACATTAGGCTAGCCTTCTAGTTTAGGTAAGCATAGACATCAAATTCCCCTTGCAGTATAACGAGTCTTCTGTGTCTAACTAAACCTCTAGCTAAACTATACTGGCATCATTAGCCAGTCATTTCTAGCCATGTTGCAAAGAATGCAAAATGAGATTTATCCACCACATGCTCACATGCACTAATATTTTTGGGCTTCCTACACGATTACCATGCTATTGGCTACACGAAACCTTATGACATCTACAACCAAAAACCCAAGCAGGTGGTAGCATAACACCACACTATTGGTCTCTTTCATCTAAGGATTTTGGGCATCCCTAGGATCAACACTTGTAAGGATTGTTGAGAGAAGTCAAAATTTGTATGTATTGCTTGTGTATGTAAATACAAGGAGGGAATACAATTATATAGGAGATGAGAAAAGAGGAAAAATCCTATACAAGATGTGGGACTAAAGAAGAGAGAATAATACTAGGCCTATTTTGGGCCTTTATACATGGGTTTTTCTAAAACTCCCCCGCAAGCTGGAGCGTACAAATCGTATGCGCCAAGCTTGGACAGGCATTGATAGAAGAGGGTACTTGACAAGGCCTTTGTGAGGACATCCGCAACTTGTTCAGTACCAGGAACATGTCTGAGGTCGATCTTCTTTAGTTGAACCTTTTCCCGGATAAAATGACAGTCGACTTCAATATGTTTAGTTCTCTCGTGAAAGACTGGGTTCTTGGCAATGTGTATAACAGCTTGACTGTCACAGAGGAGAAGAGCCGGTGAAAGAAGCTTTACACCCAGATCGGTGAGAAGGCTTTCAAGCCACGTTAGTTCCGACACCACTGATGCCATCACCCGGTATTCTGCCTCAGCTGATGATCGAGCAACGACCGCTTGTTTCTTGCTCCGCCAGGTAATCAGATGTCCTCCAAAGTACGTGCAGAAGCCACTGGAGGACCTTCGATCATCGAGGGACCCAGCATAGTCAGCATCAGAGTATGCTACCAGAGTAGGAGTGGAAGAAGAGACTTTGTACACCAGTCCTTGTCCAGGAGCCGTTTTGAGGTATCTGAGAATACGTTCAACCGCCTGAAGATGAGAGCTTCTGGGGGAGTGCATATATCGACTGACTATACCAACAGCGAAGGAGATATCTGGTCTGGTTACTGTGAGGTATATCAATTTTTCAACTAGGCGACGGTAATATTCTGGATTGTCCAGTAGGATATCGGAGTCAGAGGCCTGCGCGCATAACTTGTGGTTGATATCCATTGGGGTGTCAATTGGCTTACAGCCTGAGTAACCCGCATCATGAAGAAGGTCAGTACAGTACTTTCGCTGAGAAAGGATCAAACCATCTGGCCGTCTGGCGACTTCTAGGCCCAAGAAGTACCGAAGGGGCCCCAGATCTTTTGTTTGAAAAACGGTGCTCAGATGAAGTTTGACCGCCAGTATTCCATTCGAGTCGTTCCCAGTAATAATGATGTCGTCCACATAGACTAGCAGAAGGACGGTCCCGGTAGATCGGTGGCGAGTGAAGAGCGAGAAGTCGGCGGAGCTTCGAGTAAAACCAATCTCCCGGAGGGCCTTACTGAACTTGTCAAACCATGCCCGGGGAGACTGTTTGAGACCATAAAGAGCCTTTCGAAGATGGCAGACTTGAGACTCCCCCGTGGTCTCAAACCCGGTAGGTTGTTGCATATACACAGTTTCCTGGAGATCACCGTTCAGAAACGCATTTTTGACATCCAGTTGGAGTAAGGGCCACTGGCGATGTACCGCAACAGAGAGGAGAACACGGACTGTATTGAGTTTGGCCACCGGGGAAAAAGTCTCCTCGTAGTCGAGCCCCTGCTGCTGGGTGAAGCCACGAGCCACAAGGCGGGCCTTTAGGCGGTCAATAGTTCCATCAGCAGCATGTTTAATAACAAAGACTCATTTACACCCAACGAGTTTCTGACCGGGAGGAAGAGGGACGAGAGTCCAGGTCTGGTTAGTCTAGAGAGCAACCATTTCCTCCTCCATGGCAGCCCGCCAGCCAGGATGTTGGAGCGCCTCCTGCACAGAATTAGGAACAGAAACCGAGGAAAGAGAAGTAGCAAAAGTGTGAAGATGGGGAGAGAGGCGATGTAGAGAGACGTAATGAGCCAGAGGATGAGCGGTGGATGTCTGTACCTGATCTGCCGGGCGCGGAGTAACCGTGGTTGAGGCGGACTGCAGTGGGGCCATAGAGCAACGGGGGCGACGAGTATAGACCCGGATGATGGGTGGTGCGGGGGGAACAGGAGGTAGAGCTGGTGGAACCGATAGCAGTGGCGTTGTAACGGGGAGAACTGGTCGTGGGATGGATGGAGGTAAAGGAGCCGAAGGGATAGGAGTAGTGAGAGAATCCGAAAAAAATGGTTGAGTCTCGCAGAAGGTGACATCCGCAGAGACAGAGAGCTTCCGAGTGGCAGGAGAATAACAGACATACCCCTTCTGAGTACGGGAATAGCCCACGAATATGTGTTTAGCCGCCCGGGGATCCAATTTGTCCGAGGGCGGGCCCAGATGGTGGACGTAACAAGTGCTACCAAAGATACGGGGCGGAAGAGGGAAAGCCGGAGTCGAGGGAAACAACAGGTTGAACGGAGTAGCATAGTGGAGGACGGAGGAAGGGAGACGGTTGATGAGAAAACAAGCCGTGGAGACCACAAAGTTCCAGTAATGCTTAGGCACATGCATTTGAAGCATGAGGGAGCGAGCCACATCAAGTAAGTGGCGGTTTTTACGTTCGGCAACGCCGTTTTGTTGAGGCGTATAGGCACAAGAGGTTTGGTGGATAATCCCGAACTCAGAGCATAAAGTAGCGAAGTCGTGGCCAGTGTACTCACGAGCATTATCCGTGCGCACAGTTTTGATAGTGGTGTGAAATTGGGTACGAGTTTCAACGACAAAGGCTCGAAAAATGCGAGGAAGCTCGGAGCGATCACGAAGTAAGTACAACCACGTCATGCGAGAATAATCATCAATGAAAGTAATAAAATACCGGAAATCAGAAATACTAGTAATTTTATACGGTCCCCATACATCAGAATGCAATAAATCAAACGGAGCAGAGCTCCGGGTACAATGAGCAGGATAAGATGAACGCGGCTGCTTGCCGAGGATACAAGACTCACACTGAAACGAATGGAGAGAGATATCAGGGAGAGCCCGCTGGAGAACAGGTAGAGGAGCGTGGCCAAGACGGCGATGCCACTCGGTGGAGGAGACGGAGGAGAGGATGGTAGGAGGTGTGTCGAGAAGGTAGAGCCCGTTCCGCAATCCGCCTTTACCAATGGTAGTCCGCGTCCGGCGATCCTGTATGACAAAAGAAGAGGTAGTGAATATAACAGAGCAATCCAGATCAGCAGTAAGACGACCAACAGAAAGTAAATTGAAGGGGGAACTCGGAACATGAAGAGCCGAGCGGAGAGGAAACGACGGGCTGAGAGAGATGTCCGCCGATCCGGAGACGGGAACAAGAGCCCCATTAGCCACGGTGATAGACCGCGGATGAGGAGAGTCCGAGTATGTGGCAGGCCGCTGGGACGTAATGTGATGAGTGGCACCGGAGTCCATGATCCAGGACGGACCGGTGGAGAGACATGTCGTACCTGCTTGGGAGACGAAGGTGGAGGCCAGGGAAGCAGGAGGCGGGTTGAGCAGTCCCTGGAGGTGCTGGAGCTGGAGGCGGACAGCTTCAAGGTACGGAGAGGTAGGAGAGGAGGCATCTGCGGCCACCGAAGCCGTCGATCGAGGAGGATATCCATTCTTGCGGTAGCAGGTCGCTTCAAGGTGTCCGTCCTTGCCGCAGTAGGAACACTTCGGCCGCCCCCTGCCACCACGCCCGCGGCCCCGACAGCCGGAGCGGCCACCACGAGCCGAGGGAGGCGAGGGAAGCAGGGGCAGAGGGGCCTGTTGAAGAAAGGCCGAGGAAGTCGGCGCAGGAGCATCCGGAGGAGGCGTCACGCGGAGGAGCATGGAACAGATCTCAGAAAGGGATGGAACGGTGGAAGACGCCAGAACCTGAGTCTGGATAGTCTGAAGGTGAGGTGGAAGACGGGCCATCATAATAGCAATGCAAACCGTCTCCTTCTGAGCGCGCTGGGCAGCATGATCACTGGTAGAAGGCTGATGCAGTATCCAGGCCTCGACCAGAGTCTTAGCCCGAGCGACAAACGACGTCATGTCCGGGGCGCCACCGGTGTCGAGAGCAACGAGATCAGTGAGGATGTCGTAGAGGTGCTGAAGGCTGTCCTTGCCGGAGTATAGGGAGTGCAGCTCATCCCATATAGACTTGGCCGTCTCGTGATACATGGCCATCTGATACGGCTCACTATCCAAGGAGTTGAGGAGCCAAGTCTGCACACGACCATCGTTGCGGAGCCAATCGTCCGTAGGGGGAACCAGAGGAGCCTGTGTGAGGTAAGGCAGGAGACCCTTGGCCTGGAGAACCCGGCGCACAGAATGCGCCCAAGGGAGAAAATTTTTCTTCCCGGAGAGAGAGATGGTAGTGATGCGTAATTCATCGCGCAGGTCGGTTGGACAAGCCGGGCGGTCTGCGGGCGGACTAGCCGCTGGGCCGGTGGAGTCAACAGAGGAGTCCATAGTCCTGGAAGACAAGCCGCACCGACTTGGAAGGAGGCCGCAGCGATTTGGACGAAGACCGCAGCGACCAGGCAGGAGTCCGCTGGAGAGGCAGGCCGCAGAGAGGGGAGGAGATCGCCGCGACTAGGAACAGGCCGCAGCGACAAACAGCGAGCAGAAAAAAAGCCGGGAGAACACCCGCACGGTCACGATGCGAACACCAGCAGCCAGACAGGCCACGACCATAGCGGGTAAGAGGCAGACCGCACAGTCTGGAGGCCGCGAGAAGGCGGCGAGAAGGCGGCGAGAAGAAAAAGAGACCGCGAGTTACCAAACTCGAGCGGATAGGAGAGAGACCGCGAGTTACCAAACTCGAGCGGATAGGAGAGAGAGAAGCCGCGAGTTGACGAACTCGAGCGGGAGAAGGAAACCGCAAGGAGCAGACGCCGAGCGGATAGGAGGGGAAGCCGCGCGGATAGAACTACAGACCGCGCGAGGTGCACGGGAGGTGGGGTCCACGAGAGAAAGGAGAGAAACTATAAAAAGGGGTGGGAGGAGGAGAGAACCTGGATCCACGGGGAGAGGCAGCGGACTGTCCGTCGAGGCCGCAGTCAGTGAGCGAGAAGCTGCGGAGAGAAAAGGAGGCAGACCGCTGGAGACCGCAAACAATCCGCGAGGAGACCGCGGAGTCCGCCAGAAGGCGGCGGGTAGATGCGGTTTAAAAATTGCACAGGGCGGTTAGATCGTAACCTGGCTCTGATACCATGTTGAGAGAAGTCAAAACTTGTATGTATTGCTTGTGTATGTAAATACAAGGAGGGAATACAATTATATAGGAGATGAGAAGAGAGGAAAAATCCTATACAAGATGTGGGACTAAAGAAGAGAGAATAATACTAGGCCTATTTTGGGCCTTTATACATGGGCTTTTCTAATAAGGATAAATAGAATACGTAGGATCAATTACATGCAATTACATTTTCCTGTAAGGGTATTTTTTGTTGGAGAATAGAAAAGAAATAAGAGTTGTTTTTCATTCATCCACATAGGAGCTTTAAATAGGATTACAACATGACTCAACAACACCGATAGCCGGTGTGGAACTAAACACAAATACACCTAAAGACTCTAATAGACCGACATTGACCCAATAAATCCAACACTCTCCCTCAAGCTGAAGGGGGGACCCTTCAACTTGGACACATCAAATAACGGCAATGGAGGTAGGCGATGCGGGACAAACATCAGACAAGCCACCGGGGGGAATTCCAAACCGGGGAAACAGGTCGGGGACATACTCACGCACGACGCTGACCCACACACGACGCAGGATCCACATACGACGTGGACTCGCTGGAAACCGGTCGACCAACATCACCTACACACACAACATGCGAAGGAGAATGAAAGATGTGGATCAAATCATTAGCGGGGCAATCAGGGATAATCCGTCGGGGATAATCTGTCGAGGATAATCCGCACAAACGGCGGTCCCCCACGAGACAGACCCGCACGACAAAGTCCCATCGACATAACCTGCTGAGATTAAAAAAAACCAACATCAGTCGTGTCCCAACACACGATCAATCAAAAGAAATGTGGGGAGACACATAACAACATAGGACATATTCCTAGAGGCCATGTGGAATGAAAGCGATAAATCGGGAAAGATCATCCGAGTCGCTTCATCCCAACACTCCCTCACGTGGATAACACGTCCATATAAAGCATAACACTAAGACAAGACAAACAACTTAAGTCACAAACACACACAAAACAGTAAATAGCACAGAAACTTCAGCATCAGCGAGATATCAGCACCCTCAGAAGGAGCTGCAGTGGCTGGAGCACAGACACATGAGGGGAAGTCATTGGAAGGCGGCAGAAATCTACTGAGAGAAGCTTGAACACATATCTTGAGCCGTTGTCCAGCTAGCGGAAGGATCGAAGAAGAGCAGTAACCGAAAGCAGTCGCCGTTCATGAGCTGCGTCGAGAAGAAAAGACTGAGAACATAGTGTCAGAATCCATGGTTGGAAGCCACCTGGAGAAGCAGCCAGACTGGATCTGTAGAAGCTGGAAACAGTCGGCCAGTAGAAGCAACCGCCGGATTTGGAAGCAGCAGCTGGACCAACGACAAACCTGAAGAACCACCAAGCAGGGAAGAAGAGGCGGCAAGCCAGATTTGTCAACGGCCGGAGCAGCAAGACCAGGCGGGATCGTTGACGGGAGCGTAGATACTCGACCGGAGAAGACGCGGTTTGTTGCCTACGACTCGCGGCAGAGACGAACCCAAAAATGCCGATCGGGAAATAAAATTAGGGCTTTTTCGAACCTAGATCTGATACCATGCTGGAGAATAGAAAAGAAATTAGAGTTTTTATTCATTCATCTACATTGGAGTTTTAAATAGGATTACAACATGACTCGACAACACCGATGGACGATGTGGAACTAAACACAAATACACCTAAAGATTTTAATAGACCGACATTGGCCCGATAATTCCAACATTATGCCCTCTTGATTGCACCGATCTTGTCATAAGAAACTTTCTCCATTTAGGACTTTAATTTCTTTGAACGAATGGACAGATTACTTGCTGAAGCCAACTTACCTTTGCACTTTTGGGCTGAAGCAGTGAATATTGCTTGTTGTTTTACTTAGGAGTTTAATTCACAAGACTAAGTAAAAAAAACTCCATATGAGCTGGGAGGAAAAGTTCCAAATATATATTATTTTAAAATTTTTGGAAGTAACTGTTACCTATGTTTTGAAAGTCGTGCCTGAGGTGCCGGGTGCATGGGGAGCAAGCACACTTATAAAAATTTGATAGAAAGACAACTGATGGTATTATCCTTATGCCATTAAATCGCCTTATTAAAATAAGTGAAAATGCATTTGATCTAATCCAAATTAATTCAGTAACTCTCTCAATGGTTTTAAGGAAAACAAAATCTCAAATCTTAACTTTCAACAAAGGGGATAGACCATAAATTAAATTGTTTTTTATAGATAATGGACTGTACATAGGTTGCGACACTATGCACAGTGCGCGACAATGATATTTGTGTTTTGATAAATTGCAAGGTCAGTCTTCTTTGTTTATTTGTGTTGTATTTTAGTACATGTATGTCACATCTCGCATTTTCTCCGTATTAAATAATACGTCAGAGTAAGAGAAAATAGGTGCCGTGATGCCACGTCATGCAGGGGACAACTGCAGACAAGTTTCAATGAAATTTAGAGCAAAGTTTCAATGAAATATAAACATGACACACTGAACGAAATATGGCAAAATAAAGAGAAAAGGGAGCAAGAGAGAGAGAGCAAGAACACCACTTGCCTTGGTTCTACTCCAATCGGTCTCCCAATTTACTCCAACTCATGGATCTAGCCAAAAGAATGCGCGGAGGAGCGGAATCTACAAGGATTTGGCCAAAAAAGAGGTTAGGGCCGAAAACCCTAACGAAAAACTTCCACGAAATGAGAAATACTTACCACGATCGTGAAGGTCTCGACGAGAGCTTTTCGGATCTATGCTCGGTTTGCGATTTCGAGCACCGTAGCTCCGACGGCGGCGATCCGAAGCTTCACGATCTAGAACCCTCGCCGTCACTCTCGCTCTCTGGTTCGATCAAAATTTCAGGAAGAAGATGAAGTTTTCTTTTCTATCTAACCTTAAATATAAGAATATATATATATATATTCTTTTGTCTAAACAGAAAAGAGAAACAGACGATTTAAGTGCGGGCGCGCGGAAAACGAAAATAGAGGTTTAGGATGACTTCAAATCGAAAAGTGCCCAACATGAAAGTTGTAGATCTCGTCGAGACGAACAAATTTCATGTTAACCTTTTTTTTTTACGACACCGTTTTGACCCTCAAAAAGGCGCCCAAACGCAAACTGGAACGGACTACTCGGGATGAATAGTATACTACTCGAGAATTAAAACAGGACTACTCAAGATGAATAGGAGACTACTCGAGAAGTAGAAAACAGGCTACTCGAGTACTAAAATTTAGTACTCAAGAACAAGGAAGTAGTACTCGAGAGGTAAGTATGCAGTACTCGAGAGGTAAGCATGCAGTACTCAAGAGGTAAGGAATTCACTCGAGAGGTAAGGAATTCACTCGAGAACTAGGCTGCAGACCACTCGAGAAGAACCCAGATCACTCGAGACAAGTTTGCATAAATGACAATTTTTTTGCAAATATACCTTTTTGATCAAACTTTAGGAATGAATAGTACTTTTCATTTTTGAATAGTACTTTAATATTAAAATAATCATATTTTTATATTTTTGAATAAGTAAATACGAGATCAAAATGGAGGCCCAAACGCGCCGAATTAAACGAAATTCGCACCGTAGGCGAACACTGACGCTACGAATCCAACGGCGAAGACGGAACCAAAATCTGACATGCCGTTCTCGAGATATAAATTTTCAAAGTCTATGGCGATCATAAATTTTACAAACTTCGAAAATTCGCCGAGGCTCGAATATCGCTCGGATCGCGACAAAACTTGACGAGCATGTCAAAAATTAATTAATTTAATTTCCCAACATGAAATTTTCCATTTTCGACAAGGATTCACGAATTTGGCCGACTCGACCGAACAGACGCGAAAACACACTAACGGCGACGCGCCGTCAACTCCACGATAACGTAACGCCCCTTACGTCATAATGACGTCACCGAGAGGATTAAATAATTATCGGAAAATCAGGGGCGTTACAATGTATGTGATTTTTTTATACACTGAACTCTGGTTTATGCCTTCTGCTAAAGCTCTAAATTGTACATATATAAAAAAAATTATGTCACCCCCTCTAATTTTTAAAATTACAAAAAATCTCCCCTCTGGGTTTGCTGCTTAAAATATTGCCTCCAGTTAATAGCTTAAAACTTTTTTTTGGAAAGTTTTCTTAACTTTTGAAAATGGATGGCATGTCTCTGTAATTATTAAAGTTGTACTAGAGGTTCCAGTAATTAATGTAGTTTAAATGTGGTTCAAAGAGGCGCACTGATGTTTGACTTAACTTGCTTGCTGGTAATCTAAATGCAGGACTCTTTTTGTTCCTTACTTCAAGTTTTTTCTTGAGAGCTGCACTCGCTATCTAACCGAAGATCAATTAGTAGATTCATGTTCTCTCCCGCGAAAAAGAAAGAAGACGAAGGGCAAGGATTCGTGCTCTCTTGTAAATTCTACATCTATCTTGTCTATAAAGTTGTGGCATCTGAGAGCGCTTATTCTAAAGGCCCTTTATCACTGCTTCCTTTATGATACAGCTGAGATCAAATTCCTCGATACCTCCAACTTTCAGGTACCGGATTTATTTGATTGCTAATGAGGCGGCTAATTTTGTTTGTAATCATATAATTAACCAATATGTTTTGCAAATCCGGCTGTTTTGATATATATATATATACTAGCATGTCCGTTCTCGATGCGTCGTTGCGGGCGAAAGCCCGCAACGAAGCCCGCCCTTCCGTCGGCCAAATTATAAAAAACCAAATTATATAATTATAATTTAATAATAATTTATTTAATAAAAAACCAAATAAAAAATGAAATAAAAAAAAAATTCCCGTGCCCCTTCCGCCACCGCCGATGCCGCCGCCACCGGCCTGCCTGGCACCCACCGGAGGGTTCGCCGGCCTCCGGTGAACCCGCCGGGTGTGGTCCGGCGGCGAGCGGGCAGGGCCACCGCCGGCGGTCGGCGGTGGCCCTGCCCGCTCGCCGCCGGACCACACCCGGCGGGTTCGCCGGAGGCCGGCGAACCCCCCGGTGGGCGCCGGACAGGCCGCCGGCGGCTCCTCCGCCGGCTGCGGGGTGAGCCCGTGAAGGGACGGAGCGGTATCGGGATTTCCGAAGCAATGAACAGTGCATGTTTTGGAGATCTGGATATTTGCAGGCCCCGTTTTTTATATCCAATGGCCTTAAACGATTTTCTGGAGATCGGACGGTTCAGATTCGTTTAACGGTGTGCTTCCAAATATGGCTATTGGTTTATATAATAAAGATGTGTGTGTGTACACACACGAGTGACAGGCACGGGACTCCGCCCCTACAACAACCGCGAAAGTACCTCGATAGCAACTGTGCCCAAAGCGGGCCCCCATTTCCCCGCGTGATAGTACTTCGGACATGACAACATTGGGATGGCGGCAACATTGGGCGGGTGAGAATATTCATCGGGCGGTAACATTCGGTGAGTGAGAACATTCATCGGGCTGCAACATATATCGGGTGGAAACATTCGTCGATCACCCTGACCTTTGGCCGTGGTAGCACTTTCGATACCCCTTGCCACAATAGAAGAGTAATCCCCCTACCCCCAAACTAAGATCGACTTAACTTATCCTTTAAAGACACAAACAATATCATAGTCATATGTTGATCTCGCAACTCACATCCCTTTACGAAAAAGTTAAGCTGAAGTAATACATTCATAAAATGCGCAAACAAACAATACTGGTTATTCATAGAAATTAAATGCAATGTCAAGGAACAAACTGGTTATTCATAGAAATTAAATAAATAATTTCGAATGAGTAAACTAACAAACATACCGTGCAAAGCGCCTTCTATAATCCCAATAAACCTCCAAATACACGCAAACATGGAGCTGTAAATGGAAAAAAAAAAACAAATCAAGTTAATTAAAAGTTTAAAACCAATATATAGTTAAGCCACGATGAATAAAATAGATGATTCTATGTAGGTCAAAAAAGCATTAAGTAATTGGAAAAGAAAGTTGGCAGAAAAATAAACCTCTGACAATTTGGAAGAAGATTCGATTGAAGTTTGGCGAATGAAAGCATTAATATGTAGATACTTAAGTAGACAAAAAAAACATCTTAGGCTCTATCGTTCAGTGTCAACCTCACATTTGAGAGTTCAAATGAGAGTTTAAGTGACTCAACCCCTTAACCCCGTTTTCATTGTCCTCTTCGTTAATTACCAACATCATGAAATAAAGCCCAAAAGTATAAATAAGAGGTTTCAAAAACACCATTAATCGAATACATGCTAAAATAATTATTGTAGATTTATGATATAAGTTAACATGGGCCATAGTGAGATTCTAATAAATCTGAAATGAAACAATCAAAAATAGACAGGACCCAACATATACTAATGAAATTATTCCTACATATAGTACTTGTTAGAGAATATTAGGAAAAATAATGTATTGGCCCATTAACTTGGATCATGTAAGATTTTGTGTTTAGTCCCACATTATTTGTATAGCTAGATCTTACTCTCCTCTCTCCTATATATTTGTACTCATACCTATTTTTTGGTATTCAAGAAGTATATACAAGGTTTGGATCTTTCTCTACATGGTATCAGAGCCAAACAGTCCGACCTGTTTTCTCTCTAACCGCCCAGTCCTCCTGTTAACCGGGCGGCCTGTTTTACTACTTAACCGCACTGCTTTGCGGCTTCCTTCTTTTCTAACCGCCTCTTTCTCTCCTATGGATCCACCTCCTCTTTCTCTTATACGCTCTTTTATAGCCTTCATCTCTTTGGCACGTGGACCCCACTCCCGTGCGGTTAGATTTTCTTAACCGCCACGGGCTGCTCTCTACCCGCTGCGGCTTCCCCCCTTCCCCAAAAAAAGCTTGTCCTCAAGCTTTATCTGATGCCCTCGTCGTCAGAATCCTCAATGTGCAGGTAGAAAAGCGGGTTGCATTTGTGACCGCGAGTGTACTGCTCGTCGCAATTGAAACATAATCCCTGAGCGCGTCAGTGCTGCATCTCAGCCTGTGATAATCGGCGGACCGGTGGGGCTGGGGGGCTCTCGATACGGCCCTGCTGAATAATGTTGGCGGCAGGTGGATAGTCTTCCTGGGCCAGTTGGAGGCCACGATCGTAGAGTCGGGCTAGACTCATAACAATAACTAAGTCCAGAGGGGGCCTCAAACTTAACATACAGTCGCAGTTGCTCGCGAAGTCCAGCGGTAAAAATGTTGACCTGCATATCCTGAGCAGAGGGACATGCGCTAAGAGAAGCTGAAATTGTTCCAGGTACTCGTCCGCGGTACCCGTTTGTCGTAGAGATGTGAGTGTGTCGAGGGTGTTACTGCGGATAGGAGGTCTGAAACGCAAGTTACAGAGCAGTTTGAAGTCGTCCCAAATCAGATTCGGCCGGTCGGTGAGAAGTTGAGAAGCCCATAAAACATCGGAGTCAAGCATATGGAAAATGCTAAATGGATCTGATCTGCTGCCGGAGTTTGCTGGTGGCCGAAGAATTGCTCACACTTGGTGTGCCAGCTCAATGGATCACTTTTCCCATCATAGGTTGGAAATTCCAATCTGGTATAGCGTGGTACAATCGCAACGTCGGGGTGCGCGAGGACGTGCGGAGGCGGCCTGTGGATGGTCAGGGGTGGCGGGGCATTGCGGAGAAGTGGTTGTGCCTGACTACTGCTTGCATGATCGTGTGTCTGGGCGATCGACAGATCATCGATGCGCTTGAAGAGCGCAGTAATGTCCTCCTGATGACAATTCGTGAGAGCAGTGTGCACAGCTTGTTGCGTCAAGACGGCCTGGAGCATGGTCATAATCTGACTTAGTTGGTCCGAGGAGTCACCCATAGTGCGGGATGAGGAGCGAGAAGAGGAGCGGGTGACCGGGCGGTTGGGCTTGCGGCGAATCAGAGGGCTGTGAGTGACCACGAGAGCCGCGATGGCGCCCAATATTGACACCAAAAGAGAAGGGCCTGCTGGAAATTAGAAGTATGACTTGGAGAAGGACATGCCCGGAGGTTGAAACTAAAATTAGGGGTGCTGGTTTGGAGAGAGGGTGGGGTTAAAATAGATAGAAAGTTGGGATTGAACAAAGTGGGCTGGTAGCAGGGTTAAATAATTTTGAAACAGGTCTGTGGGGCTCCAAGAACAGTGTGTATTAAAATCAATTGGGAATTAGAAACAACCGGTAATTAAATATGTAAAAGGAGTTTGGATAGGGAATGGTGGTGGGGTCCACGGAGTAAAAGAAATTAAATAACTGTGCTAGCCTGCCAGGTTTGGGCGGGGGTGGGCTCGATGAAAAGCAGGAGCGTGGACGGCTCGAGGAAAGCAGGGAAATGCAGGCGGCTCGAGGGAAGCAAGGTGATGCGGCTTCGGGACTGCGGCGGACGAGCAACGATCGTTGGCGGTTTCGACAAAGGAAGGATTCCGGCTGGTCGTCGATCCAGCGGAACACCTGCTGCGATTTTGGGCGAAGATGTCGACGGTTCGGCGAGACTTCGATGAAAGCGGGTTAGTAATCGGGTTGAGTCTCGCCGGCGAGACTCTGGCGAAAGCATATATATACATATATATAGGAATAATTACCAAAACTTCCCCTGTAAGATAGCATAATTACATCTTGCACCCCTTATTATTGAAATTACAAAAACCTCCCTCAATGTTACAAAACATAACATTTACATCTCCTGAAGTTTACATTTCATAACATCTGTGCACAAAATACCCCCCTTGGAAAACTTTTTCGAGGGGGGTATTTTTGTGCATGAATGTTATGAAATGCGTATTTCAGAGGAGGTAAATGTTATGTTTTGTACAATATGTTGATAAAACTGTACCATTTGAAGTTCTTTTTATTGGAGAGAGAGAGAATTGTCTGTGTGAGAGAGAAAGTCTACCATATGCTGACTACATATACACCATTTGAAGTTTTTTTTTCATGGGAGAGAGATTGTAAATAAATGTGATAGTAATATCCTTTAATGCATAGTAGATCTTGAGTATATGTATAATATATATTCCTTGCAGGTTCTTTTGAAACCCATTATTTCTCAGCTTATTGTGGAACCACCAGTCACATCTAATGACTTCCTAGATTCACCCACTGTCGAAGAGGTTGACCAATACTTGGTCTTATGTTTGGGTCAAATGGCGGTTACCGTAAAGTCAGATGTTCTTTGGAAACCGCTTAACCATGAGGTACACGGTAACATCCCCTTTTATCTTATATTTGTTAGGATTTTTGTATGCCGTGATAATATGATTGGACACACGAGAGGCTGTTTTAGGCTCCGTTTGGCGCTCCGTTTTTGCTCCGGTAGGTATGGACAAAACACCACCATCATATAATGTATGTTTGATATGACAGCGGTTATGACCGTCACCGAGAAAAAAAACTGTTTTTGAACATAAAAGTGGATGGATTTCCTTAGGTGAGGTCGGCGCCAAATAGAGTCTTAAGGCTTGTTTGGCTGGGTGGATCCCACGCGGTCGTGCAGACCACTGGTTTGGCGGGGTCGTGGTCGCGCGGGGGAATAAGCCTCGCCGAGGCATCCGCGCCGGCGCAGATTTCACCTGCAGGAATAAGCTCCACCAAACCAGCACTTGCTCTCACACGAGATTGGCGAAATGCGCGATAATGTTCAAATACAGTGCAGATGGTTCTCTCCCATCTGCTTCCGTTCCCATTCCTAGCATAATTTCACTCCAAAATGAACTTTCACGCAATTGATTGCATCCAGTTCTCCAGTTTGCTCCTCGCTTGGGACGTGAACTGAAATACATGCTTTTCTTGTAGGTTCTGATGCAGACGAGGAGCGAGCTGGTTCGGCCGAAGATTGTTGGGCTGAAGGTGATTAAATACCTGGTGGAACACTTGAGGGAAGAGTATTTGGCTTTCCTGCCCGAGACGATTCCTTTCTTGGGCGAGCTACTGGAAGACGTCGAACTTCCCGTGAAGACACTGGCGCAGGAGATCCTCCGGATGATGGAAGCTCTCAGCGGGGAAAGCCTGAAGGAGTATCTATGATAGTCATCATTGTTTTTCTCTTTGTAGTATTTCCCTTTGTGTATTTCCCTTTGTGTATATGCCACTGCCACCGCAGTTTTGCTTGTTTCCAATTAATTATTTTCAACAATTATATATATATATATACTAGCATCTTCGAACGGGCTTCGCCCGTTCTCGATGCGTCGTTGCGGGCTTCGCCCGCAATCAAGCGGGCTTCGCCCGCAATCAAGCGGGCTTCGCCCGCAATCAAGCGGGCTTCGCCCGCAATCAAGCGGGCTTCGCCCCCCCCCCCCCCCCCCCCCCCCCCCCCCCCCCCCCGGCGGTCTTCGCCTGCCCCCGCCCCCCGACAAAATTTAAAAGTATTTAAAGGAATTATTTAAAATTTTATAATTTTAAAATATTTGAATTTTTTTAACCAAAAAATATTATTTAATAAATAATTATATAATTACTTATTTAAAAAATGACCCCCCCCCCCCCCCCCCCGCTTCGGCGCGCTCACGCAGGCCGCCCTTCTCTGCCGTCGCCGGCGGCCTGCCCCGCGCCCACCGGCGGGTCCGCCAGCCTCTGGCGAACCCGTCGTGGGTTGTCCGGCGGCGAGCGGGCAGGGCCACCGCCGGTGGTGACCCTGCCCGCCCGCCGCCGGACAACCCACGGCGGGTTCTCCGGAGGCCGGCGAACCCACTGGTGGGCGCCAGGCAGGCCGCCGGCGGCGACGGTGGTGAGGCCGTGAGGCGGCGGGAGTGCGGGAGGGGTATCGGGATTTCTGAGCTGTGAACAGTGCGTGAACACTGCTGGCTTTTGGAGATGTGGATATTAGCAGGCCCAATCGTTTAATTAAATGGCCAGATGCAATTTTTTGAAGATCGGACGGTCCAGATGCGTTTGACGGTGTGCTTCAAGATATCACTATTATTTTATATAATAAAGATATATATATATTAGAAAAAATAAATAATAAAAAATATTTTTTAATAAAATATATTTATTAAATGTCACTGCAGTTTTGACAAACGGTTCTCTGTTTTGAACAATTTTGCAAACACAAACTATCCAAACAGATATCCATTTCAATAACCAGTTTCAAACAGCTCCATTTATAAATTTGTATTTACAACAACTTCTATAACCGCAACCGATCTACCAAATGAAGCCTAAAATGATAAGTCGCCCGTCCCCCTTTACCTGCGAGAAATTTATCCTCAAGATATGGGGATTGATTTAACAATTTTGTCAATAGACACTTTCAAAGAACGCTTAAGGTTCACCAGAACCTTCAACGTCGAATTCCGACGTTCAACCACAACCATGCACCACCAGAGAACAACGACGCTACCAGAGAACAATGCCACCACAGTAGAGAAAACATCGTCGAGGTTAACCACACTCACGCGCGGCGTCGACACCACGCCTCTCCACTCCAAAGAACGTCCACTGTAACGCAGCCGACAAACTTCACCAAGCCCGGCGGCAACACCCTCTCTCAATGTCGACGAATATATCTTCCAAGACCGGCGACAACACCCAAGGTCGGCGGCCCCTCCGAGTGCACGAGCGAGAAAGAGAGAATGTAGAGAGAGACGACGATCTCTCACTGGCGGCTCCAATCTCCTTATTGAAAGCTATAAACCAACACCTCAAGGCTTCAGGCGGCTGTCCAAAAAAAAAGTATCTCGCGGAGGAGTGGGTTTTATTGTTTCATGGATTTGAAATAAAGAGAGGAAAAAATCATTACTTCCTGTTGGATATTGTATCCACAATAACAATGATTTGAAGAAGTGTACCTTGAACTAAGATGAATTGAGTTTGTCATGAAACACATAACTATACAATATAATCCTTCGTTGTGTAGGTCAATGTGTTGACTCATGTGTAATTTCTCTATTGGGGTGTACTACTTCAAGTATATTAGAAGAAACTAAGAATGACAAGTTGTTGCTTTCAGAAGAAAAGAATTTTTCTCTAAGTAAAATTCGTCGAGTATAGTAGTGAATACTCGTCGAATTTGTCGAGTATACTCATAAATACTCGTCGAATTCGTCGTGTATTCTTACTAGCACTCGTCGAACCCATCGCATTTACTTAGGGAATAATCTCTGAACTTTTAGAAACCATTCAAGTAAAAATTGTTTAGTATCTTCATGTATATTCGTCAAATTCGTCGAGTGTATCTATCGATACTCGTCGAATTCGTCGAATATATATGACGATACACGACAAATTCGTCTAGACTTCATGAATTTACTTATATGGATTTCTATAAGTTATATTCGTTGAATATCGCTTGGCCTAGGTGTCAAATGTGTCGTGTAAGCTAGACGCTAGGCGTCGAATATGTCGAGTAAGCTAGCCGCTAGGCGTCGAATGCGTCGAGTAAGCTAGCAGATACTCATCGAATACGTCGAGTAAGCTAGCTGATACTCGTCGAATTTGTCGAGTATCTCTTCAGGAAGGCGTTGAGTTGTCTGTTCGATCTGGCTGGAATTGTCTAAATATTTTTCGTCGAGTTTCGAAGTAGTTTGACGAGTATACCCTTATATACTCGACGATACTTGGCGAATTATACTTAGGGTTTATTTCTTCTGTTTTCAAATTCCGTCACGGCTCAATCCTGATCGTCATGTACATTATTCCGCGATTTCTTTATTTGGAAGGGATTTCTAGTCATTGAAGAAGAATGATTCTTATAAATACTTAGGGTGGATTTCATTCAACCCTAATCGTGCATATACGCTCAAATCGAAACATTCTAAAAAGAACCCGCCGGCTATCGTTCACGATCTTCGCGACTCTCTTGGCTGACATCAACGTGACGCTCGATTCGTTCTTCTTCAAGAAGCGTTGATTAGATTTCTATTCTCAAAAGGTACAAGTTCCATTCAGATCTAGTGGATCCTTTGTTCAGATCAAACCTTCAACGATTTCAGATTTCCTTTCTCCTCAAGATTTTCAAGTTTCACTTTTTAGTGGAAAGGAAGACCGAAGATTTCAGATCTGAAGAAGATTAGTTTTAATCTATTGTTGTAAATCATTTTGTGATATTGTAGGAGGTTTTGCCTCCGAGTTGTAGATCCTTGTTTAGAGGATCGAGTTGTAGGAGAGGTTGTTCACCGAGTTGTATGGGAGGTTGTTTTCTGAGTGGTAGGAGATTTGTTTCCGAGTTGTAGGAGTTAAGGCTTCGAGATATAAGATTTGAAAAATCTAAGATAAATGTGAAGTAGCCGAATCTAGCCCTTCGTGGTAGATAGGCGAGGCGGGACAGTGGATGTACCCAGCTCGGGGAACCACTATAAATCTGTGTTTATGTGTGTTTTCTTTCTAGTATTTTTTATTTCACAAAAAGACACAGAACTCACCTATTCACCCCCTCTAGGAGATTTAGGTTGACACTAGATACTTTCAATTGGTATCAGAGAGAGGTTGTTCGATATATGATTAACACCTTGAAGAAGATATCATATTTAATTGTCAAGAGATACCGCTCAGTTGCAATGGATAGAAGCAAGGATATGTCTTCGATGAAGTTACCTTTGGGCACTACGGAGAACTTTCTCCTGTGGAAGGAAAGAGTCAGATTTTACATGGAAGCTGCTGATCCACGCATCTTTCAGATTTTTGAAGAAGGATCTCACATTCCTACACAACCATTTGCTCTGAATCATACTGTTATGATTTTGAAACAAATGATGGACTTGAACAAGAATGAAATTTCTCTAGTCTCCTTGGATAAAAGACAAAGAATATCATTGCTAGTGCATTGGACGATTTAATGTTGCAAAATTTATTCCACAACAAATCTGCAAAGGAGATGTGAGACTATCTCGTAGTTCTCACGGAAGGAACTGAAGAAGTTAGAGATGATCATAAATCTCTACTTAATCAAGAATATGAGGCATTCAAGCAAGAGACATGATACAATTGCTGACAACTTCGAAAAATTCTTTAAGATCGTCAACGACCTCAGAAATTATGGTCGTGCATTCACTAATGGCGAGCTCAACGATAAATTCCTCAGATCCCTGACAAAATACTGGGACACTAAAGTTGTGGCTATTAGGGAATTCGAAAAGCTGCCAGAGATTGATCCCCAAAATCTGTTCGAAAAGCTCTTCTCATATGAACTACAAATGAATACTCGAAAGGATGAGGAGCAAAGCAGCAGGACTTCAAGCAAAGAGAAGTCGGTAGCTCTGAAGGCCGAAGGGACAAGAAAATCTAAAGCTGTGTCACCAGTAAGGACACGAGCTTCTGTTGCCCAAGAATATTCTGAGCCAAGCACGTCGGGCTCTGAGTTGCTTGATGGAGAATTCTCGCTAATCTCCAAGCAATTCAAAAGATTGCTCAGCAATAGGAGGCAAATGAAAAAATAGATGAAAAAATAGTCATCCTCCTCAGATTTCAGAAGATCACATCGTGATGGTGATCGGTCTAAGAAAAGCTACAACAGAGATGACAGATATAAGTCTAAATCGAACAAACATTCTTCTTCTGACATAGTTTGTTATTGTTGCAATAAGCCAGGAAACGTGATTGCGAAGTGTCCGTACAAGAAGAAGGAAGGATCCAAGAAAGAAGAGAAGGGATCCTTCAAAGATAAGAGTAAGGAGGAGAAGAGCTTCGTTGCAAAGAAGTCTAAGACTCTTAGTGACAGTGACTCAAGTGAGTCAAGCTCTGATAATGAAGAAGCCTACTTTGGGCTCATGGCCAATTCAGATGAGGAAGTTGCGACTCCCAATTCAACGAGAAGGTAAACTGTCACACTATGCTATCTGAGTCTGAAACCTCTTCTAATGGTAATGAAAGTTATTCTTCTGGGGAAGACGATTCTGACTTGATGGCTCATCATCAAGAACTTTTGAGGCCTTTGACAAATGTCGCAAGGTAGTCAAAAAGCTATCAAAAGATATTGCTTCTCTCAAGGTAGAGGAATCAAACCTGAAGGAGGAAATTGCTGAATTAACTTCTCCCAGAAATGAAGTTCACTCCTTGAAAGAGGAATTAAAATGCTCTGCTGAACTATTAAGTTAGAAGGAGAAGTACGTAGATGTGCTAGAAGAAAAGTTCTTGGTGGAAAGGAAACTTGTTGAAAGTTACTTTTAGTCAAAGACCATTCTTTCTCTCATCGTTGAATTCTCCGCTCCCAAGAAGGGTAGTGGTTTTTGCCCTATAGCTGAGAAAGGTAAGGCTACTAAGAAAGCTGATACCAAAGGCAAAGGGAAGGCAACTCAAATTCAACCCTCTTTTAAGAAAGTAATCTTCCCCACAAACAAATACGACTTTGAGACGTCATATGGTCACTTTGCTAGACCAACTTTTGTGGAGCCTAAAAATCTCTACCAAGGATGGACCCATCCCCGAGACTTTGGTGATAGTACATTCAAGGCACCGTATGATGAAGTAACTCTTAAAGAGTATGGTTCCTATGTTCATGGACCAAATTTCAAGAAAGCACCGAAAACCAAAATTATTGCCTCCAAGGCTAAGGAGAAAGTGAAGCTTTGTGTTTGCTGCAATTACGAGGCTTCCACCTCTAAGTCGATTTCACCTTCTATACCTCCCATTCAAAAGTTAAATCAGGAGTACAATAGAAGGTGCAATAGGTTTGACTGTTGGTGTTGGCAAGATTGATCACTTTGTCGTAGATTGTTGGTTTCAACCTGTAAAAATTGAAACCCCACGAGTTAATAGTGCGAGACCGACCACTCGCAACCTTAATGCTTCTAGTGGAGTTAAACTAACAAGGAACCAAGGACCTAAATCTATTTGGGTTCATAAGGGAAAATGATTTATGATTGCAGGTATGTCCAAAGGCCAACAAAAATCCAATCTGGTATTTGGAAAGTGGATGCTCTCGGCACATGATCGAGACAAGAAGCCTATTGCAAGAATATACCCCAGTCGAAGATGGTCCAAAAGTCATCTTTGGAGGATCTGACCGGGGAATCACTAAAGGCTACGGTATGATTACCAACGGTATAGTTTCCTTCGCTGACGTGGCTTATGTTAAAGGATTACAACATAATCTCATGAGTATAAGTCAATTATGTGATAAAGGCTATATCGTCGAGTTCTATAAGGACACGTGTCTGATAAAATCGTTTGCCAATTTGGAGACAGTCTTAACAGACACTCGTAGTAGAAATATTTTCTGCTTAAATTTTTTATGTTTAAACAATTCTACACTAGTGTGCTTTTTGACAAAATAAAGTGTGTCTCTCTGTGACCAATGACACAAGAGATTAACACATATTAATTTCAAAACTATAAATATATTATTTTCTGACAACTTAGTGCATGATGCCCCCAACATTAAGTGCCTTAAAGAGAGTCCATGTCACGCATGCCAAATGGGTAAGCGGACAAGGGCTACCTTTAAGGTTATTACTGAAAAAGATTCCTCTAGAAGTTTGTACTTACTTCATATGGACTTATTCGTTCCTATGTCAATTCACAATTTAGGAGGTAAATTCTATACGTTGGTAATTGCTGATTATTACTCATGTTTTACTTGGTGTTCTTTCTAAACACAAGTCAAACACCTTTGAGGCATTCACTAATTTTGTCCGGCAAATTAAGAACAAATTAAACTGCTCAGTGGTCAAAATCAGAAGTGATCACAGAACAGAATTTGAGTCTGGTGTCATGACAGAATTCTGTGGAAGTCAAGGTATCTTTTATGAGTTTTCCTCTCCGCATACTCCACAACAAAATGGAGTTGCTGAGAGAAGGAATAGAACCCCCCCCCCCATTGAAGCATATGCAACTATGTTGAATGATGCTTCACTACAAAAGTACTTCTAGGCCGAAGCAGTCAACACGGCTTGTCACATGCAAAACAAAGCATTAATCAACAAAAACCATCATAAGACTCCCTACGAACTATTGAAAGACAGAAAACCGTATGTGTCCTACTTTAAGATCTTTGGCAGTAAATGCTTCGTACTTAACAATGGAAAGTATTATCGTACGAAGTTTAGTGAAAAGTGTTTTGAAGATATTTTTGTAGGTTATAGCAGCCATAGTAAGACATATAGGATTTTTAACAAGAAAACCCTGGTTATAGAAGAGTCTATAAATATTGTATTTGATGAGACAAACATGCTTCATAGCAGCTCGTCTAGTGTTGTTGGTTTAGATGCAGGTACCAGGTAAAAGGAACTAAGCTTGGAAGAAGCGGTCAAGGAAGATGCACCAAGCTCAGTCAAGGTCGTCGATCCAAGTGTGGTGGATGAAGAACAACTAGATGAAGAACTACTTCAACCTACAGGAGATGCAACGGATGTGGCTGAACCTGCTGGTGGGAGAGGAAGAAATCTAGTGTTCAGACACCTAAGAGATCACCTAGTTGATCTGATCATTGGAGATTCAGGCGACGGTATTAGAACCAGAAGAGGTACTACTAACAAAGTTTTACATCTTAGCTTTTTGTCTCAAGTTGAGCTAAAGAAATTTGAAGAAGCAAACAAGGATGCCTCTTGGATTATGGCTATGCAAGAGGAGCTTAACCAGTTTGAAAGGTGCAAGGTTTGGGAGTTGGCGCCCAGGCTCAAAGGACATAATGTGATCAGTACCAAATGGATATTCAGAAACAAGTTGGACGAGAATGGAGTAATTATAAAGAATAAAGCAAGGCTTGTAGCTCAAGGGTACAAATAAGAAGAAGGGATCAACTTTGATTAGATCTTTGCTCCAATGGCCAGACTCGAAGCGATCAGGTTGTTTCTTGCGTATATTGCTCACAAAGGCTTCAAGGTCTATCAAATGGATGTGAAGTCAATATTCCTCAACGGAGATCTAAAAGAGGAAGTATACATAGCACAAACCCAGGTTTGTCAACTCAACTTTCCCTGATTATGTATATTTTCTTAATAAAGATCTATACTGCTTAAAACAAGCTCCCCGAGCATAGTATGAGACGGTGTCTATCTTTTTTCTTAAGAACAAGTTCGCAAGAGGAAATATAGACAAGACATTATTTCTTAGGGAAGTAAAAGATAAAATTTTGCTAGTGTAAATCTATGTAGACGACATTATCTTTGGCTTTATAGAGTACAACCTTTGTAAGAAGTTTTTAAAACTCATGCAAGAGAAGTTTGAAATGAGTAGTATGAGAGAGCTGAAGTATTTATTAGGACTTCAAGTGAAGTAATCTGAAGATGGAATTTTCATCTCTTAGACGAAGTTCACCAAAGAGTTACTTAATAAATTGGGAATGAAGAACACAACCTCGATGAGGACTCTAATGGGTTCAACCATGTCTCTGGACAAGGACGAGAAAGAGAGACCTTTTGATGAAACCAAGTACAAAAGCATAATTGGGTCCTTGCTCTATCTTACTGCTAGTAGACCCGACTATTCTCAACATGCGTGTGCACTAGATTTCAAGTGAATTCTAAGGAATCTCATTATATCGATGCAAAGCGGATCTTGAGATACCTTAAGGGTACACCAAATCTTGGCTTATGGTACCCAGGAAGTAATGATGTCGAGCTAATCAGATTTTTAGATGCAGATTTTGCAGGTGGTATGGATGACAGAAAAAAACATTTCCGGGACTTGTCAATTCCTTGGAAGAAGGCTTATTTCATGAAGCAGCAAGAAACAAAATTATGTGACAACCTCCACTACCGAGTCAGAGTACATCTCTGCTGGTAGTTATTGCACACAACATCTCTAGATCAGGAATCAACTTGAAGACTATAATTTGAAATTTAAGGAGATTCTGATATTTTGCAACTCCTCCCGTGCCATAACGATTGCAAATTGTTGGAACTTAGTTCGGTCGGTTAGCCAATCTAGCCGCAGCGGCTTGTCCAGTCGGACTTCTGGCGGTTTGGCACAGCGGGCTATTGGGTTGGTTGTCCAGCGGGCCAGTTTGAAGCTGTAGTGGTTCCTCAGTTGTTAGCTGCAGTGGTCTGGTTGATTAGTCGCAGTGGTCTGGTAAAGCAACAGCAGCCTGCATGAAGCTGCGTTTGTGATCTGGTGTTAAACTGCATCGGCCTAGTAGGAGTTCGCAGCTTTGGTTTAGGTGGTAGCCACATTGGTCTTGTGAAGTCGCAGCGGTCTGGTTGAAGCCGCAGTAGTTGGAAGATGGTTTGCTGCAACTGCAGTTTGGTAGCAACCCGCAGGTGCGGCCTGGTGGCTTCTGACGGTCTTCTATAGATTATTCCGGTCTTCTCTAGCGACCACATGATGTTTTATTGTATTTTGTATAGTGTGCGGTTCGTGTATGTCAAACCGCACAAGCCGCCCGGCTTAAGTGTAGTCCCACATTGTGTAATGTACTCTCTCACCTTTCCCGTTTTCTATAAATAAGGGGACATATTTATGTAATAGTTACCTTTTTAGAGCAATAAAATTTGCGGTTTATTTACCACTTATCTGTTTCTCTCTCATTTTTGACTTGGTATCAGAGGAAGGTCCTTTGCTCCTTTTTGGTTTGCTTCGCCTTGTTTGCGGTTTGTCTTTTGTAACCGCGCGATTTCCTTTTCCCTCCCTTCTTCCGGCTACTTCCCTCCCTTGATTTCTTCCTTATTTTCTGTTCGCGTTCTTCGCGGCTTGTTTGAGCGGTTTCTTGCACTTCTTTCTGATCGTGCGGTTTCTCTTTTTCGGTACCGCCTTTTGGTCGCAGCATCTTTCCTGCTGCTGGTGTGTTGACACCGAGACCGGGCGGTCTCTTCTCTTGTTCTTGTGGGTTCTTTTCTTCTTGTCCGCGCGGTTTTATTACTTAACTGTGCGGCTTGTTTTTTCTTCTTCATGGACACTCCGTCTTCTTCTGCTACTATATCTGCTCCTCTCTCTCTTGCTTCTACTTATGTGTCTACTTCTGGTAATTTGGGTACGGTGTCCACTGGCCCAAATTATCCTGACTGGAGTGTGTCTTTTGTCTTTATTTTACGCTCTCAGCATAAGCGCTCTCATTTGACTGATGAACCCCTCCTGTTGGCTCTGCTACTTATGATGATTGAGATGCTTCTGATGTCTTTGTCCATACTTGGTTGGCTAATAGTTTGTCTGATGAATGTCTTCCTGTCATTCGACATGATCAAACTGTCAAAGCTGTTTGGAATCATCTTGCTGCTCTATATTCCAAGGGGGCTCATACTTCGCGCATCTATACTCTATATGCGGATCTCTTTGCTCGTCCTGTTATGACTCCTGGTGTTGCTTATCAAGAAGTTAAGAGTCTTGGGGCTGAAATTCTTCAATATCGTCCTTTTTCTACTGATCTTGTTGAGCAACAGAAACAATTTCAAGAACTTCTTGTAGTTTGCTACTTACTTTGTCTTCCTGATTCATATGACCTGATTCGTCAACAGATTCTAGGAGAGGAGGATACTCGTACTCTCGATGCTACCGTTGCTCGCATTTTTTGCTGTTACAACTCTTCTTAAACATCCTTTACTTCCTTCTCCATCTTCTGATATTGTTGCTCATCCTGCATGTCAGGACAATTCTGGTGGTCGAGGTGGCCGTACTAGAGGCTGTGGTTATTCTAAATTTCCCTGCTCTCATTGTGGTAAGGTTGGCCACTTGGTTGATCGTTGCTGGGTTTAATATCCTCACCTTCGTCCTGCTTCTATTGATTCTGCCCAGAAGTACACTACCTCTCTTGCTACTTCTGGTGCTGCTCAGTTAGCTACCACAGGTAGGTGGCTCATTGATTCTAGTTCTACTAATCATATGATAAGGAATTATCGGCTTTTTTCTTCTCTTGACCAGAGTACCCTGTTACCTCCGGTTCTGATTGCTGATGGATCTCCGTCCCCAGTTCATGGGTCTGGCACAGTGCATGTTACTCCTCTCCAGTTTTAGGACACTCTCTATGTCCCGAACTTTCCGTGCAATCTTCTTTTGGTTACTGCTCTTTGCAAACAGTTGAACTATGAAGCTATATTTACTGCTTCTACTTGTGCCTTTCAGGTTCCTCATTCCAAGGAGATGATTGCTACTGGGACTAAAAGCGGCGACCTATTCTATCTTGATACTTCTTCTGCCTTTTCTGCCTCCTCGACTTTGCTTTAGTGGCATCTTCGACTCGGACATCCTCCTCCTAGAATTCTTTATCAGCTTCTACCTGATTTACATCGGGGAGATTCTTCTATTCATTGTAATGCTTGTTAGTTTGACAAACATCATAAGTCTACTTTTCTTGCTAAACATGGACGTAGTTCTTCTTGTCCTTTTGAAATTGTACATTCCGATATATGGGGCCCTGCTCCTACTCAAACTGTTGGTAGGGATAGTTTATATTTTGTGACCTTTATTGATGATTTTTCGCGTTGTACATGGTAATATTTGCTCCGTGAATGCTCTGAAATTTTTTCTATTTTCACTGCGTTTTATAATGAGATTCATACTCAGTTTGATACTTCTATTAAAATACTTTGGTCTGACAATGCTAAAGAGTATCTTAGTCATCAATTTATATCATTTTGTATAGATCATGGTATTGTTCATCAGAGCACTTGCCCTTATACGTCACAATAGAATGGTGTTGCTGAACGAAAGAATCGTCATCTTCTGGATGTGGCTCATAGTCTTCTTACTCATATGCATGTTCCCAAGTCATATTGGGGTCATGTTGTTCTTCTCTCATGCTTTCTTATTAATCGAGTTCCGTCATCTGTTATCGATGGGAAACCCCCTTTTTCTATCTTGCATCCAGATGCGAATCCTTTTCCTTTGCCTCCACGTGTCTTTGGGGTGCACTGTGTTTGTTCACTCTCCTTCTAGTCGTGACAAACTATCGTCACGCTCGATCAAATGTATCTTTCTGGGTTATTGCCCGACACAGAAAGGGTACAGGTGTTATGATCCTGTTCTCCGCCGACAGTATGTTTCTGCCAATGTCACTTTGTTTGAGGATATCCCATTCTTTTCACCTTCCTCCAATCTTCCTTCTTCTGATGATCCAGTCTCTTTTCCTCTTGTGTCGGCACCTTGTCCCAAGCATCTCATTCCTTCTTCTCCTTGTGATTTTCCTGATCCTTCTTAATCTTCTGTTGAGTCGCTGCCAACAGCTCCTGGTTCGCTGGTCTCTCCTTTGGATGGAACTAAGTAAGTAGACATGGTTGATCTTGATCTTCCAATTGCTCTCCGGAAAGGTGTTCGTTCATGCACTCAACATCCTCTTACAAGTGTGGTATCTTATACCCGACTGTCTCCTCTGGCATGAAGTTTTGCTCTCGCCCTCTCGGCAAATGTTCTTCTTGCATCTTATCGTGATGCTCTGGTTATTCCACATTGGAAAGTTGCTATGGATGAGGAGATGAAAACTCTGACTGAACTGGGTACTTGGTCGCTTGTTCCGACTCCTCCTGGTGTTGATGTGGTTGGTTGTCACCAAGTCTTTGTCATAAAGTATCTTCCTGATGGTACTGTTGATCGATATAAAGCTCGGCTTGTGGCCAAAGGATTTACGCAAACTTATGGTGTGAATTTCTTTGATACGTTCTCTCCTGTTGCCCGGATTACTACGATCTGTGTCCTTTTTTCAGTGGTTGTGAACATAGATTGGGAAATGTCACAGTTGGATGTCAAGAATGCCTTTCTCTATGGTGCTTTGAATGAGACAGTTTATATGGAGCAACCTCCTGGGTATGTTGCTCAGGGGGAGTCTCAGGTATGTAAGTTGAAGAAAGCCATCTATGGTCTTAAGCAGAGTCCGAGTGCCTAGTTTGAGAAGTTCAACGAGGTTATTTTTGTTGCTGGATTTGTTCGAAGCGCTGCAGATCACTCTTTATTTATTCAGAAGACCTCGTCTGGGCTTGCAATTCTTGTAGTATATGTGGATGATATTCTTCTTACAGGGGATGATCAGAAAGGAATTGATATGACAAACAGCATCTACTCCGGCATTTTGTTACCAAAGATATGAGGTCTCATAAGTACTTTTTGGGGATCAAAATATCTAGAAAACCTGGCTATATCGTTCTTTCACAGCGGAAGTATGCATTGGATCTTTTACAAGAGACAGGTCTTCTTGGAGCTAAACTTGCTCGGTCTCCTATGGCTGTTGGAGATGACAAATGCTGGAGTGAGTCCTCTCCTCTTCTTGAAGATGTCACCAGGTACAGACTTCTTGTTGGTAAACTCATCTATCTGACAGTTACAAGACCAGATATTTGCTATGTCGTAGGGATAGTAAGTCAATTCATGCAAGCTCCCAGGGAGTGTCATATGTAGTATGCTTTAATGATTCCCTAGTATGTGAAGGGTGCACTAGGGAAAGGGCTCTTATTCCTGAAAAGGGGATATTTAAAAGTATAGGCTTATTCTGACGCAAGCTATGCAGATGACAAGGGTGACATGAAGTCAACTTCTGGTTTTTGCACCTTAGTTGGAGGAATTCTGGTCAGTTGGAAGAGCAAGAAGCAGACTGTTGTTGCCAGGTCGAGTGCAGAAGCAGAGTACAGAAGCATGGCTCTGACTGCTTGTGAGTTGAAGTGGCTTCAGACTCTCTTGCTGGATCTGGGAGAGTTTTATGATCACCCTCTACTGATGTTCTGTGACAATAAAGCGGTTATATACATTTCGAAGAATCCGGACTTTCATGAGAGAAAGAAGTATATCGAGATTAATTGTCATTTTATTAGAGAAGAGATTCTGAAAAATCAGATATGTATGTCGTTTGTTACCTCTGATAAGGAGCTGGCTGATTTCTTCATGAAACCGGTTACTTCGTTCATAGAAGTTTGTAGCAAGCTGGACATGGTTGACATATATGCTCAGCTTGAGGGGGAGTATTGGAACTCAGTTCGGTCAGTTGCGGATCTAGCCACAGCAGCCTGTCCAGTCAGACTTCTAGCGGTTTGGCATAACGAGCTATTAGGTTGGTTGTCCAGCGGGCCAGTTCAAAGTCGCAGCGGTTACTCGGTTGTTAGCCGCAGCAGTCTGATTGATTAGCCGCGATAGTCTGGTAAAGCCACAGTAGCCTATATGAAGTCGCGTTTGTGATCTGGTATTAAACTGCATCAGCCTAGCAGGAGGTCGCAGTTGTGGTTTAGGTGGTAGTCGCAGCGGTCTTGTGAAGTCGCAGCGGTCTGGTTGAAGCCACAGCAGTGGGAAGATGGTTTGTCGCAACTACGGTTTGGTAGCAACCCGTAGGTACGTCCTGACGGCTTCTGGCGGTCTTCCATGGATTATTCTGGTCTTCTCTAGTGACCGCAGGATGTTTTATTGTATTTTGTATAGTGTGCGGTTTGTGTATGTCAAACCGCACAAGCTGCCCGACTTAAGTTTAGTCCCACATCGTGTATTGTACTCTCTCACCTCCCCCGTTTTCTATAAATAAGGGGACATACTTATTTAATAGTTACCTTTTTGGAGCAATAAAATTTGCGGTTTATTTACCTCTTGTCCGTTTCTCTCTCATTTTTGACTTAAATAATCCAGTCTCTCACAGCCGGACAAAACACATTGAAATCAGATATCATTTCATCCGGGAGAATGTGGAGAACATGGACATAACTCTCAATTATGTCCCGATGGATAAGCAAGTTACAAACATATTCACGAAGCCACTGGATGAGGCCAAGTTCTCATTCTTCAAAATGGAACTAGGCATGCTCAACAAGGAGTCATGAAGACGGCTAAGGAATCAACATTTCTCTCGGTGAAGTACATTTCTTCAAATTGTCTAAGGCAAATTCATTGAGAATCACTCGTATAAACTCTACGAATTCGTAAAGACAATACAGTTATATTCGACGAATTCATCAGTTCTTCTCAATTAAACTCGATGATATTCGACAAAATTGACTTGGCTTTTGTGGGATTTTGACGAATTGTACTTGGAACAATTTTTTTATTGGATCCGAAGAGTCACCGGTTTAAAGGTATGTGCCTATTTCTCTCTCTTCAAAACTTTAAATATATATAAATAGGACTATTGGGGTCAACTCGAAAACTTCGTCGAAGCAAAGTCCCGAACCCGACTATTTCTTCCCCGACAATTCATTTTTCGCGACAACAGCTACTTCGCAAGCGCCGATTTCCACATCCTCGCATCAGTTTCCGCAACAACAACTCTTCCCGAACCAGTTTGTTTTATTCTCGATTCTCTACTCTCCGTCAATGGCTCCTCGAGGTATAAGTGGTTTGCTCATAGGAGGAGAACTGGTTCGAACTGGTTTCGCTACGGCCACAGATGAATTCAGAAATGTCATACTCATGTTGTAGTCGGACGGCCTCACTTTCGTCCTCGAACACCCTTGCAAAGTGTTGGATAAGGATGTTCTGGCATTGTTCGACAATGCAAAGCTCCGTCATGAAGACACGGTAATCAAGAGCAAAGTCAGACAGGTCAGATTTAAGGTGAAAGCTTCCCTCCTCACGAGTTATTTGCAGCTTCCGGAATGTGAAGAAGCCGATCGGCTTGAAGAGGATGACTTCTCCAGGGCTCTAGTATTTTGTGGTTTGCCTAGAGGAATGAAAACAGTTAAGAGGAAAGGAATGAACGAGGAAGGAAAACTTCTATCAGACATAATCAGAAAAGTTTTGGTTTGCAATACTGGATCCCATGACTACCTATCCTCAGACATGTTTAAAATTCAGGTAGACATCATATGTCAGAAGAATATTGACTGGGGAGCAGTGCTGTTTGCCAGGATTAAGTATAGTCTCCGCGCACTGAACTTTATTTGAATCAGCTAGACCCCGACACTTTTGACATGACCAAAGGTGTACCCATCCATCACTTGAATAAAATCGTGTTGTTAATTTTCTCCAGGTGGGATAGGAGAATCCCAAGATTAGGTGAAGTCGGAGAGCTACCTGATGTTGAGGAGGAGGAGTGTGTTCCTGATGATAGGATTCCTTCTCCTCCCCCCCCCCCCCCCCCCCCCGTGAGATTCCTGAGAGCTCGAGTGCAGGAATTGTGGGGGAGTATATTGAAACACAAGTGGCTACTGAGGTTACAGTGCCCTTGAGTGTTCCCTCTGCTGCAGAGTTAGTTGTTCCTGTCAGTTCTGAGCTAGAGGTACCAGTTTCAGTTGCATATATTTCAGTTGAAGAGACAGATGATCTACTTACTGAGGTTGTAAATATTGGTCGAGTTGTTGCTATTGAGATTGTACCAGATAAGGATGAGGATGTGACACTTACTGATGATGATTTGGATACTAATGTTCATGATTATGTTGCTGATGAGGATGAGCTAGCTGCAAATAATGTAAATGATGCAGAACACACTGTTGCTACTGATAATGTAAATGATTCTACTGAGCTTGTTTCTATAGAAAATATGATCGTAAGTCTCCCAGATGTTCTACCTGTAAGGAATGAGGGGGAGCAGAGTCATCCTTCAATTTCGATTCAAATAGAGTTACTTAAAGAAGTCAGAAAGGGGGAGGCTGAACTACAAACTAAGGTAGATGCACTTGAAGCTTCAATGAAAGATCAGTGCAAACTAAGGTAGATGCACTTGAAGCTTCAATGAAAGATCAGTGCAAACTAAGGTAGATGCACTTGAAGCTTCAATGATGATCAGATAGTCTACTATAACAATATTATCGCTTCAGAGGTAATTAAAGAAGTCGGAAAGGGGGAGGCTAAACTGCAAACTAAGGTAGATGCACTTGAAGCTTCAATGAAAGATTAGTTCAAGGCTGCAAACACCTACTGCTATGATTACGTCACTTCCCTTCTTAGCACTGACAAAGAAACCAAATCAGGGAAAAAATTATTTTCCATGTTCTATTTGATTAACCAGCTCCTTATAATGGGAAAGAAATAAATTTCAAATCTGGATCCAAACCAAACCAACAATCACCACCTTGATTCGGGATCCAGAGCCATCACCTGCGCGAAGCACTCCCTGCACAAAAGCATCAATTGCACATGATATCACTGCACGTAGTACGATTTGCACAAAGCATCAGTCTACACAAAGCATCATCTCAAGACTGAGATGTTAGCTGACCTGCTCCAGTTGAATCATCCCTGCTCGGGCTCAAACTTTGAATATCAATGTAATTGGATCGCTAAATTTAACTCGTCTAGTCAGACTACCAGAAGGGAGATCCCTGCACCACCACGACCATCCACACTGTCGGCAGCAAAAATCATGGGCGCACAATCTCACATCATGGTCCCCATCAACCGGTACAGACTACCACACTGCATAGCTCGCATGAGCACGGTGTGCCCTTACGTCACCATCAGAACTCCACCTCTCGCCGCAAAACTGCATCCTCTGGAGTCTAGCCATGATGTGAGATCGACGAACTTCTGATATGAGATATCAGTTCGTCGATCTCAGCTGGACTTTGTCGAGCTCAACTCAGAGAAGGAACTCTGAGTTCGTCGATCTGAGATCGACGATCGTCGAGCTGAGTTCAGCTATCGTCGAACGACTTTCCTGCAATCAATTTAACTACTTTTTCATTGAAGTCTTCTGTATCTAAAGTATTCTAAAGTAGAGTACTGACAGTCTTGTCTTTTGTGTTTTTTCTGTGTTTTGGAAACTCGAACTGCTTTGTTGCATTGGTGTGCTCCACTATTTGCTCACATATTAGCTTCCGTTACTATTGTCCGTGACGAGTTACGTACTCGTGGGATGGTGCTAATTGCACAACAATTGGTATCATAGGGAGGTTAGACCTTCGGACCAGTGAGCAAATTCAATGGCGGCCAAATTCGAGGTTCCAAAATACGATGGGTGGATCGATTTTGGCCTTTAGCAAAAGCGCATAAAGGTCATACTCGTTCAGCAAGGTCTTCACAAGGCACTCCTTGGAAAGGAGAAGGCTAAGATCCTGGAAAACCTATGACCCTAGATTATACATGATGGGTCATCTTAAAAAACCTAATAGTGAACCTAGCCCAAATCACAAGTAGGGTTCCAACAATCTCCCCCTATTTTGGTGAGGTCACTATACAAAACAGAAAAAAGAAAATCACAAAGCAAGAAAAAAATATTTTGCAGAATTATAATACTTCAGCAGATATAAACAATTGTGCCTTATGAAAATAATACACAGTAATAATAAAGTTCAGAAAGAATAATCAGAAAATTAAGAGTCTTTCTTTGAAGCATCAAAAGCAAGTTTTGTGAAAACCATTATCCATTTGGGGTCCTCTACTTCTCTTTGGGTCATCTTCATGTCTTGAGCACCAAGAATTTTCACAGTTACAGCTCTGGGCACTACAGCTTCTAGATGCAAATTCATATAGGTATCAACATTGAAAAGATTTTTTACCTGATATTTGTCCAGTTCTTTCTTCCTGTAAGATGACATAGTAGAGAATTGAGAGGGATCCTTTCCTTCTTCCTTGGCCTTCCTTATCTGGGATAGAGCTATTAGCTCATTGAACATGGCCATTCTATCGTTTGGATCCAATTCTGGATCATAAGCTGGAGAAGGAGGTCTCTCTAGACTAGATGCTTCTTTATCGTGGCTACCTTGTTCTGTTAGCTGACTGCCTTGACTATCATGCTATTGTTGCTGTTATTTTCTCTATTGGGTGCTAGATTGAGTGTCTGACCTAGAAGGTCTTTCCTTGCTGCTATGAGTAGGTCTTGATTGATAAGAATGGGAAGTAGACCTTTGAACTTGAGAAACATTGCCTGCTGATCCTGCTGCAGGAGGAGGAGGAGGAGGTCCTCTCCAATACTTCTTAGGAGGAGAATTATATCTCTTCATCTTCTTTCTTATCTTTTGTTCATTCTTAGAAAGTCTCATCCAGTAGGGAGTATCTGGAGTGAGAGTAATGTTGTGCAGAATGTAATAGGGGGTGTCTGCTGTGGGATTGGGTTTTGGAGCAACCTTTATTGGAGCCTTCTTCTTGGCTTTTCTTTTCATATAACCAAAACTTTCTAAATCATCAGAATCAGCGTCATCATCATCATCAGAAGAATCATCAGCTGGATTGTCATATAAGTCATCTAATTGTTTCATCAAATCAGCTTTATCCTTAGCTGGAGTTGCTGGATATACATCTATATCTATTATTTCAACCTGAGACTGTGGCTCTATATGCTATGCACTAATCTGTACATCAGTATCTACTATGTCTATATCTTCAAACATAATCCCATCCATGTATGGCATAGGGGACTCAACCCAAGCATAGGTTGGTGGAGAGAGAGCCTTTGGCTCTATAACATAAATACTGGAAGAGGTATTACAGAAAATATCTATAATTTTTTTTTAACACTGAAGATCCTACTAGAGCAGAATAGCAGAATATTGTTTTAGAGTAATCAGAAACTGTATCAACAAAAACTGGTAAATTTGAGCTATACACTATATCAAAAGAATGAAGTAATAAGGGAAGGTCAACTGTGGGATTAATGAAGAAATCACAAATAATGATTATTGCTGTATCAACTGACTCTTCTTCTAAACAAATCATTTCAGTATCATCATCAAGAATTTCAACTATTTCTATTGCTGGAATTGCTACTGCTGTTGTTATTACCGTTACTTGAGGAGCTTCTTCATTGGACATCTCCCCCTTCTTGGATTCAGAGATTCCTGAACCCAGGCCCCCAGAAGAAGGGACAGAAGAGGAGGAATCCAGCTGAGCAGTTAGAATAGAAATGGAAGCTGTAAGAGGGGCAATGGCCTCATCTATAAGCTTCTGCAGAGTGGGTGAAATGAATTTGAGAAGATCATTGGCAATGTCAGAGAAGTCCAAATATTGTGGATCAGGAGTAGAGGGGGTAGATTCGGAACTTCAAACAGCTGTAGGATGTCCTTGAAAATCTGGTATGAATGACTGAAGGATTCAAGATCTATATCAAACCTTACGTCAAACTTCATCGCTGAGAGGAGTGCTGGAGAAATCGTCATTGCTCTACAAAAACAACAAAGGGATCAAGTGCAAAGGAAATGAAAAGGCGCGGGATAGAGTTCGATGAAAACCAAGTTATAAGGTTTCAGAAGTCAAAACGACGAACTCTGCCCGGCTAAAAGCGAAACTTCGAACTCTATTCGATGAAAAATATAAAATGAAATACATTTCGTCGATCTCAAGTCAACGAAAGTTTTGCGAAAAGAATTATATTTCGTCGATCTCAGTTCGACGAAAATAATTTGAAACAAATTCTTTGATCTCCGTTCGACGAAAGTTTCTAAAGGAGGGTTCTTCGATCTCAGTTCGACGAAAATTTCATGAAAAGTTCACAGATCGTCGATCTCCGTTCGATGAAAGGTGACCAGTTCATAGATCATAGAACAAAAATTAAATTAACGAGTCTCTATTGATCATGCCCAACTGATTTATAAAGAAAAGATGTTTCTTTTCATCTAAGGGTTTAGTGAAAATGTATGCCCTTTGTAAATCAGTAGAAATAAAGACAATTTTAATTTTATTTTTGTCTACATTATCACTAAGAAAATGATGTCTAATCTCTATATGCTTAGTTTTACAATGAAGTACTGGATTTTGTGTAATTGAAATGACACTGGTATTATCACAAAAGATAGTTGAATTATTTAAGTTGAGACCATAATCTAGGAGCTGATTTTTAATCCATAAAATCTGTGAGCAGCAACTACCAGCTGCAATGTATTCAGCTTCAGCAGTTGATGTGAACACAGAAGTTTGCTTCTTACAAAACCATGACACAAGCCTATCACCAAGAAACTGACAAGTTATTGATGTGCTTTTTCTATCAACTCTGCATCCAGCATTTTCAGCATCTGAGAATCCAGTTAAGTCAAATTCTGACTCTATTGGATACCAAAGTCCTAGATTTGGACAACCCTTTATATATCTCAAAATTCTTTTTACTAAAATTAGGTGTGATTCTTTGGGATTTATTTGAAACCTAGCACAAATACATGTAGCAAACATGATATCAGACCTATTTGTTGTTAAATATAAAAGAGACCCAATGATTGCTCTTTATATTTTTGATCAACAGGCATGCCCTATTCATCATTATCAACAACAACATTGGAGGGCATGGGTGTTTTCATTGCTGAGGCATCAGACATCTCAAATCTTTTAATAAGCTCTTTAGCATATTTGGATTGAGATATAAAGATACCATCAGGGGATTACTTCACTTGGAGACCAAGGAAGTAGGATAGTTCACCCATGCTACTCATTTCAAATTTTGAATGCATCAGGTCAGAAAACCTTTTGCAAAGTTTGGAATCAGTAGAATAAAATATTATGTCATCTACATATATTTGAACTAGAAAAATTTTATCCTTATGATGTCTGATAAATAAATTCCTATCTACTAAGCTTCTAGAAAACTTATTTTCCAACAAGAAACTAGCAAGAGACTCATACCAAGCTCTTGGAGCTTGTTTGAGACCATAAAAAAGCTTTGTTTAGTCTAAATACATAAGAAGAGTGAGTTAGAGAGATAAATCGGGTGGTTATACTACAAACACTTCTTCTTTGAGCTCTCCATTCAGAAAGGCACACTTAACATCCATTTGATATACTTTGAACTTCTTGAATGCTGCATATGCAAGAAAAATCCTGATAGATTCCAATCTTGCAATAGGGGCAAATGTTTGGTCATAATCAATGCCTTCCTCCGGAGAATAGCCTTGAGCTACCAATCTTACTTTGTTCCTCACAATGATTCCTTGAGCATCCAACTTGTTCCTGAAGACTTATTTAGTTCTAATGACTGGATGGTCTTTGTGTCTTGGAACTAGATCTCAAACTCTACATCTCTTAAATTGATTGAGCTCCTCTTGCATTGCAATGATCTAGTGGGGATCTTGTTCTGCATTTGTGATGGATTGAGGTTCAATCTGAGAGATAAAACAAGCATGCATCCGATCTTGATTTAATTGATGCCTTGTTTGAACACCAACTGACATGTCTCCAATCACTTGAGATATAGGATGATCTCTAAGTGTGACAAGATCAGTGGGTAGAGTTTGTTCTTTAATAACCATTTGTGGTACTAATTCCTCTGGTGGAATTTCATTAGCCACAATGTCTTCAGCATGAATTTCCTGAATTTCTTCATCACTGTCATTATCATCAATCTGTTGAGAGGGATGTGATCTATCCTCTTAAGTTAGGATTAAGTCATCCAATCTCTCACACAGATTGGGTACCTGTAAATTTTCTGTGGTAGAGATGTCTCTCTCCTTATAAAACATGTTAGTTTCATCTAAAGTTACATGCATAGATTCTTCTATTTTAAGAGTTAATTTATTAAAAACCTTATAAGCCTTACTAACTTGGGAATATCCAAGAAAAATTCCCTCTGCAGCTTTAGCTTCAAACATTCTAAGATATTTCTTATCATTATTGTGAATATAACATATACAACCAAATATTTTAAAATAGTTTATTTTAGATTTCTTCCCATTAAGTAATTCATAGGGGGTCTTACCCTTTAGCTTATGAATTAGACTTCTATTCAGAACATAATTTGTTGTGCTTACTGCATCTGCCCAAAAGGATAGGGGCAAGTGAGCATCTACAAGTAATGTCCTTGCAGATTCAATCAGGGTTCTATTTTTTCCTTTCAGCTACCCCATTTTGTTGAGGAGTTCTAGGAGCAATAAAAATAATGTATGATACCTTCCTTCTCAAAGAATTCTTGCATGAGAAGAGATTCAAACTCAGTGTCATGATCACTTCTGATCAATGCAACTTGAGTAGAGTACTCAATCTGGATGCTCTTAAGAAAGTCTGTAAGAACTTTAAAGTTATCTGACTTGTTTTTCAGAAAGAAAACTCAAGTGAATCTAGAGAAATCATCAACAATTACTAAGGTATATGACTTCCCTCCCAAGTTTTGTACTATAATAGGTCCATATGTAGCAAGTACAAGATTCTGGGTGAATCACTTTTATTAATGGATTTGAAACTATTTTAGTTTGCTTGCCTAATTGACAAGCCTTGCGGAGTCCTTCCTTCTTGTAGGAGCTAGAAGGTAGTCCTCTGACAAGGTTGTCCTTAGATAATTTAGCTATGGTCCTAAGATTTACATGACCTAATCTCTTATTCCATAATTCAATAGTTTTACTAATCTGATTAAATAAACAAATTTCAGATTTTGCTGAATGGAAATTAACTAGATAAATGTTAGCTTGTCTAATACCAGTTAAAAAAAATTAAACTAGAAGAAATAATGCATAAGGACTTGTTAAAGGTTACCTGATAACCTTCATCACATAACTGACTTATGGAGATGAGATTATGTTTCAGACCATTCACATAAGCAACTTTCTTGAATGTCACAGCTCCAACCTTGACATTTCCATAGCCTTCTGTTTGTCCACAGTTGGAGTCTCTAAAGAAAACTTTGGGTCCAAGCTTTGCCTTGAAATCACTGAGATTGGCCTTTGAACCTGTCATGTGTTTTGAGCAAACACTATCCAAGTACCACTGTTCCTCTGTGGTAGGATAGTTCTTTACCTACAAGAAAGCAAGTTAGGTGTTTTTGACCCAGGTTACCTTGGGTCCATGATTTCTTTCATAAGAATAACTAGAAATATATGAACAAACTAGTTGATCCTTATAACCTAATTTAATGGGTGATATCTCCTAGGAGGAATTATCCATTGAGTAAAAGGATTAACAAATTTTTGTCTTTGATTATTATTTTGATATGAGTTAAAGTTTCTGTTTTGAGAAAATGAGTTCGACGATTTTAATTGAGTTCGTCAATGTGAGTTCGACAAAAAGTACTGATTTCGTCGATCTCGGTTCACATAATGATAAGTCATTTTCTGCGTTTCACAATCGTCGATCTATGTTCGAAGAATCATAATGATCTCGTCGAGCACCCGCATATGAGTAATTATACCCAAATTCTGGGTTCAGAGAGCGTCGATTGCCGTTCGACGAATAATACTGTTTTCGTCGATCTGAGTTCGACGAATTTTGTTGAACATGATTTTTCTGTGAATTTTTATTTTGTTTTGATTTAGTCTTTGGCAGAACTTTAGTATATTTGTATGTGAGTTGTAGAACTTCTTTTTCTTTTCCCTTAGCAGAGATGAATTTTATGGGGGTTGATAAAATATTTTTTGGAAGAATAGAAGGCTGGCTTGATGAAGCTCTCAAGCCTAGTTTGTCATTAAGTCTGGCATTGAATGTGTTTGTGATGTCCATCAATTTGATACTTCTCTCATTAAGGAATTCTTTAAATAGCTTAGCCTTATTTAGTTTATTTTCTAAAGAAAATATTTGTTCATTTGCATTTTTAAAATCTTCTTTAAGTTTTGTATTTTCTGAAGATAGGTTGTCTGAATCATCTAATTTTTCTCTAAGAAATTTTATTTCCTTCTCAGATTGAATTAGATCTTTGCAAAGTAATTTAAAGTCTATTCTGAATTGATCTGAGGTAAAATCAAAAGTAGATATTACCTGATCTTCTTCAGATTCTGACTCTGACTCTTCCCTAGAATTACTCCATGAGGCATTGATTGCCATCAAATAGATCTCTTTTGCTTTTGCTTCTTCTTCTTCTTCATCTTCACTGGAACTAGATGAAGAATATGAATCTGAGTCACTCCATGTCTCAGCAACAAAACCTCTCTCCTTCTTCTTGTATTTGTTGGAAGAGAATTTGTTGGATTGTTTCCTGGAGTCCTTCTCCTTCAGCTTGTCTTTCTTCTGCTTTTCAGGACATTCTAGAAGGACATGTCCTGGTTTCCTGCATCCATAACAGATTATCTCTTTAGTAGGAGTTTTATCATACCTTGGTTTATCTTCATTTCTGGAAGACCTTCTCCTGAAGTCTTTCTTGGCCATTTTGTAGAATCTCTTGGCCAGAAGACTCATGAGGTCTTCATTTCCCAGAATAGCTTATGCTTCTTCTGTAGCTTGGAAAGCAATGCTCTTTTCTTTCCTGGGTGAAGGTGAAGCCTTTTGCTCAGCTTCCCTTGACTTGATGAGCTGCTCAAAAGACTTGAGCTTGCCCAACAGGGTTTTAGTTAAAATCTCATTTAAGCTTCTAGCTTCTTTGATTGGCCAGATCCTTGAGTCTCATGCGCTATGGAAGTACATAAGGATCTTATCATTGACTTCTGTCAATGTGATGTCCTTTTCAAGGGTTTTTCAGTTCATTAATGATGAGACTGAGTCTGGTGTACATATCAGCAACTGATTCTGATTTACCCTTCTTGAAATTCTCACATTGAGAAATCAAGTGGGACCTTTTATCCTTTCTTTCATCTACTAAACCAACAAACATTTCATTTAAGGAATCCCAGATGTCCTTGGCTGAAGAGCATTCAACAACTCTCTGAAATATGTCATCAGATATTTTCTGAGCTAAGATGTTCATAGTTTTTATATCATCTATCTTCAACTTCTTCTGAGCTTCTGTCCACTTAGGAGGTGGAATAGCTGAGGTGCTTTTTAATGCAGATGGAGTAGGGGGACTTGATAAAATAGAATTATAGATGTCCTCATCAATAGAATTCATGTAGAGCCTAATCATTGCCTTCCAAAGGCAAACTTATTTAAGTTATACACTAGAGGTCTAGTGCTTGAAAATTTCTTATTTTGTGCCATGATATAAAAGACAAATTAGAGTAAATAGGATCTATCAAAGATCTTTTGGTTCATGTGTTAGCCTGTGAAACCAAACAACCTTAACCTCTGATACCAATTGAAAGTGAGGGATAGATCTTATCTTTACTCTAGAAGAGGGGTGAATAGAGTATTAAAAATTTATTAACTTGTTTTTATAGCGGATTAAAAGTTAGTGATATATATATAAGTATAAAGAGAAATATCACAACAGACAAACAAAAAATAAAGGCAAACCAGATGACACAAGCAATTTATAGTGGTTCCCCAATAAATCTGGGTACATCCACTCTTCTACCACTCTGGTAGGAATCCACTACATGTTTTTGATCAGGTGTCCTGCCCCATAGGTTTTTGCTCAGATGCCCTTGTCACCACAAGATCTATTTTTCTAAGGGAGATTTAACAACCCTTTAAGCTTTTGATCAGGTGCCCAAAAACCAATCTCAAGTCTTTTGATCAGGTGACTTGTGAACCAAGAATGCTAACTTTTGAAGGGAGTCACAACCCTGTACATAGTTGGATGAAATAAACAAAAAGTTGAAGTTGTTCTTCCCTATCAATAATATGAGAGAAGACTAGTGGATCTGATGTTGAAGAAGAAAGCTCCCCCTGATGGTATGGAGTTTGTGATCAGGTGAGGGAGTCCTTTCTTCTCAGGGTGTAGGCTTTCTTGAAAAACTTCTCCTTCCAGTAGATGTATCTGAGAGATTGTGAAGTTGATCTCAGAATGAAAATTGTTTGCTGGAAGAAAACTGAGGCAGATGAAGAACACTGTGTGTTTGAGAGCTATGTTGTTCTTCACCGAAAACTTTTTCACTGATTCACTTGTCTTGTAATTGTTATTTTCTTGATTGCTTTTTAATCTTCTGAAAAATCACTTTATATATGATTTCAGATTCAAAAGCCATTTGAATTTTTAAATTCTTTTCTGAAATCCTCTGCATAAATTCTGGGATCCTGAACGGCTAATTTTGTGCACAGTGATGTTGGTTCGAGTAATGCACCAACAACTTACTCCATTTGGTTGAGGAATATTTACGCATGTTACTCGCATGGTGATAAAAAAAGATCACCATGCAGAAGCAAATTCAGTCATATGGTCATGATCTCAATGATGCAAGTTGTTTGCGAAAATATACTATCATACGATTGTAATCTCAACGACAGTTATTTGTAGAAATATATGATCGTATTTGTAAAATCTAGATTTTTGATGCTCATTGCACTCGTATTTGTGTAATGTGAGACCCTACTAACCAAATAGCAATATGAGGCTTTTGATGCTCATTTTACTCGAAGTTCTCGAGGTGTTGTGGGCTCTTGCAAGTGGCCGAGTGAGATTGTGTACCTAAAATAAACTCAAAGTATAAAAATAATTTTTTTTCAAAAAAACATTTCCAAACTAGCCCCTTCTGCCAACTCAGCAGACAGCTTGGGCCCACGCGTAGATTTTGTTTCTCATATTTTTTTAGATACTATTTCAGGCTAGCGCATTCCTCCAAATGCCTGAGAAAAAAACAAGAAATTGTTACAAATATTAAATTAGTTGTTTTTGTAAACAAAACAAAATAAAATTGTATAAACAAATAAATTATAACCTTCTATTATGTGGAGTTGTGGGACATGTTGCTTGATTATGTCCCAAATTCTTTACAAATATCACATCTTTTATTACTACGATCAACGTGCTCATCTATTGTATTATTATGTCGACGAGTTTGAGGATGTCCAGTACTTCGTACTAAAGTAGGTGGTTTGAGCTCAATAATACATGTGTTGCACCTAATGGTTGCTACCCGGTTTGAGGCCATATGATTTTATATGGGCTATCAAGCTTGTCAAAAAAAAAGACTCAAAGCAGTGTGAGACTAAATGATCGCTAAATTATGCATGATTCTTTTTATGAATTTATTTTAGAGAACGAAGGTTTGTAATAATTCTACCCTCTTTATTTCCTTTTCTATTTAAAGTAAACAACTAAATCTTGTTTTTGAAATGTGAGAGTAAAGAAACTTAACCTAAATTCCTAAAACCAGCCAACAAAATCCACGTGTGGGCCCAAACTATCTGCTGAGGTTGCAAAAAGGAGCTAGTTTGGTAATAGTTTTTGAAAAGAAGCTATTTCTATACTTCGAGTTTATTTTAGGTTCATATTTGAAATTTTGGGCGGTGCTTGTTTATGTAACCGCCTATTGCTGCTACCGTGTTTGCTGTGTTGATCGTGTTTGTTGCCACGGTGCGTCCGACGATGATTGTTGGTGAAAATGGTTGATTGAAACCTGTCTTCTTTGTTCGAAGTCGTCCATCTCCTCTCCTCGACACTATTTGTTATGTTAATCAAAAATCCTAGGAGGACAGAAAATGACGCTCCCTTCATCGTCTCCATACTCATCCTTTTACACTCTCGCTCTCTGCCAGTCGAAATCACTCGATCCCCTCTCCTAGCGAATGACGGGCTTTCTCGGTCAAACTATAACAAAAGGAAGGCATTGACGTATTGTATCTCTTTTGCAATTAGCTTTTCAATTTTCTTTTATCAATTAAATACAGTTCTATTGTTTCTCAATCTGTTTCAATATTTTTCCTTCAATTCATTTTTTATTTTTATACCACTCTTAACAAATTGTACTGCTTATTTTGAATCAAACCAATACAATTTCTATATTATTCTTCATACTCTTGATTTTCATCAATTTCTTAGGATAAAAATAGGAATCGTGTTTCCAGAAATTTTTTATGAATTTATTTTAGAGAATAGAGAGATGTAATGATTCTACCCTCTTTCTTTTCTTCTCTATTTAAAACTCCTTTCCTTCTCTATTTAAAGTGGATGATTTAATATTATTTCTTAGATGTGAGACTAAAGAAACTTAACCTATATTCCTAAAACCAGCCAACAAAATTTGCGTGCAGGCCCAAGCTATCTGCAGAGTTGGCAAAAGGAGCTAGTTTAGGAATGATTTTTGAAAAGAAACTATTTTTATACGGAGTTTATTTAAAGTTCTTATTCAAAATTTGTGGGCGATATTTTTTTATGTTGGCGCATGTCGCCGCTACCGTGTTTTTTATGTTGATCTTGTTTGTCGTCACGGTGAGTCCGACGGCGATTGATGGTGAAATGGTTGATCGTAACTTGTTTTCTTTGTTTGAAGCCGTCCATCTCCTTTCCTTGACAAGCTATTTGTTATGTCGCTCCATTCGTCGTCTCTATACTCATCCTCTTACCCTCTCTTTCTACCAAACGAAATCCCTCGATCCCCTCTCTTAGCGAATGATGGGCTTTCCCGATCGAACTATAACAAAAGGAAGGTATTGTATCTATTTTGCAATTTGTTTTTCAATTTTTTTATCAAATAAATACAGTTCTATTATTTCTCAATCTGTCTAAGTATTTCTCCTTCAATTCATTTTTTTTATTTTCTATACCACTCTTAACAAATTGTACTGCTCATTTTGAATCAAACCAATACAGATTTAATTTTATTCTTCATACTTTTGATTTTCATCAATTTGTTAGGGAAAAAATAGGAATCGTGTTTCTTGAAATTTTTTATGAATTTAGGTTTCATTTGGTTCCGCTTTAGGGCCAGCGTGTTTCATCAAAACGTAACCCGGTGAAATTTTTATGTTTGTTTTTCCGCCTCCAGTTCGAAAGGCTGACGTTTTGCTCCTTAAGAAATTCCGGCGTTAGCAACCGGCTTCCCCAACCTTCAGTCAGCGGTGTTTTCAGTTTTTTTTTTGGAATCCCGCGTCAAGCCAGAAGCTACCATGTCGATCGCCCTCCCATGCCCCGCCACCAAGCTCCAACTCCTCCACCAAGCTCCAGCTCCAGCTCCAACGCCTTTTCTATCGGCCTCCACCTCCTCCTCCATGAGCTCCAGCTTCGCCTCTTCCTACTCCTCCTCCATGAGCTCCGCCTCCGCCTACTCCATGAGCTCAGCCTTCGCCTACTCCTCCATGAGCACCGCCTCCTCCTACTTCTCCATGAGCTCCACCTCCTACTCCTCCATGAGCTCCGCCACCACCTACTCCTCCATGAGCTCTGCCTCCTCCTACTCCTCCTCCATTAGCTCCGCCGTCGGTTAATTTTTTTTATAAAATCTATAATGTCATAAGTTTTATTAGGAAAATTAATACAACAACAACATTCAAGCCTTTATCCCACTTGTTGAAGCCGGGAAAATTCCCTACTCCAAAAATCGGATCAAGGCAGCCTAAGGTTACTTATTCTACGATCCAATGTCACAGATCAAGTGGCTAGCGCGAGAGAAAGGAAACTATCTATAAGCACACCCCAAGTGCTCCAGCAGGAAGGTCTCACCACGTACCCGAAAGTTTGGGAGAAACTTCTCCTCCGCAACCAAATGGCTGGGCGAGGTACTAGTCATGCATGGACTTGGCGAGTATCCACTTGGGGTGATCTTAACCTCTTCCAAAAGTCCATTTCTAGTACCCCTGGGGGTCTATTTATAGAGAAATCCTGGGGGGGGGTATGTGCGAGTATCCAAATTCTGCTAGCGAGTATCTAGGGCTATTCGCCCATACTCGCCTAAACTTGCCAAAGCTCGCCTCTGCTCGCTCAAGCTCACCTCTGTTCGCCTAATGGTCTGTGAATAGCCGTCTGTTTGGGTATTTTTGATCTCGACGAATTACGGGTTATACATCACTATAATGGGGTAAGCTATATGGATCTTTTATCGCTACTGTGCCCTATCTTTTGTCATAATCTCACTAATGCTTAAGTACATCATGTCTTTCCTTACGGTTTCATTCCAAGTCTTTATTTGTCTACCCCTCCCTCGTTTAACATGCCTAGTGACTAGACTCTCACAACGCCTAACAGGTGCATCTAATGGTCTCCTTTATACGTGTCCAAACTATCTTAGATGAGCTTCTCGCAACTTCTCTGCAATTGGTGCTACTCTTGCCTTATCCATGATACTTTCATTCCTAATTTTATCCAATCTCGTGTGTCCACACATCCACCTAAGCATTCTCATCTCCGCAACTCCCATTTTTTGCTCATGTACACAATTCACTGCCCAATACTCAGAACCATAGAGCATCGCGGGTCTAATTGCAGTATGGTAAAACTTGGCCTTATGTTTTAGTGGTACTTTACGATCACATAAGATCCCTGACACGCCTCTCCACTTCAACCAACCCGCTTGGATTCTATGTGTCACATCTTTATTAATACCTCTGTCTTTTTGAACTATCGATCCAAGATATTTAAAACACTCATTACGGGAAATATCTAGATCACCCAACTTAATAGCGAAAGCTTCAGTCCTTCTTGTACTGCTAAATTGAAGCTCCATATACTTCGTCTTTGCCCTGCTCAACCTAAAACCCTTCTTATTAGGAAAATTTATATATTAAAAAATTATTTTATTAAAATATAAGATATAAAATTTTATATAATGGTATAGGATATATATCGGTATATATATATATATACGAGTGTCCGACACAGGGCTCCGCCCCTACGGTCATGCGCGACAGTACCCGGCTGGCCCCGACGGGCTTCGGCCGCAACATATACATATGAGAAGTCAAAATGACCGTAAAAGAATATACATCAATATTACAATATTTGTTTTGTAAAACAATTATTCATATATACAAAAAAAATTATTTCTTTTTCCTCCATTTCCCTCTCTCTCTCCCTCTCTGCCACACTCTCCCCCTCTCTCTTCCTTTCTCTCTCTTTCTCTCTCTCTCCCCGCCACATTCTCTCTCTCACACACACACTCTCTCTTCCTTTTACCGGGTATAGGTTTAGGAGGGCTAGAGTTTTTTCCCTTTTTAATAATAAAAGAACAAACGGCTGATGAATAAATCACACAAATTCAACGACTGCAATCAATCCAATGAATTTTAAATTCATGCAGTTTATATTCCTTTTATAGTGGTTTATATATATATAATATACATAATACTATATTATACATAATATAATTATGTATAATATAATATAATTATGCAAATGGATAATTATATTATCCATAATATAATTACGTATAATATAATTATGTAATTGTATAACCCCATAACCGACGAGTGGGGATCGACAGGAGCCAGACCAGCCAAGTCATCTTGTTCAAGTCCCAGGCGAGCCGGGCCCCCGACGTCGAGTCCACTCGACGCTTTCCGCTGGCTTCGAGTCCACTCGATGCCTTCCGCCCCAACGTCGAGTGAGGTGAACTCACTCAGCGCCTTTTGATCTTGGCGTTGAGTGAGGCTTGTTCACCCGACCCCTTTTGCCACGATGTTGAATGGAGTGAGTTCTGTCAACGCCTCCCTCTTGGTGTTGAGTGAGATCTCTGTAGCCCCATCGGCTTGCCTAGGTGGGGTGGAGCGGAACAAGGGCGAGTGGAGCAGTAGGCTCACACTCGCCCATGGCTCTCGACAGGCAATTGGCGAGTGGGGCATTTCTTGCCTGCACTTGCCCAGGGCCATAGGGAGGCGGCGAGTGCTAGCACCATCGAGCACTCGCCACCCCAAGCGAGTGAGGGTTTTCAAGGGTCACTCGCCCAATATTGTATGATGTATTTTTACCATTTTACCCTCATTGTTCTGCCCATAGCCTTTCAGAACAGCGGAATTACGATGTTGGCAGGCCACCTTGGATTGCATATAGCTACTTAAAACAACGGAGGTTGGCTGTTGGCACACCATTTTTAGAAAACTATAAATAGACCTAATGGGGTACCTCAGAGTTTATGCTTACTTGTGCCCTGCTCTTCTTGCGCTTTCTGAAATATCCTTAGCTCAGCACTTGGGTAAGGAGGGGAAGCACTCTAAAATATTTTGGGTGTGTGGTGGGACTTCCGTGCTGGAGCTTTGGGTCAGTTTTTTGTTCGAAGTCTCTAGCTGTTTGAATTTGTGAGGGGGAAGTAAGTGCGAGATCAACCCTTCCCCAAGGGTTCGAACTCCATAGAAGCTGATTTTCGGTTTCAACATTTTGGTGCGGTGAGCGTGGAGAGTGATCAACACCAAAAATCCTTTGTGATCTCAATGACTGGAGGTGAAGGACAGGGATCTGATAGGTCCGACTCGCCACCTCCCCCTCCACTCGCCACCCTCGGGGTGTTCGAATATTTCAGGCAGGAGGTGCTTAGCCTTGTCAAGTTTGCACTCGGCACGCGGGCCGAGTGCTCGACGACAGCGGTCCCAGTTGTCGCGGCCCCAACCCTGGGCGAGAACGCCCCCGATAGGCGACCTGGGAAGGAGGCAGTAGAGGAGGGGAGGGAGCAAGATCTATCGGGGCGAGTTCTATTCCCCGACTCAGCAAGCGCTGGCCGATCTGGCGAGGTGGAGGTGGGAGATCGCTCGACTCGCCCGACAAGGGGTGGCAGCCCCTTTAGCGAGTTGGTCTCATCCACCCCAATTCTAGAGGGGTTTCATGAGCCGGAGATGTCCTACTACACCGGGAAGGATGATCTGGTTCAACACATCCAGTGGTTTGAGGATGTGGTCTCGATCCGATAGATGTTGGATGCGTTCAAGTGCAGACTCTTCGTCATCACCCTCAAGGAAAAGGCAAGAGATTGGTTCCACTAGCTGCCGACCAGTTACATCTACTATTTTGAGGACCTACGTCAGGGGTTCATGTAGAGGTTCACCACTTCCAAGAAGAGGAAGAAAGAGTCCGAGTCTCTATTCCACATCAAGCAGGGGGTGAACAAGACTCTGGGGAGTTATGTGGACCGATTTCAGGAGGAGGTCCTCCAGGTCAAGGAGATGCCAAGTCATACCCTCATGGTGGCCTTCACCCTGTGGCTGCAACAGGGATTCTTCAGGATGGAGCTGGAGAGGGTGCCACCTCTCTCCTTCAAGGAGCTGATGGAGAGAGAAGCATGGGAAGTCAACGGGGAGGCCTCGAACCCTGAGTTTACAAGGAAGTTGGCCAAGTGGGTCATAGAATAGGAGAAGGAGTCGGGACATGGCAGGGGCCAGGAGATGCAGAGAGTCGAGCCCAGGCAGAGAGAGTAGCAGCAGCAGCCGAGGTGGGGATGTCAAGAGACGGATAACCGGCTGAGTTGGAGGCAGCCGAAGTGGCAAGATCAGGGCCAACGGAGAGGTTTCCATGGAGGGAAAAATCGCCAAGGAGGGCAGGGTCAGTTCAACCCTCCAGGTTGGAGTCAGGGCTATAGGTCCCCCCTCCCCGATCAACACCAAGCTATGACGATAGCCCTGGGGACGAGGAGGAGAGTGCAGAGGAGAAGGCCGGGAGGCAGGGCGGAGCTGCCCTACTGTGACTTCCATCAGGAAGAGGGGCACACAACGACCACGTGCCCGGAGTTCCTCGAGATGATAGGGAACAGGGAGCAGCATCAACAACCCCGCCAGGAAGTGCAGATTTAGGAAGTCCTACCTGGGGCAGAGGAGGACAGGTGTGAGGACCGGGCCGATGTTGGAGGACAAGGAGGGATCAGAGTGATCCATGGGGGGAAGTTGAGGCCGCCCGCAAGGCGAGTCTCCACACTATGTATAGCTGGAGCGTTGCCTCCACATCCTTAACCGCACCCCCGGATAAGAAGATTACCTTCTCAAGGAAGGATATGTCGGATCACGAGTACCTGTTCTACGATGCACTGGTCATTCAGGCCGCTGTCGAGAATTATACCGTATCTTGGATCCTCGTAGACAATGGGAGCTAGGTCAACATCATCTTCAAAAAGGCTTTTGATGCGATGAATGTGGAGGCAAAGAGGGTCTTGACCTCAGATGGTCCTCTCTTCGGATTCCCCGGAGAGAGGTATCAACATTAAGTTGTGCTTTTAAAATTTTGTTTTCTAGTCGTAGGTTTGAATTAATATTTTTCAATTTCTTAATTCTATGTCTAGCATTGCTTAGCACACGCAATGTAGAGATAGAATTACAAGGAAATGGAGAAGTTGACTGCTTTATAGTGCTCTTGGATGAGGCAAGATTGGAGCATAGGGTTTCTTTGACTCCTTCATGTGTTTCCTCATCCAACGTTGAGATCTCATCTTACCTCCCCCGTGATGTGGTTGTCATGTCTTTCTCTAAGAGAGTCTCCATTTGGTTCTTTACTAGGATCCGGGAAAAATAGCTCAGACTCATCATCTACAGAAAGAGAACTATAAGCAGACTCAAGAAATTTCCATATATCATAGGCAGTGGGAAGCGTGTAGATGAGTTTAAAAATGTAATGTCCTGATTCGTGCTAGACCCCTCACACGTGTTTTTGAGTCAAGAGAGTTAACTCGGGCTCGGGGTGCACTGGTGGGCAGGCTTGCACATGAGCCGGGGAAGCGCCGACTCGATGTTGGGTGTCAGGTTGCTACCGCATGACGGTAGCAGGATACCGCGTAGTGATAGCAGGCGTTGAGTGTTCAAGACGCCTCTTGACGAGCGTTGAGTGCTACCGTACGACGGTCGTTAATTACCGCTAGCGGTAGTGTGCGTCGACTGGATTCGATGAGCGTCGAGTACGTCGAGCATACTCGGCGATTGTCAAGGTAGTACTATATGGCGGTAGCGGGATACTGTGCGGCGGTAGTCGAGCTTTGCATAGGCAAATCCCTTTGTGAGCAACCGCCCGAAGGTAGAAGTATCGTTGGCTGTAGCACTTTAGCATACCTACCACACGACGGTAGAAAGAGTACCGCACGACGATAGTGGTACAGGTGGTGGCGCCCGAGTGGTGGGTTTGGACGATTGCTTATGGAATAAGGCACTTTTGGAGGTACCGCGCGGCGGTAACATGCTACCGCGCGGCGGTAGCTCCCGAATTGGGAAACCCTAGATCTAATTGGAGACTCCTTTATAAACGGTCCTTATCGCCAATCTTCTTCCTCATGAACCGCACCCTTCGCTGAGAAGAATGGGAGTCCAAGGTCGACGTTATCATGCCGCCAAGGAGGACACGATCCATGGAAAGAAATCAGGTGAGCTTCCTACCCTCTCTCTTGGTGCTAGATCTTTAAATCTATTATAGGAGAGATGTCCGCTCAAGAGAGCTTGACTTTGATGCGTAATGTAGATCACCTAGGTAGAGACCAAGCTAGGACCTTTGTCCTAGGGTTTTGTTGTCTTCAACCTTTCCTGTCTTCATCATGAGGATGATGGACTTGGTTTCGTGAAGAATGGTGGTCTATTGAGGGTGAATAAGGGAGGAGGAAGAGTTGAACGTATCTTTGTATGAATGGCTAGAGGAAGAAGACGAATCGATGCCGTTCGTTCGACTTTACGATGTGTGCAAAAATCTGATTTTTGTACGCAGCAGGCTTTGTGCTCGATTTAAGCCATGATCCGAGCACTTCTAGGTATTGGGTTGAACACAAAAGTTGTAGCCCTCAGAAAGACCTATCCAACGGATGGTTGCATAATTTTTGTTGAGCATTGTGGCTCCCGCAAAGTGCGACGGATGTTGCTGCGTTGAACTAACATAAGGCCAAGACAGATTTTCTGTCTAAGTAGTTGATGTGTTAGCCTAGTGTGTGAATCTTGGACTAGGTAGGAATTCATAGCCTTGGATGACATCTTTTGTTGGGAGAATCTAGTTGGAAGAAACCGTGATGAACGAATGCATTATGTATGTGTTTTGATAGACCTTGGATGTACAAATGGTTTATATATGTAATTCGATGAAAGTACATACAATAATACTATGATGGTTGATATGTATTGGAAGAGTAATTGGTACGCTTGTACGATATACACAATCGATAGCAAGTGATGAATTATAAATAATGAAAGAACTTGTGGTGTGTAATTGTACACGATTATTAATTATCTAGAAACATATATGTTATGTTGATCATTTCCGGAAAAAAGAAGTGCTGAAAGATAAATGATGTTGGTACCCTAGTTTGATTTGAGTTTAGTCCTCTCCTTTGTGCTTCTTGACCCAAGAATTATCTATGGTCAATGGTTTGTAGCCTAGCTGTAGAGTCCTCACTTTTCCAGATTGAGAATTTGGTTAAGTTGTTTGTTCGTTCGACTATCGTCGAACGCCGCTCGACTATCGTCGACTAACTGTTCGACGATCGTCTATCAATTGTTCGACTTTCAGTCTGCGTGGATAGTTCGACTATCGGTTGATAGCTCGACTATCTGTGTGCTTTGATAGTTCGACTATCTGCTTGGATAGGTCGACTATCTGATAGTTCGACTATCTGTTGATAGGTCGACTATCTGTTTGGTTTTGATAGTTCGACTATCTGTTGATAGGTCGACTATCTGATAGCTCAACTATCTGTTGATAGTTCGACTATCTGTTCTGCGTTGATAGTTCGACTATCTGTTGATAGGTCGACTATCTGTTCTCGCTTGATAGTTCGACTATCTGCTTTGATAGCTCGACTATTTGATAGTTCGACTATCTGTTGATAGGTCGACTATCTGTTGGTTTTTGATAGTTCGACTATCTGTTGATAGGTCGACTATCTGATAGCTCGACTATCTGTTGATAGCTCGACTATCTGTTTTGCTCTGATAGTTCGACTATCTGTTGATAGGTCGACTATCTGATAGTTCGACTATCTTCTGGTTGTTCGACTATCTGCTGTGATAGTTCGACTATCTCCTTTGATAGTTCGACTATCTGGATCGTTCGACTATCTGTCCGATAGTTCGACGATCTCTGTGCGTCGGTCGACGATCTCCGAAGGTCGTTCGACGTTTTCTGTCTGCCTTTATATTTTGTATTTATTTATTATATTTAATTAATTAATACATTTTCTGGCACGTTGTTTTAAGCTTTATGATAATATTTCCAGGCATATCTGCTCTATTCTTTTTGCCTGAGTCAAATCTTTTTAGATAAAGTTGTTTGTCTTATTAGCTGACTTTATAAATTACTTTATCTGCTGTCAGCCCTTTATAGCCGTTAGACTGAAAAGTCTTCTTTTTGCTATAAAGAGTTTGTTTCTGATATGACTTTATTTAGTACTTTATTATCAAATTGCTTCCTGCAGCTTCCTAGAAAAAGGGTTATTCCTTTTATAGAATGTTTCTGCTGCAGAGATTGTTTTGTCTTCTTGATATTTACAGCCCAGGTCTCAAGTCTCGGAAGAAGACAAGTTATTCAAATTGAAGAGAGCCGTTGCTTGCTGATGTTATATAAAGGACCCTTTGAAGAAGGATTCAAGCTAGCTAACTAGTTACCCAGATATTTTCAAGCATTCAAGCCTTCATCAAGATCAAGTCTTTCTGCTCTCAGCAATTTCCATCTAACTGAGAAGTGTTAAGATCTTCTACTCTTCTTCAACCTGAGTTCTCCTGCTTTCAGGAAGTTCAAACTCAGAGTTCTTTTGAAGAAGAAGAAGAAGACGATAGCTGCTTGAAGATCTTTAATTTTACTATCTTTTATCTTCTTGTAGTTTTTCCTTCAGAACTTTCTGAAGAGTTTTCTGCACTGAAGCAAGACTTCACCTGGACATCTTTGAGCCAGGGGGAGCCTTGATTCCTTAGAGCTTTCTAGCTCAGTGCAAGCTTTTGTGCTTCTCTAATCTATTGTAAAATAGAGAAGACATCTTAACCTTCTTCCCCCTCCTGTACAGGGTTATTACTCCCTTCAAAAGTATCCCTTGGTGGCAGGGCACCTGATCAAAAACCTGTGCTTAGTTTTTTTAGACACCTGATCAAAAGTCTAAAGGGTTTCTGGATCTACCTGAAGCAGATCCTGTTGGTGGCAGGGCACCTGATCAAAAACCTGAGTGGATTCCTACCATGTGGGTAGAAGAGTGGACGTACCCAAGTTGTTTGGGGAACCACTATAAATCTCCTTGTGTGTTTGATGACTACTTTTTAGTCATCCTTTTTTGGGTAATTTAGTAGCTTAAATTTCTAAGTATTATTATAATTTTATGTTGTTGTATGCTGATAGTCCGTTGCGTAATGGTATTTTCTAGCTTTCAATTTATGAAGCATGTCTTGTATGCTTATATTTTGACCTTTTTTTGTACATATTATTGTCACTAACATCTTCCCTTATTTTTGCAGGATTTTACAAGTTTTGCTGTTACACGCCCCATGGTCACGCCCTCCTAGGGCGTGTACCAAGGGCGTGTAACCTAGTGGAATGAAGCCGCCGGTCCGAAGTCAATCTCCACCAGAAACTAGCTGTCACGCCCAATGACACGCCCACTGACACGCCCTCCAGGGGCGTGTCTGACAAGCGTGACCCGCCAAGTCCCGAGAAGTCAGTACCGAGCTCAATTTCAACGCACCGAATCCGACACGCCCCATGGTCACGCCCTCCAGGGGCGTGTTCGATGGGCGTGTAACTCAACAACCACGCCAGAATTAAATGCCAACGCTCCAGATGTCGCACCGAATCAGACACGCCCTATGGTCACGCCCTCCATGGGCGTGTCATAGGGCGTGACCCAGCCCGAAAAAAACTCTATAAATAGGGATCATCTTCTAGTGTTTTGGGGTGTGGTGGAGAGAGATTAGAGAAGAAGAAGTGCTGCTATTTTAGTTTTTATGTCTTGAGCTTGTCTCTTCCTTTTTACTTCAAGTAATTGAGTTTCTTTTCATGCAAGCCTTTTTCGCATTTCTGTACTTCCTTTTTACAACATTTGTAATCATTGTAGAATGTGTTCTTATAGTATCTGTGTGCCCTACTTGTGATTCCTCCACATTACGAAATAAAATAGTTCGCTATTCTCTTTCCCTTCTACTCGGTGTTATTTTCCATACTATTAATATGATCTTCATTTTCTATACCATGAATAACTAAATCCTCCTTGTACTCGATCTTGATGATCTGAGGTTGAGTGATTAAGTTATGATGCTTTAATTTTACCTTTCCTTTTTAGGGGTTTAACCTTGAATTGCTCTTGAATTCTTTTGGGTTGGAGATATATCATCGATGTATACTCTCCGCCTTAGCTTTCATGCTTGGCTAGCCGAAAGGCCGATAGTTTGAAGTGAGCACTCAAGAGGAAAGGGATTGGTATGCACCCCTCGAGAGAGGCAGACATTCAAATCCCCCGGATTGGAGTAAAATCTAATAGTGGGGTTCACCGCGTAAAGCGAGCTTTAGGCCTCTAATTCAGACGAAAGTCGGTCGGACCTTCCTAAACTCAGTCGGACACGACTTCGAGAGAAGCGTGTTTAAGCTTTAGGAACCTCCACGGTCAAGAAACTCTTCCCTATTAAGTTTAGGCTTTTATCGCATTTCTTTATTACTTTGGCCGAGGTGATTCTTGATCGAGTACATTTCCATCCCTTTGTCGTAGTTCTTTAACACTTTATCGTAATCGCCTCTAATAGTTCTTTAATTTAATGCAGTGGTTCTCTTTCTAGCAATTAACTATATTTCCTTTCTTAATTGCAATTTCCTTTTTAGCCCTCAAGATTTTCCTTTGATAAAATAATAGTCTTCGTGTGAGTAAGTGTATTCAGCAGTACCCGGATTTCAATACGACACTTGTGTCCCCTAGCTACAATTCGATAGGTATACTTGCCTAGATGGATTGCTAGTTCGGTTGCTTTTATTTTCCGCACGATTAGTAGACACCAAGTTTTTGGCGCCGTTGCTGGGGACTCAGCTCTTGTTGATATATTGAAAACACGAATCTATTACTTTTATCTTCCTTATTGCAAACCAAAAAGAAAAAAAAATCACTTTAAAAATAATAATAATAATAATAAATATAATCATTTTCAATAGATACCCACATCACAAGTTTCCTACACCAACAAAATCCTCTCAAAAAGGGCAATGCGGTTTTAAAGTGCCGCTATCTTGTCTAGTACCTTACGAACCCTTCATCGGGTAGTCCTTGGGAAGTTTGGGAGCTAAAAAAAAATATATATACTTAAGAAAAAAAAACAACAAAATATTAATAATAATAAACAATACTTCTCTCTTTCTTCTTCCAGTGCATGACCCGGGGAAGTCCGTCGGTTATTTTGGACTTGGACCACGAAATCGAGCGTACTCTTCGGAGAAGATTGCGATTTCAAGGCCCGACTCTTCAAATACCGGTCGAACATTCCGATTCATATTCTACCTTAAGAATGGACAATCCCAACCAAGAGGAAGTCTTGCAAAGACCCAACCAAGAGGAAGTCGTGCAAAGGACTATGTCCCATTATGCAAGACCAAACCTGGAGGGTACAGAATCTAGCATAGTTCGTCCCGCTATTGCGAACAATAACTTCGAGCTTAAGCCTAGCATCATTCAAATGGTGCAGCAATATGTACAGTTCGACGGATCGCAAGATGAAGATCCGAACTTGCATATTGCTAATTTTCTTGAAATCTGTGACACCTTCAAGATTAATGGTGTCTCGGACGATGCGATAAGGCTAAGACTCTTCCCATTCTCCTTAAGGACTAAAGCCAAACAGTGGTTGAGTTCTCTTCCAAGAGGATCAATCACTACTTGGAACATTTTAACTGAAAAATTTCTTTCTCGTTATTTTCCCCCCGCCAAAACTGCTAAGTTTCGAAATGATATAACTTCATATTCTCAAATTGATTCTGAGACCCTCTATGACACTTGGGAGAGGTTCAAAGAACTTTTGAGAAGATGCCCACATCATGCTCTGCCTGTATGGTTGCAGGTTCAGACATTCTATAATGGGCTAAACCAAGTGACTAAGCAAATGATAGATGCCGCTTCCGCTGGTTCTTTAGACCGCAAAACTCCGGAAGCCGCTCTTGAGCTTATCGATGACATGGCGATGAACACTTATCAGTGGAATTCGTCCAGGTCTCGCCCATCTAAACCTGCAGGTATCTATGAAGTGGATTCGGTGACGCAACTGGCGATGCAAGTGGAAATGCTCAACAAGAAGATCTCGGAGATGACTGCTCCCTCCACCGCTAAGGTATATGAAAATGCTGCTGCTGCCGAGCAGGTGGATTATCTGGGGAACATACCCAGGCCTGCTCAAAATATCTCTGCGAATAATTTTTCTGCTTTTTCGAATTTTTCTTCTCCTCCTGGTTTTTCTGCTTCGTCGAACACTTATCATCCCGGATGGCGTAACCATCCTAATTTTTCTTGGAGTAATAATGCTAACGTAATACGCCCACCGCACGATTTTACACCGCCACCACCACCGCAACAAAATTTTCAAAAACCTTCCCCTTTGGAAGAGATCCTCGCTAAATATATAAGCTCGAACGATGCCACCATTAGAAATTTAACAGGATCCATGAAAAACTTAGAAAATCAAGTTGGCCAACTCGCCAAGGCCTTTTCCGAGAGACCACCTGGAACTCTTCCCTCGAACACTGAGCCTAACCCTAGGGAGCATGCAAATGCGATTTCCCTTCAGAGCGGTAAAGTTGTTAACGAGCCCACCACAAGGGAAGAGCCAAGGGTGATTGCTCCTCCAGTTTTTACCCCCACGGAAAATGACAACTTAGATTCTGAAAAAGAAAAATCTACATTTGAAAAAGAAAACGATGGCTCTATTGTTTCTGATTCTCAAAAAGAAAAAGCTGATTTTCGAAATGATGCTCCTGTTTTCCTAAAAGAATTCCCGCCACCTCCTTATCCGGCTAGACTTAGGAAAGACAAACTAGATGATCAGTACCAACGTTTTCTTGAAATGTTCAAACAAATTCACATTAATTTGCCATTTCATGAAGCGATTAGTCAAATGCCGAAGTACGCAAAATATCTTAAGGACTTATTAACAAACAAGACGAAATTGGAGAACTTATCACATGTAACATTGAATGAAGAATGCTCGGCAGTCGTTAAAAATTCTAATCTGCCTAAAAAGATAAACGATCCGGGTAGTTTTTCCATTCCTTGTGTCTTTGGTGATTTATTTGTTAAACATGCGTTGGCAGATCTAGGAGCGAGCATCAACTTGATGCCTTTTTCACTATTTAAGAAGTTAGGATTGGGCACTCTGAGCCCTACAAGGATGAGTATCCAATTAGCTGATAGGTCTATCAAGTATCCACTAGGTATCGTTGAGGACGTGCTAGTAAAGGTCGACAAATTCATCTTCCCGGTGGATTTTGTCATTCTTGATATTGAAGAAGACGTCGAGGTTCCTCTTATCCTTGGACGACCTTTTCTAGCCACCTCTCGAGTAGTTATAGACGTTAGTAACGGACAGTTGTTCTTGCGTGTGGGAGATGATGAGGTCACATTTTCTATAAATCAATCCATGAAAAACTCCTTAAAAAATGATGACTCTTGTTTTTTTGTTGACGTTCTAAATGAAGACTCTTCCCTTTCCCTTTCCAACATTTCTCCCAATGAATTTTCATCTTCGTTTTCTGAAATTTCTTCACATAATTTTGACAACACGGTAATGTCGATCCAAGAAAATGTTGAAAATAATTTTGCATGCAGTAGGAAAAAGTATGAAAATCTTGTTTTTGAAAAAGAGAAAAATTTAAAAAATTCTTATGACGAACCACCCCAGCTTGATTTAAAACCACTGCCTGAGCACCTCAAATATGCCTTTCTTGCAAAAGATTCAAAATTGCCCGTTATAATCTCGGCTTTTCTTTCCCAATCCGAAAACGATCAATTGATCGAACTACTACAAAAGCATCGCCGAGCTATAGCGTGGCAAATTTGTGATATTCCTGGCATAAGTCCCTCTTTCTGCACACACAACATATTTTTTGAAAATAATCCTAAGGGTGTAGTTCAACCACAACGTCGACTTAATCCAAATATGAAAGAGGTTGTGAAGGGAGAGGTGCTTAAGTTATTAGATGCAGGGATAATTTATCCTATTTCCGATAGTCAGTGGGTAAGTCCAGTTCAGGTTGTTCCTAAGAAGGGTGGGATCACGGTAGTACCAAACGAAAACAACGATTTAGTTCCAACTAGGACGATAACGGGATGGAGGATGTGCATCGATTACCGTAAACTAAACGATGCCACTCGAAAAGATCACTTCCCCCTCCCCTTTATCGATCAAATTTTAGAACGTTTGTCCGGGCACAATTTTTATTGCTTCCTCGACGGTCTCTCGGGATATTTTCAAATCCCTATCTCACCCGAGGATCAAGAGAAGACGACATTCACTTGCCCCTTCGGAACTTTTGCCTACCGTAGAATGCCTTTCAGATTATGCAACACACCCGCCACCTTTCAGCGGTGTATGATTGCTATTTTTGATAAATATGTAGAAAATATTATGGAAGTTTTTATGGACGACTTTTCCGTTTTTGGCGACTCATTCAATCTATGTTTAGAAAATTTAGGAAAAGTTTTAAAGCGCTGCGAGGAGACAAATTTAGTTTTAAATTGGGAGAAGTGCCACTTTATGGTACGTGAGGGTTTAGTCCTTGGCCACAACATTTCCGCTAGGGGAATTGAAGTGGACAAGGCAAAAATTGAAGTAATTGAAAAGTTACCGCCCCCTCTAACCGTTAAAGCGATTAGAAGTTTTTTAGGTCATGCGGGTTTTTATCGTAGATTTATTAAGGACTTTTCAAAAATCACTAAACCTCTCACCCACTTGCTCGAAAAAGACATTCCTTTTGTTTTTGATAAATCTTGTCTCGAGGCCTTTGAATTAATAAAATCAAAACTTATAAATGCTCCTATTATGATCGCCCCAGTTTGGGATTTACCTTTCGAAATTATGTGTGATACGAGTAATCATGCGGTAGGTGCGGTTTTAGGTCAACGAATCGCTAAGAACTTTCATCCAATTTTCTACGCTAGTAAAACTCTCACTTCTGCGCAAGAAAATTACACCACGACGGAGAAAGAGCTCTTAGCAGTTATTTTTGCCTTTGATAAATTCCGACCGTATGTTACTCTATCTAAGGTTATTGTTTTCACGGATCATTCCGCTTTGAAGTACCTCCTTTCTAAACCGGATGCCAAGCCGCGTCTCATCCGTTGGATCCTCTTACTTCAAGAATTCGACTTGGAAATTCGGGATAAGAAAGGAGCGGAAAACCTAGCGGCAGATCATCTATCTCGCCTTGAAAATCCCAAACTTGATTTTTTAAATGAAACTTTTATTAATGACTCTTTTCCGGATGAGCGTCTTTTGAATATTTCTTCATCTTCTACCCCCTGGTTTGCCGATCTGGCCAATTATCTTGTGGCCCGGGTCCTTCCAAAAGAATACTCCACTCACCAAAAGAAGAAATTCTTTTCGGAGTTGAAATATTATTTTTGGGAAGACCCATTTCTATTTCGCATTTGTGCAGACCAAGTAGTAAGGAGATGCGTTTCGCAGGAAGAGGGTCACCAAATTTTAAAACATGTTCATGAAGGTCCGACTGGCGGGCATTATCAAGCAAACCGCACCGCCCACAAAGTGCTTAGTGCTGGCTTCTATTGGCCAAGCATATTTAAAGATGCACAAATCTTTGTGGGCGGGTGCGATCGATGCCAGCGGACTGGAAATATTTCTAACAAAAATGAAATGGAGCAAAATTACTTTCTCGAGTGCGAAGTTTTTGATCTATGGGGTATAGACTTTGTCGGCCCATTTCCCTCCAGCTTAGGAAACAAATATATTCTAGTCGCAGTTGATTATGTTTCTAGGTGGGCAGAAGCCCAAGCTCTACCAAATAATGATGCTCGCGTAGTTATCAATTTTTTTAAAAAATTATTTTCTCGCTTTGGGTTTCCTCGAGCGATCGTTAGTGATAGGGGAAGTCATTTTTGCAACGCTCAGCTCACTAAGGCTTTAGCCAAATATGGCGTTACGCATAAATTGTCCACTGCTTATCACCCCCAAACGAACGGTCAGGTCGAGGTAGTCAATCGCGAGCTTAAACGAATTTTGGAAAAAAGCGTTTCTACTTCTCGTAAGGATTGGTCTTTAAAATTGGACGATGCTTTGTGGGCATATCGGACAGCGTACAAAACCGCCATCGGTTGTACTCCTTTCCGATTAGTCTATGGAAAATCGTGTCATCTTCCGATAGAAGTAGAACACCGTGCGTATTGGGCGTTGAAGTTTTTTAATTTCGATCCGCACTCGGTCGGTGAGCATAGAAAAAACCAACTAAATGAGCTTGACGAGTGGCGAGCGTACGCCTATGAAAATAATAAAATTTATAAAGAACGCACGAAATTGTATCATGATAAGAACCTGCGCCACCCTAAAACTTTTAAACCAGGCGATCAGGTTCTTCTTTTTAATTCGCGTTTACGTCTCTTCCCGGGAAAGCTTAAATCTAGATGGTCCGGACCATTCACGGTCAAGGATGTTTTTCCTTACGGCACTGTGCTACTTTCACACCCCGATAAAGGGGACTTTAAAGTTAATGGCCATAGACTTAAACTCTATTTCTCTAATGATTCTGTGACTCCTGCAAAGGAGAATCTTCTTTTTGATGCTTAGTTTCTTATTGTCTGATGGACATTATTTTTATTTATTTATTTTTGGACTACTATATTTTTATGAAACTCTTTTATTTGCACTGTTGTAATAAAAAAAAACATTATCGGGCCTCTGCCCATGGACTCTATCTTTTTGCTGTTATCTTGCACTTTCTACCGGAGGCCAATCAAGCCCATGATCGTGGTCGCCGCTCCGTCGCTGCTGATATCAGATGGATCAAGTCAGACCTGCTGACGATCAAGTACTCTAAAAAACAAGCGTGGGGGAGCGACATCCGCCTTCATCTCACGAACCCGGGGAAGTCCTGTTCTTTTTATTTCTTTATTTTTCCTGTATTTTCTTTTTCTCTTCTTCTCAAGTCCCCTTCTCTTTTTCTTTTTGTTTCCTTCATTGAGGGCAATGAAGAGCTTAAGCATGGGGGGGGGGGGTCTAGTTTCTTTTGGTCTTTTCTTTCTGTTATTCTTCTTTCAAAAAATATATTATGTTTTATATTAGTATAATATCTTATGCTATGTCATCAAAACCCAAAAAAAAATTAGAAAAAAAAAACAAAATCAATCAAAAAAAAAACAATTGTGCTTAAATCGATTTGAAAAACAAAATCAAAAATTATTTCTATCTTCATTTTTATGTTGCTTCTAGTGATGTGTAGGCCCATGCGGTTTCTTAGTTCTATATAGATTACTTTGGAAATGATTTTCTAAACATATCATTTTAACATAGTCTAGTTCTACTGGTTGCTCTTTCTTAAATATAGGCATCCGGTTTTTAAGTTATAAGCTAGCAATGCGTAGTTGTGTCTTTTTATTCGGGTAGTTACTTACGAATGGTTGCTAGGTATCATTAGTCCTTTTTCATTTGCGGGGTAGTCTTTCTTGGTGTCTAGAACTTGTACCAAGCTACTCTCGAAGCATTTGCACCGTTTTTACGTTCTTTAGAAATGATTTAGGCCACTATTTGAATAGTTTGAGCTTTTCTTGCCCACCAAAAACAAAACCCTTGCAAAACAATTTTGGGCCTTTTCCTTATTTTCTTTGTTTTTAGCTCCACCTTTCATTTCATTATGTTCACCAAAGCCAAATATCTTTCCTATTTTTGCACTATAAATTTGAGCTTAAAAATTATTTTTATGGGAAAGGTATTATTTTGGAAATAAATAGGAAATTCTCAAGCTTATTTTTCGAGCTTTCTTTTCAAATGTTATTCAAAAAATTTTTGAGAAAAAATATATCATGACAAAATCAAAAGAAAAAGAAAAAAAAAGAAAATGAATGCAAAACGTTTATGTTTGGCCAAGTTTATAAAAGAAAAAATTCATGGCCTTGTTTTAGTTTCATATTGGAGAAATGACATAGTTGTTATTTCTCATTTTTTTTTATGCTTTGGTTATTTTTGAGCTCATCTTGGTTTAGTGCCTAAAACCTTCATGTTTACCTTTGAATCCACTTCCTAATTATTTACCTAAGCCAAGTTTAATGCCTAGTAGAAGTCCTAATGATCTTAGAACTTAATTTCGCGTAGTGGAGAAAGTGTGAACGTACAAGCCTATGGACACCATCATTGATGGATTTCTTTGGAGGTTATCTTGGAGTGTTTTAGGGTTAATGTTTATCTAGCAACCTAGTAGTTTGTTAATGCGCCGTTTATTTAGAACTTCTACTTTTGTTTTCCTTATTTTCATTTATTTTGGATGCCTTGTTTTTAAGATTTAGAAATTAGTAGACTTCTCTTATGTTTGAATGAGATTTTTAGGCTTTCCCTTTCAAATCTTCTATTGTGCACTTCTCACCCCACTAGTTGATAATATGAATACTAGGATAGTTTAATTTTCCATGTTTTGTTTTTCTTAATTATGAAACCTAAATTAGCTTTGTTTATTTTATATTTCCTTCCCTAGTTTTCATTTTTTATTTGCTTGAGGGCAAGCAAATGTCTAAGCATGGGGGTGTTTGATGACTACTTTTTAGTCATCCTTTTTTGGGTAATTTAGTAGCTTAAATTTCTAAGTATTATTATAATTTTATGTTGTTGTATGCTGATAGTCCGTTGCGTAATGGTATTTTCTAGCTTTCAATTTACGAAGCATGTCTTGTATGCTTATATTTTGACCCTTTTTTGTATATATTATTGTCACTAACATCTTCCCTTATTTTTGCAGGATTTTACAAGTTTTGCTGTTACACGCCCCATGGTCACGCCCTCCTAGGGCGTGTACCAAGGGCGTGTAACCTAGTGGAATGAAGCCGCCGGTCCGAAGTCAATCTCCACCAGAAACTAGCTGTCACGCCCAATGACACGCCCACTGACACGCCCTCCAGGGGCGTGTCTGACAAGCGTGACCCGCCAAGTCCCGAGAAGTCAGTACCGAGCTCAATTTCAACGCACCGAATCCGACACGCCCCATGGTCACGCCCTCCAGGGGCGTGTTCGATGGGCGTGTAACTCAACAACCACGCCAGAATTAAATGCCAACGCTCCAGATGTCGCACCGAATCAGACACGCCCTATGGTCACGCCCTCCATGGGCGTGTCATAGGGCGTGACCCAGCCCGAAAAAAACTCTATAAATAGGGATCATCTTCTAGTGTTTTGGGGTGTGGTGGAGAGAGATTAGAGAAGAAGAAGTGCTGCTATTTTAGTTTTTATGTCTTGAGCTTGTCTCTTCCTTTTTACTTCAAGTAATTGAGTTTCTTTTCATGCAAGCCTTTTTCGCATTTCTGTACTTCCTTTTTACAACATTTGTAATCATTGTAGAATGTGTTCTTATAGTATCTGTGTGCCCTACTTGTGATTCCTCCACATTACGAAATAAAATAGTTCGCTATTCTCTTTCCCTTCTACTCGGTGTTATTTTCCATACTATTAATATGATCTTCATTTTCTATACCATGAATAACTAAATCCTCCTTGTACTCGATCTTGATGATCTGAGGTTGAGTGATTAAGTTATGATGCTTTAATTTTACCTTTCCTTTTTAGGGGTTTAACCTTGAATTGCTCTTGAATTCTTTTGGGTTGGAGATATATCATCGATGTATACTCTCTGCCTTAGCTTTCATGCTTGGCTAGCCGAAAGGCCGATAGTTTGAAGTGAGCACTCAAGAGGAAAGGGATTGGTATGCACCCCTCGAGAGAGGCAGACATTCAAATCCCCCGGATTGGAGTAAAATCTAATAGTGGGGTTCACCGCGTAAAGCGAGCTTTAGGCCTCTGATTCAGACGAAAGTCGGTCGGACCTTCCTAAACTCAGTCGGACACGACTTCGAGAGAAGCGTGTTTAAGCTTTAGGAACCTCCACGGTCAAGAAACTCTTCCCTATTAAGTTTAGGCTTTTATCGCATTTCTTTATTACTTTGGCTGAGGTGATTCTTGATCGAGTACATTTCCATCCCTTTGTCGTAGTTCTTTAACACTTTATCGTAATCGCCTCTAATAGTTCTTTAATTTAATGCAGTGGTTCTCTTTCTAGCGATTAACTATATTTCCTTTCTTAATTGCAATTTCCTTTTTAGCCCTCAAGATTTTCCTTTGATAAAATAATAGTCTTCGTGTGAGTAAGTGTATTCAGCAGTACCCGGATTTCAATACGACACTTGTGTCCCCTAGCTACAATTCGATAGGTATACTTGCCTAGATGGATTGCTAGTTCGGTTGCTTTTATTTTCCGCACGATTAGTAGACACCAGTCGTCTGGATTCACTTGTTTAATTCCTGCATTGTGGCTGTGAATAGATATAACTAGGATTGCTAGTTGCTGATTAGGTTTTCCAAGCTTTAACTGTAATTACAGTTAGCTTGAGTTTGTACACATCACTTGTGTTAGGCTTTAAGGTTAAATCAATATCTATAATCTTTTCATTCCGCACTTCACTCCAAGGGAGTTGGGTAGACCATTAAGTTTTGTCTAGTACAAAATTTGATAACTCTATTCACCCCCCCCCTCTAGAGTAGTATCTATCCCTTCACTTTCAATTGGTATCAGAGGGAGGTTGACTGACTGAATAGGCTAACACCTAAGTCACAAGATCCTGATAGATACCAAAGCTTATAGATATTCACTATCATGGCCCAGTCCAAGGATTATTCCAGCACCAGACCTCCAGCATGCAACTTAGCTAAGTTTGGCATCTGGAAGGCAAGGATAAAATTATATATGAATTCTATTGATGAAAGCATCTTTGCTTCTATTTTGTCAGGTCCCCCAAGAGCACCTGCTGCTGCTACTGCCTCATCATCTGATATGAGTGCAGTGCCTCCTCCAGATTACAATGATGAGTACAAGAAGGCCAAAATAGCAGATGCCAAGGCAATGAACATACTGGCTCAGACAATGTCTGATGAGGTATTCCAGAAGGTTGCTGACTGTTCCTCAGCAAAGGCCATGTGGGATACACTGAACTAGATTGTAGCTGGTTCAGCTGATGAAAGGAAGGACAGAAGGTCCAACCTGATCTCACAGTATGAGAACTTCAAGAAAACTGATGCTGAATCAGTTGAAGCCATGTACACCAGGCTCAGCTCAATCATCAATGAGCTGAGGACCCTGGACAAGGACATATCATTGACAGAGGTCAATGATAAGATTCTTATGTGCTTCCCTAGCACATGGGATCTAAGAATCTGGCCCATCAAGGAAGCCAGAAGTACAAATGAGATCTCCACTGAAGCTCTTCTCGGCAAGCTCAAATCCTTTGAGCAAGTGCTGAAGACAAGGGAAGCAGAAGCAGAAGCAAAGACCCCTACTCCAACAAGAAAAGAGCAATCTCTAGCTCTTAAGGCTGCTGATGCTTCTGAAGGCAGCCAATCAAATGAGGAACTAATGGCATTGTTTTGCCAAGAGGTTTCTCAAGATGGGGAGAAAGGAGTTCAGAAAGAAGTCTTCACGCTATGAAGACAAACCAAGGTATGATCGCTCTCCTGCTAAAGAAATTATTTGTTATGGATGCAGGAAGCCTGGACATATCCTGCCAGAGTGTCCAGAGGAGAAAAACAAAGACAAGAGGAAAGAAAAAGAACAACACAGAAAGCACTCCAAGCCATCCTCCTACAAAAACAAGAAAAAGGAGAGAGGTTTCATTGCTGAAACCTGGAGTGATTCTGATGAAGAATCCTCCTCATCAAGCTCCAGTGAGGATGAGGAAGAGAAGAAGGCAAAAGAAGTTTGCCTGATGGCAATAGATGCCTGCAGCAACCACTCTGCTGCAGAGAGTTCTGATTCTGATGAAGAGATGCCTACAGAAGATGAGGTACTTTCTTCTTATGATTTTACCTCAGCTGAATTTAAATTAGAATTTAAATCCTTATGCTTAGATTTGATTAGCTCTGAAAAGAAAATAAAAGAACTTAGAAATAGGTTAGCTGACTCAGAATCAATAGCTACAGAAAATGTTAGGTTAAAGGAAGATCTCACTACTTGTAGTGAAGAAATTAAATTTCTTAAAATAGAGTTAGCTAAGTCTAAGAGGTTAGAAGAATCACTTAATGGTAGAAGCCTTAAGTTGTTAGAAATTACCAGCATGACTAACACTAGGTCAGGTAATGACAAACTAGGCTTAGGAGCTTCTCCCAGTGAACCCCCAGTTCTACTTAAAAATAATCTTTCAACTCCAGTAAACTTCATTTCAGCTAGTGGAATGAAGAACACTGAGCAAGTAAATCTAGTTAATAAAACCTTAAATAAAGCTAAGAGAGAAAAGAGAAAGAAATTCTTTAAAGAAATGCAAAGAGCGTCGAACGCCGCTCGACGATCGGAAGCTCAATGGTCGAACGAAGCTCGACGATCTGAGCGCCCATCGTCGAACGTCGATCGACGATTTCAACATGATTTTCAAAATCATAATCAGTACCATAGAAACCTAAATGAAAATAGAAACCCTAGGTTTGTTGACCCATCATCTGCATGGAGAATCCCACCTAGGAGATCTCACCCACTAGGTTATCACCCTCAGCCTGCATTCTCATATATTTCCAGTTTTTCTTATGTGAAAAACAAGGGACCCAAGGTTACCTGGGTCCACACTGTCTAAATAAATGTCTTGCAGGTGAAGGCCTATCCAATCACTCAAAATAAGTGGTATTTGGATAGTGGATGCTCTAAGCATATGACAGGAAATAAAGATCTTCTGTCAAAGTTCAAAGCTAAGCTCGGCCCAAAGGTTATCTTTGGAGATTCCAGCTGTGGTCAGACAGAAGGCTATGGCAAGATCACAATTGGAGCAGTTACTTTCAAGAGAGTTGCATATGTCAATGGACTGAAGCATAATTTGATTTCAGTCAGCCAGCTATGTGATGCTGGCTACCAGGTTTCATTTTCTAACTTCTCTTGCAATATTACTTTAAATAATAATGTTGTTTTAGTAGGTATTAGAATAGGTAATATCTATTTAGTAGATTTCAATTCATCTCATTCTGAAATCTGCCTGTTTAATGAAGTAACCCTTAATAATAATTCTTTGTGGCATAAGAGGCTCAGTCATGTAAACCTTAAAAATATATCTAGGTTATCTAAACACAACCTTGTTAGAGGTTTACCTTCTTGCCCCTACAAGAAGGAGAGCCTATGCAAGGCTTGTCAGCTAGGCAAGCAAACCAAAAACTCTTTTAAATATGTAAATAAGAGTGATTCTCCTAGAATCCTGTATCTATTACACTTGGACCTTTTTGGCCCAATAAATGTACAGAGTTTAGGAGGGAAGTATTACACATTAGTAATTGTAGATGACTTCTCTAGGTTCAGTTGGGTTTTCTTTTTGAGAACTAAGTCTGATAACTTCAAAGCCCTTACAGACTTTCTACTATGTGTGCAGACTGAGTACTCAACTCATGTGGCCTTGATCAGAAGTGATCATGGTACTGAGTTTGACTCTCTTCTCATGCAAGAATTCTGTGAGAGAGAAGGTATCAAACATAGCTTCTCAGCTCCTAGAACTCCTCAACAAAATGGGGTAGTTGAAAGGAAGAATAGAACACTCATTGAAGCTGCTAGCACATTGTTGGCAGATGCTAACATGCCTCTCTCCTATTTGGCAGAAGCTGTTAGTACAACCAATTATGTCTTGAATAGAAGTTTGATACACAAACTTAAGTGTAAAACTCCTTATGAGTTGCTTAAGGGAAAGAAACCTAAAATTAACTATTTTAGAGTTTTGGCTGTATTGTTTATATTCATAATAACAATAAAGAATATATTAGAAAATTTGAAGCAAAAGCTTCAATGGGAATCATGCTTGGATATTCCCAAGTAAGCAAAGCTTATAGGGTTTTTAACAAATCTACCTGTAAGATTGAAGAATCTGTGCATGTGTCATTTGATGAGCATCAGATGTTTTACAAGGAGAAAGAAAATTCTCCTTCCTCCAGTTCATTGCAGGTACCTGATGCCCCTCAAGAAATTCTTCAACTATCAACTCTTCAGATCACTGAATCAGACAGTGATGAAGACATTGCTGAAGCTGTTGTTGTACCACCAACAGTAGATCAAATTCCCCCTGAGGAATTAATCCCAACTGTTGCTGAAGATCACATCCCACCTGCTAATATTGTCACACTTAGAGATCATCCCACATCTCAAGTGATTGGAGACATATCAGCTGGTGTGCAAACAAGACACCAATTAAGACAAGATGTGATGCATGCTTGTTTCCTCTCACAGGTTGAGCCCCTCACCTTTAAAGATGCAGAGCTAGATCCCCACTGGATCATTGCTATGCAAGAGGAACTCAATCAGTTTGAGAGATGTAAAGTTTGGACTTTGGTTCCAAGACCTAAAGGCCAACTGATCATAGGCACCAAGTGGGTGTATAGAAACAAGTTGGATGCAAATGGAATTATAGTAAGGAATAAAGCAAGGCTTGTAGCTCAGGACTACAGACAGGAGGAAGGTATAGATTATGACCAAACCTTTGCTCCTGTTGCAAGGCTAGAAGCAATAAGGATCTTCTTGGCCTATGCAGCCTACATGAAGTTTAAGGTGTTCCAAATGGATGTCAAAAGTGCATTCCTAAATGGTGAGCTTAAGGAAGAGGTGTTTGTTGAACAACCATCAGGGTTTGTTTCTTCAACTCAGCCCTCACATGTTTTTAAGTTGCAGAAAGCTCTATATGGACTAAAGCAAGCTCCCAGAGCCTGGTATGAGACTCTAGCTAGTTTCCTTTTAGAGCACAACTTTACTAGGGGAGTAGTTGATAGAACCCTTTTCGTCAAGCATCACAAGGACACAATCCTGTTAGTTCAGGTGTATGTAGATGATATTATATTTGGCTCCACTGATCCCAAACTTTGCAAAAGGTTCTCTGACCTGATGCACTCTAAGTTTGAGATGAGTAGTATGGGTGTGCTGTCTTACTTTCTTGGTCTCCAAGTTAAGCAAGATGCTGATGGTATCTTCATCTCCCAATCCAAATATGCCAAGGAATTGGTAAAGAAATTTGGGATGGCTGATGCTTCAGCAATGCCTACACCTATGGCTACTAATGTAGTTATTGATTCTGATGATCACGGCAAGCCAGTTGATCAAAAGAATTATAGGGCCATTGTTGGTTCCCTATTATATCTAACTGCAAGCAGGCCTGATATAATGTTTGCTATATGCCTTTGTGCTAGATTCCAGGTCAACCCCAAGGAATCTCATCTGATTCTTCTAAAGAGAATCCTGAGATACCTGAAGGGATGTCCAGATCTAGGACTTTGGTACCCAGCTGAGTCAGAATTTGAGTTAATTGGATATTCTGATTCTGATTATGCTGGTTGCAGAGTTGACAGGAAGAGCACCTCAGGAACTTGCCAGTTCCTGGGAGAGAGATTGGTCTCTTGGTTCTGTAAGAAGCAGGCTTCTGTCTCAACTTCAACTACAGAGGCTGAATATATAGCAGCTGCTAGTTGTTGTTCACAAATCCTATGGATTCAAAATCAGCTTGTGGATTATGGTTACTCACACAAGAACACCAAAATCATGTGTGATAGTACTAGTGCTATTTCAATTGCACAAAATCCAGTGCACCACTCTAGAACGAAGCACATTGAGATTCGGCACCATTTCCTGAGAGATTGTGTGGAAAAGAACAAGATTTGTCTTGAGTTCATATCCACTGAGTTTCAGAGAGGTGATATATTCACCAAGCCTTTAGATGAATAGAAGCATCTGTTCTTTTTAGTTCAATTAGGCATGATCAATGGACGAGACTAAGTGTGACTATATCTGCCTATGTTGAAACTTGTTTGAAGATCGTCGAACGATGATCGAAGATCGTCGAACGGATCAAGTCTATCGTCGACCTCTGGTTGATGATGGCTTATCTGTCTGAAGATCGTCGACCAGCGTTCGACCATCGTCGAACAAGTCGAGCTCATCGTCGATCTCTGGATGACGAAAGCCTGTTGTTTGTGAAGCCAGAAATAGCCGAACGATGGTTCGACTACTCTGCTTCTGAGCCGATCGTCGAACATCCGTTCGACTATCGGGTCAAGTATCTTTTTAATAGATCGACTATTTCCGGTCTAATATAAAGCCGATAGTCGACCTAGGTTAAAAGATCTTTTGTTTTATCGTCGACGGAGCGTGACTTTTCGCATTCTGCCTTCCCGCTTGCGATTTTCGGCCGTTTCGTCTTCTTCGTCTTCTCCATCTTTCTCCAGCGAATCAATGGCGGTCTCTCCAGCAGTTCTAGCAGTTGTGAAGTTTGATGCAGGCTTTAGCGTTGATTTCGACGCGTTCAGTTGCTGCGATGCCGGGATCGTGGAAGTTCTTCAGCTGTGCAGGGATCAAGGACTAGAGAGGTTAATGTCTGCAAGGATTAAGATAAATATACCAGAGATCAAGGAATGGGCCTTCACGTCGTCCTCCACCGACGACTCGATGACTGGCACCATCGGCGAAGAAGAGGTAATCCTAACTCCGGCCGTTCTGACTGATATTTTTGGTTTAATAAATGGTGAAGAGGATTATGAGCAAGATGCTCAAGAATTTGGAAGAATGTTAGTTGAGCTGGGACATGCAGAGGGCATTCCCACGAAGCTGCTCAAAGTAAATTTTCCTTTCAAGATTAAGTTTCTTGCTGAGTTGGTAGGAAAAGTGCTCCTCGGTAAGCACTCTGCTCATGATAATATCACAAGGCAACAATTCGCACTGATGTGTGCGATTGTTAATCGGAAAAAGATCGATTGGGCAGCAGTAATGTTTGATTTAATAAGGAAAAAGAACAGCAAGAAGGAAGTTACCCTCAGAAGGGTTATTGGAATCTTCCTGAAGGAAAAGTACCCCCAGCTGCTGAGTTCAACCGCAACAACAATAAATGCAAGCAAGAAGATGGATCCTAACCTGTTCTCTAAGTGGAAGAGAACCTTTGTGAAACCCGCTCTCACAGGGGTTGCTCCAGCAACATCTGAGAGCACCAGGACCGATTCGGTCGCTCCTCACCCTGTTGAAGCTGGCTCAGCTCTTCCCTCCTCCTCTTCTGCTTTGCTGTCTGCTTCAGTTGAAGTTCCATCAACTTCAGCTGAAGTACGACCTTCTTCCTCTTCTGCTCCAGAAACAACCACGGTTGTTCCTCTTTCCCCTCCAGCATCTCCTCTTCCTTCTCATCAGACTAGGATATCTGCTCCTAGCTTTGATTTGTTAGGATCTGAGAGGATTCCTACTCCTCCTCTGTCTCCCATTCATTCCCCAGTTAATTCTCCTATTAACTCTCCAGCTCCATCTCCTATTCAATCCCCTGTCCACACCATTCTTCATCCCAGCACTTCAACCATATCTGCTGCAGCTCCATCCACTTCACTTCCATCATCTTTTGAGATCACTCCTGAACTCATCTCCCGCATTGTGGAGTTGATTACCCCTTCAATCAAAACCATGATTGAAGAGGCAATCGCTCCCCTTGCCTCCTCCATTGATATCTTAACCGCTACCATCAATTCTCTTTCAAAATCTGCTGAGCCATCTTCCTCAAGGGGCCTGGTTTCAGTCTCCACTGAAATCAGGCAGGGGGAGATGTTCTGTGAAGATGCCTCAGAACCTCCTACCTCCCTTCCAGCTATAACAGATACTGTAATGACAGCCCTGGAAGAGTCTGCTCTAGCTGAAAAAGAAGTAGTTCCAGTGTTATCTGACAAGGAAATAGCTGATGGAATCATGCTATCTGAAATTGCAGTAAAAGTCTGCCTAGAAGATCTCACCACTCCCGTGGTTGCTCGATTCCTAGAAGGTATTATTACCTCATATCTAGATGAATCATGGGAGATGGTCAAGTATGAAGGTAATTCACTCATTCGATTTATTGATGAGTCAATTAATTTGCTAGTTTGTGAATACCTTGAAGGAATGATTATTGCTTATTTAGCAGATCTGTATTCATAATTCTACAGATTTTATTAGAGAAGATTTAGCTGCTCAGATCATAGCAGTTGTTTTTGAAGCTGATCTAGTTGTTCCTGATATCCAAGTAGATCCAGAATTGGATTCTTTTTTAGATGATAGAGAAGATGAGTCTGAGAATCAAGATGAAGTCAAAGATGACACTCCTGTTCTGAGTGTGGAAGAAGAAAAAGCAAGAGCTGCCTGGAATCTAAGAGTACAGTCTTTGTTAAAAGAGAAAGAAAAGGAGCCGCAAATTGAAAAGTCAACTATCTGGGATGATTCTCCAGGGTTGGACTTAGATTCCCTTCTGGCTCTAGATGCCATGGAAGAGGAAAGAGAGAAATCAGATCTGAAGTTAAAAGAAAAGGCTGTTTCTGAAGCCTATGATCCTTATGATAATCTTCCATCATCTCACTCTGATGATGAGGATGATTCTGATGTATCTGAGAAATCAAGGAAAAAGAAAGCTGCTCAAAAGAAAAGGAAAGCTGCTGCTCCTCCTCCTCCCAGTGAAGACAATGATACTCCTTATTATATTCTGAAGGGCATTGACCCTAAGTCAAAGGAATTTCAGCACTGGATGTGGTTCTCAAAGAACCAGCAGAAAGAAAGGAAAAGATCTAAGAGGTATGATAGTCCTGTTTCAAGATGGACTCCCAGAGGTCCCCCTCCTCCACCTCCCAGTGCAGGAGCCTCTGGGAACCTATCTGCTAACCCTTCTGCGCCTTCTGGAAAATCTGCATCTTTTCAGCCTCAGCCAAGGAAAAGTTATCAAAGCTCGCAAGGCAGATCGTATTCTGGCTCTCAAAGACAAGTGAAGGAGGTTGTGGTTCAAAGACCAACTTTTTCCCCTCCTCCTTCTCCAAAGAAAAGAATTCCATCTCTAATACCAGTTCAGTCTGAGAAAGTTGCTTTAAAAGGTAAGTAGTTTACTTTGTTTTAAAATTCTAGCAAGAACCTTTTGCTAAGTCTGCTCCAATATCTTATCTAGATAAAGAATCTGATACTGCTCCTCCTGAGCCTGTTTATGAAAGTCCAGAGCTTGATCCTAACTTTAGGATGGCTCGTTTTCACGAACTAGTTGGAGCAGCTCAAATAAGAAAAGCAAAAGCAGAAGGAAAAGATACTACTGGTTTAACCACCATGTCTGCTTTCAGAAAGAAAGAGTTTGAAAAGTTCCAGGTCAATCCTGATGTATTTGACCCCTCAAAATATATGGAAAAGCATCCTGAAGCAGTAGTCCCAAGAGCTGCAGAATTGAAGATCATTGGTGTGCAGGACTTGAAGCTGTCAAAGAAAGAATCTGATGATCCTCTAAGGAAAATTTCTTTTGTTCCTAGTTCCTCTGACCCTTTGCCAGATTCTGGAGACTCTTAATAGTTTGATTGACTGCTGTGTTATATTTGTTTATTATCTATCTATTTGATAATTGCTAGTTAATTGCTATCTATTTGCTGTATTGTTTATAGTGTTCTATAGCTAGCTCTGTGTTTTAGTTTTTGAGAGACTTAACTCAAATAGGGGGAGATTGTTGGTACCCTAGTTTGATTTGAGTTTAGTCCTCTCCTTTATGCTTCTTGACCCAAGAATTATCTATGGTCAATGGTTTGTAGCCTAGCTGTAGAGTCCTCACTTTTCCAGATTGAGAATTTGGTTAAGTTGTTTGTTCGTTCGACTATCGTCGAACGCCGCTCGACTATCGTCGACTAACTGTTCGACGATCGTCTATCAGTTGTTCGACTTTCAGTCTGCATGGATAGTTCGACTATCGGTTGATAGCTCGACTATCTGTGTGCTTTGATAGTTCGACTATCTGCTTGGATAGGTCGACTATCTGATAGTTCGACTATCTGTTGATAGGTCGACTATCTGTTTGGTTTTGATAGTTCGACTATCTGTTGATAGGTCGACTATCTGATAGCTCAACTATCTGTTGATAGTTCGACTATCTGTTCTGCGTTGATAGTTCGACTATCTGTTGATAGGTCGACTATCTGTTCTCGCTTGATAGTTCGACTATCTGCTTTGATAGCTCGACTATCTGATAGTTCGACTATCTGTTGATAGGTCGACTATCTGTTGGTTTTTGATAGTTCGACTATCTGTTGATAGGTCGACTATCTGATAGCTCGACTATCTGTTGATAGCTCGACTATCTGTTTTGCTCTGATAGTTCGACTATCTGTTGATAGGTCGATTATCTGATAGTTCGACTATCTTCTTGTAGTTCGACTATCTGCTGTGATAGTTCGATTATCTCCTTTGATAGTTCGACTATCTGGATCGTTCGACTATCTGTCCGATAGTTCGACGATCTCCGTGCGTCGGTCGACGATCTCCGAAGGTCGTTCGATGTTTTCTGTCTGCCTTTATATTTTGTATTTATTTATTATATTTAATTAATTAATACATTTTCTGGCACGTTGTTTTAAGCTTTATGATAATATTTCCAGGCATATCTGCTCTATTCTTTTTGCCTGAGTCAAATCTTTTTAGATAAAGTTGTTTGTCTTATTAGCTGACTTTATAAATTACTTTATCTGTTGTCAGCCCTTTATAGCCTTTAGACTGAAAAGTCTTCTTTTTGCTATAAAGAGTTTGTTTCTGATATGACTTTATTTAGTACTTTATTATCAAATTGCTTCCTGCAGCTTCCTAGAAAAAGGGTTATTCCTTTTATAGAATGTTTCTGCTGCAGAGATTGTTTTGTCTTCTTGATATTTACAGCCCAGGTCTCAAGTCTCAGAAGAAGACAAGTTATTCAAATTGAAGAGAGCCGTTGCTTGCTGATGTTATATAAAGGACCCTTTGAAGAAGGATTCAAGCTAGCTAACTAGTTACCCAGATATTTTCAAGCATTCAAGCCTTCATCAAGATCAAGTCTTTCTGCTCTCAGCAATTTCCATCTAACTGAGAAGTGTTAAGATCTTCTACTCTTCTTCAACCTGAGTTCTCCTGCTTTCAGGAAGTTCAAACTCAGAGTTCTTTTGAAGAAGAAGAAGAAGAAGATAGCTGCTTGAAGATCTTTAATTTTACTATCTTTTATCTTCTTGTAGTTTTTCCTTCAGAACTTTCTGAAGAGTTTTCTGCACTGAAGCAAGACTTTATCTGGACATCTTTGAGCCAGGGGGAGCCTTGATTCCTTAGAGCTTTCTAGCTCAGTGCAAGCTTTTGTGCTTCTCTAATCTATTGTAAAATAGAGAAGACATCTTAACCTTCTTCCCCCTCCTGTATAGGGTTATTACTCCCTTCAAAAGTATCCCTTGGTGGCAGGGCACCTGATCAAAAACCTGTGCTTGGTTTTTTTAGACACCTGATCAAAAGTCTAAAGGGTTTCTGGATCTACCTGAAGCAGATCCTGTTGGTGGCAGGGCACCTGATCAAAAACCTGAGTGGATTCCTACCGTGTGGGTAGAAGAGTGGACGTACCCAAGTTGTTTGGGGAACCACTATAAATCTCCTCGTGTCGTCTGGATTCACTTGTTTAATTCCTGCATTGTGGCTGTGAATAGATATAACTAGGATTGCTAGTTGCTGATTAGGTTTTCCAAGCCTTAACTGTAATTACAGTTAGCTTGAGTTTGTACACATCACTTGTGTTAGGCTTTAAGGTTAAATCAATATCTATAATCTTTTCATTCCGCACTTCACTCCAAGGGAGTTGGGTAGACCATTAAGTTTTGTCTAGTGCAAAATTTGATAACTCTATTCACCCCCCCTCTAGAGTAGTATCTATCCCTTCACTTTCAAATGATTTGATGTGTGTGCGCATGCTAAACTTAGAAAAAGGGGCTAGATGAATATTACGCTCATGGTCATGTTATGAGCTTATTGATCTTATGAATTGAAATTATGATTAGAATAAGTCCACTGGTTAGAGTTGTGTTAACTCCCTACGGGTAGCGATGAGGGTCGTATTGCAATCGAAGGGATTTGATATCTTAGGTTATGACAGAACCTTGCGTGCTTGGAGCAAAGGTAAGTTGTTATGATGATAAGGGACTCAGTGTGGATCACTTGCGTGCTTTTGAGCACGGGATTAGTATGATGTGAAGGGACTCAGTTGGAGCCCTTGGATGTTTGATGGCATGGCTAAGTGTAACTGCATGCGGTGAGTGTTGATATGCGGTGTCATAATCCTGTGTTAAGGATAGTGTGACAGGTCTACGGGCTCGCTAGTTGTCACACCGACGGGGGTTGACAAATAGACCTTGGGCAGTTAGGCTTGGTCCTCGGAGCTCATTCTTGAGGCTCCTTCTGTGCCAGTGGACGGTTGGGCTTGGTCCTTTGGTGATACGCTCCCAAAGGCTCCTTCCATGCCAGTTATAGGCCAGTTAGGATGTGTTCTTGGTGCACATCTACCCGAGACCCCTTCTGAGTCGTAGTACGCAGAGTCTCCATTGTTGTGTTCTTAGTGTTGAGGTGTACGGAGGCCTAGGTCTGGTAGTGTAGATACCTGCCTAGTAGTGGAGATGTCCGCTCTACTATCACCGTTTGGCCACAACGGATGATACCTGAGAGGTTAGCTATATGCTCGAAAAGTGGGAACTAAAGGACTATGTCGGCATAGCAAAACATAGTGCGTGAGTTGCATGGGTGCATCATAAACCATCATTGTATTGCATTGCACTGCATAAGATCCTCATCATATAAATTTGTATGTGCACTTTTATATGATGAGTTACTTTCTGTTAAGCCGGTCAAACTTATAAATCTCTATGGACATTTTTATAAGTTAAGTTCTATTTCTGTTTGTAGATTAAATGTTGTAGATGGCTGTTCTTACTCTTACAGTACTTCTAGTGTAGAATGATGTTGTTGTTTGATATACACTTCTACAATTACTTTTATTATAAGTAGAGATATTCCACCTGCTTGTACTTACATCTTATAAACATATATTGTACCATTCCTTCTTTCTCCCGCCCAGTGCCTAAGAGTTGTCGGGGTGAGAGGATAAGATAGACACTTTGTCTTTATGACTAACGGTTGATACGACTTCCTTTTTAGGACACCCATTGGATAGAGCAACAACAGGTTATACAGGAGGGCATCCAGGCCAGGGGGACAGGGCCTGATACAACGATACCCTCGGTGTCATCGATTACTGATGTGGGATTTTGAGAGACTATATGTTGTATCCCTTGTGGCACTTAACTCTGATGTATTCAGGAGCTATATAGCTACCTGTCTCTTTTCTTTTGGACTCGTACTAGTGTGGATTTTGACTACTGTATATTCTTTATGTTTGGTTGGCATAGATGATATTTGTGAGAGCCGGCAGAATAGACGTCTTGTAGTACCAGTCAACTCATGTGTTGACGCTACCACAAGGTGACTGTTCTGGGCATAAGACCCCCTTCGGCCGTATGTTATATTCCGGGAGGGGGGTCTTACAAAAAATTTCTTCATCAATCCCATAAAACAAACTATTCATAGCTTTAGCATTTATATGACACTTGTCCTTAGTTAAGTTATTTGGGGGCATTATACAAGTTATGTTCCACACTTCTATGTCTAATAGTATAAGGAATTCCTCATTATTGTTCTCCATTTGTTATAGTTCACTCCTGCGAATAGAGGTGGTGCTAACGGATTTTCTATGTATAATTTTTCATCCCCACTAGTCGATTCGAGATCAGGGTTGGACATTATTCTAGGCGGTGAACCATTTTGGAATAACCTCCCTCTGATACCACTTATTGGATCGTGTGGCAAACCTTAGAGGGGGGGGGGGTGAATAAGGTTTTACGTGTTACTTAAAAATTCGAATTATTTTTGCCCAGAAAACTAGTTCTGGAAGCTATCGCGGGGTGCTAGCTTGCTAGCGCGCGACAATAGGTCACAGACCTCGTTTTCTTGAACAAAATTCTCCTTGGAGATGTACGCACCCTTCAAAGATCCACCGGCTAACACCAACGACGTTACACGCAGAATTAAGAATAACAAATAATTTTATTCAATCAAAATAAAAGTGTTTTACAATTACAAATGCTTGATCTTTATAACGCCGGAGATCGGAGGCGGTGAAAGTCGAATCTCTTTTGATTTTCTATACCGACCCACTACCCGAGCCGGTTGGTTCTCTCTCTTTCCCTCCAAGAAAGGTTTTCGAGCCGACTCTTCACCTTCATACAAGGAAGTGTCATAGAGCCCCATTAGATCCCCTGATCTAGACGTCCTTTCCTTGGGATGATATCTCACAAAATCCTCCCCGGATTGCGACAACCTTCACCGGTCGATTTTCCTCACCACAATCACACAGAAAAGAGAAAAATACAAAAAAGAAATAAATAAGATTTAAGATTGAATCTCCCTTAAGACGATTCCTCCGTTGAGCAATGCGTGACCGGTGCTAACAATCTTCGTTTGGTTGTAACCGATCAACTCCTCGTAGTCATTGTAGTAAATGGCTTGCTGGAGATCTTCGTGCGTGAACGGGAGGGAGGCGACTTTCTCTTCCTTTGAAGGAGACGGCAGAACGGTGCTCAGAGGCGGCTCCCGAACCATAGAAAGAATTCCTGTCTGTCTCAATTCGTACAAGGAATGAGAAAACGAAAGCCTTTTATATGTCTTTGAAAAACATGTTGTCGTCGGCAGTAAGACTAGCGCCCGATGGTAGGTCATTACGCGTCAACGTGATAGCTATCCCGCGCATTTGGAAAAATGTTCCAAAAAGATTATTTTCCACTTTTTTGTGCTAGTGCGGCGCGGTATCCAGCTATCGCCTGACGGTAACTCAATCATCTCGACGAATCCATTTCGACAATTGTTGAGAGCGTTAGCACTGCGCGGTAGGAAGCTAGAGCTATGCGGTAGGTTCTAGAGTTCCTTCCATAACAAATCCTGAAGCTAGCGTAGGCGGTAGTGATAGCACCGCGCGATAGGTTCCAGAGCACCTATTCTGCTTAAACCAAGCTAGCGCTCGGTGGTAGCACTAGCGCGCGGCGGTAGGTCACACATTAGAGTTCTTCGCTTCTCTTGAACCTGTAAACCTGCACACTATACCAAACACAAATGTGATCAAATATAACATGAGAATTGATATTGTCATACTGAGCATATGTGAAATGTCGGCTCCAACACTCTCCACACGTGACTTGCAACGTCACAGGATAGCCAGCCGACCAGAGAGACAAAGTAATTCCTTCTCACAACATTCAACATTCACATCCTTTCCCGCCCTAAACTAGCATTCATTCTCACACGAAAAAGAGGGCATCGCAAACGACGTCTTCACCGCAATCAGATTTCTAGCAAAAATCCCTATAGCGCACATCATGCAGCATCACCGAATCGGACCACCGGTCGCGATTACGGCCTCACCCACAATTCCTAATCCACTAACGGAGCGGATCTCTAATGCAACAATATGTCGGGGACGGACTCAATCGACCCGGTTGTTCCTCTTTAACCATGGCGACCCAAACCTCTCTCATTTGAGAGATTGCATAAACAAAATGGATGTCATGCATGCATCCTAAAAACCAGGAGAAGTGTTGTTACGTTACGATTCCTCTTCCTAGCCATGGATATCTTGATTTGCACGGATGGAAGTGTGTGCCTTCAAGCCCTCTCCACGAATCAGGCCTCGAATCAATGAAAGGAGTTCTGAAGCATCGTTAATGGCGTAAGATATCTCTTCTTCCTCTTCCAAGCTCTCTCAAGACCCTAACCTCCCAAACTCTCAAATGAGGAATGAAAAGGAAGGAAAGCACATCTGCCCTACTTAGGGTTCACGGACGGGCATACCTGGGCCACCTGATCAAGTTTTGAGAGGATCAGATGGCCAGAAATTACCACTTACCGAACTAGTTCCGTCCGCTACCGTCGGGCAGAGCTACCTACTGCGCTGTGATAACCCACAGAGCCGCAAACCATCTCAGGACATCGCTCTACCACCAGCGGTAGAGCTATCACTCAGCGCTATCGCCTTCCTCTCGACTCACATGACGAATAAAAGGCTACCGCCGAGTGGTAGCTACCTACTGCCGTGCGGTAGCGTCCAGAGACTTAAAATTTCTTAAGCAGGAAAAATGAGGTGTTACAACTCCACCTCCCTTAAAAGAATTTCGTTCTCAAAATTTAACATGCAATCGAAAAAACAAACATACCTGATGCAAACAGTTCCGGGAAGTCTTCTCGCATCGCTTGCTCGTGCTCCCAGGAAAATTCATCTCACCCACAGTTATTTCAACGCACTTTCACGAGTTTAACCTCTTTATTCCACAACTGCCAAATTTTTGAATCCTCTACGTAAACCAAACGGACCCTCATCCTCAAGTTCTCTTCCACCGGCACCGTCATTGACTAGAACATGACACTTGCCTCCACCAAAGCTTTCCTCAACACCGATATATGGAAAACATCATGTAATCCACTCAGCCCTTCGGACAATGCCAAATTATAGGTTGCTTCTCCGATGCGCTCCGTAACTTCGAACGTCCCCAAATACCTCGGACTTAACTTATTGAGTTGCCGGATCAGCGAAACGCCTTTAAACGGCTTAATCTTTAAATAGACTAAGTCGTCTACTGCGAACTCCACATTTCTGTGGCACGCATTGAAATACTTTGTCTGCCGATCCTGAGTAACTTTCATGCGCTCATGAATTGTCTGCACCATCTCACAAGCATCGTCCACCATTTTTTTCCCAAAAGTTTGGCGTCTCCCGCCTCTATCCAAGACATCGGTGTTTGACACCACCTTCCATACAAAGCCTTGTTTGGTGTCATCTTGATACTCGCCTGAAAATTATTGTTATAAGCAAATTACACCATAAAAAGGTGGTCTTCCCACTTCTTCTCAAAATCAAGGGTACACATTCTCAGCATATCCTCCAAAGTACAATTCGTCCTCTCCGTTTGACCATCAGTTTGAGGATGGAACGTCATACTATACTTGGATTTGTGCCCAAACTCTTCTGCACTAGCCTCCAGTCCTTGGATGTAAATCGTCCATTGCGATCACTAACAACGCTCTTTGGAATCCCATGCAACCGCACAACATTATGAACATACAATTCCACAAGCTTTTCCACGATGTCCTTCCTATTCGAAATGAAGTGAGCCACCTTGGTCAGACGATTCACAACCACCCAAATCACATCGTTGCCTTGTTGTGACTGAGGCAAAACATGCACAAAGTCCATGGAGATGTTATCAAATTTCCATTCGGGTATAGGAAGAGGTTTCAAGCCGGCCTTTGGCACTCAACTTTCACTAAGGCATAAGTTTGACACCGACTCACATACGAGGCTACATCCTGCTTCATCCCAGGCCACCAAAAGTATTTCTTCAAATCCAAGTACATCTTTGTACTTCTTGGATGAATGGAATACTTTGTAAAGTGAGCCTCAAACATCACCTCCTCACGGAGCCTGCCAAACCACGGAACACACACCCTTCCATTCTTTTTCAAGAGTCCACTGACCACCTCCAAAGCACTACCTTCTCTTTGTTGAGCCTCCAGCACCAATCGTTGGAACTCTTCATCCCCGCTGGTGGCCTCCTGAATCTGATCAGCTAAATCATATTGCATCTCTATCAAATTTAACCGAGCTGCGTTGGACTTACCTCTAACCACACAAACTATGCTGAGACACTCAAAGTCTCGCACCAACTGCACATCATGCGCTTCAATCAAGTTCCCTTGCCCAGAATACTTCCTACTCAAGGTGTCAGCCACCACATTGGCCTTATCAGGTGTATACTGAATTGCCACATCATAGTCCCCATGGAACTTGACCCACCTACGCTGTCGCATATTTAAATCATTCTAATCCAGGAGATACTTTAGGCTCTTATGATCTGTGAAGATCTCCACCTTTGCATCATAAACGTAGTGCTGCTACGACTTCAACACGAATATTACTACCGCCAACTCCAAATTATGGGTGGGGTAATTCCTTTCAAGGGGTTTCAACTATCTTGAACCAAAGGCTATCACGTTGTTATACTGTACTAGCACGCAACCCAAACCGCAACCCGACGCATCGCTGAAAATCTGAAATCCTTCGGTCCCTTTAGGAAGACTTAGGATGTGAGCTGACATCATTCTTTCCTTAAAGGTTTCAAACGCTCGGTCACACTCCTGCGTCTACATGAACTTCTGGTCCTTGCGTGTAAGAGAGGTGAGGGGCAATGCCACCAGTAAAAGTTCTCAACGAACCTCCTGTAGTAACCGGCTATTCCAAGTGAAAGTATCTAGCGTCTACCTAAATTACCTAGAGGGGGGTGAATAGGTGATGTTTGTGTCTTTTTGTGGAATAAAAATTATCTAAAAATTCAAGCACACAAACACAGAGATTTATAGTGGTTCCCCGAATTGGGTACGTCCACTGTCCCGCATTGCCTATCTACCACGAAGGGATAGATTCGGCTACTTCTCCTTTCTCAGATTATTATAATCTTACACCTTGGAGCAACGCTCCTACACCTCGATCCACAACCGGATCTACACCTCGTTCCACAACCGGATCTACACCTCGATCCACAAACTGGATCTACAAACTCAATCCACTAATGGATCTACATACTCGATCCACTAATGGATCTACACTCGGAAGAACAAACTTCCTACAATCTCGGAGACAAAGCTCCTACAAATGTTAAAACAATTCTAACAACAAACAATAAAAATTTTACTCTTCCAGATCTGAAATCTCCAAGGATCTTCCTTCTTGAAAACTGAAAAGCTCTGTGAAGAAAGTTGAGGAAGAAAACCGAGAAAACTTGATCTGAAAACCTTGGATCCGACACGATCAAATTTATGTTGAAGAATCTTGGAAACTTGCATCGATCAAATCTCTTCTCCTTTCGAACCGCTAGATCTAGAGAGAGCTGCAGAGAAGAATTTACGATGAAGACGACGGCTTCTCCCGAATTTAGAAAGATCGGTGCGATTCAGATCTCTGTCAAAAATTAGATTATGGTTTTCGAATCATCTGACAAGACTATTTATAGATCATTGACAAACGGTCATAAGTCATTAAGGAAAGATCCACGTTGATCAATCATCATTAACTTAGATTAATTTGAAATCCCATTAGAAGATTTGAAATAAAAAATCTATAAGTCCATTTCTCGAGAAGAAAAAGATTTCTCGAGAAATGACTAGCTCTCTCGAGAAAAAGATATGGCTTCTCGAGAAAAGACTTGGCGAAAATTCTCTGAAGAAAGATACCTGATTTCTCGAGAAGGATATTATTTCTCGAGAAAAGTACTTAGCGCAAATTTAGAACTGAAGACAGATTTCTCGAGAAAAATATAATTTCTCGAGAAGAATATGATTTCTCGAGAAATTAATTGCTTTCTCGAGAAATGGTCTGACTTTCTCGAGAAATTTACTTAGCGAAAAATCTGTGAACTTAAAGACTGATTTCTCGAGAAAAAGACTTAGCTTTCTCAAGAAATTATTTGGCCTTCTCGAGAACTGCTTTGCGTTTCTCGAGAACTAACTTGGCTTCCCGAGAAATCTGCAAGGCAATTCTCGAGAAATGTACTTAAAATAATTTCAGACAATTTCCTGAGAAGTCTTATGGTTTCTCGAGAACAACAATGCTTTCTCAAGAAATTTACTTAGACTTCTCAAGAAATACATGTTATTTCTCGAGAAATGGACTTACGAAAATTTTCAGAAAAAATTTCTTTTCTTCATTATTGAAACCAATAACCCTTCATTTCTTTCATTGCTCTAGTACTTGAAAATAAAGTGCATCCCAATAGAGAGGTTACACATGAGTCAATACCATAGATCACACAATGAGGGATTACATTGCATGATCCTGTGTTTAGTGACTCATTGTAAACTGATATTGGTCTACACTTGACAATAATAACCTGCAAGCACTCAACTAAAGAATATCATCAAATACAAACTTAATTCATCTTAGTTCAAGGGTGACTTCACACAAATCTAGGTTATTGTGGATACAAAACCCAACAATCTCCCCTATTTGTAGAAGTCAGAACTCTCTATACTAAGGTGAATTATATCAATATAATTAAAGAAATAACTAACAAGTAACACAAGATATGTAATGAGAAATGAGAAATAATAAGATCGACAAAATTTTATATATATAGAATTTATCCATAAAAATATATTCAGGTCCACAAAATTCTATAACATTGATAATCTCACATCATTGGTATTATTATCGGTGTAGTCATTCCTTCTTTTCTTGTTGCATCTTCTAATAACTGAATGGTTTAGGATAATACTTTGGAGGTCAAGGAGGAGCATTAGGATTATTACGGCCATATTCACGATCATAAATCCTTCTTTTTGTCAAAGATTTTTCATAAAGCTCCCACTCCTTGTGGCTATAGTGATCATCCTTCTTTTCATGGAAATCCACAACCAACTTCAGAGTATCCAGAATAAGAGACTTAGAAGTAGGACTCCAAACTTCAGTAAATTCTTGTTCTTTCCTCTTATTAGCACCTTGACTGGGAATAGATTTGCTGGCAGAAGCACCATCACCATATTTCATTTTCTTCTGCACTTGCACTTCAGGAGGTAGTTCTCGAGGAATCTCTGGCTATTCTGAAGTCCATACTTGAGAATAACTTTCAGGAGGAAGTTTATACAATTCAGGTCTAGGAGAAAAGGTGGCTTGCAAACATTTGGATCAAAAACATTTGGGTCTAGATGAGGAGGTGGAGCCTCACTTGGGTCAACCTGAAAATCTGGAAAGATCTTATTGTGCATCCACATAGCAGTCTAAAAAGTATATATGTTTACCCCCTTAATCTGCTTTTCAACACTGGTATTGATCTCTTGCAGTTGTTCACCCCACTGAGTTTTCATCTCTTGAACTTTCTTTTCTAGAATTTCTTTTACTTTGTCCTCACCCTTTTTGACTTCTACAGAGAGGATTTCTATGTCATCTTCTTTGAACTTTCCAACTTCTTCACAAGTTTTGAAGTTTTGAGCTTCAGTTTTCTTCAGTAATACAATCTGATTGTTTTCCACTATAACTACTTGATCCATGACTTGACAAACACTAGTGATAGTATGGTCTAAAGCCTTGCCACCAATGTTCAACAGTCTTTTGAACTCATCTGTATTATGCTGAATTTCAGCAAATCCTCTTCTCATTTCTTTTTCAAGAGCAGCAACTTTATCAATTACTTCCTTAAGAGACTTGTCAAAGTACTCTCTTTTCTTAGTCAACATAGATTCAATTTTACCCAACAGAGTATCATCAGGAATTATTTTAGTTGGAGGAGGTTGTGTAGGTAATGCTGGAACTGTCCATACTGGGATTTCTTCAATAACAACTGAACTTTTGCCTCTCTAGGCAGAAGTCATTATATCCTCTTCCTCACCAAGAATGGTAGGTATAGATAAATCTAAATTTATGAGTGGAGGTTCTGCAGGTTCTGGAATAACTTCTTCCTCATCAAAAAGTAACAACACATTCTCCCCCTCACTTTGTGCCTTGGGTATAGAATCTTTTGGGGTCTCCTCAGGAGGATTTTCCTGATCAGAGGAAGAATCAGCATTCATACCTGAGCCACCATCATGTGCTGAGGTGCTCTTCTCATCATCAGACTTGGCTTGATTTTCCTCTTCCATTACCACAACATCAACAACAAATTCCTCTATAATCTGGTCTGCAAGAACATCTGACTGGATCTCTGTTTCTGGTACCTCAGCATGTTGAACTTCTATAGGAACTGAAGGAGCAGGCTCCCCCTTAGCAGCTACACCAGATGTGCCAACTATATCAGTATGAGGAGGAGATGGGGTCCTGCCCTCATCAACTATTGCCCTGGGAACTGCAGGAGCCTGTCCTTGCCTTGGGATTCTAATTTCCCATCTACTGATGGAAGAGATAGTGACTTTATTTAGGTGGTGAATGGACACACCTTTAGACAAGTCAAAGATTTCTGGATGCATTTGATTCAAATAAAGAGAAATAATTCTTGCAAAGTTTGGTGCCTTCAAGCTTTCTTTAATTTTCTCAAACAACATATGTACCCAATGGAATTTCTTTCTACATACCACTACTGTCATCATGCAGAAAAAATCTGAGGAAATGTAACTAATTGAACCTGTTTTATAGAGTAAGACTTTTCTAAGTATATCTACCAGAAGTTTGCTCTCATCATTCATTTGTTATCAACGAATGAAGGTAGTAGATTGGGAGAGGCCACAAAATTACAAGGCCCTAGAATAATCTGGTTCTTCCAGGTAGTCTTCTTCATCAATGGCTGACAATTTCAGAAACTCTATTAGAGAAGATGGCTTGATTTTTATTTTCATGCCACTGACTGATGTTTTCAACAACTTACCGCTTCTCTAAAGTTTGGCATTTTTGAAGAACTCTTCTACATCTGGAATAAGAGCCTTGCACGGATGCTCCAGGATGAAGGTGAGGCCGACAGATTCAAGAAGAAGAATAACATTCTTGAAATCATCTAAAATTTCTTCGATTCCTGGTCGAACAAACTCACTGTCCATGCCAATCTTTGTAGAAGGAGCCATCGATTGAGAGGAGTGAAAAATTTCTGACCTTGCGATGAAGAATCGATGGATTTTGCGAGAAGAACAACGGTGAGCTTCGCGGAACTGAAGCATCTTTCTTCGAGAGAGGGCTATTTGAATTCGTGGATTTGGATATTCTATGGACTTATCTATTTATATAAAATTGAAAATTTTGAAGAATTAAGGAAAGGCGTACATGGAATGGCGGTTCGAATTCTTAAAAAAATTTAAGTTGGCGGATTAGGGCATTTCTCGAAAAAGATAAGGTTTCTCGAGAAATCCAGTAGACTTTCCGAGAACTTGTAGTTCTGAAGCTTTCGAGAAATTCATAAGGTGTTCCCAAGAAATCCATTAGGTTTTCCCGAGAAATTATTAAGCTTTTGAGAAATCCACTTTAAGTTCTCGAGAAATTCATAACCTTTTGAGAAATCCACTAAGCTTTTCTCGAGAGATTCATAACCTTTCGAGAAATATAATAAGTTTACGAGAAATTCATATTTGAGCTTGAGATTTTTCTGAGTTTGAATTCTCTTGGAATTTTCTGAGTGACTGATGCTGAATCTTCTCTTGACTTTAAAAGTGATCTTTTCAGGATTCCAAGTTGAGCATTCCAAGTTCTGTCTTAAAGAATGAGAACTTGGCCTCGTCCAATGGCTTAATGAAGATATCTGCAACTTGCTTGTCCGTCGGGACATAGCTGAGGGTTATGTCCTTGTTCTCCATATGCTCCCGGATGAAATGGCAGCGCACCTCGATGTGTTTGGTCCGGCTATGGGAAACTGGATTGTTTGTGATAGCAATCGCGCTGGATGAGTCGCAATACATCAAAATTTCACTAAACTTCAAATTATAATCTTCGAGTTGATTCCTGATCCATAGAAATTGTGCGCAACAACTACCCGCAGAGATATACTCTAACTTGTCAGTAGATGTTGCCACACAATTCTGCTTTTTACTACTCCAAGAAATAAGTCGTCTTCCGAGGAATTGGCACGTCCTAGAAGTGCTTTTTCTATTATCCCTGCAACCTGCAAAATCTGCATCTGAAAAGCCATTTAGCTCGACATCATTACTTCTTGGATACCATAAGCCAAGAGTGGGTGTACCCTTAAGGTATCTTAAAATCCACTTTGCAGTGACGTAATGAGATTCCTTAGTGTTCACTTGATATCTAGCACAGAAACATGTTGAAAATATTATATCCGGTCTACTGGGAGTCAGGTAGAGAAAGGATCCAATTATGATTCTGTACTTGGTTTCATCAAAATGTTTCCCTTTCTCATCCTTGTCCAGAGACACAGTTAAACCCATTGGAGTCCTCATAGAGGTTGCGCTCTCCATTCTGAATTTCTTAAGAAGCTCCTTGGTGAACATCGTTTGAGAGATGAAAATTCCATCTTCAGATTGCTTCACCTGAAGTCCGAATAAATACTTTAGCTTGCCCATACTGCTCATTTCAAACTTCCCTTACATAAGTTTTGAAAACGTTTTGCAAATGTTGTCTTCTGTATAGCCAAATATGATGTCGTCGACATAGATTTGCACTAGCAAAATCGTCATTTTAAGTTGCTTATGAAATAATGTCTTGTCTATCTTTCCCCTTGTGAATTTGTTCTCAAGAAGAAAGATAGATAACGTCTCATACCAAGCACGGGGAGCTTGCTTTAACCAGTATAAGGCTTTATTTAAAAAGTAAACATGTTCAGGGAATTGAGAATTGACAAAACCTGGGGGTTGCGCTATGTATACTTCCTCTTTAAAATTCCTGTTGAGGAATGCTGATTTCACGTCCATTTGGTAGACAGTGAAGACTTTGAGGGCAGCATACGCAAGAAACAACCTGATCACCTCGAGCCGAGCCACTGGAGAAAATGTCTGGTCGAAGTCGATTCCCTCTTCTTGTATGTATCCTTGTGCTACAAGTTCGGCTTTGTTCTTGATATTCACTCTGTTCTAGTACAGCTTGTTTCTGAATATCCATTTGGTGTCTATCACGTTCTGTGCCTTTGGCCTGGGCACTAGCTCCTAGACTTTACATCGTTCAAACTGGTTAAGCTCTTCTTGCATTGCCATGATCCAAGAGGAATCTTTGTTCGCTTCCTCGAACATTTTTGGTTCAACCTGAGACAGAAAGCTAAGATGCAAAATTTAGTTAGTTGTACCTCTTCTGGTTCTAACATCATCGCCTAGCTCTCCAATTATCTGATCAGCTGGGTGATCTCTTAGGTGTCGGAGCCCTAGGTTCCTTGCTCTCCCTCCAGCAGGCTCTGCAACATCTTGTGCAGCCTCTATGGATTGAGGCAATTCTTCCTCTAGAGGTTCTTCATCCACTATGCCTGAATCAACGATCTTGACTAAGCTTGGAGCATCTTCCTTAACAGCTTCATCCAAGCTTAGCTCCTTGAACCTGGTACCTATATCTGCACCAATAACACAAGAGGAGATGCTATGAAGCATGCTAGTCTCATCAAATAAAACATTTATTGACTCTTCTACCACTAGAGTTTTCTCATTGAAAATCATATATGCCTTACTATGACGACTATATCCTACGAAAATACCTTCAAAACATTTTTCACTAAACTTTGTGTGACAATACTTCCAATTATTAAGTACAAAGCATTTACTTCCAAAGATTCTAAAGTATGACACAGTCGGTTTTCTGCCCTTCAATAGCTCATAGGGGGTCTTATGATAGTTTTTGCTGATGAGTGCTCTGTTTTGCACGTAACAAGCCGTGTCGACTGTTTCAGCCCAGAATTACTCCGGAAGTGAAGCGTTATTCAACATGGTTGTACATGCTTCAATCAGGGTTCTGTTCCTTCTCTCAGCAACTCTATTTTGTTATGGAGTGTGCAGAGAGGAGAACTCATGAAAGATACTTTGGCTTTCACAAAATTTTGTCATGGCACCAAACTCAAACTCTATTCCGTGGTCACTTCTGATTTTGACCACTGAGCAGTCCAATTTGTTCTGAATTTGCCGGACAAAATTAGTGAAAGAATCGAAGGTGTCTGACTTGTGTTTCAGAAAGAACACTCAAGTAAAATGTGAGTAGTCATCAACAATGACTAACGCATAGACCTTACCTCCTAAGCTGTGAATAGGCATAGGATCGAATAAGTCCATATAAAGCAAGTATAAGCTTCGTGAAGAATCCTTTTCCGCAATACCCTTAAAGGTAGCCAGTGTCTGCTTACCTATTTGACAGGAGTGACATGGACTCTCTTTAAGGCACTTAATGTTGAGGGCATCACACACTAAGTTGTGAGAAAATAGCATATTTAAGGTTTTGAAATTAATATGTGATAATCTCTTGTGTCATTGGTCACAAAGAGACGCAATATCTTTTGCAATAAAACATACTGTGGTAGAATTGTCTAAGCAAAGGAAATTTAAACAGAAAATATTTCTGCTCCGAGTGTCTGTTAAAACCGTCTCCAAATTTGCAGACGACTTTATCAAACACTTGTCCTTGCAGAACTCAACGATGTAGTCTTGTCACATAGTTGACTTATGCTTATGAGATTATGGTGTAGTCCTTCAACATAAGCCACGTTTGTGAAAGAGACTACGTCATTGGAAATCATACCATAACCTTTTGTTGTTCCCCTGTCTGAACCTCCCAATATGACTTTTGGTTCGTCTTTGACTGGGGTATAATCACGCAAAAGGCTTCTTGTCCCGGTCATGTACCGAGAGCAACCACTATCCAAATACCAGATCGGAGTTCTATTGGCCTTTGGACATTCTTGCAAAAATAAATCATTTTATCTTAGGAATCCAAACGTATTTGGGTCCTTGGTTCCTGGTCAGCTTACCACCACTATAAACATTAACTTTACGAGTGGTCTGTCTTGCATAGCTAACCTGTGGGGTTAAAAAATTGGTGGGGTTATACCAACAATCTACGCCAAAATGACCAACTTTGCCGCAACACTAATAGTCAAATCTGTTGTACCTCCTTCTGTACTCCTGCTTTACCTTTTGGAGATGAGATCTAGTAGGGGAAACATTCTTTGATGTGGAGGCCTCCTGGTTGCAGCATACATAGGAGCTCCCCATCTCTTTAGCCTTAGGCACATCAGATTTGGTTTTTGGTGTCTTATTATTGTTATGCCCATGAACATATGGACCATTATTTTTCAACTGAATTTCTTCATAAAGTGCTTTGAACACACTCTCACCATAGTTCTGGGGATGGTTCCATCCTTGATAACGCAACTTAGGCTCTACATAAGTAGGTCGAGTGTAGTGCCCATAGGATGACTCAAAATCAAACTTGTTCATTGGGAAGATTATCTTCTTAAACGAGGTTTGACCAAGAGGGGCCTTCCCTTTCTCTTTGGCAGAGTATTTCTTTACACCCTTACCTTTCTCCACCTTGTGGCCAAGACCACTACCCTTCTTCTGAGTTAAAAACTCATCAATGAGAGGGAGAACAGTCTTCGGCTTGGAGAAACTCTCAACAAGTTTTCTCTCCACCGCAAGCTTTTATTCCAGCTCATCAAGATATTTTTCCTTCAGACTTAATGTCTCAGCGGAGCCCTTGAGTTCCTCTTTCAAGGAGTGGACTTCATCTCTGAGAGGAAGTAATTGTGCAATTTCTTCCTTCAGATTTGCTTCCACTGCCTTGATGGAGGCAATCTCTTTTAATTGCTTTTTGACTACCTTACGGCATTTGTCAAAAGCCTTTAAAAGGCTTTCGTGCTGAGCCATCAACTCTGATTCATTCTCATCAGAAGAGTAGTCTTCATGACCATTAGTGGATGTTCCAGATTCTGATAGAATAGTGTGCGAGTTTAGCTACCCATGGTACTTGGAGTCGCCCACTTCCTCGTCAGATTGAGCCATAAGTCCAAAGTAAGCTTCTTCGTTTTCAAAGCTCGACTCACTCAAGTCACTATCACTGAGCGTCTTCGACCTCTTGGCGACGAAGCTCTTTTCTTCTTTTTTCTTCCCTTTGAAGGATCTCTTCTCGTCCTTTCTGGAGCTATCCTTCTTCTTGTAAGGACACTCCGTGATCATGTGACCTGATTTATTACAACAATAGCAAACAACGTCAGAGAAAACTGTTTGTTCGGTTTGGATTTGTACCTGTCCTCTTTGTTATAGCTTTTCTTGGTACGATCACCGTCACAAGAATGACTTATTTTTCATTTGTCTCCTCTTATTCAGCAGCTTCTTGAACTGCTTGGAGATTAGGGAAAATTCTCCATCTGATAGCTTGGAGCTTGACGTGCTTGGCTTTGAGTCTTCTAGAGTATCAGGAGCTCGTGTCCTAATGGGTGACAAAGCTTTAGATTTTCTCGACCCTTCCGCCTTCAGAGCCACAGAATTTTCTCTACTAGAAGTTCTGTTGTTCTGCTCCTCCTTCTTACGAGTATTCATTTGAAGCTCATAGGAGAGCAGCTTTCCGAACAAGTTATGAGGGTCTATCTCCGGTAGCTTCCCGAATTCTCTGATGGCAACAACTTTTGTATCCCAGTCCTTTGTTAAGGATCTGAGGAATTTATCGTTCAGTTCACCATGAGTGAATGCACGACCATAGTTCCTAAGGTCGTTGACTATCTTGAAGAACTTCTCAAAACTATCAGTTATGGAGTCATTGGCACCTTGCTTGAAGGCTTCGTACTCCTGGTTCAACAACGATTTGCGATCGTCTCGCACTTCTTCTGTACCTTCCATCAGGACACCAAGACAGTCCCACATCTATTTGACAGATTTGCAGTAGAATAAGTTCTGGAGCATTGAATCGTCCACTACACTTGCTATGATATTCTTTGCCTTCTTGTCCATGGAGACTAAGACAATCTCATCCTTAGTGAGATCCATCATCTTCTTGGGGATCATAATTACAGGATTTATCGTTAAAGCCTGAGTAGGGATGTGTGATCCTTCTTCCACTATCTAAAAAATCTTCAGATCAGTAGCTTCCATGTAGAACTGTACTCGTTCTTTCCACATGGGAAAGTTTTCCTCGGTGCACACCGGTAGCTTCATGGTTGACATGTCTTTGCTTCAATATATGGTGAATATGCAAAATCTCTGAACGCTAGATTAGGGATCTTGTTCAAGGTGTTAGCCTTATCGAACAAAATGCCCCTCTGATACCAATTGAAAGTATCTAGCGTCTACCTAAATCACCTAAAGGGACGTTAATAGGTGATGTTTGTGTCTTTTTGTGGAATAAAAATTATCTAAAAATTCAAGCACACAAATACAGAGATTTATAGTGGTTCCTCGTATTGGGTATGTCCACTGTCCCGCCTCGCTTATCTACCATGAAGGGATAGATTCGACTACTTCACCTTTCTAAAATTATCACAATCTTACACCTCGGAGCAACGCTCCTACACCTCGATCCACAGCCGAATCTACACCTCGATCCACAAACCGGATCTACAAACTCAATCCACTAACTGATCTAAAAACTTGATCCACTAATGAATCTACACTCAGAAGAACAAACTTTCTACAATCTCAGGGACAAAGCTGCTACAAAAGTTAAAATAATTCTTATAACAAAAAATAAAAATTTTACTCTTCCAAATCTGAAATATCCAAGGATCTTCCTTCTTGAAAACTGAAAAACTCTATGAAGAAAGTTGAGGAAGAAAATCGAGAAAACTTGATCTGAAAACCTTGGATCCGACACGATCAAATAGATGTTGAATAATCTTGGAAACTTGGATCGGTTGAATCTCTTCTCCTTACGAATCGCTGGATCTAGAGAGAGCGGCAGAGAAGAATTGACGATGAAGACGGTGGCTTCTCCCGAATTTAGAAAAATCGGTGCGATTCAGATCTCTGTCAAAAATTAGATTAGGGTTTTCGAATCATCTGACAAGACTATTTATAGATCATTTACAAACGATCATAAGTCATTAAGGAAAGATCCACATGAATCAATCATCATTAACTTAGATTAATTTGAATTCCCGTCAGAAGATTTGAAATGGAAAATCTGCAAGTCCATTTCTCGAGAAGAAATAGATTTCTCGAGAAATGACTAGTGTACAATCCCATATTCGCTAGAGGGAACCCAGAGACACAACCAATCGGGATTGGACAAGCTTCGGGCTAGCTTCGGGCTTAAGAGCAGAACCGCTTGCGCCTTGATAAGCTCCCGCCTACGAGCAGGCGGGATCGTTTGCGCCTAGCCTCAGCCAAGACCCACTGATGACCAAAGGCGGGCGAGAGGGTGTTGAGCACACTCGACGCAAAAGTCCAAGCAGCAAAGGCGTCGAGTCCACTCGATGCCGCGTTGAGTAAGATCCACTCACTCAACGCCGCGTTCGGCAGCAAAGGCGTCGATTCCACTCGACGCCGCGTTGAGTAAGCTCCACTCACTCAATGCCGTGTTCGACAGCAAAGGCATCAAGCCCACTCAACGCCGTGATGAGTGGAGGTGGGAAGGTTCTCGGCTCAGGGTTCTCGCCGCGGCTCAGGGTTCTCGTTGTGTGGGGCCCAGGGTCCATGGAAAGATTACTTAATTGTCATCGGGTAGAATTACCTGCATACCTCCAGGGGCTGTATTTAGTATTTCATAAACAGGGGGATTTGGCTATTGGCAGGCCAGGCAGGGGTATTTCAATAATTTCAGATCAGTAAGAGGTTATAAATAGACCCATAAGGGCTCCTTAGAAGGCAAGCTTTCATTATTCTCAAAATCCCCAAGTGCTTTATAAGGAGCTCCAAGCCCAGCTTTGGCTTTGGAGGGGAAGCTCTCAGAGATCTTCCGTGTATGAGGTGGGACCTCCCTGCTGAGGCTTTGGGTCAGTTCTAGGTCCCTTGCAACCAGTCGAGGGTCGAGGCTTGAGGGAAGTAGGTGTTGGCTGCACCCTGGTTTTTTGAACATTTGTTGAGGTCGTTTTTGGCTTCAATAGTTCTGGTGCATTGAGTGTGGAAGGTAGCCGATACAAGAAAGCCTTGAGTTTTGTCCCATGACTGGAGGTGATGGTGAAGGGTCTGGCTTAGGAGGTTCCCCCACCCGGGGAGAAGAAGCAACAAGGAAGATGCTGAAAGATTTCAGGCGAGAGGTCCTGCAAACCATCAGCTTAGCCTTCTCGGCGAGGAGTGAGTGGGCGACACCTCAAGTTCCGGTGGAGGTGGTCCCGCTTTTGGGCGAGAACGCTCCTGGGCAGCGTCTCGGGAAGGAGGTACCGGCAGAGGTTGGTGAGAGAGATGTGGCAGCGCTGGAACTCTTCCCAGGCCAGCGTCCCGAGAAGGAGGTTCAAGCAGAGATGGGCGAAAGGGAGGCGGCAGTGCGAGAACTCGTCCCTGGGCACGGTCCAACGGATCTAGCAAGCCAACCTAGGCCGTGAGACGTGCCCTCTCGGCAGGCAGGTGGCGAGAGCCCTTTTAGCGAGCTCATCATCTCGGCTCCGGTGCCGGAGGGGTTCCGGGAGCCCGACATGTCTTACTACTCAGGAAAAGACGACCCTGTACAGAACGTGCAGTGGTTTGAAGACGTGGTTTCAATTAGGCAGATGATGGATGCCTTCAAGTGTTGGTTGTTTGCCATCACGCTGAAGGAAAAGGCTCAGGACTGGTTTCATCAGATGCCGGCGAGCTCGATCTACAGCTTTGAGGACCTACGTCGAGGGTTCCTGTTGAGGTTCTCGACGTCGAAGAAGCGGAAGAAGGAGGCGGAGTTCCTGTTCGCAGTGAGATAGGAGCTGGATGAGACGTTGGGTCATTACATTGACCGGTTTCAGGAAGAGATCCTCCTGGTCCAGGAGGTCCCAGGGTACACACTTATGCTTGACTTTACCCTGGGGCTGAGACTAGGCTTCTTTAGCATGGAGTTGAAGAGAGTGTCCCCCCTCTCTTTTTAGGAGCTCATGGAGAGGGAGGCAAAGGAGATAGATTTTGAGAGGGCCAATCTGGCTTTCGCCAAGAAGTTGGCCCGGTTAGCGGAAGATGATGTGAAGGAACCAGCAGAAGGAAGGCAGAGGGAGCAGAAGGAGGCAAGGGAGCCGAGAGAAGAGAGGAGAAGGGAAGAACCCCGAGGGCAGGGGCATCGCCAGGGATGGGGGTCCCGGGAGCCGAACAACCAGTTGGGTTGGAGGCCTCAGGAGGGTCGCCCCCAAAGTCAAGGAGGAGGCTTCCAGGGAAGAGACAACCTCCGGGAGCCGAGAAGGTTCGATCAGCCGGCGTGGAGGTAGGGACCGAGGGGTCACTTCCCGCCGCCGCAAGAAGCAATGGAGATTGGTAGGAGAAGAGGAGGAAGGAGACTCTGAGGAGCTGGAAGAAGGGGAGTTGGAGAAGGAAGAGGGGGCGGGGTGGCGTTGCCCTTCTGTGACTTCCACCAGGAGGAAGGTCACGCGACGGCCACCTGCCCAGAGTTCTTAGGATGAGAGAAGCTAGAGGAATGGGGAGGCAGCATCCGCCGGTAAGGATCGTGGAAATGCAGCAGGGAGAGGAAGAAGATAGGTGTGAGGATAGAGCCGATGTGGGAACCCGAGGAGGGATCGGTGTGATCCACGGAGGAGTGAGGATTGACGCAACTCGCAAGGGTAGCCTTCAGACCATGTTCTAAAGAGGGGTCGCCTCGACCTCCCTGAATCCCCCCCAGATGAAAAAATCACCTTTTCATTAGCTGATATGCCATACTTTGAGGATCTGTTCTGCGATGCCCTCGTGATTCAGACAGCATTGGAGAACTTCACGGTCTCCAGCATACTGGTGGATAACGGAAGCTCTGTGAATGTGATCTTTAAGAAGGCTTTTGACGAGATGAAGGTTGAGGGGAAGAGGGTCCTGGATTCAGATGGACCGCTGTTTGGGTTCTCAGGAGAGAGGAAGGAAGTTGAAGGGGGAGTAGGGTTGCACGTGAAGTTGGGAGGCGTGTCGCAGAACTGCAGGTTCGTGATCGTGGACACCCCGAGCAGCTACAACGCCATCTTTGGGCGTCCCCTCATCAGCGCCTTTCGCTGCGTCCCCTCCTCATTTCATCAATGTCTCAAGTTCAACAACGGAGGGGTGCATGTCAGGATTAGGGGGGACCCGAAGGTGGCGAGGCAGTGCTACGTGATGGCGGTCAACACCATGTATGTGATGGCCGAGGTGGAGGAGCTGGAGAGGGAGATGGCAGAGCAGGGAGAGGATGTCGAAGAAGAGGAGGTGAGCCTAGGGGAGGCGATGAAGGAGAGCGCGGAGGAGGAGGGAGAAGTTGAGCAGGAGGCCCTGAGGGGCGTGGAAGTCGAGCAGCAGCAGGAGAGCCGGGAGGATGCGATGGAGGTAGAGGAGAAGCGAGCAACAGGAGTTGAGCAGGAGAGCCTGGAGGAGGTGATGGAGATAGAGGAGGAGCGAGCAACAGGAGTTGAGCAGGAGAGGCCGGAGGAGGCAGCGGAGGTTGAAGTAGGAAGGGAGGAGGAGTTGGAGCTAGAAGAAGAAGCAAGGGTTGATTGGGAGCAGTCACGGCTGGAGTTGGCCGAATAAGTGGTAGAAATGGAGGTCTTCACCAGCGCAGGACAGGTGCGGAGGGTGCGGATCAGCAGGGGCTTAAGTCCCAAGGACCAGGAGCAGATGAGAGCTTGCTTCCAGAGCAATGTCGACATCTTCGCCTGGAGCGTGGCGGACATGTCGGGCATTGGCGCGGATGTGGCTTTCCATCGCCTGAACCTGGACCCCCGTACTTGCCCCATACGCCAGAAGATGAGGGACATCTCCACCAAGTTGGAGGAGCCTATCCGCGAGGAGGTCAGGAAGCTCCTGGAAGCTGGCTTCATCTCAAAGATCTAGTATCCAAGCTGGATCTCCAACGTGATAATGGTTAAAAAGGTGGCGGGAACTGGCAGATGTGTATCGATTTTCCTTTGTTAAATAAATCATGCCCTAAGGATTGCTACCCCGTGCCTCGAATCAACGCGCTGGGGTATTCAGCCATCTGTTTTTCTGTTATGAGTTTTTTGGATGCTTTTTCAGGTTACCACCAGATCCGGATGCACCATCCCGATGTCAAGGACATGTCGTTCATCACTAGGGAGGGGTGCTTCAGCTATAAAATGATGCTCTTTGAGTTGAAAAATGCAGGGGCTACCTACCAATGCATGATGGATCGAGTCTTCCGGGGGCAAAGGGGGAGGAACTTGGAGGTCTATGTCGACGACCTGATGGTGAAAAGCAAATGTGTGAACTCACACCTACAGGACCTAGAAGAGACCTTCGCCACCCTGCAGAGATTAAAGATGAGGCTGAACCCCTTGAAGTGTGTCTTCGGGGCCAGCCACGGGAAGTTCCTTGGGCATCTCTTGACTTCAGAAGGGGTAGAGCCTAACCCAGATAAGGTGAAGGCCATCCTAGACTTGGAATCACCTCGCGAAGCCAAGGAGGTCCAGCGCTTGACAGGAAAGTTGGCCGGTCTAAGCAGGTTCCTCTCCAGATCAGGGGACAAGTGTTCATCATTCTTTAAGGTGTTGAGGGGTAACCAAAGGTTTGAGTGGACCGTCGAATGTGAAGAGGCCTTGCAAGGGCTGAAGAGACAGCTCTCCCAGGCTACTCTACTTCAAAGCCCGAAAGAAGGAGAAGACCTAACCCTGTATCTAGGAGTAGGAGTGGACGTCGTGAGCTCTGTTCTGGTCAGGGAAGAGGGGAATAAGCAGCTACCCATCTATTACGTGAGCCGGATTTTGAAGAAGGCGGAGCTCCGTTACCCCATCCTGGAAAAGCTGGCATACGCTCTAATCATCTCGGCGAGGAAGCTTCGGCCATATTTTCAAGCGCACTTGATTAGGGTGGTGACCGACAATCCTCTTCGCAGGATCTTTGAAGGGGTAGAGCACTCAGGAAGACTTGCCAAGTGGTCCATCGAACTAAGTGAGTTCGACATCTCCTTCGTTCCAAGACTCTCCATCAAGGCACAAGCGGTGGTGGATTTTCTGGCGGACTATGTTGTTGAAGTCGGGGAAGAGGAGCCGCAGCCGCAGGGAGCGTGGAAGATGATGGTTGATGGGGCCTCGGGGAAGCATTCCCTTGGGGGAGGAGTGGTGTTGATAAGCCCCCAGGGGGTCGCTATATAGCAGGCGGTTGCCTACCACATTCCAGTGACCAACAACCAAGCAGAGTACGAGGCTGTGATAGCCGGCCTTCGTTTGGCAAAAGAGCTTGAGATCCATAACGTGGAGGCCTTCACACACTCGATGGTGGTAGCATCACAGATCCGAGGTGAGTTTGAAGCCCGGGAGCCTACCCTTGTAAAGTACCTATCCAAGGTAAGGGCGATCATCGGAGGGTTTCGATTGTTCTCAATCCAGCATGTCCCCAGGGAGGAGAGCGCAGCCGCCGATCGATTGGCAGAGTTTGGACCTCGGTGGGTAGGGACCCTCACTGAACTATTTCGGCCAGCAATCGAGGAAGGGGAATTGATGGAGGTAGATCGGCGACCCTCGTGGATGGACCCCTTGGTAACCTTCCTGACCACAGGTGAGCTTCCGAAAGGGACTAAGGACACCAAAAGATTCAGGCATAAGGCGGCCCACTACCTAATGTTGGAAGGGGGGTTGCATCGAAAGATGTTGTCAGGGCTCCTAGCGAGATGTGTAACTGAAGAAGAGATCCCGAGGATCCTGGGGGAGGTACACTCCGGCGAGTGCGGCAGCCACTCAGGAGGAAGGACGTTGGAAGCAAGAGTGGTAAGGCAGGGGTACTTCTAGCAGACCCTGAGGAAAGATGCAGCGGAATTCGCAAAGAAATGCCAAAATGTCAGCTGTACGCCCCCCTACAACTCTTGCCTGCTCAACGACTTAGGAGCATCACGTCGTCATGGCCTTTTGCCATCTGGGGGATGGACTTGTTCAGGCCTTCCCTCTAGCTAGTGGGCAGAGGAGGTTCCTCCTGGTCATGGTCGATTACTTCTCAAAGTGGCTGGAGGTTAAAGCCTTGGCCAAAGTTACCTCGCAAGTTATAAGGAACTTCGTCTTGGGGAGATCATATGCAGGCACGGACTACCCCAAGCGATAGTGACGGACAACAGTCCCCAGTTTGCCAGCAAAGAGTTCATCAGCTTCTGCGCCCAACTGGGGATAGACCTCAGGTTTGCCTCTGTCCACCACCTTCGGAGTAACGACCAGGTGGAAGCAGTAAATAGAATCATTGTGAACTTAAGAAAAAAGTGGAGAACTTGAGGGGGAATTGGGTGGAGCAGCTCCCCTCAGTTCTGTGGGCCTTGCGAACGACCCCGAACACGGCCATCGGTGAGACCCCCTTCAAGCTTTCTCATGGATGTGAGGCGGTCCTACCAGTGGAGTTCGAGGCCTGGTCCCCGCGGGTCAAGGCAGCGGGCGAAGGAGATGAGACTTGGAGGTTAGAGAATGATGAGGGGTTGCGCCTTTCGCTAGACATGGTGGAGGAACTGCGGGATGTTGCGACCATCAGACAGGAGGAGATCAAACGGCGGATGGCCAAGTATTTCGATAAGCATATCAGGATCAAGCAGTTCGCCAAAGGAGATCAGGTGCTGAAAAAGGTTGACGCGGCGGGAAGGTCGTCTTCTATGGGCAAGCTCAACCTGAATTGGGAAGGGCCTTACATTGTAAAGGAGGTCCTTGGAACCGGAGGTTACTACCTCCAAGATGTGGAGGGAAGAACCCTGAGCCACACCTGGAGCGATGATGATCTAAAACGCTTCTACCCATAAGAGGGGGAAGGTGATTATATTAATACTTTCGAGTGTTATCATAATATATCCCTTATCTTTGATCCATGGTCTACTCTTTTATCTTAAAGTTAGAATAGGATTTGAGAACTTCATCGACACCTTGAGCTCGGCTCGGCCCCAGGTAGACTCGCTACGCAAGCTCTCATCTAGCTGGCAGTTCTGAAGGCTCGCCTTTGTGGGAGAGGTTTTGTTTTGAGAACTTCATCGAAACCCTGAGCTCGGCTCGGCCCCAGGTAGACCCGCTGCGCAGGCTCTCATCTAGCTGGCAGGTCCGAAGGCTCGCCTGTGGGGGAGAGGTTTTGTTTTGAAAACTTCAGCAACACCCTGAGCTCGGCTCGACCCCAGGTAGACCCGTTACGCAGGCTCTCATCTAGCTGGCAGGTCTGAAGGATCGCCTGTGGGCGAGAGGTTTTGTTTGGAGAACTTCATCGACACCCCGAGCTCGGCTCGGCCCCAGGTAGACCCGCTGCGCAGGCTCTCATCTAGCTGGCAGGTCCGAAGGCTCGCCTGTGGGGGAGAGGTTTTGTTTTGAGAACTTCATCGACATCCCGAGCTTGGCTTGGCCCCAGGTAGACCTGCTTCGCAGGCTCTCATCTAGCTGGCAAGTCCGAAGGCTCTCCTGTGGGGGAGAGATTTTGTTTTGAGAACTTCATCGACACCCCGAGCTCAGCTTGGCCCCAGGTAGACCCGCTGCACAGGCTCTCATCTAGCTGGCAGGTCTGAAGGCTCGCTTGTGGGGGATAGGTTTTGTTTTGAAAACTTTAGCAACACCCCGAGCTCGGCTCGGCCCCAGGTAGACTCGTTGCGCAGGCTCTCATCTAGTTGGCAGGTCCGAAGGCTCGCCTGTGGGGGAGAGGTTTTGTTTTGAAAACTTCATCGACACCCCGAGCTTGACTCGGCCCCAGGTAGACCCACTGCGCAGGCTCTCATCTAGCTGGCAGGTCTGAAGGCTCGTCTGTGGGGGAGAGGTTTTGTTTTGAGAACTTCATCGATACCCCGAGCTCGGCTCGGCCCCAAGTAGACCCGCTGTGCGGGATCTCATCTAGCTGGCAGGTCAAAAGGCTCGCCTGTGGGGGAGAGATTTTGTTTTGAAAACTTCAGCAACACCCCGAGCTCGGCTCGGTCCCAGGTAGACCCGCTGCGCAGGCTCTCATCTAGCTGGCAGGTCTGAAGGCTCTCCTGTGGGGGAGAGGTTTTGTTTTGAGAACTTCATCGACACCCCGAGCTTGGCTCGGCCCCAGGTAGACCCGCTGCGTAGGCTCTCATTTAGCTGGCAGGTCCGAAGGCTCGCCTGTGGGGGAGAGGTTTTGTTTTGAAAACTTCAGCGACACCCCGAGCTCGACTCGGCCCCAGGTAGACCCGCTGCGTAGGCTCTCATCTAGCTGGCAGTTCTGAAGGCTCGCCTGTGGGGGTGGAGGTTTGGTCCTTGGAAATACTTCCACTTGGATGTTCTAAGCTGGACAAGAGACACACCCAAAAGGCAGAACAAAACGGTTGAGGATCTCCTCGGCCCAAAAAGGTCTCAGCCGGAAAAGGTCTCGGCCAGGAAAGGTCTCAGCCAGGAAAGGTCTCGCTGAAAGGAATTCCCGGCGGGAAGGCCTTTTGGCGAGGGATCCTTGGCCAGACAGTGGGAAGATCTTGGCAAAAAGTTCTGACCGTTCGCGCAAGGTGAAGAGGGGCGGTCTTCCCTTAAAAGGCCTACGAACGACGCTCCCGGCAAATGGTTCTCGGCATAGCGCGAAAACGACACGTCTAAGCCTTGAGCTCTCAGCAAGTTCCCACCTATTGATCGCTAAGGGAGATTACCATAGGGGGTCTAAGGGCCTCGACGGAAGCATGCTTGAGAAGCGTTCTGCTTCAACAGTTAAAAAAGGAAAAGAAAGAAAGGGAGAAGAAAAGAAGGGAACCAAACACAAAAACTTACAATATGTATATATATTCTCAATGTAATTACAAAAGGGGAGCATCTCGCTCATTACAGGCAAAAGAAAAAAAGAGGGGGGCGAGAACCCATCAAGGAGAAGCGTTGAATCCACTCGAGCTCTCGCTTGAGCTACCGCGGGAGCTCTCGCATGAGCCCTCCCCGGATGTCTCGCTAGCAGCCGTGAGAGATTTCGGGACATCCGAGGGTGGGAAGTCGGGTGCGCCTGGGGCTTTAAGATAGGCTCGAAAAGCCAAGGAACGAGCTGGGGAGCGGTAACGATCTTGCCACCCTCGTTCAAGCATCCCACATCTCGCAACGTCTAAAGGGTCAGCCTGACCGTCGCTTGAGCGTTGGTCTGCAAGAGCTTATCGATGTCATACTCCAAGAAATGTCGGCTCCTCAGCCTCTCGTCCAGCGAAGGAGGAGGCGCGACCGCGGCCGCCGCCACCTCCATGCGCCGGAGCTCGTCCCTCAGCATGACGTTCTCGCACCTTATCCCGGCCAGCTCTGCATGAAGCACCGCGCTCTCGGCAGAATCCTGCATAAGGAAGAAGTCGATTAATACAAAAGAGACGAGCTATGGATTACAGGGGCGATAGCGAATGTCTTGGAAAGATCTCGCTTACCTCCTCCGTCGGGCGCAAAGAAAGCAGTCCCATAGCATCCGCCAGCTGTGACTTCAAAGCCTCCACCTGCGCCACTGCCTGGTCCCACGCCTTAAGCATCTCGCCAAAGTTGCGGTCGATGATGATGCTCCGGCGCGCGCACATGTGCGCAAGCTCGAACCCACGCATCAGGGCCCGGGTGGAGTCGAAGGCCAAGAGCCGTGTGGACAGTTGATCGTAAAGACCGGCATTCTCCCGGCTGTAAAGGCCGTAGCCCAACGCGAAGGCCTCGCCGGTGACTTGGTCGCACTCCACCCAGCTGGGGAGAAGGGTCGAGATGAAGGCTTGATTGGCATCAGGGTCCCACTGTAACAGAAGTATCCCTTCCGAGTCAAGCCACTTCACGCCGAGACTAAAATTCATGTGCCCCTTTGGCACCTCCTTGGGCGGGGATCGAGTGGAGGTCTCGGCGGCTGCCCCTCGCCACCAGCCCCTCTTGCGGCTGGAAGTTTCTCGGCGGGGGCCCCGATGCTATCCCTGGCGGCAGCGGTCATCTCGCTGGCCGCCTGCAGGATATCTTCGAAGGACCGACCTGGTGCGAGAGGTCGGACGGGCGCAGTCGCCACGGATTTCCCTTTGTCGGCAGTGGTGGGCTTTGGTCTTTTCAGCGGTCGGGACAAAAAGGCGTCGGGCTTTCGCTTCCCGACACTGGTCGAAGGAGGCGTGGCCGGCTCGTCCCGACAAGCTTGAGTCGCGAATCTCGCGAGAGCCAGCGGATCTCTCACAGCCTGGACCTCGACACCCTGAGTCTCGGCAAAGGGTTGGTGCAGAGGAATTTCTTGCTCTCCTGCAAAGGCGGCGATGCTCAGTGTTAAAGTTTAGAACGGGAATACCGAGTTAAAGGCGAGACCGTACCTTCGCTAGGAGGGACGGCGGGGAGAGAATCGATGTCCCGCCTAAGAAATTGGACGTCGAACTCCTTCGTCCTGAAGAACTCCAAAAGGGCGCTCTCGCGCGACCCCAGGGCAGGCGTCTTGTAAGCGGCGTCCTCGTATTGAACGGGCGCGAGTGGAACGTTGCCGAAGTCGCCGGCAACGAAGACGAACTTCTCGCCCCAATGGTGGTGCTTGTTGGCGAGACCGGTGGTCTTGAGCAGCTGCCCAGAGAAGAAGACTACCCCTCCCTTTGCGCGGAAGGTGAACAGCTTCCGAAATATTGGAAGGCTATACTCAATCCTATCGGATCGCATGTAGCAGATAAAAGCTACCAGGATGGAGACCGAGTTGGGATTGAGTTGAGCGGGAATGACGTCGTAGTAGCGGAGGGCCTGACGCACCTTGGGCCAGAGGGGAAGGTAGAAGCCCACCTCAAAATGCTCGAGGGGGATGGCGAGCTCTCCCGCTCTCGCGCTATTGACCCGATCATCGTTGCTCGAGTTTCTCGCAATGAAGTCGGCGGGAACGTAACGGGAGACGATTAGCTGGTACTCCTCCATGGTTAGGCGGCAAGAGGGGAACTGGTGCTTTCGAAAGGCTTCCGCGCATTTGGAGCATCCCTCGCCTTCGCCCAGCATCGTGTTTAGGGGATTGAGTGCGAGGTCTCGGAGAAGGAGGTGAGAGCGGAAATTAGGCGAGAACGAGAGAAGAAGGTGGAAGCAGGGGAAATTCTCGGCAAAACGCAAGAACAAGGAGGAAAGCGAGGGTTCCGGGTCGGAGAAATAAATGTGTTTGGTGGACTCCTCTATTTATAGGAAACTGTGGTAATGATGACTTTTCTAAAAAAAGAAAAAATAAAAATAGCAGCGGTGGTACAGGCGCCATGCCCCAAGTCAACGACGCCTCAGGTTCCGGCCTGGGATGACAGCGACCGGCCGACAGTTCAGATTCGCGCAAGTGTCTCGAGACGGCCATGTAAAACAGAGGAAAACAAAAGCAGAGATTGCTCTCGCCGGGCGAGAGCTAAATAACAAATAATAATTGAAAGGTTACAAATAAGCAATCCAAAACAAAAAGAAACGGGGTACATCGCGAGAAGGGAAGGCCAAGGGGAGAGAGGTGGCGAGACTTCTTTAAGTCAATACGGTTCCCAGCGCCATCATCCTCGCTCCCGCCGTCTAGTCCTCGGGGGCGCAAGCAGGTTGTAGTAGGAAGACAGGGTGGTGCACCCTAGGTGAACCGACGAGCCTGGTCTTGAATCCGCGCGATACACCTCCCGGGGGAAGACTCGGCGGTAGACCCACCCGGCCGCTTTGTCTCGCCAAAGAAATAGTCGCGTTCAAGGGCCTACAACCTCTGCCCCACCATCTCGCGAAATTCTTTCGTCGCAGTGGCATGGGCCTGCTCCCGCCGCAAAAGCTTCGATAGGAGAGCAGCCATCTTCTTCCCTCGCCTCTTCACGCTCCCGACGTCATTCAAGATGTCCTCCATCTCATCAGATGAAGAAATGGGAGAGCTCTCGTCGTCCTCCCCTCTCTCTCTTCGTCGTCGTCTTCATCATCTTCATCGGCCCCTTTCCGCGAGTCCGGATCCTCTGAGAAAACAGTTTCATGGTTACGGCGAGAGCTGAGTAAAAGCTATGGTAATGTTTTGCATACCTGCAGCATGGCAAGAGCCACTGGCCTACGGCAGGCGAGAAGGCCCGGGCCTCCCCTCTGTCCCATAGAGGAGGTGGAGCGGATTTCCGTGCCCCGGGCGAAAGGTCTCGCGCACAGTGATCCCGGCTGGCCTCCTTTGGATTTATGGAGGGGTCGACGGACACCACTCCCGCCAGTACGGCGGGATTAGCCACTTGGCCTAGCGAGTTAGCAGCCATTATTTCGTTCTCCCGGGTGGCGAGACCCGGGTTGGCAGAAGCTGATGCTGCGGGAAGTAAATTCGACAGAAGGGGAGGCTACAATTGAAAGTTAGGAGTGACAGGGAGAAAAGTATACCAGCAGTTTTCGGAGAGGCAGCCGGAGGAGTGGCCTCCGTAACCCGTGGTCGATCCTCGGGAGGGTGAGACGACGAGTCCTGAGGCACCTGCGGGGACCCGGCATCGTCATCTCGAGACGCTTCCTGCGAGAAGTATTCCATCAGGCGCCGACCCTTTCGAATGATCAGCTCGCGATTTTGATGATCAGCAAGTCGGAGAGACATACCTTCTGCGGAGGGGAAGCATCATCCGCACGGTCGGGGGTCGGGGTGGGTGAATTCCTGTTCTCGCGAGAAGGGTCCTGCTGGACCACCTTCGCCTTTTTCTTCCTCTTCTCTTTCTTCTTCTTTAGCGGGGAAGGATTAGCCGCTGGCGACTTTCTCGCCAGCCAAGGAGCAACCAAAGAACTGTTCGTCAGGGCTCGCGCCTAAGCCGCATTGATGCGGTCTTGGAGGTCTTGCGGGAGCGGCTTGTCAACACGTTTGGAACGCATTATGAAATCACACGAAATATCAGTGAGGAAGCAGCGACTCAGGGGGCAGACTTAGGCCGTCTATTAGTACATGTATATGTAGAGCTATGGGATGGCCCACCAAAAAGATTCTCTTTTTTGAGGTGACACGTGCCCAACAAATATTTATGGGTTGGACGTGTCTTTTCGAGTGCAGAGTTAGCTCAAAAAGAGCGGGGATTATGTGCAACCTCATATTCGTTGGAGGGAACCCAGAGACACCAACAGTAAGGATTGAACTAGCTTCGGGCTAGCTTCGGTCTTAAGAGCAGAACCGCTTGCGCCTTGATAAGCTCCCGCCTATGAACAGGCGGGATCGTTTGCGCCCAGCCTCAGCCAAGACCCACTGATGACCAAAGGCGGGCGAGAGGGCGTTGAGTCCACTTGACGCCAAAGTCCAAGCAGCAAAGGCATCGAGTCCACTCGACGCTGCGTTGAGTAAGCTCCACTCAACCCCGCGTTTAGCAACAAAGGCGTCGAGTCCACTCGACGCCGCGTTGAGTCCACTCGACGCCGCGTTGAGTAAGCTCCACTCACTCAACGCCGTGTTCGGCAGCAAAGGCATCAAGCCCACTCAACGTCGTGATGAGTGGAGGCGGGAAGGTTCTCGGCTCAGGATTCTCGCCGCGACTCAGGGTTCTCGCTGAGTGGGGCCCAGGGTCCAGGGAAAGATTACTTTATTGTCCTCGGGTAGAATTACCTGCATACCCCTAGGGGATGTATTTAGCATTTCATAAACAGCGGGATTTGGCTATTGGCAGGCCAGGCAGGGGTATTTCAGTAATTTCAGGTAAGCAAGAGGATATAAATAGACCCATAAGGGCTCCTTAGAAGACAATCTTTCATTATTCTCAAAATCCCCAAGTGCTTTCTAATTAGCTCCAAGCCCAGCTTTGGCTTTGGAGGGGAAGCTCTCAGAGATCTTCCGGGTGTGAGGTGAGACCTCCCTGCTGAGGCTTTGGGTCAGTTCTAGGTCCCTTGCAACCAGTCAAGGGTCGAGGCTTGAGGGAAGTAGGTGTTGGCTGCACCCTGGTTTTTTGAACATTCGTTGAGGTCGTCTTTGGCTTCAACAACTAGCTTTCTCGAGAAAAAGATATGGTTTCTCGAGAAAAGACTTGGCAAAAAATTCTCTGAAGAAAGATACCTGATTTCTCGAGAAGGATATTATTTCTCGAGAAAAGTACTAAGCGCAAATTTAGAACTGAAGACAGATTTCTCGAGAAGAATATGATTTCTAGAGAAATGAATTGCTTTCTCGAGAAATGGTCTGACCTTCCCGAGAAATTTACTTAGCAAAAAATATGTGAACTTAAAGACTAATTTCTCGAGAAAGAATTGATTTCTCGAGAAAAAGACTTAGCATTCTCGAGAAATGATTTGGCCTTCTCGAGAACTACTTTGTGTTTCTCGAGAACTAACTTGGCTTCTCGATAAATCTACAGGGCATTTCTCGAGAAATATACTTAGAATAATTTCAGATAATTTCCAGAGAAGTCTTATGGTTTCTCGAGAATAACAATGCTTTCTCGAGAAATTTACTTAGACTTCTCGAGAAATACATGTCATTTCTCGAGAAATGGACTTAGAAATTTTTCAGAAAAATTTTCTTTTCTCCATTGTTGAAACTAGCAACCCTTCATTTCTTCCATTGCTCTAGTACTTTAAAATAAAGTGCATCTCAATAGAGAGGTTACACATGAGTCAACACCATAGATCACACAATGAGGGATTACATTGCATGGTCCTGTGTTTAGTGACTCATTGTAAACTGACATTGATCTATACTTGGCAATAATAACTTGCAAGCACTCAACTAAAGAATAACATCAAATACAAACTAAGTTCATCTTAGTTCAAGGGTGACTTCACACAAATATAGGTTATTGTGGATACAAAACCCAACACCAAGAAAACTCCTAACCTCTGCCACAGTTCTCAGAAAAGGCCAATCTCTAATGGCTTCAACCTTCAACGGATCCACTACCTCCCCTTCACCACTAATCACATGGCCCAAGAATATCACCCTCTCCAATCAAAACTCAAACTTTGAGAACTTAGCGTAAAGCTGGTTCTCCCTCAAAATATGCAAGAACATCCTCAAGTAAGTCTCATGCTCCTCTTCTGACTTTGAGTATACAAGAATATCATCGATTAACACCACTATGAAGTAATCCAAGTACTGTTGAAATACTCAGTTCATCAAGTCCATGAATACTGATGTTGCGTTCATCAAACCGAACGACATCACCGAGAACTCGAAGTGGTCATACCTCATACCAAACGCTGTCTTGGGTATGTCCTCTTCCTTGAAACACAACTGGTAACTCCCCGACCTCAAGTCCAACTTGGAGTATACCACCGACCCTACCAGTTGGTTTAACAAGTCATCTATCGGCGGGATCGGATACTTATTCTTGACTGTCAGCTTATTCAGCTTATAATAGTCTATGCACAATCGCATACTACCATCTTTTTTCTTTACAAACAACACCGGCACGCTCCATGGCGAAGAGCTTGGCCTAATGTACCCTTGTTCCAACAGCTCTTGCAACTGTACTTTAAGCTCGACTAGCTCCTTTGGTATCATCCTAAAAGGAGGACGCGACACCGGCCTAGCTCCTGACACCAAGTCAATCGTGAAATTGATCTCCCGCTAAGGAGGTGCTCCTGAAAGCTCCTCAGGAAACACATCCTCAAACTCTATGACCACCACCACTTCTCTAATTGACAACTTCGAAAAGTGGACCTCCAGTAAAGCTATGAATGCTACCCCTCCCCGATTTACTGTCTGAACCAACTGCATGACCGAAATCAGGGAGTAAGCCACTCCACTAAGGCCCTCAAACTAGACTTCTTCTTTTCCCTCGCTTCCCAGGGTCACCATCTTTGATAGGCAGTTAATACTAGCCCGCTGCTCTGCAAGCAAGTCCATCTCCAAGATCACATCAAACTAGGCTGACGGTAGGATTGTCGTTACCAACACAAAGTCAACTCTACCTATACTCCAACCAATGCGCTTTTTTTCCCGATAGTCATGAAAGACCCATTGGGCATGCGCACCCTAAGCTCTGCATCCGCCGAAAAGGGCTCGAACCCAATTCTCCGGATAAAGATTTTTGCGAGGAAGGAGTGTGACACTCCCGTGTCGAACAATACTCTAACGGGGCAGCCGAAAACTAGTACGAAGCTTAGTATACATGATGTAGGCTACCGGGGCGAATTGTCCGGCATGTTCTAGCGACTAAATCTACCCGCACACGATCTAATTTAGAACACTACACGCAAGCGCAGCCACATTTTAGATTAACGCTTATTGTCACACAACGACTTGAGGATCGCTAACCCCCTTAGGATCAAATAGTGACTAGAGGCCACTATCCTTTCCAGCGAAATGAACCCACATGGTTCGGTCGAGTGAAGTCGTACCAAGGAGATCCACCAAAGAAAGGATTCGGAAAGTGGTTGATCTCCCCTGACTAATAAAAAACCAAAGGTCACCACCCTTCTTCGAATGCAAGAAACTTAGAGAATCAAATACGAAACCAAATGGAAATACTTCGATGATTAAAATTTCAGATTTCACACCAAAACTTTCGCACAAGAAATATGCGTAGGATATAGAAGAAACACACAAGATAGAGAAGAGGAATTGTTATCCCAACTCGTAGATAGTTGCACGTGGAGAATCGCTCAACCACGGTTCCGCCGGAGTCACAACAGAAGAAGCTTTGCACATCCACCTTCAACGGAGTCACACTGCGAAGTTCCAACGCCGGAAGAGGAGGGCCTTCACTTGGCCGAAATCTTCAAGGAGGAGGAATAGGAGGGGGGCGGCGGCAAAGAGGAGAAGCTCTCCAAAAAGCTGAAGTTAATTTTTTTAGGTTTACTTTCTCTACCTAAAACAAAAGGAGTGGATGCCTTATATATGACCCACTCTAAATAAAAGTTTATACATAAAATATTCAGAATTTAAGAGTTATTGGAGGCTAAATGCAGGACACCAATTAAACAAAAATAAGCATAAAAATTGTTATCCGCAGCCCGGCAGTTTTTATGACAACAACGTCAGTTGATGGCGTTATCTCGCGAACGAAGATTGTAGCGGTGAGAGGTGCGGTGCCGCACTCCCACGTCTTTATTTCGCCGTAGATCTTTGCTTTGTAGTGGTGGCGTGTCATCTGTTAGCGCTTCAACATCAACGGTCGCGGGTTGGAGAGGGTCGGCTCCGTCAATCCTCCCCCTCTCAAAAGGACTCATCACCGAGGAGTTGACGTCTTTGTAGCGGCGAAGGAGAGCATCATCCAAGCGAGCCACTTCATCTTCGGGAACCCATGAATCATCGGAGGATGGGCGATCACGCCAGTGGACCAAATAGTGGCGAGAGATACCATGCGGGGACGGGAGAACATCATCAGCAAGGATCCTGTCTGGTAAGAAAGAAGTCTTGGGAAAACTAGGAAAAGCATTAGTCGAAAAAGGTAAGACTGAAGCAAAATCATCAACCAACGTACCTCCAACGGAATCCGTAGTAAGAGGCGATTCATGAGACCTTTCCCCCCCAAGCCTAAGAGAAGATCGAGAGGAAGAAGAAAAGGAGAGTTGCATATTTCAAGCGGCGGAGAAGTATAAGGTGTTAAATCGGAAACATTAAAAATAGGGGATATACCCCAATTGGACGGTAAATCCAAAATATACGCATTGTTTCCTAATTTATTAGCAACTTGAAATGGGTCGGCTCTCCGATTGGCTAACTTTTTGACGGTGCTCGTAGGCATCTGCTCGGGAATGAGACGAACCAAGACCAAATCACCAACATTAAAATGGACGGCTCGACAGTGCAAATTCTCGTGTGACTGATCGGACGCATATTGCGTGGCTAACACTTCTTGTATGTGTTTATGTAAATTTTGAATGTGTTGGGCAAATTCTTGTGCGAAGTGACTTGATTTATAAGTGAGCGGTAGGGGAATCAAGTCAAGTGGCACGGGCGCCTTATAACCGTGCACAATCTCATTCGGTGACAACCCGGTAGACCTATTCTTAGAATTATTATAAGCGAGTTGTGCGTGAGGGAGAATGAGATCCCAAGTGCCTTTGTGCTCTCCAACAAGACATCGTAAAAGATTGCCCACGCTCATATTTACAACCTCCGTTTGGCCATCCGTTTGCGGATGATAGGCGGACGAAAATAAAAGTTTGGTTCTCATAAGTTTCCAAAGCGTCTTCCAAAAATAACTAGTGAATTTGACGTCCCTATCACTAACGATAGTTTTTGGAACGCCGCGGTGCCCGACAACTTCTTTAAAATAAATTTTTGCCATGTGCGAGGCGTTACTAGTTTTGCTATACTGAATAAAGTATGTCATCTTAGAGAACCGGTCTACAACTACCAAAATAGAGTCATGTCGTCGGAAGGTGGTCGGGAGGCCTAAAATGAAGTCCATACTCACATCCTCCCAAGGGATAAAAGGGATGGGTAGAGGGGTGTAGAGACCGGCGTTTGTTTTACTACCTTTAGCTAGTTGACAAGTACGACAACTACTAAAGATTTTACCAACGAGAGATTTCAAACCCGACCAATAAAATTTCTCCTCTACTAAAGCTAGCGTCTTATCCCAACCAAAATGGCCACCAAGGCCCCCACCATGAAGCTCCCAAATGATGTGATGGCGGAGGGAAGTTTGTGGGATACACAACTTCGTGTGCTTAAATAAGTAACCATCCCGGATGTAGAATGCTGAAGTAGTGGAGGGAGACTCCTCTTGGGTGCAATGTTTTAAATATCGGATGTCGGACACATATCGGATTGTGTTTTTAAATGTCGGATGTCGGAAGTCGGAGACATGTCGGGGATATTTTAAAATATCGGATTTCATATATTATAAATAAAATTTTTATTTAATGTATACTAACTATAATTATATGTTATAAAAATAGAAAAATAATATAACAAATAGATAAAAAATGAGTCATTTATATTATGAAATAAATTTAAATAGTATCTAAGAAAAATATATTATTAAAAAATACAAAATGATACATTGTAAAATATATCTAATACTATACACTAATTTTATTTTGATAACAATAAGTTTATTGCAAATTAAAAAGATTTAAAAGTTAAAAATACTTGATTTATTATAAGTTTTTTCAAACTTATAAATTTATATTAAAAATATGAAACAATCACATAATAAATGTATTAAATATTTTCCTATTTTTTATAATATGAAATTAAAAATTTGTGAAATAATTCTACAAAATTGATTGGAAGAATAAAACGTTAAAAATTTTAAATAATAAGTTTAATCGATTTAAACATACATAATATAGTATCCATAGGTGATTTAAATATATGATGTTTGTCTGTAAATATAACATAAAATAAAATAGCGGGTCATATATTTAAAAATCGTGTCGGCTGATATATCGGAAAAGATCGGACATGTCGGCCTATATTTTACAAAAGGACATAATCTATTATTTTGAGAAAAACATATCGTTTTCCTCTAAAAAATGACATGTCAGGAGACATGTCGGATATGTCGGAGGACATTTAAAACAATGTTTGGGTGGCAAAGTAGATGTCCTTAAAGTCCGGACATGACGCGTATTCGTCATTAACACGCTCAAAACCAATCACCTTAACTTGCATGGTGGACAATAATAACGAGAGTTGGCTAAGGGTGTCGGCCACACGGTTGTTGGACCCCTTAAGATGCTTAAGAGTGAACGTGTACTCTTGGAGGAACGACACCGACTTAGCGTGCCGGAGGCTGATTTTATGTTGGGAGTTAATAAAACGTAAGGCTTCATGATCCGAAAGAAGCACAAATTCCTTGGAAAGGAGATAGTGTCTCCAATAGTGCAAACTTCGGACCACCGCATAAAATTCCCTATCGTAATTGGAGTAGTTTAATTTAGCCCCGGACAACTTCTCACTAAAATAACAAATGGGGTGACCCTCTTGACTTAATACTCCTCCAATCCCAACCCCGGATGCATCGCATGCTAATTCAAACGCCTTAGAGAAATCCGGTAAGCGTAGGAGGGGTGCTTCCGTCATAAGAGTTTTGATCGTTTGGAAGGCATGAGTGGGGGATTTAGTCCATTTGAAATCACCCTTCTTCATGCACTCCGTTAAGGGAGCCATGATGCTACTAAAATTCCTAATAAAACGCCGATAAAAAGTAGCGAGTCCATGGAAACTTCTAACTTCACGGATGGACTTGGGCTCCGGCCACTCTCTAATAACTTGCATCTTTTTCGGGTCGACTCTAATGCCGTCCGCTCCTACAATATATCCTAAGAACTCAACCACACGGACAAGGAACGTACATTTCTTCAGATTTAAAAATAGTTTTTTCTTTCCTTAAAGTAGTTAAGACTGTCCTCAAGTGATTTGTATGTTCGGCGGACGTCAAGCTAAACACCAAGATGTCGTCAAAATACACTACGACGAATTTTCCCATGAAGGGTTGGAATATTTGAGTCATCATCCGAGAGAATGTGCTTGGGCATTAGAAAGCCCGAATGGCATGACAAGCCACTCATATAAACCATCCTTAGTTTTTAACGCCGTCTTCCATTCGTCCCCTTCCCGAATTCTAATTTGATGGTAGCCACTCCTAAGATATAACTTGGAAAAGATCGTGGCTCCGGCAAGCATATCCAAAAGATCATCCAATCGGGGAATAGGGAACCTATATTTAATATTGATCTTATTAATCGCTCTACTATCGACACACATTCTCCAAGTGCCGCCTTTTTTTGGAGCTAATAGGGCCGGAACGGCACATGGGCTCAAACTATGGCGGATGAACCCTAGTTAAGAGTTCCGATATTTGAGTGTGAAGCTCTTGGTGTGCCGCCGGGTGGAGCCTATAATGGGGCTGATTTGGGAGTGAGGAACCCGGGACGAGATCTATGGCGTGTTGGATGTCACGTAGTGGCGGTAAGATGGGGGGTAACTCAGCCGGATACACATCTTTATACTCATCCAACAATTGTTTTAATTCCTCTGGAATACCATCTAATTTATCACCATCCCCCTTACTACTCATGAGCACTAACGCATAGATCACTCCATCTAGAAATGGGTCGCGGGTGAACTCTTTTCTTCCTATTAAGCTCAAGGTTTTCTTCTCCACGGGTACAATGGTATCCTTGGACGGAATAGTCGGATCCTTAGGTGGAGTTGGTTTAAGGGTAATAATTTTCCCTTTAAACTTAAACTCATGAGTATTAGCCCTACTGAAGTGAGTCACGTCGTGGTCATATAGCCAAGGCCGTCCAAGAAGGATGTGACATGCATCCATGGGGATGACATCACACCACACTTGCTCGGAATAAGATTTGATGTTAAGGGGAACTAGACAATGCTTCGTGATAGGAAGAGAAGTCTTATTTACCCAAGCTACATGATAAGGTTGGGGGTGGGGTTCGGCAACTAATGACATCCTCGCAACCGCACTCTCCGAAACGACGTTCATACAACTCCCACTATCGATGATAAGCTTACATAACTTCTCTCCGTTCTTAAAGATCATCGAAAAGAGGGTCGTCCTATTCAAATCGTTTGCCGTTCGGGGAACCGTCAAGATACAACGCATAACCATGAAGTTATGTTCATCCTCCAAATCACTCGGGACTCCCTCAACATCGGACTCCTCGTCGGCTTCATAAATTATTTCGGCCGGGTCATTAAGAGCCTCCAATAAAGCTAAGGCCTTAGGCTTGGTGGGGCATTCGCTCGCATAATGCCCTTGAACTCCACAAGCGTAGCATGTGGCATTCGTCTTGTTAACTCTCCCAATTGGCACTCGCTCTCCGGTTGGATTCTTAGAATTCCTAGCGGTGATGACTATCGAATTTGTGTCGGTAGCCTTAAACTTTCCTTTTTCTTTATACGTGGACTTTCCCTTTTGGAAATACTTTGCTTTAGACTTGAGAGCGATATTTTTCTCAATGTCCAAGGCCGTGTTGTGCGTGGTGTTTATATCCGTATGTCCATAACGCAAAAGCTTGCGCTGAATATCCGGATCCAACCCCTTCCGAAACCTCGAGAGAGTCACTTCGGGCATCTCCTTAACGTCGCAGCGTACTAACATATCTTTAAGTTTACCCATGTAATCAGACACCAACTGACTCCCTTGCTTAAGAGAGGCTAAGTCGTCAAACAGTTGTGTACGGTAATACGTGGGGACGTATTGATCCGACAACATAGCTTTCATAACCTGCCAACCAATTGGTGGCGTACCATCAAGCGCTCTCATGCATCTCTCCTCGTTGAGCCAATATACCTTGGCCCGGTCTAGTAATTTCAGCCTAGCGACTTGGACCTTTTGCCTATCGGCTAAGTTGTGCCACTCGAAGTAGCACTCGATATCCATTATCCAATTCAGAAAGATTTGGGGCTGCCCCATACCGTCGTAAGTAGGGGCTTCTATACGGATGGCTTTCGTGATGTTGAACTCTTGTGGAGCTCGATTATAATAGTATGGATCACGTGGTGCAAGGTCATCGTAGTCCTCCTCAAATCGATGAGGATAACGGGGCTGGTGGTGGTTCGGGGGGTGAGGATTAATTGGTAGAGGTGGATTAGGAGGGACTGGTGGAGCCGCTCTAACAGGCGTAAGTTGAGCGATCATGTCCCTTAACTCATTCATGCGACGCTCTTGATTCACTATGTGCTCATTAAACTCTTATCGAAGAGCCTCAATGGGAGTCGGGTCCTGACATCCATGCCGCTCGTCTCCCATATTGGAAGAAGAGGGTGTGTACTCGGTGTCGTGCCTTGTGCGCATGCAGATTTTTTTGTTTTTCTGCACTAAAAGAGGCCTAAATACCCTGACTGGCTAAAATTTTATAAGAAATAATTTTTTTCCCGCCCGATCGATGGACTAAACTGAATTTTTTTTAAAAATTTAATTCTTCCTAAGGTGAAGAGAGTGTACCAGAAAAAATAAAATTGAGCTCGAAGAAAAATTCAGATTTTAGCCCGCTATTGGCACACCAAAATAGTGATTTTTGCTGAAATATAGATTTTGCGGAAATTTGTTTTGCGAAAACGAAGTCTACTCAAGCGGAGAAGGATTGTGCCGATTTAGGAACCGGCACGAACCTCCCTCTGATACCAAATTGATGTAGGATACCGGGGCGAATTGTCTGGCACGTTCTAGCGACTAAATCTACCCGCACACGATCTAATTTAGAACACTACACGCAAGCGCAGCCACGTTTTAGATTAACGCTTATCGGCACACAACGACTTGAGGATCGCTAACCCCCTTAGGAACAAATAGTGACTAGAGGCCACTATCCTTTCCGGCGAAATGAACCCACACGGTTCGGTCGAGTGAAGTCGTACCAAGGAGATCCACCAAAGAAAGGAAAAGGAAAGTGGTTGATCTCCCCCGACTAAGAAAAAACCAAAGGTCACCACCCTTCTTCGAATGCGAGAAACTTAGAAAATCAAATACGAAACCAAATGGAAATACTTCGATGATTAAAATTTCAGATTTCAAACCAAAACTTTCGCACAAGAAATATGCGTAGGATGTAGAAGAAACACACAAGATAGAGAAGAGGAATCGTTACCCCAACTCGTAGATAGTTGCACGTGGAGAATCGCTCAACCACGGTTCCGCCGGAGTCACACCGGAAGAAGCTTTGCACGTCCACCTTCAACGGAGTCACACCGCGAAGTTCCAACGCCGGAAGAGGAGGGCCTTCACTTGGCCGAAATCTTCAAGGAGGAATAGGAGGGGGGGGGCGGCGGCAAAGAGGAGAAGCTCTCAAAAAGGCTGAAGTTAATTTTTTTAGGTTTACTTTCTCTACCTAAAACCAAGGGAGCGGATGTCTTATATATGACCCACTCTAAATAAAAGTTCATACATAAAATATTCAGAATTTAAGAGCTATTGGAGGCTAAATGCAGGCCACCAATTAAACAAAAATAAGCATAAAAATTGTTATCCGCAACTCGGCAATTTTTATGACAACAACGTCAGTTGATGGCGTTATCTCGCGAACGAAGATTGTAGCGGTGAGAGGTGCGGTGCCGCGCTCCCACGTCTTTATTTCGTCGTAGATCTTTGCTTTGTAGTGGTGGCGTGTCATCCGTTAGCGCTTCAACATCAACGGCCGCGGGTTGGAGAGGGTCGGCTCCGTCAATACATGCAACACACATAAAAAGGTCGCAAAAAGTTTTAAGCTAACAAACAAACTTAAACTTTTCATACCTGCCACCACATTGGGCTGCTAAATCACTTCTTACTGCCCAAGAGTGTTGGCTCTTAGTTACACTGATTGGAAACATGAAGTGTTTGACTCTGCCATTTTTCCTTTCTCCGCAATACTAGGACCAGAACGCACTCACTGCTCCTGCCTTGGCTCTGGCTCAGCACCACCCTCGGTATAATACCGAGATATATGGTCTGGATAGCCACACTTGTAGCACGTTGGTGGTCCATTGAAACAAGTCTCTCCCAACATAGTACCACTCTTCTCTCCTAACCTGAAAGGATGAGGCTTCTTCCTCCACCTATTTCCTTCTAACGTCCACTGTGACTAAGAAGATTTTCCTTCTCCTTGCTTCACTGCATGACCCTTACAACATTGGGTTCGCTCCATGTTGCTTTTCAACATCCTAGCGGATTCAACCAACTCATTGAAGCCCGTATTCTTTAGCGCTATAAGTGGTTATCTTAAGTTCTCTCTTAAACCATGATAGAAGAGGTTGTCCCTCTCCTCCTCATCAGCCATGGTCGTTCCCGCATAACGACCCAAGCGAGTAAACTCCTACACATACTCATCCACGGTTTTGTCTTAAGTTCTATTCGTAAAACTGTAACATAAGGACACTCATGGTCCCGCAATACTCTGATGTGGACAACTTCTTTACACGATCCGATTACGTTAAATTGACAACTAAACCTCGCCTTGGACACTAACATCGCTTTGATACCAAATTGTAACACCTCCCCTGTAATGACCATATAATATGGGTCTGTTTGGGGGACTCACAACATATAGACACCACAACTTTGGCATTATAAAGTGATATAAAGTACTACCCATCTCAAAACTCAGGAAGTATGATAGCGGAAACACAATAACAAAGCTAGAAGTTATCCACGACTATAAGGAGTTCGAAATGGCCTTAAGGCCTTACAACATTCAAGCATCCAAAACAACTTCAATACCAAACATATCAATATACCATAGCACTCCTAGGCTACCTTGGCATGCAAGCCGGATTATAGTGAATGAAACATAACACGCAAACACATAGGCAATACTAGAAGGAATACACTTCGTGAGGCTTAGGCCTTTTTGGCCGGCGAGCTTGCTCTAGCTTGTGATCCTTGCCCTGTAAGAATTTGATGTAACGTGGGTCAACAAAATATGACCTCAACTGTGTAACCAACACCCCTCCTCCCATCCATCCCTAGCGGACCCCGCGGCCCTCCATCACCCTACAGGTCAGCACTTTATATGCATATGTAAATAAACATGGACAAATATTGAGAACAATAGGTTTTGCTGTCTCACATCACATCATTCATATGGTTACTTCTAATTTCCCCCATCGGCTTTCAGAAGCAAAATGGAACTCTTGTGTAGGCCCTACCCGTACATGGGTTTCAACACCCGGGCTTGCCCGCAAGCTCTGACTCTCACGTCAGTTCTGCCACAACATAAAGAGTTGATGCTAAGAACCTTTGCTTGACCCTGCCCGCACGTGGGCTTCATCGTCTGGGATTGTCCAAAAGCTTGGCTTTCTCATCAGTTTCTATAGAAGGGTACATGTATTGCTGGTACACTCTCCATATGTGACTTGCAACGTCACGGGCTAGGCAGCCGACCACAGATACAAAGCCATGTCTTCACACAACATTCAACATTCACATCCTTCCCGCCCTAAACCACCATTTATCCTCACACAAAAAAGTGGGCATCGCAAATGGCGTCTTCATCGCGATCGGATTTCTAGCAAAAATCCCTATAACGCATGTCATGCAACATTACCGAATCGGACCATCGGTCGCAATTATGGCTTCACTCATAATGTCTAATCCACTAACGGAGCGGATCTCTAATGAAACAATATGTCGGTGACAGACTCAATCAATCCAGTGGTTCCTCTTGAACCTTAGCGACCTGAACCCCTCTTATTTGAGAGATTCGGCGTCTAAATGCTCGAATAAAGGCACAAACAAAATAGATGTCATGCACGCATCCTAAAAACCCAGAGGAGAAGTGTAACACTTCCATCAGTCACATAAAATATAACTAAGGGTCAGGTCGGGGCCTCGCGTCATATTCCACAGACAGTCGACGGGGTTACATGTTTATATCAAAAGACCAAGCGAATTCTAACTCAGAGCATTCTAGCAGAAGATTCAAGGGTTAAATTGAACTCAAGTATCAACAATGTCTACTATATAAAAACATAGGAATGTTATTACAAAATACACAAAATGTTACATCATATAGGCCTTACAATTATTCTCCAACAAGGTTGTTTACAAATATCGGCTCACAGGCCGGCCACACATGAAAATATTAAAATTTCTTCGCTTGGCCTTCGAGGGCCGACATAGCATTAAAGGGCTGCAACCCGCTATTTCCCGCTCGTCTCTCCAGCACCTGTATAGGGCCAATCCACCAAAAGGGTTGAAAACAAGGCAATGGTCAGCTTTAGCTAACCAATTTATAACGACCCTACCCCAAAATCAGTGCAGCGGTATTCCTTCCCTGCATGCATAACAACCATATATAGATATATCACAAGAAGGCATAGCTCAAGCACCATTCAATATATCACAAACGTTTGCATCAACTGCCAAACGTTTCGTGCACTCAGGGCACATTCTCGGTATATTGGACACATCAGTCCCACTACTGTCCAAAAGTCGGAGACTGACGGCAAACTATGAGTATTTTCTGTCCGGCATATATCCAAAAATCTCCTCCCTCGTGCCAACGGTCTATAACACTATGACTTAGGGCAGGTACAGTTCAACCTTTTCTCGTTGCTCAAATCTCCATGTCATAGCCAAAAGCTAGGGTCATATCACCTTTCCCGAGGAGTTAAACATAACCACGTTACATTTAATAGATGACTCTCACGACCATCAGAGCTGAGCACCAAGCAAACAACTCACATACTAGCCACATGGTCTCCGAGAGACAGGCTTCGTAATCAAAGGCTATATGGGAGCTATCGCCAGCGATAGACTCTATCGCCTGGCGTTAACAACAGAGTTTCTCTTTTTGTACCCAGACTCAACCACAATTGGAACATCTGTCCAGAAAAACCTGAAGCATCCTGCGGTGCCAAAAAAACTGGACTTTCACAAAATATAGCTCATCAAGAAATATCGACAGCGATACCCACTGTCGCCAGGCGATATCCAATGATTATCACAACCGTGGTATTTTCTGGGTATTTTCCTGGAGAGTGTCTCCAGTACTTCCTGCTACTCCCATTCATAAGCATAACCCTTCAGACTTCATAAACTACACGTTTATACTTGGAGTCTTCTTCGGCATACAAATTAAAACATCACCAATCCAGACCAACTTGTCCGGATTGGCTTCACACAGCATGCCTATTCTGTAGTGCAATTTCAGGATTCTATATGCAAAAATACCTGGGATATCACGTATCAACCCATCGGAATTCCCTCATTCTTCCACTTTTTGGTGAGGGATTCCATGCCTATGCAAAAAAGAGGACTTCACTTGTCCAAGAAAGAAGATCATTACCCTCGTAGGTCGTTTTGGAGCCATGGTGAAGTCTTCTATTTGGATGGAAAGGATCGCCTCACTTCCCCCTCACAGATCTTGCCTCAGCTCTTAAATCTGACCATAGGATCTCCTTCCCCTAGCTTGCAAAACTCAACCCCAGACTCTTGCTCTCAAGAACCTCAAGAACTAAGAGAGATAACAATGAGAATTCATTCTCATGTACAACTTATATCTAGAGACTACCGCCACACGGTATCTACTACCGCCGCGCGGTATCATAAGTGGTTGCCGCTTGCCCCAATCGACATCGCGATGTCGCTCCAAAACAGCCTCCACCTTACTACCACGTGGCAGGCTACTGCCGGTGTTAAATTACTACTGCCGAGCGGTGCCTTCCTGAGACATAAGTCAATTTTATCAGCTATCGTCGCGCGTTAGCTCACTACCGCCGTGCGGTAGTCACTCAACGCTTCGTCGAAAGCATTAAGTGTGTCGAGTGCTATCGCCACGCGATAGCTCACTACTGCTGTGCGGTAGTCACTCAATGCTTCGTTAAAAGCGATGAGTGTGTCGAGTGCTATCGCCGCGCAATACCTTTCTACCGCCGCACGGTAGATACCCGAGATGCCAGACAATTTAATTCAAGGGCTACCACCGGCGTTAACACTACAGTTGCGCGTTAGATTCCAGAAATCAATTCCTTCCCTTTTTCAGGATTTTTGGGGCATTACAATTCTCCCCTTCTTTAAGAGATTTTGTCCCGAAATTTTATATATATATATATATATATATATATATATAAAAGGAAAACTGTACAAAACTATTACAAAAACAACTAGGGAAACTCATCTCGCATGGTTTTGCTTATGCTCCCTGTCAGTTCTTCACGGCCACAATTGTCCCACCGGACTTTAACCATCCCAATTACTTTGTTTCGTAGTTGTCTGATCTCTGTATCCTCGATCCGAATAGGCTTAACCTTCGTCGTTAGCCTATCATCGACCGGTACCTGATCAACAGCCACCACTTGCGTCGGCTCTTACAAAGCTTTCTGCAGCACCGATATGTGAAACACATCGTGCAAAACACTTAGCTCCGTCGAAAGAGCTAATCGATAAGCAGCTTCTCCTATCCGCTCAACCACTTCAAACGAACCAAGATACCTCAGACTCAACTTTTTCAAGCGTTGAATCTTGGACACACCTTTGAATGGCTTTATCTTCAGGTATACCAAATCGCCAATTGCAAACTTCACGTTTCGGTGCTTGGCGTTGTTGTACTTAGCTTGCTACCTTGGGCCACCAATAGCCGATCTCATATAATGTGTATAGTCAAATTTGCATCTTCGACTTCTTTATGCTTATACAACTTCGATTCGCCTATTTCCTCCCAAGCCAAAGGAGTACGACACTTCCTACCGTATAAAGCTTCAAAGGGCGCCATCTGAATGCTAGCTTGATAGTTATTATTATAGGCGAACTCGATCATATAGAGATGGTACTCCCATCTTTTCCTGAAATCAAGGCGCACATACGAAGCATATCCTCCATTATTCTGTTGGTCCTCTCGGTCTGACCATCCTTTTGCGGATGAAAGGTCGTACTTTAGTACCCAACAACTGGTGTATTAGCCTCCAATCATTCAAAGTAAAGAGCTCATCTCGGTAACTGACGATGCTACGGGGCACACCGTGAAAACGTATTATATTGTCAACATACAACTTAGCCAATTTTTCAATTGAATCGTCCTTCTAATTCGGTATGAAGTGTGATATATTTGTAAATTGGTCAACGATCACCCACACAGCATCGTTCCCGCTCTGTGATCTCAGCAACCCATGCACAAAATCCATAGAGATATCGTCGAACTTCCACACCGGAATTGGCAACGACTTCAGGAAACCTCCAGGCTTCTAACATTCAGCTTTTACTAAGGCACAAGTTTGGCACTTTGTCACTAAAAGAGCTCCGTCCTTCTTTAAACCCGGCCACCAGAACATCTTTTTCATGTCCTTATACATCTTTGTGCTCCCTGGGTGGATTGAGTATTTAGTAAAATGTGTTTCATACATCAACTCCTCCCGTAGTTTACCCACATTTGGGACGCACAAACGATCGCCCTTTCTCAAAAGACCGTCATCCAAGGAGAATTGGGAATTTGACCCATCTGCTGCATAGCACTTCATACTCTCATCGAGTTCCATTGCTCGTCGAATTCTGTCTGTGAGGTCATATTGCACCTCCGTTCAGTTCAAGCACACATTTGTAGTGGTATTCTTGTCGACACAAGAAATATCTAAGGTCTCCAACTCCTGGATCAGATGCTCATTATGCATTTGCATCCAACTTGCCCGTACTAAAGTCCTATGACTCAAGGCATCTGCGACCACATTTCCCTTTTCGGGAGTGTAATGTAACTGTAAAGTGTAGTCCCTGAGTAACTCCATCCATTTCCATTGTCACATGCTCAGATCCTTCTGATCTATTAAATACTTAAGGCTTTTATGGTCCGGGCATATATCAACTTTCACGCCATACAAGTAGTGATGTCACAGCTTAAGTGCAAAAATCACAGCCACCAACTCCAAATCTTGGACTGGATAATTTCGCTCGTGCACTTTCAACTGGCGTGAGCCATAAGCTATAACTCTTTCGAATCGTTGAAGAACATAGGCTAAGCCTCTCCCTAAAGCATCACTGTATATCTCATAGCTGTCTGTACCACATGGCGAACTCAAGATAGGCATCGTAGTCAAACGACTCTTTAACTCCTCAAAATCTCGTGCGCACTCAGGCGTCCAAACGAACTTATGATCTTTCCTCGTTAGTGTAGTGAGAGGTAAGGCTATCTGTGAAATAGTTCTCCACGATGCGTCTGTAGTAGCCAGCAAGTCCAAAGAAACTCCTAACTTCCTCCACCGCAGCCAACACAGGTCATTCTCGTTTTGCAACTATCTTCGTCGGATCCACCGCAATACCCTCTCCACTAACCGCATGGCCCAGAAAAGTCATTGACGATAGCCAAAACTCACACTTTGAGAACATGGCATAAAGTTTATTCCTTCTCAGGGTATGCAAAACCATTTTAAAGTGATTTGCATGATCTTCTTCTGATTGAGAGTATACTAGTATGTCGTCAATAAATACGATCACAAACTGATCTAAATACTCCTGAAAAGTTCGGTACATCAAGTCCATGAATACCGATGACGTGTTTGTTAGCCCAAACAGCATTACAGTGAACTCATAGTGACCATAGCATGTACCGAACGCTATCTTGGGAATGTCACATTCCCTAATCCGCAACTTTTTATAGCCAGACTTTAAATCTAGCTTTGAATATACCGTTGATCTCACTATTTGATCAAACAAGTCATTAATCCGTGGAATCAGATACTTGTTTTTCTCCGTCAACTTGTTCAATTCCCAAAAATCAATGCATAGACACAACCTTCCATCCTTCTTCTTCTTCACAAAGAGGACCGGTGCACTCCAAGGTGACATACTTGGACGTATATAGTCTTGCTCTAGCAATTCTTGCAGTTAAACTTTCAGTTCCACCATCTCTTTTGGCGCTACTCGGTACGGTAAGCGGGCCGCAGGTCTCGCACCTGGCACCAACTCAATATCGAATTCAATCTCTTGATGGGGCGGTAACCCCGGGAGATCTTTAGGAAACACATCAGCATAATCCGATACAATATGAACGTCACTCAAACAGGACTTCGGCTCAACGGCCTCCAATAGCGTGAAGAATAACTCCGCGCCTTTCCGAACAGCCTCTGTAATTGGAGAGCAAACATTAATATCTTGCTCGATCCTCGCATACCAGCGAACTTAGTCTCTCATTTGGTGCCCTGTCCTAGTGTGACTTCCTTAGAGTTGCAATCTATACAGACACGCTGCTCCGAGAGCCAGTCTATGCCAAATATTGCATCAACTCCAATATCAGTAGCACAGATGCTTCCAATCCGAAATCCTGACTTTCTATCTGCACCTCAACACAGCAAGACCTATCCGCACGCATCAAGCATCTGTTATATAACAACACTTTCAATTCGTCTGTCGACATAAAATTAGGCACTCTGATTCGCGATACGAAGTCCTCAGATGGAAATGAATGAGAAGCACCTATATCAAATAGTGCTCTCGTAGGATAGTCCCGAATAAGGATAAAGCCTACATAAATCATGTTATACTCAAGCAATTCATAAGGAATGAAGTATATAAAGCATGAAAACTATATACTACTCGTACATGTGACGACATCAGCCTGTTTGATGGCCTCCTGTTGGCCAAGATTGTAAACCCTTGGCTAAGCTGGAGCATATTGGGATGTAGTGGACTCCACCGTCTTTCCCTTTTCAGCGTAAGAGGCTCCTGCCTTTTTATCCTTCCTTATTAGTCCATTGGGGCAATCACGGGAAAAATGCCCTGGTTTGCCACAAGTGTAACATGCGAGCGGACCTCTCCCTGACGTTGCTCCAGAAGGAACAGCAGATGAAGCTTGTCCAAAAGACATGGACTTCTTCCACCTCCGAAAATGCGACTTTGAAGAAGTCGGCACTTTTAACTCGGGCTTTATCACAGTCAAGTCCCTCTTGACCTATATCGTCTTCATGTCCTTATCTAACGAACGAGCAATATCCACTAATATTTGAAACACTTGGTTCATCGAACCCGAGAGCAATAACCTCAGCTCATCTCGCAGTCCCTCATAAAACCTATTGATCTTGCGCTCTTCGCTAGCAAAATTAGACCCCGCATAGCGTCCCAACTTGGTAAACTCATGCAAGTAGTTATCCACACTTCCCTCGCCCTGAGTCAAACGTTGGAACTCATTTTCCATAGCAATCACTACCAAACGTTCCGTAGACTCAGGACACATTCTTGGTGTACTGGAAACATCAATCCCACCACCGTCCAAAAGTCTGAGACTAACAGCAAGCTAGGAGCATTTCCTTTCCGGCATATAGTCAAGACTCTCCTCCCTCGTGCCAACGGTCTATAACACCATGACTTAGGGAGGGTACAGTTCAGCCTTTTCCGGTTGCTCAAATCGACATGCCATAGCCGAAAGTCGAGCTTCCATGGCTAAATGGACAGACGTGGGTCACATCACCTTTCTCGAGGAGTTAAACATAATCGCGTTATATTTAATAGATGACTCTCACGACCATCAGAGCTGAGCACAAAGCATACAACTCACATACTAGCCACACTGTCTCCGAGAGACAGGCTTCGTAATAAAAGGTTATCTGGGAGCTATCTCCAATGATAGACACTAATGCCTAGTGTTAACAATAGAGTTTCTCTTTTTATACCAAGACTCAGTCACAACTGGAACATCTGTCCAGAAAAACCTGCAGCATCCAGCGGTGACAGAAAAACTAGACTTTCACAAAAATATAGCTCATCAAGAGCTATCGCTAGCGATACCCACTGTCGTCAGGCGATATCAAACGATTATCACAACCGTGGTATTTTCTGGGTATTTTCCTTGAGAGTGTCTCCAGTACTCGTGCTACTCTTATTCACAGGCACAACCCTTCGGACTCTATAAACTACCCATTTATAATCTGAGTTTTCTCCGACACTCAAATTAAAATATCACCAATCCAGACCAACCTGTCCGGATGGGCTTCATACATCATGCATATTCTATACTGCGATTTCAAGATTCTATATGCAAAACTACCCGGGGATATCACGTATCAACCCATCGGAATTCCCTCGTTCTTCCACCTTTTGGTGGGGGATTCCATGCCAATGCAAAAAAGGAGGACTTAACTTGTCCAAGAAGGAAGATTATTACCCTCGAAGATTGTCACGTGGTAGGCTACTACCGTTGTTAACTTACTACCGCCGAGCGGTACCTTACCGGGACATAAGTCAATTTAATCATCCATCTTCGCGTGTTAGCTCAATACCGCCGCGTGATAGTCACTCAACGCTTCGTCGAAAGAGTTGAGTGTGTCGAGTGTTATTGTCATGCGATAGCTCACTACCGCTGTGCGGTAGTCACTCAACACTTAGTCAAATACGTTGAGTGCATCGAGTGTTATCGCCACATGATACCTTTCTACCGTCGTGCGGTAGATACCCGAGATGCCAGACAATTTAATTCAAGGTCTACCGCCGGCGTTAACACTATCGCCGCGCGTTAGCTTCCAGAAATCAATTCCTTCCCTTTTTTCAGGATTTTTGGGGCATTACAAGAAGTGTCGTTACATTACAATTCCTCTTCCTAGCCATGATGACCTTGATTTGCACAGATGGAAGTGTGCGCCTTTAAGACCTCTCTACGAATCTGGCCTCGGATCAACGAAAGGAGCTCCGAAGCTTCGTCAATGGAGGAAGATACCTCTTCTTCTCCCTCCAAGCTCCCTCAAGACCCTAACCTACCAAACTCTCAAATGAGGAATGAAGAGGAAGGAGAACCCATCTTCCCTACTTAGGGTTCACGGACGGGCATTCCTAGGCCACCTGATCAAGTTTTAAGAGGATCAAACGAGCAGAAATTGCCACTTACGGAACTAGTTGTGTCCGCTACCGCCGGGCGGTAGCTACCTACCACGCCGCGGTAACCCACAGAGCCGCTAACCATCTCAGGACATCGCTCTACCGCCAGCGGTAGAGCTATCGCTCAATACTATCGCCTTCCTCTCGACTCACTCGACGCACTTGACGAATAAAAGGCTACTGTCGGGCGGTAGGTACTTACTTCCGCGCGATAGCCTCCAGAGACTCCAAATTCCTTAAGTAAGAAAAAATGGGGTGTTACAAAAAAAACTTAACCTAAATTCCTAAAACCAGCCAATAAAATTTGGGTGGGGGCCCAAGCTATCTGCAGAGTTGGCAAAAAAGAGCTAGTTTAGGAATGGTTTTTGAAAATAAGCCATTTTTATACTTTGAGTTTATTTTAGGTTCATATCCGAAATTTGTGGGCGGCGCTTTTTTATGTTGGCGCCTATTGTCGCTACCATGTTTGTTGTGGTGATCGTGTTTGTCATCACAGTGCGTCCGACGAAGATTAGTGGTGAAAATTATTGATCGTAACCTGTTTTCTTTGTTTGAAGCAATCCATCTCCTCTCCCCGACAAGCTATTTATTATGTTAGTTGAAACCCTATGGGGATAAAAAACGTCGCTCCATACTCATTCTCTTACCCTCTCTCTGCCAATCGAAATCCCTCGATCCCCTCTCCTAGTGAATGACAGGCTTTTCCGGTCAAATTATAACAAAAGAAAGGTATTGTATCTGTGACGTCACAAAAATTGATATAGGTATTTTCATTTATGTGTTTATGCTAATGCGTACACCACAACGTAATAATAGAGTTAGGCTTAAATAAAAATATGAACCGGCTGGAGAAGGTGAGAAATAACCAGTAATACGAAGTTAAGCCGGTTGAAATTGGGTTCATGGCTTGCGTGTCCTGATACTAAGAAGCGGCGCATGTTAAGAACTCATAATTCATCTCTCTACTCATTTCTTTCTCTCCCAGCACGACGCTGCTCTCTCCTGCCACTCATAATTCCTCGATTTTTCTTCCTAGAGCAAGTTAATCCCTTACTCACAACTCCTTTTGAGTTTTGTATGGATTGGACTCTGTTTGTTAGGGTTAAAATTTCTAAGTTAACCTAAACTTCTTATGTTCATATAATACTTCTACTCTTGAGTTTCAGAGAATTTTTAGACCTTAAGTTGTTATGTTCTTGCATGATTTTGAAAACCCTAGAAGGATAAATATTATGTACACCCTAATTTCTGTTATCTAATTCCTTTAAAGGGTTAATTATGGTATAATCTTGGTGTAATGTGAAATTAGGATAAAACACTTTTGCCTCTGTGTTAGGACAACCAACAATACTGCATGATTGAGGTCGAAGTTCCCTAATCTGTTTCCATATGTATTTAGAACATGACATAAGGGCAACCGTTACGATTGCACCGTAGGAATTACCAATTGATCAATTAATAGTGGTAGTTTTCCCTAGGTCTTGAATTCTCAAGGTATAGAAAGAGGGAATGAGCCACGCAAGGAGAAGGGCAAAGAGAAAGTATGAGAAAATGAGCCGCGTAAGAAAAAAGACAAGGAGAAAGTAGCGGTGATTATTATTTCCTATTATTTGTAAGTTATTTTGTTTTTTATATGACTCATGTTGTGCACATATATTAGGGAATAATTGAAATGACAATTCACTAATAAGTCAAATAAAAATAATGAATCAAATTAATACAAGTTTTCAAGGTTAGCGAAGAAGGACAAACACATAATTAATCCTCCAAGACAATTATAGGAATAAAAGAAGAAAGAACACATCAAATTAATGGGCTATATGAAGAGTTAACCACATCAGGAGATGGGGAGAATAATCTTCAGATATCGTGTGAGTTAAGGGCACAAGTAGTAATATGAAAGTGCGAGATAAGGACACATGAAGAATATTACTTCATAAGTGTGAGACAATGACGCGTAATTTACACTTTATATAGCCCATGCTTGAAAGTGAATTAAGTATAACATAAGTCTAAAGAAGGAATATGAATAAGGGGATAAGTGTTATAGGACTATATATAAAAGAAAGGATACAACAAAGAGCTATGCAAGGCAATAAGAATTTCTACGATTAAAAGAATTGATTATAGAAAGAAAAGTAAGAATTTATATAGTCCTTTGACTAATTAGAAAATAAAACTAAATAGGTCAAGGAAGAGGCTGTTCTAGCCACCAATAGTCAGCGTCGTCCATGTACTCCTCGCCAAGAGAAGAGGTATCGTCTATGGGTTGAAGTTTCCACAACATTGTTCGACATCCTGGATGATCACAGGTCGAGGTGCAGTGACCTAGAGTGTCCTCATGAGGAGTTTCAGTTTTATTTTATATAGTGTTTGTAGTGCTACTTCAGATGCACATGTTTGTACATGTTAGTCATATGTTTTCACTCAGTCATGCTGATATGTATAGTTTTGGTAATCCCCTTTTGATGTATATATAGGACTCAGTGATATATACAGTGTTTGTAAGCCCTTATGTTGTATGTAAAGGGCTACCTGTTTCATCATTGTAAAACTTTAATGAAATGGAATTGTTTTATTTTATTATGATGTTTTCCCTCTCATACTCTATCATATATTGATGTATTCTGGATGTTCTTGTCATGCTCAATATAGAATGCTTATGCTAAATTGTAGCGGTAGCCGTAAGGGGCCGTTATAGTATCTATTTTGTAATTCACTTTTCGATTTTTTATTATCAAATGAATGCAGTTCTATTATTCCTCAATCTGTTTCAATATTTTTCCTTTGTCAGAACCAGTGCAGTTCTGGTGGTCTGGCGAACAAGACTGGCGGATAGGTTATGAAACTATCTAGCGTCTACCTAAATCGCCTAGAGGAGGGTAAATAGGTGATGTTTGTGTCTTTTTACGGAATAAAAATTTCTTAAAAATAAGCACACAAACATAGAGATTTATAGTGGTTCTACGAGTTGGGTACGTCCACTTTCCCGCCTCGCCTATCTCCTACGAAGGGGCGGATTTGGCTACTTTACCTTTCTTAGATTACAATGAATCTTACACCTAGGAGCCGCAACTCCTACAACTCGGAGACGACGCTCCTACCACTCGGAGAACAACCTCTCCTAAACCTCGATCCACAACCGGATCTACAACCTCGATCCACAAATGGATCTACTCACTCGATCCACAAACGGATCTACAAACTCGAAGAAATAATCTCCTACAATCAGTAAAAGAATATTACATAATACAAACGTTTACAAGTCTTCACACCAACGTTCTTCGAGAAAGTAGATCTTGAATTTTGGAGAACTTGGAGAAATGAAATTTTGAAGACCTTGAATTGTGAACCTTGAATCTTCGAACGACTAGATCTGGAGGAGTATAGATCTTAAGAGACAGAGAGAGCAATCCAGTCTTGAAAGTCGAAGAAGATGAATCTGTGCACAACAAGTAGTCGGCGGTCGATCGGAATTCGCGAAATGTGAGGAGTCGGCCGATGGTTTCTCATTTTGGAAAGTTCTTATTTATTCAAAATGCTAGCAATAGCACGATTAGTATGGAAGAAAAATATCCCCAGGTATTTATAGAGATATTCTTACCAATGGTATAAAGAAAGTTTCCAAAAACGAAACCTAAAAAGCACTGTGCATGGCCGACCGAACCCGAGACTGGTTTTTGAAAATTATCAAAAATATGACCTAAGTCAAATTCATCGAGCATCGTCGAGTATCATACGAATACTCGTCGAATACATATTGATATATGACGAAAAGTACTTAGCGAAATCATCCCAGGCTGGCTGGTCACTCAACGCCATGACGAAGAGTCATACTCGATGAATTCGTCGAGTATCACCTGGCATACTCGATGAATTCGTCAAGTATAGGTTAACTGACTCAACATCGTAGGCAACATTCAACGAATATCGTCGAGTTAACTCAACGTACTCAACGCTTTGATATTCGACGAATAATACTTGGAAAAATCTAGAGAAGTAGCGTCGATTGGACTAGACGAATTCGGCGTGTTCATTTAGCATATTCGACGAATTTGGCGAGTATCGTTAGATACATTCGACGAATTCGACGAGTATGCACGACGATACTCGACGAAATTTACTTAAAAGATTTTTCACTTCTCTGGCAAAATTACCCTAAGTATAAGAGATGAATTCGATAGGTATAGGTAGGTATACACGACGAATTCGACGAGTATCAAGCTGATACTCGACGAGTATCAAGCTGATACTCGACGAGTATCAAGCTGATACTCGACGAACTCGATAAGTATTCCAAACCATACTCGATGAATTATACTTGGGAGAATTTCTCTCTCTAATTCTAACCTTGACCATTCTTGAGCCTTCTCTTGTACTTGGGATAGAAGTACACCCCAATAGAGAGATTACACATGAGTCAACACTTTGACCTACACAATTAGGAATTACATTGTATAGTCCCGTGTTTACTGACCCACTATAACCTGATATTGGTGTGTACTTAGCAATGAAAACCTACAAGTACATAACTAAAACAATATATCAAATACAATCACAATTCATCGTAGTTTGACGGGACCCTTCTCAATTCAGGATTATTGTGGATACAATACCCAACAATCTCCCCATATTTGAAGAAGTCAGAATCCTACAAGCTAAGGTGAATTACACATGATAAATAATAAAATATGAAAACTTTAAAAGATAAAAATAATATTAACAAAACACGTATTCTAAGACAATTGTGAAAATCATATATATATGTCAAAAAATGTTCACATTTTTTAACAGGGGGGCAACCCACAACTAAACACAGAATAACTATTGTTCCTTCCTGCTCTGACTCTTCTGCCTCTGCCTGTCAAAATAAGCCATCGGCTTAGGATAGTACTTTGGAGGAGGTGGAGGCATAGGATCAGCATTTATGTGGTTTCTGAAGTGTATCCTCCTTCTGGTGCAAGCCAACTTGTACTTGTTCCATTCCCCTTGGTCGTAGTATAGTTCACTCTTTTCTCCTCCGAGATCGACCAAGGAAAATGTATCCAAGATGATTCCTCTAGAAATTGGGCTCCACACCTATTCCATTTCTCTGTCTCTGGCAGGATGATCTCTGGTTGGGTCTGATCTTGTAGCAGATGGACCTTCACCATACTTTCTCCTCTTGTAGACTAGAGCAGATGGAATCTCTTCAACTACAGCAGCAGTAGTGTCTTGAAAGAATTCCTGTGTGTTTGTCCATTATTGAGAGTAATCCTCAGGAGGATGAACTTCAACAGGAACGGGCACAACAGGTGTTTGAAAGCTTGTCAACTGACCATGTAGCCACATGACATTATCATAGCTGTAGTCAGTAGTATTTTTGAAGTTTTATACCATGGCAGCTTTAACGGCAATCAACTTAGCTTTCATAGCCTCCTCCCCCTTTCTGACTTCATCAATGACAGCATTAGAATAAGCAGGAAGAATGGTGTCAAAGTGAGCCATAGATCTGTTGTGGGCATCTATCATTGTCTTTGCATTTGTGTCCATATTATCAACACTTTATTTGGTGTATCAGAGGCCATCCATGTTCATCTTTATGGCTTTTATACCCTCAACAAATAGTAAGTCAATCTTGGTGTCAAGTGCCTCAATCTGAATTTTAACTTCAACAAGGCCGTTTTTAATGTCTTGCTCAGTCTCTTTGACCTTGTCCAGAACTGTCTTCATGCATGCTTCAAATTTCTCTTGTTGTTTTTCCAACATAGCCTCTATTGTCATTAGGATTGAGCTTTCAGCACTAGAGGTTGCAACAACTACAGCAGGTAGGATAGGAGGATGCTCCTCTGCATCTCCTTCCTCATCAAAAACCTCAATCACCTCCTCAGGAAGAACTGGAGGTATACTTGTTGCCTTGGCAACTCTCTTCTCAAGGTTATGGATCATCCTATCAACCTGAGTAGAAACTGATATAGTAAACCGAGTCACCTCCGCCTCAGCAGATGCAGAAGGAACTATGTCTGGGAGAGTGATAAGCTGGTGCTCAGTTGAAGCTTGCTCAGCAGCAACACAATCAACTTGAATATCAGCAGCAGTAGTATTCACAGCCACATCAGCTACATCATCAGTAGCAGCAGACTCAAGGTGTACATCAGTGTCCTCAATCTCATAATCCTCAACTGTGAGGTCATCATCAGCAGCTACTTCATCATCCAAGACATTTGCAGCATCTTCTACACTCACTACCTCTGGAGCTGGAGCGACTGATTCCTGAACCACTGTCTCTGTAGATACACTCAAGGTCACAATGGAAGTGGCCACTTGTGTTCCATCTTGCTCCCCCTCCATTCCTGCACTCAATCTTTCAGGAATCTCACTAGGGGTGGAGTTGGGATCCTGTCCTCAGGAATTTGTTGTCCCTCCTCCACTAACAATTCTGGGGCTCCCCCTTGCCTCACAATCCTCCTATCCCACCTTGAGAAGATGATAGAGTCTATCTTCTTTAGATGATGGATAGGCACACCTTTGGTCATATCAAACCTGGCACCATCTAATTGATTCAGGTACAGGCCGATAATCCTCCCAAAGTTGGGAGTGTGAAGGCTGTCCTAGATCTTTTCAAACAGTAATGCACCCCAATCAATTTTCTTCCTGCAAATGATGGCAACAAGGGTCTTGAACATCTCTATGGAGAGATAGTCGTGGGACCTAGTCTTGCACAAGAACACTTTACCCATGATATCAAAAAGAAGCTTGCCTTCTTCATTCATCCCTTTGTGCTTGAATGCTTTTGTACCTCGGGGCAATCAACAGAATAGAAGAGCTCTGGAGAAGTCATCCTCGTCAAGGTAATCAACCTCATCACATGTAGGAAGCCGCAAGTACCTGGAGAGAAGTGATGCTTTCACTTTTACTTTGGTCTTCTGAATTTTGCTCTTTATGACCGAATCGCCATGACGAAGCTTGGCATTCTGGAAGAACTCAAAAACTTCCTTGTCCAGGACCTTGCACAGGTGCTCTAGGACAAAGGAAAGTCATGCAGTCTCCAACATCAGTAGAACATTTCTGAACTCATCAGAAGCATCTGTAAAGCCTGTGCGAACCAACTCTCCTCCCCTAGAAAACCATTGGTGCTTCTGGGAGCCATGGAGAAGAAAGAAACTGGAATCTGGGTCTTGGATACTGTTAGACTGTCACTGCCACAAGCACTAGCTCGGCACAGCACTACACTAGAAAGGAGCAGCTGTCTGAGTCGGCGAGATACGGTTCGGGAATGCACCACGAGAAGAAACTGTTGGTAAATCCTTGATGTACTGTCGGCTAGGGTTAAGAAGTAGTTCACAACCCTAATCGAAGAGGAACAATCCCTAGACCATGGGAGGAAGAAGATCCAGTTGCGCGGGAGTCGAACAGTCACAATTTCTGATTCGGCGAGTCGGCTGAGGGTTTCGTCGAAATTGACTATGTGGTTGCCCCCTAGATTATTTATATATATATATAATTTTAAAATTGTCCTAGAAGGAGGGTACCTCATTTTCAGCAATTCTTCGAATCCAATATAGTAAGATAGAAATTTGCATAAGTTGGATTCGGCGAAATTCACTTGAAGCTGAGTCTGATTCGGCGAGTATCCGCTGATATCTGACAAGTCGGAAAGTTTGCTGTTCGATATTCGCCGAATTTTCCTTGGAAAATTTTCTGCCTTTCTGAAGTAGTTCCTGAGTGAGTCCTTCTTCCTAAGTCTATGTTCAGCATGTCTAGTTCCATTTTGAAAAATGAGAACTTGGCCTCGTCCAAAGGCTTTGTAAAAATATCTGTGATCTACTTGTCCATCGGGACATAGCTGAGGGCTATGTCCTTATTCTCCACATGCTCCCGGATGAAGTGATATTGCACCTCGATGTGCTTTATCCGGCTATAAGAGACTGGATTATGTATGATCGCTAATGCGCTTGAGGAGTCGCAATACATAGGAATTTCCTTGAACTTCAAGTTGTAGTCCTCAAGTTGATTCTGGATCCATAGAAGCTATGCGCAAAAACAACCCGCAGAGATATACTCTAACTCGGCAGTAAAAGTTGCCACACAATTCTGCTTCTTACTACTCCATGAAATAAGCCGTCTTCTGAGGAATTGACACGTCCTGGAAGTGTTTTTCCCTTCATCCCTGCTTCCTGCAAAATCATCATCTGAAAAACCAATTAGCTCGACATCATTATTTCTCAGGTACCATAAGCTAAGATTGGGTGTACCTTTAAGGTATCTTAAAATTCGCTTTGCAGCGATCTAATGAGATTCCTTAGAGTTCACCTGAAATCTAGCGCAGACGCATGTTGAAAACATTATATTTGGTCTGCTGGCAGTGAGGTAGAGCAATGATCCAATTATGCTTTTGTACTTGGTTTCATCAAAATGTTTCCCTTTCTCATCCTTGTTCAGAGACGCGGTTGAACCCATTGGAGTCCTCATAGAGGTTATATTCTTCATTCTGAATTTCTTAAGAAGCTCCTTGGTGAACTTCGTTTGAGAGATGAAAATCTCATCTTCAGATTATTTCACCTGAAGTCCTAAGAAATACTTCAGCTCTCCCATGCTGCTCATTTCAAACTTCCCTTGCATAAGTTCTGAAAACTTATTGCAAAGGTTGTCTTTTGCAGAGCCAAAAATGATGTCGTCGACATAGATCTGCACTAGCAGAATCTTGCATTTTACTTCCCTAAGAAATATGTCTTGTCTATCTTTCCTCTTGTGAACTTGTTCTTAAGGAGAAAGCTAGACAACGTCTCATACCAAGCACTTGGAGCTTATTTCTGGCCATATAGGACTTTATTTTAAAAAAACATAATCAGGGAAATTGGAATTAACAAAACCTAGGGGTTGCGCTACGTATACTTCCTCTTTCAGATTCATGTTGAGAAATATTGACTTCACGTCCATTTGGTAGACGGTGAAGCCTTTGAGGGCAGCATATGCAAGAAAAACCCTAATTGTCGCGAGCCTAGCCACTGGAGCAAAGGTCTGGTCGAATTCAATCCCTTCTTCTTGTCGGTATCCTAATGTTACAAGCCTTGCTTTATTCTTGATAATGACTCCAGTTTCATCCAGCTTGTTTTTGAAAATCCACTTGGTGTCGATCACGTTCTGTCCCTTGGACCTGGGTACCAACTCCAAGACTTTGCACTGTTAAAACTGATTGAACTCCTCTTGCATTGCTAAAATCCAAGAAGCATCCTTGTTTGCTTCTTCAAACTTCTTCGGCTCAACCTAAGACAGAAATCTAAGATGCAAAATCTCATTAGTTGTACCTTTTCTAGTTTTAACTCTGTCGCCTGGCTCTCCAATGATTTGATCAACAGGGTGATCTCTTAGGTGTCTGGACACAAGATTTCTTCCTCTGCCGCCCGCAGGTTCTGCAGCATTATGTGCATCCTCTGGGGTTGGTTCATCTTGTTGTTCTTCATCCACCAAGCCTGGATCGACGATCTTGACCGAGCATGGAGTTTCTTCCTTGACAGCTTCATCCAAGCTTAGTTCCTTGGACCTGGTACCTGCATCTGCACCAATAACACTAGATGAGCTTCTTTGGAGCAGGCTTGTCTCATCAAATGCAACATTTATTGACTCTTCTACCACCGAAGTTTTTTTATTGAAAATCATATATGCCTTATTATGACTACTATAACCTACAAAACTACCTTCAAAATATTTTTCACTAAACTTGGTGCGGTAATACTTTCCATTGTTTAGTACGAATCATTTACTTCCAAAGATTCTAAAATAGGACACAGTCGGTTTTCTGCCCTTCAATAGCTCATAGGGGGTCTTACGATAGCTTTTGTTGATAAATGCTCTGTTTTGCACGTGACAAGCTGTGTTGACTGATTCAGCACAAAAGTACTCCGGAAGTGAAGCGTCGTTTAACATAGTTGTACCTTCTTCAATTAGGGTTATATTCCTTCTCTTAGCAACTCAATTTTATTGTGGAGTGAGCGGGGAGGAAAACTCATGAAAGATACCTTGACTTTCACAAAATTTTGTCATCGCACTAAACTCAAACTCGGTTCCGTGGTCACTTTTGATTTTGACCTCTGAGCAGTTCAATTCGTTCTGAATTTGCCGGACAAAATTAGTGAAAAAATCAGAGGTGTCTGACTTGTGTTTCAGAAAGAACACCCAAGTAAAACGCGAGTAGTCATCAACAATAACCAACGTATAGACATTGCCTCCTAAACTTTGAATAGGCATAGGACTGAATAAGTCCATTGAAGTAAGTATAAGCGTCTCGTAGAATCTTTTTTAGCAATACCCTTAAAGGTAGCCCTTGGCTGCTTACCCATTTGGCATGAGTGACATGGACTCTCTTTAAGGCACTTAATGATGGGGGCATCGCGCACTAAGTTGTGAGAAAATAACATTTTTTTTTTGAAATTAATATGTGCTAATCTCTTATGTCATTGGTCACAAAGAGACACTACTTTTAGTCATAAAATGCACTGGGGTAGAATTGTCTAAGCAACGAAAATTCAAATCGAAATATTTCTGCTTCGAGTGTTTGTTAAGACCGTCTCCAAATTTGCAGACAATTTTATCAAACACTTGTCCTTGCAGAACTCAACGATGTAGCCTTTATCACATAACTGACTTATGCTTATAAGATTATGGTGTAATCCTTCAACATTAGCCATGTCTGTGAAAGAGACTACTCTGTTGGAGATCATACCATAGCCTTTTGTAGTTCCCCGGTCTGACCCTCCAAAGATGACTTTTGGTCCGCCTTTGACTGGGGTGAAATCATGCAACAAGCTTCTTGTCCCGGTCATGTGCCGAGAGCATCCACTGTCCAAATACCATATGGGATTTTTGTTGGCCTTTGGACATACTTGCAATTATAAATCATTTCACCTTAGGAACCCAAACGTATTTGGGTCCTTGGTTCTTGGTCATCTTAACAGCACCAGGAACATTAACTCTGCGAGTGGTCGACCTCGCAAGGCTAACTTGTGGAGTTACAGAATTGGCAGGGTTAAACCAGCAATCTACGCCAAAATGACCAATTTTTCCGCATCACAAACAGTCAAACTTGTTGTACCTTCTCTTGTATTCCTACTTTACCTTTTGAATGTGAGGTCTAGCAGGGGCAGCATACTTGGAGGTGGAATCTCCCTGATTACAGCATATACAGGGCTTCTCCATCTCCTTCGCCTTTGGTACAAAAGTTTCGGCTTTCGGTGCCCTCTTATGGTTATGTCCATGATTGTAGGAACCATAACTCTTGAGTTCAATCTCTTCGTATGGTGCTTTGAAAACACTAGCACCATAGTCACGGGGACAGGTCCATCCTTGGTATCTCTTCTTGGGCTCTACATAAGTAGGCCTAGCATAATGATCATAGGATGACTCCAGGTCAAACTTGTTCGTCGGGAAGATTACCTTCCTAAACGAGGGTTGACCCATGGGTGTCTTCCCCTTTTCTTTGGCAGCGGCTTTCTTGGAAGCCTTACCTTCTACAACTGCGTGTCCAAGACCACTACCCTTCTTTAGAGCTGAAAACTCATCAATGAGAGGGAGAACAGTCTTCGGCTTGGAGAATCTCTCAACAAGTTTTCTCTCCACCAAAAGCTTTTCTTCCAGCTCATCAAGATATTTCTCTTTAAGACTTAATATTTCACCTGACCTTTTCAGTTCCTCTTGCAAGGAGTGGATTTCAATTCTAAGAGAAGTCAATTCTGCAATTTCCTCCCTCGGACTTGACTCCACTGCCTTGAGAGAAGCAATTTCTTTTGCTTGCTTTTTTATTACCTTTCGGCATTTGTCAAAAGCCTTCAAAAGGTTCTCATGCTGAACCATTAACTCAGACTCGCCCTCTTATGAAGAATAGTTTTCCTGACCAATAATGGACGTTTCCGATTCCGAGATTATAGTGTGCGAGTTTACCTTCCCGCGATACTCTCAGTCATCCACGTCCTCATCAGAATGAGCCATGAGCCCGAAGTAGGCTTCATCATTTTCTGAGCTTGACTAACATGAGTCATTATCGGTGAGAGTTTTAGAATTTTTAGCGACGAAGCTCTTTTCTTCTTTTCTCCTATCCTTGAAGGATTTATTCTCCTCTCTCTTGGAGCCTTGCTTCTTCTTATACGGACACTTTGCAATTATGTGACCTGGCTTATTACAGCATTAGCAAACAACGTCAGAGAAAAACTGTTTGTTCAGTTTTGATTTATACCTATCCTCCTTATTGTAGATTTTCTTCGTTCGATCACCGTCACGACGTGATCTCCTGAAATCAGAAGAGGATGATGGATTTTTCATTTGTCTCCTCTTGCTCAGCAGTTTCTTGAACTATTTGGAAATGAGGGAGAACTCTCCGTCAGATAGCTCGGAGCCTGACATGCTTGGCTCAGTCTTTAGGAGTATCTGGAGCTCGTGTCCTTACGAGTGACACAGCTCTAGATTTTCTAGACCCTTCGACCTTCAAAGCAACTGACTTGTCTCAGCTTGAAGTTCTATTATTCTGCTCCTCCTTCTTTCTGGTGTTCATTTGAAGCTCGTAGGAAAGCAACTTCCCGAACAGGTTCTGGGGGTTTATCTCCGGCAGTTTCCCAAACTCCCTAATAGCAATAACTTTGGCATCCCAGTCCTTTGTCAGGGATCTCAGAAATTTGTCGTTCAGCTCGTCATTAGTAAATGTGCGACCGTAGTTCCTAAGACCGTTGATGATCTTGAAAAATTTCTCGAAGCTATCAGCAATAGTATCACTTGATCCTTGCTCGAACGCTTCGTCTCTTGATTCAATAATGATCTGCGATCGTCACGAACTTCTTCTATACCTTCCATGAGTACAACAAGGCAGTCTCACATCTCCTTGTCATATTTGCAGTGGAATAAGTTCTGAAGCATTGAGTTGTCCACTATGCTTGCTATAATGAACACCATCGGAAATGGCATCCCGACGATCAACCCGCCTCTAGGCCACAAACAAGGCCCTCCCCTTCCTTTTTTCCTGTGGGTAGATCATAGGAATTATTAGGGCTAAGATTCTGGCTCAATTGAGCCCCATCGGGAGAGGATTTCTCCTGGTTTTTCTGCAAATTAAAGCTTGTCGGGATCGCCGGAATCCGCCCCTCCGGCGGTTGTGCCGCCGCCCGGCGATAGCCACCACCTCAACGGAGGTGGTGGTGGCGGTGGCCGTCCAGGGAGGTGGCCGGGTGGACGGCGGTGGCGGCTGGAAGTAGCTCTAGGATGGTTCAAGCCTACCCGTCGGCTGGAGGAAGAAGATGAGCCAGAGCCGCTGGATCATGCGTCAAGATTCGTGTTGGAGCTTATATTATTGTTTCGTTTTAATGATTTCTATCACATTATTTTAGTCACATTGTAAATTAATTTAAAAATACTTTGAGGCTAAATCAGAGAAAATGGTAAACATATAAATTGTATCCCTAGGGGTCTACTTTAATTTAAAATTGATTTGAGTCAATTTGGAAATCTGGTTTGATCAGGGCACTCATTTTGGTGGGGTCTATACCTAGGGTTAGACAGAAACTAAAATGAGTGCCCCCACTTCATCCTTGTCCAAATGTCCTGAAATTTGTTCAGGGAATCACCCTAATCTATACCTATGTCCTGACAAAAAATGAGAATTTTTGGGGACAATTTTCCTATATTTTTTGAAATTATTTAAATATCTTAGGGTAATTTAATTAGGGGACTAAATGACCATCAAACCCTCCCAAATTTTGGTGAGTGGTCCTTGGGGTCATCAGGAGGGTCTGTATAAATTTTCACTTCTTTTTGAGTTGATTTGAGTAGGATTTGAGCAAACTCTAGCCTTGCCCTAATGAGGGGTATTTAGGTCAAAAGTGCACTTTGAGTTTTGAGTGGTCAAACCACCTCAACAGAGGCTGAAATTTGGACCACTGGTTTTTCATGACATTTAACACCCTCATATGGGTTATGGAGTGGTTTGGGGTAGGATTGCCCTAGATACCAAGTTCAAACCCTATGTTAGGACTTTGGGGGTTTGAGAAGGGCATGGGGTCAAATGCTGATGTATAGACTTGAAAGTTGGTAGAGAGGATACTAGGGTAGCTAAGGTCCTCTAGTAAAAATCTTAGAGGATTTGGAGATGGATAAACCCCTCAAAACCCTAACCCTAGTTTAGGGCATAACACTTGTACATGCAAGATAAGCCATTAAAACTTAGTGAAAAGGCATGAAACTTGGGTAGTGTAGTCATAATGTCATTATAAGCCTTGGATAATTTTATTGGGAATTTCAGATCAATAATTTTAGTATCACCCTTGCAATACCAGTATTAGCCCTAATTAATTATGTTTTATTTATGATCTTAATATCCATTAGATGATTATGAAATTGGGGCAGAGTGAGTTTTAGACCATTATGATCATACATGAATTTTATTGTAATTTTTAGATTAAATTTCCAGTACTTACTTCACAAGTATAAAAATATGAGAATATGACCAATAATAGATTTAGAGCTCCCTTTTTATTGGAAAATTATGAAACTTGATCAGTAGTGTTTCTAGGTCAATATGCTCATATGGGAATTTTATTACAATTTTTAGATGAATAATTGTTGTACTTAGTTCATTAACCTATTAACTTGGATTATTATGAAAAATCAAGTTTAGAGTTCATTATTCACTGATAAATTATAAAACTTTACCTGAAGTGTTTATATGTCTTTATTTTCATCCTTGAATTTTCTCAAAATTATTGAAAGTATATTGGCAGTACTTGTCTCTTTAAATTGATTAATATAGGTTATGTTCAAAAATTATGTTTAGGGGTTTAAATCTTACTAAAAATTTGGAGATCTTGAATTTACTGATAAGTAGTTGTCTTGTATTTATCATAATTTTGTGAAACATTTTGCATGCCTGAAATAGTACTTCATGTTCAAACTAAGGCATTTGGATCTCTTAGGAAATTAAATAAATTATCAAGTAAATTAGAAAAATTATAAACTTCTGGATTTAGGCTAATCATGTCATGATAGACCTCCAATAAATATTATAGAGATTTTGAATGATAATTTGGAGTACCTCCCATTGTATACATCATATAGCTTAGGATGGTCTGCGTTTAGTAAAAACTGCAGAAATCATAATATGATGCAAAATGAACCTAGAGAGTTGGGATATTAGTGTATTGGTCTGGTAAGTGAAATGAGTTCATCATCGGAAGTCGTGATGATGAGTGGGAGGTTTGACTAGTGTTAAGAGGTGCTCGGGGTCGACGAAACATCGTCTTCCCCGTGGAGAGAGAAAGAGTCAAAACACACTAGGGTTAGAACCAGTGCAATACTAAAGGGATTGGGAATCGGGTAGTAACCAATAATAATAAGTGACTTGTGAAAGGGAGCTTTGGGCTTCAGTCCATCGTAGTTTCTAGTGCCCTTTGAGAGCCCTTCACAGGGTATGTCGGGGGCAGTCCTGGGCTAACCTAAACAGTAGGCAAACTAAATTGCAAGAGTAACTAGCATAATTAGGGATTCACTTTCACTCACCTCGGTGTATCGGGAAGTTAGTTTGACTAGGATGTCCGGACGGTAGGCTCGGTGGTTGTGGAAATGGGCAGGTTGGCCCGACGAGCTTTGGCTCGGTTGTTGGTTGTGACGGACGGGATGGTCCGGGGAGCTTTGGCTCAGTAGGAGATACATAAGGTTGCATGCGCATAAAGTATAAGGTGGTGGGTCTTCGGTATTGGAGGGTCGATGCACCGACGCCAATACGTCGACTCGGCAAGTGTGGTTTAGCACTTCGCCATAAAAGTCCGGTGCGCCAGCCGGCAAGAGTAAGCAGGAGCTCTGCTTAGTGCACCAGCGTCGAGGCATACGATAGGTCTGACTGGTAGTTCAATTACCCGTTTAGAGGTGGGCGAGGCCAGACCCACCGCTTCTGTTTGCCACTACGGAGGTATCCTGGGAGGTTCGGCTCCAGAAAGGGAGAACTAAAGGTCTGTGTACACAGAGTCGAGTGGGTGAGTTGCACTTGCATGTTCATATCATGGCATAATTGCATGTCATAGCATAACCAATGCATATAACCCTGACACCTATTGTATAAAGTGGTATGGGACGCTTTATACAATAGGCCCTGCAAAACGACCCCTTGGTTTATAAGTTCGCGTGAGCATGCTTATAAGTTAAGGTTTTTATTCAGTAAATATATATGTATGCTTGCTAGGAAACTGACACCCTATCGTATAAATTGGTATGAGACTTTTTATACGATATGAGCCTTGTAGAAGATCCTTTAGCTTATGTGTTTTCATATAAGTTAAGGTTACTTATTTCTTGCTCAGTTTTTCTTACTTTTATTACTGCCTTATATACTCATAGAACTGCTAGATTAGTTCCGTCGTCACCTGTTTCTTGTTCATTCTCCACCTTCATTTCCTCTCCTTTCCTCCTCGCTCGGTGCCTAGGAGCCATGGTGGAAGGGGCGGGGGATGATAGGACTTAGTCTTTTAGACAAATGGTTTTCGAACCACATCATTTTAGGGGACCGTGGAGCCCAGCATAGAGGAGCAGCCCCGGAGGTCGGCACGCTTGGAGATGGGACAGTCTAGTACCGGAGTTCAGACAGCTGGGACTGTGAGTCCCGATCGCTAGTAGTTATTTTAGTTTTGCTTCCGCGATGAGAGATATGTAGTGAGGACATTGATGTACCGGGCATGAGCCCAAGTTTCTGTACTTTTATTATATCTGTGGGCACTCCCTTCGTGGAGAATATTTATTATACATGTGATTCTGGTGGACTTGTTGAGTTTCATTCTTACTCTTATAGTTTTGCGACATTTTCTACGATCGATTTGGCTAGCAGGATCGGCATTTTGTAGTGATGACCTTCCCGGGCGTGAAGGTGTCACCGCAAAGCGGCAGTTCTGGGCCTAAGACTCCGGCGGTTTAAAAAGAAAACAAATGGGGTCTTACATGAGGTCTCCCAAGTACTTTCTGGGAATTAAAATCTCCCGGAAGCCAATTCTGTAGTGCTCTCACAGCGAAAGTATGCCTTAAATATTTTCAAAGAAGCAGGTCTTTTTGGAGCTAAACCTACTCGGTGTCCAATGACCGTTGGTGATGAAAAGTGTTGGAGTGAAGATTCACCTCTCCTTGTAGATATCACCAGGTATAGATGGCTTGTCAAAAAACTCATTTACCTGACAGTCATAAGATCGGATATTTGTTATGCGGTAGGAAGGGTGAGTCAGTTTATGCAAGCTCCCAAGGAGTGTCATCTACCATCAACTCAAAAGATCTTTGATTATGTGAAGGGATCTCCAAAAAAGGGTCTTATGTTTCAGAAGAATAATCACTTGAGGGTTGAAGCCTATTTTGATTCCAACTATGCAGTTGATAAAGAGATTAGAAAATCTACGTCTGGTTTTTGTACCTTTGTGGGAGGAAATCCAGTAAGTTGGAAGATCAAGAAACAGTCTGTTGTCTGCAGGTCAAGTGCTGAAACTGAATACAGAAGCATGGTTTTGACTACCTATAAGCTGAAGTGATTACGGGCACTAATGCTTGATGTGGGAGAAAGTTATGATCATTCCCTACCAATGTTCTGTGACAGCAAGACAACCATATATATTTTGAAGATTCCAGTGTTTCATGAAAATACAAATCATATTGAAGTAGACTACCACTTTATCAGAGAAGAGGTATTGAAGAATCAGATATGTACTCTGTTTGTCACCTCTAACAAAGAGCTGATCGATGTTTTTTCCAAACCAGTGTCTTCTTTTTTGAATGTTTGTGACAAGCTGAGCATGATTTACATATATGCTCCAGCTTGAGGAGGAGCGTCAAAACATGTGCAGTTTTAGCGGTTTGGCAAACAAGACTGGAGGACATGTTAGGCGGTCTGGTGGCTAGCAGTGGCGGACAAGGTTGGCGAACAGGAATCTTAGCCCTCGCGGTCTGCCTCTGTTAAAATGCAGCATCCTGGAAGCCTGGCGAATATGAGTAGCGGTCAGTTCTAGCAGCCTAGTGGTTTAATCCTAGCAATCTGGCGACTAAATTATGATTGTTTGCTTATCCGACAGATCTAGTTCTGTTGTTGCACAAGTGGTATTGTCGGACTAGCGACATGGACTAGCGGTCTGGTGGTATTTTGTGGATAACCGCTGGTAGGGCTGAGAATAATATTTGAAACTCGAAAGCCGCTCAAAAATCGCTCGAAAAATGAGCCGAATCGGAATTGGTTAAAAATGATTCAACTCAATTTGAGTCGATTCAATTTGACTCGAATCTGATTTTGAGCCGATTTCGAGTCAGCCCTGAATTGCTCAAAATATGATTCGAATCAACTCGAATTAATTAAAATTATTATGTAGTTATTAATATATTATTATTTCAAAATTAAAAATAATAAAATTTAAAGCTAAATAAAAAGAATAAAGACTTTTAAGTGTTTCATTTATTAAATTTATTTATAGATTGTCTAATTTAATTTTGAGCCAACTAGGAAAAAAGAGAAAAATTGCTCAATTTCGAGCCGACTCAATTTCAATTCCGAGCAGACTCGGAATCGAGCCATTTCAAGTCGAGCCGACTCGACTCGAAACTGATATCGAGTCGAAAATTTTGATTTTTAGGCGAGCCAAAATCGCTCGAACTCGACTCGATATCAGCCCTAACCGCTGGTTGTGGTTTGTGTCAAGTCGTGGCGACCATCGAAGACCAGTCAATTGCGGATTAGTGTTGTTGTTAGTTTTCGCAGTTTGGCTGTTAGGGTGTGACTAGCCGCTACAGTTGCCCTGGAGCGGACTACTGCAATAGAGGCGGATAAAGGCCAGAGCAAATGTATTGGTATTTGGAAGTTTTATAGTCATGATGTTAGATATGTCTAACCGCACAACCGCTCCGGTTAAATTTTATGTAACCGCCTAGTCGTATTTGACAAGCGTTATATATTCTCTCTCTCATTTTCTCTCTTCATCCTTTTTCTATAAATAAGGGGCATTCCCTAATATTATGTAATTTTTTGGAGCAATAAAGTTATGTTATTTAACTCTTTTCTCACATCCTTCAACTTGTTTTTCATTTTCTATACCGCCCTTAACAAATTGTACTGCTCATTTCAAATCAAACCAATATAGTTTCTATTTTATTCTGTATACTTTTGATTTTCATCAATTTGTTAAGGGAAAAAAACTGGAATCATGTTCCTGAAATTTTTTATGAATTTATTTTAGAGAATGGAGGGTTGTAATGATTCTACCCTCTTTCTTTTCTTCTCTATTTAAAACTCTGTATTTCCTTCACAATTTAAAGTGGATGATTGAATTTTGTTTTTGAGATAAGAGACTAAAGAAACTTAACCTAAATTCCTAAACTAGGCAACAAAATCTATGTGTGGGCCCATGTTATCTATTGAGTTGGCAAAAAGGAGCTAGTTCAGGAATAGTTTTTAAAAAGAAGCTATTTCTATACTTTGAGTTTATTTTAGATTCATATTCAAAATTTGGGGGTGGTGCTTGTTTATGTTAGCACCTATTGTCGCTACTGTGTTTGTTGTGTTGATCGTGTTTGTCGTCACGATGCATCCAACGGCAATTGGTGGTGAAAATGGTTGATAGAAACCAGTCTTTTTTGTTCGAAGTCGTCCATCTCTTCTCCCCGACAAGTTATTTATTATGTTAGTCGAAAATCCTAGAAGGACAGAAAATGTCGCTCCCTTCGTCGCCTCCATACTCATCCTCTTACCCTCTCTCTCTACCAATCGAAATCCCTCGATCCCCTCTCCTAGAGAATGATGGGCTTTCTTGGTCAAACAATAACAAAAGAAAGGTATTGTTTCTATTTTGCAATTAGCTTTTCAATTTTTATCAAATAAATAAAGTTCTATTGTTCTTCAATCTGTTTTAGTATTTTTTCTTCAATTCGTTTTTCATTTTCTATACCACCCTTAACAAATTATACTGCTTATTTTGAATCAAACCAATACAGTTTCTATTTTATTCTTCATACTTTTTATTTTCATAAATTTGTTAGGGAAAAACAGGAATCGTGTTTCCTGATTTTTTTTGAGAATGGAGGGTTGTAATGATTCTATCCTCTTTCTTTCCTTCTCTTTTTAAAGCTCTTTCTTTCCTTCTCTATTTAAAGTGGATGCTTGAATCTTGTTTTTGAGATGTGGGACTAAAGAAACTTAACCTAAATTCCTAAAACCAGCCAACAAAATCCGCGTGCGGTCCCAAGCTATCTGCTGAGTTGGTAAAAAGGAGCTAGTTTGGGAATGGTTTTTGAAAAGAAGCTATTTATATACTTTCAATTTATTTTAGGTTCATATTCAAAATTTGTGGGCGATGCTTGTTTATGTTGGCGCATGTTGCCGCTATCGTGTTTGTTGTGTTGATCGTGTTTGTCATCACAGTGCGTTCGACGACAATTGGTGGTGAAAATGGTTGATAGAAATTTATCTTCTTTGTTCGAAATCGCCCATCGCCTCTCCCCGACAAGCTATTTGTTATGTTAGTCGAAAACCCTAGGAGAATAGAAAACGTCGCTCCCTTCGCCGTCTCCATACTCATCTTCTTACCCTCTCCCTGCCAATCAAAGTCCCTTGATCCCGTCTCCTAGCAAATGATGGGATTTTCCAGCCGAACTATAACAAAAGGTATTGTATCTATTTTGCAATTCGCCCTTCAATTTTTTTTTATCAGATAAATACAGTTCTATTGTTCCTCAATCTGTTTCAGTATTTTTCCTTCAATTCGTTTTTCATTTTTTATACTGCCCTTAAAAAATTGTACTTCTTATTTTTGAATAAACCAATAAAGTTTCTATTTTATTCTTCATACTTTTGATTTTCATCAATTTGTTAGGGAAAAAACAGGAATCGTTTTTCTAAAAAAATTTATGAATTTATTTTAGAGAATGAAGAGTTGTAATGATTCTACCATCTTTCTTTCCTTCTCTATTTAAAGCTCATTCTTTCCTTCTCTATTTAAAGTTGATGATTGAATCTTGTTTTTGAGATGTGGGACTAAATAAACATAACTTAAATTCCTAAAACCAGCCAACAAAATTCGCACGCGGGCCAAAGCTATCTGCTGAGTTGGCAAAAAGGAGCTAGTTTGGGAATGGTTTTTTGGAAAAAGCTATTTTTATACTTTGAGTTTATTTTAGGTTCATATTCAAAATTTGTGGGTGGTGCTTGTTTATGTTGCGCCTGTTGCCACTCCAGTGCTTGTTGTGTTGATCAAGTTTGTTGCCACGGTGCGTTCAACGACGATTGGTGGTGAAAATGGTTGATCAAAACTTGTCTTCTTTGTTTGAAGTCGTCCATCTCCTCTCCCCGACATGCTATTTGTTATGTTAGTTGAAAACCCTAGGATGACAGAAAACGCCGCTTCCTTCGTCGTCTCCATACTCATCCTCTTACCCTCTCTCTCTGCCAATCGAAATCCCTCGATCCCTTCTCTTAGCGAATGATGGGCTTTCCCGGTCGAACTATAACAAAAGGAAAGTATTGTATCTATTTTGCAATTTGCTTTTCAATTTTCTTTTATCAAATAAATGCAGTTCTATTGTTTCTCAATTCGTTTAAGTATTTTTTTCATTCAATTCGTTTGCATTTTTGTTTCACTTTCTAGACAGCTCTTAACAAATTGTACTGCCCATTTCAAATCAAGCCAATACAGTTTCTATTTTATTTTTTATACTTTTGATTTTCATTAATTTGTTAGGGGAAAAAAGCAATCGTGTTTCCTGAAAATTTTTTATATACTTTTTGTTTGTTTTCAATTTCTTAGGCAAAAGAACTATCTTGAATGCTTCAAATCCAATTTAAGCTTCTATGTTATCATGATTTTGTTTTTCACTATCTTAAAAAAAAAGATACTGCTATTAAGAAAAACCTTTGATGCTTCAATTATATTCATTCTTGAAATTACCAATGAGAAGAGAAAATGATGTAACATGTGTGGCATCTTTATTATATTATAATTTCTACATTTTAATTTGCATAGCTCATGTCTTCATGTATATGTATTTTATTTGTGTTCACTCATGTTATTAACGGTGTGTGTTGTGTCGCATATATCACTCATGAACACTCTAAGATTTATTGGCATACTAACCAATAAGAACCTAAATAAAAAGGTCTGTCAAACTAGGTTAACTTATTATTAAGGAATCCAAAAATAAAATCAAAGTTGAACAAAGATTGCTTTTAATTCTCTAGCGCAGTCCTTGCCCTTTCTCTCTTCCAGTCGTCCTTTGAGTTACGCTAGCCTCGACGCCACTGCCAGGGGATACTTTGAGTCTAGCAGTTTTCCTTTGACGACTTCTTCCTCCAGCGGTCGTTCCACCTCCACGTTCTGTTGGGTTTGAAACCAGTCACCGGATCTGAAGCCCAGTTTTCGCCATTCTAGCCTACAGCTTCAACTCCAGCTTTCTGCAACTACCTCTAACCGTCAACCCCTTTCCTTACCCACTCAGACAGTTTACTAATCTTTATTACTAGTTAGTTGATTTTGACCCACATCTCTTGGATCCAGTTTTACTGCAGTCCATGCTTGAGAAACAATATTGTTAATTCAAAATGTCAATACTAAGGCTCTGTTTGGGACAACGTATGATGATAAATAAACTGCTAATTGAAAATTAATGATTTGATAGAGATTTTATAAAAAACAATAATGAATAAACAGTAGACTGTTTGGATAATTTGTACATAAGTGCTTATCTAAAATTTCATTCATTCATAAAAATCTGTCCATTTGGACACGTTTTTTTCCATCCAGACGCAAATTTTTCACTCAGGCACGTTTTTTTGTCTGAGTGCGAATTTTTCACACGGGCGCGATTTTTTCTTTGCATCAATTTTTTTGCCCTAGCGTAAATATTTTGCCCGGACGGGATTTTTTCTTCCGAGCGCGGTTTTTTCACTTGGGCGCGGATTTTTCGCCCCGACGTGGTTTTTTTGTCCGGACGCGAATTTGTCACCCAAGATTGAATTTGTCGCCCGGGCACAAATATTTCGCCCGGGTGCGGTTATTTCGCCCAGGTGAGATTTTTTTTCACGGAAACGTTTTTTTCGCACTAGCACGATTTTTTTGCCCGGGCGCGAATTTTCAGCCCGGCGGAAATTTTCCGTCGGGGCGCGAATTTTCCGCCCGGGCGCAAATTTTCCCCCCAGGCGCGAATTTTCCGCCTGGGCCGAATTTTCCACAGGGAGCGAATTTTCCTCCCGGGCCCGAATTTTCTGCCCGGGCCCGAATTTTCCGCCCGGGCCCGAATTTTCTGCACGGACGTGATATTTTTGCCCGGACACGATATTTTTGCACAGAAGCGAAAAAAATGCATTCTACCGAAAAAAATCGCGTCCGACCAAAAAAATCGCTCGCGAGCAAAAAATTCGTGTCCGAGCGAAAAAAATCGTTGTCAGGCGAAAAAATCACTATCGGGCGAAAAAATCGCGCCAGGGAGAGAAAACAGCTCCTGTGCGAAAAAATAGCGCTCGGACGTAAAAATCGCGTCCGGGAGGAAAAATTCTCGCCCGGGTCGAAAATTCTCGCCCGGCCCGAAAATTCGCGCCCGGGCGGAAAATTCGCGCCCGGGCGGAAAATTCGCGCCCGGGCGGAAAATTCGCGCCAGGGCGGAAAATTCGCGCCTGGGGGGGAAATTCGCGCCCGGGGGGAAAATTTGCGCCCGGGCGAAAAATTCGCGCAGGGGCGGAAAATTCGTGCCCGGGCGAAAAAATCGCGTCAGTGTGAAAAAATTCCGCTCTGGCGAAAAAATCGCACCCTCGCGAAAAAATCATGTCCGGGCGAAAAAAATCAACTTTGAGTTTTCTTAAGGGATAAACGCTTGTGAGAAGCCATAAGCTGGACCCGGATAGCTTATGAAAAATCAGCTTATCATCAATTTTAAAATAAGTGATTTTATATTAGCTGCACAAACAAACAGCTGAAAAACAACATTTGCGTTTTGAATAGTGATTATTCATCATCATAAGCTGTCCAAAACAGAGCCTAAGGTTTCTAAACTTAACCTAAAGCAATTCTGGCATCGTCCTGCGACCTTCTGATGTACCTTTTTATTGTGATAGTACAATTTTATGTTTTGTTTAACTTCATCCTTTTGAAGTTCAAAACTTTTAATAGTTATCTCTTTATGTATGATGTGATTCCACAAAATAGTTCGGTTGAACCAGAAATTTTTTGCAGCGAGCTCAACAGGCTCACCGAGATAATTCTAGCAGGCTTGTTCTCGCAAAATTCTGAGTATGTTTGATCATCCAAAGTGACGTCGGAATGTGCGGGTGCGCAAAATGCACAGGCATGGCGGCCGCGCCACGTCCAAGCAAGGGACTTACGCACGTAGGCTGTGGTGGGCGCACGATGCGTGTGTCAACACAAATATCATACGCTTGCTACACGTAAACACCGCACAAGTTCCGCGCAGCGCTACACGAGAGTATTGTACTTTGCACTACGTAAGTACCATGCAGCACTGCAAAAGTGCCACGTGTGACACTGCTCAGGAGTGTTGCGCGCAACATTCTTAGCCCTGAGGGGTCGCTGACTAAGTCAACGCCCCACATTGGGCGCTGACATAGTCAGCGATCAAACTGGACGCTGAATTCAGCGACCAATCGTGGCACTCAAGGGATGTCGTGCGCAATTCCGCGGAAGCGCAACTACAGGTGCCCCGTCGAGCACTCGTCGCTGCACCGCCTTCATCGCCACACTCACCACCTTTGTTACCGAGTGCACCGCCGTTGTCATGTCGGCAAAGCTGCCCGGGCCACCTGAATTACTCGGACCACCCGAGGGCATGACTATCATTTTCCAAATTAGGTTATACAGGTGACCAGAATCGTACCTCCCTATTCATCTGTTAAAGATCCAAGGATACGCAATTACGGACGCCCCCAAAAATGCTACAAAAAAATCACTAGGCCTTCATTTGAAGACACGCAGCCAAAGAGGAAAGTGAGAGTTCTGAAGTTTTTAGCAAAGACTTGACACTATGACACTTCTCTTGCTCAGTTCTGACTCTAATAGCTCTCATGCTCAGTTCTGACTCTGATAGCTCTCCTGCTTATCGTTCTGCTCGTGACACTGCTTGCTTCAAAGTCTGCTCCAGAGACCGCTATCGTGTGCGCCCCAAAAAACTGTTGGGTCCGGCGTTCCTTCACTTGACCCGTGGCGCTTTGCTACTTATTTAAGAAATTAAGTAGCGCCCTATCCAACAGTCCGGGCTTTTGGTGCAGTTGGGTATGCGTTTGATCCTTCAATTAGTATCAGAGGAGGTCACGGGTTCAAGACCGGGGGGGTGCTATTAAATCCTGATTTTTCCCTTCTACCTGTGTGGGTCCGGCGTTCCTTCACTTGACCTGTGGCGCTTTGCTACTTATTTAAGAAATTAAGTAGCGCCCTCTCCAACAGTCCGGGCTTTTGGTGCAGTTGGGTATGCGTTTGATCCTTCAAAAACTCAGTTACTTTTCTCTTTTTCTTCGAAATACTTGTAAAAGGAGCAGTGGTGACATGTCACCCTCCCGAGAGATCAAACTATTATAACCATCTAAAAGCTAGTGGATTTGGTCAGCATAGTACTGACCCAACGGTTTTTACTTTTCCGGGTTTTTTCACATAAAATGTCTTGTTGTTCTGGTATTAGTTCTCTTTTTGGCTGTCTGTGCACTTGGCTCACTCTCGAACAAAGACGATCTGATTTATCCAAACCGTGAGAGTGTTATGTGATCTGCAACAATGTGATTATCATTAACTCTCAAGTCCCTATGTGTTTCTATTTTTCTTAGATTTTGTTTGGATCGACGGAATTGGAATTTATGAATTGAAAATCATTCAATTCCAAAACCCACAAGAATTGAAATTCAAGCCAATTGCAAAACCCACAAGAATTGACTGTAGGATGTAATTGAGCAAAAATTGCAGGAATTGTCGATGGCGAAACTCAGAGTGTATTTGTTTCACTTGCTTTCTAGATCTCGCCACCTCCCAACATCATTTCCATCGTTGTGCTCCAGAGTTCAGACAAATCAATTTCGTGTCCAGAATGTAAAATAAATCCTCCATCTTCACACCTCAGTGCCTCTATTCCATGCCAGGGGTCACTATACGCTCTACCTGGATGTTTTTGGAAGTAATATTGATAGAATATTTTCCTTTGTCATCATTATTTGCAGTGGACGAATCCCAGAATTTAGATGAGTGTTAAACTTCATTTCTTCTTCATTGATATTAGATCTCAAGCTAGGGCTTCAAAATACTTACAACAATGTCACAACTTCTTATATTAGATCTCAAGCAAATCTTCCGCCCTCAAGCCTTCATATAGTGCGTCAAAATGTTTACTCTTCATTGTAGGGGGAAGGGCTTCGAACCCATGAACCCTAGCTAGGGCTATGCGAATAAAAAAATGAAGTAGAGAACGACGACGAAGAAGAAGAAGAAGGCTCCGTTTGGGGAAGCTTATTTTCACCGGTCAAGCGGTTACGACCGCATGAATCGGACCTTAATTATGGTCCGATTCATGCGGTCGTAACCGCTTGACCGGTGAAAATAAGTCCCCCCAAACAGAGCAGAAGAAGAGTAGGAGCACCAGCGGCGAGTAGGAGTCGCGACATGAAGGACGTGCGAGGAAGGAGCTCGCCTGGACTTTTGAAAACCCACTTAGAGAGACAAGATATGTTCTTAGGCAGTTAGACTATTTTGAAAACCAAAGGTTTTTGCCAATTCAGTCTCCGTCCTCAATTCCCTCCAACTGAACACCCCTCAAATGAATTATTAACTCTCAATTCCAATTTCTCCTTGCTAAAACTCTCTAACCAAACGGGCCTTTAGCATTGTTTGCCTAATGAACTTGTGGATAAATCATTTCATAATGTTGATTGTGTTCGCATTTTAGATGTTTTATGTGATTCATATGAACCCTTAGTTAACAATACTTTTCTCTTGCTCATTGAGTTGAGTCATGCGCCGGCACGCTACATAATTTAATTTGATCGCAAATTACTTTAGTATAAAAATCATACTTTTCAGTCAGAATCAAACCAATGTAGTTTTTATTTGTTCTTTGTACTTTTGATTTTCATCAATTTCTTAGGGAAAAATAGGAATCGTGCTTGTTGAAAAAAATTACTTCGGTTTTGTTTTTCATTATCTTAGACAACAACACCTTGGATGCTTTGAAATCATTAAGCCTCCTTCTATGTTATCATGATTTTATTTTCCACTTTAGTCAAAAAAAGATACTGTTGTTAAACCTTGGATGCTTCAATTTTACTCATTTTTAACTTACAATGATAAGTGCAAACATCCACTGAACTTTCTGCAATTTAAGGCTTCGTTTGGGAGGACTTATTTTCACCGGTCAAGGGGTTACGACCGCATGAATCGGACTTTAATTAAGGCCCGGTTCATGCGGTCGTAACCGCTTGACCGGTGAAAATAAGTCCTCCCAAACGAAGCCTAAATCTCCATTAAGATTCCTTCTATGTTATCAACTTTACAATATGCTACAACTTGATTTAGGCCTTTGATATGCTTCCTTCTGAGTGATCAACTTTAGTCAAAAAAAAGATACTGCTGTTAAACCTTGGATGCTTCAATTTTACTCATTTTTAACTTACATTGATAAGTGCAAACATCCACTGAACTTTCTGCAATTTAAATCTCCATTAAGATTCCTTCTATGTTATCAACTTTACAATATGCTACAACTTGATTTAGGCCTTTGATATGCTTCCTTCTGAGTGATCAACTTTTGGGGATGCTACAACACAATTAATTAGTCGACATTAAACTCAACCTACATCAATTTTAACATTTCTATTTTGAAATCCTCATTTCATTTCTATTTTTGCAATGTAATAGAAGTATTAGATAGGGCACAATGGCGACAAAGGATCTATATAGCCGACCCCACTATAGTGGGATAAAGGTTTGAGTGTTGTTGTATAGAAGTATTAGATATGCTTAAATAAGGTGTTGGGCATGCACAATATTAGATGGTCTAATTGTAGTAATCTAAGTTAGGATTACTGGTTGGTTTGTTTGATTGCACTTTGGGTCTGTATGGTACGGCGGTGCAGTGGTGGCCGTGAACATAGTGGTTATGAACCGTCGTTGTGAACAATGTATCTCACCTAAGGAACTTCATCTATTTCTTATGTTTAACAATTTTAATTTTTCCTAGTGGCATCCGTAACAATTGTAATGTAGAAGACATTCATAACTTTGACGTTTTTGTCCAAGCTCACCGGAGCAAAAATGTTGCGTCAAACAGACGACATTTCAAAACCACCGCTTTCACAATCGCTACCGTCGTGCCAAACAGACCCGTTATCTGCTCAACAAATATATAGGTGAGAGGTCGAACCTTTACATAAGTTGATTAGACATTTTAATCATTTTATACATGGAGATCTAATCTGGTGATTTAAGTATTTGGTTCGCTACTGTCGTGCCAAACAGACCCTTTATCTGCTCAACAAATATATAGATAAGAGGTCGAACCTTCACATTATTTGATTATATATTTTATCATTTGATACATGGAGAGCTAATTATATACTTGGTTTATGGGTATGTTTCTTTTGTGAAGTAACTATATACAATTATGAAACCCTACTCTGCTAATTTACAAAATCACAGAGACCTCCCCTCTACTTTTTAAATTATCAAGTCCCCGTCTGTGTTTACTCTGTGTACATGTGCAAAAATATATACATGTGCTGACAATATAAAAATTAAAGGAGAGGTTTTTATAATTTTAAAAATTAGATGAGTGATCCATGTAATTATGCAAAGTTGAACTAGAGGACCCAATAAATAACCCAATATTTATGTACCACAGAAGAAATCTGTTCCACCATTCTTGGTCAATCAATCAGCTAGGTTGTCCCACATATATCTTTTCCAGTGGAGAATTTAGGAATTTTAATTAGGGGGTCAGGCATCGTCTTCTTCAGCAATTTTTTTGAAAAATTAATTGCCTCGACAAGAGGAATTCAAATCAACTATTCATTTTGCAAAATTCTTAGGAGGGCTAGGGCCCCAACCCGCCCCCTTGATCTGCCTATACTCCTTTCTGCTTTTCAAATCATAACTGTAGGAAATCAAATAGGCCCAAAGATGACCCTGCAAATGCTAAATCGTCCTAAAAGACCTCCTTGGAAACTAATTTACTATTAAATTCTAGAATTACTTATGTGACAGAGTCACTTATTTAAAACTATCTAGTATTGGATCGCCTTCATATCGTAATGATTTCTGATCCCATGATGAACCTCTAGTTGTATGAGGTTTGTAGCTTCATGCATCTTTAATTTGGACTAATTTGACTCAAAAATCATAATGTAAGTGTTGAAATCGGGAAAATTCCTACTTCAAAATTCGGATCAAGACAGTCGGAGATTACCAGTTCAACGATCGGGCTCGGCGGCTAACGGGCTAGGACTCAGAAACAGTCAGACAACAAAAAGGATCTCAGGCGCTGCGGCAGGGAGGTCTCACCACGTATCTGGATGCTTAGAAGAAGGTTCTCCTCCACAACCAAAGATGACCGAGCATGGTACGAGGTAGACTGGCAGACAACCAAGTTACGGCAACTAAGAGGGAAAATCGATAGCTCGCAACCTGTCTCTCTGAAGAAAGGATTCAAAAGCTCAACACAAAGTCTAAGGAAAAAGGTGGTCGAGATCTTTTGCGAGATTCCGAAGTCCGTCTCCTTGTACCCCTGAGGTCCTATTTATAGGAAAATCCAAAGAGAGGGGGTCTTATTTATAGCCCCACCCCTGACGATTAAGCAACTTCTTAGGGGAGCTCACTTGGCTGGGCGAGTAACCGGCCTAGTCACTTACCTGGCGAGTATGCGAGTGGAGCTCACCATACTACCTAGGCCTTCTACCGTCTTACGCGTTGACTCTGACTCCTGTCTTGACTTGCTGACTTTGACTCTTGCTGACCTGGTTTTGGAGGGGTCCGCCCTTAATGAATATGGGTTGTACACAATCCCTGCTCTTTTTGAGCGACGTAGGAGCTCGGAAAAAACATCCAACACTTATTAGACAATGTGCTTGAGCGAGTAACTGAATTACTCATGACTGATGGATGACTGCTGAACTCTATAAATAGGGGGTGGCTGGTCTTTGAGGCATGCCTTTTGAACTCGCACGCGATGTTGAAGTTTGCCGAAGAAGTTTACCAAGCAAGCCTTGCGGCTTTGTCCGGATTCCTTGAGCCAACGAGGCCAAAAAAGGTCGCGAGAAGGCGAGGTCGTTGTCGATCTTCCTCCCTTAAGAAGAGGAAACTGAAGAAGAAGTTGAAGAAGTAGTTTGTCTCCAAGTCTGCCAACTTGCCTCCGCCTACCGAGGATGTCGTCCCCCCGGCCAACCATCCTGAACTTCTAATACACACCTAGAAGCTCCTCGACGATCTCAGGTTGAGCGACATTCCCGAGCCATCTTCTCCTGACTTTTCTCTCCTCTCTTTGCTGTCGTCTCCTCCTGCCCCGGAACTCGCCAGGTCCCAGGCACAACTACAGGCAGATCTCGCTGCCTCACAAGGTTGATATCATGTCGAAGACTGTATAAGTTGTTGATTAACCTTTTTTCTTCCTGACTGACTTTTATTATGTACTCGCAACTCCTCCGCTGACTATCGTTGGCGAGCACCAGGATGTCGCTCCTATGCGAGCAGTTCCATTGGTCTCCCTCGAAGCTCGTCCACAGCCTCGATCAGGGCACACTGTTCGGATCAATGTCGGTCCTAAGAAGGGGCCTAAAAAACATGTTACTAAGGCGAGGAGAAAGGATCTGCTGGCGTCAAAGACCTCGCAACCAAGGGAGAGCAAAGCCCCTCACCCTGTGATCACCTCAGTGCAGCAGACGGCGAGTACTCCTCTACCGCGGCCTCCTCCTCCAATGAGCTCACCATAACCGAGGGCATGCACTCCTCTTCCTCCACCGCCTCCTCTATCGTCGATCCACGAAGCTCTCCCTGAAATCTGCCCTAAAACAACGATCCCTAGGATCACGCCGGAGAGCTCGATGCGAGATCTCGAAAGAAGGCGGTCGAGCTATTTACCACCACAGACTGGAGGTCGTGAACAGGGGTAGGCTGTCACAACTTACATTTTCTCAGCATTAAATAATATATATCAGAGTGAGAGAAAATATAGGTCATGATGTCATGTCGTGTAGGGGACAACTGCAGACGCTCAGGCAAGAACCTACTCCTAATACTTTTCATGAAATCCTCAAGTTTGTTATGATAAAAATATAGTTTGAGTTTAAGTTTTGATGGTTGTATCCCTTGACTCAGTAGATCAACTAGTTCACGGGTAACATTTACGTATATACAGTGGAAAATACTTTATTTAGTTCATTTGTTATCTTGTATGAGCATGAAAATCCATTAGAATAATTCATGATATGCATACCTCTAGATTTAATATAAGTATTAAAAGAGCTTTTATGTTCGTTAAAATAGAGTGATATTTGACTGAAAAGGATGTCATGAGTATGAGATAAGAATATTGATCTTTTTATACTTTGAAACAAACTAACATACAACCTAGCATAAATCCTTCTCAGTGAGCAAGTTGGTAAGACAAATCAATAATAACATAACAACTAGCAAATAGTCTAACATCTACAATAACTCACTGTATGCGTCAACAACCTGACACGAACCCACAGAACAATATGCATGTATGAACCAAAATAAGAACAACAAAACTACATCATGGAGGTGAGGGAAGAACCACTGCTACTACTGAAGAAAACCTGAGGTCACCAACTCTAGCTACTCAAATCGCTACTGCTCCGAGCCTGAGACATTCAAAAGAGAAGAATGTCTCAGCAAGAATGTACAAGTGACAGCAAAAATTAAAATCAAGTAATTAGACGAGTTAAGAGGGTTACCAACCAAAACAGAATAGCTGTCATATCACAGTATCTAAATCATAAAATAGTAAGCATAGAAGAGTTCAACGAAGTTTAAATATGAGAAGTTGCACCAAGTGCACTTTAGAGCCACACTTCATTAATATCTGCAAGAGTATGCATGTAAATAAATGTATATATATAAGAAAAGACTGATCAGTTTTAAAGCGTGAATCATTAACACCGGAGAAAGAAACAAGGTACTGAGGAGGTGACCACTTGTCAAACACAAACCATCAGACCAAACATCTCAAAAACGCAATGTGACGGTGACCATCTATCCAACACGACCCAACAGTCCATAAGAAGAAAAGAAAATCCACCAGGTGTAATGATTAACAAACCGGCATTGAGGTGATGGACCTTTATCCACTGTCAACCAAAGGACACAAATAATCATATAACATATACTAATAAACGAAAAGAAACTCCAGACTTAGCATTGGATTTCCACAGCGACGCAAAGGAAAGAAAACCCAAAAGAATTTCCTAAGGTATACTCGACGAATTATTGTTCACTCAACGAATTGGAAGGTCACTCGACGAATACACAAAATTCACTTGACGCCAACTCTGAAATCACTCGACGCCAAGGCAACACTCGACACCAATTCTAAAATCACTCGACGCACAGGCATTATTCGACGCCAACACTGTAGCCACTCGACGCCTTTCTGCTTCACTCGACGCCAACACTGTAGCCACTCGACGCCTTTCTGCTTCACTCGATTCCAACACTGTAGCCACTCGACGCCTTTCTGCTTCACTCGACGCCAACACTGTAGCCACTCGATGCCTTTCTGCTTCACTCGACGCCAACACTGTAGCCACTCGATGCCTTTCTGCTTCACTCGACGCCAACACTGTAGCCACTCGACGCCTTTCTTCTTCACTCGATGCCAAGGCATCACTCGACGACAACACTGAATTCACTCGACGCCAAGGCATCACTCGACTCCAATATTGAAATCACTCGACGTCAAGGCATCACTCGACGCCAACACTATAGCCACTCGACGCCTTTCTACTTCACTCGACGCCAACACTATAGCCACTCGACGCCTTTCTACTTCACTCGACGCCAACAATGTAGCCACTTGACATCTTTCTGCTTCACTCAACGCCAACACTGTAGCCACTCGACGCCTTTCTGCTTCACTCGACCCCAACATTGTAGTCACTCGACGTCGTTCTGCTTCACTCGACACCAACATTGTAGCCACTCGACGCCTTTCTACTTCACTCGACGCCAACACTAAATTCACTCGACGCCAAGGAATCACTCGACGCCAACACTGAATTCACTCGACGAGAAAGTACGATCAGGACTTCAATGGGTAAAGAGGAAAGGACCTGGTTCCCGACTAACCTGGGAAAGGATTAACCTAACAAAATTCTCATAATACAACCCGGGATTGACAATCATCAAGAAATAACTACAGCATAAAAATATTCCTCAAAATTTAGGAGGAGAAAGAATGGAATGAAAACTACTCAAAGGGGGAAACCACCACTTGCCTTAAACATCCTTATCTCAACCTTCTGAAGACTCCACGACACAAATCGGTCGAAAAAGAAAGCGCGGCAGCGAAATCTGGAGAGATTTGGACAAAATGAAAGTTTATGGCCACACATCTCAACGCCAAAAGCCCACGAAAAAAATATCTACCACCAACGCGTAGATGTCGTCAAGAGCTTTCTAGATCTATGCCCCGCTGAAGATTTCGCCCACCGGAGCTCCTGAAACGGCTGCCGGAAGGTTCACAATGAAAAACTCGCCGCCTCTCTCACGACCCTCTCGATCAGACACTTTTGGGGAAGAAGGATGAATAGGATTTTATAAGTATATATTTATAATATTATATTATTAATATAATTAACTAGAAAAACTCAAATGATGAGAATGACCAAATCACCTCGATTTCAATGAAATTCGCATTAAAGCTAAATATCAGTGCTATAAATCTAACGGCGAAGTCGAAATAAGGGTCTGACAAATCAAATTCGGGTTAAAATTCCCTGAAGTTAAAATAACAATAATCCTTATAAAATTCACTGAGACTTCAAATTGGATCGGATCGCTGCGGAACTTTACAAGTACATTTAAAATTAATTACTTAAATTTTTCAAGTCAAAAACTCTAATTATGATGAGTCTAAAAACTGGCTGACTCGCCCCAACGAACAAAATCTTGCACTAATGATGACGCATCGTTAACTACGCATTGACATAACGCCCTTACGTCCGTATTACACCACTAAAGAGATTAAAATAATTATAGAAAATTCAGGGGCGTTACAGTCACTCCCCCTAAAAAGAAGTTTTTTCCCGAAACTTGATATACAAATCAAATCCAAAATAGTGAAGGAATAACTAAAGGTTATCAGATGAAAAACTTACCTAGGAAGCTAGGAGAAAAGGTGAGGATGAGACTTTCTCATAGCCGATTCCAACTCCCAAGTCGCGCTCTCGACGTCTTGATTTTACCAAAGAACCTTGACCATGGGAATCGTCTTTCTCTACAACACCTGATCCTGAGTCTCCAAAATACAAACATGCTCTTCAACATAAGAAAGATTAGGCTGCAACTTGGGCACTGAGTCAATGACATGTTGATCACTGAGCACACACTTTCGCAGCTGGCTCACATGAAACACATCGTAAACACCAGGGAAAGTAGCAGGCAAATCAAGCCTATAAGATGACACTCTGATGCGTTCAACAATCTAGAAAGGTCCCACATACCTAGGATCCAACTTGTGATTTCTTCCAAACCTCTTAATACTTGTCGTCGAAGAAACCTTCAAAAAAACCATGTCCCCGACTACAAACTCCAGATCAACCCTTCGTCGATTTGCATACTTCTCATAACGCTCTTGGGCTGCACGAAGCCTTTCAGGAATATGCATTACAAAAATACTCATTTCTTCCAAGGCTTCAGGACCCAACAACGGTCTCTCACCAACCTCAGCCCAAAATAAGGGAGTTCTGCAACGCCTCCCATACAAAGCCTCAAAGGGGGTCATTTGCAAACTCTCTTGATAACTGTTATTATAGGCAAATTTCATCAGTCTAAGGCTTCATTTGGTTTAGCGGTGGCGGGAGGAGCAAGCGGGTCCAAACAAAGCTTTCGAACCAGAGGGGGAGGTTGGGTTCGAAAAGGAGCGGGTGGGGGGGCATTTCCTCCTTGCTACGGGTGCACATGGAGCAAACAGAGACGGAGTTTCGTTTGGTTACCCTCTATTTGGTGGCATTTGCTCCAAACGCTGCCCGAAAACACTAAACCAAATGAAGCCTAAGACGCTAATCTCATGCTCCACTATAGTCCAAAATATAGCATCTGATCATATCCTCCAAAATTTGATTAACTCTTTCCATTTGACCATTGGTCTGCGGGTAGTAAGCAGTTGAGTACCTGAGATCAGTGCCCAACCCTTCCTGCAAACTTTGCTAGAAATGCTACATAAACATAGAGTCCCGATCTAACACAATACTTACCGGCACTCCATACAATCTGATGACTTCATTCAAATACAACTCCGCTATCTTTTCTATGGAATAACCAATCTTGAAGGGCACGAAGTGAGCACACTTCGCCAATCTATCAATTATGAACCACATAGAATCATGCCCTCGAGAAGACCTCAACAAACCGGCAATAAAATCCATAAAGATGCTCTCCCACTTCCAACTTGGAATATCTAACGGCGTCAACTTGCCACTAGGCCTTCTATGATCTGTCTTAACACGCTTTCATGTGAAACACTCAAACACAAACTTAGTTACATCGTTCTTCATCCCATACCACCAAACGATCTGCTTCAGATCTCTATACATCTTTATAGAGCCAGGGTGGTAGGTCATACCAGATCCATGTGCTTCACTGTAAATCCTTGCCCGAATATCACCAACATCTGGAATACAATATCTGTCGCGGTACTTCAAGGTACCCACATCATCAACCGGAAATTCCCCTTTTTCAGTTCTACTCCGAATATGTTGCAAATCGGGATCGTCCTTTTGATGCAGCCTTGTACGCGTAATCCATGAAGGCTCTGCCACTTCCAAGTTACTCGGCTAGTCGCTACTCCCAACAGTTATGTTCATTAATAAGAACTCCTCCACCAAGGATTGCACAGAAAGGTTAAAGATTTGCGCAATATTTCTACTCAAGGCGTCGGCTACCACGTTAGCTTTGCCCGGATGATAAAGGATATCGACATAATAATCCATGACGTACTCCAGCTATCTTCACTAATGCAAATTCAACTCCGTTTGAGTGAAGACATACTTCAAGCTCTTATGGTCTGTGCAAATCTTGCACATCGCGCCATACAACAAATGTCTCCAAAGCTTTAGAGCATAGATCACTGCCGCAAAATCCAAATCATGTGTATGATAATTCTTTTCGTGAACCTTCAATTGCCTCGACTCATACGCAATCACTTTTCATTCTTGCATCAAGATGCATCCAAGTCCAGTGTGCGATGCATCCACATAAACAGTATACTCCACCCATTCGGTAGGTAAAGTCAACACTGGAGCAGTGCACAATTTCTTTTTCAATTCCTGAAATTCTCCTTCGCACCCATCGCTCCACAAAAATGTTGTGTTCTTATGTGTAGTATAGTCAAAGGTGCGGTCAAAACAGAGAATCCTTCCATAAACCTTTTATAATAGCCTACCAATCCTAGGAAGCTTTTTATCTCCTTGGGTGTGGTAGATTTTTTCCAATCTATCACAGCAGCTATCTTTTCATGGTCAACAAAAATTCCATCTTTATTCACAACATGACCTAAAAAGGATACTTGAGGAAGCCAAAACTCGCGGTTACTCAACTTCACATATAACTTATGCTCTCTTAAAGTAGATAGAACTAAATGCAAGTGTTGGGCATGCTCCTCAGCACTCCAGGAATATACTAGAACATCGTCGATGAAAACGATAACAAAATGATCCAGGAAATCTGTAAACACTCTATTCATCATGTCCATGAAAGAAGGGGGTGTATTTATCAGTCCAAATGACATTACCAAGAGCTCAAAATGTCCATGCCTGGAACGAAAAGCGATTCGTCTGACTCACGGATTCTCAGCTGATGGTAGCCTGAACAAAGATCAATCTTCAAGAACATCGTACTACCACACAACTGATCAAACAAATCATATATCTGCTGCAAGGGATACATGTTCTTGATGGTTACCTTATTCAACTCCCTATAATTAATGCACAACCTCATAGAACCATTCTTCTTTTTCACAAACAAGACGAGAGCACCCCAAGGCTAAGAACTTGGCCTAATAAATCCACACTATAGCAGTTCATCTAGTTGGGTGTGCAACTCTTCCAGCTCATGCGGGGCCATGTGGTACGGTGCTTTAGCAAAAAGGCAAGTACCTGACTCAGGATCAATAACAAATTCCACATCTCTCAAGCGGAATACCAGGAAGACTAACTAGGAAAATATCGGGGAACTCTTGCACCACAGAGATAACCTTGATGCACGGCAAACTACTAACTATTTCCAAAATAGAAATTAGGTAAGCAAAATAACTGGAATCTAAGAGTTTCTGAGCGCATATTATAGAAATAATAGGGGAATCCTGGCGCGGAAAAACATACACGCTCATGGGGTGGTCATTGTCCGTCTTGAAGTCCAAACGCTTTACCTTGCATTGTATATAGCATTATATATAGACGACCATTCCATGCCCAAAATCACATTGAAGTCCTCTAGGCCTAGCCCCATCAGATCGACAAAGTTAGGAAGTCACCCAAAATGATAGGACAACTCTGGATTCCCTGGTCCAACACCACCGAGTCACCAGAGGGAAACTTAATGCGAAACGAATTGTCAACTTGATCGAGAGTCAGATGATGACATTCTACAAAAGTCTTAGCCACGAATGAGTGGTGAAAGTCTTTGTTTTTAAGGTAAGCTAACACCTAGAGAGGGGGGGTGAATAGGTCTTTTTAATTTCCTTTTAGAGCTTGTCTTCATAGATGTAAGTTGTGATTAGTTTTTTTAGGCTTTCAAGGCATACATAGAAGACACAAGCAATTTATAGTGATTTCCCAGATTTTGGGTACATCTGATGTCCCTCTCCTCCTTTTTAACAGTATGTTAGATAAGGCTCTTCCCCAATACTCGGCTCCTCAAGAACTTATAACTCGATCTCGCAGGACCACTTAGTCTTCTTCAAGGCTTACAACTCAGGTCCAAGGCCCTACAACTCAATGATTCAACAATCACCTACCTCAAGCTCAAAAGCCCTACAACTCAGGCTGGAAGGAAAACCCTACCTCAGATTCAAAACTGAATCCTACACTTAGCCTTTAAACTCAGGCTTAAAACTCAAATTCTCACAGGAATACCACACTCAGATCCAAGATTAGATCCTACAGAAAATAGAAATGTTGTGAATCAATTAGACGCTAGAGAAATTTCTCTATGTCTGTCTTCCTGGGCTGAGCAAATTTCAGCCCTATCTTCTTCACAGCAACAAATTGAAATGATCTTCAAAATTGGGCTGCTTGTGCTGGAAGTAACTCAGAATCAATATTCTGATCTGTTGTTGAAGACAATAGATCTGAAGGTGTTATATCTTCTTCAAACAGCTACTAGGACTAGCAAACTCTAAAGGCTTTGCTTCTCAATCAAAAATTGATTCTGAACTTGCTATCATAGATGGGGATCGCAATAACTATATATTCTTGCTTTCAGGTCAACTGAACAGAACTTGTGCTTCAGGCTCAACGATAATGGCGAGGAAGAAGACGAAGTTCCGCCACTATGCGTAATCAGAAAACCCTAAATTTTTTCTTTGCTTCCAACCAATCTTATCCTTTTATAGTCAGCTGATCAACGGCTCTTTGTACTGTTGGCCCAGCCTAAAAGGACAAGTTACCACCTTCCATTTGCAGAAAATGGCAAGAACTGTCCTCCAGCGCCATTAACGGCATACTGCAGTTTTCCCGCAAAGAATTTGAATTGTGTTGACTTTGTTGACTTTTGCTGACGTCAGCCATTCTAGACTTAGCCAAATTCACAAAGATACTCCAAGTGTCGAGTGCATTGATTGAACTGGTTTCACTCAACGATTCTGTAATTAGCTTATTCTTCAGCTCTTTCTACATTCATGGCGTTGAGAGCGATGAGTGATTGTCCTTCACTCAACGCCATTTTCCTTAGCTCCTTCTAAACTCTGTCAACTACTGAGGCATTGAGTGAATTGGCTTCACTCAACGATTCTGTACTTAGAATAATTTTACTCCGCATGAGGGCATTGAGCGTGCTGACTTCTCTCAACACCATCTCCCTTCTGACTTACCATTTGACTAGGCGTTGAGTGAACTGGTTTCACTCAACGCTTTTGGACTTGGTCAAATTCTGATTTCTTCTTAGTCTTTGACTGCAGCAACATAACTCAAAGCTTTCTTCCTTTAGCATTGAGTGAACTGACTTCACTCAATGCTTTAGTACTTAAACAGATTTTTTTTGTCATTCTACAAAGGCTTTGATAGAATCAGCATGGTATTGTGTGAACTGGCTTCACTCAATGCTTTTGGAATTAGAAACTTTTCCTTTAACAGAATCTCTCTAGCTTTGACTGAGGTAGCTTTACTCAACGAATTTACTACATGATGTTGAGTGAGTTGACATCACTCAACGCATGTGTACTTAGTAAATCTTTCTGTTTGTTGAAGCTTGGCTTGACTATCCACTCCTAACTCAGCGCTATAGCTCATATGGAGTTGAGTGAGAAGTCCTCACTCAATACTTATGGACTTATGCAATTTCCTGCCTTTCCAACATCCTTCTTTGTGTCCACCTGTCCAATCAATGTGACAAGGACTATCCTGAATGCATGAACTTAAACACACATCAAATATAACTATGTGTATGTAATTGACTTGTTTGACTTCTTACAAATTTGGGACATTGGGATCAATGTGTAATGACTCCATCCATTAAATAACATATAATTGAAGGTCCAGCCGGAGCCCCACACTATACGCCACAAACAGACGGCGAGGTCACAGGTTAATACAAAACAGGTACGTATCCTAACACAGAGCATACTAGCAGAAGCTTTTAATGTTAAACTGAACTCAACCATGAATATCCACTATATATAAACAACCATATTTATATATACACAGGAAGGAATGTATAACACATACTCAAGTGTTTGTTCATAAGGCCTTACAGTTACGCTTTACAGGTGTGGATTACAAACATCGGCGCGCAGGCCGACCACACATGAACATAACAAAAGCCTTTGCTCAGCCTTCGAGGGCTAGCAGCAGCAACAACAACAACAGGGGCTTCAGCCCTTTATTTCCTGCTCGGCTCTCCAGCACCTGCACAGGGATAGCCCACCATTTTGGTGGCAAATAAGGCAACGGTCAGAATTCAGGTGACCAATATATAACGACCCTACCCCTTTCCCGGGGCAGTGGTATTCCTTCCCTGCAGGCATAGCTTTCACAAGAAGATATATCAAACAATGTGCACTCATGCACAATCAACATATCACAACCGTCAGCCACGCGGCCCGACGGTCCGTGCACTCAGGGCACATTATTGTTGTACCGACGAACCAGGGTCCCACCACCGTTCAAGGTCTGAAAACTAACTGTATTGAGCATTTAGTCTTAACGGCGCGCAGGCCTAAGACTCTCATTATGCGCTCCAACGAGACCAATAACTAGGTCTACCAGTCGGTCGGACATAACGCAGGTACGGATCAACCACCCCCCGTTGCTCAAGTCGTCATGCCATCAACGAATATCGAAGTACTCATGACCAATTTACAGGCGCGGGTCGGTTTCACCTTTCCTGTTCGGCACGAAGTTTTTTTAAGAGCTTGCAGCTCATAATAGTCACACTGTCCTCTAAGGACTGGCTGCACATTTCAAAAGGGGAGATAATGCCAGCGTTCCACGCGGTCGCTTGGCGGGTTCAGCAGAACTCACTTTCTGCACCCAGACTCACCCAAACATGGCATACAACACAAGAATCACGCGGGTAGTTTCCTGGAGTTTCACTCCAGCACTTCCTGTTACTAACCTTCACAGGCACAACCCATTGAATCCACAAACTACACGTTTATACGCGGAGTCTTCTCCGGTGCGCAAGATGCAACATCACCAATCCAGAACAATCTGTCCAGATTAGCTTCACACAACATGCCTATTCCGTACTACACATTTCCGGATCTATATACAAGACTAGGGATTACAAAAATCAACCCAAGGAAATCCTTCAATAGCCACCTTTTGGTGGGGGAAATCCACAGACATGCCAAAACAAGGACTTCACATATCCAAGAAGGAAGATCGTTACCCTTGACGATCTCTTGGGAGCCATGGAATTCTAGCTGAATAGCAAGCACCGCAACGCTCTCGCCTTCACAAAGCTGGACTCGGCTCACAATTCCAAACGTTGAAGCTCCACCGGCGGCCAGATCTCTTCTCTTTTTTATCCTTGCTCTCCCTTCTCTCTATTCTTTTAGAAAGAGAATTGTAACATCCCATTTTCCAATTAGACCCCCCCTTAGGAGTGACTTGAGCATAACTAGGTCATATGAGTTAACCTAGGTGAGCCCAGGAGACCAAGTGACCTAAAAACCTAGTTGAGACCCACTTGGTCTGCAAATAGTAATTTTCAAAACTCTGATTTTGGGTGGCCTAGTAGGTTCATTGTGACTCTAAAAATTCCCTTAGACCTAATGTGGGCCCAATGAGTCACCAAGGACCCACTTGGGTCAACCATAGTGGTCAATTTGACCAAGTCAACCCCAAGCCCAAATCAAGTCAAACCTAGCCTATATGGGCTAACCCAACCTCAAACCACCCTCCCCCTTAGGCTAACTCTTGCATGATTATTTTTATATGATATTTGGCTGCCTATATCCTAGGGAATTGACCAAGTCAACATTGGTGACTAGGAGAGAGAAGGTGAGCTCCATTTTCATGTTAATGGAGGAGAGAGAAAAATTCAAGAGAGAGGGAAGGAGGAATTTGGCCAAAGGGAGGCCAAAGGCCACCCTTAATGGCTGAATTCAACTCCCCTGGAGAAGGGGAGGAGTTTCCAGCCGTTTCCCGGCCACCTAGGCTTTGGTTCAACCCCCCTCCTCCATGGCCGAACCCTCCTTTATTGGCCATTAATGACTTCTTTCAAAACTGCCTTCCCCCTCCCCTCCTGGCCATATAGACCTCACCAGCAAGCTAGGGCGACGGATTTCGAAGCATTAGAAGGAGGGAGAACCACTGCCGGAGCCACCAAAGGATAAATCGCCGCCGCCGCCGCCGCCATGAATTCCCGTCGCTCCACCCGCATCCAAGCCCGAGTTCAGGTCCTCCTCCTCTCCTTCTCTCATGCTTAGATCCTAGGAATGCTTAGAAACCGATTCCATGCTCAATCGAACCCAAGTTAGGTTTTTATTTTTTCGGAAAATCACCATTTTTCGGGAAGTTTTTGAGCTCTCGGCTAGGGCGGCGCCGCCACCTCCGGCCGCCCTAACTCCGGCCAGGGATAGCCCCCACCACCGGGAACAATTAGGGGATGTTTCCCGGTGGTGGCGCCGCCTCAGGCCGCCGGGAATCGGCCCGCAAAAACCGCCTGCGCAAGCCTCTTTTTGGCTCCATCAGGGAAGATGAACAGGAGCCACCTGATATGCTTCTAGATTCGTGCAGAGCAGATTCTATAATTTTAAATCCTATTTTCTAATTTTCTGTATTTTAAATAAAACAGTTTTACTGTAATTGGATTTTAGGCCCCTTATGAGCACCTACTGGAAAAGTGTTTAGCATGAAAGTTGTAGGTACTTTTAATACCTACAATTTGATATGCTGTGGTGAAATTTTGGTAGAGTACCTAGACTTGTAGGGCCATTTGATTATGGGTATGTCCTAGGTTTAGGGCAGTTTTATTATAAAAATTATTTAGGCCCTTTGGAGGCTTGTTCATCAAAATTGATCAACATGAATGTTGTAGGCTTTTTAATTACCTACAGTTTGATATATTATAGAAAATTATAGGACAAGTCTTCTGACCTATAGGGCCATTATTCTGGGGTAGGTCCTACAAATAGGGCAGATCTTTGAAAACTTCCCCACACCTAATCCTTGGTCCAAATGCTTTGAATTTTGGACAGGTGCTTAATATCACCTAGACATAGCTCCTGTAAAAATTGGAATCCATTTAAAGAAGTGTAACCTAGGGTTTTGCCCTAAACCTAGAAAAGCTAGGGTAAGGTAGTTGAAGGGTCAAATGACCTCCAAACCCTCCCAAATTTTGGTGAGGTGTCCCTGGTATATGTATCTAGGTCTGGTTAAAATTTCAACTCATTTGGGTGAGTTTTGACTAGGAATCCTCTAAACCCTAGTTTTGACCTAGTAGAAGGAAGCTTAGTGAGAAGGATCTTTGCACTCTGGTATGATCATCTCACCTCAACAGAGGTTGAGATTTTGACCACTGGTTTATTTTGGTCCTAAGATTACCCTTAGGGAAGATGGGATGATTTAGGGTAAGTTTACCTTAGGGCCCAGGTTCAAACCCTAAATGTGGACTTTGGGGGTTTGTGAAGGACATAGGGGCAAATGCCCTTTTATGGCCTTGAGATTTGGTGGAGAGGTTGTTAATAAGTTTGTAACTCTCTGGTTGTAATGTTAGAGAATTTTGATGTAGGTAGCTACCTAAAAACTTAAACCCTAGTTTTAGGGTAGAAGGGATTTTAGGTCAAAACAGTATCTTAAACTCTTTTAAAAGCCATGAAATTGGGGTAGTGTGTTTCTAGGGTAGTTAGGATCCTTGGATAATTTTACTAGAATTTTTAGATAGGTATTTCTAGTACTTCATTCATGAATGTGGGTATAGCCCTATTTGATGTTTTATTTATTAAAGATTTGTAATTCAAATAAGGCTCCCTTGAAACTCTGGAATTAGATGTTTTTGGCCAGTAGGAATGCCCATGTATTTTAGTTCAATTTTATGTTGATTAAATAGAATAGTTCCTTCACAAGTATTATTAAAGGGCTCTATGTTTTAAAAATATTTTATGGCATAAATAGTCTCTGGAAATTATGAAAGTTGGTAAATAGTGTTTTTAAATCATTATGAATCAGTGGGATTTTTCTCTGGATTTTTTGGAGTTATGGATTTAGTACTTGATTCACAAGCATGCTAGATTAGGATTTTAGAAAATGATTTATTATAAATTAATTTCCAGCAGGAAAATTATGAAATTTTTATAGTACTGTTTTCATGGTATTTCTAATATCCTGTAATTAATCCAATTTATTTGGAAGAGAATTTAATGTAGTTTATTCATTAGAAATGAAGGAAATGGATTATTGTAAAAATAAGTTTAGGCCTCTTAGACCATAGGAAAAATTGCCAAACCTTGGATATGTCATTTTTAGATACATTAATGTTTGTCTTAAATTTATTATGATTTATACATGACTGAAAAATATAATCCTTGTACAAATTTGGAATACCTTGGGTTTTAGTAAAATTAATTAATTATTAGATTAATTGGGAAAATCGTTATTATCGGAAATCGATTCAATAATGTCATGATAGGCCCCCAGTAATTAACTTAGGTTGTTCGGAAGAAAACACAAAGGACATCCTATCATAGACATTACTTAGTATAAGGTGGTCTGTAGTTAGTAACTTTGGGAAATGAGTATCAAGATAAGGTTTGGGTTAGCATAAGGACAGCTTGTGTTGGATTGGATTTAAAGAAAGAGGATGGATCACCATAGGAGGTTTCAAGTGTGGTGAGGAATGAGTTGATGCGCTCTAGAAGGTGCGCGGGACCGACGAAAGATCGTCGTCCCCGTAGGAGTGAAGAGTCAAATCCACCCTAGATTTAGTTCGATGCAATTTATAGGAAGAACGGGTAAGGGAAAAACAACCAATAACAATAAGTGCCTTGCGAAAGGGAACTTCAGGCCGTAATTCCGCCATCTTGGTTCCTAGTGCCCTTTGAGAGCCCTTCACGGGGTATGCCGGGGGCAGTCCTGGGCTAACGTAAATCTTAAAACAAACGAAAGAGTAATTAGCCTAATAGGGATTCACATTTCACACACTCATTAGTTAGGGTTGGTAATGGTTAAGTCATCCCGGGGTGTTCAAGGGGGCGCTGTCCCGTGGTGTTTTAAGGGATGAAGTCTGGAGATGAGCCGGACGTTTTAGTCCAGGGAATTTGGTCTCGGATGTGGTTTATACGGACGGTTTAGTCCGGGAGTTTGACACTTTAAAATTGTTATATATTAAACTGCTGCATGTGCATAAAAATAGGAAATATTAAGGTGGTTGGTTTTCGATATCGGGGAGTTCGATTGCACCGACACCGATATCGTTGACTCGGCAAGGTGACTAGCACTTAGCCAAGGTTAAGTCCGGCGGACCAGTCGGCAAGAGTACGCAGGAGTCCGCCTCATGCACCAGGCGTTGAGGGCATACGATAGGTCAGACCAGTGGTGCTTTTACTGGTTTTGAGGTGGGTGAGGCCCGACCCACCGCTTCCGTTTTCCACTACAGGAGTAACCTGGGAGTTATCTCCAGAAAGGGGGAACTAAAGGTTTGTGTACACAAAGTTGGGTGTGTGAGTTGCACTGCTTGAACATCATAACCCACCATATAGCTGCATGTCATAATCATTCATAACAACCTTGACACCTAAAATATAAGTGGAATGGGACGCTTATACTTTAGGACTTGCAAAACGACCCCTTGGTCTATAAGCTTGACACCTAAAACTTGATGAGTCCCTATTTTATACTATATTTTGGACTCATCTAGGCCTATTTCCATGTCTTTGCACACCGTTTAGCGCCATTTGCACTCCTTTTGGTTCGCTACGGTTTTCCACGCCCTGTGCACCTTTTTTGCCCATTTCCGTGCTTGTGTGCATTTACTTTCTTGCTATGTTTATCACTGTTCGCTGTGGCTGCCGCGATCGATGCCCCCTGCAGTTTTCCTGCAGGTTTGGGGATCGTGAGGGCATTCGGGATAGGCGTTTCACTATTTTTGGCAAAGGAGTCAGTGGTCGTGCGTTTTTACCCACGCACGACCATCGACCTCCTGGCGCACGATCACTGATCGTGCGCAGCCCGGTCTCATTTGTGAAACTCTGTCTTGAACCTTCCGCACGATCACTGCCATACCGCGCACGACCACTGCTCGTGCGCCGCCGATCGTGCGCAGTCATATCCATTTTGCAAAAGTCTGTCTGGCTATTTCCGCACGATCATCAGCCTTGCACGATCACTGATCGTGCGCTGCTGATCGTGCGCGACTACTAATTTTCTGATGCAGGTCTGCAGGTTGCTCACGCACGGGCGCTGACCTTGGTCGCGCACGACCACTGGTCGTGCGCCAGTGGTCGTGCGCGCTATTTATTCTGCAAGCTATAAATACGCTGTTCCGCGAATTAGGGCGAGACAATCGTTACGGAACCTTCGCCATTCCGCCGTTTTCGCCCTCCAGCAGTCCCATTCACCTCCACCTCCATTCCTACCAACGGGAGGACTTTCTCCCGTGATTCCGAAGCATCCCTCATCCTCCGGCGATCCTCCGGCCATTAAAGCTCTTCTCCAAGTTCTTCACCGAGGAAGACGACGAAGCTTGCCTCAAGAACGGACTTAAAGGCCACCGAAGTGACAGCTCGGCGGTACCGGAAGCCCTCCACGGACTGCGCTTGGAAGCGGTTTGACAACCCGCACCTCCGGCCAACACCCGCGAAGGATCTTCACTCTTGTGGTTTAGCTTTCTCCAACCTTTCTTGTTGTATGGTTTATGTATGCAAGTATGAACGGATTAATCTCTTTTGCAATGAAATGTTTATGCTTTCATCTTGCTTGTGAGATTCGTTGTTAATGCGCTTCGCTCTCTTTCGTTCACTCCACGCATTTGCTTCACTTCATTTCACTTCACATCACACACTTCACTCACTAGCTTACCGCCCACTCGCCCACCGAAGTACGGCATCGCGGCCGCTACATCCATCTCACCTTGCGAAGCGGTGATTGCGACCCGCAAAGCTCTCGTTAGTGTAATCGGTCGTATGACCACCAACCAAAGCCCCTTTCTTTTTCTGTTTATTTCATTTAACTCTCATAACGATAGTTTCAGAGTCTAAATCGTTCGACGCCAATTGCATTCCTCAAGAGACCGACATCCGGGGATTCATTCCCAACTTTATTACTTGAGCGACCGGTACGCTTGCCGTATTTTACGCGCATCAAGTTTTTGGCGCCGTTGCCGGGGAATGCAACTGTTGTACGATTATGATTTCTGAAAATATTGGTATATGAGTTAATTTGTTTTGCTCTGTTCATTTCTTTTCTCATCTGCTGTAGTACATTGTCGGAATTGTAAGTTTTGCGCGATGAATATTTGCAAAGTAGTTGCTTCTGTTTGACTTTGATATTTCCGCAATGTGGGCCAATTTCAATATCCGTTGCCCTCATTGTGGAGATGTCTCGCATGCAAGTGATAGATGTCCCCAGAAGTATAGTCCCCAGGAAATTCACGACTCTACGTCTCGTAGACATAAGCCGGTCATCCACCGACCCGCGGAGCCATTACCGCACTACTTTTTCTCGGCTTCAGCAAACGCTTCACCGCGGAAGCCGGCTAAGCAGTGCATCTTTTGTCGAAGCTGGGATCATGCATTGAAGGATTGCACTGCTTATTTGGCTGAATTGGAAGTGGATAATGAGCCGGACTTCCGGATTATTCCCACTTCCACCGTGAGCAGCACCCCTTCAGCCTCGGGATATGCATCGACGCCGTCTCCATGTTTTGGAGAAAGCACTTCCGGTACATGCCCTGATGCTTATGTTGATCCCCATCCCGGCATGGATACGTATACTTCTGATGAACATGCATCACCTAGCATCGAGTCCGGTTGTGAAGAGCCAGTTCTTGACTTCCCGTTGAGTTCTGTACCTTCACCTTCTTCTTTGCACAATATTCTGTCTTTTTCTGATATTTCTGTTGAGCTTGGTTCGCAGGTGGAACCTAGCAGTTCCAGTTTTCTGTCAGATCCTGCTGCGGAGGACAATTCCGTGGTCGAAGTTGCTGCTTTTACCCCACGTGAGGATGTTCAATGCACGGACGAAGTGGAGGCTGCGCTAGGAACTTCTTGTCCCATCCTGAACAGTGATGTTCAGTTTTCTATACTTCCACCAATGGGGGATGATTCCGGGACCATCTCCAAGATTGAGGATCTTTTATGTTATTCTTCTGATTTATTTCTTGACCCTGTTCTTGTTTCCACATCCCTGCAGGACCCCATCGTGGAACCGGTTCGATCAGTACAAGGGCCTGTAATGCGGCCTACGACTGCTAGAAACCATTTGCAGGTGGTGTTGGAAGCGACGAGCTTCACAAGTTATTTCCTGCCCATGCCTGACATTTATGACAGGTATACTTATACAGGTAGTGGGGCATTTGCTCTGTCTCCATACCGGTACCCGCTACCAAAATGCGTGCTTGAGCAATTGCCTGAGCATTTCTATTTTCATACGCCAATCAGCTAATACGTGTTTAGAAGTTGAATAAGTCCTGTTGGGAGACAGAAAACCCAATAGTTATCTAGGCAGCCCGACCCTCATTTCAGTGCTACGCAGGGTCAGAACATTCCATTCTTGAATGAGCGGCTTGCGGATATTGAGGCCTCCCAGTTGTGGATGCAGAACCTGGTATATCAGCAGGCTTTGCGTGGTGGCCTAAACATCCCTCCGCCGCCGGTTCGTTCCGCTCCCGCTCCCCGCCCGCCGCCCGTTGAGATCGACAGCAACGACGAGGAATGAGTGCAATTCCTCTCCCCCACTGCTACCTCTGCATTTTATTTTTGGAACATTTTGAGCTTTATTTTATTTTGCTGCATAAACATTATATACAATTGCTAATACAGGTATTTGGTCCACCTTAAGGACGGTAAACAAAAGGGCTATTCGGGAGACAACCCAAGCTTGGACCTTTTGGTCCCCTTGTTTATGTTTGATTTTATTTTATGCTTTCTATCTTTTTGTATTCTCTATTGTTCGGCCTAATTCGCAGGTTCAGCTTATCTTTTGTGCGATGCGGCACTTCCCGCGAATCATCATGCAATCTTCTGGCATGCTCCCCTCTTTGGAGCATTGGTACTCTCTCTCGCTTCAGATTTCATTTTCTGGTTGAATGTTTATTTTTCTTGCTTATGTTTCATTCAAGTCTGGGGGGAAGAGCCGCTTGTGCACTCCACGAGCACATTTAATTTCGCATGCCAGTAGTTTTCCTTTTTCGCTTCATTATGTTAGATTCCTGTTGCACACCACTGCACCCACATGAGCGCGCACTCTTACCACGCGCGCGGCTCGGGTTGAGTACTTATGTTGTGTAAGTTTTAAGATTGTGGTGCTGACGTAGGATTTTGTCGTACAGTAGTTCGAAACTCGTGCAGTGCTCCTAATCGAGTGCTCACGTTGTGTAGGAATTGTATAGAGCTAGTTTCTTCTCATGTTTGCATTTTATATTTTTTTCTATATTCGTAAATACTGTCTGTCCTACTCAACTTCTGAATCCGGAGTGATCTCGCGGTAGTGTAGGCATGTGTGTAAGCGTCGCTGGCTTTGTTTTGCTCGAGTCGGGAGGACGGATCACTTTTCTCGGTGGCTAAGAACTTGCCCCAAGCGACTTTCGAAGCATTGGTGCCCGGTTAGTCGAGCGTGAGCGTGACGTAGGCCATCATGTTGGCCCGGTTGATCCTTGCACCCGTCCTAACATAGCCCTCGCTGGCCCCGTTGAGCCTACCTTCCCTTTTGATCAGCTCCACATGCAAGTCACCAAAGCCTCAAGCCACTCCTAGTCGCACACCCGCATTGAGCTCTTGTTTCGTTAATTTCTCGTTGGGTTGTTGTGATGGGCAGATTTTGTGAACGTGTGGATATGCCGCAAAGTTTATAAATGCTGAATTATTGAGAAAAGAAAAGAGAAAAGAAAAAGTATGAATGAAAAAAAAAATCTGAAATTGAGAAATTTGTTTTATGGTAGGCGGTGCACCCACTCATGTTGTAAAAGCTAAGTTTGGGGGTGTGGTGCACTCGCATTCATGTTGTTAGCGAGAATTCTGATGTGTGCGAGCTCCGTTGGGTTGTGCGTAGCCTTCGTCTTTATCTTGTCCATCCATACCTACATCTACACCCAAGCCCCACTCTTCACCTCAAGTCCTACGGATTCACGCTCGAGTCAAACCCGCATCGTGGAGAAAGTGCGAACGGGCAAGCATATGGCCCCCGACATTGGTGGATTCCTTTGGAGGTGATCATGAGCCCCGGTCTTTGGCAATACCTCGCCATCCGACTTGCCTACTTTCTGCCTTCCCTTGACCGTGCGATTCTCCGGAATTCATTCTTTGAGTAGTGACAGTATCTATTTACGTTTTTCGAAAATTATAAATTGCCTTGCATGATTAGAAACTCTTTCTATTATATTTTTTTACGCATGTGAGCTTCTCGATTTCTCGTCCTACTGTAGGTTGTAATTACTACGTCAGCTAGCCGTTTTAGAGCCCACAACGTGATTATTTGCCCGGGACGTGCAAATGGTTAAGTTTGGGGGTGTGATGAGTCCCTATTTTATACTATATTTTGGACTCATCTAGGCCTATTTCCATGTCTTTGCACACCGTTTAGCGCCATTTGCACTCCTTTTGGTTCGCTACGGTTTTCCACGCCCTGTGCACCTTTTTTGCCCATTTCCGTGCTTGTGTGCATTTACTTTCTTGCTATGTTTATCACTGTTCGCTGTGGCTGCCGCGATCGATGCCCCGTGCAGTTTTCCTGCAGGTTTGGGGATCGTGAGGGCATTCGGGATAGGCGTTTCACTATTTTTGGCAAAGGAGTCAGTGGTCGTGCGTTTTTACCCACGCACGACCATCGACCCCCTGGCGCACGATCACTGATCGTGCGCAGCCCGGTCTCATTTGTGAAACTCTGTCTTGAACCTTCCGCACGATCACTGCCATACCGCGCACGACCACTGCTCGTGCGCCGCCGATCGTGCGCAGTCATATCCATTTTGCAAAAGTCTGTCTGGCTATTTCCGCACGATCATCAGCCTTGCACGATCACTGATCGTGCGCTGCTGATCGTGCGCGACTACTAATTTTCTGATGCAGGTCTGCAGGTTGCTCACGCACGGGCGCTGACCTTGGTCGCGCACGACCACTGGTCGTGCGCCAGTGGTCGTGCGCGCTATTTATTCTGCAAGCTATAAATACGCTGTTCCGCGAATTAGGGCGAGACAATCGTTACGGAACCTTCGCCATTCCGCCGTTTTCGCCCTCCAGCAGTCCCATTCACCTCCACCTCCATTCCTACCAACGGGAGGACTTTCTCCCGTGATTCCGAAGCATCCCTCATCCTCCGGCGATCCTCCGGCCATTAAAGCTCTTCTCCAAGTTCTTCACCGAGGAAGACGACGAAGCTTGCCTCAAGAACGGACTTAAAGGCCACCGAAGTGACAGCTCGGCGGTACCGGAAGCCCTCCACGGACTGCGCTTGGAAGCGGTTTGACAACCCGCACCTCCGGCCAACACCCGCGAAGGATCTTCACTCTTGTGGTTTAGCTTTCTCCAACCTTTCTTGTTGTATGGTTTATGTATGCAAGTATGAACGGATTAATCTCTTTTGCAATGAAATGTTTATGCTTTCATCTTGCTTGTGAGATTCGTTGTTAATGCGCTTCGCTCTCTTTCGTTCACTCCACGCATTTGCTTCACTTCATTTCACTTCACATCACACACTTCACTCACTAGCTTACCGCCCACTCGCCCACCGAAGTACGGCATCGCGGCCGCTACATCCATCTCGCCTTGCGAAGCGGTGATTGCGACCCGCAAAGCTCTCGTTAGTGTAATCGGTCGTATGACCACCAACCAAAGCCCCTTTCTTTTTCTGTTTATTTCATTTAACTCTCATAACGATAGTTTCAGAGTCTAAATCGTTCGACGCCAATTGCATTCCTCAAGAGACCGACATCCGGGGATTCATTCCCAACTTTATTACTTGAGCGACCGGTACGCTTGCCGTATTTTACGCGCATCACATTCATAACAACCTTGACACCTAAAATATAAGTGGAATGGGACGCTTATACTTTAGGACTTGCAAAACGACCCCTTGGTCTATAAGCTTGTGTGGGCAAGTTTATAAATTAAGGTCAATTTGATATATGAATATCTGCTGCTTGATAACCGACACCCTAACGTATAAGCGGTATGGGATGCATTATACGATGGGAGCCTTGCAAAAGATCTCTTGGCTTATGTGTACTCACATAAGCGAAGGTTTAATTTCTTACTTACTTCCTTTCTGTTATACCTATTACAACATTTATACTGTTCACCTGTTATAACTCGCTAGTTAGGTCCACCGTCATCTGCTTGGAATTTATCTCCACTTTCATGTCCTCCCTTTCTTCCTCTCCGCCCGGTGCCTTAGAGCGTGGGGGAAGGGGTGGGGGATGATAGGGCTTAGTCTTATAGACTAATGGTTTTCGAACCATATCATATTAGGGGATCGCGGAGCCCAGCATGGAGGAGCAACCCAGGAGGCCGGTACGCTTCGAGATGGGGCAGTCTAGCACTGGAGTCCAGACTGCAGGGACCATGAGTCCTGACCTTTAGTAGAGTTTTAGTCTTGCTTCCACATTGAGTGATTTTGTAGTGAGGACTTGATGTACCGGGCATGAGCCCTTATATTTCTAGTATCATTGTACTCTGATGTTTTCTGTGGACACTCCCTTCGTGGAGTTTTTATTTATATGTGATATTTTCTTCTGGTGGACTTGCTTACTTTTCTTGCTTGCTACTCATTGTGATCGAAAAGGCCGGCAGAATCGGCGCGTTGCAGTGACGACCTTCCCGGGTGCGAAGGTGTCACCTCAAAGCGGCGGTTCTGGGCATAAGACCCCGGGTTTCAAAAAAAAATGGGGTCTTACAAGAATAGTCAAGCATTGAATGAGATCTCTCTCTCAATTCCTGGACTTATATCAGCAGGGAGAAGCTTGGACCCTTAGATCTCATCTGAGGAAAATGAACGGCCACAAATCGCCCTAAAATATCTATTTTTGGGCTGACACGGCATGTGATACGCCTGTGTCATAGGTCGTGTAACTTAAGCGGTACACAAACCGACTTATCCAGAACAGGACACGGCCATGTGACACGCTCATGTCACAGGCCGTGTGCACTGACACGGCTTTACACACGCCATTGTTTAGCCCGTGTTCACCAGACCTCAATGCCCTGGACAAAACCAAAGAAGGGCACAGCCCTATGACACGCCGGTGTCACAGGACGTGTGCCTAGACACAACTGCAGACACGCCCTTGCCCAGCCATGTTCAATAGGCCACACAATCCTGGCCAAAATCCGAGGAGGACACGCCCTCTGACACGCCCGTGTCTCAGCCTGTGTACCCTCTCGACAAACGTCGAGTGCATTTCGTCGAGTACTCGAGATGACACAGAGAAGGACAAGGCTTGGGACACGCCCGTGTCCCAGGCCGTATGCCTCACTCGAGACAGTCTCGAGACCAAAATCACACTCGAGCAAACAGAGCTGGATACGCCCTGGGACACGCCTGTGTCCCAGGCCGTGTCACCCAGCCTGAACTCCAAATTGGGATTTGGAGTGTTACAACCCTCCCCTCCTTACAATAAATTTCATCCCGAAATTTGCACACAGTAAGGAAAAACAGTTATCAAAATGTTATAACTTCACAAAAGTTTGATACAACTTGACACGCATTGTACAGCAGTTTACACAAACAACTCAGGAAACTCTGCCCGCATGGTCTGCTCGCACTCCCATGTTAGCTCCTCACGGCCACAGTTGTCCCACTGGACCTTGACAATTCGGATTGTCTTGTTTCGCAACTGTTTATCGGCTCTATCTTTGATCCTAATGGGCCTAACTTTTGTCATTAGCCCAAATTCGACCGGTACACGATCGTTTGCAATCACTTGAGCTGGATCTTTCGCGGCTTTTTGAAGCACTGATATGTGGAACACATCATGCAATTCACTCAATTCTGCCGAAAGAGCTAGCCGATAGGCAGATTCCCCAACTCGCTCCACCACTTCAAACGGACCAAGATATCTCAGACTTAACTTTTTCAGACGCAGAATCTTGGACACACCTTTGAAGGGTTTGATCTTCAAATAGACCCAATCGCCCACCGCAAACTCAACGTTTTGGTGCTTTGCGTTATAATATTTGGCGTGTCTATCTTGGGCTATCAATAGCCTCTCTCGAATAGAGCGTATCGTCGAAGTAGCTTCTTCGACTTCTTTATGCCCATATAGTTTGGATTCGCCTATTTCCGCCCAAGCTAACAGTGTACGGCACTTCCGACCATACAAAACTTCAAACAGTGTCATACCGATACTCGCTTGGTAGCTACTATTATAGGCAAACTCTGCCATATAGAGATGATCTTCCCATCTCTTTCCAAAATCCAAGGTGCACATTTGGAGCATGCCCTCCATCGTTTTGTTGGTCCACTCAGTTTGGCCATCCGTTTGGGGATGAAAGGTCGTACTGTATGATAATTTTGTGCCCAACAACCGATGGATTAGCCTCCAATCAATCGAAATGAATCGCCCATCGCGGTCACTTACGATGCTACGGGGAACACCGTTCAATCGTACAATCTGCTCAATATAGAGCTTCGCCAAGACTTCCACTGAATCGTCCCTCTTGTTCGGTAGGAAGTGAGCTACTTTAGTCAACCGGTCTACAATCACCTAAACTGAATCGTTCCCTCGTTGAGATCTCGGCAACCCGTGCACGAAATCCATTGAAATATCATCAAAATTCCATTCTGTAATAGGTAACGACTTCAGAAAATCTCCGGGCTTCTGGCATTCCGCCTTTACCAAGGCACATGTTTTACAATTAGCCACATACTGTGCTACGTCTTCCTTTAGCCCTGACCACCAGAACCACTTTTTCATGTCCTTGTACATCTTTGTGCTCCTTGGGTGAATTGAGTATTTAGTGAAGTGAGCCTCATACATAAACTCTTCCCTCAACTTACACATACTTGGGACGCACAAACGACCCTCTTTCCCTAAAAGGTCATCATCCCAGGAGAATTGGTCATTTGAACCACCCATGGCATAGCGTTGGAGACTTTTATCAAGCTCCGTTGCTCGTCGAACCCTGTCCACAAGGTCATACTGTACTTCCATCCAGTTCAAGTATGCATCGGCTGTAGAGTTCTTGTCAACACAAGAAATCTCTAACGCTTCCAACTCCTAAATCAGATGCTCATCATGCATCCGCAACCAATTTGCCCTCACCGGAGTCCTACGACTCAAGGCATCTGCGACCACGTTTTCCTTTTAAGGAGTATAATGAATATCAAAAGTGTAGTCCCCGAGGAACTCCATCCACCTCCGTTGTCGCATATTGAGATCCTTCTGATCCAATAGGTATTTTAGGCTCTTATGATTTGTAAAGATATCCACTTTTACACCATATAGATAGTGCCGCAACAATTTAAGTGCAAAGATCACCGTCGCCAACTCCAAGTCGTGGACGGGATAATTCCGCTCGTGCACTTTCAGCTGGCGTGAGCCATAAGCAATCACCTTGCCAAACTGCAGAAGAACGCAACCTAAGCCGCTCCCTGAAGCATCACTGTAAATCTCACAGCCGTCTGTCCCACATGACGATGTCAAAATAGGCGATGTGGTCAAATGACTCTTTAGCTCTTCAAAAGCTCGCGCACACTCCGGCGTCCACACGAACTTCTGATCATTCCTCGTTAATGTGGTAAGAGGCAAATAGATCCGTGAGAAGTTTTCCACAAAACGTCTGTAATAGCTTGCCAGTCCAAGAAAACTCCTGACTTCGCCCACCGAAGGCAACACTGGACATTCTCGTATGACACTTATCTTTGACGGATCCACCGCAATGCCCTCTCCACTTACCACGTGGCCAAGAAAAGCCACTGCCGACAGCCAAAACTCACACTTTGAGAACTTGGCATAAAGCTTATTTCTCCGCAGGGTATGCAACACCAACCGTAAATTGTTCGCATGATCAGCTTTAGATTGAGAGTACACCAAGATATCATCAATGAAGACTATCACAAATAGATCCAAATACTCTCGGAACATTCGGTGCATTAGATCCATGAACACCGATGGCGCATTACATAGCCCAAACGGCATTACAGTGAAATCATAATGACCGTAGCGTGTTCCAAACGCTGTCTTAGGAATGTCACCTTCCTGAATCCTCAATTGGTAATATCCCGATTTCAAATCCAATTTAGAATAGACGGTTGATCCCGCGAGCTGATCGAACAAGTTATCGATCCGTGGAATCGGATACTTATTTTTCTCTGTCAGCTTATTCAATTCACGATAATCAATACACAACCGTAAACTACCGTCCTTCTTTTTCACAAATAGAATAGGTGCGCTCCAAGGTGACATACTTGGGCGTATATAACCCTGTTCTAGCAACTCTTGCAATTGAACTTTCAGTTCTGCCATTTCCTTTGGCACGACACGATATGGCGAGTGGGTCATAGGTTTCGCACCTAGCTTTAACTCAATAGAAATGTCGATCTCCCGATGGGGTGGTAATCCAGGAAGATCCTTAGGAAACACATCGGCAAACTCCGACACAATCATAACATCATTCACACTGACCTTTGGCTCAGCAACCTGAATAAGCGTGAAGAATAACTCTATGCCCTTCCAAACATCATTGACGACTTAGAGAGCAGAGATCAAAGTATCGCCTACTCCTCGCATACTAGCGAACTTAGTCTCAAGCTCAGTATTCTGGCTCAGTGTGATCTCCTTTGAATTGCAATCAATAAAGGCACGCTGCTCCGAGAGCCAGTCCATATCAAAGATCACATTAAATTCTGATATCGGTAGCACAGATGCGCTCAAGCCGAAATCCCTACTTCCTATTTGAACTTACACATCGCAAGTCCTATCCGCAAGCATCACACAACCATTCGGTAATACCACCTTAACACTATCTGTCGTCACATGACTAGGTACTCCAATTCGAGCTACGAAGTCCTTAGACAGAAACGAATGCGACGCACCCATATCGAATAGTGCTCTCGCCGGGTTGTTCCGAATCAGGACAAAGCCTAATATAAACACATCATACACAAGCTACACACAAGGTATGCAATATAAAAAGCAATCAATATCTTAAATCGTACCTGTGACGACGTCACTCTGCTTTATGGCCTCTTGCTGGCCAAGATTATAGACTCGGGGTTGCGCCTCGAATGCAGAGAACACCACCACAGCTTTTCCCTTCTTAGCATAAGACTCTCTCGTCTTCTTTTCCACCTTTGGCGGACCAACCCGACAATCACCGGCTATATGTCCCACTTTGCCACACGTAAAGCATGTACGAGATTCTTTCTTTGACGTTGCCCCCGACGCAACTGAAGAAGGGGCCTGTCCAGAAGATTTGGCTCTCTTGCTCCACTTCTTTTGGTAGTTTGATTTTCCTGGACGGGGCACTTTGAACTCAGACTTCGTCATAGTCATGTCCCTCTTTCCTTGCACCCTTTTCATATCGCTCTCAAGCGCATAAGCAGTATTAACCAACGCCTGAAATCCTTGGTTCACCGAACTCGAGAGCAGGAATCTCAACTCGTCCCGCAACCCTTCATAGAACCAATTGGTTTTCCGTTGCTCATCAGCAAAGACCCCGCATAACGGCCCAACCTTGTAAACTCGTGCAAGTAAGTATCCACACTACTTTCACCTTGCACTAGACATTGGAACTCATTTTCCATGACAATACGTTTTGCCGCTGGTAGGTGCTTTGCCAAAAATAGTCTCGAAAACTCCTCAATCGTGACTAGTGCTAATTGTCTGCCCGCTAGGTGATGCAACTCCATCTTATCCCACCACAGCCTAGCTTCTCCTTCCAACAAGAAGGTGGCCAAGGTGACTTTCTGATCTTCCTCCATCTTTATCATCGTCAATATACGCTTGACGCGCGACAACCAATCTTCCGCTTGTACTGGGGTTCCCGCACCCGTAAACGTCGGAGGATTGAAGCTCATAAAATGCTTCAACTGCCGCTCATCTGCTCGAGGATCAACAGCCTCAACAGGTGTTGGTCGTACAACAACCCGTTTTGGCACCGCTCCCGGCTGCGCTTGCCCAATAGGTTGTGCATAAAACATGGCAAATAGTGCCTCAGCAACTAAGCGGGCTGTTTCCGCAGAAGGAGGTGTGGGCACCTCAGCTGGTGCCGCACTCTCATCAGAATGCTAGGGATCTGATTGCCCAGCAGCACTACGAGTCACCTATAGGTGAACAAGACACACTTTAGCGACCTTGCACAAACAATTACAATAATATAGGAACGCGCAGGTTCCTCAAACAGGAGTATTTACATTCCTTAGTGGACATTCCAGAGTTCATTAATGTTAAAGCGGATCGCACTGCTCAGTTGGTGATGAGAGTTAAAAGAACTCCATAGTTAAGCGTGTTCGGGCTAGAGTAGTACTAGGATGGGTGACCTCTTGGGAAGTCCCCGTGGTGTGCGCTTGACTATCAAGTTTGACTCATCAAAGGGAGGTTGTGTCCACCAACGACCCGCCTGTGGAGGGAGAGGGGTTGGAGTGCTTGGGTTGCAGCCTTGTAGCTTCGCCTAGAGCGGAGCCGTGACATTGTCACGTTGGATCGGCTAGGGTCGTTACAATAAAAAGTGTCACAAACAGGCGGCGAGGTCACAGGTTAATACCAAACAGGTATGCATCCTAACATAGAGCATACTAGTGGAAGCTTTTAATGTTAAACTGAACTCAACCATTAATGTCCATTATATATAAACAACCACATTTATATATACACACGAAGGAATGTACAACACATACTCAAGTGTTTGGCTTTAAGGCCTTACAGTTACGCTTTACATGTGTGGATTACAAACATCGGCACGCAGGCCGGCCACACATGAACATAACAAAAACCTTTGTTCAGCCTTTGAGGGCCAGCAACAGCAACAAGGGCCTCAGCCCTTTATTTCCCGCTCGGCTCTCCAGCACCTGCATAGGGATAGCCCACCATTTTGGTGGAAAATAAGGCAACGGTCAGCATTCAGCTGACAATATATAACGACCCTACCTCTTTCCCGGGGAAGTGGTATTCCTTCCCTGCAGGCATAGCTTTCATAAGAAGATATATCAAACAATGTGCACTCACGCACAATTAACATATCACAACCGTCAGCCACGTGGCCCGACGGTCCGTACACTCAGGGCCCATTATTGGTGTATCGACGAACCAGGGTCCCACCACCGTTCAAGGTCCGAAAACCAACGGTATTGAACATTTAGTCTTAACGGCGCGCATGCCTAAGACTCTCATTATGCGCTCCAACGAGACCAATAACTAGGTCTACCAGTCAGTCGAACATAACACAAGTACGGATTAGCCACCCCCCGTTGCTCAAGTCGTCATGCCATCAACGAATATCGAAGTACTCATGGCCAATTTATAGGCGCGGGTCGGTTTCACCTTTCCTGTTCGGCACGAAGCCTTTTTAAGTGCTCGCATCTCACAATAGCCACACTGTCCTCTAAGGACTGGCTGCACATTTCAAAAGGGGTGATAATGCTAGTTTTCCATGCAGTTGCTTGGCGGGTTCAGCAGAACTCACTTTCTGCACACAGACTCACCAAAATATGGCATACAACACAAGAATCACACAGGTAGTTTCCTGGAGTTTCACTCCAGTACTTCCTATTACTAACCTTCACAGGCATAACCCATCGACTCCACAAACTACACGTTTATATGCAGAGTCTTCTCCAGTGCGCAAGATGCAACATCACCAATCTAGACCAACTTGTCCAGATGGGCTTCACACAGCATGCCTATTCCGTACTATACATTTTTGGATCTATATGCAAGACTGGGGATTACAAGAATCAACCCAAGGAAATCCCTCAATAGCCACATTTTGGTGGGAGAAATCCACAGACATGCCAAAACGAGGACTTCACATGTCCAAGAAGGAAGATCGTTACCCTTGACGATCTCTTGAGAGCCATGGAATTCTAGCCGGATAGCAAGCACCGCAATGCTCTCGCCTTCACAAAGCTGGACTCGGCTCGCAATTCCGAACACTGAAGCTCCACCGGTGGTCGGATCTCTTCTCTTCTTTCTCCTTGCTCTCTCTTCTCTCTATTCTTTTAGAAAGAGAATAGCCAAGCTTTGAATGAGATCTCTCTCTCTCAATTCCTGGACTTATCTCAGCAGGGAGAAGCTTGGACCCTTAGATCTCATCAGAAGAAAATGAACGGACACAAATCGCCCTGAAATATCTATTTTTGGGCTGACACGGCCTGTGACACGCTCGTGTCACAGACCGTGTACCTTAAGCGGTACACAAATCGACTTATCCAGAACAGGACATGGTCATGTGACACGCCCGTGTCACAGGCCGTGTGCACTGACATGGCTTCAAACACGCCCATGTCTAGCCGGTGTTCACCATGCCTCAATGCCCTGGACAAAACCAGAGAAGGACACGATCCTGTGACATGCCCGTGTCACAGGCCGTGTGCCTAGACACAGCTGTAGACACGCCCTTGCCCAGCCGTGTTCAATAGGCCGCACAAACCTGGCCAAAACCCGAGGAGGAAACGCCCGTGTCTCAGGCTGTGTACCCTCTCGACAAACTTCGAGTGCATTTTATCGAGTACTCGAGACGACACAGAGAAGGACACGGCTTGGGATACGCCCGTATCCTAGGCCGTGTGCCTCACTCGAGACAGTCTCGAGACCAAAATCACACTTGAGCAAACAGAGCTAGACACGCCCTGGGACAAGCCCGTGTCCCAAGCCGTGTCACCCAGCTTGAACTCCAAATTGGGATTTGGGGTGTTACACAATGTACCCAACAATCTCCCCCTATTTGAAGAAGTCAAAACCCACTATCAACTTTATTGGTCAATGACATGCACAACATATGCCTTACAGAAATAATAGTTAACATTAATTGAAATCTGTTTACTAGGTTTAGAACCATACATGTCCTCCTTGGAGGATTTTTCATGTGATGTGAGGAGAAGGAAGGTCTGCCCTTGCATTGTTTCTTCTTCATGAACTTCTGGAATTGTCTGGAGAAGTCAGCAAAGTCTTCATCAGACATGTAACAGTCTGATATGCTTTTCTCTGACCTTTCTGAGTCAGACTCAGCATCCCTCATGTCGAAGTATGAGACCGGGCGGTCTGGCAGTTTGAGCCTGGCGGGTTGTAGACCGGGCGGTCTAGCGGTTTGAGTCTGGCGGATTGATTTCCAGGCTGTTGTTGTGTGGTGTCCGGCGGTCTGACGGTTTATCTTCGGCGGCTTGGAAACCGGACGGTCTAGCGGTCTCCTACCGCATCTCTCTCTTACTTCTGGTATTGCCGAGCGGTTAGAACATTATCTAACCGCGCGGCCTGTTCCGGTCTGTTGTTCTAGCCGACCAGACCTGTTGTATAGCTTTAGTCCCACATTGTTAGTTTCTACTCTATCCTCTCTCCTCCATTCTATAAAAGGGAGGCCATACCTTTGTAAATGATATCTTTTTGGATAATAAAATTTCAATTATTCAAAGTTCCGGCTTGTTTTCTAGTCGTTTGTTCGCTACTTTAGTCGTTTGTTCGCTACTTCTCACATGGTATCAGAGGACTCGATCTTCTCCTCCTGATTATGTGCGCCCTGTCCGCGCGGCTTGCCTCTTCTTCTCGCGACCTGTTCTTGCGGTTTGTCTCTTCCGCCTGCTTGCGCCCTGTCCGCGCGACCTCCTTTTTCCTGCCTTTCAGTTGTCGCGACCTGTCACTTTGTTCGCCGCGACCTGCTGCCTTTTTCGCCTTGTTTGTTCCTCCCTTCTGTTCGCGCGGTCTATCTTCTAGCCGTTCGACTTATTTCCCTGCTTGGATCTGCGGCTTGGTCGTGGCTTCTCTGGCCGCTAGTGTCTGACATCGTGACCGCCGCAGCTCTTCTTCTTCCTATCCGCGCGGCTTGTATTCTAACCACGCGGCTTCTCGCTGATTTCTCCTATGGCCCTTTCTGAAACCTCCACTACCACCACTCCTATCGCCACTCCGGCACCGCATCCTACTCTCTCTGGCAACCTTGGCACGGTTTATAAACTTGTTGGCTCCAACTATCCGGATTGGAGCGTTTCTTTCACCTTTCTTCTTCGCTCTCAACGCAAACGTCATCACCTCACCGATGACCCTCCTCCTCAAGACTCTACTGAATTTGATGACTGGGATGCCAGTGATGCGCTTATCCGCACGTGGTTGGCTAACAGCCTCTCTGATGAATGTCTTTCTGTCATATGCCATGATGAGACGGTCAAGACCGCGTGGCTTCACCTTGCTGCTCTCTACTCGAAGGGGGCCCAGACATCCCGCATTTATACTCTCTATGCGGATCTCTTCGCTCGCCCTTCCATGTCTCCTGCTGCGGCTTATCAGCAAGTTCAGGCTCTTGGCGCCGAAATCCTCCAGAATCGCCCTTTCTCCGCGGACTTGGCCGAGCAGCACAAACACTTCCAGGAACTCCTGGTTGTTTGTTATCTTCTACGGCTCCCTGAGTCTTTTGATATGATCCGCCAGCAGATCTTGGGCGAAGCAGAGTCTCCCACCTTGGATGCCACCGCGGCTCGCATCGCCGCTGTTACTTCACTTCTCCAACATCCTCTGTTGTACTCCCCTCCTCCACAGGACTCCTATGCTCACCAAGTTCAGCGGGGTGGAAATAGTGGCCGCAGCCAGTCTGGCACGTGTGGTCCGTCAAGGTTCCTCTGCTCTCACTATGGTCGTACCGGCCACTCTGTTGACCGCTGCTGGCAGAAACATCCTCATCTTCGTCCCTCCGGTGATACTTCTTCCTCAACCTCCGCCTCCTCTCGGCCATCTGCTTCTGTGGCCACGACCTCAGGTAGTGCACACGTCGTTACCCAAGGTAAATGGCTGATTGACTCTAGTGCTACAAATCACATGACCAGAAACCCTCACTGCTTCTCTCTCATAGAGACGCATGATCGGTTACCCCCGGTTCTTGTTGCGGATGGTTCGCCTTCCCCGGTTCACGGGATGGGCATGGTTCAAGTCACCCCGTCGCTTCGCTTAGCGGATACTCTCTATGTCCCGAAGTTCCCTTGCAATTTGCTCTCAGTTACTACTTTATGCAAGCAACTTCAGTGCTCTGTTTTATTTACTCCTACTTCTTGTTGTTTCCAGGACCCGAGGACCAAACGGACGATTGCTACTGGGACTGAGAGCGGCGACCTCTACTTCCTCGACAATGTTTCCGCTCTGTCCGCTTTCTCTTCCTCGTCTACTGATCTGCTTCAATGGCATCTTCGCCTTGGACATCCTCCTCCTCGGATTCTTCGTCAACTTCTTCCCCACTTACCTCAAACCAGTCCTCTGCTCAACTGTGATGCGTGTCAGCTTGGCAAACATCACCGCTCCTCCTTCCCGCCGAAGCAAGGCCGTGGTTCCTCCCGCCCTTTTGATCTCATTCATTCTGATGTCTGGGGTCCTGCTCCTACTCTCACCGTTGGTCGGGGTAGTTCTTACTTTGTAACTTTTATTGATGATTTCTCTAGATGTACCTGGGTGTATCTATTAAAAGATCGCTCTGAACTATTATCTGTATAGAAATCCTTTTATAATATGATTAAAACTCAGTTTGCTATTTCTATTAAAGTGTTACGCTCTGATAATGCTAAAGAATATCTCAGTCATGAATTTTTCGTCTTTTTGTATGCAACATGGTCTTATTCATCAGACCAGCTGTGTTTACACCTCCCAGCAAAATGGGGTGGCGGAGCGTAAAAACCGTCATCTCCTCGATATCACTCGCACTCTAATGATGCAGATGCAGGTGCCTCGCTCCTACTGGGGCTATGCTGTTCTTCTTGCCTGCTATCTCATCAATCGCATTCCCTCTTCGGTTATTCACAGCAAGACCCCCTTCTCCATTCTCTACCCGGGCAAGGAACCCTTTCATGTTCCTCTCCGTATCTTTGGGTGTACGGCCTTTGTGCATGCTCTGTCTGCTACCCGTGATAAGTTTTCCCCCCGTTCCACAAAATGTGTCTTTTTGGGATACTCGACCACTCAAAAAGGATATTATTGCTTTGACCCCGTTCTGCGCAAACAGTTTGTTTCCGCGGACGTCACCTTCTTCGAAAATGCATCCTACTTTTCTTCTCCATCCCCGCTTCCTCCTGCTATCTCTGACTCTCCACCATCTCTCTGTGATCCTTCCACGCATATCGACGTCTCCCCTCCTTTATCATCTCCTCCTCCGTCTCCTCCTCTCCCTATTATATCCCCTCCTTCTTCTCCACAGCCGTCTCTCTCTAGTCCCGGGCCAGCTTTCTCCGCCATGGATGCTCCGGTCCCTGAGGCATAAGACGACCTGGATCATCCCATTGCCCTTCACAAAGGGGTGTGGGCGTGTACCCAACACCCGCTTGCTGCTGTTGTTTCCTATGATCGGCTTACTCCCTCTCGCAGGAGCTTTGATTTGGCTATCTCGGCTACTACCACTCCCCTCACTTACCAGGAGGCTCTTGTTATTCCTCATTGGAAATCTGTCATGGATGAGGAAATCACCACTCTTACTGAAAGGGGTACCTGGACCCTTGTTCCTCCACCGGTAGGTACTGATGTGGTTGGCTGCCGCTGGGTGTTCGTTGTGAAGTTTCGCCCAGACGGCACTGTGGATCGTTACAAAGCCCGACTAGTGGCCAAAGGCTTTACTCAGACTTATGGAGTTGACTATTTTGATACTTTCTCCCCGGTTGCTCGCCTCAGCACCATCCGGGTTCTTCTTTCTGTGGCCGTCAACAGGGAGTAGGCTATTTCTCAGCTTGATGTCAAGAATGCTTTTCTGTATGGGGATCTTCAGGAGGACGTCTATATGGAGCAACCTCTTGGGTATGTTGCTTAGGGGGAGACACGTGTATGCCAGTTGAAGAAGGCCATCTACGGCCTAAAACAGAGCCCTCGGGCATGGTTCGACAAGTTTAGTGGAATTGTGGCTGTCATTGGATTTACAAGAAGTTCAGCCGATCACTCATTATTTATTCGCAAAACCGCATCGGGCCTTGTGGTTTTGGCGGTGTATGTGGATGATATTCTTCTTACCGGCAATGACTAAGCTGGGGTGGACTTGACAAAGAAACACCTCCGTCAACACCTAGTCACGAAGGATATGGGCTCCCCGAAATATTTTTTGGGGATAGAAATCTCTCGGAAGCCCGACTCGTTGGTTCTCTCCCAACGGAAGTATGCTCTTGATCTTCTACAAGAGACAGGATTGACCGGTGCCAAACCGGCCCGGTATCCCATGGCCACTGGAGAGGACAAAACATTGACAGATGACTCACCTCTTATATCCGATGCCACGAGGTATAGACGTCTGGTGGGCAAACTCATTTATCTCACGGTGACCAGACCCGACATCGCCTATGCTGTAGGCAAGGTCAGTCAGTTCATGCAAGCTCCCAGGGAATGTCATCTTCAATCTGCCTTGAAGATACTAGAGTATGTCAAAGCAGTACCAGGAAAAGGGCTACTCTTTCAGAAGCATGGTCATCTGAGAGTTGAAGCCTACTCAGACTCAAGCTATGCGGATGATAAAGGTGACCGTAAATCTACATCGGGTTTTTGCACATTTGTTGGAGGTAATCTTGTGAGCTGGAAGAGCAAGAAGCAGTCTGTTGTCTCAAGGTCCAGTGCAGAAGCCGAATACCGGAGTATGGCGTCAACCACGTGTGAGTTAAAATGGTTGCGGGCTCTCATGCTTGACCTAGTAGAGGTCTATGACTATCCTCTGCCTATGTTCTGTGACAACAAGGCCGCTATATACATATCCAAAAATCCGGTCTTCCATGAGAGAATGAAACATATAGAGGTCGACTGCCATTTCATCCGAGAAGAGATCTTGAAGAGACAGATTTGCACTCCGTTCGTCACCTCCGACAAAGAGTTGGCAGATATCTTCACCAAGCTGGTTTCTACTTCCTTCTTCCACATTTGTGACAACCTGGGCATGATTGATATCTATGCTCCAGCTTGAGGGGGAGTGTCGAAGTATGAGACCGGGCGGTCTGGCGGTTTGAGCCTGGCGGGTTGTAGACCGGGCGGTCTGGCGGTTTGAGTCTGGCGGGTTGATTTCCAGGCTGTTGCTGTGTGGTGTCCGGCGGTCTGACGGTTTATCTCCGGCGGCTTGGAAACCGGGCGGTCTAGCGGTCTCCTACCGCATCTCTTTCTTACTTCTGGTATTGCCGAGCGGTTAGAACATTGTCTAACCGCGTGGCCTGTTCCGGTCTGTTGTTCTAGCCGACCAGACCTGTTGTATAGCTTTAGTCCCACATTGTTAGTTTGTACTCTATCCTCTCTCCTCCATTCTATAAAAGGGAGGCCATACCTTTGTAAATGATATCTTTTTGGATAATAAAATTTCAATTATTCAAAGTTCCGGCTTGTTTTCTAGTCGTTTGTTCGCTAATTTAGTCATTTGTTCGCTACTTCTCACACCTCCATGGTGGAAAAGGATTCTTCCTTCTGCTCCTTCTTGAGGCTTCAGCTTTGAAGGCCACAGACTTATCTTTTGCCTGAGACTTGTTGTTTTTCTCCTCCTCCTTCCTGGTAGTCAGCTGCATTTCATAGGACAGCAGTTTCCCAAATAGTATTGTTGGTGGGGTGTCAGCAAGCTTTACCACCTCTCTGACATCACAGATCTTAGTATCCCAGTCTCTAGTTAGAGACCTGAGAAACTTGTCATTCAGTTCATAAGTGCTGAAAACTCTGCCATAGGTCCTTAACTCGTTGACTATTCTGAATAATCTCTTATAGAACTTTATTATGATGTCAGTTCTTCTCTGCCTAAAAGCCTCATACTCTTGGTTGAGCATGGACTTTCTGTCATCTCTGACTTCCTTTGTGCCCTCCATGTAGACCACTAAAGTGTCCCACATTTCCTTGGAAGTCATGCAGTACACCAGATTTTGGAAGGTGGAGTCATCTATGGCACTAACTATAATATTTTGTGTCCTCTTGTCCATGGTTGCAAGGATGACTTCATCCTTTGTCATTTCAGAATAAGTCTTGGGTGTCTGGACATTTGCATCAAGGACTGAGACTTTCATAGGGATGAAAGGTCCCTCTGTGATAGTAATAAAGATCCTAGGGTCAGCTGCTTCCATGAACAGTCAAACCCTCTCCTTTCAGATTTCAAACCCTTCCTTCCTGTAGATTGGAAATTTCATGGCACCCAGCTCCTTATAGTTTACTTCTAAACCCATAAGGACAATCTTTTTGCTGACCTTAAAGATCTACTCAGACTGTTAAGCCTTCTTTAAGTAACCTCCCTTTAATACCGCTTGATAGTCTTTATTTTTAAGGTTAACTAACACCTAGAGGGAGGTGAATATGTCTTTTTAATTTTCTTTTAGAACTTGTCTTCCTATATGTAGGTTGTGATTAGTTTACTTAGGCTTTCAAGGCATACACAGAAGACACAAGCAATTTATAATGGTTCCCTAGATTTTGGGTACATCCACTGTCTCTCTCCTCCTTTCTATCAGTGTGTTAGATAAGGCTCTTCCCCAATACTCGGCTCCTCAAGAGCTTACAACTCGATACCGCAAACCACTCAGTCTCCTTCAAGGCTTAAAACTCAGGCCCAAGGCCCTACAACTCAGTGATTCAGCAATCACATATCTCAGGCTCAAAAGTCATACAACTCGGGCTGGAAGGACAACCCTACCTAAGATTCAAAACTGAATCCTATACTCAGCATTTATAACTCAAGCTTACAACTCAGATTCTCACAGGAATCTTACACTCAGATCCAAGATTGAATCCTACATAAAATAGAAATGTTGTGAATCAATTAGATACCAGAGAAATTTCTCTGTGTCTGTCTTCCTAGGCTGAGCAGATTTCAGCTCTATCTTATTCACAGCAATAAGTTTAAATGATCTTCAGTACTGGGCTGCTTGTGCTGGAAGTAACTCAGAATCAGAATTCTGATCTGATGTTGAAGACAATGGATTTGAAGGTGTTGTATCTTCTTCAAACAGCTACCAGGACTAGCTGACTCTGAAAGCTCTGCTTCTATTCTCAATCAGAAATTAATTCTAAACTTACTGTCACAGATGAGGATCACAACAGCTATCTCTTCTTGCTTTCAGGTCAACTAAAAAAAACTTGTGCTTCAGGCTCGACGATAATGGCGAGAATGAAGATGAAGTTTTGCCGCTATGCGAAATAAGAAAACCCTAATTTTTTTCTTTCCTTTCAGCCAATCTTATCCTTTTATAGTCAGCTGATCAACAGCTCTTTGTACTGTTGGCCCAGCCTAAAAAGGACAAGTTACCACCTTCCATTTGCAGAAAACGACAACAGCTGTCCTCTGGCGCCATTAACGGCATACTGCAGCTTTCCCGCAAAGAATTTAAACTGTGTTGACTTTGTTGACTTTTGTTGACGTCAGCCATTCTGGACTTGGCCAAATTCACAAAGACACTCCAGGCATCAAGTGCGTTGAGTGAACTGATTTCACTCAACGATTCTGTACTTATCTTATTCTTCAGCTCTTTCTGCATCCATGGCGTTGAGAGCATTGAGTGATTGGCCTTCACCAGATGCCATTTGCCTTAGCTCCTTTTGAACTCTGCCAACTGTTGAGTCATTGAGTGAACTGGCTCCACTTAACTCTTCGGTACTTAGAATAATTTTACTCTACATGAGGGTGTTGAGCGTGTTGACTTCTATCAACGCCATCTCCCTTCTGCCTTACCATTTGACTAGGCGTTGAGTGAACTTGCTTCACTCAACGCTTTTGGACTTGGTCAAATTCTGATTTCTTCTTAGGCTTTGACTGCAGCAGCATGACTCAAAGCTTTCTTCCTTTGGCATTGAGTGAACTTGCTTCACTCAATGCTTTAGTACTTAGACAAATTTTTCTTGTCATTCTGCCAAGGTTTTGACAAAATCAACATGACGTTGAGTGAACTGGCTTCACTCAATGCTTTTGAACTTAGAAACTTTTCCTTTGATAGAATCTATCTAGCTTTGATTGAGGCAGCTTTACTCAACGAATTTGTTGCATAGCGTTGAGTGAGTTGACATCACTCAACACATATGGACTTAGTCGATCTTTCTGCTTGCTGAAGGTTGGCTTTGACTATCCACTCCTGACTCAGCGATATAGCTCATCTAGCGTTGAGTGAGCTATCCTCACTTAACCCTTATGGACTTAAGAAATTTCCTGCCTTTCCAGCATCCTTCTTTGTGTCCACCTGTCTAATCAATATGACAAGGACTATCCTGCATGCATGAACTTAAGCACACATCGAATACAACTATATGTATAACATTGACTTGTTTGACTTCTTACAAATCTGGGACATTATGATCAATAGACCCAACAAGTGGGTAGCACCAGAATCGAAAAGAACGCATGCCTAATGGTTCTTTACCTTAAATTTCCATATAAAATCGTACACGCAACTAGCTAAATCAACATCGAAGCCATAACTGAAAGTTAAGAACTAGTTTAGCATCTAACCTGAGATCACTTGGGTGGAAGTTTGCGCTTCTTTCATGGTCACCACATTCAACTTACCCTTCCATTTATCCAGATGTTGCGGCAGGGGAGGCAAGGCTTGAAGTGGAACTGGCTGTAGCGGGGGATGAGACTGTGCTAGACTTCAAATGCGCTTTTTGCCCACACTGGAAGTAGACCTTTTCCTTTGACCAGCAATGGGCAATATCGTGCCCCTTCTACTTATATGAGGCACAGACCCGATCTCCAGGTGTGCTCTAAATTACAAGCACTTGCTACTGCTTATGCGCTCTCAACCTCTTGAAACACTTCTCGAAGTCATGGCCTGGCCGGCCACCAAAACTACATGCTTCTTTGCTTCCTTTCTTCGAAGCAGGGCCAAATACCTGAGAGCTTCTACTATCAACAGAATTTCTCGTATCCTTCCTCGCTTGCAGCCCATGATTCTTTGCATTGTCGATAGCCTCGACTTTCAGAGCAGCTTCTACTACTTTAGAATAAGTCTCAGATCTATACACACTAGCCAACTGCTGGATGTCACGGTGAAGTCCTCCCAGGAATCGCTTCACCCTACCTGCCTCAAATTCTACTAAATCTGGAGCAAACCTGCTCAACTTACTGAATTCTATCTCATACTCACTAACTGTGAGCTATCTCTACTTTGGGTGCAAAAATTTGTTCATCTGTCTGTCTTACTCGACCAATGGCAGAAACTTCTTAAGCAACATCTCTTTGAAAGATTCCCACGAACACCCATTTAAGAGGCTCTCTTTCTCTCGAATCCACCAGCTCTTATCAAGGCTTTTCAGCTGGTAAGCAGCGACCATTACCTTCTAGTCCGTAGAGGTCCCTGAATACAAAAACATCTCTTCGATAGCAATGATCCAATCATCTAGAGCCATGAAATCAACTTTTCCGTCGTAGGTAGGAGGTCCTAATCCCTAGAAGTGTGAAATGAAATTCATCTCCTATGGCAGCAGAACTTGAGGCACCAGAGGAGCAGGAGGAATATATATAGACTGTCCCACCGCAGGGTTCTACACCACAGGCTGCTACCCCGAGACGACATTCAACAATGCCTAAATTTGTGATTGCATTGCAACCATCTGCCTTGACAGAGCCTCATTGCTCTGCCGCAACCCTTCAATCATAGCCTCACTCTATGCACCTGACGACTCACCCTCATACTGGGGAGTCGACATCGTCACAATACGCTTAGGCGGCATTCCTAATAATACAACGAACAACTCATCAAAACCTAGCTTAACGCTAGAACTACTCAACTTAGATCGGACCATACATGTATAGATACTTGCTCTTGCTGCTACCTTGCTTTGGGATTTTCATAAGTGATGATATACTTTAACTTTGGTTGATACACCATCGTCCTATTGACTCATGCGTATATAATATGAATGCATGAATTTTTATTTCTTTATTTTAAAATCATGTGTGTATGTGTGTCATCATGTAGATCTTAACTTGGCACGTGTGCTCATGCTATGTTATGTTATGCATGCAGTGTTATGCATTCTAATAAAGGCCTCAATGCATGTTATGAGCGGCGTACACATGAAATATTATGCATCCCAAACTACATAATATCACATGTAATGAAAATAGAATCTAATAGGCATCAATGTGATGATTATTATGCATCTTGTACTACATAATAGTCACATGTTGTTTCCTATGAGGATTCATATACAAACAGATATTATGCATCTCATACTACATAATATATCATGTATACTTCTTGGCATGCTTATGAGTGTAGAGTTCATGCTTTAGCCAAGACACACTTGTACAACCCCGTATTCGCACCTATATAGTTTTAAGCTTTTTGGACGTCTTCGCACTCTCGGTGGCAAATTTTGGCTCTAGCTTGGAAATATACTAGTAGGGAGAGGAAAAATCTATCTCTCCCCCCGGCCCCTTTTGGAGGGAGGGTGCGGCAAGTTGGCCGGCACCCGCCCAGGCTTGATAGGCGTGAGGTCGGAGCAGCCCGCGACTAGGTCTCGGCCCGATCGGCCTGCTCGCGTGGGCAAGAGCGGCGTGCGGCCAGGCATCGCCCCGAGCGGCCTGCTCGCGCGGGCGAGAGCATCCTGCGGCCATGCCTCTCCCCGAGCGGCCTGCTCGCGCGGACGAGAGCGGCCTGCGACCAGGCCTCGCCTCGAGCGGCCTGCTCACGCGGGAGAGAGCGGCCTGCGGCCGGGCTCTCGCCCCGAGTGGCCTGCTCGCGCGGGCGAGAGTGGCTTGCGGCCAGGCCTCGACCTGAGCGGCCTGCTCGCGCGAGAGAGAGCGGCGTGCGGCCAGGCCTCGCCCTGAGCGGCCTGCTCGCGCGGGCGAGAGCGGCCTGCGGCCAGGCCTCGCCTCGAGCGGCCTGCGGCCAGGCCTCGCCTCGAGCGGCCTGCTCGCGCGGGCGAGAGCGGCCTGCGGCCGGACTCTCGCTCTGGGCGGCCTGCTCGCGCGGGCGAGAGCGGCCTGTGGCCAGGCCGCCCCCCAAGCGGCCTGCGGCCAGGTGGACGGTGGGGGATGGTTTAGCCTCCATTCCTCCTAGGCCTCTTTGGGACGTGCTTTTACTCTTTTACCCCCTGATGTAGGTGTTTTCTATTGGCTTGAGGCTTATTTGTCTTAGGGGCATTTTGGTCATTTTGACCTCAAGACTTGGAAAAACTATAAATAGACCCCCTTGGGTGCCTTTGGAGAGGATGAGATTTCCTTACCTCCTCCTCCCTTAGCTTCATCTTGGTAGAGTAGAGAGAGCTCTCCAAGGCACCCAGCTCAGCCACTTGGTGAGGGAGGGGAAGTGTTCTAGCAACCTTCCGTGTGTGTGGTGGGACCTCCACGCTAGAGCCGAGGGTCTGTTCATAGCTTACTAGGTCTTTGGTCCGTGACGTTCTCCCGAGTGTAGTAGGTGTGAGGTCACCCCTCTTTTGGGACCCCGAACTCCACGAGAAGTCATTTTTGGCTTCAACAGTTATGATGCGGTGAGCGTGGAGAGTGACCAGTACAGAAGATCTTGGGAGAGTATCATGGCTGGAGATCAGGTAGGTGGTGACGATCTTGGCGAGCTCCCCAACCCCAGACCCTTCGTGGGAAGGGAAGAGTTCATGGATTCAATCCAAGGCATCATGGGGATGCTCTGAAGTTTGGCTCCTTGGGGTGGCAGCTCCACTCCAACCCCTCAGGAGCTAGCTCCTTCCCCTCTCGATGAGTCAGCTCCCAGGGGCCCAAGCGAGATGACCCCAGCAGGGGGGGAGGAAGTGCACCAGGTAGGCGACCTGAGAAAGAAAGGATGGGAGAAGGGGTCGAGCGAGACCTCACCGGCCGGGATCTATTCCTCAGCCCAGCGAGTGCTACCCCTCCAAGCGAGCAGGTCACACGAGTGGAGGTCGCAAGAACCCCCCTCAGGGGGTCACCCTTCAGCGAGTTGATCATCTCAGCCCCCGTTCCTGAGGGGTTCAGAGATCCAGACATGTCTTACTATACCGGGAAGGATGATCCCGTCCAGCACCTGCAGTGGTTTGAGGATGTCGTCTCCATCAGGCTAATGACGGACGCCTTCAAGTGTCGTCTATTTGCGATCACCTTGAAAGATAAGGCGAGGGACTGGTTCCATCAACTCCCTCCAAGATCCATCTTTGGGTTCGAAGACTTGAGCTGGAGATTTCAGCTTCGCTTCTCCACCTCCAAGAAGAGGAAGAAAGGTCCCGAGTCCCTCTTCCTGATAAGGAAAAAGGTCGAGGAATCGCTGGCCCACTACGTTGACAGGTTCCAGGAGGAGGTCCTTGATATCCAAGAGGTGCCAGGGTATGCCCTCCAGATGGCGTTCACGGTGGGGTTACGCGAAGGATTCTTCAAGATGAGCTTGACCCGGATGACCCCCCTTTCCTTCGAGGAGCTGATGGAAAGGGCGACAGAGGAGATAGCCATGGAGGCAGCCAACCCGGCCTTTGTAAAGAAGTTGGCAAAGTTGACGGAGGTGGAGTCAAAAGAGCAAGGTGGCTCAAGGCACCAGGAAGGAAGGCGGAGAGAGGAGTAGAGAGCCCAGGGGTTACAGAGATAGGAGGGTCCGGAGCCAGGCTGGAGGCAGCAGGGAGGACCTGCCCATGGTCCAGGAAGAGCTCTCATCCAGGATGGGGGGAACTTTCATGGGGGCCAAGGAAGGTTCAACTTCCAGAGGCAGGCCCCTAGGCAGCTCCTGCCCCCGCCCCAGCAAGCAATGACGATTGGTCGAAGGGAGAGGAGGAATCACAAGGGGAGAGGGGGAGGCAGAGTAGAGTTACCATACTGCGACTTCCACTAGTTGGAGGGTCACGCTACGGCTACCTGCCCCGAGTTCCTGGAAGTGAGGAGGACGAGAGCTCCAGCCCAGCAGCAGCCGGAGCAGATCGAAGCTCTGCCCCAAGGAGGTGGAGGCGAAGATGTATGCGAGGACTGGGTCAACGTAGGACCCCGAGGTGGTATAGCTGTGATCCATGGGGGGTGGGGATCGAAGCCGCTCGGAAGGCAAGTCTCCATGTGATATACCGATGGAGCGTTGCCTCGACGTCCAAGACCCCTCCCCCTGAAGAAAAGATCACCTTCTCGTCAAAGGACATGCTAGAGCATGAAGATCCATTCTGTGATGCCCTGGTCATCCAGGCAGCCGTCGAAGGCTTCACCGTCTCCCGGATCTTGGTTGACAGCAGAAGCTCTGTCAACGTCATTTTCAAGAAAGCGTTCGAGGGGATGAAGGTGGAGCCAAGGAGGGTGGTGGCGTCAGATTGGCCTCTGTTTGGATTCTCAGGGGAGAGAAAGGAGGTGGAAGGTGGAGTCAGACTCCAGGTGAAGCTAGGGGGACCTCAAGAAACAGCAGGTTCGTCATTGTTGACGCTCCAAGCAGCTACAATGCAATCTTCGGAAGTCCCCTCATCAGCGCCTTCCGGTGTGTGCCCTCATCCTTCCACAAGTGCCTCAAGTTCAACTCAGAAGGGATCCAGGTAAGAATCAAGGGAGACTTCAGGATGGCGAGGCAGTGCTACGTCACGGCTATCAACACCATCTCTTGGTTGGCTAAGGCGGAGGAGATGGAGAAGATCATGGAGAGCCTGAGCGGGATGGAGGTATCCAGTGGGAAGTAATCGGATGGAGACCACCATGCCCGGACCCCCTGAAGAAGCCTCGCCTCGGCGGAATCATGTATCTTTTTTATGTTGTTGTAAGGAGTCCAGCCCCCGACCGGTAGAGTCGGGGGGGGGGGGTCATATAACCCATCATTTTTCCCCTTTGAAGGATGTTGGATTTTGGTAGAATTCAGGTGACATGCCCTGTCCCCAAGCCCCCCAAGAGGATCTCCTCATGTCAGGCTCTCACTAGCTGGGTGGGTTGATGGTACCTCGGGGAGGCCAAGTTCTTTTAGCTCTGAGATGATTCCGTTGTCAGACTCTCACTAGCTAGCAGGGCAGGTTGATCTCTCATGGGAGCCAAGTTCCTTAGCTCCGAGATGATTCCGTTGTCAGGCTCCTACTAGCTGGCAGGGCAGGTTAATCTCTCGTAGGAGCCAAGCTTCTTTTAGCTCCGAGATGATTCCGCTCTCAGGCTCCCACTAGCTGGAAGGGCAGGTTGATCTCTCGTGGGAGCCAAGCTTCTTTTAGCTCCGAGATAATTCCGTTGTCAGGCTCCCACTAGCTGGCAGGGTAGGTTGATCTATTGTGGGAGCCAAGTTCTTTTAGCTCCGAGATGATTCCGCTGTCAGGCTCCCACTAGCTGGCAGGGCAGGTTGATCTCTCGTGGGAGCCAAGTTCCTTAGCTCCGAGATGATTCCGCTGTCAGGCTCCCACTAGCTGGCAGGGCAGGTTGATCTCTCATAGGAGCCAAGTTCCTTAGCTTCGAGATAATTCCACTGTCAGACTCTCATTAGCTGGCAGGGCAGGTTGATCTCTCGTGGGAGACAAGTTCTTTTAGCTCTGAAATGATTCTGCTGTCAGGCTCCCACTAGCTGGCAGGGCAGGTTGATCTCTCGTGGGAGCCAAGTTCTTTTAGCTCCGAGATGATTCCGCTGTCAGGCTCCCACTAGCTGGCAGGGAAGGTTGATCTCTCGTGGGAGCCAAGTTCCTTAGCTCCGAGATGATTCCGCTGTCAGGCTCCCACTAGCTGACAGGGCAGGTTGATCTCTCGTAGCAGCCAAGCTTCTTTTAGCTCCGAGATGATTCCGCTGTCAGGCTCCCACTAGCTGGCAGGGCAGGTTGATCTCTCGTGGGAGCCAAACTTCTTTAAGCTCCAAGATGATTCCGCTGTCAGGCTCCTACTAGCTAGCAGGGCAGGTTGATCTCTCGTGGGAGCTAAGTTCTTTTAGCTCCGAGATGATTCCGCTGTCAGGATCCCACTAGCTGGCAGGGCAGGTTGATCTCTCGTGGGAGCCAAGTTCCTTAGCTCCGAGATGATTCTGCTATCAGGCTCCCACTAGCTGGCAGGGCAAGTTGATCTCTCGTGGGAGCCAAGTTCCTTAGCTTCGAGATGATTCCGCTGTCAGGCTCTCATCAGCTGGCAGGGCAGGTTGATCTCTCGTAGGAGCCAAGCTTCTTTTAGCTCCGAGATGATTCCGCTGTCAGGCTCCCACTAGCTGGCAGGGCAGGTTGATCTCTCGTGGGAGCCAAGCTTCTTTTAGCTCCGAGATGATTCCGCTGCTAGGCTCCCACTAGTTGGCAGGGCAGGTTGATCTCTCGTGGGAGCCAAGTTCTTTTAGCTCCGAGATGATTCCGCTGACAGGCTCCCACTAGCTGGCAGGGCAGGTTGATCTCTCGTGGGAGCCAAGTTCCTTAGCTCCGAGATGATTCCGCTGTCAGGCTCCCACTAGCTGGCAGGGCAGGTTGATCTCTCGTGGGAGCCAAGTTCCTTAGCTTCGAGATGATTCCGCTGTCAGGCTCTCATTAGCTGGCAGGGCAGGTTGATCTCTCGTAGGAGCCAAGCTTCTTTTAGCTCCGAGATGATTCCGCTGTCAGGCTCCCACTAGCTGGCAGGGCAGGTTGATCTCTCGTGGGAGCCAAGCTTCTTTTAGCTCCGAGATGATTCCGCTGTCAGGCTCCCACTAGCTGGCAGGGCAGGTTGATCTCTCGTGGAGGTTGACCTTTTACCCTGAGGGGGTCTCGCCACCCAGGCACTCATCAGCTGGCATGGCAGGTTTACTTCCTCAAGTGGTTAAGTGTTCTCGCCCTGAGGCTGTCTCGCCACCCAGGCACTCATCAGCTGGCATGACAGGTTGACACCCCCAGGAGGTTAAGTGTTCTCGCCCTGAGGCTGTCTCGCCACCCAGGCACTCATCAGCTGGCATGACAGGTTGACCCCCCAAGAGGATAAGTGTTCTCGCCCTGAGGCTGTCTCGTTACCCAGGCTCCCATTAGCTGGCATGACAGGTTGACCCCTCAGGAGGTTTAGTGTTCTCACCCTTAGGCTGTCTCGTCACCCAGGCTCCCATTAGCTGGCATGACAGGTTGACCCCTCGAGGAGGCCTCGTAATCTTTCAAACAGTGAGAAAAAGCCATGCTCGGCGAATATGTCGGGTTGGATGATTCTTTCCAAGCGTGGGACTCGCTCGAAAAGAGCGGGGATTGTGTACAACCCCGTATTCGCACCTAGATAGTTTTAAGCTTTTTGGACGTCTTCGAACTCTCAATGGCCAATTTTGGCTCTAGCTTGGAAATATACTAGTAGGGGGAGGAAAAATATACCTCTCCCCCGGCCCCTTTTGGAGGGAGGGTGCGGCAAGTTGGCTGGCACCCGCCCCGGCTTGATAGGCGTGAGGTCGGAGCATCCCGCGGCTAGGTCTCGGCCCGAGCGACCTGCTCGCGCGTGCAAGAGCGGTTTGCGGCCAGGCATCGCCCCGAGCGGCCTGCTCGCGCGGGCGAGAGCGGCCTACGGCCAGGCCTTGCCTTGAGCGGCCTGCTCGCGCGGGCGAGAGCGGCCTGCGGCCAGGCCTCGCCTCGAGCGGCCTGCTCACGCGGGCGAGAGCGGTCTGCGGCCGGGCTCTCGCCCCGAGCGGCCTGCTCGCGCGGGCGAGAGCAGCTTGCGGCCAGGCCTCGCCCTGAGCGGCCTGCTCGCGCGAGCGAGAGCGGCGTGCGGCCAGGCCTCGCCCTGAGCGACCTGCTCGTGCGGGCGAGAGCGGGCGAGAGCGGCCCTACGGCGTGCGGCCAGGCCTCGCCACGAGCGGCCTGCTCGCGCGGGCGAGGGCGGCCTGCGGCCAGGCCTCGCCTCGAGCGGCCAGCTCGCGCGGGCGAGAGCGGCCTGCGGCCGGACTCTCGCTCCGGGCGGCCTGCTCGCGCGGGCGAGAGCGGCCTGTGGCCAGGCCGTCCCCCAAGCGGCCTGCTCGCGCGGCGAGAGCGGTCTGCGGCCAGGTGGACGGTGGGGGATGATTTTGCCTCCATTCCTCCTAGGCCTCTTTGGGACGTGCTTTTACTCTTTTACCCCCTAGTGTAGGTGTTTTCTATTGGCTTGAGGCTTATTTGTCTTAGGAGCATTTTGGGCATTTTGACCCCAAGACTTGGAAAAACTATAAATAGACCCCCTTGGGTGCCTTTGGAGAGGATTAGATTTCCTTACCTCCTCCTCCCTTAGCTTCATCTTGGTAGAGTAAAGAGAGCTCTCCAAGGCACCCAGCTCAGTCACTTGGTGAGGGAGGGGAAGTGTTCTAGCAACCTTCCGGGTGTGTGGTGAGACCTCCACGCTAGAGCCGAGGGTCTGTTCATAGCTTCCTAGGTCTTTGGTCTGTGACGTTCTCCCGAGTGTAGTAGGTGTTAGGTCACCCCTCTTTTGGGACCCCGAACTCCACGAGAAGTCATTTTTGGCTTCAACAATACTGATGACGCATCAGTGTGTGTATGTAATGATACAAGACAACTAAAACCTTACCAGAGATAGTTGTTCGATCAACTTGTCAAACAAACCTTTCTCTGATAACAACTATCACAACCCACATTTTCTCAGCATTAAATAATATATATCAAAGTGAGACAAAATATGTGTCGTGATGCCACACTGTGCATGGGACAATTGCAGACGCTCAGACAAGAACCTACTCCTAATACTTTTCATGAAATCCTCAAGTTTGTTATGATAAAAATATAGTTTGAGTTTAAGTTTTGATGGTCGTGTCCCTCGGCTCAGTGGATCAACTAGTCCACGGGTAAAATATACATTACAGAGAGGAAAATAATTTATTTAGTTCATTTTTTATCATGTATGAGCATGAAAATCCATTAGAACAATTCAAGATATGCATACCTCTAGATTTAATATAAGTACTAAAAGAGCTTTTATATTCGTTAAAATTGAGTGACATTTACTTAAAAGGATGTCATGAGTATGCGATAAGAATATTGATCTTTTTATATTTTGAAACTGACTAACATGCAACCTAGCATAAATCCTTCTCAGAGAGAAAGTTGGCAAGACAAACCAATAATAACATAGCAGTTATTAAATAGTCTAACATCTATAATAACTCACTATGGGCGTCAACAACCTAACATGAACCCACAGAACAATATGCATGTCTGAACCAAAGTAAGAACAACAAAACTACCTCACGGAGGTGAGGGAAGAACCACCGCTACTATTATAGAAAGCTTGAGACCACCAACTCTGGTTACTCCAACCGTTATTGCTCCGAGACTGAGGCATTCAAAGGAGAAAAAAACCTCAGAAAGGATGTACAAGTGGCAGCGAAGATTAAAATCGAGTAATTTAACAAGTTAAGAGGGTTACCAACCCAAACAGAATAGTTGTCAAACCACAGTATCTAAATCATAAAATAATAAGGATAGAAGAGCTCAAAGAAATTTAAATATGGGAAGTTGCACCAAGTGCGCTTTAAAGCCACACTTCAATAACATATGCAAGAGTATGCATGTAAACATATGTATATATATAAGAAAAGGCTGATCAGTTTTAAAGCGTGAATCATTAACACAGGTAAAACAAATACGGTACTGAGGCGGTGACCACTTTTCCAACACAAACCATCAGACCAAACATCTCAAAAAGGCACTGTGTCGGTGTCCATCTATCCAACACGACCCAATAGTCCATAAGAAGAAAAGAAAACCCATCAGGTGTAAAGATTCACAAACCAGCACTGAGGTGGTGGTAATTTATCCGCTGTCAACCAAAAGCCACAAATAAACACACAACATATACTAATAAATGAAAAGAAACTCCGAATTTAGCATCGAATTTTTACAACGACGCAAAGGGAAGAAAACCTAAAAGAATTTCCTACGGTATACTCGACAAATAATTGTTCACTCGATGAATTGGAAGGTCACTCGATGAATACACTAAATTCACTCGACGCCAACTCTGAAATCACTCGACGCCAAGGCAACACTCGACGCCAATTCTGAAATCACTCGACGCCAACACTATAGCCACTCGACGCCTTTCTGCTTCACTCGACGCCAACACTGTAGTCACTCGATGCCAAAACTATAGCCACTTGATGCCTTTCTGCTTCACTCGATGTCAGGGCATCACTCGACACCAACACTGGATTCACTCGACGCCAAGGCATCACTCGACGCCAACACTGAAATTACTCGACGCCAATTCATCACTCGACGCCAACATTGTAGCCACTCGACGCCTTTCTGCTTCACTCGACGCCAACACTATAGCCACTCGATGCCTTTCTAATTCACTCGACGCCAACAATGTAGAAACTTGATGCTTTTCTACTTCACTCGACGCCAACACTGAATTCACTTGACGTCAAGGCATCACTCAACGCCAACACTGAATTCACTCGACGAGAAAGTATGATCAGGACTTTAATGGGTAAAGAGGAAAGGACCTGGTTCCCGACTAACCTGGGCAAGGATTAACCTAACGAAATTCTCATAATACAACCCAAGCTTCACAATCATCAAGAAATAACTACAGCATAAAAATATTCCTCAAAATTTAGGAGGAGAAAGAACTGAATGAAAACTACTCAAAGGAGGAAACCACCAATTGCCTAAAACCTCCTTATCTCAACCTTCTGAACACTCCATGGCACAGATCAGCCGAAAAAGAAAGCGCAACAACGAAATCTGGTGAGATTTGGACAAAACGAAAGTTTAGAGCCACACACCCCAACGCCAAAATTCCATGAAAAAAATACCTACCACCAACGTGTAGATCTCGACAAGAGCTTTTCGGATCTATGCTCCGCTGAAGATTTCGCCCACCGAAGCTCCGAAAACGGTTGTCGGAAGGTTCACAATGAAAAACGTGCTGCCTTTGTCACGACCCTCTCGATCAGACCCTTTTGGGGAAGAATGATGAATAAGGTTATATATATATATATATATATATATATATATATATATTTATTTATTTATTTATTTATTTCTATTTATATTTATATACCATATTATAAAGAAATATGGTGGTCTGCATATAGCATGAGTTTGAAATTAGAGGGTAATTAAGTGGTCGTCGGATTTAAGATTTTTGATCATGAACCGTTGGATCAAACCAACCCTCTATCCAGACTTTTTTATAGACCTCTTAAACCTACTCTAGGACATTCCTAAACCTACTATAGGATAGCTATATATATATATACCATATATATACCATATTATAAAGAAATATGGTGGCCTGCATATAGCATGAGTTCGAAATTAGAGGGTAATTAAGTGGCCGTCGGATTTCAGATTTTTAATCATGAACCGTTTGATCAAATCAACCCTCTATCCAGACTTTTTTATAGGCCTCTTAAACCTACTCTAGGACAGTCCTAAACCTACTATAGGATAGCCAAAAAAACTAGCGGACCCACAACCGGCGAGCCCGCAAACAACCCGCAAGCCCATTCCGCGAAAACCTGCAAGCAAGCCCGCCCGCAATTCAGTCAGCCAACATTACTTCAAATACTAAATGCGGAATATTGAATATATACCCGCAAAACTCCTAAGAATGGACGGTGTGGGACTAAAACAGGCGGGTGAACTGTTCACCCGCCTGTTTAGGCACGGAAATCAGATTTTTCGGGGCCCAATATGAGGGTCAAGATGGCTTCAAAATGAAACGTGGTCAACATGAAAGTTGTAGATCTCGGCGATCCGAACAACTTTAATGTTGATCACTTTTTGATTTGGAGCCTCCTTGACCTTCGGTTTGGGACCCGAAAAGTCTGGGCGGCGAGACTGCTACAGTAAAGACACGAAAATCAGGTTTTTCGGGGCCCAATATGAGGGTCAAGATGGCTCCAAAACGAAAAGAGGTCAACGTGAAAGTTGTAGATCTCGGCGATCCGAACAACTTTCATGTTGATCATTTTTTGATTTGGAGCCCCCTTGACCTTCGATTTGGGACCCGAAAAGTCTGGACAGCGAGACTGCTACAATAAATAACGGCATTAAGGTAATATAATAATAATATATAAAAAAAAACAGCCCGGGTGCGGGCAAAGCCCGCCGGGGGGCGGGCGAAGCCCGCCGTCGCCGGCCGGATACTGTGGCGCGTGGCCATCGGGCCGGAGGCCCGTGCCTATCACTCGTATATGTATATGTATATATATATATATATATATATATATATATATATATATATATTAATATAATTAACTAGAAAAACTCAAACGACGAGAGTGACTGAATCACCTCGGTTTCGATGAAATTCGCACCGAAGCTAAATGTCGGTGTTACGAATCCAACGGCGAAGTCGAAATCAGGATCCGACAAATCAAACTCGGGTTAAAATTCCCTGAAGTTAAAATAACAATAATCTTTATAAAATTCACAGAGACTTCAAATTGGCCCGGATCGCCACGAAATTTTACAAGCACGCTTAAAATTAATTACTTTAATTTTCCAAGTCAAAAGCTCTAATTTAAATGAGTCTAAAACAGGCCGACTCGCCCCAACGAACAAAATCTCGCAATAACGACGGTGTACCATTAACTACGCGTCGGCATAACGCTTTTATGTCATTATTACGCCATTTAAGAGATTAAAATAATTATAGAAAATTCAAGGGCATTACACAGGTCGTCGAGCGTCCGGGAAGCTCATCGTCAGGCCCGCGAGAACTATCTCGATGCAGCCCATCCCCTCGTCGATCTGGATCCCCTCAGCAAGGTAGCTCGCCTGCTGTTGAATTGATCCGGTTTGCTGATATCGATATCTAATTGATTTGGCGACTCCTTCTTGTCTTGATAGGTCTCCCTGCAACCCCTGGAGCAGCTTTCATCGACGCCCTCAGGCTCTCTGCTCATGAATATCGTCATGCTGCCGCTCGTTCCTACATCGAGTTGGAGGCCAAGTTCGACCAACTCGTCATCTGCGAGCCTCATCGCCAGATCTCGGCACTAGAGGTGAGGATGGTGAAGATGGAAAAGTTGCAGGACCGTCTGTCGGCTTACGAGGCACGCTTCCACATGATCAACAAGCTGGATCGATGACTACTGATGACTGATCATCGCCTACACCCACATCATGAGGAGTTGGCTGGCATGCATGCGAGTATGGGAACGGGTGGGTGACTTACGATGATGGAGGACCAGCTGTGGCGGGGTGACAATGCGATGGCAGTGGACAGCGAGCACTTTCGGCAAGCGCACGAGATGGGTTGGGTCGGGCGACATCCACCTCTTCACGAGCAGCAGCCTCCTAGGACTTAGAATTTTTTCTCTTTTCTATTTTTCCTCGCCACTAGCGACATTGTACTGAACTGTAAAATTCTTTAATTTAAAGTGGTGAGTTTGTATCTCGTAGTTGTCTTGCCGATTTATTTATGTTGATGTTTTCGCTTTATGTTTATACTCGTCTTCTTTCTGCGATGTCTTGAGTTATCTGTGCAGGTTTTGGCAATCTGGCGATCTTCTGAATGACGTTGTGTGAGATAGGATTCGTAACTATGGTTGATCTCTCGGTTAGCATGCAACTTAGGCTGAAACTCACACGAGGTTGATATACCCTCTGACCTCTACCTATAAATAGAAGGGGTAGGTGAGCCTTTAGTACACTGTTGTGATTTCCGAATCTTACTCGCGAGTACTTTGTTCTTACTCGTGTCTTCCTTCTCGCTCAAGCTTTCCTCACTATTCCTTGCTCTTTCTCTCCCTTTCTTGCTCAAAATGGTTAGTGATGACGCCAACACTCGCCAACAAGCCCATGCGATCAACTTCACCGAAGCCATCTTCAAGAAGTTTGTCGTGACCGAGCGAGATCTAGAAGACTTCTGTAAAAGGCACCTACCCGAGAAATACTCGGCCAGGCTCCCTGCCCGGTCCGAGCGGCTAAACACCTTCCTCGATGGTGAGATAGTCCCGCCCCTCCACCACTTCAAAGTTGGCTTGCGACTTCCGTTGTGGTCGGAGTACTGCCAGATCTTGTGGTACTTCAGAATCGTCCCTGCCCAGATCAACCCGAATAGAGTGGCGATGATCATGAGATTTCTCTTCTTCCTGTGGGAAGAAAAAATCGCCTTTGATCTATCCGTCTTCAGGAAGGTCTTCATCTTCGCCGCGACCATCGAGGGTGTTATCTTCTTCAACAGTAACGTATGTACCCTGGTCGGCATGGAGAACAAGGTCCACTAGTGGGGTGAATACCTAGTTGTCTTCGTCGGCGACTTCGAAGAGGTGTCACGCAGACCGCACCAACCAGCAGAAGTCGCCTTCCTGCCACCCATCCTCAAGGGTCTGCACGAGAAGCTCTTCAAAGCCTTCCGCAGCCGGCGATTCGACGTCATCCACTATCGTCTGAATGTAAACATGTTTAATGAGGTCTTCCCTGGCGAAGGCATAGTCTTGGCGAGATCTCTCCATACTCGTTGAATTGATTATGATCGTTGCTGAGATTTTGTTAATTGTTCTACCACTTTTGCAGCTACTCGCACACTTCCACGAGAACTTCTTCCTCTGGCCAAGGAAGTCGCTTCATCGGGCCATGGATCAGTGAACCCGCCTTCTGAGGTTGAGGAGATCCTGCCTCCCGCAGGCTCCAAGGGCCAGTCACGAGTCAGCGACAAGGAGGGCTCCTCGCAGAAGAAGCTCAGTAAGGGGAAGGAGAAAGCCAAGTCCCCTGATCATGCGAGGAAGCACACAAGGATCTCCCACGAGCTCTTCTATGGGAGGGAGTCGCCAGTCGATGTAGGGGCATCGTACTACCACCCAAACTACAATCTCGGGCACGACGACAAGGATTCTTTCGGATGCTCGTTGGTGTCATGGGCTGATGGAGAGCACAAAGTGAAATTGAGCACCAACCAACCCGCCTGGTTGGAAGACTGGGAGGATAAGGGAGAGGCCTATGACGTCATCTTTGCACTATACATGCGAGCTGATGTCGAGTCATTGTAGGATCTCACCCCTAAGGTACTCGCCCACTAAACAGCTCGCGCGTGCCTGCGGGCCACCAAGATGGGCCATCACACCGCGAGAAGGCTCCTTGAATCACAGGAGGTGCTCAAGATCATCTCGCAAAAGGCATTCAACTTGGTGATGAAATCAGTCTGTTGGAAGGACTATGAGGTAGCTTGCACTTCTCTGCGCGACTTAGTCGCCATTTCCCTTGGTGGTTTTTCTGAATGCTTGTTGTTGATACTTGTAGGCTGCCGAGATCGAGACTGCAAAGAGGATCTCTAAGCTCGAGCAAGAGCTCGCCGACACGAAGGCCTAGCTGGAGATCGCGTAGACCTGGGTCGCCGAGTTGGAGACTCACCCAATGGATGATAAAGCTCGCACTGGGCTCACAAATACTCACCCAGCTAAGCAACATCTTGAGTCGAGTCCTCACGGGATGGGAAAGAGAATCCGCTTCCACGGGGATGAGATGTTTGCTATCCGCCGCGTGATAGACCGAGCAATGTGGGAATCTGTTCTCGCAAAGTTGAGGATCGACAGTTTCCTCAGCCTAGAAGTCGACCACTTAACAATTATTGACCTCATCCCAGGATTGCTCGCTAAGGAGTCCAACACGTCAGATCGTGTCCTCTCCTTTGCTTCTGGATCCAACGCTAGCGGCAGCAGCAACGGAGAGAGCAGCGACGACAGCGACGATGATGAGGATGATGGGGACAATGTTGAGGATGAGAAAGATGTCGTCATTGGAGATGAGGAGTACAAGTCTGATACTGGCGACGACGAATCTTAGTCGATCAGCGACCTCCTGTGTCCAAACATGTAAAGATAGAAACTTGCAACATATAAACTTGTTGTAATACTCGCTGTATAGTGCAATGTTCTTTCTGTATTCTCTCCTGTTCTTGCATTTGTATACTCGCTTGTTGATGATGCTCGCTAGGCTCATGGGCGTAGGGAGGTTGAGTGCTCGTTGTGCGTGATCTTTGCTCGCATATTAGCTCTTATGAAATCGCTCAATGTTACTCGCACCTGTATGATCGCACCCGCATGCTCGCGTGTTGTTGCTCACACTTGCATGGTTGCAATCGCATGCTCGTACATCGCTGCTTGAACTTGCATGGTCACAGTCGCATGCTCGTACATCGCTGCTCGCACTTGCATGGTCGCATACCTCATAATAGCCTAGCTCAATTGAGTAGGAGAATATAGTCGACACCTAGCAGGAGGAAGCTCAACTAGAGATGGAGAATAGATCGATACTTAGCATAAGTTAAGCTCAACTGTTGGTGGAAAATATAGTCGACACCCAATCAGGAGGAAGCTCAACTGAAGGTGGAGAGATGACAGCTCACAGGAGCTACGCTCAACTGGAGGTGGAGAGTCGACAGCTCACAGGAGCCGAGCTCAACTAGAGGTAGAGAGTCGACAGCTCACAGGAGCCGAGCTCAATTGGAGGTGGAGATTCGACAACTCACGGGAGCCGAGCTCAATTGGAGGTGGAGAGTCGACTTGGGGGCAAGTAGTCAGCCTGTAGGAGGGAAGCTCGTATAGGGGCCCAGACTACGACAACAACACAAACGAGTAATTTATCTCACCCGAGGGGTATAGTAGCTGATATGCAGGAGAGGAGCTCGTGCAGGGACCCGAACTACGATAACTCCATGACTCGAGGACTTCTATCGGTGTCGAGGACACTCACCCTGCTGCTTAAGAGATTGCTTGAGAAATAGATGTACCAACTATTTTGATGATGAATGAAATTTCTACATAGACAACGATCTTATTTTGTCGAGTTGGGAGGTTGACGTCTAGACTTGTTCCTGATAGTTCCTCTAGTTGGAGGAGAGATGCAATTTGGGGTAGCTACGCCGGCATACAAGAGGGGAGTTGATCTCAACCATCAATGTTGGGGCTCGGTCTTACAAGGACACTTAAAATCCTGACGCATCATTCCATTATCCGTCCAGGTCTTTTTTGGAGAATTAGGTCGGAGGCTCATTTCCCAACCCAATCATGGAGATCGCTTTCAGCTCTATCACCTGGCTACGAAGGCTAGGGTACAACTGAAGAGAAATGGATCTCGGGGGGTCCTATAGGAAAAACACTCGAGTCCACCATCCTTTCACGAACTCGTACCTTCCAAATCTTAGTTGCCCAGCTGCTTCCAAAATCATGATAGGTTATCCCACCTTGGTCATAATAGAGACGCATCCTGCTTTACAGGGCAAACAGTCGCTAAGAGCGGGCCTTTTTGTCTTCTCAAAGAATGATCACTTTGTGAGGTCAATTCTTCATCGAGTTTAGGAGGTTAGTGTTCAGACCTATTCCTGATAATTTCTCCATTCGGATGCTGGTTTAGGGATAGCTAGGCCGAACTACAAGGGGGGAGCTGATTTTGACCATCAATACAGGGGCTCGGTCTTACAAGGATGCTTAAAATCTCGACACATTGTCCCATCGTCCGCCCTGGCCTTTTTAGGACAATCAGGTCGGATGCTGGTTTCCCAAATCGATCGAGGAGATGGATTTCACTGCTTCTATCTAACTTGAGATGATCAACACAAAGAAGACAACTCGCATCCACCCATGCCTCTAGGGGCGAGGAAATGTAAAAATAGCATAAAAATAATATTACAGATAAGTAGTCATGTTACCGCTAGGGGTAGAACTTTTTCAAGTCATCCCCGCTCCAGATACTTCCTAGTAGCTCTCCTTGATTTTGTAGGCGATAGCCTCTAGTGACTAGAGCTTTTTAGACGATGAAAGGTCCTTCCCGGTTAGGATTTATCTTGCCAACGACAATTGCCCTTTCTGTTGTGTCTACCTTCTTCATGAACAGGTCTCCTGACAGGAAGTGTTTGAGGCGAACATTTTTATCGAAGTACTTTGTCATTCACCTCTTGATCTTCTCTTGGCGGATGGAGGCTAATTCACGAAGCTCCTTAATGTTGTCTAGTGAGAGCTTCTGAGCATCTTCATTCTCCAAGCGCCATTCTTCACTGCCTTCTCCTGCTGCTATGACCCTCAGGCTCCGAACCTCGAATTCTACTGGGATGAGTGCCTCAGACTGCGTGGAAAAACTTGAAAGGTGTTTCCCCCGTGGCCAAGTTAGGAGTGGTTCTCAAAGCCCATAGGATCTATAGGCGTTGCTCTTCCTAGTTGCCCTTCAAATTGGTGACCTTCTTCTTCAATAGGTTGATGATAAGCTTGTTGGCGGCTTCCACTTGTCCATTGCTCTGAGGATGATGTACGGAGGTGAATTGAAGATTCGTCCCTAGCTACTTATAAAAGTCTTCCAGCTCCAGGCTGGTAAACTGCGGGCCATTGTCAGTGATGATGGCGAGAGGAATCTCGAACCTGCAGGTGATCTCTCCCCAGATGAAGTTCTTTACGATCTGAGATGTGGTCTTGGCAAGAGCTTTAGCCTCGATCTACTTAGAGAAATAGTCGATCATGATGAGAAAAAACTTCATCTAACCACTATCTTGGGGGAAAGAGCCAATCAAATCCATTCCCAATATGGCAAAGGGCTAGGGAGCGGTGATTGAGCGAAGTTGTTGAGCTGGATGCAACTGAAAAGGTGTGAAAAGTTGACACTTTGGACACTTCTTTGAGAAAGCTTCTGCATCCTTCTGAATGGTCGGCCAGAAGTAACAGTGCCTTAGAATCCTTTGCTCCAGAGTACGAGTCCCCGAGTGGCTGTCACACTCTCCTGAATGAGTTTCCTCAAACACTCGAGGGATTTCAGCTTCTGACAGGCATCCGACTAATAGCTCGAAATGGTTTTGTGATATAGTTTCCCTTCATGCAGTAGGTAGTAAGCAGCTTTGTACGGGAACTTCCTCTGATCTCCCTCACTAGCAGGAAGTTGACCTGACATTAAGAACGTAACAAACGTGTCTTTATAAGAAGCCCTCTACTCTATCTCCATCATCTCCCCTTCCACGATGGACGGTCAAAACAATTCTTTCACTATTCCTCCAGACCTGGGCCCGTACTTGGCGAGATAGTCTGCCTATGAGTTCTCCTCTCGTGGCACATGCTCGATGAAGAAGGATGGAATCCTCCCATCAAGTCCTTAACCTTAGCCAAGTATCTCTGAAGTATGGAGTCGCGCACCTCGAACTCTCCCCTAATTTTTGACGCGACCGCCATTGAGTCAGTGAAGGATCTGAGATCCTGAATTCCCAACTCCTTGGCGAGACACAAGCCTGCTACCATGGCTTTGTACTCTGCCTGATTGTCCGTGATTGGGAAGAGGATCTCGACTACATGCTCGATCCTAGTTTCCTAGGGGCTCACCAGCACGACTCTGGCTCCCAAGGAATTCTTGTTTGAAGCCCCGTCCACGAACATCTTCAAAGATATTGGGCCGCAATTACTTTCTTCTCCTCCTACCTTGGCCGAGAAGTAGGCCAGAAAGTCTGCTACTGCCCGGGCCTTGATCGCTACCCTTGACGAATAAGAAATGTCGAACTCGCAGAGCTCTACCACCCACTTTACCAACCTTCCTGAATGCTCCACTAACGCAGGCTAGTCCCACTGACGTGACTTAGATGATCAGAAAACTCACAACTCGCTCTCTCACGCAACTAAGACGTGACCACACCGAATTGTGATGTTTTCAATTGCATGCTAACTCGAAGGATCTCCAATATTCTCGAGATTAAATAAAGGCTATAGGTCAATATTTGCTCAAGCGAAATGGACCTACACGATCCAAATGATTTTGTTGTACCAAAAGAGATCCACCAAAAATAAATCGATGCACAAGGTGGTTGATCTCTCCCAACAAATGAAAAGCAACGAAAAAAATCAATCCTTAGAATGCCAAATAAATCAAGAGTTTCAACGACGCATAATCCGGAGAAAAAAACCACGAGGCAATCTCGATTTCAAAAGTGATGCCACCGTTTTTCACCACAAGAAATATGTTGAGGAATGAATCACACACGAGATGAGGAAAGAAACTCGTTACCCACACTCGAGGAGGTTGTCACGAGACGAATCGCTCTACTACGGTTCCACCGGAGTTCCACCGAATGGAGACTAATACACGCCAATCTCCACGGAGCCACACTGAAGAGTCCCATCGGGCAGCGGATCTGGATAGCGGGGCGTGGATAAGGATGTCGGGCAGCAGCTCGAGCAGGAATAGGGTAGCAGTAGCTCGGATAGGGGATTCCGGCAGCAGCTCAGGTAAGGGATTTCGTGGAGACAGCAGCTCAGGTAGATGGGGCGGGCTGCCGGATTCGCCCCGACGGAGGGAGGGGCGATTCACACGTCGGCGAGGAGGAGTGGCGGCAGCATCGCATGACACACTCGCAGGATTTTTCGGGCCGAACCCTAGGAAGAAGCTCACGACTCTCTTTTTTTGTTCTGAAAAATATTTTGCTCTCCTATTCATCATTCAGCATTTAAATATCAAATGTTTTACAATCATTAAGCTAACTAAACTTAACCCTTAAGCTTTAATTAAACATTAAACAGTAAAATCTTAAACTAAAGAAAACGCAAAGGCTTAAGAAAACTAAATGTTGACTCTAGGAACCATGCAGCGTGAACCCAAGAGTTATGCAGTTGCACGTGGCTGTTCACGGAGGTCTTAGCGGCGAACATCTTTGTTCTCTTGATTGTTGTGGCGATGCGGCCGCGAGTGGAGGTTGTAGCGGCGGATATCTTCATTCATTAGTGGGTCGGCGCCATCAATCATCCCCCGGTCAAAAGCACTCATCACTGGTGAGTGATCACGTCGATAGTGTTGGAGGAGTGTCGCATCCTAGCTTTCCAAATCAGCCTCGGGAAGCCAAGAATCATCCGAAGTGGGGGCGGTCATGCTAACGAATAAGATAGCGGTGGAGGCCACCGCTAGCGAAGGTAACAACTTCATCGTCCAGAATCCTATCAGACACAAAGGAGGTTTTGAGAAACCTTGGAAAAACGTTAGCAAAATCAACATCCAGCATACCTTCGGTAGAAGCCGCAGTAGAGAGTGATCCGGGAATAATCTCACCCCTCAACCCATGAGTAGAAGTTGAAGAAGACGTGAATGAAGGGGAAGATATTTCAAGTGGCGGAGAAACATATGGCGTTAAATCTGAAACGTTTAAAATAGGGGATATACCCCAATCAGTGGATAAATCCAGAATATAAGCGTTCTCCTAATTTCTTTGCAATTCAAAAAGTACCGGCTCTCCGGTTAGCTAATTTTTTTATGGAGCCCCAAGGCAACCGTTCAAGGATGAGACGAACCAAAACCAAGTCATCAATATTGAAGTGAATTGCTCTCCGATGCAAATTTGTGTGCGCTTGATAAGACGCGTATTGAGTGGACAACGTCTCGTGAATGTTTTTGTGCAAGTCGTGAACATGTTTGAGCGAACTCCTGTGCAAATTGACTTGACTTATATGATGGTGGTAAGGGAATCAAGTCAAGTGGCACAGGAGCTTTATAACCATGCATGATCTCGTTGGGGGACAAACCGGTAGATCTATATTTGGAGTTGTTATAAGCTAGTTGGGCGTGGGGGAGAAGTAAATCCACAGTTCCATTGTGGTCACCCACAAGACACCTCAAAAAGTTTCCCAAACTTCTATTTACCACTTCTGTTTGCCCATCCGTCTGCGGATGATAGGCCGAAGAAAACAAAAGTTGGGTGCCCATTAACTTCCATAAAGTTTTCCAAAAATAACTAGTAAATTTAAAGTCCCTATCAGTAACTATAGTTTTAGGAACGTCATGATGTCTGACAACTTCTTTAAAATACAACTTAGCGATATGAGACACATCACTAGTTTTATCGCCCGGAATAAAATAGGTCATTTTTGAAAAACGATCTACCACCACTAGGATTGAATCATGACGTCGAAAAGTGATTGGTAGACCCAAGATAAAATCCATACTCACGTCCTCCCACGGAATGGACGGAATCGGGCGAGGTGTGTATAGACCCGTATTAGTCTTATTCCCCTTGGCCAATTGGCAAACACGACATCTACTAATGATTTTACTAACCAATGACTTGAGACCGGGCCAAAAAAACTTTTCCTCGACCAGTGAGATAGTTTTATCACGACCGAAGTGACCACCAAGTCCACCACTATGCAACTCTCACACAATAAGGTGGCGCAAAGAAGATCGTGGGATGCATAACTTCGCATGCTTAAATAGATAACCGTCCCTAATATAATATGCAAAAATAGTGGTTGGTGAATCGCTTTGAGCGAATAAATAAATATCTTTAAAATTAGGACATTGAACATACTCATCCTTGATCCTCTCAACCCAGATAACCTTCACGTGTAATGTAGACAATAGTAAGGATACATGGCTATGGGCGTCAGCTACACGGTTTAGGGTCCCCTTAAGATGTTTAATGAGAAAGGTATATTCTTGTAGATAGGAAATCCATTTAGCATGACGTGGACTAATTTTACTTTGTGAGTTAACAAATCTCAACGCATCATGGTCCGAAAGGAGAATAAACTCCTTGGGAAGGAGATAGTGTCGCCAATGTTGGAGGCATTGAATTACTGCGCAGAATTTCCTATCATAATTTGAATAGTTTAACTTAGGGCCAGCAAATTTCTCACTAAAGTACCCAACCGGATAGCCCTCTTGACTCAACACACCACCAATGCCTACACCAGAAGCATCACAGTACAACTCAAAAAACTTGCCAAAATCAGGCAATCGTAAAACATGTGCTTCTGACATTCGGATCTTGATAGTTTGAAATGCCTTAGTGGCCAATGCAGTCCATTTAAAATCTCCCTTCTTTTAAGCACTCCATGATTGGTGACATAATACTACTAAAGTCACGAATGAAGCGACGGTAAAAAGTGGCAAGATCATAAAAACTTCTCACTTCACGTAGGGTGGTGGGCTCGGGCCAATCTTTAATGGCTTGAACCTTCTTTGGATCTACAAGAATACCCTCCGAACTCACTATATACCCAAGAAACTCTATGGAACTTACCGAAAACGTATATTTTTTTATGTTAACGAATAACTTTTCCGCCCTTAATGTCGTAAGGAGTAATCTTAAGTGAGATTTATGATCATGCGGAGAAGTGCTAAAAACCAAGATGTCATCAAAATATACCAAAATAAATTTGCAAATGAAGGGTTGTAGCACATGAGTCATAGTCCTTAGGAAAGTGCTTGGAGCATTAGATAGTCCAAACGACATAACTAGCCATTCATACAACCCATCTTTGGATTTAAAAGCCGTCTTCCATTCATCCCCCTCTCTAATTTGGATTTGGTGATAGTCACTCCTAAGATCCAGCTTGGAGAAAATTGTGGCCCCCGCTAATATGTCAAGTAAGTCATCCAAACGAGGGATGTGAAACCTATATTTAATGGTGATCTTGTTTATAGCTCTACTATCTACACACATCCTCCACATTTTGTCCTTCTTTGGGGTTAACAGGGCGGGAACGACACACGGGCTCTTGATATGCCGAATGAGTCCCTTAGATAATAAATCTGAAATTTGTGTTTGTAATTCCTGATATGCGGATGGGTTTAACCTATAGTGAGGAAGATTGGGCAAAGAGGAACCCAAGATGAAATCTATCGCATGTTGGATATCGCGCATGGGAGGTAATATGGAAGGTAACTCATCCGGATAAACATCTTTGAATTCTTCTTAAAGTTTCCTCAACGCTACGGATAACTCGTCAAAAGTAGAGACTTCATCCTTAGTTTGCAAACAAACCAACGCATATAATATCTCACTCACAAAGGAATATTTAGCAAACTCTTTCTTGTCGATTAAACTCAAAGTCTTCTTCTCTACCGGGATAACCATATCTTTGGAAGGAACAGTGGGGTCCTTAGGTGGGGTGGGCTTAAGAGTGATCTTTTTACTGTTAAATTTAAATTCATAGATGTTGGCACGTCCATAGTGCGTAACATCGTGGTCAAAAATCCATGGACGACCAAACAATACGTGGCAAGCATCTATTGGGATAACATCACACCAAACTTGTTCTGAATAAGCTTTAATGGTAAGAGGAACTAGGCAACGCTTAGTGATCAGAAGAGAGGTTTTGTTAACCCACGCGACGTGATAGGTATGTGGGTGCGGTTCAGCAGAAAACGACATGTGTGTAACCACCTTCTCCGAAATGACATTCATACAACTACCGATGTTTATAATCAACTTGCACAGTTTCTCACCGCTCTTAAAAACAAACGTAAAAATGTTGGTGCGGTGCCAATCATTTGTAACACGTGGGGTTGATAAGATACAACGCATCACCATCAGGTTATTATCCTCTCTCATATCACTAGGGAATCTGTCGGGTTCAGACTCAGCCGTAGCCTCGTAGATAAATTCTGGTATTTCACTAGTAGGCTCGACGATGGCCAAGGTCTTTGTCTTGGTTGGGCATTCAACAGCGTAGTGGTCGGTTACCCCTCAAGCATAACAAGTGGCATTAGCCTTACTAATCTTGCCTACGAGAATGTGTTCCCCTACGGGGTTCTTAGCGTCCCTAGCCGTAATAATGATGTTAGTGGAGTCCTTAGTTTTAAATTTCCCCTTGTACTTATAGGTAGAGGCAGAAGAGCTAAACGTAGCTTTGCCCTTATAGGAGTTGCGCTTAGGTTTGAACTTAGTGGCTAAGTACTTTTCAATATCTAGGGCGGCATTGAAGGTTGTGCTCAAATCGGTATGACCGTGGCATAAGAGCTTCTTTTGGATGTCGTAGTTAAGGCCCTTACGGAACCTAGATTGTGTAACTTCCGACATCTCTTGGACCTCACATCGGACCATCTTATCCTTAAGATCTCCCATATAGTTGGCTATGGACCTATCGCCTTGTCGAAGGGTGGCTAACTCATCGAACATTTGGGTGCGATGATAGGCGGGAACGTATTGATCCTTGAGAATATTTTTCATAACATGCCAATCGACAGGGGGAACACCATTCTCAGCTCTGAAACGTCGCTCCTCATTTAACCAAAATACCTTGGCTCGTCCCGTTAACTTCATCCTAGCCACCTGAACTTTCTGTGGGTCCACTAGGTGATGTCATTCAAAATAGCACTCCATATCCATAACCCAATTTAGAAAAATTTGCGGTTCTTCCAAGCCGTCGTAGGTGGGGGCATTTATTTTAATGGTGCGGGTAAGGTCGACGTCTCGTTCAGGGTGACGATGTTGTGGACTAGCACGTTGAGACAAATCACCGTGGTCATCATCCTCATGGTGGAGGTGACGGTTGGGTTGCCTATGACCTCTAGGTGGTGAGGGGGTTCGGTTGGCCAAAATTTGGGACATCATTCCTCGAAGTTCCCCCAATTGTTGATTCATCTCAAAGCGAAGTTCATCAACCGGAGTGGGGTTTTCATTTGGGTGTTGTTCTTCGGCCATACTCGACGAGGATGTGTGATACTCGTGTCTAGAGCTGGTGTGATACTCGTGACTGGATCTAGTGGGCATACGATGGGTGAGTTAATAAATGTTTTTTGTAGGACATTTTTTTTCTTTTTGGGTGCACAAGTGAGACCTAGCGAGAAATTTTGCGGACCGGGGCCAAGTTAAGAAATTGGACAACCTGGCTTTGATACCAAATTGACGCAAGCTAGTCCCATCGACACGACTTAGATGATCGGAAAACTCACAACTCGCTCTCTCACGCAACTAAGACGTGACCACACCGAATTGCGATGTTTTCAATCGCACGCTCACTCAAAGGATCGCCAATCCTTTAGAGATTAAATAAGGGCTATAGGCCAATATTTGCTCAAGCGAAATGGACCTACACGATCCGAACGATTGTGTTGTACCAAAAGAGATCCACAAAAAATAAATCGATGCACAAGGTGGTTGATCTCTCCCAACAAAAGAAAAGCAACGAAAAAAATCAATCCTTTGAATGCCAAATAAATCAAGAGTTTCAATAACGCATAATTTGGAGAAAAGGACCACGACGCAATCTCGATTTCAAAAGTGACGCCACCGTTTTTCACCACAAGAAATATGTTGAGGAATGAATCACACACGAGATGAGGAAAGAAACTCATTACCCACACTCGAGGAGGTTGTCACGAGACAAATCGCTCTATTACGGTTCCACCGGAGTTCCACCGAATGGAGACTAATACACGCCAATCTCCACAGATCCATGTTGAAGAGTCCCGTCGGGCAGCGGATCTGGACAGCAGGGCGTGGGTAAGGATGCTGGGCAGCAGTTCGAGCAGGAATAGGGCGGCAACAGCTCAGATATGGGATGTCGGCAGCAGGTCGGGTAAGGGATTTCGTGGAGACATCAGCTCCGATAGATGGGGCGGGCCGCCGGAGTCGCACCTACAGAGGGAGGGGAGAGTCACACGCCGACGAGGAGGAGTGGCGGCAGCGTCGCACGACACACTCGCAGGATTTTTCGTGCCGAACCCTAGGAAGAAGCTCACGACTCTTTTTTTTGTTCTGAAAAATAATCTGCTCTCCTATTCATCATTCAGCATTTAAATATCAAATGTTTTACAATCATTAAGCTAACTAAACTTAACCCTTAAGCTTTAATTAAACATTAAACAGTAAAAGCTTAAACTAAAGAAAACGCAAAGGCTTAAGCAAAACTAAATGTTGAATCTAGGAGCCATGCGGCGTGAACCCAAGAGTTATGCGGTTGCACGCGGTCGTGCACGGAGGTAGTAGCAGCGAACATCTTTGTTCTCTTGATTGTTGTGGCTATGCAGCCGCGAGCGGAGGTTGTAGCGGCAGATATCTTCATTCATTGGTGGGTTGGCGCTATCATCCACTCCATACAAGATACTTCACAATAGATGATCAGAGACAACCTTGATGGAGTGAGCCTGAAAATACGGGTGGAGCCTTCGAGCTGAAACTACCAAGGCGAAAACTAGCTTCTCTAGGACAGGATACTTTGCCTCTGCTTGCCTTAACACTCTACTTACATAGTATATGGTGAGGTACTTCCTCCCTTCCTCTCTGACTAGCATAGAGTTGACTGCCTCCACTCCCACTCCTAGATAGAGGAGGAGATCTCCGCTTCCCTGTGGGCCTTGGAGTAGAGGAGCTTGAGTTAGCTGCTGCTTGAGCTTTCCAAAAGCCTCATCACACTCTGCGGTCCACTCAAACTTCTGGTTGCCTCGAAGAGTTTTGAAAAAAAGAGAACACTTCTCTCCTGCCTTGGACAGGAAGCGGCTAAGGCCTTCCAGCCTTCCGGTCAGCCTTTGGACTTCTTTTGGATTCTTCGGGGATGCCATATCCAAAATGGCCTTAACTTTGTCAAGATTAGGACCACCCCCTTGGAGTGAGAAGGTGACCTAATAAATTCCCTCTTTTAGCTCCAAAAACACACTTTGCCAGGTTGAGTCGCATCTTGTACTTTCACAGAGTTGTGAAGGTCTCCACCAGATTCTTAGTGTACTCCGTGATGCTCGTACTCTTGACCAGGAGGTCATCCACATACACTTCTAGATTCTGCCCCTTTTACTCTTTGAAGACTTGATCTATCATTCTTTTGTGGGACGCACCCGCGTTCTTAAGTCAAAAGAACATCATTTTGTAGTTGTAGCAGCCATCACTAGTGATGAAAGAGACGTCATGTCAGTCGGGGGGATATATCCGTATCTGGTGATACCCTGAAAAAACATCAAGAAAACTCATAACAGAAAACACGAAGGCTAATTCAACCACCATGTCGATTTGAGGCAAGGGGTAGCAATCCTTCGGGCAAGCTTTTTTTAACATCAAAAAGTCTATACAAAGTATACAGCCCCCTCTGGCTTTCTTAACCATTACAACATTGGAGATCCAACCAGAATACTGGATCTCCGAAAAAAACCTGCCTCCAGCAGCTTTTTCACCTCTTCCCGGATTGGCTCGGCTAACACTGCAACACTTTTCCTCTACTTCTGACGGACGGGGGCAACTTTGGGATCTAGGTTGAGGCGATGGCAGACAACATTTGCATCGATCCCTAACATCTCCACGTCACTCGAAGCAAAGATGTCCACATTATCTTGCAGGCATGCGGCCATCTCCATCTTCCCCTCCAGCGTCAGCGATCCTCCAATCTTCAACAGCCCTGGCTCTCCTCTCTGGAAGATCATTTCCAGCTCTTCCAGCTCCTCGATAGCTCTCAACTCTTACTCCTCCAAAACCTTCTCAAGCCTCTCTGCATCGTCCATCTAACTGATGGTGCTGACGGTGTTCAGATAGCATTCCCTAATAGCCTTCAGATTGCCTCTGATTTTCACTTGGACATCTTCCCGGTAGTACTTTAGGCACTGATGATACGATAATGGAACCGCCTTGAAGTAGTTGATGAGGGATTGCCCAAAGATGGCGTTGTAATAGCTTGGGGCGTCGACGATGACGAACCAATATCAGATCAAAGTACCACTAAGGGTGATAAGAAGATCCACTCCTCCCTCTACCTCTTTCTTCTCTCTAGAGAAGTCAAAGAGGGGTCCGTCCGTAGCTTGGATCCTGGACGCTTCTACCTAGAGCCCGACGAAGGTTCTCTTGAAAATGATATTCAACGAATTCCTGTTATCTGTCAGGATTCGATCGACGGTGAAGTCCTCAATGTCAGCTTGGATGATAAGGGCGTTGTGAAAGGGGTTCTCATTCCCCAGTATATCCATCTCGGAGAAGGTGATCTAGTCCAACGGCGGTGGTGCTTGAGAAGTCGAAGCGACGCTCTTACGGTAAATTTTAAGGAGACTCCCCTTGCGGGAAGCTCCAAGCCATGCTCCTCCATTGATCACTTCTACCTGCCTACCTCCTGGGACGTGGACCACTTCCCCGCGACACCCCAAATCGACCCGATCCTCGTTCCTCTTCCTTCCTGGAGCTTGGAACGCTACCGGTCCTGCCGAAGCCTCCTGTATAGGCGGCTCCCTCTCTGCCGCTCTGGCTTCCAACCTCCTCCTTGCTTGTCAAAAATCTGGGCAGACCATAGTCTCATGCCCCTCTACTCGATGCAGATCACAGTAAAGGGGAATCTCCTCCGTCTGGTTCCTTGCCAGCTGAACCTTCTTGCGTTGCTTATTAACTTGACGGGCAATGACCTTTGTCTCTGCCCGTGCTCTTCCTTGCCTTCCTTCTTGCTGGTGGTCATTCATCCTCTCCTGATTGTGGAACTAAGGCATAACATGTGGTCTCCACGGGGGTCGGTTTACAGGATACTGGAATTTCCTCGCTTCCTCTCTCCTCTCTAAAGCTGCTACATGCCTCCTCTTTCCTGCCTGTGCGGCCTCTTCTACCTCCTCTGCTCTTTTGCCCTCCTGGGCTCTTCCCTCCTCCTCGGATCTTCCCTTCTCCTCTTTCCCTAGCTCTCCGACACTACTCCGGCCATTGCCTCTGAAGGTCCTCCTCTGCATCTGCTTCCCTGGTCTTCCTCATCCAGCCTTGCCAAGAAGATTGGATTCTTCTCCTCTCCCTGCATGAACGTATTCGCTCGCCTGATCATCTCTTCAAAATACCTTAGGGGCTTGTACCTGATCTCAAGACTGAAGAGGCCCTACTTCAGAGCCCAAACACCTAGAGAGGGGGGTGAATAGGTTCTTTCTTTTTTTACTTAAGACAGAATAAGAATTCAGTTCTTTAAAGAGAATCTAACTATTCTACAACTATCACAGCACAGAATTCACAATTACACATACATCACAGATTGCACACAAGTTTATAGTGATTCCCCAAGGTCTGGGTACATCCACTTTCCCCCTTCACCTATCCAGCAGTGTGCTAGATTCGGCCTAACTTCTTCCTTCTTCTCAGATCCATAGATCTTACAGCTCAGAACCCTGAAAGGTTCCTACAACTCAGAATGTATCCACACTCCTACAACTCAGGCTAACAGCCCTACCTCAGCCTTGTCACAAGGCCTACAACTCAGAGAATGATTTCTCCTACACTCAGACTCAAAAGTCCTACTACTCAGAGATCTATATCTCCTACACTCAGCCTTTATATAATAGGCTTACAACTCAGATCTTGAAAGATCCTACAGAAAAAATCTTATAGATTGACTCTTACCCTTGTTGAGAGAGAAGGGATAAAAGGATTCTTGATCAGCCCTTGATAAGACTGATTGCTGAGATCAACCTGTTCTTAGCTTTCTTCAAAGCTTCTTGAATCTGAACTCAGTAGGGTTGATCTTCTTTGAAGTTGACTGAATGGCAGCTTCCTTCTTAGATTTCAGAAATAGATCTGAATTCTTCTTAGCAGATTAGTTCAAGATCTGCTTCTTAAGAGACTTGTAAATGTCTCCTACTTTACTTCAACAGCTGGAGATCTCTCTCACTCTCCAGAACTTCTGAAGATTCTTCAAAATTCTTGCTTGAATTCTCCTTAGACAAATTCCGAATAGATTACCACTTCAGATTGTCTTCTTAGATCTTCTCACGAAAATCTTCTTCTGTGTGACGTGCTCTTTCTTGATCAATGATCACTACTTCAATAGTTGTTCGTGTTGTTATTCCTTTGATTTGACAGAATCCGTCCTTATATAGACTTCATCCATGGTAACCGGCTGATCCAGTTTCTAACCAACTTCTGACAAGTCTGATAGCTTCAACAAACTTGTTGGAATACACAGCTGTCAAGTCTCCAGTCAGTTCTTGAACCTTTGTCTTTGTCAGTAAAGCGTCGAGACTGATCTTCATTATGTGTCGACATAAGTAGATTAAGTGTCGACAAAAGCTTTGATGATGTCGACACAGCTCCTTTGGTGTCGACACAGCTTCTTGACACTGCATCTGTAGAATGCGTCGACACTGCTTCTTTGTTTCGACACAGACACTTCTTCACTTCACAGCAATCAACATTGTTGAAACTCTGCTGTGTGTCGATAGAAGTCCTATGTGTCGACACAGTTGATGTAGTCTCAGAATCCTGTGTGTCGACACTGCCTCTAGGTGTCGACACAGTTGATGTCGACTAATACTTTTGTGTGTCGACACTACCTCCCGGTGTCGACACAGTCGATGTCGACTAATACTTCTGTGTGTCGACACTGCCTCCCGGTGTCGACACAGTCGATGTCGATTAATACTTATGTGTGTCGACACTGACTCCCGGTGTCGACACAGTTGATGTCGACTAATAAATACTGTGTGTTGACACAGTTGCTTCTGATGTCGACACAGCTTTTCCAAGTGTCGACACAGGCTTTCTTAAGTGTCGATACATGGACTTAGAAACTTTTTCCTGCATATTAACATATACTTAACCTGCACATATAAACTGAAAGTAACATCAAATACACCTTGGTGTATACCATTGAACTAAGTGATGCTTCTTCAAATCAGGTATACATTTTCCCATGTACCCAACACTTCTTGCGTTGCTTATTGACTTGACGGGCAATGACCTTCGCCTCTGCCCGTGCTCTTCCTTGCCTTCCTCCTTGTTGGTGGTCATTCATCCGCTCCTAATTGTGGAACTAAGGCATAACATGTGGTCTCCACGGGGTCGGTTTACAGGATACTGGAATTTCCTCGCTTCCTCTCTCCTCTCTGAAGCTGCTACAGGCCTCCTCTTTCCTGTCTGTGAGGCCTCTCCTACCTCCTCTGCTCTTCCGCCCTCCTAGGCTCTTCCCTCCTCCTCGGATCTTCCCTTCTCCTCTCTCCCTAGCTCTCCGACACTACTCCGGCCATTGTCTCTGAAGGTCCTCCTCTGCATCTGCTTCCCTGGTTTTCCTCATCCAGCCTCGCCAAGAAGACTGGATTCTTCTCCTCTCCCTGCATGAACGTATTCGCTCGTTTGATCATCTCTTCAAAATACCTTAGGGGCTTGTACCTGATCTCAAGACTGAAGAGGCTCTACTTCATGTCGAACTTCAGAGCCAACATCAGGGTGAAACCATCCACTTCCTCGACTTCCAGGACCTCTTCCTAGAAACAGTCGATATAGTGGCTGAGACTCTTGCGCTGCCCTTACGCTATCTTGAAGAGAGCGGTTGCCTCCTTCTCTTCTTGTACGTCGCGAACCTTGCCATCAGGCCCCGACACAGATCCTCGAAGTAGTAGATGGAACCTTCAAGTAATTGGTGGAGCCAATCTCTCGTATTCCCCTTGAAGGTAATGGAGAAGAACCTGCACTTGAAGTCATTGATCATGTTGCGGATGGACACCACGTCCTCGAACCATTGGAGATGCCTGATCGGGTCATCTCTGTCGGAGTAGTAGTTCAGGACGGGCTCTCTGAAGCCTTCAGGAATTGGGCATGCTAGGATCTCGTCACAGAAGGGGCTCCTCCATCCCTGGTAGTGGCGAGTTTCATCCTCACAAGTATCCTCGTCATACTCGCTACCATAGCGAGTATCACGGTGTCTTACCGGTTGTTCCACACTTCGGAACCTGTTCCCTTGCCTGCTCGCTGGATAGTGTCGTGACTGCATTGGTCACTCATCTCCTTCCCTGGATCTCTCTTTCCCTGGTCTCCTGGGTGGCACTTCTTCCTCCGACAGTGTCATGTTATGAGGCAAGGTCGCCGTGGCATCGGGGCAAAGAGGGAACCCTGCAAGGATGCTCCTCGCTATCCTCCTCGTAAACTCTTCAAATGTTGCCACTGTCATAAAGTCGCCTCCTCGCGCAGAGTTGCTGACTCCTGCCGAGTTGACAACTAGCTCCTCATGCTCGCCTCTATTTACCATCTCGCCTACCTGCTAAACTTTCCTCCTCGGCTGAGATTCATACTCACCGCACCAAAGTTTGAAGCTGGGAAAATCCCTACTCCAAAATTCGAATCAAGACACTCTAAGGTTACCGATTTAGCGGTCAGGCTCGAAGGCTGATGGGCTAGGATGTAGAAACAGTCAGACAACAAAATGAACCCCAGGCACTGCGGCAGGGAGGTCCCACCACGTACCCGGATGCTTAGAAGAAGCTTCCCCTCCACAACCAAAGATGGTCGAGCAGGGTACGAGGTAGATTGGCTGACAACCAAGTTACGATGACTAAGAGAGAAAGTCGCTAGCTCGCAACCTGTCTCTCTGAAGAAAGGATTCAAAGGCTCAGCTCAAAATGTAGGGAAAAAGGTGGTCGAAATCTTTTGAGAGATTCCGAATTCCGTCTCTTCGTACCCTTGGGATCCTATTTATAGGCAAATCCAAAGAGAAGGGGACTCTTATTTATAGCCCCACCCCTGACGACTAGGCAAATTCTTGGGGGAGCTCGCTCGGCTGGGCGAGTAACCGGGCTAGTCACTTACCTGGCGAGTATGTGAGTGGGGCTCGTCATAGTCGCACATGTCTTCTATTGTCTCGCGCGTTGACTCTGACTCCTATCTTTACTTGCTGACTTTAACTCTTGCTGACCAGGCTCTGAAGGGGTCCACCCTCGACGTATATGGGTTGTACAATAAGCAAACTTGCTAGTCCATTGCAACATGTGTTATGGAGGAGCCTAGCAGGGAGATGCCAAATGGATGCAATCTGAGTCGCATTTTATTTAGAGCAATGTTAAAAGCACGCCAATTTTATCTATTAACAACCAAATTATATTAACACACCAAATTATTTTATTTTCACACCAACGTGTTCTTGACACACCAAAATGCCTATGCTTTTTCTCGCCTTTTCTGATGATATTTTTTGATAGATTGCAAGGCATTTTGTTCCTTCAATTCACATGGCTGAACTAGAATCAATTCAGAGCTTTCATGATGCATTGTCGATCAATAAAATCATATCGACAGAACGGATTTTAAAAATTGCATTACAGAAAATGCTTTCTCAAGGCGCCAAAAGAACAAAGCCCAATTCAGACAAATGATCATTACTATTTACAAATACGATAAGCACATTTCCTATTGGGAAAAAGAACTCCATAGGTCCTACCTGAATTTTAGATCTTCTTCACTGGGGATACAACAATTCAGGTAAAATATTACATTACAAAAAATGCTTTCTCATGACCCCATAGCTACTCGATATCGTGATGCTTCTCATGCTTTGAGAGATTTGGAGTTGCATCCTACTCTTCTCTAGCAACTCCCGCTCGCCGTCTTATCGACGCAGTGGCTTTGGGTGGCACCAACGGGACGAATCTGATTGCTCGCCAGCATATGAGGGGGAGGATGGAGGACGGTGGCAGCGAGTTGTTTGCGTAGATGTCCCTTCTTGTCTTCGTGGAATGGCTTCTAGAGCCTGATTCAACTCTCCATAGAAGAATATGGGGACATGAGGAGAGATTCAGAGGAGCAATACTTTTTGGTAAGTAATGATTTATGAAATTAGGGTTCAGACGAAATAGGGATGGAGGAGCAAGAAATGGAGGTCAAAACTTACATTATGGAATAAGTGAGAGGGTGCAGCGTTCTTCCGGTGAAACTCGCTGGTGATCTCTTCCAAGGGAGACGATGGAAATAAGAAATGGCGCTGGCAGAAGAGCAGGGTGTGCAACTCCGAATCGCGAAACAACGCTCGACGGAAGATAGAATTGCATCGGTGTGCGCTTAAAGAAGGCGAGGTTAGGGTTTTTATGTTTTTTAAGTGAAAATTGGCGTGCTAATAGTCTGTATTGGTGTGTTTATAACATTACTCTTTATTTATTTTTTTCACGCATGTTGTTAGGCATTGTGAGAGTCTAGTCATCATGCACGTTAGACGAGGGAAGGGTAGACCAATAAAGACTTGAAATGAAACTATAAAGAAAGACATGATGTACTTGGGCATTAGTGAGATTATGACAAAAGATAGGGCACAATGGAGACAAAGGATCCATATAGCCGACCCCACAATAGTGAGATAAAGGCATGAGTGTTGTTGTATGCTGTTAGCCGACCACACTATAGTGGCATAAAGACCGAGTGTTGTTGTTTCGCGCATGTTGTTTTATTTTTCGCGCACGTTATTTCTGTATGGGTTTGTGTTTTTGTATCGTGCAAGTTACCTGCACTCATTTGTACGACTTATTGGAGTAACCGCCCAATAAGATCATGAATGGAATGGTCTAACAAACCAGGTAAATGTTAATTGAGCCAAACTTTGAAAAATGAGAATTTTAAATTGATTTATACCTAGGAATATGAAAAGAACGAAAAAAGGCGCATTAAAACTCTTCTCTTTATTTCCTCCTCCAAATCAAACCCTCCAAATTAAACCGGGTAATTGACAAAGTGCACCCTGAAAATATCGGCTTTTGGCAAAATGCACCATAAAAGTTTAAAAATTGACAAAATGCACCCCAAACGTGGGTTTTCTTGGCAATGTGCACCATAGAGTGTACATTTTGGTCATTTCATTTTTTCCCTACTGAGGGTGCACATTGCCAAGAAAAATCACTTTATGGGTGAATTTTGCTAATTTTAAACTTTCGGAATATTTTGTCAAAAACCGATATTTCCATGGTGCATTTTGCCAATTACTCAATTAAATCCCCCGTTTTTTTCCTCCTATAATTTAAAAAATACCTAAAATTCTCTACAAGAGGACCGACCTCCTCCCCTTCAAAAGGAGAAAATTTTGGGTCTGCCGATCGGACCTAGAGGAAGGTCCGGGTGAGATTTGACTGTGAGATGATTGATCAGACCGCTAGCAAAATTCACGAATTTAAAAAAAAATCAAAAAATAAATCCGATTGGATTTTAGAAAACGCGATATTCGGCTGGATTTTTTTTAAAAAACATTTTTTTATAAGAAAATAAGATCTTAAAACTAAGATAAAAAAATTATAATTAATATTTTATAATTTATTTTACAAAAAAAATATATTTTTGTTAGATTAAAATTAATTTGGCGGTTGTTATGTGTAAACCGAAATAGGATAGGTGCAAACTTAAATTTTAAATAAAATCTTTTCATTTCACTTCCCTAAAAACCGATCCGGGCAAACCAGTCTCCCCCTCTTTCGGCTATCGCGATATTAGGGTTTAGGTTTTTCGCACGACGCCTCCTCCGCCCGTTCCGCACGATGCCTCCTCCGCCCGTTTCACACGACGCCTCCTCCGCCTACGCCTCCTCCGCCTGACGCCTCATTGGCCGAGCTATCGCCAGTTTCTCTAATTCCCCGATTTCACGGGTTTCACCATACTCGCCCTCCAAATCGCAAGCTCCGCCTCCTTCCGCCGACAACGCCTCCATCCCGACACAATGACACCCTCTTCCTTCGTTTCTCCGGTGTGAGATCTTCCCGCCAATGTGTGCTCCTCTTCTATGATTACATCTAGGCAAACATTTCTCTTCTCAGACAACAATCAGTTCTTCTCTTCTTCGTCAATATTTACTATTTTCTGTAGGATCTTACATGCTCACTCTCTGGTTTTTTTGTCTACAGGTTTTGTGGCTTCCTAAGTTCTTTTCGCTTCTTCACTCTCGATCAACGAAGATTTCCAGGTAGCATTCCACCATTTCTTCCGGTTGAAGTGCTTAGGGATTTATCAAACTATAACCAATTTTTTTAGATTTATCAAACTCCAACTGGTTTTGGGTTTTTATGGCTTTAGTTGCTATTAAGTTGATTTTTAATTATTTTTAAGTCATTTTATGTGCTATGTTCTCAATAAATGTTAAATTTATACATTTTTTCGGAGCAATCTGCAGTTAATTGTCACGTGCAGTTAATTGCCATGTGCAACTTAAGATGCGTGAAGACTGCCCAATACCTCCAATTATCTCTACTTGGGGGAGGTATCATCGGGACGTTGCTGAAGAATAGTACAAAATTTATTTTTTACTCAATTTGTATATATCTTTAGTATTTTAATCCGGTTAATATTTGTCAATGAATAATACTTTTGTAGGTGCCAATATAATTAATGGGAATTTAAAACGGTAATTTTGACTTTTTGGACATCTTTTGGAGTAGATTGGTAAACATCTATTTTATGGTTTCTATTCAGTTTAGTAGTATAGTTTTAGTATAAATGTTGTTTTAACTTGACCATTCTCCATAGATACCAATCTGTTGTTTGATATGAAATTGAGTGTCAATTATTGTCGTGGTGCTGAGGGAAGGAACATACAGTTGTCATCTTGTTGGGATTTTGCAGGGTCAAAGAAGGAGTAAGGCTTTGTTTAGGAGGACTTATTTTCACCGGTCAGGCGGTTACGACCGCATGAATCAGACCTTAATTATGACCCGATTCATGCGATCGTAACCGCCTGATCGGTGAAAATAAGTCCCCCCAAACATGCCCTAAATCTTTTGTTTCTTTGGTGTGAATCGAGTGTTTCTAATCTTCATTGCTGTGTTTGAGAAATGTTGTTTGTTATGAAATGTTGTTTTATTGTTGATCTATGTGTTGATCCAGTTTGGATTTCTGCTTCAGTAAATCTCTTGTTTGTTATGCAATGTTATTTTATTATTGGTGATTCAATGAGATGTTATTTTAGATTTTTGAAAAAAAAATTTGATTTGCACATAATAATTTAGACTGCACGTATAATTTTATGATCTCTATGTAAAATTAATTTGCACATTTCAAAAATTGATTGGCAGTTGCCATTAATTTTGGTGAGTGTTATCCGCACGACAGTTTTGGTTATCCGCACTTTTTTTTTCCCAATTTTTCGCGCCTTTTAGAAATACGTCTTGTACATGCATTTTCAGGAAAAGTGTTCAACACCAAAGTTGTAGATCTCATCGAGATCTACAACTTTCGTGTTGAACACTTTTCCTGAAAATGCATGTACAAGACGTATTTCTAAAAGGCGCGAAATCTGGGTGTATTTCCAAAGTACGTCTTGTACATGCATTTTCAGGAAAAGTGTTCAACACGAAAGTTGTAGATCTCGATGAGATCTATAACTTTGATGTTGAACACTTTTCCTGAAAATGCATGTACAAGACGTATTTCCAAAAGGCGCGAAAAATTAGGAAAAAAATATTTGCGAATAACCAAAACTGCAGTGCGGATAACAATCACCTTAATTTTTGGTGAGATGGGCGGATCCTAGGACCTTATTCTGGTCGGCCAATTGGACCAAAATTTGTTCCCTTTGAAAGGCTGGATGGAGGAAGGTAGTGCCGGCCCTAACTCTCCCATTCGAGCCTCTAGCTCTGCCTATGATCCGCCTCGCCTCTCCGCCTCCTCCGCCTGCCTCCGTTAGCTCCGTCGAACCATTCCCTTTCACCTCTGACGGTCTCTACCGGTGTATTTACCGAACCCGTGAGCGCCTGAATCCTGCCCTGGGTTCGATATTCTTCCAGCCACCATTGAAGTTCATCCCCACCTCTTCTCGACAGTTTTCGCACGCTGTCGGCCTCTCCTTGGCCTTCCTCGTAGGAGTTTTTCAAGCCCTTGACCACTTCTTCCCCTCCGGCCACTGCTCGAAGACAAACCCTGCCTGTCTCCTGCTGGTATATACCCCTTCCTATCTACTTTCTTAATTCATGTTGGCATTCATCTTGCCTATTTGCCATTAATTTTAAATCTTCGTGTTTGTCTTTAATATTAATGCTTGTGGAATGTATTGCCATGTTATATCGAACGTTTGATTGTTAGATGTTTATGAGTGATTGTTAGATGCAATTACTGTTCGTGAAAGTTTCGCTTGTGCAGTTGTGCTGCATAAATTGGAAAGAGATCGTGAATTGCCTTTTAAAAATGTCAACGCTAATTTTAGTCTTCATCACAAATCCAGCTTGGAGGCTCTATTCACAGTGATTGAAGAGCACGACCGCATACATAGAATTAAGCCCGATGCAGGAAATTTAATTATCTAGTTAGCATCTTTATTTAGGTGTAATTGTTTGATTAAAGCCTATACATAGAATTAAGCCCGATGCAGGAAATTTAATTATCTAGTTAGCATCTTTATTTAGGTGTAATTGTTTGATTAAAGCCTATATATAGGATCCCCATTCACATCTCCCCTCTCCACCTGAACCCTGTGCTGTAAAAAATTGTGATTCGCGGAAAACGGGAAACCAGACACAGTTACACTCAACCTATCTGAGCTCAAGTAAGTCAGATGCAAACAGAAGAGCAAGTATCTTGTACTATCAAAAATTTTTACGAGACGAGACACATGACGAGATATGATTCGCCGATGTATCTGATGGAAGCAGAAAAAATACAAGACAAGAAACTAACCGCGCGGACTCAAAGAGTAACCGCCGGCTCTGCTGCTACACTACGGAGTCTGCTGAATTCGCTAAGTTGCCAAATCGCAACCTAGCCGCGCGGACTGCCCGTTATTCCAATGCTTAACTTTGTCCGCTGATCTGGAAGTCGCCTAACCTCACGGTTGCCTAACCGCCAGATCACGCGAACTGCTGCTGCCGAATTGATCAAGCCGCCAGAAACGGACAACTTATTGAACTGGGAAACAAGTTGCAGAAGAGAAGATCGTCTGGTCGCAAGCCGCGACCTAATGCTAACCGCTGGTTGCTAACCGCAGAGTTCGCACTGTCTCCGGCCGAAGTCAGAACCAAGTTCCTGGCTTTCCATCGCTATCCGCATAACCTGCACAACACAAACCTGGTCAACTCTTCAAACCGCTCGGATAGAAAACCCTGTCTGCAACAACTACCCAGGCTCACTTACTGTTCATTCAGTTATATCATTGATGTGACAGGGGGGTCTTATTTATAGGCACACAGAGAAGTGTGATCACCGCCCTAGCCGATATGATCACCACCCTAACTCGCGGCGAGTACAGAGAGAATCCGCCAAGCCGCGAACACAAGAACAGACCGCCTTGACTCCATAGCCAAGCCAGGACGAGATCGCCACCAGCAGACCCTGCAGATACACCACCAGTCTGCACACAAGCGAACACAGCACCAGTCCGCACGCACCCGCAGAAACTATTCCAGTCCACACACTCCAAGCTCGCAACCTAAGCACACATTGCTGACCACTGCCGAACTCGGCGAACATTGAAAGCAGTTCGCACAAACCGCGTGACCTCCTGGACTGAGCACACTTGTACTTTGTACAAAACCAGACCAAGTCCACACCACCAGCCATCCCTGGTGCGAACACAGCACCAACGGATACAAAAAACCAGTCCGCACAAAACCGGCGGACTCCAGAACCAGTCTGCACAAACCGACAACAGCGCGGATAAACATCCTATTCCCCCAGTTACCTCCAGGGAACAACCTGTCTCCAGAACGATGGCCGACCTGGCAAGCCGCTACTCCCTATCTGCACAGACCGCGCGGACAGTCCGCCTAGGCCGCCCACCTTCACTTCAAAATATTCAACACTCCCCCTTGAAGTGAGAAGTGGAGACCAGCCCTAGCAATCCCCGTAATCGAGTAAACGACCCCTTCAACAGCGGCTTTGTGAATATGTCCGCGATGTTTTCCTCGCTCTGCACATGTCCAACCACAAGAGACCCCTCCAACACCTTCTCCCGAATGAAATGGTACTCAATCTCAATACGCTTGGTCCGCGCGTGACAAACTGGATTATTAGCCAGTTTAATGACACTTTCATTGTCACCGCGTAGCAGAGTGGGATCACGCACTTCTTCATGGACGTCCTCTACTAGCCTCCTGAGCCAGATGACTTCCCGAGCTGCCAAGGCCGAAGCCTTGTACTCCGCTTCCGTAGTAGAAACGGACACAAAATCCTGCTTCTTGCTGCACCACGAGATATCCGCCGATCCACATGTGAATACGTAATCGGATGTCGACTTCCAGTCGTCTGAATATCCCCCATAATCAGCATCTGTATAATCATGCAGGTTGAAGCCCGTGTCTCTCCCATAAAGAAGACCCATATCAGAAGTGGACTTCACGTACTTCAGAATGCTCCTTGCCGCTATCAGATGAAGCTTCCGAGGTTCCGCCATATACATATTTACTCGGCCTACAACATATGCAATGTCTGACCTCGTAATCGTCAAGTAGATAAGACTCCCCACCAGAGCACGGAACACTAAAGGATCAGGAAGTATCCTCCCCTCATCTCGTCGAAGCTTGATGCCAACATCAAGTGGAGTAGAGCTACTATTCCCTTCCCGCATGCCGAACCGCTGAACGATCCGATCCGCATAACCTCTTTGGGAAACGAGTATGTCGCTCTCTTTCCTCTCTACCTCGAGTCCAAGGAAGTGGTGGAGCTCACCCAAGTCCTTCATCTCGAACCAAATGGCTAGCTCTGCCCTGGGCCTAGCCACCTCCTCCCCTGAGTTTCCCGCGATGATCATGTCGTCCACGTATAACAATATCAAGACATGAAGCTCCCCCTTCTTCTTGATGAACAAACTCGAATCTGAATCAGAAGCAAAATAACCGCAGAATTGGAGGTATTCTGCAATCTTCCCATACCATGCCCGCGGAGCCTGCTTCAAGCCGTAAAGGGCCTTCCGGAGCTTGCAGACGTATCCTGGATGATCTTCAGACACGTATCCTGGTGGCTGAACTATGAAGATGTCTTTATCTATTTCCCCGTATAGAAAATCATTCTTTACGTCCAGCTGCTACATCTTCCAACCTTGACAAGCCGCCAAGACCATCACCACCCGAACTGAAGTCATCTTTTTAACATGACTAAACGTTTTTTCGTAGTCTTCTCCGTACTGCTGAGAAAATCCCCGAGCTACAAGACGAGCCTTGTACCGCTCGATGCTCCCATCCTTCTTCTTCTTCAGCTTATAGACCCACTTGTACGTCACAAGAGTAACACCTTCGACCTTGGGCACGAGGTCCCTCGTCTCATTTTTCCTGAGGGCAATTATCTCCTCATCCATGGCGTTATCCCACTCCTTGACTTTAGTGGCGTCTTCAAAACTAGAAGGCTCTCGCTCGTCCAAAGGACCTGCGAAGAAACAAGAGACTAAACTCACCACGTTTCCTTCGCTATAACGAGCTGGTGGTTTGATGATCTTCTTCGATCTCCAAAGAGTCTGACCCTTGTTGACCACCTCCGCTGCTTCTTCTGAATCAACTCCGTTCCCGGGCAAACTAGGAGCATTGCTCCCCTACTTCCTGAACCAGAAGCCTCCGCCCCGGAGCTCGAAACACTTGGAGCTCCTGGTGACACAGGCAGCTCCACCAAAAGATACTCAACAGCCTCCTTCTGTCCGCCATCCAACCTGCTTTCCTGTAGCTCCATAGAGGAGCCATCCCTATATAACGTCAGTTCGTCGAAGAGCACGTCTTTCGAAACAACGAACTTCTTCATCACTGAATCCATACACTTCCATCCCTTTTTTCGCTCGTCTTAGCCCACGAAGACAAGCTTCCTTGCCTTCAGATCCAGCTTTGTCCTGAGAGCATCCAGAATGTGTACGTAGCAGGTCGATCCGAACACCCGAATGTGTCCAACTCCAGACTTCTCCTTAAACATCATCTCATGAGGAGACTTCATGTTGATCAGACTCAGAGGCATCTGATTAATGACATAAGTGGCGCAGACCATCCCTTACCCCCCAAAAAACCTTGGAATGCCTTTGGCATGAAGCCAACACTTGTAGGTCTCCGTCAGATGACGGATCTTCCGCTCTGCTACTCCATTTTGTTGTGGAGTATGCGCACAAGTGAGCTCTCTTCGGATCTCGTGCTTCCTGCAAAAGTTAGAGAACTCATTTGAAACGAACTCACCTTCATTGTCCGTTCTCAACTTCTTAATCCGCAGACCAAGCCGGCCCTCCACCACCTCCTTGAACTCCACAAACAGACGGAACGCATCCGACTTCTCCTTCATAAAGTACACTCAAGTATACTTTGTGTAGTTATCAATCAACACCAGCATGTATCTGTTGCCTTCGAGACTGCCTGTGACGATCAGCTCCATTAGATCACCATGGATACACTCCAATAGTGCTTTACACCTGGTCTGCGACTTGTCGAACGAAAGACGATGAGCCTTTTCATATTGACACCCCGCGCAGACATGACCGTCGCCGAAGGATGACAACCGAGGCAAGCCTTTCACAAGGCTCTTCACCGCCATGACTTTCAACTTGTCCATCCCGACGTGTCCTAGTCGCTCATTTCAGATAGCTGCACTATTGTTGGCCCTCATTCGATCAACATAGGAACTTTTTGATAGCACAAACAAGTCCCTTACCCTTCTCCCTACATGAGCAACGTCAGCCTTTACCGCTGATACATTGCGGAGAAACTTCACTTCTGTCGGACCAAACAGAACGTGATAACCTGCGTCCACCGCGTTGGTCACTGAGAAGAGTTTCTTTTTCATGCCCGGTACGTGATATACACTCCTCAATGTGAGATGACCATTATCACTAACTAAAGAAACGACACCCTCCTTCTCGACTGCATGAATTGTATCATCAACAGTTATGATAGATTCGTTACCTGAGAACGTGTGCAGAGAGGAGAACTTCGACTCGTCCCCGGTGAGGTGGTGACCACACCCCGAGTCTACTATCCAGTCATCTTTGTAGTCGATGCTGGACAAGACACGAACACATGTGCCCGTCATGAACGCATTCCCCCATCCGACTTCTTCAGCACTGGAACCAACTTCTTCTTTATCTGCAACATGCCCCAACTACAGCTTGACCTTGCAGTCCTTCTTGAAGTGACCCAGCTGGTTACATCTGAAGCACCTGAGCCCTTCTTTCTTCTTCCAATCACGCTTAGGAGTATAACTCCTCTTGCTGATATGAAGTTGAAGGAACATCATCATCAGCAGGCTTCTTCTTCTTATCCCATCTCTTCTTCTTTCCTGAGAAGAGCACCTCACTACCTCCTTCAGAGATAGTGATTACAGCCATCTGTCTAGCCAAGCTCTCCTGCGAAGCCATCAAGTTCTCCAGCTCCAGCAAAGACGGCTGAGTAGCCCAACCTTGAACAGAAGTGATAAAGGCCACAATGCCACATACTCCTTCCGCAAACCGCGGATTATGTGGCTCTTCAGCTTCGCTTCCGAGATAGGCTCATTAGGATCCAACGCTGAAATCTCAGTGAACAAGTTTTTCATCTTCAAGAAGAACGTTGTGATGGGCAGATCTCCTTGAGTGGCTCTTGCCAACTCATTCTCCAGGAATTGTAGTCGAGCTACATTCTTCCTATTGAACAACCCATCGAGTGAAGTCCAAATCTCCGCAGCTGACCGACATCCGATGATGTGGTTGAAGAGTTCTGGTGAGATAGCCCGCTTGAGAGTAAACTCTGCTTTTGTATTTGTCTTCCTCCAAACTCTCACCGCATCAACAATTCCAGCAGCAACAGTAACTTCTTGTCTCTCATCTCCGCAAACGACCTCTCACAAGTCCTCGCCCAACAGATAGCTTTCCATACATGACTTTCACTTTTTAAAGTTGTTGATGTAAGAAGATCTATTCCAAGACCTCTTGCAAACCCTCCTTCCATTGCACTAACTCTAGTTCACTTAGACTACTAGAAGCAACAAGCAAACTGCCAGTTGAATGCTGCTCAAGCCTCTGTTCCCTCTGATACAATATAAAAAATTGTGATTCGCGGAAAACGGGAAATCAGCCGCAGGAACACTCAACCTATCTGAGCCCAAGTAAGCCAGACGCAAATAGAAGAACAAGTATCTTGTACTATCAAAAATCTTTATAAGGCGATGCATACATGGCGAGACATTATTCGCCGATGTATCCGATGGAAGCAGAAAAAATACAAGACAAGAAACTAGCCGCGCGGACTCAAAGAGTAACCACCGGCTCTGTTGCTACACTACGGAGTCCGCTGAATCCGCTAAGTTGCCAAACCGCAACCTAGCCGTGCGGACTGCCCGTTATTCCAATGCTGAACTCTGTCCGCTGATCTGCACGGTCGCCTAACCACCAGATCACGCGAACTGCTGCTGCCGAACTGAACAAGCCGCCAGAGATGGACAACTTTTTGAACTGGGAAACAAGTTGCAGAACATAACATCGGCAGGTTGCAAGACGCGACCTGCTGCTAACTGCTGGTTGCTAACCGTAGAGTCCGCACTGCCCCTGACCGAAGTCAGAACCAAGTTCCTGGCTTTCCAGCGCTATCTGCACAACCTGCATAGCACAAACCCTGTCAACTCTTCAAACCGCTCGGATAGAAAACCCTGTCCGCAACAACTACCCAAGCTCACTTATTGTTCATTCAGTTATATCATTGATGTGACAGGAGGGTCCTATTTATAGGCACAGAGAGTAGTGTGATCACCACCATAGCCGATAGGATCACCACCCTATCTCGCGGCGAGTACAGAGAGAATCTGTCACGCCGCGAACACAAGAACAGACCACCTTGATGCCACAACCAAGCCAGGACGAGATCGCCACCAGCAGACCCTACAGATACACCACCAGTCCGCACACAAGCGGACACAACACCAGTCCGCACGCACCTGCGGACGCTATTCCAGTCACACACTCTAAGCCCGCCACCTTAGCACACATGGGTGATCGCTGTTGAACTCGGCGGACATAGAAAGCAGTCCGCACAAACCGCGTGACCTCCCGGACTTAGCACACCTGGACTTGGTACAAAACCAGACCAAGTCCACACCACCAACCATCCCTGGTGCGAACATAATACCAATGGATACAAAAAACCAGTTCGCACAAAACCGGCGAACTCCAGAACCAGTCTGCACAAACTGACAAACAACGCGGGTAAACATCCTATCCGCCTGGTTACCTCCAGGGAACAACCTGTCTATCGAACGCTGGCCGACCTGGCAAGTCGCTACTCCCTGTCCGCACAGTCCGCGCAGACAGTCCGCCCAGGCCGCCCACTTTCACTTCAAAAATTCAACATATGTAGGACGTCCCTATGGACCCTTTGAATATGTTTCGGCTCCGTTTGGCATGGTGGTGGCGGTGGTAAACGCATGGGTTAAACCGTCATTCGTTAAGGATCACCTAACAAACATCATTCGTTTGAACATAAAAGTGGTTGAAGTTCCTTAGGTGTGTGTTAACGAATGACAATTTAACCCCCATGTTCATGACCGACACCACCGTGCCAAACGGAGCCGAAGAATACTTACAAAAATGGTTAGTCTACCTTGTTTAAGTCCACCTGTATTGACAATAGTCATGAGGGCATGCTCGTTATTATCATCAACAGCCTTATCCTAGCTATTTGGAGAATTGGAGGTGGCTTTGTTTGTTTTGACATGAATTTCACGGCCTGCTATGAACTTTACAATGCAAATTTTGTCATGCCCCCGAACGTGCTACGGTTCAAGGGGCACAAATATGCTCGACGACCTAAGGAGGCGGCAAGGAGCAACGGGGTTGAACCAGCCGGTTCAGCCCCCATTCACTAATCTCGGACCGGCGGGGCTGAACCACACGGTTCAACCCATTTGGGGGGCCGACCGGCCCCATGGTTCCGGGTATATATATACCCGGAACCCCACTTGGAGCACTATGAAGAATTGTATTCAGGTATTCTCCGTCTCTTTCTTACCCTGACCCTAATTTCTTCTCTCTATCTCTCATCTCTTCTTCTAGTAGCATAACACTTGGTATCAGAGGATCCGTCCTCCAACCATGGTTAACACCCGTTCGAGTGAAGAGGCCGGCCGACTAGCGTCGTTAGAGGAGAACTACATCGGGTTGATGGATACGGTAGCGGCCATGGTGGAAAGGATGAAGGTTTCAACCCAACAACTTGAGGAACGAATGGATGCCCGCATGGAGGAGATCAAGGCCCTCCTAACTCAAAACCTAAAAGGAAAAGCGGCGGTTACAGAGGGATCGAAGGCGGAAATTCCCGATCCCGGTCTGCAGCAGCTTCCGCTCTCGGGTTCGAGCGGATTCACACAGGCCGGCCCCGACGGAAACCCACACCCCGTTTTCGACACGGGCGGAGGCCATCCGGCGGGAATCGATGCCAGAGGAGGGCGTGCCGGGTCCTGGCGACCATCAGAGCATGCAGCGGGAGCGTCCTGCCTAAGCGGCTCATCTGCGGGCTGGGGCGAGTTCGGCATAGGCCGCACGCCCTTTGGGAGACTTTCGGAGCAGGCGACAGGGCAAATTCGCCCTTCGGCGGTCCCGGGTGGTTCCATTAGGGGAGTCGCTGGATTATTGCCCCTTCCACGGAGTGTCGGACACCCTACGGGCTACGGGATTGGCGATCAATGACACATGCGGCCACCACCGGCGGGGATCTACGAAGATGGACAACACCCCGGTGGCGAACAAAGAAGGGAACGTTTTTTTCCGGCTGCAGCCCCAGGAGGAATGCACTTTCCTAGACCTTAGGGACCATACCCCCCTGTGGAACAGCAGAGGGCAGCGGGGTACGAACAAGAGATGGGTGGATTTTGACAAGCGCATCAACGGCCCCACATGCCACCCAAGAGGACTCATATGAATTTCCCGAAATTCAGGGGAGGGGATGCGCTCAAGTGGATACAGAAGGCGAAACTGTTCTTCCATTATCAGGAAATTTCCGAGGAGCAATGGGTACAGCTGGTAGCTTTTCACTTGGAGGATGACACCTACCTGTGGACGCAGTGGTTCTTGAGGGGCAGAGATTTTGCGCCCTGGACCGAGTTCGTAGGGGAATTCTCGGCTCGGTTTTGCCCTTTGGAGTATGAATACGTCGAGGCCATGCTACAGAAGCTACAGCAACGGGGAACCGTGATGGAATATCGCACCGAGTTTGAGAGACTGGCCAACAGGGTCCATTGGGAGGAGAGAACCTTACTGAGCTGCTTTGTCTCGGGTCTAAAGGATCACCTACGGGATGAGGTTCATGCCTACATGCCCCGCAGCCTGAGTCATGCTATCAGCCTGGCAAGGATACATGAGTAACGTTTCAACAGGCAACAGACCCACACCGCAGGGAAAGCTGTCACGGCCTCCACACCGGCTAGGAGGGACCAACCGGCGGCCGGGCGACCGACGGTGACGCGACTAACATGGCCTGAACTGCAATCACGGAAGGAAAAGGGGTTGTGTTTCAACTGCGACGAGAAGTATGCTCCCGGGCATAAGTGTTAGAAGATCCAGGTTTTCTTGCTGAGAGAGGAGGATGAGGAGGAGGATACCACTGAGCTGGACCTAGAGGGGGACGACCATGACCAAGTTCGGGGTCTCCATCCAGCGTTGGAGTGTTGCCCAGCCCCCCTTACTATGCGCATAGCCGGGAAGGTCGCCCAGGAGCGGGTCACCATATTGATTGATAGTGGGAGTACGCACAATTTCATTAACCCTACTGTGGAAAGAAAGGTGGGGCACCAGGTAGATCATGGCACCGCGTTCCAGGTTATGGTAGCAGATGGGAGCAAACTGAGGTGTGAAGGGGTGATGAGGGGAGTCGACCTGCGAATACAGGGGTACACTTGCCGCACCGATGTCTACCTGCTACCCATCCGGGGCTCTGATATGGTATTGAGAATTCAGTGTCTACGACAGTTGCGGAGAGTCACTTTCGACTGGGACCAGATGACCATGGGGTTCACATAGCTTGGGCGGGAACATTGCATCCACGACCTTAAATCGGCCCCGCTGAAGGAGATCTCGGTTCGAAGTTTAGAACGTGTTTCTGAAGAGGGCAACTTGATGACAATGATTATGGGTCTAACATCTTCTCCTCCGATCTCATCTAAAGTACCGGAGCCGATGTGACCCTTACTGACTCAGTATGAGGACGTCTTCCAGGAGCCGCACACCCTTCCTCCACCGAGATTTCGGGATCACGCGATTCAGCTCAAGGTGGGGTCGGAACCTACCAATATCCGACTGTACCGCTACTCGCACATCCAGAAGGAGGAGATCGAGCGTAGCATTCGGGAGATGCTCACCGCCGAAATCATCCGCCCCAGCACCAGTTCTTTCTCGTCACCCATTATTCTGGTAAAGAAGAAAGACGGTTCGTGGCGATTCTGTGTTGATTACCGGAGCCTGAATAGTTCAACCATCAAGGATAAATTTCTCATTCCCATGATCGAGGAACTCTTGGACAAACTACACGGGGCATGTTTATTCACCAAGCTAGACCTGCGTTCCGGCTACCATCAAATTTGGTTTCGAGAGGAGGACATTCATAAGACGGCCTTCCGAACCCACGATGGACATTATGAGTTCCTCGTGATGCCCTTCGGGCTTACCAATGCCCCCTCCACCTTTCAGGCGGTGATGAATGAACTCTTTCGACCACTTCTACGTCGTTCTGTGTTGGTATTTTTTGATGATATCTTGGTTTACAGTAATAGTTGGGCAGAGTATCTCCAGCACGTGCGTCAAGTTCTTATCATATTGCGCCATAATCAGTTGTACGCTAAGCAGTCCAAGTGCTCTTTCGGCCAGGCGGAGGTCGAGTATCTAGGCCATTTGGTTTCGGTCTGGTGTTTCAACTGCGACGAGAAGTATGCTCCCGGGCATAAGTGTTAGAAGATCCAGGTTTTCATGCTGAGAGAGGAGGATGAGGAGGAGGATACCACTGAGCTGGACCTAGAGGGGGACGACCCTGGCCAAGTTCGGGGTCTCCATCTAGCGTTGGAGGGTTGCCCAGCCCCCCTCACTATGCGCATAGCCAGGAAGGTCGCCCAGGAGCGGGTCACCATATTGATTGATAATGGGAGTACCCACAATTTCATCAACCCTACTGTGGCAAGAAAGGTGGGGCACCAGGTAGATCATTGCACCGCGTTCCAGGTCATGGTAGCGGATGGGAGCAAACTGAGGTGTGAAGGGGTGATGAGGGGAGTCGACCTGCGAATACAGGGGTACACTTGCCGCACCGATGTCTACCTGCTACCCATCCGGGGCTCTGATATGGTATTGGGAGTTCAGTGGCTACGATAGTTGCGGAGAGTCACTTTCGACTGGGACCAGATGACCACGGAGTTCACATAGCTTGGGCGGGAACATTGCATCCACGACCTTAAATCGGCCCCGCAGAAGGAGATCTCGGTTCGAAGTTTAGAACGTCTTTCCGAAGAGGGCAACTTGATGGCAATGATTATGGGTCTAACATCTTCTCCTCCGATCTCATCTAAAGTACCGGAGCCGATGCGACCCTTACTGACTCAGTATGAGGACGTCTTCCAGGAGCCGCACACCCTTCCTCCACCAAGATTTCGGGATCACGCGATTCAGCTCAAGGTGGGGTCGGAACCTACCAATATCCAATCGCACCGCTACCCGCACATCCAGAAGGAGGAGATCGAGCGTAGCATTCGGGAGATGCTCACCGCTGGAATCATCCGCCCCAACACCAGTTCCTTCTCGTCACCCATTATTCTGGTAAAGAAGAAAGACGGTTCGTGGCGATTCTGTGTTGAATACCGGAGCCTGAATAGTTCAACCATCAAAGATAAGTTTCTCATTCCCATGATCGAGGAACTCTTGGACAAACTATACGGGTTTATTCACCAAGCTGGATCTGCGTTCCAGCTACCATCATATTTGGTTGGGAGAGGAGGACATTCATAAGACGGCCTTACGAACCGACGATGGACATTATGAGTTCCTCGTGATGCCCTTCAGGCTTACCAATGCCCCCTCCACCTTTCAGGCGGTGATGAACGAACTCTTTCGACCACTTCTACGTCTTTCTGTGTTGGTATTTTTTGATGATATCTTGGTTTACAGTAGTAGTTGGGCAGAGTATCTCCAGCACGTGCATCAAGTTCTTATCATATTGCACCATAATCAGTTGTACGCTAAGCAGTCCAAGTGCTCTTTCGGCCAGACGGAGGTCGAGTATCTTGGCCATTTGGTTTCGGCCCAAGGTATCCGGGCCGACCCGCACAAAATCGAGTGTATGGTGACATGGCCCCGCCCCACAACGTTACGGGCCTTACGAGGATTCCTTGGTCTCAAAAGCTATTACCGGAGATTTGTAAAAGACTACGACAAGATTGCACGGCCGCTCCCTCAACTTTTACAGGAGGCATTTGTATGGCAGGATGACGCTGAGGCAGCTTTCCAAGCCCTGAAACGGGCCAAGACTACTACGCCGGTCCTCGCCCTACCGAATTTCAACAAGGAATTTGTGCTGGAGACCGATGCGTCCGAAGTGGACATCGATGCGGTTTTGATGCAGGACGGGAGACCGTTAGCGTACTTCAGCAAGACTCTCGCCCCCCGCACTCTGGGATTGTCCACATATGAAAAGGAGATGCTAGCCATCATACACGCAGTCACCCTGTGGCGGCCATACTTACTGGGGCATCATTTCAAGGTTCGCACAGACCATCAAAGCTTGAAACATTTTTTGGAACAATGGCTAGCTTCCCCTCTTCAAGAAAAGTGGGTGACCAAGTTGTTGGGTTATGATTACGAGATCATCTACAAGCAGGAGAAGAAGAATGTGGCTGCTGATGCCCTCTCTCGCCTTCCGGAGACCTCGCTCACCCACATTTCGGGTCCCTTGATCGATTCCCTCAACGACATCCAAGCGGAGGTGCAACAGGATCCCGAACTCAGGCTCATTGTGGACGCACTGCGACATGGGCAGCCTACCACACCGGGGTACCAGCTCCAAGGGGGGCACCTTTATTATCAGGGCTGCGTGGTCATTCCTCCGTCCTCAGCTTGGAGGACAGTTATGATGAAGGAGTTTCACTCGTCGCCGACGAGAGGCCACGTCGGAGTGCTCCGGACCCTCCAACGGTTGCGGGCGAACGTCTTCTGGAAGGGCTTACGCTGTGACGTTCAACAGTTTGTACAACAGTGTGAGGTGTGCCAATGACAGAAATATGAAACAATCTCTCCGGCCGGTTTGCTTACCCTGCTGGAAATTCCACACTATATTTGGGAAACGGTCTCCATGGACTTCATCGACGGATTACCCAAATCTCAGGACAAGTCAGTCATCCTGGTGGTGGTTGACAAACTCTCCAAATACGCACATTTTCTTGTCCTGAGCCACCCCTACACGGGAGAAATCGTGGCCGACCTTTTTGTTCGCGAGATCGTACGCCTTCACGGCGTGCCCCGGTCTATCATCTCGGATCATGACCCAGTGTTCGTGAGCAACTTTTGGAAGGAGCTTTTTCGGCTACAAGGAACCCGACTATGCCTGAGCACGACCTATCATCCTCAGTCGGACGGCCAGACAGAGTTTCTCAATCGCGGGGTGGAAACATACTTACGCTTCTTCGTGATGGACGAGCCCCGTATGTGGACCCGATGGTTACACTGGGCCGAGTACTGTTACAATACCTCGTATCATACTGCCAGCAAGTTTACCCCGTTTGAGGTTGTATACGGCCACCCTCCGCCTTCTTTTGGCTCATATGAGCCCGACAACACAGCTCTTCCGTCGATCGACCGACAATTGCGCGATCGTGATCACACCATAGCTCTCCTGCGTGACAATCTCCGTGCAGCTCAGGACAGGATGAAGGTACAAGCAGACAAACATTGGACCGAGAGGGAGTTCGCCGTGGGAGACGAGGTATTCCTCAAACTCCAACCTTACCGACAGCTCTCCGTCTCCCGCTGGGTGAATCAAAAGCTGGCACCACGATACTATGTGCCGTTCCGCATTACTCAGCGGGTGGGACCGGTGGCATACACCTTGGCGCTTTCGGAAGGCTTCCGTATACACGCGACCTTTCATGTATCCCAACTCAAGAAGAAGCTCGGCGAAGCCGTCCAGACAAGCCCCCTCTTACCCGAGGCTACCACATCGGGGGAGCTGCGTCCCTTACAGGAGGAAATAATGATGCTCAAGTGGAAGAAACATGGTACTGAATATCGGCCCGAGATACTAGTTAAATGGAAAAATTTGACAGCTGCACACAATACCTTGGTCGATCTGCTGGAATTCCGCGACTCGTTTCCCGACTTCCACCTTGGGGACAAGTTGGTGCTTGATGGGGAGCGGAATGTTATGCTCCCGAACGTGCTACGGTTCAAGGGGCACAAATATGCTCGACGACCTAAGGAGGCGGCAGGGAGCAACGGGGCTGAACCAGCTGGTTCAGCCCCCATTCACTAATCTCGGACCGACGGAGCTGAACCACACGGTCCAACCTATTTGGGGGGTCGGCCGGCCCCATGGTTCCGGGTATATATATACCCGGAACCCCACTTGGAGCACTATGAAGAATTGTATTCAGGTTTCTCCGTCTCTTTCTTACCCTAACCCTAATTTCTTCTCTATATCTCCCATCTCTTCTTCTAATAGCATAACAAATTTATTGGAATCGTATTCGAATAACCTCATTGTACATTATTTCTGACTGTCAAATGGGGACAGAAGTAGGGCCGATCATTAAAATCGAAAGTCCACTTTATCATACATTATATCTATGTCAAATCGGATTGAACTAGGTCTGAGCATAAGAATGGAAGCTCAAAAGTCACTTGAGATTTTAGTCAATTCTGAATGGACTATAAATGATTCTACTCAATTTTAATCAATTCAAACTCAAATCGGATTTCAAGTCGATTTCGAACCAAAGTTGGCACACTCAAAATATGATTCAAGTCAACTCAAATTCAATTAATTGTGTGGTTTGCGGTCTGCAGTTAGCCCTATCCACTTCCACTATTCAGGCTTCCTATCAAGATCACATCACAGAACCTACTGAATAAATGGATCTCTGTGGCGTAGAGAGCATAGTATAATGTAGATCATCATCATTAGCTTTTATCTCAAATGTAATTCTTGTTGTATTCTTGTGGTATTGGGTTTCTGAATGAATACTAACATTCATTTTACATTATATTTGTAGATTTTGAATGTGCATTGAAACCATTTATTTCATCTGATTATAAAAGCTCTAACGCACGGTATGCAACATAACCAGGTTCTTGGAGGGTCTGAAGGTGAAGCACAAGCTCTTAAACCTTTGAAGCAAGATATGGAGAGCATGCCCACCAATAATTCCGGCAAGCAAAAATGGCGGAAAGTCGCCTACGGAGGGATCCAGCCGGGCTACGATGACAATTACACGGACGAATCCTTCTTGGAAGGCATGGTCATGAATGCCAATGTGGTGAAGAGGGATTTTCTCAAAGTGATGCTGGATTCTGTTTCCATATCTCAATATCTCTGCGTCGCCTCTCTCGTCGTGGTCATTTGGATACAGACGCTCCACTCCGTCATCGGAGAAACCTCTCTCCTCTGCCTGGATGCCGGTCTTCTTGCCATGGGTTTCTCAATAATCTTGCTCACTGCAAGCCAGCTCTCCCTTCAGCTCTTCCTCCATTACCTTCTCAAGATCTCCTTCTTCATCAGTGGGCTATACATTTTGGCACCAGTTTACCACACTCTCACCCGGTCGATCAGCTCGGACACCATATGGGCGCTCTCGGTTTCGCTGCTGCTAATCCATCTCTTCCTACACGACTATTCGGGCAGCGCGATTAGACCGCCAGGGGCTCATAATCATCCGACTCTGTCTAACAGTATCTCGTTGAATGCGTCGATTGTAGCTTCTGTTCTCATAGCATCTCGCCTTCCATCCAGGCTTCACGTATTCGCAGTATTGTTGTTTTCGCTCCAGGTATTCCTTTTTGCTCCCTTGGTTGTTTTCAGCATCAAGAGATACTCCTTCAGGGCACATCTGTGGTTCTCCTTCATGTTGATGTTCATGGCGCTGAGTATCGTGTATGCTTTGCGCCCGGTGCTATTCGTCATCTTATTGGTTCTTCTCGTTTTCGTTTCGGTCATCTGCCCTTATTGGCTCATTCGGATACAGGAGTATAAGTTTGAGATCAATGGTCCCTGGGACGAAGCTAAGCTTTGTTTTGACATTACAGAGTAAGGAAGAGTTTTTCAATTGAAGTGGTTTATGGTTTAGGATTTAGTGTCTTTGACGTTAACTAATATTTGTTGATATTGATTTATTTTAGGCAAAATTTGCAAAATCCACAAAAGAAAAATAGTTTTTGTGGAAGATTAAAATCTCTCTGGGAGATCAAAGTGATCTGTCTTAGAGATACAAATGATTGTTCTTAAGATTAAGGCTTCTTTTGACGCGGTGGTGATGGTCATGAACGCGGTGGTCATGAACCGTCGTTCGTGAACGCCCGATCTCACCTAAAAAAATTCATGCATGTTATGCTCAAAATTAGTTTATTTTCTTGATAGCAATCATAACCTTTGTCTTGCAAAACATACATTCGATAATAATGTCGTTTTTAACCAAACTCACCGGAGCAAATAAGCCGTGCCAAACAAAGCCTAAAGAGAGGAAGATCTCTCTCTTTGATCTGGGATCTCATATGACCATTTTGATCTTCCAGAGATATTATTTTCTTTTTGCCAGAATTCGCGTAAAATTGAGCAGGGTACCCAATCTCCGGTGTCCTGGACCCTTATTTATGTTTGGGATACAGCCCCAAAAGTTTTGCATGTTTTATGGCACATGTTCCTTACCCACCCATTCGTGCCATCACGGTTGACTGCCCCTGAAAAAAATCTCGTGGATTTTCATCTCATTCCCGAGCTCTTCGTATTTTCGCGAGCACATAAACAAACTCGTGCATACGAAAACCACCGACCAAAATGCACGGACACTGTGAGTTGTCATGGAAATTCATTGTTTTCGTGAGCTGCACCGCACGAAACCACGCACATTTCCTTTGGCATCTAGTCTATTATTTCTCTTCACTTCTCCCCTATTTATTTTCTATGTTGACTGTTTTCATCTCCCATTTTGTACTAATTTCTCCTTTAGTCATCATTTTTCCACATGGCAACTGTTGGATCTTGACAAACAAATTTCATAACAACCCTCATATTTTTGAAATTATAAAAACTTTTTTTCTGTAAGTTTACATTTCATAATATTCATGAATAAAAATATCCTCTTGAAATAAAATTTCATGAGGATTTTTTTGTTCATGGATGTTATGAAATATACTCTTTCAGGAGAGATTTTTGTAATTTCAGTAGAAGGTTTGCAGCTTCTAATTTAGCAAACTTAGAGGAAAAGTCCTGATAAATGGTCCTTATAATAAATTATCAATACCCTCCTCCATAGATCTATCTTTATTAGTAGACTTGGGGCTGATAATGTTAATAATATTATTGGATTTGTGTCTTGAAGCACCCAAGAGAATGTCTATGATCATTTGTTTTGGGGTTACTTCGTGGGCTTATAAGTAAACATATAAAATTCGTGAGACAGAGGCTACTCTTTGCATGCTTCTAAGATGATAAGATTAGATGAAAAAAAGTGCAAGAATGAACAAAATGTTGAATATAGTTTCAAAAAAAAGTTATTGTGGTTACACAATAATTTTGACAAGGAATATGTTTTTTAGAGCAAGTGATGAAATTCTGTTAAAAACTGCGTAGGTAAGTGAGTTTTAGGATGGAACAATTGTGGAATCAGTGGATTAATGTGAAGTCTTCAAAAGTCATCTAGAAAAATCTTGAGATTCAATTTAATGCGGGTTGGGGTGAATCAAATTGGAACAATATCTTGAATATTATGGGTTGATAAAATCATAAAAATGATTATTTATAAAAAAATATCATAAAATGATTATATTTTAGGAGACAATGTGATTGTAATGCAATTGTAGATTACAAATATTCTCATCATATTGAAAGAGAATTATTGGCCTAGTTTGGCGCGGTAGTGGCGGTCATGAATAGGGTCATGAATTATGGTTTGTGAATGGACTATGGAGTGGTCATGAACTGTGGTTTATAAATGGAGTTATGTTGAGAAGATTTTATTTTTGCGGTTATGAACAAGATTTTTTCTCAAAGATTTGCTCTGCAATAAAAATTAACAGAACACGCAGAGAGCGAGCGAGATGTTCAGTTGGTTTTGAACTTTCAAAGCCACATGTTTCATCATCTCCACCTACCGTCTGCCAATGCAGACTTTTCTTCATGCCGCACATGTGCTTTGAATGGACACATGCGAGGAAGATTCTTGGAAAGAGACCATGATATGTGAAATGACTCTATAAAAGGGGAGGATGACAAGCTATGAATGTCACACCAAAAGACAAACCAAAATTAGGTAAAGTCTTATAGAGGAGAACGGTAGTGCACAACCGAAGGTGACGGTGGACGTCCACATCTGATTGCAGGCTGCATCGACAACATAGAGTGAAAGTGTGCAGGTAGCGGCAAGGCGTTAGATTTACGGGCTGCCGCAATGTGTGCAATGCTCGATGGTTGCATGCTCGTAGGCGGTGGTGGTTGTGCACAAGTGGTGACGTTGGCGGGCTGCGCATTCGCGGGATACCAAATTTTCAACTCACGGAGAGAGGTACAACCACACAGGAGGTAAAAAAGATTAACGACAGAATAAGAGAATACAAGAAGATATTAGAACACTCAAAGAACACTTCAAACTTTATTGCTTAGAAATATTGGTTCAGACTGAGTTGCCTCAGCCCATTACACTGAACCCTTATTTATAGTTATCTCGCGAGGGATAACTTTCATCACACGCCATGATAAGATTCATTTCTTACAATACAAGTTATTTTTTTCTTGACTTCTACGACACACCAAAATAACTTTATATCACATCATACACTTTATATCACATCTTATCTTAAGCGATAAGATTCATTCTTGACTTCTACGACACGCCATAATAACTTTATATCATATCATATTTGAAGATATTCTTTCATCCTTTCCCTCTGGTGAAAAAGGTGATGGCTCCACGTCATCTTTATTGTTGCTGGTGCAGGATGATTGTTTAGAACGGGCTTTTGGTGGAGCATGGAATCTCGATGGTCTAGAGCCTTCAAATTAGTGCTGGCATTGCTTAATTTTTTCAATATATTGAAGTGGAAGGATCATGGGATTTTGCCAGTAAGCTGAAGGCAAGTTTAGTGGGACATCGGTGATGGGTACACCATTGATAGTATATAGGAGTGCTTTATGGGCAAGTATTGGAATCGGGTTGCTATATTCGTGATCATGTCAGAAACCACAAGAATATTGTTTATGAATGTAGAGATGATTATCCAGAATATTCAAAGTCTGTTGACATTGAAAATGGATAAGGATATGCTTTTGTTCACGGACTCCATTGAAACTATTTCCTTCTGGCCGTAGTTTTTTGCGCCAAAAGCTGGTGTTTCCAAATAAGTTAAGCCACTTTAGGAGTTGTTTATGCCTCTGCTGGCATGAATGGATATCTACTATGGCGATATATTGAAGGAGCCGTTCTTTGTCAAATATGATGCCGAATAGACATGTTTCGATAAAGTACCATAAAACCATATAAGCTTCCTTAGGAAAATCATAGTAAAAATCTTCCCTACAGTCGAGTTTGATTAGAAAAGGAAAAATGGGATGTAAGGGAAAACTGGCTGGAGGACCTTCACTCAGGCCGTATTGCCTGATGTATATTTTTTGAAAAATGAGCAGACAGTGTAGAGATCTTTTGTGGAGGACAGAATGCAGTAATTTGACTCTAATGTGTACTGGAAGGTCCGTCGACTGAAAATAATAGATGAATGGAAACACCACAGATATTGTTCGTTGAGTTCGGGATAAGAAATCCGGGAGGAAATTATGTTTACCCTTGATGCGTTAGACTTCAAATTTTCACTGAGAGAACCAATTTGCTCATCGCAGAAGTTAGGCTTGGGGCAACATATTTTATTTAAATTGTAGCAATTTTGGAAATGCCGACATATCCATTTCGATAAGGAAGTGCTACCTGATAAGATGAAATTGAAACTTTTCAATACCTCTTTTGATGGCTAGGATTTCCTTATAGGCGGAGTGATAATGAAGCTCTCCATTCTTGAAGGCCTCACTTTTGTATCCGCAGATTTGACGTTTCCCATTTAATTCTTCAAACAGTATGACGCTCCAAAATTTATCGCTAGCATCAGTCTGAAGGATTCGCTTGTCCGATGATGGAATTTGGAGTGGGGGCAGGTCTTTTGTTAGCGACTTTAATTTTTTAACTGCTTTAGTACACGCCTCATTCCATGGCGGCGCTTCTTTCTTGAGTAGATTAGTGAGATGAGTCTTGAGTTTGGCCAGATCATGAATAAATTCTGCCATATAATTCACAATCCCCAATAATTGTTGGACTTGCTTAAATGTTAAGTTCTTTTCCTGAAAATGATCTAATCATGTTAAAATGTGCGGTTGGAGCTGGTATTGACTATGTGATATATGTATACCCAAGAAGTCAATGTCAGATTTTCCAAGTATCATCTTTCTCTCGAATAACATAATGCCATATAATTTTGACCAAGTCATGAAATTGGGAGAGTAGTGCATGATGAGAGCCAATATCTGGAGAGAACAATAAGATTTCATCAATATAGATCAAAATATTTTCCATGATGGGTTGGAAAATTTTTGTCAGCCCCTTCTGGAATAATGAAGGGGCTGGTTTTAGTCCGAAGGCTACGACGGTCTAATGGTAGTGTCTTTCGGGGATGCAGAAACTAGTTTTTTGTCTGTCATTGGGGTGAATTCCTAGCTGCTAGAAACCCATTTTAAGATCAAACTTGGAAAATATTTTTGCCCGTTGGAGTTTTTGAAATAGGATTTCTCTCTTCGGTAGAGGGAACTTATCATCTTCAAGAAAATGATTGAGATCCTGGTAGTTAATTACCAGTCTCATCTTTCCTCTAGCCTGCTCGGCCTTTTGTTGACGTAAAAGACTTCACATGGCCATTGTGATTTTGTGGATTCGATTAGCCCTTCATTTTGCAGTTGGTCAACTTCTTTTATAGCAAGTGCATAATGGTCTGGATTCATACCTTTGTGACTTGCCTTTGTGGGATTAATATCTTCATTTCTCTTAAATGGTAGGGAGACGAAGAATTGATAATTCTTCCAAAGAGGGTGGTCGCACTTTTGTTGGAATTCTGTATGTGATTCGATGCAGGAGGTGCGGGTAATGCCATCTCTGATGGGGCTTAGAATTTCAATTGGGTAAAGATGTAGAGTCTTTGTCCATGGTAGTAGATGATTTTTATATCTTAATCCTTCTTTGTTTCATGTAATTCGCTTTAGCAAGTGCAGAATGTCAAACCCAATTAGCAGATCTTTGATAGAGAGTTCTGATCTATAAACTTGATGTCTAATAACATATCCTGGGAAGAGTTGGATATTGGTGGGTTTACTGATCAGAGTGATCGTGAAGAGGTCGTCGTTGGCTGCTCGGAATGATCTGTAACAGGAATTCCAGCATTCTTTTGCCAGGATGTTTGGTTTCATGATAGAGGATGCGGCTCCGATATCAAAGAATGCTATCACCGTAATAGGTTTATCCCATTTTCCTGTGAAGATGTGAATCTTTGCAGAAGGGGTTGGTTGACCAAGGGTCTGTTTGGCGCAGCTCTGGCGGATTGAAAAGCTGCTGTCCGGATAGAGCTGTTTTAAAATAAATCTCTGGGGAGCAGTTTTGAAAAGCTGCAGAGTGTTTGGGTGTTCTGTGCATAAGTGCGCTCGGAATCGCCGTAGGAAGGACGTCGGGGGCTCGGAATCGCCGGAGGAAGGCCGTCCGGGGCTCGGAATCGCCGGAGGAAGGCCGTCCGGCCTCTGAGCATGTTCCAACTGAAGAAACCATTAGATTTCGAAAACCTGTGAGAGAGAAAGCTATTTTGCGGGAGCTGAAGCTGTGGGGGGGGGGGGTAGATTTCTGAAAGCTGCAAAACAGCTCCAGATTTTTGAAAAGCTCTTCATAAGGAGCTGTCTCAAACACATATAAAGCAGCTCTGGCGGCTGGAATAGAGATTTTCCAGCCGCCAGAGCTGCGCCAAACAGACCCAAAGAAAGTTGTCGCTGGTCGTGGTGGTAATATTATCAAAAAGAACGATATTTTCGTCAGATTTAACAGATGAGTCTGATAGATTTGCTCCCATGGCGAGAATTGTGTCTAGCACAGCTTCATCGTCTATAGAAAAGAGTCACTCAATGTCGCTGATGTCTACATCCTCAACTTGAGAGAGTTTTGCAATGAGCCGTGAACTCTTCTCTTTGTTAGAAAATTCTTTTGCAAAATGTCTCTTCTTTCTGCATATATAGCACCTTGAAGATTTTGTGCTTCCTTTTTTCTTTCTGAGAAATCTCCATTTCTTCTAGTTCCTTTTAGAGAACTAATCTTTTCCTCCATCTCTTCGACGTGTGAAAGGTCTGTCTTTTTTTTTCTCTTATTGCACATACACGATTTTTCTTTTCCACACTTGATTTGGAGGTCATGGCGATCACAAGCTGAGCCAAGGTTTTTTACTTTGGTCCTCGATTTGCTTGAGGAATCGTTTTTGGTTACGCAACTTTTCATGCGAGAGTAATACATTCTGGTAGAGATCACCAATAGATGTATGACTGATAGAGATGTTTTTTACCTGGAGGAGTCGAGATGTTTCATTTCCTAGAGGCTCTGGAAGCGAATTTAGGAAAGTTTACTTTAAATTGACGTCGTCAATCTCTTTCATCACATAAAATCTTTTTGACATCTTTTCATAATTGTCTTATAGGTCTTTTCTTTTATACGAGCAACACCTCATGCTCAAGTATTCCTCTTTAGCTTGAGTTGTATTGTGGTCTCATGCTCCTAAGAATTCGTTGTGGACATGCATGAATGCATGATCAGGGCATCCACATTTGGGCTTTGTTTGACCATTTATTGTCTGTATGCTCCAAGAGCAATCCACCATTGCCTTAGTCTGCCATGAAATTTTGACACAAATCTATCTGCGACAACAAGCTTTGTTTCTTCAGGCTGTAGCAACTCGGCAGTGCACCAGACATGCATTTCATAGATTTTGTCTCGCCATTTTGATGGTGGGATGTTGTCAAATGAAAAGTCACTTGATGGGTCATTTTGGAATTGACCAGATTGCCCCGGTCCTTGATGGGGGTTCTTGACCAGGGTCATGTGCTTCTTCATCTTCAACAGTAGGGTCTTCGGTAGGTGGATCCGCCATTAGAATGTTGAGGGACAGGTCCTCAATATCTGAATCTTCAGAGCACTTCTCCTGTATGAGTGGTGGCTTGTTTGAAATCTGTGGTTGTGTAGTTATTTGTTTTAATAATGAGGAGATAGGATTATCAACCATGAGCAGAGAAGACGGTTGAGTTGCATGCAACTCTTGTGGTGAAGATTCTTTGGATGAATATTTTTCTGATTTTCTTTTTGAAGATTGCGGTGTTTCATAGCGTATATTTGGGAGAAAAGCTGTACTATTGAAAAAATTGTGATCAAATGGGAAGAGAGTGGATAATGGTTAAGAATATGTTGGAAGTAGAGGTAAATATGAGGAGTAAGATTGAGCTTCATAATATCCTGAGGAGTGATATTGTTTTTGGGTTTGGAGAGAATGCAGTTGAGCTTTTAGACCTTTTAATTCCGCCTCCTTTTGGGCTAGAAGCAGTGAATTGAAAGAGACAATACTAACCAATTTGAGTAGTTCACGATGCATTGTGACTCTGGTGATTGTCGAAAGCCCAAAGTCGAGTCTTTTCTCTATGATTTGTTGGCTTGTCATTATTTGTTTTTAAACTTTGTTTTGTGCCACGACATTTTCAGACTGCCAATTTAACGTAGGTTCGGCATGAGATACATGCTTTGTTGTTCAATCAGGATTTTTGATAGTTAGGTTTTTGATTTTCTAAGTATGAGAAGTTCTATCTTCATAGAACTCTATTAGAGGGAAATAATCTTGGTAAGAGGTCGGCTAGAGCATGTTGATTTCTGGACCTTTAGGATAAAAGATATAATAGTCAAATTTTCCAGTCTGTTCTCCTAGCAATCCAACCGTTGGATCTTCTTTTTCATAACGTTCTTTAAGCAATCGTTGTGTTGACTTCCGTTTGTTTTTTCTCCTTTCGGGTGGATCATCTGTATCAGAGTCATCTTCTTTGTATTTAATACACGAACAGACGTCAAAGTATTGATGACCATCTTCGTCTTGAAATTGATAGACAGACAATCCATCAGACCTGAAGGAAAGGATTAGCGCATTAAGCTCGAATCCCTTTTCTTCAATCATGTTTAGCTCCGAGGTGAAGATGTGGTTCGTGCTAGAAGAGGGGTCTTCGTCGTTGAACACAATTTCTATCGCGCCGTCTTTGTTTCTGATAAATGAAGACTTGACAGAGTGGATCAACTGATTATTGCTTCGTACTTTTTCATAGTGCGTGGTTCATGATTCAGGGAGAAGTTTAATAAGCTCATCTTTCGGAAGTTGCTTTGGGATGTGAACGCATGAGGAGCTCGAGCGAGCGTCAATTTCCAAATAGAGCGCTTCATCAGTGTCTTAATGAAGGCTTAAGTCGAAGGAATGATTTTGGACCCGATAAGTCATTTGATAGTGCAGCGTTGCGACATATGCCCCCGCAACTTGGGGTGCTGCAACAATCTGAAGTTGGACGTTAAGGTTGTTATAGATATGTGGATATTCAAAGCTCAAGTTGAAGTTTGGAAATAGTGTTATAAATACAGTGCAAGCATTTAAGGTAGTCTGGACAGTTGCGTTGCAGACATGACTGTATTGTTGAAACCTTGTGTCCAGGAGAGCTAATCGAGCTACCAGTGGGAGTCCCTTCCTTGCGTGCAAAGTGAGAGCCATTCTCACATCTTCGAAATTTATGTGGGAATAACCGTGGGCCTTCCATTATCCAAGCAGTGCCTCATCCAATCGTATAGGAAATATTTGCTCTGCTTCTGTGGCAGGAATCGGTACTTGTTCAAGCCTCGAGGCTAGAACGAGTTCTTTCGCCGCGAGTGTCTTATTGGAAGTGAGAGCCTGTCGGAAGACTCGAGAACTAGATGTTTTTTGGTGAATGTTTTATATGGGTTTAACAAGGGGAGGTCTGTTACGGGAATTCGACTATCTTCAGTAAGGTAGTCGACTTTATAGAGCAAATCAGAATTTGTTGAGGTAGAAGATGAATTATAGGAATTTCGAGGGTAAGAAATAGAAGTTGAGCGGGTAACGAGTTGTGAATTTGCCATAGATGTAAGAGACCTTATTTCTCTGGAATATCCTTCGGTGTTAAGGTGACTTGCTAACATACTGAATGATAGAATTGTTGCTAATTCTTGCGAAAATCTGAGCATATACCCATAGTCGCACACCTAGCAGCTTCAAAGGCCACAACTACTAAATTTTCATGAAGAATTTTGCCACAAGTTCTGATATTAGAGGGATGGATGCTTAAAAAACTTCCCCGTATTTCTCTTGATGATCCAAGGGTGTGCATGATTTGTTCATGTTAGCTTGCATTTTGTTGAGGATAGTATGCTCTGTGGTTGCCCTTCTTTAGGGACCCTCCACAAAAGGATGAAGGAATATCTTCAAGTATGATGCGATATAAAGTTATTATGACGTGTCGTAGAAGTCAAGAAGGAATCTTATCACTTAAGATAAAATGTGATATAAAGTGTATGATGTGATATAAAGTTTATGATGTGATATAAAATTATTCTGGTGTGTCGTAGGAGTCAATAAAAGAATAACGTGTATTGTAAGAAAGCAATCTTATCTTATAAGATAAGATAACGTGTGATGTAAGTTATCCCCTCGAGGGACAACTATAAATAAGGGTCCAGTGTAATGGGCTGAGACATCTCAGTCTAAACCAATATTTCTAAGCAATAAAGTTTGAAGTGTTCTAATATCTTTTTGTTTTCTTCTTTGAGTGTTCTAATATCTTCTTGTATTCTATTGTTCTGCCGTTAATCTTGTATCCCTCCTGTGTGGTTGTACCTCTCTCCGTGAGTTGCAAATTTGGTATCAAAGGAATGAAAGCTTAAAAAACTTTCCCTTATTTATCTTGATGATCCAAGGGTGTACATGATTTGTTCTTGTTGGCTTGCATTTGGTCGAGGATAATATGCTCTGTGGTTGCCCTTCTTTAGGGACCCTCCAAATCAGAAATCTTATACCAGAATTTGTAGCAAAATTCTTCATGAAAATTTAGGAGTTGTGGCCCTTGAAGCTGCTAGGTGTGCGACTGTTGGTATATGCTCAGATTTTCGCAAGAATTAGCAACAGTTGTATCATTCAATATGATAGCAAGCCACCTTAGCACTAAAGGAGATTCCTGAGAAATTAGACCTCTTACATCTATGGCAAATTCACAACTCGTTACCCGCTCATCTTCCTTTAATTTTCTTACCCTCGAAATTCCTATAGTTCATCTTCTGCCTCAACAAATTCTTATTTGCTCTATAAAGTCGACTACCTTACTGAAGATAGTTGAATTCCCGTAACAGACCTCCCCTCGTTACCCATTTAAAACCTTCACAAAAAATATCATCCAGTTTCTCGAGTCTTCTGACAGGCTCTCACTTCTAATAAGACCCTCGCTGCAAAAGAACTCGTCCTAGCCTCGAGGATTGAAGAAGTACCGATTCCCGCTACAGAAGAAGAACAAATATTTCCCATACGATTGGATGAGGTGCTGCTTGGACAATAGAAGGCCCACGACTATTCCCACATACATTTCAGAGCTTTGAGAATGACTCTCACTTTGCACGCAAGGGACTCCCAGTGGTAGCTCGATTAGCTCTCCTGGACACAAGGTTTTAACAATACAGTCATGCCTGTATCACAACTGTCTAGACTACCTTAAATGCTTGCGCTGTATTTATAACACTATTTCCAAACTTCAACTTGAGCTTTGAAGATCCACATATCTATAACAACCTTAACGTCCAACTTCAGATTGTTGGAGCACCCCAAGTTGCGGGGGCATATGTCGCAACGCTGCACTATCAAATGACTTATCGGGTCCAAAATCATTCCTTCGATTTAAGTCTTCCTCAAGACACTAATGAAGCTCTCTACTTGGAAATTGACGCTCGTTCGGGCTCCTCATGCGTCCACATCCCAAAGTAACTTTCGAAAGATGAGCTTATTAAAGTTCTCCATGAATCATGAGTCACGCACTATGAAAAAATACAAAGCAATAACTAGCCGCTCCACTGTATCAAGTATTCATTTATCAGAAAGAAAGACGACGCGATAGAAATTGTGTTCAACGACGAAGACCCCTCTTCTAGCACGAACCCCATCTTCACCTCAGAGCTAAACATGATTGAAGAAAAGGGATTCAGGCTTAATGCGCCCATCCTTTCCTTCAAGTCCGGTGGATTGCCTCTCTATCAATTTCAAGATGAAGATGACCATAAATACTTTGACGTCTGTTCGTGTGCTAAATGCAAAGAAGATGATTCTGATATATATGATCTACCAGAAGGAGAAAGAACAAACGGAAGTCAACACAACGACTGCTGAAAGAACGTTATGAAAAAAGAGATCCAATAGTTGGATTGCTAGGAGAACAGTCTGAAAAATTTGACTATTATGTTCTTTATCCTAAAGGTCCAGAAATTAACATGCTCCAGCCAAGCTCTTACTAAAATAATTTACCTCCAATGGAGTTCGATGAAGACAGAACTTCTCATACCTGGAAGATCAAAAACCCAACTACCAAAAATCCTGATTGAACAACAAAACATGTATCTCATGCCGAAACTACGTTAAATTGACAGTATGAAAATGCCGGGGCACAAAACAAATTTTTAAAACAAATAGCGGTAAGTCAACAAATCATAAAAAAGGCTCGACTTAGGGCTTTCGACAATCACCAGAGTCACAATGCAACTTCAAGATGAGATAACTGTTGTGCACAACATTGTTAAGATCTAGATTTAAATCGTAGGATCGCCGATCCTACGATTTTTTCCCAGCACAGCCCGACGCGAGTTTAATAGGATCGCGCGGTTATTAAAAACGCTGAGATCGCCGCTTTAAATCGTTGGATCGTTAAGATCGGGCGATCTTATTGTGCCGACACGCTTCGACTTCCGCTCACAGGATTTAAAGGCAGCGATTTTCATTAACCTAGGCTCCGCCGATCATTTAGCCATTCTCTCGCTTGACGATTCTCCCTCTTTGTTTCCTGCTAGGGCTCGATGGCGTCCCTTCCAGGCGATGACAACAAGGGCCTTTCTCTCCCTCTTCGATTTCAACGTGGGAAATCTCATTGGAGCTCGAGCTGCTAGTGTGCCCCTTAGCACAGACCAGACTTCTATTCTTCTATTTCCTCTTTGATTCTTCTTCCTCACTGTAAGCTCCTCTCTTTTTTGCTCATTTATGAGTCAATGACATGCATGAGATGATAAACATGAATTAGGATTTATTTCTCTCCCACTTTTCTTCTTGATATCTGACATGAGCATGAATTGCTTAAGGGCATAGGGTTTTCTTCTATTTCCATTCCTTTTTCATTCACTAACCGACTGTTATAAAATATGGGGCTTTATTTGATGGTTACTGAAATCTGAATTCTACTCTCCAAATCAGTTGGCCTATACTAATTGGTTTGGCTTTATTAATTTATTATGCATATGTTGGCCGGCTGTAGATTGATATGGGGATTATTATGCTATGCTGAATGTTGTTGGTCGGCTGTAATGGTGTTGAGGTGGGATTTTTTGGTTTAAATATAAATATTTTTATTATAATGCGATCTTACGATCCGTGTCGATTCTACGCTTTACGATCTTAGATACGCCTTCCGATCCTACGTAAGATCTCGATCTTGACAACCTTGGTTGTGCATCATGAACTACTCAAATTAGTTTGTACCGTCTCTTTCGATTCATCGCTTCTGGCCCAAAAGGAGGCGGAGTTAAAAGGTCTAAAAGCCCAACTGCATTCTCTCCAAACCCAAAAACAATACCACTCCTCAGGATATTATGAAACCCCATCTTACTCCTCTTATTTACCTGTACTTTCAACATATTCTCAACCATTATCCACTCTCTCCCCGTTTGATCACAATCCTTTCAATAGTGCAACTTTCTTGAATGAATAGTTACAAGTATGAATACACTTATATAGGAGAAGAGAGAGAAGAGAAAACCTAAATACAGATGTGAGACTAATACATGGAGAGAGAAAAAACATGGGCCTTAATTGGGCTTTTCTAACACTCCCCCGCAAGCTGGAGCGTACAAGTCGTAGGCACCAAGCTTGGATAAAAACTGATAGTATAGAGGCCTGGAGAGAGCTTTTGTCAGGATATCCGCAACTTGGTCTTTAGCAGGAACATGCTCCAAATCTATCTTCTTTAACTGTACCTTTTCTCGGATAAAGTGACAATCAACTTCGATATGCTTTGTGCGTTCGTGAAACACCGGATTCTTGGCAATATGTATTGCTGCCTGACTGTACAAAATAAGGTAGCCGGTGATGAGAGACGAACACCCAAGTTTCCAGAAGGCTCTCAAGCCAGTGTTAGCTCGGGAAGCAACCACAACCATAGCTCGGTACTCGGCTTCAGCAGAAGAGCGTGCAACCACGGATTGTTTCTTGCTACGCCATGTTATGAGATGACCACCAAAGTAAGTGCAGAACCCCGTAGTGGAGCGCCTATCATCGATAGATCCTGCATAGTCAGCGTCAGAGTAAGCGACAAGTGATAGAGATGTGGATGGCTTATACACAAGTCCTTGTCCGGGGGCGATCTTGAGATATTAAGGATGCGCCTCGACCGCTTGAAGATGAGATGTTCGAGGAGCGTGCATGAACCGACTCACGACTCCTACAGCAAACGAGATGTCCGGTCGAGTCACCGTAAGGTAGATCAGCTTCCCAACCAAGCGTCTGTAATATTCCAGATTTGTAAGCAGCTTGTCAGAGTCAGAACTATGGGCCGAGAGCTTGTGATTGCGTCCATAGGAGTCTCCGCAGGTTTGCACCAGAATAACCTGCATCATGAAGGAGGTCCATACAGTACTTCCTTTGAGATAACACAAGACCATCAGAGCGTCGTGCGACCTCGAGCCAAGAAAGTATCGAAGGTTGCCAGATCTTTGGTCTGAAAGGCGGAATTTAACTGTTCCTTGATCTGTTGTATTCCTGCCGTGTCGTTGCCAGTAATCAGGATATCGTCAACGTAGACCAGAAGAATCACAGTCTCGGTTGACGGTGACGGATGAAGAGAGAAGAATCAGCCGAGCTCCGAGTGAAGCCACTAGCACAGACCACCTTACTGAATTTTTCAAACCACGCACGCGGGGACTGTTGAGACCATAAATGGATTTCCGAAGGTGGCATACCAAAGACTCCCCCGTGGTCTCAAACCCGGGAGGTTTGCTGCATATAAAACTGTCTCCTGCAGATCGCCGTTGAGGAAGGCATTCTTAATATCCAGCTGATAAAGCGGCCAGTGACGATGGACCGCCAAGGAAAGAAGAAACACGGACCGTGTTCAATTTGCCACTGGAGAGAACGTTTCTTCATAATCAAGGCCATGTTGCTGAGTAAAGCCCGGGCCACGAGGCGTGCCTTCAGACGGTCAATAGTGCCATCCGCCGCATGCTTGACAACAAAGACCCATTTACAGCTCACAGAGGTATGGCCAGTAGGATGAGGAACCAGATCCCAGGTCTGGTTAGCCCAAAGAGCCCGCATTTCATCTTCCATGGCTGCCCGCCACCCGGGATGTGTAAGCGCCTCCTGCACAGAGTTAGGAATAGAAATAGAGGGAAAGAGAGGTGGCAAAGGCGTAGAGAGGTGGTGTCAGCCGATGGAGAGAGACATAGTTGGCCAAGGGATGTGCCGTAGAGGAAGCAGTTGTCGGATCCGCAGGTTGCAAAGCATCATTAGAGCGGGGCAGCTCTCGTGGGGTAGTAGACGAGGGAGGACGTCGAGTGTACACACGAATGACAGGTGGTGTAGGTGGTTTTGGTGGGATGGGTGTGGGAAGTAGAGGTGGAGGGATGGAAGTTACGGGAATAACAGGTCGCGGGAGAGTGGCGGAGGAGGAGGGTCAATAAGTTCAGAGTAATATGGCTGATCTTCGAGGAAGGTGACATCGGCAGAAGTAACCACCTTGCGATCCGTGGGAGAGAAACAGACGTAGCCCTTCTGAGTTCGAGAATAGCCCACAAACATATATTTAGTGGCACGGGGGGCAAGCTTGTCAGTGGACGGGCCAAGATGATGAACAAAACATACGCACCCAAACACGCGTGGGGTGATGGAGAAAGGAGGTTGGGAGGGAAAAAGGAGATTAAAAGGAACCGCAAAATTGAGGATAGATGAGGCATGCGGTTAATAAGAGTGCAAGCGGTTGAAACCGCAAAATTCCAATATTGTTTCGGGACATTCATCTGAATCATAAGGGAGGGGTGACCTCGAGCAGTGGCGATTCTTTGCGTTCAGCAACGCCATTTTGTTGGGGGGTATAGACACAGGAGGTCTGATGGATGATCCCAAACTCCGCACAGAGGTGAGAGAAGGTATGACTAGTATATTCTCGGGCATTATCGGTGCGTAGGGTTTTAATGGTTGTAGAGAATTGTTTGCGAGTTTCAAGGAAAAAAGTACGGAACACACCGGGCATTTCAGAGCGGTCACGAAGGAGATACAGTCAGGTCACCCGAGAGTAATATCGACAAAGGTGACAAAGTAACGGTACCCAAAAATACTTGTAGTTTGTAAGGACCCCAAATATCGGAGTGAACAAGATCAAAGGGAGCAGGAACGCCGAGAAGGATGTGGTGAGAACGTAGAGCGATGATGTTTCCCATAGATACAGGACTCACACGTGAACTCGTGGAAGGACACGTCAGGGAGAGATTTTTTGAGGATGTGTAGAGGAGCATGACCCAGACGTCGATGCCAGTCAACAGAGCTAATAGACGACAGCACCGTTGGGGAGATGGATTAAGGATATAGAGACCATTCGACAGATGCCTTTCTCCAATGATGGGTTTGCGTCTTGCGATCCTGCACATCACATGAGTTAGAAGAAAAAATAACAGCACAATCGAGGTCAGCAGTGAGTTGACCAATAGAGAGAAGGTTGAACGGAGAGCTCGGAACATGAAGAGCCGAGCGAGAGTAATGGAGGGAGTGAGGTTAATATCGGCCGCACCAGAGACGGGAAGTGTGTCCCCACTAGCAACAGTAATGAACTGGGGATGCACGGAGTTCAAATATTGTGGTGGTTTCCGTGATGTAATGTGGTGAGAGGCCCTGAATCCAAAATCCAGGATGAGCGGTGAGCAAGGTAGGAGGTACCACCATCGGAAACAGACACCACAGAGCCCGGAGGACAACTGATCATTTTGCAAGGAATAGATCGCAGCGGTCACGGTGATAACGTACTAGCGGCAAGAACCGGCCATGACCAGCGCGGTAAGAGCAGAGTCCGCAGCGGCTAGATACACAGGCTGCGCGGGTAGGAGAAGACTGCAACAGAAGCAAACACCTGGAGAAAAAATTACTAGACCGGGCGGACAGAGGCAGACCGGGCCAAGGAAAACAAAGCCAAAGGAAGTCGCCGCGAGAAGGACCAGACCGCAGCGGTAAGGACCAGACCGCAGCGAGAAGGAGCAGGTTGCACCAAGGAAGAGCCAGAACAGGAGGCCACAGCGAGAAGGGGACCATATCCGCGCGGTTACACCAGCGATTAGGCAGATCGCGACCAAAATGCGGAAAGGGAAGCCCGCACGGTCAAGTGGACAGCCGCGGATAGAGGTAGAGAGGAGAACTCGCACTGGTAGGGAAAGGTCACAACGGAAAGCAATAACTGCGAGCTAGAAACTCGAGCGGTCAGCAGACGAGCGACCGCGAGTAAAACAACTCACAGCAGAAGGGCCCGCGGCGGACAGGAAGAGAGACCGCAACGGGTAGTCAGAAGGGGGAGGGGGGCAGTGGGTACACGGGGGTGCGGGGGGGCGCGGGTAGTGCGAGTGACGAGACGAGCCCGCGAGAAGAGGAGGCAGGTCGCCGCAAGAGTCCAGAACAACCCCGAGTAGGCGAGAGGAGAGGAACTCGTGGCGGACAAGAGAAGAGCCCGCTTCGGGAGAGGAGAAGTCCGCGGAGAGGAAGCTCGAGCGGACAGAAGGACTAAGTAGCAGGGAGACCGCAGCGGTCAAGACGAGAGGATGAGAAGTGAGCTCGCAGCGGATAAGAAGTGAGCTCGCAAGCGGAGGAGAAGAGGGCTTTATTTGATGGTTACTGAAATCTGAATTCTACTCTCCAAATCAGTTGGCCTATACTAATTGGTTTGGCTTTATTAATTTATTATGCATATGTTGGCCGGCTGTAGATTGATATGGGGATTATTATGCTATGCTGAATGTTGTTGGTCGGCTGTAATGGTGTTGAGGTGGGATTTTTTGGTTTAAATATAAATATTTTTATTATAATGCGATCTTACGATCCGTGTCGATTCTACGCTTTACGATCTTAGATACGCCTTCCGATCCTACGTAAGATCTCGATCTTGACAACCTTGGTTGTGCATCATGAACTACTCAAATTAGTTTGTACCGTCTCTTTCGATTCATCGCTTCTGGCCCAAAAGGAGGCGGAGTTAAAAGGTCTAAAAGCCCAACTGCATTCTCTCCAAACCCAAAAACAATACCACTCCTCAGGATATTATGAAACCCCATCTTACTCCTCTTATTTACCTGTACTTTCAACATATTCTCAACCATTATCCACTCTCTCCCCGTTTGATCACAATCCTTTCAATAGTGCAACTTTCCTCTCAAAAATGCGCTATGAAACACCTAGTCTTCAAAACGAAAATCAGAAAAATATCCATCCAAAGAATCTTCACCACAAGAGTTGTCTGCAACTCAACCGTCTTCTCTACTCATGGTTGATAATCCTATCTCCTCATTATTAAAGCAAATAGCTACACAACCACATATTCCATTCCAGCCACAAGTTATACAGGAGAAGTGCTCTGAAGATTCAGATATCGAGGACTTGTCCCTCAACATTCTAATGGCAGATCCCTTTTCCGAAGACCTTACTGTTGAAAATGAAGAAGCACATGACCCTGGTCAAGCACTCCATCAAGGACCGGAGCAATCTAGCCAATTCCAAAATGACCCATCAAGTGGCTTTTCATTTGACAACATCCCACCATCAAAATGACGAGACAAAATCTATGAAATGCATGTCTGGTGCACTGCCGAGTTGTTACAACTTGGAGTAACAATGCCTGTTGTCGCAGATTGATTTGTGTCAAAGTTTCGTGGCAGACTAAGACAAAGGTGGATTGCTCTTGGAGCATACAAACAATAAATGGTCAAATAATGCCCAAATGTGGATGCCCTGATCATGCATGTCCACAACGAGTTCATGATGCACAACCGTTATCTCATTTTGGAGTTGCATTGTGACTCTGGTGATTGTTGAAAGCCCAAAGTCGAGCCTTTTCTTTATGGTTTGTTGGCTTGCCGTTATTTGTTTTAAAACTTTGTTTTGTGTCACGGTATTTTCAGACTGCCAATTTAACGTATCTTTGACATGAGATCATTGTTTTAAATGTCCTCCGACATGTCCGACATGTCTCCTGACATGTCATTTTTTAGGACAAAACGATATGTTTTTCTAAAAAAATAGATTATGTCATTTTGTAAAATATAGACCGATATGTCCGATTTTTTCTGATATATTGGCCGACACGATTTTTAAATATATCGTCCGCTATTTTTTTATGTTATATTAGCATACTAGCAACATATATTTAAATCGCATATGAATATTATATTATGTATGTTTAAATCGATTAGACTTATTGTTTTTATTTTTTAACGTTTTATTCTTACTACCAATTATATATAATTGTTTCACAATTTTTAATTTTATCTTATAAAAAATATGAAAATATTTAATACCTTTATTATTTGAATGTGTGCATGTTTTTAAAATAAAATTATAAGTTTGGAAAGACTTATATTTAATCAAAGATTTTTAACTTTTAAATCTTTTTTATTTCCAATAAACTTATTATTATCAAAGTAATTTTATTGCATACTATTAAATATATTTTACAATGTATCATTTTGTATTTGTTAATAATATTTTACCTTAATTATTATTCGATTTTATTTTGTAATATAAATGACTCATTTTTATTTATTTGTTATATTATTTTTCTATTTTTATAACATATAATTATAGTTAGTATACATAAAAATAAATATTTTATTTATAAATATGGAAATCCGATATTTTTAAATATCCCCGACATGTCTCCGACTTCCGAAATCCGACATTTAAAAACTCAATCCGATATGTCGCCGACATCAGATATTTAAAACATTGCATGAGATACATGCTTTGTTGTTCCAGGTATGGGAAGTTCTATCTTCATCGAACTCCATTGGAGGGAAATCATCTTGGTAAGAGGTTGGCTGGAGCATGTTGATTTCTGGACCTTTAGGATAAAAAACATAATAATCAAATTTTCCAGACTGTTCTCCTAGCAATCTATATGTTAGATCTCTTTTTTCATAACGTTCTTTCAACAGTTGCTGTTTTAACTTCCGTTTATTCTTTTTTCTTCTGGGTAGATCATTTGTATCAGAGTCATCTTCTTTGCATTTAGCACACGAACAGAAGTCAAAGTATTTATGGTCATCTTCGTCTTGAAATTGATAGACAGACAATCCATCAGACTTGAAGGAAAGGATGAGCGCATTAAGCCCGAATCCCTTTTCTTCAATCATGTTTAGCTCCGAGGTGAAGATGGGGTTCGTGCTAGAAGAGGGTTCTTCGCCGTTGAACACAATTTCTACCGCGCCGTCTTTCTTTGTGATAAATGAAGACTTGACAGAGTGAATCGACTTGTTATTGCTTCGTATTTTTTCATAGTGCGTGACCCATGATTTAGGGAGAAGTTTAATAAGTTCATCTTTTGGAAGTTGCTTTGGGATGTGGACGCATGAGGAGCCCGAGTGAGCGTCAATTTCCAAGTAGAGCGTTTCATCAGTGTCTTGAGGAAGACTTAAGTCGAAGGAATGATTTTGGACCCGATAAGCCATTCGGTAGTGCAGCATTGCGACATATGTCCCCTCAACTTGGGGTGCTCCAACAATCTAAAGCTGGACGTTATACTTGTTATAGATATGGGGATCATCAAGCTTCAAGTTGAAGTTTGGAAATAGTGCTATAAATACAGTGTCAACATTTAAGGTAGTCTGGATAGTTGCGATGCAGACATGACTGTAATGTTGAAACCTTGTGTCCAGGAGAGCTAATCGAGCTACCACTGGGAGTCCCTTCCTTGCGTGCAAAGTGAGAGCCATTCTCACAACTCCGAAATGAATGTATGTGGGAATAAACGTGGGCCTTCCATTGTCCAAGCAATGCCTCATCCAATCGTATATGAAATATTTGCTCTGCTTCTGTGGCAGGAATCAGTACTTGTTCAAGCCTCGAGGCTATAACGAGTTCTTTTGCAACGAGTGTCTTATTGAAAGTGAGAGCCTGTCGGAAAACTCGAGAAACTGGATGATGTTATACGGGTTTAACAATGGGAGGTCTGTTACGGGAATTCGACTATCTTCAGTAAAGTAGTCAACTTTATAGAGCAAATCAAAATTTGTTGAGCTAGAAGATGAACTATAGGAATTTCGAGGGTAAGAAAAGGAAGATGAGCGGGTAACGGGTTGTGAATTTGCTATAAATGCAAGAGGCCTTATTTCTTTGGAACCTCCTTCGGTGTTACGGTGGCTTGCTATCATACTGAATGATACAACTGTTGCTAATTCTTACGAAAATCTGGGCATATACCCACAGCCGCACACCTGGCAGCTTCAAAGGCCACAACTCCTAAATTTTCACGAAGAATTTTGCCACAAGTTCTGGTATAACACTTCTGATGTGGAGGGTCCCTAAAGAAGGGCAATCACAGAGCATACTATCCTCAACCAAATCCAAGCAAACATGAACAAATCATGTATACCCTTGGATCATCAAGAGAAATAAGGGGAAGTTTTTTAAGCTTCCATGGCTCTGATATCAAGTTTGAAACTCACGGAGAGTGGTACAATCACACATGAGAGATACAAGATTAGTGGCAAAATAAGAGAATACAAGAAGATATTAGAACATTCAAAGAACACTTCAAACTTTATTGCTTAGAAATATTGGTTCAGACTTAGATGCCTCAGCCATGGTTATCAGGATTGCGATCCGGATCGTAGGATCGTAGGATCGTAGGATCGTAAGATCCTACGATCCAAATTTTATAAATCGATCCAAATCTTACCAGGATCTAATTTGACACATCTATGACTGAGATCGCAATTCAGATCTTAGAATTTTTAGGATCGCGATCCCGATCTGATTCTACCAATTTGGCCAAAGGTAACTAGAAACATGTCCAACCCTATCCCGACCTCATTCCACCGATCCAACACACATAATTCATTATTTAATCTTATCTCATTCCCTCCCCCATACCCCATCACATAATCCTATCATGTTTTTTTATCGTATCTCAAGTGTCGATTGTTGACTGCAAACGGAGGTCAAGAACGAAATCTTTGGGCGCTTCCAATCTAGACAATCTCTTCATTATCCTTCCTTACCAGGTTCCATTACAAGTCTGGGTTCGTCTTTCTGCTATTAGGCTTCTTCCACCAATCCATCAGTCCAGATTTGTTATTATTGTTGGTATACATTAGTAGACATTGAGTGACCTAATTGAAATTTAAAGTGAACTTAGCATGATATTATTTTTTTGATTTAGTTATTCAAAGTTTTTTAATATAATTATTCACATACTGTTCAATTTATAGATTTTTTGTTAATTGAGCATGTAATTGTATGATACAAAATTCAATTTTATATTTTTAGCTTTAATTTATGAACGTTGTAGAATCTTGCGATCCTCGATCCGATCCTACAATCCGATCCGATCCAACCTCGAAACGATCCCACTTAGGATCTCGATCCTGACAACCTTGGCCTCAATCCATTACACTGGACCCTTATTTATAGCTGTCCCTCGAGGGAATAACTTACATCACATGTTATCTTATCTTATAAGATAAGATTCCTTTCTTACAGTACACGTTATTCCTTTATTAACTTCTACGACACACCAGAATAAGTTTATATCATATCATACGCTTTATATTACATCTTATCTTAAGCAATAAGATTCCTTCTTAACTTCTATGACACATCATAATAACTTTATATCACATCATACTTGAAGAGATTCTTTCATCCTAAATTGGATCTCTTTTCGGTGGTGGTGACTGTGGTGGTTGGTTGTATGACGACGACTGAGGTTCGTTCTGGTATAAATCTTTTGCGTCCGTTTTATGGATTGCAGCCAAGTTTATATTACTCATGTGGATTTTCGTAGTCTGAGTTCTTCTGCAGTATTTTTTTTGGATTTGTATCTCTTAATTTGAGTACTTACTAATTTTATTTTGCTAATAAAATTATGCAAAGTACGTATTCTCTTGTGACTTTGTATTTAGTTGTTTCTGTGGATTGCGCTTCCGCGACCAGAAATTCCAATAAGTGGTATCAAAGGCAGGTTCTGTAGGCGTCTGATTGGACATTTAAGGAAAGATTTGTTTGCGGTGGTGAACGACTAGGTCTTCTTTCCATCCTTTCAAATCTAACTCTTGAATTAATCAGGTTTTCTAGTCATACCAGAGGGCAACTGTGACAGGAAAGAATGCAACTTTGGCTAAGTACTTGGTGAAAAAATTTGATGGTAGCGGAAATTTTAATCCGCGGAAAATTCGCGTGAAAGATATGATAGTTGAGCAGGGGTTGATATGAGCTTTGCGAGGACGAGAAAAATTGACCGTTGAAATGAAAGATGAGTGTATTGACTTGGATGAGCGTACCACTTGCACCATCAGGATGTGATCGGTGGCCGTCGGCTGCTAGATTTTATGAGAAGCATGGAGGCGCACGTAGAGCTGCGGGTAAAGGGGAAGATGGTCGCCTCTGGAGAAGCAGCGAGAGAAAGATGACGCGCCCATCAACAACATCCTACAGGAAAAAATACCGGCAAAAAGGAAGATGGGTACTTCCTCGGAGGCCTACCTCTTCTTCGCGTGGAATTGAAGGGAATTGAAGGGCATTGAAGGGCATTGAAGGGAATTCTGACTACAATTTCGTGTGGAATTGAAGGGAATTCCAACTCCTCCCTATTAGTATGTCTACTAAATGACGGAATTAGAATTCAAGGGCTAATTCCAATTCCTCACACCCAATTCCAACCAAATGAACGGTCCCAAAGGAATTTTCTTGGGTGCCCTGAAAATGTGCATTGGTAATGAGAGCATGGTTTGCTTCAGAATCACAACAAGAGTTTTCTGAATCTACTAGCAGGTTTCAACAACAACAAAAATCTCACAGCAGTTGAAGGAGAGTGTCTGATTTCAGTTGCTTCTGTGTGTGAGGCAAAAGTAGATGTTATAAAATTCTATCAAAATCTTAATGGATGCTCATAATTGAAATTCTATTTGCATACCTAACATTAAGAAAAAAAGAAATTGAAGAAAAATTCCTAGATTCAGGCACTGTTTAGTAGTCAGTATTCTCGTCGAGAAAATAAGTTACACTTGTGTTTTGAAGATGATCATAGACTGCATTACATGGTGTTGGAAGCCATCTGTTACAATTAGGGGTGCAAGTTGAGTTGAGCCGGCTCGAAAGCTCGATGAGCCGGCTCGAAAAAAGCTCGACTCGAGCTCGAGCCTGTGGAGCTCGAGCTCGAGCTCGACGAGCTCGAGCTCGATTACGAGTCGAGCTCGAGCTCGACGAGCTCGAACTCGAATATTAATGTTCATGAGCTCGCGAGCCGGCTCGCGAGCTTTTTATTCCATTTTTTTTTAAAATATATATAAAAAATATGAAAAAAATATATAAAAAAAAGAAAATAAAGCCCATGAGCTAAAAAAGCTCGCGAGCAGCTCGAGCTCGAGCTCGAGCTCGCGAGCTCGAAACTCGAGCTCGAGCTCGATAATTTGGCATTGAGCTCGAGCTCGAGCTGGGATAAATGAGCTCGTCGAGCTCGAGCTCGAAATGAAAAGCTCGAGCTCGAGCTTGAAAATTTTGCCAAGCTCGACTCGAGCTCGACTCATTTGCACCCCTAGTTACAATCATGTCGGAGTATGGACGATATAAGAAAGGAGGGTCTTGTGAGGTGGCCGTAGGGGAGAGACGAATCCTGGGGGAGGATTTGAGAAGAATTAAACTTCATTATTATTCTGCATAACGTTCTTACAATTTGGGTATTAATAATTTTCTTATTCTTTCATACCGTTACAATGATTTTAAAAAAATTACAAAAGAAAATAAATTGTGTGCTTAGATTTAATCATTGGTGAACAGAGTAAGGCTCAGTTTGGGGGGACTTATTTTCACCGGTCAAGCGGTTACGATTAGTCATGTCCAAAAAGCCCGATCGGGCCGGGCTTTTTGCCAACCGGGCTCGGCCCGGGCCCAGCTTGAGCCGGGCTGGTCTCGGGCTTCCTCTCAAAGAGAGGGCCTGGGAAGGCCCTTCAGGCCGGCCCAGGCCGGGCCGGGCCGACCTGCCTTCCAGGCGGGATTGAATCCCGCCTGGATTAGGCGGGTTGGAATCCCGCCTGGATTAGGCGGGTTGGAATCCCGCCTGGATTAGGCGGGATTGAATCCCGCCTGGATTAGGCGGGATTGAATCCCGCCTGGATTAGGCGGGATTGAATCCCGCCTGGATTAGGCGGGATGAATAGAGTACCCCACCACACTTTATTTATTCTAAAAAACTTGTTAGTGCACTGCTTAGGAAATGACGCGATCTCCCCCGCCTAAGTCCCCGTGCTTTGCATCCTTCCTTAGTGACAAACCGCTGTGGCCGACCGTAGACTGTGTTGATGTGGCGGTTTTCCTTGCTGGGCACTTGCTGGGGGAGGTCGTGTCGACGCGTCCACCCAGTCGAGAGGAAAGAGTGAACACAGTATATGAGGGCGAACTCGCGGTTCCTTTTGATCATTTTGTGTCGGGCTTCACCCTCCCTGTCTTTCCAGAGGTCGCAGAGATCTTGGACTACTACGGGATCCTGCCTGCCCAACTGTCACCAAACTCCGTAGCGACCATCATGTCTTTCGTGGCGTACTTGAGATTGGAGAAGCTAACCTTCTCCTTGGAAGTATTCTGTTTCCTTTTCTGGACACAAGTCCTAAAATCTGGATAGCTGCAACTTAAGTCTGATAGAGTGCAGATTGTGAATGTGGAGGCTGCTCCCGCGGGCTGGCGATCAAGGTTCGCTTTCTTCAAGGGAGACTTGGGAGGCATCAGTACTCTCCTCCCTCGGAAGATATCTTCTACCCAGATCTGTGGTCGGCGGGCGGATTGTTCGTTTCCTGGAGAAGGCTTACTTGGACATCCGGTATTACGTCCGCTGGGTGAAGGAAGTGGTCGACATCGCTGTCAATGAATGTAAGTCTTCGAAAACATTACAATTATTCTATGTGTACCTGTCCTGAGGTTTTCAGCGACCTTGCAGTTGTTTTGATGGTGTCGGGCTCCAAACCGCGAGCTCCGTCTGCGGGCAAGCGGTCGGGTACCTTAGAACAACCTGCTCAGCCTCAACCAGATGTCGGTACCTCCTCCGCCCCGCTTTTAGAGCAAACCCCGTATTATAATTCGATCATCCCACCACTCTTTAGAGCGCCAGATATTGTCACGATACCCACCAAACTGCCTACCTGGAAAGATTCCGCGCGGGTTCCTTACCACGCCGTGATGGTTGCCAGGGCAATCTGCGGAACAACCGACCTTGGTGAGATATGGGCCACCCCCGCGGCGGATTTGATTGCCAGGGCAGCTGCGAAGAACGTACGGGCTCTATCATATAACAACACGACCTAGAGTCTTCTTGATGATGCATTAGCCGCGAACGCCCGCCTGCGAGACAGACTGAAGGTAAGATTCGAAATATGCTCACAACCTTTCTCCCTTACCTGCGGAGAAGTAACTCTTCCGCGGCCTTCATAGGAGAAGAGATCGGGGGACAAGGCCGAAATAAATCGGGAGTGGGTTCGCGCGACCAAGCGAGGGACTAAGACGGCGATTCGCCTCCTGAAGGAATCCGATGCGTTGAAGCCTGCGTTCGCAAATGTCGACTACCAGACTCTCTTCGCGAGCCAGACAAAAACGGATTCTCAGATCTCAAAAGAGAGTTCGTCTTAGAACCAGACTTGCTGTTGTTTTTTTGCAAATTCTTTTGTCTTGGTTGTAAATAAACTCTTTTACTTAATGTAAAAGACTTGTTTTTTGACCGAAACTTTTGATTCCATTCTCAGCACACTATACTTTTGTATGTTAGTCGTGTATATCAGGCGACTATAATTTGACAGCTTGCTCGTTTGATTCAGAAGAACTTAGATTGCCTTGAGTTGAACGTTTGTTTGTTTAGCCATGAATGCCCAGGCGACCGCGTACTGAGTGCCCACCTATTTAGATAAGAGAAGACCAGACGAGCTTGTGCCGAGTGTCCATCTATTTAGATAAGAGAAGACCAGGCGACCTCGTGTCGAGTGTCCGCCTATTTAGATAAGAGAAGATCAGGCGACCTCGTGCCGAGTGTCTGCCTATTTAGATAAGAGAAGACCAGGCGACCTCGTGCCGAGTGTCTGCCTAGAGTGTAATCCTATTGTGAATCGTCGAGCTAACAGTTCCTGGCGAAGCGTTGCAGATTGTCGAGCGAACACTTGCCAGTTAGATCTTGGCAATGTTGCCACTGGGCACTTGCCATGGGAAACGAGGGACTATGCTCCTTGGGAGGAGTTTATTCGCGACTCCATGTGGTCCGCTTGGCAAAGGTTAAGGATTCCATCCAGACCCGAGGAATCTGCAGGGCTCTCATCTGCAGGGCTCTCATCTGCGCGCAACGTTGAAGAACGTTGGTGGGGAATAAGCGCCTGTTTGCTCGGAGCTCGATCTCAGAAGAAAAACAATAATACTGATAGCACCTCGATCAATGCGCGGCTGGTACACACATTTGGACCTGCCACATATGCCGCACAAGAGTATCTCACGAGGACAGTCATTGCGGTCTTACGATGGGGGAAGTGACTCACACCGGAAGGAGGGTCGGAGGTCCGAGGACCCAGGTTCTACGACGTCCGGATACGTCTGAATACGTTCGAAGGGGTCTCACTAGGCACCGGTAACCATGCATGGGCGTTAATCCTGGATCTATTTTAAGTTTGCTTTGAATGCTAAGAAACTCGAGAGAGTGCATCCCGCATGACCTGAAACTTTTTTTAAAAGAAAGATGTCATATCTTTCATTAAGGAAATTCATGTGGAACTATTAGCGGGAAGGATAATAATGATATAGAGTGGAGAGAATGCAGAACTGTAGATGTCGGGCTGCTTATACTTGTTAGGTGGGCGAGTGGCCCTGGCCATTGTTCTCCACTGGAGATGGGATGAACTCCGTCATACTAGCGAGCCAATCCCCCTTGACTGGCATCGGGATATATTCTTCCACATGGCTTATGAGTTGTGTGTCTCCAAGGGGGAGTGGGAAATATTCTTCCATTGTGACCTGAGATTGGGTTCCCCAACTCGAGGTGGTACGTACTCCTCTGTTGAGTTCATAGACCAGATGTAGCACTCTCTAGTTGCTTTCGGGTCGCTCCTGGCCCTTAATTGCTTCCCTCCCAGTGGGAACTTTAGAATCTGGTGGTAAGTTGAAGCGATGGCCTAGAAATCATCCAGGAGCGGTCTTCCGAAAATTGCGTTGTAGCTGCTGGGGTATCAATAACTAGGAAGGATTCCTGTCTGGCTATGCCACATAAGATAACTGTCAGATTTACGCTTCTCTCGACTTCTTTTCTCTCCTCTGAGAAGCCATAGAGGGAGCCGTCACATGCCTTCAACGACTCATCCTTCTTTAGAACCTTTTAAGCAGGCTTGAAGAGGGCGTTGACAAAGCTTCCCGTGTCCACCAGAATCCTAGCCACTGCAAAGTCTCCCAGAACAGCCTTGATGATGACCGCGTCGTGGAAGGGGTTGATGAACTGAGGAAGGTCCTCTTCCTTAAACGTCACTGCTTCACCGGGAGGCGGAGCCAATGATGCAGAAGCCACTTCTCTTCCTCTCAGCCACCTCAGGCTTTCTTTTCGAGAGGACTCTACCTCGGCCCTACCGTGGATGTAGTTGATACTCCCCAACGTGTCGACTCCCTCTTTCTCTACGCATTCTTCTTCCACACTCTCTTGCTCGACCAGATTACATCTTGGGTTATTGGGCCCTTCCCCGACTTTTTCCTTACCCTTCAGCGACGGGGGGGGGGGGGGGGGGGGTTCTCCAACTTTTCCCGACTACCTTTCTGCTAACAAATACTCCAGCTTTCCTTCTTTCGACAACTGTTCCACTAGGTTGCGAAGGACCTGACAATACTCTATGTTGTGTCCCACGTCGAGGTGGAACTTGTAATAGAGGTTGGGATTTCTACTCCCGACACCTCCTTTCATATGTCTCGGAGGCCGGAAGTCGGGTTGTTGCTGAAGAATCTCTAAAACTTCTTCCATCGGCATCACGATGTCGGTGTACGCCTACATATCACTCTCCCATTGCTCTGGGGAGGCTCCTAGTAACAAAGGCGGCTGGCCATTCTCTCCTTGCTGCAACTGAGGGTGCCCTGACCTCATTTGTCGAAAGGCCCGAGGTCCCTGGTGGCGAGGATTGCGCCCACTTTGATGTGGAGGACCATATTCTTGGCGGATGAAATTATTCTTCTGCGGAGGCCCCGAGGTGCGACTGGAAGAACTGTTGTGGGGGCGTTTCCCCCTAACTCCGAAAGACTTGCAACGAAGTCTTCATCGTTGTACTCGCCTTCAATATACTGATTGGCCCTTTCTATGAGCTCTGCGTAGGTTTTGGGCTTCCTCTCGATAATCATAAACTTTAACAACCCTTGTCGGAGTCCGTTGGTAAACGCAACTCGGTAAACCCGAGGGTCCACATGATCCGGGACCTCCATGATCAAACTTTGGAAGCGATCCACATATTGCCCCATTATTTCCTTTGCTCGCTGTTGAATTTTGAAGAGTGCGCCGACATCCGCCCTTCGCCGCTTTGGGGTGGCGAATCTTTGCAGGAAATCTGTCCTCAACTCTCTGAAAGAGGTGACCGAGCCTGGAAGATGGCAGCAAAACCGTTCTCTCGCCTTTCCATGGAAGGTGGTGTAAAGGAGCTTGCAGCGCAAGGGCTCAGAGAGAGGTTGCAGAGATACGATGGTGTCGAAGGCTTGTAAGTGAGAGGATGTGTCCTCTTTCCCTGTGAAGCGAGGAAGGCAGGGCTCTCAAAAACCATTGGGAGCGGTTTCCCCGGCGATGCCGTGGGAAAATGGAGAGAACACCTCTACTCCCTCGACTGGTGCTTGGTCATCAAAATCGAGCACCTTTCCGGGTCGGGCGACTTCTTGAAATAGTTGCCGGCGAGCACGCTCTGCGTCCGCCTGATCTTGGGGCGGATTCGCAGGTGTCACGGGCTCTCCCTGATGTTCGGTGCCCTGCCCTCTCCTTTGGTTGGTCACCAACTCATTAACCAGACCAAACAGTCGGTCGAATTCAGCGCGACTGACTGTTTGGTCCCGATCCGGGGTCAACCCGCCTGCCATGGGGATGAGTTCGCCGACGAGTGGTATCTGAAGGCCGCGGGGTGAGCACTGCTGCTGTCCTTTGGCGGCAAGGGTGATTTCACCAATCGCTGGTCCACACTCACCGCACCAAATTCTGTTGGAGCCAAAAATCCCACCAACTCTCCACGCTCTATCCCTGAGTAGGATGCTCGATAGAGGAAAGAACATGGTTCACGAGCGATCGGTTACTGGCTCTCAGAAATGTAGCGGGAGGACGAAAAAGAAGGGGTCGCTGGCAGCGGCGTACACCCGACTAGACCCGCCGCGGTGAATGTCTCTCTTGCGACGAGCCTCTATTTATTAATTTCCAGGAAAGATTACAATGTAGGGCGGCTACTTGGGGGGTGTGCGTGCGTACAACGACTGAAAGAAAAGACAAGAACTCGGTGTCCGCACCTACGACGAGACAGGTTCTGGGCTAAGTTCTTGGGTCACTCCAAGCACCCATGGTGCCCCTTTTATACTAGAGGGTAGGTGTAACGCCCCTAAATTTAACCAAAATGGTTTTGGGGATGCGTTTAGAGGGTTGGTCTGCGGATAGCAAATCAGACTAGGGTTTTAATATATAGACCTAAACCTAACCCCCTCCCCATCTCTCAGCCGCAACCCACCCGATCCCGCTCTCTCTCTCGATCTCTCATTTCTCCTGATCTATCTCTCTCCCTCTCTCGGCTTCTCTCTCACGCGCAGCGAGCGCCGCTGGAAGGAGCAGCCCGAGCGCCGCTGGAAGGAGCAACCCGAGCCCTCTCCCTCTCTCCCGTCGCCGACGATAGGAGGTGTAGAGCCCACCTCTTCCTCCCTTCTCTCCCGTCGCTGCTGGAAGGGCCGAGCCCGCCCCTCCCGGCCGTCGCTGGAAGGGCCGAGCCCGCCCCTCCCGTCCGTTGCCTGTAAGGAGAAGCCCACCTCCGAGCACTACATCTCCCTCTCCCCCTCCTCACCGAGCCGAGGAAGGCCGACCGTCCTCCTCTCCTCTTGGCCGACCAAGAGGGGTGGGGTTTGGGCTTGCACACTTTGAGAGAGGCCAACCGGTGGCGTTAGAAGAAGAACATCCCCTTTGGAGCTCGGACCGGTGCGTGGACAACCACTACGAGAGTTGTCCGTGAGTCCGTGACCAAGCCATGCCTCCGAAACACACGTGAAGGGTAACGACTTTTCTTCTTGGGCAGGTGAAACCCTTAATTAGCATATTTGCATGGAAGCCCCTCTCCACCGACGGGTGGGGGAAGGGTGCTCTCCGACGGGTCGATGTTTACATCCCCGCTGTTATTTGTATAAACACCCGGAAGTGCGAGTACGGTTTAGGCATGTTGCGTGAAGCCCATCCGAACATGTTGGTCTAGATTGGTGATGTTCTGGGGTTCCCGGAGAAGACTCCGTGGAAGTTGAATATTTCAGAATGGGGGTCTTCCCGGGGCTGCAGTTAGTACTGGAGGTGTGCTCCAGGAAACACCCTAATGTTTGCACGAAGTCGTTGGATCGTCGGCATTAACTCCCGGTGAGTTTTGTTGTGTTTGTGAGAAGCCCGTCTCTCGGAGACCATAGGGCTAGTGTGTGGAGTTGTGCGCCTTGTGTGCCCAACTCAGGTGCCCGCGAGTGTCACCCTTGTTACATAACAATCAGTTATGTAGGCGATAACAGGCAAGGGGAGGTCGACCCGCATCGTGCATGTTGGGTACGACGATTTGAGCAACGGGCTTGACTGAACTATACCTGCACTATGTGGTGTAGTTCGACTACCTAAGGAAACTGGTGGGTTGCTACAGGCATAGGAGAGAGCTGAGGACCTTGAGTCACGGCTAGGAAATGCTCAATGTATTGTCATTCAGTCCAGAACTGAGGACGGTGGTGGGACCCGGGGAAGTCTGGTACACCGATAAGGTGCCCTGAGTGCACGAGACGTTGGGCCGGTTGCGCCAACGTTTGTGGTGTTCGGTGCTTGAATGACACATTCTAGCTTTATGTGATTATGTTAATCCGCTTGCAGGGAAGAAGAACCGCCACCCCGAGAAAGGGGTGAGGTCGTTATAATTTGGTCAGCCCCTTGCTGACCGTTGCTTTGTTTGCCACCGCTTGGTGGAATGTTTGCTTGCAGGTGCTGCGGAGCCAAGCGAGAAATAGCGGGCTGAAGCCCTTCTTGCTGAGTTGGCCCTCGAAGGCCCAATTGTTTGTTTAGTTGTTGATGTAAGGCCTTAAGGCCAAATCTGTGGTTGTTGTATTTCATTTCTAGTGTCGTGGTTAGTGGACATTCGCCTTTGGACGTGATTTTTATTTAACTCTTTTTATCCTTCCGATAGAATGTAACTCTGTGTTAGGATGCGTTTTCAAAATGTAAAGGTTTTATGGTTTAATTTAGTTACTCTTCCGTCTGTCCGTTTCATATGACGTGGGGTCCCGACCGGACCTTTTGTTATATTATTCGTGACAGATGGAGGGTGTTATAATTTGGTATCAGACTCTGGTGTCGTTCTTCCTTATTTGAATTCGTGGTCGAATTCCTTTTAAGGGATGGTGAGCACTCATGTGCGTTGCCATTATAACATGAAAAGAACTCATGAATGTCCACTTAGAAATGAAAAACACACATGAAACACGTTAAAAACATTGTTTGGGGAATCTGAGCGTTCCTTTGTTTGTTGTTTGCTATGTCTTTTAGTCACTAAAGTGCGTGTGACGCAACTATAGGTGACCAGAAGTGGTGCTGAACAATCCCAAAATCAGCATTATGCAGAGTAATGCACCGGCGGAGGTGCCTACACCTCCTCCTTCTGCCGAGACAGTCCGTTTAGTTGCGGAAGCTGTGTTCGCTATGATCAATGCGCAGCCAAGAGAGCAAGTACACCCTGTGGTGGCCCCGGTGCAGGCTGTCGTAGTTGAGCCAGTGGCGGCAAGGCAAGTGCCTGCTGAGCCTTTGGCGACAAAGCGAGCAACTGAAAAGCAGATGAAGCATGTGATGAGCTTTAATCCTCCTACATTTTTGGGAGTGGAATCACCGACTCAGGTCGAAGATTGGCTCTCCCGTATAAAGAGAACCATGACGGCGACAGAGACTCATGAAGCACAAAAGGTGACCATAACCACTTTCCTACTGGATGGAGAGGCAAGACTATGGTGGGATGAGGTGGAGTTGCACCAGCTTGCTGGCAGACAGCTATCTGACGTTTCGATGGAAGAGTTCTCGAGACTGTTCTGGGCCAGGTACCTCCCTTCCACGCAGAGAATTGCGTTGGAGAATCAGTTTCAGCGTTTGACTCAGGCAGAAGGTTTCGTTGACGACTATTTACATGAGTTCACAAGGTTGGGGAGGTACGCCGACTTCACGTTTGCAGACGAGGAGCGAAAGACCAACAAATTCTACGAAGGATTGCGGTATGACCTGAGGTTGCTTCTCTCAGGCCCGATGACGCAAGGCTTTCAGGTTTTGGTAAACACTGCCCGATCTTTGGATCAGGACATGAGGAGAGTGCAAAGTAAGAAAGACTTGGCTGTGAAGAAGCCAGAGTACAAGGTGCCTACCTCTTCGAAGTCTGGGTTCCGCAGCTGGTGGAACAAGAAGGCTAGGTCGTCTGGACCAGCCCCTCCTACCGTTGCTTCTGGAGCTACATTGAGTCGAGGCCCGTTTGCGTGTTATACATGTGGCAAGGTGGTACACTACGCCCATGAGTGCCGCAGTGGCCCGCTGAAGACTGAGAAGAAGACAAGAACATCTTATGCTGAAAAGGGGAAAGCGGTGGAGTCATCAGCTTCCCATTATACTCCTGCACAGCCTCGAGTCTACAACCTTGGCCAACAGGAGGCAATAAAACAGAATGACGTGGTGACAGGTACGACATAGTATACAGTTTTTACTGTTTTATATACTTGTTATCTTGTGTCTTCCTTAACTTGTTTGAATTAGGTTTTGTCCTAATTTGGGACTATCCAGCGATAACACTGTTCGATACAGACGCTTCTCATTCCTTTCTATTCAAGGACTTCGTATTGCGCATCGGAGTGCCTTCCATTTTATCAACTAATAGATTGGATGTTTTGCTTCTTAACGGATGCTTGATGTGCGCGGATAGGACCTGCTGTGTTCGGGTGCGGATAGAGAATCCTGATTTTAAGTTGGAAGCATCTGTGTTGCCGATATCCGAATTCGACGTTATCTTTGGCATGGACTGGCTCTCGGAGCAGCGTGCATGTATTGATTGCAACTCGAAGGAAATCACACTGGGACAGGGTATTGAATGCGAGACCAAATTCGCTGGTATGCGAGGATCGAGCAAGACACTGATGTATGCTCTCCAAGTGGTCAAAGCGGTTAAGAAGGGCGCGGATTTGTTCTTCACGCTATTGGAGGCAGTTGTTCACGCTATTGGAGGCTGTAGAGCCGAAGTCCCGTTTGAGTTACATTCCTATCGTGTCAGAGTTCGCGGATGTGTTCCCTAAGGATCTCCCTGGGATTCCACCCCTGCGAGAGATTGACTTCCCTATTTATCTGGTGCCAGGTGCGAAACCTGTGTCTCGTGCATCATACAGAGTGACGTCAAAGGAGATGATAGAGTTGAAGATTCAGCTGCAGGAATTACTAGAGCAGGATTACATACGTCCAAGTGGTTCACCTTGGAGTGCGCCGACCCTCTTCGTGAAAAAGAAGGACGGGAGCCTGCGTCTATGCATTGACTACCGAGAGCTGAACAAGCTGACAGAGAAGAACAAGTATCCGATTCCGAGAATCGATGATTTGTTTGATCAGTTGGCTGGATCAACCGTCTACTCGAAGCTGGATCTGAAGTCCGGCTACTATCAGTTGCGTATAAGGGAGAGTGATATTCCCAAGACAGCGTTTAACACACGCTATGGTCAGTATGAGTTCACCGTGATGTCGTTCGGGTTGACAAATGTGTCATCGGTATTCATGGATTTGATGAACAGAATCTTTCAGGAGTATCTGGACCGATTTGTGATAGTCTTCATAGATGACATATTGGTGTACTCGCAGTTAGAGGAGCATCATGCGAACCATTTGAGGTTAGTTTTGCACACCTTGAGGAGGAGTCGACTATTTGTCAAGTTCTCTAAGTGCGAGTTTTGGCTATCGTCTGTGACGTTTCTCGGTCATGTCGTTAGTGGGGAGGGTATCGCTGTGGATCCAGCGAAGATAGCAGCTATACAAGAGTGACTAGTGTTGTCTACAGTGGCGGAAGTCCGGAGTTTTCTGGGACTTGCCGGCTACTATAGGCGGTTCGTGGAGAACTTCTCGCGGATAGCTTTACCTCTCACTACCTTGACGAGAAAGGATCAGAAGTTTGTGTGTTCGCCGGAGTGCGCACGAGCTTTTGAGGAACTGAAGGGTCGTTTGACCACGATGCCTATTTTGAGTTCGTCATGTGGTACGGACGGCTACGAGATCTATAGCGATGCCTCAGGGAGCGGCTTAGGCTGCGTCCTCCTATAGTTTGGAAAGGTTATAGGATACGGCTCACGCCAGCTGAAGGTGCATGAGAGAAACTATCCCGTCCACGACTTGGAGTTAGCGGCGGTGATATTCGCTATTAAGCTGTGACGGCATTATTTATATGGCGTGAAGGTTGACATCTTTACAAATCATAAGAGCCTTAAGTATCTGCTGAACCAGAAGGAGTTGAACATGCGACAAAGAAGGTGGATGGAATTCCTATGAGATTACACCCTCGAGATACATTACACACCCGAGAAGAGGAATGTGGTCGCTGATGCTTTGAGTCGCAGAACTCCAGCACGAGCAAACTGGTTGTGCATGCATGATGAGCGTTTAAACCAGGAATTGGAAGCCTTGGGTATCACCTGTGTCGACAGGAGTACTAGTGCAAACACATGCTTGAACTTGACGGAGGTGCAGTGTGACCTTGCGGACAGAGTTCAGAGAGCGTTGGAGCTCGATGAGAGCATGAAGCGCTATGCATTGGAAGGGTCAAATTCCCAGTTCTTGGTTGAAGACGGTCTTCTGCGGAAAGGTGGTCGCTTGTGCGTCCCAAAGTCTGGCACTCTACGGGAAGAGTTGATATATGAGGCTCACAATATCAAGTACTCAATCCACTTGGGGAGCACAAAGATGTACACAGACATGATGACACTATTTTGGTGGCCAGGTATGAAGGATATAGACCTCTACGTGGCAAAATGTCAAACGTGCGCGCTAGTGAAGGTCGAATGCCAACGACCAGGAGGCTTCTTGAAATCGTTGCCGATCCCGGAGTGGAAATTTGATGATATTTCCATGGATTTTGTGCACGGTTTGCCAATGTCGTTGCAGAAAAATGACTCTATCTGGGTGATTGTTGATCGATTGACCAAAGTTGCGCATTTTATCCCGAATCCGAAAAGTGATCCAGTGGAGAAGCTAGCAAAGTTGTATGTGGAGAACATCGTTCGATTACATGGCGTCCCTTGCAGCATAGTTAGCAACCGTGATGAGCGGTTTACGTCCGGTGATTGGAGGCACGTTCATCGGTCATTGGGCACAAAGCTCAAATTTAGCACAGCCTTCCATCCGTAGACGGATGAGCAAACTGAGAGGACAAATAGTACGATGGAAGATATGCTGCGAATGTGCGTTTTGGATTTCGGATAGCGTTGGGAGGATCATCTTCACATGGTAGAGTTTGCCTATAACAATAGTTATCAGACAAGTATTCAGATGACCCCGTACGAGGCGTTATACGGCCGGAAGTGCCGTACTCCTTTAGCGTGGGCAAATACCAGTGATACCAAACTATTGAAGTGCAAAGATGTTGATGTGGCGAATGAGTCTATACGGATCATTCGAGAGCGATTGTTGACCGCCCAAGATCGTCAGACGAAGTATTACAACGCCAAACACCGGAACGTGGAGTTCACGGTTGGAGATTAGGTATACTGAAGATAAAGCCTTTCAAAGGAGTGTCGAGAGTTCGACGCTTGAAGAAGCTGAGTCCCAGGTATTTATTGCCATTTGAGATCACTGAGCGCATCAGCGAGGCAGCTTACCGACTTGCTTTGTTGACGGAGCTGAGTGGGTTGCACGACGTCTTCCATATTTCTGTGTTGAGGAAGGCGGTGCAGGAACCCAATTCTGTGTTGGAGGCCGATAGTGTGCCGGTGGATAGTGACCTATCTACCAGAGTGGCCCCAGATTGCATTGTCGATAGTGACATACGACAGTTGCGGAGAAAGACAATCAAGATGGTGAGAGTCCGTTGGGACAATTGTGGCCGCAAGGAGCTCTCTTGGGAGCCAGAAGAGGTCATGCGCGAGGAGTACCCCGATCTATTTTACTCAGGTATGGCGAATTTCATTTTGTTATTCGTATTTTAAATTTCGGGACGAAATTTCTTTAAGGAGAGAATTGTAACACCCCTAAATTTAACCAAAATGATTTTGGGGGTGCGTTTAGAGGGTTGGTCTGCGGATAGCAAATTGGGCTAGGGTTTTAATATATAAACCTAAACCTAACCGCCTCCCCATCTCTCATCCGCAACCCACCCGATCTCGCTCTCTCTCTCGATCTCTCATCTCTCCCGATCTATCTCTCTCCCTCTCTCAGCTTCTCTCTCACGCGCAGCGAGCGCCGCTGGAAGGAGCAGCCGGAGCCCTCTCCCTCTCTCCCGTCACTGACGATAGGAGGTGCAGAGCCCGCCTCTTCCTCCCTTCTCTCCCGTCGCCGCTGGAAGGGCCGAGCCCGCCCCTCCCGGCCGTCGCCTGTAAGGAGAAGCCCACCTCCATCTTTCTCTCCCTGGCCGACTGGAAGGAGGAGCCGAGCCCTACATCTCCCTCTCCCCCTCCTCCTCACCGAGCCGAGGAAGTCCGACCTTCCTCCTCTCCTCTTGGCGGACTAAGAGGGGTAGGGTTTTGGCTTGGACACTTTGAGAGAGGCCAACCGGTGGTATCAAAAGAAGAACATCTCCTTCGGAGCTCGGACCTGTGCGTGGACAGCCACTACTAGAGTTGTTTGTGAGTCCGTGACCAAGCCATGCCTCCGAAACGCACGTCAAGGGCAACGACTTTTCTTCTTGGGCAGGTGAAGCCCTTAATTAGCGTATTTGCATGGAAGCCCCTCTCCACCGACGAGTGGAGGAAGGGTGCTCTTCGACGGGTCGATGTTTACATCCCCGCTGCTATTTGCATTAGCACCCGGAAGCGCGAGTACGGTTTAGACATGCTGTGTGAAGCCTATCCGGACATGTTGGTCTGGATTGTTGATGTTCTGGGGTTCCCGGAGAAGACTCCGTGGAAGTTGAATATTTCAGAATGAGGGTCTGCCCGAGGCGGTAGTTAGTACTGGAGGTGTGCTGCATGAAACACCCTAATGTTTGCACGAAGTTGTTGGATCGTCCGCATTAACTCTCGGGGAGTTTTGTCGTGTTTGTACGAAGTTTGTCTCTTGGAGACCGTAGAGCTAGTGTGTGGAGTTGTGCTCCTTGTGTGCCCAACTCAGGTGGCCGCGAGTGCCACCCTTGTTACATAACAATCAGTTATGTAGGCGATAACAAGCAAGGGGAGGTCGACCCGCGTCGTGCGTGTTGGGTACGACGATTTGAGCAACGGGCTTGACTGAACTGTACCTGCACTCTGTGGTGTAGTTCGACTACCTAAGAAAACTGGTGGGTTGCTACAGGCATAGGACAGAGCCGAGGACCTTGAGTCACGGCTAGCGAATGCTCAATGTATTGTCATTCAGTCCAGAACTAAGGATTGTGGTGGGACCCGGGGAAGTCTGGTACACCGATAAAGTGCCCTGAGTGCACGAGACGTTGGGCTGGTTGCGCCAACGTTTGTGGTGTTTGGTGCTTGAATGACACATTCTAGCTTTATGTGATTATGCTAATCCGCTTGCAGGGAAGAAGAACCGCCACCCCGAGAAAGGGGTGGAGTCGTTATAATTTGGTCAGTCCCTTGCTGATCGTTGCTTTGTTTGCCACTGCTTGGTGGAATGTTTGCTTGCAGGTGTTGCGGAGCCAAGCGGGAAATAGCGGGTTGAAGCCCTTCTTGCTGAGCCCTCAAAGGCCCAATTGTTTGTTTAGTTGTTGATGTAAGGCCTTAAGGCAAAATCGGTGGTTGTTGTATTTCATTTCTAGTGTCTTGGTTAGTGGACATTCGCTTTTGGACGTGGTTTTTATTTAACTCCTTTTATCCTTCCGCTAGAATGCAACTATGTGTTAGAATGCGTTTTGAAAATGTTAAGGGTTTATGGTTTCATTTAGTAACTATTTCGTCTGTCCGTTTCATATGACACGGGGCCCCGGCCGGACCTTCTGTTATATTATTTGTGACGGATGGGGGGTGTTACAGTAGACTTCGTGGATGATTCACAAAACGACGAGCATTTAATGCCTCGTAAACAGCGACATTAAATGCGCAACCGCCCGAGGGACATGAAGAGTCGGGCGGCGGAGACTAAGGAAGAGACCGCACAAAACCGCGTGGGGACACCTGAGCTGAATCCGAAGTGGGGGAGCCCTCGCGGACTTGGCTAAAGCATTCGCGCGCACTTCCAGGCTGGAGCTTCTGTACTGTACTCCAAGGGGCCGCCTGCAAGTCGCTTGCCGCCTGTCTTCGCTGAACTCTGTCATGCTCCCGGGAGGGTGTCCGCGAGACCTCCAGAGTGTTCGCTCGAGAGTTTGGCGGACTCTTAGAATAACTGTCGAGTAATTCTGTCCACCTCCTTCAAGTGCTCTCTCTTGCTGTCGCAGGATTTGGGCTAACATGTTGTCTGATGGTTTTTCATTTCATTGTTTCGTTATTTCTTCTCTCCCCATGATGACTTCGCTAGTACGGTAGATAGATCTGATGGATGCTTACTTATTGGAGTCTTTTTCAGTCTTTTATCTCTTTTTTTCCCTTAAGTCCCCATTTTGCTTTAGCTAGATTTGTTACTAGATCTAGTTTATTTTTCTATAGGTCTTCTTGTATATTAGGGTTTGAAATAAGTACGTTGGATCTTCTCATGTATTGTCTTAAGGAGGCAGGCCATACCATTGAATGAGGCCCCGAGCAATTTATCGACTTTGCCGAAGGATTTGGTGTGGGCTGATGATGACTAGAGGTTGATGCAAAGAATTATTTTTCCAGGTCAACATAGGTAACTTGATTACTTGTTGTTTTTGGCCTCCAATATAGGGTTTAAGCAAGGATATGTGAAATAATGGATGTATTTTGATTCACGATGGAGGAGCAGATGGTAAGATGTCTCTCCGATGACTTATGTGATTTGGAAAGGCCCATAATATTTTAGGTTGAGTTTTCTTCTGGAAGGGAGAGTCATCATTAACTGCTAGTATGGGTGAAGTTCAAGAAGAACTCAGTCGCCTTTTTTAAGCTTTAACTCTATATGCTTTTATCAACTTGAGTCTTCATTCCGTTGTTCTGAGATTTTGCTAGAGACTCTTTCAGTGAGTTAAGTATTTCCTCTATAATTTGCAATGTCATTTCCACAGCTTCATTTATAGCTCCACCTGTACAGTAATAAATCAAATTAGGGGGAGGTCGACCATACATGACTTCAAATGGAGTTGTGTTGGTCAAACTGTTAAATGTAGCATTGTAGTGATATTCAGCTAGACTTGGGTATTCAGACAATTTCTTTGGATTTTCATGAGAAAAAATCCTTAAATACTGTTCAACACATTGATGAACCCTCTTAATTAATCCATCTGTTTGAGGATGATATGAGGAACTATACTTAAGGTGTGTCACTTGTAATCTGTATAACTCCACCCAAAAATCACTTAGGAATATTGGATCAATATCTGATACGATAGATTCTGGAATCCCATGTAGTTTGCCTACGAAATTTCAGAATACTCGAGCTACTTTTTGGTCTAAGATTAGGTGTTGTAAAGGTGCAAAATGCACTCTTTTAAAGAATCTATCTACTACTACTAATATATAGTCTCGTTCCAATCCTTCCAATAAGGAGGAGGTTGGAATGGAAATCATCTTAAGACTCGTGGGGGTTAAGGCTCTGTTTGGGACAGCTCTGGCGGCTGGAGAAGCTCTTTCCCAGCCGTCAGAGCTGTTATTGTCGCTGTTTGGGACAGCTTTAGGGTGAATTCGCGTTTGGAAGAGCCGCCCCCAGAGCTCTTTTTCAGAAGCCGTATCCCCCCTGCGTTCATCGCTCGACGAAGCGATTTATGAAATCGTGGTTCTTTTTTTCCAGTGCATCCCGCGACTCACGCCTCTCAAACCCTAACGTCTTGCTCGCGAGCCGATCCCAACCCCCCTTCCCTGTCGATGACGGCGTAAACCCTGCGCGGATTTCTCGCCCATCTCCGTCGCCGCCCACGTTCTCTCCGTCTGTGGTGCTATTCTCGCGCATTTCCGTTGACGGGGATTTTTTCTCGCTCATCTCCGTCAGCGGTGCTATCTTCTCCCGAGGCGGCGTTATTCTCTCTGAAGTTCTCCTCTGGTTTGTTCTCTTCCTACCTGCATAGATCTTCTTATTCCCATACTTGCTGGTTTGGTAGTTTCGTTCTCCTGATTTGCTGATGGTAGTTTCGTTCTTCTTATTATTCTCTCTGATGCATTTGTTCTCTTCCTACCTGCATTTGTTGATGCAATACCTGCATAGATCTTCTTATTCCCATACTTGCTGATTTGCTGATGGTGTGTGTGTGTGTGTGTGTGTGGATGAGTATGAGTATGAATGTGTGTTTATGTATGTGTGTGTGTGTGTATGAATGTGTGTGTGTGTTTTGTGGATGTGTGTGTGTGTGTGTGTTTATGTATGTGTGTGAGTTTGAGTTTCTGAATGTGTATGAGTATGGGTGTGTGTGAATTTGAGTTGTTTACGTGTGTGTGTGTTTGTGTGTGTGTGTTTGTGTATGTGTGTGGATGTGTGTGTGTGTGAATTTGAGTTTGTTTATGTGTGTTTGTTTTTGTTTATGTGTGGATGTGTGTGCGTGTATGTGGATGTGTGTGTGTGTGTTTATGTATGTGTTATTTTTTTGGTGTGTGTGTATGTGTGTGTGTGTGAATTTGAGTTTGTTTGTGTGTTTGTTTTTGTTTATGTGTGTATGTGTGTGGATGTGTGTGTGTGTATGTAAGTGGATGTGTGTGTGTGTGTTTATGTATGTGTGTGTGTGTATGAATGTGTGTGTGTGTGTTATTTTTTTGGTGTGTGTGTGAATTTGTGTTTGTTTATGTGTGTTTGTTTTTGTTTGTGTGTATGTGTGTGGATGTGTGTGTCTGTATGTAAGTGGATGTGTGTGTGTGTGTGTTTATGTATGTGTGTGTGTGTTATTTTTTTGGGGTTTGTGTATGTGTGTGGATGTGTGTGTTTGTGTATTTATGTGTGTGTGTGTGTGTGTGTGTTTATGTATGTGTGTGTGTATGAATGTGTGTGTGTGTGTGTGTGTGAATTTGAGTTTGTTTATGTGTGTTTGTTTTTGTTTGTGTGTATGTGTGTGGATGTGTGTGTGTGTGTTTATGTATGTGTGTGTGTATGAATGTGTGTGTGTGTGTTATTTTTTTGGGGTTTGTGTATGTGTGTGGATGTGTGTGTTTGTGTATTTATGTGGATGTGTGTGTGTGTGTGTTTATGTATGTGTGTGTGTGTATGAATGTGTGTGTTATTTTTTTGGGGTTTGTGTATGTGTGTGTGTGTGTGAATTTGAGTTTGTTTATGTGTGTTTGTTTTTGTTTATGTGTATGTGTGTGGATGTGTGTGTGTATGTAAGTGGATGTGTGTGTGTATGTAAGTGGATGTGTGTGTGTATGTAAGTGGATGTGTGTGTGTGTGTGTGTTTATGTATGTGTGTGTGTGTATGAATGTGTGTGTGTGTTATTTTTGGGGGGTTTGTGTATGTGTGCGTTTGTGTATTTATGTGGATGTGTGTGTGTGTGTGTTTATGTATGTGTGTGTGTGTGTTATTTTTTTGGGGGTTTGTGTATGTGTGTGGATGTGTGTGTGTGTGTGAATTTGAGTTTGTTTGTGTGTTTATTTTTGTTTATGTGTGTATGTGTGTGGATGTGTGTGTGTATTTATGTGTGTGTGTGTGTGTGTGTTTATGTGTGTTTGTTTTTGTTTATGTGTGTGGATGTGTGTGTGTGTATTTATGTGGATGTGTGTGTGTGTGTGTGTTATTTTTTTGGGGTTTGTGTATGTGTGTGGATGTGTGTGTGTGAATTTGAGTTTGTTTATGTGTGTTTGTTTTTGTTTATGTGTGTTTGTGTGTGGATGTGTGCGTGTGTATGTATGTTGATGTGTGTGTGTGTGTGTGTTTATGTATGTGTGTGTGCATACACAAACCCCAAAATGAGGTTCCGTTAGATTAACGAAAGAACGGTTCCAGCACTCGACCGAAACAATTAGTAGATATTTTTCGAAAGGACTTAGATCTCTTTTGTTACTCTCAATAGATGCTATAAAACCTATTGACCGTCAGTTCAGAGATATTTCGGCTGAGATAAGGTATGATCCTCGTTACATGCCATTCTTCAAGGATTGCGTTGGTGCCATTGACGGTACATATGTTGATGCGAGAATACCCGTAGAAGATCAAGTACGATACATAGGACGTCATGACACGATGACGCAAAATGTAATGACAGTATGTGATTTTAACATGTGTTTTACATTTGCCCTGGCTGGATGGGAGGGATCTTCTCATAATAGTCGCATCTTCGCGCACGCATTGACAGACGATAGATTGCATTTTCCGCATCCCCCACAAGGTATACTAATCAATATGTTTACATTCATTCAAATTTTTCGTATTTCATAATATTTACTTGTTTAACAAAGCAAATAAATGCAGGTAAATATTACTTAGTGGATGCTGGATACCCGTTAAAGATGGGTTATTTGAAGCCGTATCCAGAAACAAGATATCACTTGACAGACTTTGTCCGTGGGAGTCGGCCTGTACAAGGAAGGTAAGAACATTTCAATAAGGCGCATTCATCTCTTCGCAGTGTGATCGAGCGAACGTTTGGAGTGTGGAAAAAAAGTGGCACATTTTGTGCAAAATGCCACAGTACAACTTCAAGAAACAGCGTTCCATAGTGCTAGCGACAATGACCTTACATAACTTTATTCGGAGACATCTGTCTCGCTGGGACCCTGAGTTTAATGCTTGTGATGCTGATGAGTCTTCTTTCGTTCGCTCAGAGAATGAAGACCCTGCGGCAGAGGATGATATTGAAGGCGATATGTGTGATGCTGCTGGAGCAGAACATATGTCTACAGTACGAGATAACATTGCCGAAGAAATATACAGTGCGCGTAGGTAAAAATTCGATCCATCTTTTACTAAAAATTTAAAGGATTTAAATTATCAAAAGTTTGATTCATATCAATTTATTTTTGAACAGGTGATCGGAAGGATTGGAAAAAGCAGTCGCCGGATGTTGGAAGATCTTTTTTTCTATTTTCTAGAACTATGTAAAAGACTCCTGTTATCAGTTATTTTTATATATTTATATATTTTAGTTTTTAAAAAAACAGCTTCCAAAAGTTGTTTCTCAAAACAGCTAAAAATAGAAAATCGCTCTTCAAAGCGTACTTCTGCACAGAACACCCAAATACTCTGCAGCTTTTCAAAACTGCTCCCCAGAAATCTATTTTAAAACAGCTCTATCTGGACAGCAGTTTTTCAATCCGCCAGAGCTGTCCCAAACAGACCCTAAGTGCTCTGGAATTTTAGGACTTCTAGAGAGGGTATCAGAAGCTTGATTATGCTTTCATGCTTTATACATTATTACAAAATCGTATCCTAATAATTTTGCAAGGAATTTTTGTTGTTTTGGGGTTTGAATAGTCTGAGTTAATATATGGTGAATTTATGTACTAGCAAATTCTTCGTTAAACTTGACGGGACGCTCACCGAATAACTCAAAATGATTTAAATAATACTCCATATCCACGAGCCAATAATTGAAAAACTCAGGACTCGATGAGCCGTCAAAGGAAGGGGAAGCAGTACGAAACTGACTCTCAAGATCTCTCTCGGAATGACTATCCTCATAATAATCATTCCTAAGGTAACCGAGTTGTGTCTTAGGATCAACACGATCTGCTCGCGTGTACGGATATACACGATGACAATCATCATACTGATCGTCTCTAGCATAGTGGGATCGTGTCGGTGGGTCAACATGATCTCTGAAAGTGGTGTACTGCGATCGAGAATGATCATCGTAATAATGTGAGGATCTCCCTGACGGGGTTCTGTGAGAGCGGGTGTAAGTGGGCTTGAGACCTCTAAATTGAGGAGGGGAATAATTGTAACACCTAGACATAATGAAAAACCTATAGAATCTATGACTGCGTATCGAAAATTGCGCGCAACCTGGCTCTGATACCAATTGACGCATGACGAATCTATAGGCGGCGGATAAACTGCGACCTAACCCTACATGCTATGCAGATCCGACGGTTATATCGCAAATTAGATAATAAATAATAATATCCCACGCAGATAATTCAAAACAAGGCAAAATATTTTTTTTGGGCAAAACAAGCTTAGGCTTTCCTCCGCGTGGAGGGCCAAAGCAAGATCGCGTGGCAAATAAATCCTGCAAATCACGATAATTATCTAACAATTCACCACAATACAAGGTATCCAAACTAATATAGTGATCTAACCCAATATAAAAACGCTAAAAATAATAAACCAATACAACAAATCTCACCAAATAGTAGGCTGACTGTGACACTGAAGATTTTAGATCTAGATGCGTGGAACGGCGATCAAATGTGGGACCGACGACGGAAAAAGAGGGAGGTGACTGTCCCGACAGTGAAGGGTGGGATCAGGCCGGAAATAGATAGATCTGACCTCGTTGGTAGATCCGGGTGAGGGGTGAATGGATCCGATGTTTGGTGGCGGATCCGGGCTTAGGAATGAGGATGGGTGGAGGGAATGACGGATCGGGGGCTGAAATTCTCAGATCTTGACTGATCTTGAGAATAGGGGTTGTGGGAAGTGGATCCACGAAAGAGAGGATGGAAGCCAAGGGTGGGAAGATTTGGGTTCGATAGGGGCTGCATGAGAGAGGAATTGGGGGGCGGTCGGTGGCGGCTTTGCTGGGAGGAGGGGAGGCAGTAGGTGCCTTTGTGCAGGGAGGAAGGAGGGTGGCAGACGGCTGGGCTGCTTGGAGAGAGAGGGGTGGCAGACGACTTGTTTACTGGGAGGAAAAAGGGGGTGGCCTGTAGCAGGTTCAGCAGGGGCCGGTGGCTGTTTCGGGGGCCTCAGGGCTGAGCAAACTTTATAGATGAACAATTCATTTCATTTATGAACAGTGCATAATAATAGGAATTCTGGACATCAGGCTGTGATGGAATTGGGGGGCTGGTGGGTAGCTGTAAGGGAGAATTGGAGGGGTAGAAAGTGGCCTAGGGTTAGGGGATATCTTGTGGAGGAAGATAAACATCTAGGAGTCGTCACCTAGGGTTCCACGGATTCGGCACTGTGGAGGGATCGCCGGATTTCGGGATTTCTCTCCTTCAGAATCTGCAATGCCTTCAACCAGCCCACAAACCATCTATTTATAATAAAAGGAGCATTAGGGCATCCCACCATCGATGGTTATGATTGACCGAAGGCGGGGCCACCTAAATACATCAAAATAAAATGCAAAATAGTGAAATAATATATCAAATCGATTCGCAACGCGAATCCGAACACATCTGCGGAGTCCAATCGTCGATTCGAGCACGCCATATATGGAAAGTCGCCAAATCAGCCCCGAATGGACCCTAAACTCGTCCTCCACTGCAAGTGCTCATCTATGCTCCGCATCAATCTCCCCGGCTTGAAAGAATTCATCTCCCGATGAATAGGGATCAAAATTCTCTCGCTGCATGCCAGGTAAAACTCGAAGAAGTCCACCAGAGGTCGCCCAAGTGTCGTCGCTGAAAAAGTATTCTCGTCAATCAACTCCCCCTGAATGAAAAGCTGTCATCTTCGGTGAATGGAGACCATCGTGCTGAAGTCGAAGTCCAGAGGCGAATCGATCAAGCTCTGCGACAAGTATCCAAGAGTCACCAAGGTCTGTAGTGGTAATGCACTGGTGGAGTCTGATCTCCATGATGCTCTCATCGCTCAACTCACGAGTGGTGGATCCCGGTGCGGTCGACGACATTGTCGGTAGAACCAAAGAAGACGAGTCCCCAGGTGAGTGGGTGTCAGAAGTAGGTGAGTAGTGGTGGCCATCAGACATAGGTGGGCTATGGGGGTGGCAAGGCAACGGGAGTGGAGGTGTGGGCGGCTGAAAATCCCCACAACTTGGGTCCACATACTCGCGAGGCTCGTAGTACTGCGTCATATTTTCAACACTAAACATCAGATGGATGGCTATACTTGCAGGGATATCAAGATCGTAGGTGTTTGATTCGATCCGTCTCTTGATTATATAGGGATCCATTCGCATAACGCTCAAGCTTTTAGCAAGCCTCGCACGGAGCCTCACAACGCAAATTCTCACCATCACCTGCTCGCCTTCATGAAGTACCTACTCTTGCCAGTGAACATCCGCATGTGATTTATAAAATTTATTATTATTATGGATTCTTCGTCGGACCGACTCATGACATACATGCAAACGATGAACAGACAACACAACAGGCTCATGCAAAAGTTGATGAAACGACTCAGCAGACTCATGCAACTGACACATGACCGACACAACATGCTCTCTATGGGAGTGTCTAATAATAACCTGAACATCTCTAAAATAAGGTGGTCTATCAGGGGGCTCTCTCGGTGGAGTATAGAAAAACTCATCCCGTATGTGACGAGTGCTCAGATGACCGTGAGAAACATCTATACTTAAATGCGAGCTCATAAAGAGCTAAATGTCTCTCGGGGAATGTAGCACATAAGGGGGCTCACCAATAGGTGTGTACGAAAAGTCATCACGGATAAGACGACCACCTGAGTGAAAGTCGTGTACACCGATTAGAAGACGTGACTCTCGAGTGTGGTGCGTGTTCCCGACAAGAAAGAGCTCGTTTGGTGGGTCAGCAGGTGGTGCGTTCCAAAACTCATCGAGGGTGCGATGCGTCATAAGGTAGGCCCTCAAAATATGAGTACGCTAGGGCGTACTCAAGGAAGATCCTACATACGTTATGCTCCACGCAAGATCAACTCTCCGCGGCAAGGCTATATATGATAGCGAAAGAGACGCCAATAACTCAAAGCTTATAAACAAGTGTCTCACCTGAATCGCATTCTCACCAGGATGTGGCGGCTCATCAAGAGGCTCAACAGGGGGGTCATCGTAAAACTCGTCACTAGGGTCATGATCCTCCATGTGAGTACCATCGTAAGGGGTCGTGTCCCCGTGAATGGGTGACATAGTCACTACAAGATCAACATCAGGCTCTGGGCTCTCTGTCATGATGTGACTCCGGGTAATGATAATGAGAGAGCGACACAGACCTACACCCAAGAATGGATCCGTGGGTGCGGTGTTAGGAAATGAGTCTATAGTTGGGGTGCTAACTAACCCACTGTATGACAGAGGAGGTGTGGGTGAGGGATACAATACTACAGACTCAGTAGGTCTCTCAAGCTCGCTCTCAGTCGGGTTCACAAGAGGCGGGTCAGAAACAAGAGATATGTCACTCACTGGGCTAAGCACCTCACTGTGGTGAGAGTAATCCGTATCTGGTATCACTTCTGTCGTGCTTGACAGGACAGTGGTAGGCGTCGTGATGGCCTCAGTATGGGAGAGACTCGTACTGCAGAGGTCAAGGTGAGAATCCCATCGACCAGCTCTTGCGAATCTCAATGACCGTTCATAACGCAGGGCGAACTGATATGTCTGCTCGAGGGACTTTGAGCTATGATAAAATAGCTTAGTACGAATGTCAGATTGAAGCCCAGACCAAAATCTGGTAGTGGTCATGGTTGGGTCCTCTCAGATATCACTCCTCAAAACTAACTCATCAAAGCAATCCATATACTCAGCAACAGACATGGATCCTTGCTGAAGGGAAAATAATTGGTCGAGCAAGCGACTCCGATGATAAAGACAGATATCTCTGACCCAATATACGCTTCATGTCCGCCCAACTAGTGATGCGACGAAGACGGTCTTGCTCGTGAGTCCTCTCAACGCTAGCCCAATAAGCTCTCGCCTGATCTAAAAGTTCAAGTTTCGCAAACTTGACGCGACGCTCACTGAATAACTCAAAATGATCTAAATAATACTCCATATTCACGAGCCAATAGCTGAAAAACTCGGGACTCGATGAGCAATCAAAGGAAGGGGAAGCAGTACGAAACTGACTCTCAAGATCTCTCTCGGAACGACTATCCTCATAATAATCATTCCTAAGGTAACCGAGTTGTGTCGAAGGATCAACACGATCTGCTCGCGTGTACGGATAAGCACGACGACAATCATCATACTGATCGTCTCTAGCATAGTGTGGTCGTGTCAGTGGGTCAACATAATCTCTGAAAGTGGTGTACTGTGACCGAGAATGATCGTCGTAATAATGTGAGGATCTCCCTGACGGGATTCTGTGAGAGCGGGTGCAAGTGGGCTTGAGACCTCTAAATTGAGCAGGAGAATAATTGTAACACCTAGACATAATGAAAAACCTATAGACTCTTTGACTGCGTATCGAAAACTGCGCGCAACCTGGCTCTGATACCAAGTGACGCAGGACGAATCTATAGGCGGCGGATAAACTGTGACCTAACCCTACAGTTATGCAGATCCGACGATTATATCACAAATTAAATAATAAATAATAACATCCCACGCAGATAATTAAAAACAAGGCAAAATATTTTATTTGGACAAAACAAGCTTAGGTTTTCCTCCGCGTGGAGAGCCAAAGCAAGAGCACGCGGTGAATAAATCCTGCAAATCACGATGATTATCTAACAATCCACCACAATACAAGGTATCCAAACTAATATAGTGATCTAACCCAATATAAAAGCGTTAAAAATAATAAACCAATACAACAAAATCTCACCAAATAGTAGGCTGACCATGACACTGACGATTTCAGATCCAGATGCGTGGAACGACGATCAAATGTGGGTCCGACGACGGAAAAAGAGGGAGGTGGCTGTCCTCGACAGTGAAGGGTGGGATCAGACCGGAAATAGATAGATCCGACCTCGTCGGGTAGATCCGGGCGAGGGGGTGAATGGATCCGATGCTTGGTGGCGGATCCAGGCTTAGGAATGAGGATGGGTGGCGGGAATGACGAATCAGGGGCTGAAATTCTCAGATCTTGACTGATCTTGAGAATAGGGGTTGTGGGAAGTGGATCCACGGAAGAGAGGATGGAAGCCAAGGGTGGGAAGATTTGGGTTCGATAGGGGCTGCATGAGAGAGGAATTGGGGGGCGGTGGGTGGTGGCTTTGCTGGGAGGAGGCGAGGTAGTAGGTGCCTTTGTGCAGGGAGGAAGGAGGGTGGCAGGCGGCTGGGTTGCTGGGAGGGAGAGGGGAGGCAGACGGCTGGTTTGCTGGGAGGAAAAAGGGGGCGGCCTGCAGCAGGTTCAGCAGGGGCCGTCGACTGTTTCGGGGGCCTTAGGGCTGAGCAAACTTTATAGATGAATTGTTCATTTCATTTATGAACAGTGCATAGCAATAGAAATTCTGGACAGCAGGCTGTGATGGAATTGGGGGGCTGGTGGGTAGCTTTAAGGGGGAATTGGAGGGGGAGAAAGTGGCCTAGGGTTAGGGGATATCTTGGGGAGGAAGATAAATACCTAGGATTCGTCACCTAGGGTTCCATGAAGTCGGCACCGTTGAGGGATCGTCGGATTTTGGGATTTCTCTCCAAAATCTGCAATGCCTTCAACCAGCCCACAAACCATCTATTTATAATAAAAGGAGGATTAGGGCATCCCACCATCGATGACTATGATTGGCCGAAGGCTGGGCCACCTAAATACATCAAAATAAAATGTAAAATAGTGAAATAATATATCAAATCGATTCACAACGCGAATCCGAACACATCTGTGAAGTCTGATTGTCGATCCGAGCACGTCATATATGGAAAGTCGTCAAATCAGCCCCGAATGAACCCAAAATTCGCCCTCCACTGCAAGTGCTCGTCTATGCTCTGCATCACCTCTCCATCCCTTATAGTGTGTCCTAAGAATTCTATTTTGCCGAAAGAAAGTTACATTTGGATAATTTTATTATCAACTGGTTATTTTTTAATACGCCCAAAGTGTTTTTAAAAGCTCTAAATGCTTATTTTCATTAAGACTAAAAACGAGAATATCATCAAAAAAAAACTATGAATTTTCATAGATAAGATTGACAACAGTATTCATAAGTGATTGGAATGTAGATGAGGCGGTAGTTAATCCAAATGACATAATTATGAATTTATAGTGCTCTTGATGTGTTCTAAACGAGGTCTTATGTATATCTATTTCAGCCATACAAATTTGATGATATCCTAAGCGCAAATCTATTTTAAAAAAAATGTGTCATATAATTCATCCAATAATTCTTAGTGGGGATCAGGAATTTATCTTTAATAGTTATTTTGTTTAGATCCCTGTAATCTTTTTCAGAATCTCCAACTTAAATCTTTATTTAATTAGGTGTACAAGAGAGAGTTAAAAGCAGACGTACTTGATCTAATTTGGTTGTTTCGAAGCATTTCTACATCTAGTTTTTCAATCTCATTTTTTGATGATATGGGTACCGAAATGGTCTTAGATTGAGGCTTCGTTTGGTTTGGCGTTTCGCCGTCTCTTTTTGGAGCAAATGCCGCCGGACGGCGGGTAAACAAATGGCCGCCGGACGGCGGGTAAATAAACGGTCGACGGCGGCGTTTGCTCCGTTTGCATCCACAGCAAGGAGGAAACGGCCCCGATCCGTTCCGTTTCGACCCCCACCTCTCCCCCTCCGGTTCCAAAGTAATGTTTCGACCCACCGGATGCACCCGCCACCGCCGAACCAAATATAGCCTGAGTGTTGTTGAGACTGTCTTTAAGTTGATTTTGTCATCTGTCTCGCTCAGGGGAGTAGTGTGGTTGGTTCTTTAAACAACTTGAAACTTGGATGCCAGTCTACTTTCTATATCTGAAAGTGAGGTTATAATGTTTATGGGTATCAGAACCTCCTTAGTTAACATGAGATATTGTCATGGTGTTTAAGGCTATCATTTTCATTAAGGCTTCGTTCGGAAGGACTTATTTTCACCGGTCAAGTGGTTACGACCGCATGAACCGAACCTTAATTATGACCCGGTTCATGCGGTCATAACCGTTTGACCGGTGAAAATAAGTCTCCCCAAACGAAGCCTAAGTGTACGTGATGATGACACTTTTCCAGCTTCAGTATTATTCCTATGCCCTATTTGTCTCACTTGTCCTTAAGCCCCTTCATAAGAGATAGTCAGATTATTGTAATCTGTTATGACCAGCCCTAAAGCTCTAATCCATTATTGCCCCAAAAGTATATCCGTGCCTTCAATTTCCAAGGCATATAAGTTGGTTTGTATGAGCTGTTGAATGCCCTTACACTTACCACTGCAATGCCCAGTCTATTCATTATCCATAAACACTGGGAATTCTGTGATTATGTGAATTGGAAGTTTTAAGAAGGTTATCATTTTAGTCGAGATGAAATTATGTGAACTGCCTCCATCTATAAATATTTCTAAAAGTTGATTACTTAGGTAACCTGTAACTCTCAATCTGTGATCGGTTTTAGTCCCAGTAAGGGCTTGTAAACTCAAACTGTGAATCATTTGGGATTTGTAATTCATTTTCTTTTACTTCCGCAGTTTCCTCTTCCTCGGTGCTTGCTAGGTATATCCTTTACATTTGTAACCCGCATGAAGCGTTCGTCACAGTTATAGCAGAGCCCCCTTCTCTTTTGGCTTGGAGTTCGACTGGGGTCGATCTTTTAGTGGGAAGGAGATGAGGTTATTATAATTAATATGATTATTATAGTTGTTTTGTCTTTTATTAATATTGAAAGTGGGTCCTAAAGGTATTTGAGAGCTATGGTTTCTAAATTTAGGCTTCGTTTGGCTCGACTTATCACGACTTATTTGTTCCGGTGAGGTTGGACAAAAACGTCATTGTCATAGAATGTATGTTTGGTATGACAAATGTTACAACAAGGAAACTAGTTTGTGACATAAAATTTTGGCATGACAATGATATTTTTGTCCAACCTCACCGGAGCAAATAACCCGCGATAAGCCACGCCAAACGCAGCCTTAAAATCAACAAACTTCTGATCCTCATACATTCTAGCTATGGAACACGCATCGTGCATCTCGGACCTCTCGGTAGGTTGATGCATTAAGACGCAACATTTTATATGTGCCTTTAATCCTGTCAGAATCATATCCATGTTAATGTAAGAGGCTAATCCAGGTACACTGGTAATGAGTTCTTCAAATTCCTTTTTATTCGTCAAAACTGTCATCACTTGTTGTAATTTCGTTAATAACCCTGTTGGTTTTATATATAATGAGGATCCAAATCATTTTGTTATAACATCCATAAATAATGTAAAAGAAAGCGGGATGGGTGATCTTTAAGAGTCGCATGGTACCACTTGGATTCAAGTTTATCTAAATGCAAAGAGGTTATTGCTAGCAAAATATCTTGTGTTCGTATATTATTATATTTGAATTATTTTTAACTTCATACAACCAGTTGGTTAGGTCTCCTAAAAAATGAGGACATTGAATATCTAAATTATCGGGTCGAAAAGAAATAACCAGGTCGTAAGATGTCGACCCAATTAGTGGGGTTGATCATTATGAGTTTCTTCATTGCCTAGTCGACATTATGATCATTATGAGTCCTCTTGCCCATGAATTTTGGTAGGTTATCAAATCCGGCCATTATTTCGCGCCTGATGTTGCGATTTGATCGGCCAATTGATCTGATGATTGATCATTGATCTCCAAAATATGTTGTGCAAGAAGACACTCCTTTGTTTGTAATTCTGTTGTAAATTGTTGCCTAATTTGATGGGTCGTTTGCTCCATTTCGGTCAAGAATTGTTGTTGTAATTATTTGATTTGTAGAGCTCTTAGTGTACAATTCCGTATTCGCTGAGTAGATCCTCCCAGGTAGGTTCAGGTCATTGTTGGGCAAAGGCCTAGGAATACTAGCTAGGTGAGTGAGACAGGCTAACCTGCACTCGCCCAGCCTCCTAGAGGGGGCATACGCATAAACCAGGGAGGGGGCATTTAGGCCCTCAGGCGAGTGTGATCTTCATCAGGCACTCACTCAGACCTCGTGCCTCAACGCGCATGCAGGACAAGTTCTCGCCCACCCAGACGAATGGTTGCCCATGTGGGCACCCGCCCTTTTAGAGAAAATCAAGGAGGCGAGTGCGTTGTTCTCCCGACATTCGCTCCTTCAGGCGAGTGGTGCCTCCATGGATCACTCGCTCAGTTGGGATCTAGAGGTAAAGTTACATGGATGCCCTTATTGAGCTGTAATTAGCCTTTTAGAACAACGGAGTTATGCTGTTGGCATGCCAATCTGGACTGCATATAGCTGTTTGAATCAACAGAGGTTGGCTATTTGCAGACTGTTTTCAAAAAACTATAAATAAACCCAAGGGGGTACCTCAGAAGGCATGCTTACTTGTGCTCTGATGTTCTTTGCGCTTTCTGAGGTATCCTTAGCTCAACATTGACTAATGAGGGGAAGTGCTCTAAGATCTTCCGGGTGTGTGGTGGGACTTCCGTGTTGGAGCCTTGGGTCTGTTTTTTGTGCTAAGTCTTTGGTTGTTTAGCTTGTGAGAGAGAAGTAAGTGTGCGATCACCCATTCCCCAAGAATCGAACTCCACATAAGCCGATTCTTTGGTTTCAACACTTAACCTACTTGATTTGTAGTGCGGTCTTGAATTTTGTGATGGATCTTAGACCTTCACTCATCGTGTATGTAACAAGATTGTTTTTCATATCTCTACGAGAGCATCAAAATGTTGCAATCATGCAGGAGTATGAATGATACAAGTGCAGAGAAGGGCCTTAGGAGGTGGCCGGAGGGGCAAGAGAAGAATTCAAGGGGGAATTGAGAAAAAAATAAACAAGATTATTCTTCTACATAACGTTATTACAATAATTTGGGTATAAATAACATTCTAATTCTTTCGGGCCGTTACAATGATTTTTAAAAATTACAAAAGAAAATAATTTATGCGCCTGGATTTAATCCTTGGAGAACGAGAGTAAATAAAGGCTCCGTTTGTGGGGATTTATTTTCGTAACCACTTGACCGGTGAAAATAAGTTCCCCAAACGGAGCCATAATGTGTTGATTATCTTCGCTGAATCATGATCATCTGATGGCTGATGGCTGATGAAGATTTGAGCTTGGATATTTGCCTTTTCATATATTGACAGTTGTCAACATCCTGAACCTTGGATGAAGTTAGAAAATCTGAGGCTGTGGGATCCAAAACTATAACACCAGCAATGGAAAGAGAAGGGAGATGGAGAAGTAGAGTGAGGTTTGGGAGTGCTACCTAAATATTAGATCAAAAAATAACCGCTTTCCTTTCTACAAACCAAAGGTGCCTCGGGCGGTGGAGGGCTTCCAGTGGTGGAGAGCTTCTGAAGGTGTAGGTCTTTCTGCTGGCGCGGGTGAAGCCGTCGAAACCGGGGGAGGGGGAGGGTGAAGGAATCAGGCATGCAATATCGTTCGGGTTTTGTGGGGAGAAAAGAAGTTTTCGGGCTGGTAGAGGAAGTCCAGGTCGTGAAATTGCGCGAGAGTATATTATTTTTGAAAAAATTTTAGAGTGATGTTATAGGTAGACCGCTTTTGGCTACACGCAGATCGCAAATATCAATTAAAATTCATTTTTCCTAAGATGCATGCACGTTTTGCTCGTCCAGCCACCAAAATGGGAGCTTGTTGTCCACCGACGAAACCGGTCTCCTATTTAAACAGAGCAATGGCGCAAGGCCTTTGAGGAGGCGGCGATAGTTCTTGTTCCGGTAGAGCTGTTCTGAATGATGCGGACTTGAACCAAAGAAAGTTGTGTGAGAGCTGCAGATCAATGCAGAAGCATCTTCAGGGATATCAATGGAAAAACAGCTTTGTTCGACATCGTCTTTGTTGGGATTTGCACGTCGCTTTTGGTAGATGAGAGGTCTAAGTTGTTAGCCTAAATCACCTAGAGGGGGGTGAATAGGTGAAATGCGTGTCAAATGCGGAATTAAAAACTAACACAGCACACATCAAGCAATCACAGACGACAAGAGATTTATAGTGGTTTCCCAACCTTGGGTACGTCCACTTTCCTCACCGATCTAGCAAATCACTAGACTCTGCTACTCCACTATCTCGGATTGAAAACAATCCTACACCTCGGAACCACGTTCCTACAAAACTCGATCCAACTGGATCTACAAAACTCGGAAGAAAGATCTTCCTACAAATCTCGGAGAAAAACTCCTACAAGGAAATTTTGGTTTGAGAATAAAAAAATCAAAACAACAATCTCAGATCTGGATCTTTGACAGTCTTCTTCTTTAGGAACTTCGGCTTGATCAGAAAAGGTTGAAGATGACTTGAGAGAGATCCACGAATCTGAAAACTAGAACCACCTCGATCGAGAAGATAGATCTGAAATCTTTGAGGCTCGGCGAGATCGAGTGATTCACTTTTGTCTGGATCGCTGGAGAAATAGTCGTTGAAGACGGAGATCGGCGATCCAGAGTTTCTTCCGTGAACAACGATGGCGGCGGCGGCATGAGAATTAGGGTTCACGGAATTTTCTCTTTCTTAAAAAGAATATCTCTGTAATCTTGTTGATTAGTCAATTCTGAAATGACCTATTTATAGGTGGACTCCAACGGTCATAATCTTAATTAAGGATGACACGTGGACCAATCAGAAATGACGGATTCAAAATACTTATGGCGAATTCGAACTTAGAAAAATTCTGGAATAGAGAACTGCTATACTCGAGTAAGAGAAGATATACTCGAGTATGAGAATTTAGATACTCGAGTGACAAAGAGGAGTATACTCGAGTATGAGAAGAGAAATTTACTTGAGTGAGAAATGAACTACTCGAGTATCAGAAGAGATATACTCGAGTATCAGAAAAGATATACTCGAGTATCAGCAAAGATATACTCGAGTATCAGCAAGATATACTCGAGTATCAGCAAAGATATACTCGAGTATCAGCAAGATATACTCGAGTATCAGCAAGATATACTCGAGTGAGAGGAAAATTACTCGAGTATCAGAATATGTATCCGGGAAACATTCACTTACTCGAGTTATGAAAGTCAATTACTCGAGTATAGAAATACTTACTCGAGTATTAAAATCAACTACTCAAGTATCGAATAATTTACTCGAGTATGAAAATCAATTACTCGAGTATAGAAACACTTACTCGAGTATGAAAAGAAACTACTCGAGTATGACTACTTGAACTTGCAGAGAAGAGAAGAAATGGATCTACTCGAGTATGATACATGATTTACTCGAGTGATTAAGTTACTTACTCGAGTATGAAAAGAACTTACTCGAGTGACTAACTACTCGAGTATAGATCTATCTACACGAGTATTCAGAGCCTACTCGAGTAAGTCTAACTGATTACTCGAGTATGTCTAACTAACTACTCGAGTATGTCTAACTAGCTACTCGAGTATTAAGTCTGATACTCGAGTATAAAAAGGGGTTACTCGAGTATTTTGGACTTAGAAATATTTTTCTGAGGAAATTAGCTCCAATGCTTCTGTCCATCAATCCAAGTGCATGAATGAGAAGTGTATCCCAATAGAGAGGCTATACATGGGCCAACACTTTGGATCACATAATGAGGAATTACATTGCATGGTCCTGTGTTTGGTGACCCATTATAGACTGACATTGGTCTACACTTGGCAATTAGAACCTGCACACATACAACTCAAACACCACATCAAATACATCTTAATTCATCTTAGTTCAAGGTCTGACTTCCTACAAATCTGAGGTATTGTGGAGACAAACCCCAACAATCTCCCCCTATTTGTAGATGTCAGCACTCTCCATACTAAGGTGAATTACTTAAGAGTAAAAGAACAATATGCATATAACAGGAGAATAAACTAAACTAAAGCAGGGTAAACAAAACATTGCCATAATCAGAATTAAATATATATATATATAGAAATGTTTTAAGCTCAGAAACAAAAGTCCAATTCCACATTCTCAGTTCAACTCAAGATGGGGCATCCTTGTGCATCCTTTCTCTTTTCAGCTCTTGCCTCTCTAGGTAGCTGAAAGGTTTTGGAAAGTAAGTCCTGGGCCTAGGAGGAGCAGCTGGGTTGTTGTGCCCCCAATTCCTGTCATGTAGCCTGATCTTTATCTGAGATGCTTCATAGGCTTTCCACTCTGAATAACTGTAGTAATTATCTCTGTTCTCCCCAAGATCAGTCACTAACCTCAAAGTATCAAGAATCAGAGACTTAGAGGTAGGACTCCACACTTCAGCATGAACAACAGGTGGTCTACCTTCAGAAGCTGGCTCTTTCCTGGGTGCAGAACGGCTGGCAGAAGCACCGTCACCATATTTTCTTTTCTTCTTAGAAGGACCTTGAGAACTGGAAGGAAAATCATCTTGCCATGCTTCAGTATAGGATAGGGGAGGCTCAGTCACATCACCCTCAGGTCTGGGTGAGAAGACTGGCACACCTCCTTGAAAGGTTGCTTGAGCTGAGACATCTGCTGGAGGCTGTTCTGCAAGAGGATCTAGATGCTGAGGTATAATGGTAGGGTCCAGTTGAAACTCAGGAAAGTTTTGATTATGCAGCCAGACAGCAGTGTCATAGGTATAGAATTTGACAGACTGGAGCTGGGAAAGAATGGATTCTTTCAATCCTTTTACTAGATCACTTATAGCCTCTTGAGATTGGGTAGATAGTTGTTTGACCTGGGCTTCAGCTTGTTCAGAAAGTTTTTCAACTTGTTCTTTTACAATCTTCTCCCCTTGCTGATATCTATGGATAGCTGGGCAATTGCTTCATCTTTGAAGGTGCCCACTTCATTACATACTTTCACAACATTAGTTTCAGCTCTCTCATCTAGCTTGAGCTGATTGTGAGCTACTGTCTCTGCCTGGTTTCTTAGCTCACCTATGCTTGTGATGGTGTGATCTATGGCTTTGCCTCCAATATTGAACAGCTGCTTGAGTGTGTCAGTGTTTGCTTGAATTTCAGCAAAGCCTCTGCTCATCTCCTTTTCAAGAGCAGAGACCTTGGAGGTGACTGACTGCAGAGAGGCCTCAAAGTAATCTCTCTGTTCTTTGAGCATAAGCTCAATCTTGCTTACAAGATCTGAAGAGGAAGAAGAAGAAGGGGCTGAGGTTGATGCAGGGACTGAGGGAGCAGGAGTAGTAGTAGTCCAAGTAGGGATTTCTGTAATGACCACTGAGCTAACAGCTCTTTTGAAGGGTTCTATTTCAATAGTTTCTTCTATATTTAGGAAAGATGGCATGGAGAAATCCAAAGTCTTCAGAGGTGCCTCCACAGGATCTGGAGACATTTTCTCATCATCAGACAAGAGAATATGATCTGATTTGCTGGGCTCACTATCAGGAGACTTGGCAGGAGACTGAGCTGGAAACTGCACAGGAGATGGAACTGGAGACTGAATGGGAGACTTGGCAGGAGACTTGGCAGGAGACTTGGCAGCTGAATCATTCTGAAAAAGAGGAGCATCTGAGCTGAGCTCATCAATAAGGCTGTTAATATCTTCAGCTGTAGACAGTAAAGCTGCTGGAGTAGGAGAAACTGGAGGGGTAGAAATTCTGACTTCTTCTTGTTCTGGAATCACTGATTCTGAAGAAACTTGATGCTGAGGAAGAGAAGAGGCAGGCTCCCCCTCAACTAATGCACCAGAGGTAGCAGTAGTTTGATGTAGAGGAGGAGATGGAATCCTGTCTTCAGGTAAACTGGTTTCTTGGTGAGTTTCTGAGATGGCACCAGCTTTTGAAGTTTGGGCAGAATTCAGGATCTTGATGCCATACCTCTGTATGGAAGAGATGGAAACTTTCTTCATGTGGTGAAGAGGAGTCCCTTTGGAGAAGTCAAACACTGTAGGGTTAATCTCATGGAGGAGGAGTGAGATAATCCTAGCATAACTTGGATGTTTCACGCTCTCTCGGATCTTATCCAGTATCATCATTCCGAACTGGAATTTCTTCCTGCAGACTATGGCTTGCATAACATCGAATAGATTTTGGGATACATCTCTTATGGAGTATGTCTTGCACCATAGGATTTTGGCGATGACATCGACTAGAAACTTGCCTTCTGAATTGAACAAAGACCGATTCAGGGTTTCACCTCCACCTTCAGGATCTCGACCACAGAATAGAGAGGTACGGTCGGCATCTTCCTTTTCTAGGTCATCTTCTTCATCAACTACGGGCATCCGAAGCAGAGTGGCGACTGAAGTTTTATCCAACCGAATCTCAACTCCTTTTACCTTGGATTTCAGAACTGAGCCATTTCGTCTAACCTTCAGATTTCTGTAGAATTCTTCAACATCAGGAAGCAGGAGACGGCAGGGTTCTTGAAGAACGAAGGACAATCCGGCCGTGTCCAAGAGAATCAGTAAATTCTTGAAGTCATCAGAAATATCTTCAATACCATCTGTCACTAGCTCGGAGCCGATTCCAATCTTGGAGGAGGAGGGAGCCATCAGCGATTCTGTAGAGCGAAGGAAACAAAAACGAGGAAGACAAAGCTCTGCAACTATTCTGGGAGACGAAGAGACAGGAATCTTGCGGCGACGGAAGATGAAGAACAGGAATCGGGAATACGAAAAGTCGGCGGCTACTCGAGTGAATGAGGAGTGGAAAGGACTTTTTCGTTTGGAATATATATATAAATAATCCTAATTAGGTTTAAAAAGGATTAAGTATAATGACATACCTGAACGAGGCGGCAATTTGCTAGGTGCGAGTAGAGATTTTGAAAATCCAAAAAAAACCGAGTACTCGAGTAGAAGATGACGGCATACACGAGTATGAGGTTTAGTATACTCGAGTAGGCACAACATACACGAGTAATCAATAATTCATACTCGAGTATGTAATTAGCATACACGAGTATTAAGTCCTTGACGAATTTTCATACTCGAGTATAAGAAGTTCATACACGAGTATCTTTTGGATTACTCGAGTCTATGAAACTTTTTACTCGAGCATTAGCCGTTTACTCGTGTAAGTGTAACGATGCTCGAGTCTCTAATACTTGAAGGAATTTCCCTGGTAGATGTCTATTTCCACTGAAAAACTATACCTCTGAGCAGCCATCATTACTGATATCTTCTTAATTTGAGAGTCCATCACTGGTCTTCTTTGTTGAGCAGTCCAAGCTCAGTTTTGAAGAACGAGAACTTGGACTCGTCCAGCGGCTTGGTGAAAATATCTGCAACTTGCCTGTCTGTGGAGACATACTGTAGATCTATATCTCCATTTTCCACATGCTCCCGGATGAAATGATAGCGAAGCTCTATGTGCTTGGTCCTGCTGTGGGAGACTGGGTTGTTGGCTATTGCTATGGCGCTGGAAGAGTCACAGAACAGGGGAATGTTCTGGAATTTCATGTTGTAGTCTTCAAACTGATTCTTGATCCATAAGAGCTGTGCATAACAGCTGCCTGCAGAGATGTACTCTGATTCAGCCGTTGAGATGGCTACACAGTTCTGCTTCTTACTGCTCCAGGAAATAAGTCTCCTTCCGAGAAATTGGCAAGTCCCGGAAGTGCTTTTCCTGTCGTCTTTGCTACCTGCAAAATCTGCATCTGAAAAACCAATTAGTTCACTATCATTACTTCTTGGGTACCATAAGCCAAGATTTGGTGTGCCTTTGAGGTATCTCAGGATTCGCTTTGCAGCGATGTAGTGAGATTCCTTAGAGTTCACCTGAAATCTAGCACATACACATGTTGAGAACATTATATCTGGTCTACTCGCAGTAAGGTAGAGCAAGGACCCAATTATGCTTCTGTACTTGGTTTCATCAAAAGGTTTCCCTTTCTCATCCTTGTCCAGAGACATAGCTGAGGCTATTGGAGTCCTCATAGAGGTTGCATTCTCCATTCCGAATTTCTTAAGTAGCTCTTTGGTGAACTTGGTCTGTGAGATGAAAATCCCATCTTCAGATTGTTTCACCTGAAGCCCTAAGAAATACTTTAGCTCTCCCATACTGCTCATTTCAAACTTCCCTTGCATAAGATTAGAAAACTTCTTGCAGAGGTTGTTATCCGTAGAGCCGAAAATAATATCGTCGACATAGATCTGCACTAGCAAAATCTTGCCTTTTATTTCCCTAAGAAATAATGTTTTGTCTATCTTTCCTCTTGTGAACTTGTTCTCAAGAAGGAAGCTAGACAGAGTCTCATACCAAGCTCGAGGAGCTTGTTTAAGACCATATAGTGCTTTTTGCAATAAGTATACATAATTAGGATGGGTTGAATCAACAAAACCTGGCGGTTGCTCTACGTACACTTCTTCCTTTATGTCACCATTCAGGAAGGCGGACTTTACGTCCATCTGATAGACGGTAAAGCCCTTAAGTGCAGCGTAGGCAAGAAATAACCTGATCGCCTCCAGTCTTGCTACTGGAGCATAAGTCTGGTCGAAGTCGATTCTTTCTTCTTGACGATATCCCTTGGCGACAAGTCTGGCTTTATTCTTTATAATTGTTCCATCTTCGTCCATCTTGTTTCGGTAGACCCATTTTGTCCCGATGACGTTCTTATGCTTGGGTCTAGGAACAAGTGTCCAGACTTTGCATCGTTTGAACTGATTCAATTCTTCTTCTATGGCTAGAATCCAGGATGCGTCGGAGTTGGCTTCCTCAAATTTCTTTGGTTCAACCTGTGAGAGAAAACTTAAGTGTAAATTCTCGTTAGTTGTACCTCGACGAGTTCTGACGCCATCCCAAGGATCTCCTATTATTTGGTCAACAGGATGATCCTTCAAGTGTCTGAACTCTAAAGTCCTTACATCTGGGATCTCTTCAGCCACTGGAGTTGCATCTTCAGCTGGGATGTCTTCTTCATCTTGATCATCCTCCTCTCCAATGGTGGTTGTAGAGGGGACCTTGATGAATGTCTCATCTTTATCTTCACTAGGTTCATCCAAGCTAAGTTCTTTCAACTTTGTACCTGCATCTACAATAGGCACACTAGACGAGTTGCTTTGCAACAGACTTATCTCATCAAATACAAGATGTATCGACTCTTCCACCACCAGAATTTTTCTATTGAATACTCTATAAGCCTTACTATGGCTACTATATCCTACAAAAATACCTTCAAAGCTTTTCTCGCTAAACTTGGTAGAGTGATACTTGCCGTTGTTAAGCACGAAGCATTTACAGCCAAAGATTCTAAAGTATGAAATGGTTGGTTGCCTGCCTTTTAGAAGTTCGTAAGGAGTCTTATCATGGTTCTTGTTGATGAGTGCTCGATTTTGCACGTGACAAGCGGTGTTGACGGCTTCAGCCCAGAAATACTCCGGAAGTGAGGCATCACTCAACATGGTCTGACAAGCCTCTATGAGTGTTCTGTTCCTTCTCTCAGCTACTCCATTTTGCTATGGAGTGCGAGGAGAGGAAAACTCATGAAAGATACCTTGACTTTCACAAAATTCTGTCATGGCTCCAGATTTGAATTCCGTTCCATTGTCACTTCTGATTTTGACTACGGAACAGTTGTATTCATTCTGGATCTGCCTCACAAAATTAGTGAAAATACCGAAGGTATCTGACTTGTTTTTCAGAAAGAACACCCACGCAAAGCGCGAGTAATCATCCACAATAACCAACGTATATTCCTTACCTCCCAAACTTCTAACCTGCAGTGGACCAAACAAGTCCATATGGAGAAGCTGCAAACTTCTATTGGAATCTTTGCCTATTATGCTTTTAAACGTACTTCTTGTTTGCTTGCCTTTGATACAAGCGTGACAAGGGCTGTCCGTAACGCACTTGACATTAGGCGCATCACGTACTAAGTTTTGAGAGAATAATTTATTAATAGTTTTGAAATTAATATGTGCTAGTCTCTTGTGCCATTGGTCAGCAAGAGATGCACTATTTTTTGCTAACAAACACACTAGTGTCGAAGAGTCTATACAGATGAAGTTTAAACAGAAAATATTTCTGCTTCGAGTGCCAGATAAAATAGTTTCCATGTTGTCAACCGATTTTATAAAACACTTGTCAGCATGAAATTCAACTACGTATCCTTTGTCGCATAGTTGGCTTATGCTGATGAGATTGTGTTCCAATCCTTCAACATATGCTACATTCGAAAAGGATACGCTACCATTAAAAATCATACCATAGCCTTTCGTTGTCCCACGATCTGAACCTCCAAAGATGACCTTTGGTCCGTTGCAGACTGGGGTGTAATTCTGTAGTAGGCTCCTTGTCCCGGTCATATGCCGAGAGCATCCACTGTCCAAATACCAGATTGGCGTTTTGGTGGCCTTTGGACATACCTGCAATTACAATCATTTAGCCTTAGGAACCCAAACAAGTTTGGGTCCTTGGTCTCGAGTTAGAATACTCCCCCTACGAGTATTAGCCTCATGAGTGGTCACTCTCACGTTGCTAACTTTAGGGGTTGCAACATTTTCAGGATTGAACCAACAATCACTGGCAAAATGACCAATTCTGCCACAGCACCAACAGTTGAACCTGTTGTATCTTTGCCTTGTGTAGTCCTGCTTGACTTTCTGGAATGAAGGTCTAGCAGGAGCTTTACTCTTGGAGGAGGAGGCTTCATGATGATGGCAGTTACATGAGGTCTTCTCCTTCATAGGCTTTTCTACAATGGGTTTTACTTTTAGTGTCTTTTTGAAATTATGACCATGAGCATAAGGTCCATAGCTTTGAAGCTGAATCTCCTCATAAGGTGCCTTGAAGACACTCTCGCCAAAGTTACGAGGACGAGTCCAACCTTGGTATCTTGACTTAGGCTTCTCAGGGATCGGCCTAGAGAAGTGTCCGTAGGTGGACTCATAATCGAGTTCGTTCGTGGGAAAGATAACTTTCTTGAACACAACAGGTTCCAAGGGAGCTTTCCCTTTTTCTTCAGCTAGAGCCTTCCGTGCAGCCTTATTCTTTCTCTTGGCCTTGTTTCTCCTAGAGGATTTACTAGAAGAGACAATGTGGCCTAAACCAGCACCCTTGGCCTTAGCAGAGAATTCAGCAACGATTGGAAGAACTGTCTTAGGCTTAGAAAAACTCTCAACAAGCTTCTTTTCAGCCTCGAGTTGTCGTTCCAATTCTTTGATGATTTCCTCTTTAAGGTCGATGTGCTTGAGAGCTTTATTGTATTCCTCCATAGCTACATTGAGGTTCTCTTGAAGAGAGTTAGTCTTATCGACTTCTTCTCTCAAGCTGCTCTCACTAGCTCGTAGAGTATTTATCTCTTTGGCTTGAGTTTTCATTAATCTACGACATTTTTCATAAGCGGTGAGTAACTCCTTATACTGACCCATGAGCTCAGATTCATCTTCAGAGGAATATCCCTCTTGCTCATTGTCATCATCAGAATCAGAGAGAGGAGTGTGAGATTTTACCTCCCCAGTAAACTGGGGGACTTGTTCATCATCTGAATGAGCCATGAGCCCAAAGTAAGCTTCCTCTTCTTCACTCGACTCAGATGAGTCAGAGTCGCTGAGAGTTTTGCTCTTCTTGGCTACTAAGCTTTTCTCTTTCCTGTTCTTATGGTGTGAGGATTTCTTTTCCTCTCTTCTTCCACCCTCTTTCTTTTTGTGAGGGCAATCGGCGATGACGTGACCTGGCTTATTGCAATAATAACAAATGATGTCAGTTGAGATCTGTTTGTTCTGTTTAGAATTATACCTGTCATGGCTGCTTGAGCCTTTCTTCCGATGATCACCGTCATGTCGTGATCTTCTATATGAGGCATCCTTGCCTCTCCATTGCTTCTTCTTGTTCAAGAACTTCTTGAACTGCCTTGAGAGTAGGGAGAACTCTCCATCAGATAGTTCTGAGCCAGATGAGCTGGGCTCAGATGATTCTTCTTCATCAGCCTCAGGAACTGGGGCAAGAGAGCTAGCCTTTATCTTCCTTGAGCTGTCTGCCTTTAGAGCGACAGATTTCTCCTTGGATGCAGACCTGCTTGTCTCTTCTTCAGCTTTTCTTGAGTTGATTTGCAGCTCGTAAGACATAAGCTTTCCGAACAGATTCTGCGGGTCCGTCTCAGCTAACCTTCCAAACTCCCGAATGGCACATACCTTATTGTCCCATTCCTTGGTTAGGGATCTTAAGAATTTGTCATTGAGTTCCCCGTTGGTAAAGACACGTCCATAAACTCTTAGGCCATTTACTATCTTGAAGAAGTTCTCAAAAGTGTCAGCTATGGCTTCCTTATGACCCTGCCTGAAGGCTTCATATTTCTGGTTCAGTAGGGATCTACGATCATCCCTCACTTCCTCTGTACCTTCCATTAGAGTCACTAGGGATTGCCACATCTCCTTGGCAGATTGGCAATGAATCAGATTTTGCAGCATTGAGTCATCGACTGCACTTGCTATGATATTCTTTGCTTTCTTGTCCAGAGAGACAAGTGCAATCTCATCCTTGTCTAGATCCATCAATTTCTTTGGTACCTTTTTGGTTGGATCTATTGTTGATGCGGTCATAGGAACATGAGGACCTTCTTCAACAATCATGAAGATCCGAGGGTCTACAGCTTCCATGAAGAATTTGACCCTTTCCTTCCACGTAGGAAAGTTGTTCTTGGTGCAGATAGGGAGCTTGGCAAAATCCTTAGTCTTACTCATGCTTGATACTCAACTTAGAAGGATACGATCAAGGTGTTAACCTTTTAACGATAAACCTCCCTCTGATACCAATTGAGAGGTCTAAGTTGTTAGCCTAAATCACCTAGAGGGGGGTGAATAGGTGAAATGCGTGTCAAATGCGGAATTAAAAACTAACACAGCACACATCAAGCAATCACAGACGACAAGAGATTTATAGTGGTTCCCCAACTTTGGGTACGTCCACTTTCCTAACCGATCTAGCAAATCACTAGACTCAGCTACTCCACTATCTCGGATTGAAAACAATCCTACACCTCGGAACCACGTTCCTACAAAACTCGATCCAACTGGATCTACAAAACTCGGAAGAAAGATCTTCCTACAAATCTCGGAGAAAAACTCCTACAAGGAAATTTTGGTTTGAGAATAAAAAAATCAAAACAACAATCTCAGATCTGGATCTTTGACAGTCTTCTTCTTTAGGAACTTCGGCTTGATCAGAAAAGGTTGAAGATGACTTGAGAGAGATCCACGAATCTGAAAACTAGAACCACCTCGATCGAGAAGATAGATCTGAAATCTTTGAGGCTCGGCGAGATCGAGTGATTCACTTTTGTCTGGATCGCTGGAGAAATAGTCGTTGAAGACGGAGATCGGCGATCCAGAGTTTCTTCCGTGAACAACGATGGCGGCGACAGCGTGAGAATTAGGGTTCACGGAATTTTCTCTTTCTTAAAAAGAATATCTCTGTAATCTTGTTGATTAGTCAATTCTGAAATGACCTATTTATAGGTGGACTCCAACGGTCATAATCTTAATTAAGGATGACACGTGGACCAATCAGAAATGACGGATTCAAAATACTTATGGCGAATTCGAACTTAGAAAAATTCTGGAATAGAGAACTGCTATACTCGAGTAAGAGAAGATATACTCGAGTATGGGAATTTAGATACTCGAGTGACAAAGAGGAGTATACTCGAGTATGAGAAGAGAAATTTACTTGAGTGAGAAATGAACTACTCGAGTATCAGAAGAGATATACTCGAGTATCAGAAAAGATATACTCGAGTATCAGCAAAGATATACTCGAGTATCAGCAAGATATACTCGAGTATCAGCAAGATATACTCGAGTGAGAGGAAAATTACTCGAGTATCAGAATATGTATCCGGGAAACATTCACTTACTCGAGTTATGAAAGTCAATTACTCGAGTATAGAAATACTTACTCGAGTATTAAAATCAACTACTCGAGTATCGAATAATTTACTCGAGTATGAAAATCAATTACTCGAGTATAGAAACACTTACTCGAGTATGAAAAGAAACTACTCGAGTATGACTACTTGAACTTGCAGAGAAGAGAAGAAATGGATCTACTCGAGTATGATACATGATTTACTCGAGTGATTAAGTTACTTACTCGAGTATGAAAAGAACTTACTCGAGTGACTAACTAACTACTCGAGTATAGATCTATTACACGAGTATTCAGAGCCTACTCGAGTAAGTCTAACTGATTACTCGAGTATGTCTAACTAACTACTCGAGTATGTCTAACTAGGTACTCGAGTATTAAGTCTGATACTCGAGTATAAAAAGGGGTTACTCGAGTATTTTGGACTTAGAAATATTTTTCTGAGGAAATTAGCTCCAATGCTTCTGTCCATCAATCCAAGTGCATGAATGAGAAGTGTATCCCAATAGAGAGGCTATACATGGGCCAACACTTTGGATCACATAATGAGGGATTACATTGCATGGTCCTGTGTTTGGTGACCCATTATAGACTGACATTGGTCTACACTTGGCAATTAGAACCTGCACACATACAACTCAAACACCACATCAAATACATCTTAATTCATCTTAGTTCAAGGTCTGACTTCCTACAAATCTGAGGTATTGTGGAGACAAACCCCAACAGTAGACTGGGCCTTCTGAACCGTCCTAGCGCGCAGAGCGATCGAGCGTACCAACAATCAAAGATTCACTGAGTGTTGAGATGAGGGTTTGATGATGTGGAAAATCCGCAATCGGGGTGAAAAACCACACGGTCGGTATGGTGCCGACCTAACTTCCACTATATCAGAGCTTTCAGGAGGAGAGTGAGGACGGTAGGACGCGCCTTGTTACGCATAATGATATGAGGGAGAATAGACAACGAGTGTCGTTGGTGGCTGTATTGCTCTAATGGCCCTCCGCTAGTCGCTTCTCAAGGGTGTGGGTGTTGCCTTACCTTCAAAGTCACTTCTTAAGGGCGTGGGCGTCCCCATCTTCCGTTCCTTTGTGATGCCGACAACTTGAGGCATTGTTCTCGGAGCGTGCGTGCGTGCGTGCGTCCTGTACTTGGAGTGGAGTGAGAGTTCAAAAAAGGGTCCTCTTTTAATGAAATCCGGCCTATTTATAGAATTTTAAGAGGGGCGGTCCAGTAATTTCGCTTAACTATTTCCGGATCGGCCAATAGGATCGCTTGAAATGCAGTACGCAGATCGTCATTTTTGGAAAATAACGATCCCATCCCTGGGCCAAAGGAGAGCCCGCCCGCCAAGACTGGCGACGGCGACGGGGGCGGCGACCGTCATCCCTGTTGGAACCGATGCTTCACATTCCTTGTGTTTGAGAATATCAACTCCCAGGTTGTATCTGATCACGTCTTGTGTTGATAGAGTGTGCAGGTTTGACAGGTTCAAGCAAAGAAAAAGAAGTCTCCTATGGATACTAGCGCCGAGCGATAGAAGTTACCACCGGGCGGTAACCGCGAATTAATTTGACGGAGCGCTCAGGAACTACTGTGCAGGCGTCAACTCATACCGCGCCGCGCCAGCGTCATTAACGCTGACACTAACGCCAGGCTATACCAGAGGCGATAGCTGGAGGAATTAATTGGACAAAGCGCTCGGGAAGCTAACGTGTTGCGCTAGCCCTACCGCCGACGCTAGCCCACTCAACGCTCGCTGAAGTAGAGGCGTCGAGAGCGTCGAGACGAAGGCGTTGAGTGCGTCGAGACAGACCTACCGTCGAGCGCTATCTACTTAATGCGCCGCGTTAGCACGATGAAAAGGAAAGTATTTATTTTAAATATTTTTCCATTTTTGCAGGACAGCTTTCAGCACGTAGCGCGCGAACCTACCGCCGGGTGCTAGTCCTACCGCCTGCTGTAGCGTATTTTCTTAAAGACGTATATAAGGCTCCTCGTGTTCTGAATTATATACTATGATGAAAAGAGATCAAGTTCTGGTATTCTAGGGTTCGACAATCTCTCTGCGTTCCATTCCAATCGTCTTCGTCGAAGGAATAGAAAACCACCTCCCTCCCGTTCGAGTACGAAGAACTCCGGCGAGCAAGGAAAGACAATGACTACGAAGAGTCAACCGGTTGCAAGCGCTCGAAGATTTCAAGCACCAGTTGCGGATCGTTCAACGGAGAAATCGTCAAGAGGGAGATTTTAATCTTTAGATTCTTTAAACCTTAGTTTTGTAATCTTCTTTTCTTTTCAGTCTTGTTTGGTGAGGAAAATCGACCGGTGAAGGTCGTCGGAATCCGGGAAGGATTCCGTGGGAAATCGTCCCGGGATATGGACGTCTAGATCGGGATATCTAGCTGGGCTCTAAGACCATTCCTTGCGTGGAGGTGAAGATCCGGCTCGAAGACCTTTCTTTGTGGGAAAGGGAGAGAGCCAATCAGTTCGTGGAGTGGGTCAGTATAGAAAGCAAAAGGGTTTTCTTTCTCACCGCCTTCAATCACCGACGTCACGGGGATCACAATTTTGTAATTGTCAAAAACATTTGTTGTTCTAATTCTTTCATTGAAATTCATTTTCTGCTTTATTACTTATGTTATCTGCTGTGATTGTTAGTTGGTATTCTTCTATGGGGTGTACAACCGAATCTGCACAGGAAAAAGGGTTCATAGACATATCGTCGCACGTTAGCTACCTAACGCCCCGCGGTAGCTTCCAGAACTCGAGTTTCTGGGGCAAAATCACTTAAATTTCATTTAACGCGAAAAACCTTATTCACCCCCCCTCTCTAAGGTTGGTCACGAGATCCAACAAGTTGTGTCAGAGGGAGGTTGTTCCCAAACGGTTAATCACCGGGAATAATGGTCAAACCTATTCTCGAATCGACTAGTGGGGATGGAAAATTATACACAAAAAATTTATGTGCACCACCTCTATTTACAGGAGTGAACTATAACGAATGGAGAAAACTAATGAGGAAATTCCTTATACTATTAAATATAGAAGTTTGGAATATAACTTGTATTAAACCCCCAAATAACTTTACTAAGCACGAGTGTCACATAAACGCCAAAGCTATGAACAATTTGTTTTGTGGGCTTTGTCAAAAAATTTTTAAACTCATCTACACGCTTTCCACGGCCTATGATATATGAAAATTTCTTGAGTTTACTTATAGTTCTCCTTCTACAGATAATGATTTCGAGCAATTTCTCATTGATCCAAGTGAAGAACTAAACGGATACTTGCTCTTGAAGGAAGACATGACAACCACATTGAGAGAAAGGGAAGATGAAATCTCAACCATGGATGAGCAATACAAGGAGAAGTCAATGACACGCAAAGCTCTAATCTTGTTCCATCCAAGAGCACTGTAAGAAAATCGCATTCCCTTCGTGTATGCAATTCCATTTCTACATTGGTTGTGCTAGATAGGGCAACACGTAGAATTAAGAAATTGACAAGTATTAATTCAAAACTACGGTCTGAGAACATCCACTTAAAAGCATGTGTTAATGTAGAACCCACCAGTGATGTGTCTAGTTCGCCTGTTTTCTCTTCAGTTAACACTTCCACACCGTATGCAGATTATGATGAATTAAAAGAAAAATATAAGATTCTTGAAAAAGAGCTTCTCTTTGCAAAAGAACAAACTGAGAAATTATGTCCAAAAAACTCATCTTTAAAAAGGAATTGTGCTAGATGCATTGACTATAAAACTGAAATTAAGGAGATGAATGAGACTTTTGAAGAATACAAAAATAAGTATGAAGCTCATATTAACTATATAGTCACCATTCTGAAGAATAACACAATTGCTTACAATAAAGCTAGATTGAATCTCAAAAGTAAGAATAAGGACCTGAAAATGAAAATCAATTTGCTTAAGTTATTAAGAAAAATTCGCAAAACTTAACCTTACAATTTCAAGCAAAACCTGAAAGCATGTTGAATATTAACGGTCATATAATAACTGACTCAATCAAAGGGAGTAGAAAACCCCAAGCTCAAGCAGCTGAAACTCCTAAACATACGAATCACCTTCACTTGCAAAATCAAATTACCCCTACTTACAATTGAATGAATATAAATTTCATTTTAAAAATTACTACTCTATAAGTCCCTATGTTTAGCGAAATAATCCTAACCTAAAGAACAGCGTCAATATATTTAAACCTCCAATGCAATATTGCTTAACTGAAGTTCATCACACAAGGGCTCGTAGAAATCTAAAAGGAAATTTGAAACATAAAAACAATATCAAGCCAAAGTACGAATGGAGACTCAAAGTTCAGGAGAGCACGCTGAAAGTCTCTAGTGTCGACTAAATCCACCTAGGGGGGGGGGGGGAATAGGTGTCGTGCGGTCTTTTGCGGAATTAAATTAACCTGCACAAATTAACAAACATAGCACAAAAAACACACAAAGAGTTATAGTGGTTCCCCGATTTGGGTACGTCCACTTACCCCCTTCGACCTATCTCCCACCAAGGGACGACTCGGTCACTTCTCCAAACGGATTGAAATCCAATCCTCACACTACGGAAGGAACCCTTCCAACAAAGGAGTCACAACTCCACCACCATGGGTTGCACCCAACTCTTACAACAAGGAATGAAAATTCCTTTACAACAAAACCAAAATAGAATGTAAAAGAAAATACAAACAAAGCTTTTGGAGATTCCGATGTCCTTCTTCGTTCGTTGAAGCTTTCTTGAAAGTTACGAAGAGTCCACAACCGGATTTCTCTCTTGGAGAGGATCTTGTCAAGTTCGGCGGCGGCAATACTTTGTAGATCCAAACTTCTTGACGAAGCAAGCAAGGTCTACCAACGATCTCAGTCGGATCAATCGTCTCCACCGATTCGGAATGGAGAACTAGTCTCGTTCAACAAATCGAGAGACAAGAGATCTCAAGAGAGATGCGTGAGACGCTCGGCTTGCCTCGGTACTGTCACCAGAAGATCAAAGAAGATCGTAGATTTGCAGCGACGATGAACTGCGAGTGGCGACAGGCGATTGACGGTATCCGCGATCAGCTAGGGCACGACGTCAGCTACTTTTGATTTCACGTGAATGGGTACTATAGATGTTCAAAATACGCGCATATATATACCTGAGGCCAACCCTAAAGTCCGTTGTGGGACCCACAAGGAGAAACCCTAGCCCCGGCTGAAACAGCGCATGACAGGTTGGTTCGGTCCAGCGAACGAGGGAAAATTGCCTAAGGCAAAATCGGCGGGAATCGTTGGTGATTCCCGTCGAAGTCGGCGGGAATCACTCACGATTCCCGTCGATTCTGCCTTGGCAGAATTCCTGTTGGAAAACTGTCAGCCGGAAGGAAGTCGGCAGGAATGCAGACTAAAACTCGACGAATCGGCTGGAATCACTAACGATTCCCGTCGAAGTCGGCGAGAATCACTTAGTGATTCCCGTCGATTTTGACTTAGAAGAATTTTCTCTTCCTTCCTTTGATGACTTGGTCTTTGACCCATCTTTGCTCCTTCTTTTGCTCTTGATCTGCCTTAACCCTGTACTTGAAAATAAGTACACTCCAATAGAGAGAGCATACGTGAGTCAACACACTGATCTACTCAACGAGGGATTACGTTGCGCAGACCCGTGTATATTGACCCACTGCACCCTGACATTGGTGTGTACTTAGCATGGAATAGCTACAAGCACAACTTGATAGAAGATCGTCAAATACATTGTCAATTCAACTGAGCTTGTTCAGGGGCTTCTTCAAATCAGGTACATTGTGGATACAATACCCAAAAATCTCCCCCTATTTGAAGAAGCCTAAACCCTACAAGCTAAGGTGAATAGAACAAATGGGAATGAAAATCATAAAATGAAAATTCAGTTGAGAGTGAAATTCATTACCATTTTCCTGAGAGCATACTTAACATTGGCAGCTCAGCCGAGAGGGTAATCTCCCCCTTTTCGGCTTCTGCAAATCTGGGACTTTATTTGGAGCATAATGCTCCCCCTTAGTTCTTGCATCCGTGCCCGATCTTGAGTTCCTAGCAGATGCTCCCCCTTGATCCAAGAGCCTTGAGCCTTTCAGTCTTCAATCTTCATAGTTCAGCATGCCAAGTTCAGTTTTGAAGAGACTGAACTTGGCCTCGTCTAGGGGCTTTGTGAAGATATCTGCAATCTGCTTATCCGTGGGGACATAGCAGAGAGATATATCTTTGTTTTTCACATACTCCCGAATGAAGTGGTAGCGCACTTCAATATGCTTTGTTCTTCTGTGCGACACTTGATTGTTCGCAATTGCTATTGCGCTCGAGGAGTCGCAATACATAGGAACCTCTCTGAACTGCAAGTCATAATCTTTGAGTTGATTTCTGATCCATAGAAGTTGTGTGCAATAGCTGCCTGCTGAGATGTACTCAGATTCAGCCGTAGAGGTTGCGACACAGTTCTGCTTTTTACTCTTCCATGAAATAAGGCTTCTTTCGAGGAATTGGCACGTCCCGGAAGTGCTTTTCCTATCATCTCTGCTTCCTGCAAAGTCATCATCTGAAAAGCTTATCAGCTCGACATCATTGTTTCTTGGGTACCACAAGCCAATATTTGGTGTACCTTTAAGGTATCTAAGAATTCGCTTTGCAGCGACATAATGAGATTCCTTAGTGTTCACCTGATATCTGGCACAAACGCATGTGGAAAACATAATATCCGGTCTACTAGCAGTAAGGTAGAGCAGGGATCCAATTATGCTTCTATATTTGGTTTCATCAAAAGGTTTCCCTTTCTCATCCTTGTCTAGAGACATAGTGGATCCCATTGGAGTCCTCATAGAGGTTGCATTCTCCATTCCGAATTTCTTGAGAAGTTCATTTGTGAACTTCTTCTGAGAAATGAAAATTCCATCCTCAGACTGTTTCACTTGAAGTCCCAAGAAATACTTTAGCTCTCCCATACTGCTCATTTCAAACTTTCCTTGCATAAGTTTAGAAAACTTCTTGCAACGATTATTGTCCGTTGAGCCGAATATTATGTCATCGACATAGATTTGCACCAGCAATATCTTGCCTTTGACTTCCCTAAGAAACAATGTCTTATCTATTTTTCCTCTCGAGAACTTGTTCTCAAGAAGAAAACTAGACAGAGTCTCATACTAAGCTCGAGGAGCTTGTTTTAAGCCATATAATGCTTTATTAAGAAAGTAAACATGATTAGGGAATGCTGGATTAACAAAACTTGGGGGGTTGCGCGACATATGTTTCCTCTTTCAAATTTCCATTTAGGAACGCAGATTTCATGTCCATCTGATAGAAAGTGAATCCTTTGTGAGAGGCATACGCTAGGAACAATCTGATCGCCTCCAGCCTTGCAACTGGTGCAAAGGTTTGGTCGAAGTCAATCCCCTCCTCCTGTCTGTAACCTTGAGCCACTAGTCTGGCCTTGTTCTTGATGATGACACCATGTTCATCCAGTTTGTTTCTGAAGATTCACTTAGTGCCGATCACATTCTGTTTCTTTGGTCTGGGAATAAGCGTCCAGACGTTGCATCATTCAAATTGATGCAGTTCATCTTGCATTGCCAATATCCATGACACATCTTTGTTCGCTTCGTCGAACTTCTTTGGCTCAACCCGTGACAAAAAAATAAGGTGCAGAATCTCGTTAATAGTACCTCTGCGAGTTTTGACACCGTCACGAGGATCTCCTATGATCTAATCTCTAGGATGATCCCTCACGTGTCAGAGCTCTAATAGTCTGGCATCTGGAGCTCTAACAGCTTCTCGGGCTCCTCCCTCTTCTGGAAGATTTTCTCCATCCGGATCGTCATCTTCTCCAGTTGGCGTTGAGGTGGAGACCTTGACATACTTGGGAGTTGCATCTTTAGCAGTCTCATCGAGACTTAGTTGTTCAAGCCTTGTACCTGCATCTTCAAGAATGCCACTGGAAGAATTGATGTGAAGCAAGCTTCCTTCATCAAATACAACATTAATGAACTCCTCTACCACTAGGGTTTTCTAATTGAAAACCATATATGTCCGACTATGGCTACTATAGCCCATGAAGATGCCTTCGAAGCATTTTTCTTCGAATTTAGTACGTGGGTACTTCCCATTATTGAGTACATAGCATCTACAACCAAAAATCCTTAAATAGGATATGGTCGGTTTCCTGCCTTTCAATAGCTCATAAGGTGTCTTACGATGATTTTTGTTGATCAATGCTCGGTTCTGCATAAAAAAAGCCGTATTGACAGCCTCTGCCCAGAAGTACTCTGGAAGAGAAGCGTCATTCAACATTGTCGTACATGCTTCAATGAGCATTCTATTTCTCCTCTCCGAAACTCCGTTTTGCTGAGGAGTACGTGGGGAGGAAAACTCATGAAAGATACCATGTTCTTTACAGAATTCTGTCATAGCACCAAACTCGAATTCTGTTCCATGGTCACTTCTGATTTTGACCACGGAGTAGTTAAGTTCGTTCTGAATCTGCTTGACAAAATTAGTGAAGATGTCAAACGTATCTGGCTTTCGTTTCAAGAAGAACACCCACGTAAACCGAGAGTGATCATCAACAATCACTAGCGTATACGATTTGCCTCCTAAGCTATGAACTTGCACTGGACCGAACAAGTCCATATGCAGAAGATACAAACATCTGGAGGAGTCTTTGTCTGCAATGCCCTTAAAGGTAGCCCGAGTCTGTTTGCCCTTCTAGCATGCAGGACAAGGGCTATCTTTGATACACTTAATAGTAGGGGCATCCCTTACTAAATTCTTGGAAAACAACATATTAATAGTCTTGAAATTAATATGTGCTAATCTCTTATGCCATTGTTCACAGAGAGATGCACTGCCTTTTGCTACTAGGCACACGGGGGTAGATTAGTCTAAGCTAAGAAAATCTAAGCAAAAGATATTTCTGCTCCTAATGCCGGTTAAAGGAATTTTTGGTTTGCTTGCCTAATTGACAAGCCTTGCATAGGCTCTCCTTCTTGTAGGGGCAAGAAGGTAAACCTCTAACAAGGTTGTATTTAGATAACCTAGATATGTTCTTGAGGTTAACATGGCCAAGCCTCCTATGCCATAAGGTGTTGTTATTTGTTACTTCATTAAATAAGCAGATTTCAGAATGGGTTGAATTAAAATCTACTAAATAAATATTACCCTGTCTAATACCTACTAACACAACATTACTATTTAAAGTAATATTACATAGAGAGTTAGTGAAAGATACCTGATATCTTGCATCACATAACTGGCTTACTGAAATAAGGTTGTGCTTCAGTCCTGTTACATATGCAACCCTCTTGAAAGTTACTGCTCCAATGGTAATCCTACCATATCCTTCTGTTTGACCACAGCTAGAATCCCCAAAGATCACCTTTGGTCCAAGCTTGGTCTTGAATCTTGACAGATTGTCTTTATTTCCTGTCATGTGTTTGGAACAGCCACTATCTAAATACCATTTATCTTTAGTATATGGATAGGTCTTCACCTGTAAATTAAACAGTTAGACATTGTGGACTCAGACAACCTTGGGTCCATTATTCTTCATATAATGAAAACTTGAAATAAAAGAATAAGCAGGTTGGGGTTTATATCCTAAAGGGTAAGATCTCCTAGGTGGGATACTCCAAGCAGTTAATGAGTCCACAAACCTAGGGTTTCTATTTATATTAGGGTTTCTAGGGTTCTGGTTGTAATTTTGAAAATCAAATTGAAATCGTCGATCAGCGTTCGACGATTGATGCTCAGATCTTCGAGCATCGTTTGACCATTGAGCCTTCGATCGTCGAGCAGCGTTCGACGCTTTTTGTAGCTCCTTAAATTTTTGCTTTCTCTTTTCTCTCTTAGCTTTATTTAAGGCTTGATTAACTTGTTTTACTTGCTCAGTGTTCTTTATTCCATCAGCTGAAATAAAGTTTACTGGAGTTGAAAGGTGATTTTTAAGAACCAATGAGGGTTCACTTGATGAGGCTCCTAAGCCTAACTTATTATTGCCTGACCTAGTGTTTGTCATGCTGGTGATTTCTAGCAGCTTAAGGCTTCTAGCATTTAAAGATTCTTCTAATCTCTTGGACTTTGCTAGTTCATTTTTGAGAAACTTTATTTATTCACTAGACTTAGTGAGTTCTGCTTCTAGCCTAGTGTTTTCATTAGAAATAGATTCTGATTCAGCTAACTTATTTCTAAGTTTCTTAATTTCCTTTTCTGAACTAATTAAATCTAAACAAAGAGATTTAAATTCACATTTAAATTTAGCAGAAGAAAAGTCATAAGAAGATAATACCTGATCTTCTGTAGGCATTTCTTCATCATCATCAGAACTCTCTGCAGCTGAGTGGTTGCTGCAGGCATCAATTGCCATTAGGCAAATTTCCTTTGCCTTCTTCTCTTCCTCATCTTCACTGGAGCTTGAGGAGGAATATTCCTCATCTGAATCACTCCAGGTTTCAGCAACAAATCCTTTCTCCTTCTTCTTATTTTTGTAGGAGGAGGACTTGGAGTACTTCTTGTGATGTTCTTTTTCCTTTCTCTTTTCTTTGCTCTTTTCCTATGGACACTCAGGTAGAATGTGTCCAGGTTTCCTGCAACCATAACAAATAATTTCTTTAGCAGGAGATCTGTCATACCTTGGTTTATCTTCATATCTTGAAGATTTCTTTCTGAAGTCTTTTCTTCCCATCTTGAGAAACCTTTTGGCAAAGAGTGCCATCAGCTCCTCATTAGATTGGCTTCCTTCAGAAGCATCAGCAGCTTTGAGAGCAAGAGTTTGCTCTTTCCTTGTTGGAGTTGGAGTCTTGGCTTCAGCCTCAGCTTCCCTGGTCTTTAGAACTTGCTCAAAAGATTTGAGCTTTCCAAGGAGGGCTTTAGTTGAGATTTCAGTTGTGCTTCTAGCCTCTTTGATGGGACAGATCCTGAGATCCCATGTGCTGGGGCAGCACATCAGTATCTTATCATTGACCTCTGTCAATGTAATCTCCTTATCAAGGGTTCTCAGCTCATTGATGATTAAGCTGAGCCTTATGTACATGGCTTCAACTGATTCAGCTTCAGTCTTCTTAAAGTTTTCATACTGAGATATAAGGTTGGACCTTCTGTCCTTCCTTTCATCAGCTGAACCAGCTATAATCTTGTTCAGTGAGTCCCACATGGCTTTTGCAGAGGTGCAATCAGCCACTTTCTGGAAGATTTCATCAGACATAGTCTTAGCCAGAATGTTCATAGCTTTGGCATCAGCTATCTTTGCCTTCTTGTAGGCATCATTGTAGTCTGGAGGAGGCACTGCACTGAGATTTGTAGATGTTGTAGCAGTGGCTGCAGCAGGAGGTGTTGGAGGTCCTGTCAAAATAGAAGAAAAAATGTCTTCATCAATAGAGTTCATATATAATTTAATTCTTGCCTTCCAGATGCTAAACTTAGCTAAGTTGTAAGCTGGAGGTCTGGTGCTAGAGTAATCCTTGGACTGGGCCATGAAGTGAATATCTATAAGCTTGGTATCTATCTAGATCTTATGACTCAGGTGTTAGCATGTACAGTCAGTCAACCTCCCTCTGATACCAATTGAAAGTGAGGATAGATACAACTCTAGAGGGGGGGGGGGGGTGAATAGAGTATTCAAAAATTATGACACGCTACTCAACTCCCTTAGAGTTAATTTGCGGAATGAGTTTATAGATATTTGAAACCCTAGAGCCTAACACAGAGTGAAGTGCACTAGAGAAAGCTAACTGTAATTACAGTTGAGCTTTGGTCCTATCACAGCAACTAGCAATCCTAGTTATTTCTACTCACAGCAAAATTGCAATAAATTAATTAAGCAACACAGACGACACAAGAAGTTTATAGTGGTTTCCTCTAAATAGGTACGTCCACTCTTCTACCACCCTAGTAGGAATCCACTACAGGTTTTTGTTCAGGTGCCCCGCCACCAACTGATCTGCTTCAGGTAGATCCAGTAGACACTTTGAGCTTTTGATCAGGAGCTCAAAATCCAACACAGGTTTTTGATCAGGTGCCCTGCCACCAAGGTTCACTTTTGAAAGGAGTAATAACCCTTTATACAGGAGGTTGAGAGAGTTAAAGTTTCTTCTCTATTGTTAAACAGATTAGAGAAGCTAGTGGATTGCACAGAGCTAGAAAACTCTAAAGAATCAAGGCTCCCCCTGGCATAGAGAATATCCAGGAAGAAGTCTTGCTTCAGAGTGCAGGAACTCTTCTGAATTCTTGATAGAGAACTGTCTTGAAATCCTGAAGGAGAAGCTTGAAGAAGACTCTTGATTTGTAATAGGTTATTCTTCTTTAATCAGCTTCCTTTCTTCTTCTTCTTCTTCTACCAGGCACTGAGTAGATGTTCCTGTAAGCAGGATGGACTCAGGGTTGAAGAAGAATGTTGAAGAAAGATGATCTTCTCAGTTGAATGTGAATTTCTGAGAGCTGTAGATCTATCTTGCTTTCAATCTCTATGCCAACTTGCTATCTCTCTGTATGTTGTATCTGCTGTGTGTGTATTGTATATATCATTCTGTTGTCTTTTGAAAGCACTTTATATATTGGCCTTTGCAACGACTCTAATCTTTGTTTGAATTTTGTCTTCTTCTGAAATCTCCAATCTGGGCTACAAGAAGTATAAAGCAAAACATATCTTGCAGGCAGACATGCTATAAGGGGATAAAGCTTTCTAAGAAGCTGCAAATCCAATCTGATAAAAGGAGTACTAAAGAAAGTCACATCAGACTAAACTCTTTACGGCCAAAGAAGACTTTTTGAGTCTAACGGCTATAAATGACAGCATTACAGATAAAGCAAAAAGATATTTCAACTAATAAGACAAAGAACTTTGTCAGATAAAGCATGACTTATTCACAAAGGATGGGGAAAAGATTGCCTTGAGATGTATGCAAAAAATCAATGAAATAATCTTTAATAAAATATGCTAAATAAACAGGAATTAAATCAAAGAACAGAAGGAGTACAAAATTACTACAGGCAGACAAAAGATCGTCGAACGATCCTCGGAGATCGTCGAACGAAGCACAGAGATCGTCGACCTATCAGAACAGATAGTCGAACGACACAGATAGTCGAACTATCAAAGCAGATAGTCGAACTACCACAGCAGATAGTCGAACTATCAGGACAGATAGTCGAGCTATTAGATAGTCGACCTATCAAGACAGATAGTCGAACTATCAAGCAAAACAGATAGTCGACCTATCAAACAGATAGTCGAGCTATCAGATAGTTAAACTATCCAAGCAGATAGTCGAACTATCAAACAGAACAGATAGTCGACCTATCAAACAGATAGTTGAGCTATCAGATAGTTGAACTATCCAAGCAGATAGTCGAACTATCAAGCAAAACAGATAGTCGACCTATCAAACAGATAGTCGAGCTATCAGATAGTTGAACTATCCAAGCAGATAGTCGAACTATCAAACAGAACAGATAGCGACCTATCAAGACAGATAGTTGAACTATCAAGCAGAACAAATAGTCGACCTATCCAACAGATAGTCGAGCTATCAGATAGTTGAATTATCCAAGGCAGATAGTCGAACTATCAAGAAATCTGTCTGGTCAAAAGAAGTCGAGCGGGATTCGACGATCGACGAGGCAGATACCACAGATCGTCGAGCTAACAAGAGTTGAACTAACTCAGAGTTAGACGATCTGCTGACAGACAAACGTCGACCAACTGATAGACGATCGTCGACCAGTCGATAGACGATAGTCGAGCGACGTTCGACTATAGTCGAACGAAAAACAACTTAACCAAATTTTCATTTGGATAAGTGACAACTCTACAACTAGAGCAATCTAACTAAACAACTAACCTTTGATCATAGATAAATCTTGGGTCAAGAAATTAAATGAGAAGACTAAACTCAAATCCAAACTAGGGTACCAACAGAAACCCAGATGGTTCCACAACCTATACAAGGAAGAATGGCGAACGCTTCTAACTGGGTAGTGCTTGGTTGGGTTTAGCGGTCCAGGGGATGTCATTAGGTAGTTGTCGATGAAGGGTGGACCTTCAAACCTAGGCTAAATTAATACTTTTATGTTTCCTATCATTCTGTTTGATTCAGGCAAGAAGGAAGAAGAAGCAGAACTGAAAGGGGGAAAGTAAAACATGTCTTTACTATGTGATGATACATATTCGATTGCATTGGCAAAGAATGCAGTATTTCATAATTGCAGTAAACATATAGAAATACGATATCATTTTGTTTGATTGCAGGTTTAAGATGACAAATTGATACTTTTATATTTCCTATCGGAGGAACAAGTTGTCGATATTATGACCAAACCCTTACCAAAAGGCATATTCACAAAATTAAGAGGCAAGGTAGGGATTGAGTCACCCTTCGATTCAGGGGGTATGTTGAAGGCAGTAATCTGAGGCGGCTCGTACCTGCAATAAAGTCTAAGAAGAATCGGTCTTCGAGTATTATGATGTCATATGTACATCTGTAAAAGAACTATGTAATATAATATAAATGCTAAGGGGCATATGTGTCTTTATGCTCTCTCTTACACGGTGCTCTGAATAAGCAGATAAAATAAAAAAGATCTATTCTTCATCGGATCATCGTATTCTCCTCTATTGCAAGAAGAACTACACTTTTTGCACTGTATTGTGCTTGCTGACTAGGATTGACTACGGGAGGCAAGCAATATGTGAGTGAGATCGAGAGGGCCTAAATGTTCTTGGACGGCGTCAGCGACGAGGAAGTGCGATCGGGAGGGCAGATACGACGACCCGATTGACGTCAGTGGAGAAACCAGGATTAAAGTATAAGGTGGGCAAACTTTGTATTATGAAATACTTTCAAAGTTAAAAATAATTTCATACATAATAACTTTCAAAGTTAAAAATTTACCCAAATTACTTCAACATCTGATGATACATTTATAGTATTCCTCGTCGAGACTTCTTATTCTGAAAACAAAGCATGATCTTCACATCATCGATAGAATTAAATGCTTCTTTTTCTATATATGTGATCAAATAATCCCCCATAAACGGATGTGATATTCTATTACGAAGTTGATTCTTGATAATCTTCATTGCAGAAAACACTCTTTCAGCTATCGTTGTTGTAACTTGTAATATAGGTGCAAATGTTATAAGAATATAGACATGAGCATATAATATATATTTTTTCTTCTCAACTAACTTTTCAACAAGTTCTCCAATACTTTTCAAATTTATAAAATCATCATTTGATCTCACATCTTGGATGTAAGTTTCTAGTTGGTTGTCAAGCTGAATTGTTGAAAGTTGAACTATTAGAAATTCCTTTGGATACATCAAAGCTATTTGAATCAACTTTTTTTTGTTAAAAATAGCAAATGAATAAGTTGGACTTAAATCAAGATACACAAAGTAGCAACTCAGTATTATTTTCATTGAATCAATTGTTGGGTTCTTGAAGTTGTAAATCTATTGCTGGATAGAATAAACCAACTCAAAAATGATGCAAAGTAGTTATTGTCTCAACATTACGACGTTATCGTCCCAGAATAACATAAGTAGCATCCATGTTTAGAATCTCTATATTATTCTTCATACAAAATGAATAAACTTTTGCAATCAAGGAATCTCATCCATTACCCCACATCAGTTGTAGTCGATATTTTGATATCTTAACTAATATCATAGCATTGACGATATCTTGATCTCTCATTTATAATGCCTGAGATAATTCATATGTGATCCCTAATATTTTGATCATCAAATGAAGTGAAAATATAAAATCAAAACTTTGTATAAACTTTAGAAAAGTGTGCTCTTCCAATCTTTGATCCGATCTTAATTTCTTATCAATGACAATAATGTCAAGAACATCAATAATTGCAGAGAACATATTTGTCAAGCTAATCGAAGTATTGTAATGTGAACTCCAACGTGTATCTCCAACTTGTTTTAAAGTAGTTGATTGATTTAATCCTTAACCTCTAGCAAATTTGCTATTCTGAAGCGCTCCCTTAATCTTTTTGTATTGTTGTTCTTGCAAAATATCATGACGTTTACATGATCCGCCAACCAGATTCACTACATTAGTAACCAATTCAAAGACAAATGCTATGTTCATGTTTTTTTTGCAATAGAGACAAGTGCTTATTGAAATTGATGTGCAAAACAATGAACATAATATGCTTGTTGATTATCTTTTAAAATAAGTGTTTTAAGACCATTAAACTCTCCTTGCATGTTACTAGCTCCATCATAACCTTGACTGCGGATTCTTAACAAACACAAATTATGTTTCATTAATAGTGCTTCAACTTCTGATAATAGTGATTTTGATATTGTATCAGCAACATGAGTAATTTCCAATAGACGTTCAACCACTTGACCATGCCTATTAACATAACGTATAATAACTGTCATCTGCTCTTTTGTAGACACATCACGAGCTTCATCGACCATAATAGAAAACAAAGCATCTACAAGATCTTTAATTATAAAATTAGTGGTCTTAATTGCACAAGTGGAGACAATATCTTTTTGAATATCCGATGAAATTAACTTTACATTACCAGGACTCTTGTCTAAACAAACTCTCTTCATTTATTCATTTAAGCTCGTCATTGATTTCAAAGTTTCCAAAAAATTTCCCTGATTATGTGAATTGAGAAATTCATCATGCCCCCGAAATGTCAGTCCTTGCCGTAATAAAAATTGCGCTTCAATTGTTGAAGCTTTCAATCGAAGTTTGCAGTCACTACGATCTTGATCAGTATGTTTATTCATTATTGTCTCAATATGTTGATCTTGTTTTATCAAATCTTCATAACTCTTACCTACATTATTATGAATGTTATTTGGCCCCCTAACACGTAATTGAAGTTTATCTTTTTTTCCAATTTCTAAATTCTTCAATGACAAAATCATCACTACTTTCAACTTGCTCTTTGTTTTCAGATTTGAAGAGATAACAACATAGGCAATAAGCAACATCTTTTTCTAAGCTATACTCTAACAAAGTTAGATGATCATGAAACCATTTTGGATTAAATCGCCTTAATGATTCCTCTGGTAAAACTTATGAAAATTGATGCTTAGTTGGTTGGCAAGGTGTAACACCTCCATATGTCATGTAAAATATAACCGACCGGGGCCCCAAACCATATTTCACAGACAGTCAGTGGAGTTACTTATTGAAACCATTTAATTCACGCTTCCTAACTCAGAGTGCATTCTAATAGAAGCAGTTAACTTAGTTATAGAACCCAAAAGCCAGGAATGTCCACTACAAAACATATGAATGATATTTAATACACAACATGTTCTGGCCTTAAGACCTTACGACTATTTTCGTTACAAAAACATATCTTTCATGCATCGGCACACAGGTCGGCCACACATAAAAATAGTAAACGTTTGCCTTTGGGTCTTGTTGGTCCATCCAATTATAGTATAAGGGACTGTAACGCCCCTGAATTTTCTATAATTATTTTAATCTCGTTAGTGGCGTAATAATGACGAAAGGGCGTTACGTTGGTGCGTAATTAACGGTGCGTCATCGTTAGTGCATGGTAGCGTCTGTTGGGCCGAGTTTTGCTAGATTTTATACTCATCAGAATTTGGGTTATAAGCTTTAGAAAATTAAATTATTTGATCTCAGTTGTGCATGTAAAGTTTCGTGGCGATCCGGGCCAATTTGAAGTCTTAGTGAATTTTATAAGGATTATTATTGTTTTAACTTCGGAGAATTTTAACCCAAGTTTGGTTTGTCGGATCCTTATTTCGACTTCGCCGTTGTATGTGTAGCACCGACATTTAGCTCTGGTGCAAATTTCATCGAAAACCAAGATGATTTGGTCACCCTCGCCGTTTGAGTTTTTTTTCTAGTTATTATACTAATAATATAATATAATATAATATATATACTTACAAAAAGAAAACCCTATTCATCCTTCTTTCCCAAAAGGGTCTGTTCGAGAGGCTCATGAGAGAGGCAGCGAGTTTTTCATTGTGGACTTTCCGAAAGCTATTTTGGGAGCTCCGGTGGGAGAAATCTTTACCGGATCATAGATCTGAAAAGCTCTCGTCAAGATCTACGCATTGGAGGTAGGTATTTTTGTTTTTGTGGACTTTTGGTGTTGGGGTATGTGGCCCTAAACTTTCATTTTGTCCAACTCTCTCCAGATTTTGTTTTCACGCTTTCTTTTTCGGCCAATCTGTGTCGTGGAGTGTTCAGAAGGTTGAGATAATGAGATTTAAGGCAAGTGGTGGTTTGCTCTCTTGCCTAGACTCTTAAAAATTACTTATGTTTCATTTTCTAATTTTTTGTCAATCCTAATATTAGTTTTCATATTTTCATGTCACTTCTCTTGCCTACTCCTAGCTTTACCTTATGCAGAATAACAATAAATTTCCCTTCTTCTTGTAGTGTTATTGTGGGGGTTCTTTTATCTATGTTTGGACTCATATCTTGTCTATCCCACTTTTCTTTTATTTTCTGGGACTTATTCATGGTCAGGGTTATCATGTTGTCAAAACTTCTAAGTCTAATAAACTCTGGTTAGATAGGAAAGTTTCTGGCAGGATTTGGTCTTGACATCGAGTGTTGCCTCGACATCGAGTGCGTCGAGTGAATATACTTGGGCATCGAGTGTGTCGAGTATTGCCTTGGTGTCGAGTGCATCGAGTGAATATACCTGGGTGTCAAGTGAATATACTTGGGCATCGAGTGTGTCAAGTGAATATACTAGGGCGTCGAGTGCGTCGAGTGAATATACCTGTGCGTCAAGTGTGTCGAGTGAATATACTTGAGCATTGAGTGCATCAAGTGAATATACTTGGGCGTCAAGTGATTTTACTTGGACATCGAGTGCGTCGAGTGATTATACCTAAGCGTCGAGTGACTATACCTAAGCGTCGAGTGACTTTGAATTTGTCGAGTATTCTCGACGAATCTATGTGGACTTAGAATTTTTCGTCGGATGAACTCCAATTTGTCGAATATACCTTAAGAAATTTTTGGTTTTCTTCTCTTTGCGTCATTGTGGAAATCTGATGCTAAGTCTTGGGGTTTTTTTCTTGTTATTAGTACTTTTGGAAGTTTAGTTACAACCTTGGGTTGACAGTGGATAAAGGACCACCACCTCAGGGCTGGCTTGTGAATCATTACACCCAGTGGGTTTTTTTGTGGACTGTTGGATTATGTTGGACAATGTGGCGACCACCACAGTGCCTTTTTGAGATGTTTGGTCTGATGGTTCGTGTTGGACAATGTTGCCACCGACTCAGTACCGTTTTTACCGTGTCAATGATTCATGTGTTTGATTTGATCAGTCTCCCCTTTCTTTTATATATATATATATATATCTCTGTGTGTGTGTGTGTGTGTGTGTGTGTGTGTGTGTTTACATGCATAGCTCTAAAGTGCACTTGGTGCAACTTCTCATATTTAAACTTCATTAAACTCTTCTATGCTTGCTATTTTATGATCTAGATACTGTGATTTGACATCTATTCTGTCTTGGGTTGGTAACCCTCTGTCTTCTCTTATTTATTTACTTTTGGTCTCTTACTATAATGTTTTTTTATATTTGTTGAGACATTCTTTTCTTTTGAATCTCTCAGGCTCGGATCAGTAGCGGTCTGAGTAGTTAGAGTCAGTATTCTCAGGTGTTCTATAGTAGTAGCAGTGGTTCTTCCCTCACCACTGTGAGGTAGTTTTTGTATCTCTTACTTGATTCTGACATACACTTGTTTTGTGGGTTCGTGTCAGGTTGTTGATGACCATAGTGAATTATTGTAGATGTTAGACTATTTGCTAGCTGCTATGCTATTTTCTTGCTGGTTTGCTTTACCTACTTGCTATCTGAGAAGGATTTATGCTAGGTTGTATGTTAGTTACTTTGAAAGTATTAAAAGATCATTATTATTATCTCATACTCATAGCATATATCAAACGCCACTCTACTTTAACGAATGTAAAAGCTCTTTTGATACTTATATTAAACCTAGAGGTGTGCATAACATGAAATATTCCAATGGATTTTCATGTTCATATAGGATAATAAATGAACTAAATAAAGTATTTTCCGCTGCTTATATGTATATTTTTACCCGTGGATTAGTTGATCCATTGAGCCGAGGGACATGACCATCAAAACTTAAACTCAAACTATATTTTTATCGTAACAAACTTGAGGATTTCATGAAAAGTATTAGAAGTAGGTTCTTACCCGAGCGTCTGCATTTTCCCCCTGTATGGCATGACATCATGACACGTATTTTCTCTCTCTGATATATATTATTTAATGCTGAGAAATTACGGGTTGTGATAGTTGGTATGAAAGGGAGGTTAGTTTGACAATTTGGTCGAACAGCTATCTCTTGTAAGTTTTAGTTGTCTTGTTTTATTGCATACACACACCGATGTGTCATCAGTATGTCTTGGTTGAAGCATGAACACGACACTCATAAGCATGAAAAGAAGTATACTGGGTATATTATGTAGTATGAGATGCATAATATGTGTTTGTATATGTATCCTCATAGGAAGCAACATGTGACTGTTATGTTGTATGTGATGCATAGTAATCATCACATGGATGCCCATTAGATTTTATTTTTTGTTACATGCGATATTATGTAGTATGTGATGCATAATATTTCATGTGTACGCCACTCATAACATGCATTAAGGCCTTTATTAGAATGCATAACAGTACATGCATAACATAACATAGCATAAGCACGCGTGTCAAGTTAAGATCTACATGATGACACACGTACACACATAGTTTTAAAACAAAAGAATAAGAATTCATGCATTCATATTATATGCACAAAAGTCAGTAGGATGACGGTGTATCATCCTAGGTTAAAGCATAACATCACTTTAGAAAATCCCAGAGCAAGGTAGTAGTAAGATCAAGTATCTATACATGTATGGTCTGAACTAAATTGAGTAGTTCTAGCGTTAAGCTAGGTTTGATGAGTTGTTCGTTGTATTATTAGGAATGTCACCTAAGGGTATTGCAATAAGGTCGACTCCCCAGTTTGATCGAGGCCATGATTGAAGGGCTGCGATAGAGCAATGAGGCTCTATCAAGGCAGTTGGTTGTTATGCAATCATAGATTCAGGCTTTGTTGACTGCCTCCTTAGGGCAGCAACCTGGGGTGCAGGGCCCTGTAGTGGGTCAGACTGTACCTGTTCCTCCTACTCCTCTGGTGCCTCCAGTTCTGCTACCACCGAAGATGAATTTCATTTCACACTTTCAGCGATTAAGACCTCCTACCTATGATGGGAGAGCCGATTTCATGGCATTGGATGATTGGATCATCTCTATCGGGGAAATGTTTTCCTATTCTTGGATTTCTACTCACTAAAGGGTGATAGTCATCGCGTACCAGTTGAAGGGTCTTGCGAAGAGCTAGTGGTTAAGGGAGAAAGAGAACCTTACAGATGGATGTTCATGGGAATCATTCAAGGGGTTGTTGCTCAAGAAATTTTTGTCATCAGTCGAGCAAGAACGTCTAATGAATAACTTTCTGCACCTAAAATAGAGATAGCTCACAGTTAGTGAGTATGAGATAAAATTCAGCAAGCTGAGTATGTTTGCTCCAGATTTAGTAGCCTCTGAGGCAGGTAGGGTGAAGCGATTCCTGGGAGGACTCTGTAGCAACATCCAACAGTTGGCTAGCGCATACAGATCAGAGATGTATGCTGAAGCATTAGAAGCCGCTCTGAAAGTCGAGGCTATCGACAATGCAAAGAATCGAGGGCTGCAGGCAAGGAAGGACAAGAGAAAGTATGATGACAGTAGAAGCTCTCGAGCATCTTGTCCTACTTTGAATAAAGGAAGCTAAGAAGCTTGTAGTTTCCATGGCCGGCCAGGCCATTCCTTCGAGAAATGTTTCAAGAGGTTGGGAGCGCAGAAGCAGCAACAAGTGCTTGTAATTCAGAGCACACCCAAAGGATAACTAGTTTGCGCTTTGTGTAAGCAGAAGGGGCGTGATGTTGCCCATTGTTGGTCAAAGGATAAGGTCTGCTTTTAGTGTGGGAAGAAAGGGCATTTAAAGTCTAGGTGCCCGCGGTCTCAGCCCCCACTGCAGCCAATTCCACTCCAATCCTTGCCTCCGCCACCGCAACATCTAGATAAATGGAAGGGCAAGTTGAATGTGGTGACCATGGAAGAAGCGTAGACTTCCACCCAAGTGATCTCAGGTTAGATTCTAAACTAGTTCTTAACCTTCAATTATAGCTTCGATATTGATTTAGCTAATTACGTATACGATTTTATAAGGGAGTTTAAGGTAAAGAACCATTGAGCGCGTTCTTTTTGATTCTGGTTCTACCCACTCGTTCGTGGCTACGAATTTCGTAGAATATCATCTTCTGACTCTTGATCAAGTTGACAATCTATTTTGCATTAAGCTTCCTTCTAGTGACTCAGTGGTGTCGGACCAGGGTATCTAGAGTTGTCCTATCCTTTTAGGCGACTTCCTAGCTTTTGGCGATCTTAAGGTTCTAGACCTGGAGGACTTTGATGTGATTTTTGGCATGGACTGGTTGTCCAGATATGATGTTGTTATCCAATGCAAGATAAAGCATTTGGACTTCAAGACGGATAACAGCCACCCCATGAATGTGTATGGTTTTTCACGCCAGGATTCCCCGATTATTTCTGCAGTATGTGCTCGGAAACTCTTAGATTCTAGTTATTTTTCTTACCTGGTTTCTATTTTGGAAATAATTAGTATTTTGTCGCACATCGAGGATATCTCTGTGGTGCAAGAGTTCCCCGATATTTTCCTAGTTAGTCTTCCTGGTCTTTTGCCCGAGAGAGATGTTAAATTTATTATTGATCTTGAGCTAGGTACTCGCCCTATTGCTAAGGCATTGTACCGTATGGCCCCGCATGAGATGGAAGCGTTGCGTACCCAGATAGATGAACTATTGCAGTGTGGATTTATTAGGCCAAGTTCTTCTCCTTGGGGTTGTTGGGTATTGTATCCACAATCACCTAGATTTGTATGAAATCACCCTTGAACTAAGATGAATTAGTTTGTATTTGATCTCTATTCTAGTTATGTGTTTGCAGGACTTATTGCTAAGTGTAGACCAATGTCAGTCTACAGTGGGTCATCAAACACAGGACCATACAATGTAATTCCTCATTGTGTGATCCAATGTGTTGACTCATGTATAACATCTCTATTCGGATACACTTCATATTCAAGCACATGTACTAATGGTTGAAGATTGGATGCTGTTTGGGATGAAGAAGCCAAAATCCATAAAGCTGAGTAAATTCTAAGTATTATACAAGAGTAGTCCTTTTTGTACTCGAGTAGAAGACTTAACAGCACTCGAGAAGATCCAGTCTACATTTCGAGTATGGAAGTGGTTCTCGAGTAGTTCTTATCTTGCACTCGAGAAACCAAGTCCAGTACTCGAGTAGATCTGCTGTCATTCTCGAGTGATGTTATTTTTGTCTCAGAAAATTTTCTATGTCATGTACTCGAGTAGTCTAGCTGAGTACTCGAGTAGTTGAGATGATTAAGTCGAGTGACAGAAGTCAGTTCTTAGACCACTCGAGTGAAATTTATTTGTACTCGAGTAGTTTATTTATTACTCGAGTAGTTCAGCCTCAGCACTCGAGTGATTAGATTCTTATCCAGAATTTTCTCCAAGACCAAGCTCTCGAGAAGTTCAGTCTATCTCTCGAGAAGTAAGTATAGCACTCGAGTGATCCATTAACTACTCGAGTGATTTACTTCATCTTTCAGATTTTCCAGAATCGCCTCCTCTCGAGTAATCCAAGTATAACACTCGAGAACCAGCTTTAGTACTCGAGTAATTTATTCTTCACTCGAAAACAAGGCTGATCAAATTTCCATAATCAGCTCTTCTCGAGTAGTGAGAGCCAACCACTCGAGAGCTAGTCTTAGCACTCAAGTTGTTTACTTCTTACTCGAGAAATGCTGAACTATTTTCAGAAAATTCTTAAGTCTTGTCAGATCTAATTTTTTGAATGTCGATGCGTGATTGGTCCACGTGACCCTCATTAATGACGATTATTATCGTTAGAGAGATCTTGTAAAAGTTCATATCCTCCTGACAAACCCTAAGCGTGTATTATCTAAGTTCTGGATTAGCCGACAATTTCATAATCATCTACAGAAAGTCGCCGCTCTCATTCAAGATCTTCAAGGAAACTTTCGATCTAGAGATTTACAGATCAAGGGATTAATCTTTCTCCAACTACTTCTTGATCTTGTGAATCAAAGCTTCTCAGAATAAGATCGATCCAAGTCTTCTTCTACAGTTTTCTGAAAGAACCGCAAATCCAAGAAAGAAGACCTAGGGAAGATTTTCAGATCTGAGAAAATTTCAGTTTGTATTGTAAAATCTATTTTAAATCTTGTAGGAGATTATTCTCCGAGTGTAGGAGATTTATTCTCTGAGTTGTAGGAAGTTTTTACCTTCTGAGTGTAGATCCGTTTTGGATCGAGATTGTAGGAACGTTGTTCCGAGTGGTAGGATCGTTTTGTTCCGAGATTAGTGGAGTAGCCGAATCTAGTGCTTTGTTAGATCGGTGAGTGGAAAGTGGACGTACCCAAGATTGGGGAACCACTATAATTCTTGGTGTTCTTTGTGATTGCTTGATTACTTTTTTGTGCTCTAGATCTTTAAAGTTTTTATTCTGCGAAAAGTAGCATAACTCACCTATTCACCCCCCTCTAGGTGATTTAGGTAGACAACTTAGTCGTTTTTCAATTGGTATTAGAGGGAGGTTGATCATTAGAAGGTTAACACCTTGATCAGATCTTCCCCAAGTTGTCTTTGAGTTATTCAAGCATGGACAAAGCCAAGGATTTTTCCAAGCTTCCCTTGTGCACAAAGAATAATTTTGCAATGTAGAAAGAAAGAATAAAATTCTTTATGGAAGCTGTGGATCCAAGTATCTTCATGATTGTTGAAGAAGGTCCTTATGTTCCCATGACCATATCCACTATAGATGCTACAAAGCAAGTTCCTAAGAATTTAATGGATCTCGATAAAGATGAGATTGCACTTGTCTCTTTAGATAAGAAGGCCAAAAATATTATAGCAAGTGTAGTCGATTATTCAATGCTGCAGAATTTGATTCACTGCCAATCTGCTAAAGACATGTGGTAGTCTCTGATCATCTTGATGGAAGGTACTGAAGAAGTAAGGGATGACAGAAGATCCCATCTGAATCATAAGTATGAAGCCTTCCGGCAAGGACCCAAGGACACTATTGCTGACACCTTTGAGAACTTCTTCAAGATAGTCAATGGCCTAAGAGTATATGGCCGAGTCTTCACAAATGGAGAGCTGAACGACAAGTTTCGGAGGTTCCTAACCAAGGAATGGGACAATAAAGTCTGTGCCATCACAAAATTTGGCAAGTTGGCTGAGACTGATCCTCAGAACCTCTTTGGAAAGCTGATGTCCTATGAACTGCAAATTAATCCCAGAAAAGCTGAAGAAGAGAAGAGTCGATTCACTCTCAAGGAGAAGTCTGTCGCTCTGAAGGCAGACAACTAAAGGAAGGGCAAAGCTGCTTCACCTGCCCTTGCACAAGTAGAAAGTGAAGAAGAATCATCTGAGCCAAGTACTTCAGGCTCAGAGCTATCTGAAGGAGAATTCTCACTGCTCTAAAGACAGTTCAAGAAATTCTTGAACAAGAAAAAGCAATGGAGAGGCAAGGATGCATCATACAGAAGATCACGACATGATGGTGATCGACGAAAGGAGGGCTCAAGTAGCCACAACAGGTATAAGTCTAAACCGAACAAACATATTTCTACTAATATAGTTTATTACTGTTGTAATAAGCAGGGTCATGTAATTGTTATTGCCCCCATAAGAAGAAATAAGGTGGCCAAAGAGAGGATAAGAAATCTTCTTATCATAAGAAGAAGACAGAAAGAAGCCTTGTAGCCAAAAAGAGCAAAACCCTCAACGACACTGACTCATCTGAGTCAAGTGATGAAGAGGAAGCCTACATTGGGCTCATGGCACATACTGACGAAGAAGAAGAGCCTCAGTTCACTAGGGAGGTAAAATCTCACACACCCCTCTCCGAGTCTGATGTCTCTGATCATGATCATGAGGACAACTTTTATGATGATGTGTCTGAACTCATGGCCCAGTATAAGGAGTTGATCATGGCCTACGACAAATGTCAAAGGGTCGTGAAAACTCAGGCTCAAGAGATTAAGTCTCTAAAGGATGTAGAAAGCTCTCTGAGAGAGGAAGTCGTTAAGATTGACTCACTCAGAGAAGACTTAGATAATGCAGTTGATGAGTACAATAAGGCTCTCAAGCACCTCGATCTGAAATAAGAAATCATCAAGGGATTGGAAAAGCAACTTGAAGCTGAAAAGAAACTTGTTGAAGGTTTCTCTAAGCCCAAGATAGTTCTTCCTCTCGTTGATGAGTTCTTTGCTCAGACTAAGGGTGCTGGCTTAGGCCATATTGATGCTCCTAGTAAATCCTCTAGGAGAAATAAGTCTCAACGAAAGAATAAGGCGGCCAAGAAGGCTTTGGCCAAGGAAAAAGGGAAAGATAAACAAGATCAGACTATATTTATGAAGGTTGTCTTTCCTACTAATAAGTTTGATCTTGACTCCTCCTACGGTCACTTCACTAGGCCTACTTATGTAGAGCCCAAGTCAAGGTACCAAGTATGGACTCGCACTCAAAACTTTGGTGAAAGTGTCTTTAAAGAACCTTATGAAGAGATCACTCTTCAGAGCTATGTCCCTTTTTATCATGGTCATAACATAAAGAAGGCTCCAAAAGTAAAGCCTATTGTTGAAAAGCCTATGATGGAGAAGAAATCATGTGATTGCCTTCACCATGAAGCTTCTACCTCTAAAAATGTTGCCTCTGCTAGACCAGACTCCCCAAAAGTCCAGTAGGAGGGAGTTAGGCAAAGATACAATAGGTTTGACTGTTGGTGTTGTGGCAGAATTGGTCACTTTGCCATCGATTGCTGGTTTAATCCCAGAAACTATGTTACCCCTCAGATTGATAATATGAGGAAGAACGTTCATAATGCTAATACATGTAGGGGGAGCAAGCTAACTAGAGACCAAGGACCCAAGCTAATTTGGGTTCTTAAGGCAAACTGATTTGTAATTGCAGGTATGTCCAAAGGCCACCAAAAATCCCATTTGGTATTTGGACAGCGGATGCTCTCGGCATATGATCGAGACTAGAAGCCTTCTCCAGAATTACTCATCAGTCATGAACGGACCAAAGGTCATCTTTGGAGGTTCTGACTGAGGAATTACGAAAGGCTATTGTATGATTACTAACGGTAGTGTATCCTTTTCGGATGTGACTTATGTTTAAGGATTGGAACACAATCTCATAAGCATAAGCCAACTATGCGATAAAGGATACATATTTGAATTTCATGCTGATAAGTGCTTGATAAAGTCCGTTGACAATTTGGAAATGATTTTTTAAGGTACTTGTAGTAGAAATATATTTTGTTTAAATTTTATTTTTATAGACTCTTCTACATCAGTGTGTCTTTTGGCAAAAGATAGTGCGTATCTTGGTGACCAATGACACAAGAGATTAGCACATATTAATTTTAAAACTATTGAGAAGTTATTTTTCCTGAACTTAGTACATGATGCCACGAATGTTAAGTGCGTTAAGGATAGACCTTGTCATGCTTGTGTGAAAGGCAAGCAAACAAGGGATACTTTTAAAAGCATAATAGGCAAAGACTCTAATAGGTGTTTACACCTACTTCATATGGACTTATTCGGTCCACTATAAGTTAGAAGTTTAGGAGGTAAGGATTATACGTTGGTTATTGTTGATGACTACTCGCTCTTTGAGTGGGTGTTTGATGAGTCCCCATTTCATACCGAATTCTGGACTCATCTAGGCTTCATTTCATGACTTTGCACTACCATTTAGCGCCATTAGCACTCCTTTTGGTTCGCTACAACATTCCACGTCTTGTGTACTTTATTAGCCTATTTCTGTGCGTGTGTGTATTTCCCTCTTGCTATGCATTTTATTAATATCTATGACTGCCATGATCGACAACCCGTCCAGTTTTCCTGCAGGTTCGGGGATTGGGTGGGCGTCCGGGATAAGGCTTTCACCATTTTTTGGCAAAGGAGTCAATGGTCGTGCATTTTTACCAACGCACGACCATCGACCTCTTTGGCGCACGATCATCGGTCGTGCGCAGTCTGGCTTCTCTTGTGAAAGTTCTGCCCCGCCATATCGCACGGTCACCAGCTATACCGCGCACAATCACTGCTCGTGCGTTGCCGGTCGTGCGCAGTCATGCCCTCTTTTGAACAGTTCTGTCTCGCCATTTCGCACGATCACTGATCGTGTGCTGCTGATCGTGCACGAGCTTTGATTTCCTAGTGCAGGTTCTACAGGTTGTTGCCGCACGAGCGCTGACTTTGTTCGCGCACGACCACTGGTCGTGCGCTAGTGGTCGTGCGTGCTATTTTACTCTACTTCTATAAATCAGCCTGTTCCGCGAATTAGGGTACGGACCCTGGATCGATCTTTGCCGCCACTTCGCCGTTCCGCATCCCAGGAGTTCCATCCATCTCCACCTTCATCCCTACCATCGGGAGGTAATTTTTCGGCGATTCTAAAGCGTTCCGCATCCTCCGGTGATCCTCCCTGCCATTAAAGACCTCTTCTCCGAGTTTTCCACCCAAGAAGATGATGAAGACAACCTAAAGAACGGACTTAAAGGCCCTCGAGGTGATAGCTCGTCGGTACCGGAAGCCTCCTCGGACTGCGCGTGGAATCGGATTGAAAACCCGCACCTCCGGCCAACAAATGCGGTGGATCTTCACTTTCTTGGTTTAGTCTTTCTCCATCTCTCTTGTTGTATGAAATGACTTAAGCTTGTAATGAACTTCGATTTCTAGTTGTTTTAATTAGATTATTGTTGTTTAATCTTGCTCGTGAGATTTGTGATTTGATGCGCCTCGCCCCATCTCACTTCACTCCGTTCCTTCGTTCCATTCGATTGCACTCTGCACTAAACACCTCACTCACTGGCTCACCGTCCATTCACCTTACCGAAGTACGACATCACGGCCGTTACATCCATCTCACCTTGTGAAGCGGTGATTGCGACCCACATATTCCGCTTTAGTTTATTTGTTTGCAAAACCACCTTCAAAGCCCTTTATTTTTCCTTTATTTAATTAACTCTCATAACGATAATTTTGGATCGTTCGTTGTTCTACGCTAATTGCATTCCTCAAGAGACCTACACTCGGGGATTCATTCCCAAAACTTTATTACTTGTGCGACCGGTGCGCTTGCCGTATTTACACGCTTCAAGTTTTTGGCACCGTTGTCGGGGAATGCAACTGTAGAACGACCATGACGTTTGAAAGTATTGTTGTAAGAGTTAGTGTTTTTTGACCGCTGTTTCTTTGTTTAGTTGCCGCAGTGAATGTAGGGATGCGCTGCAAGAGATCTTGTAGCTTACGACCCCGAGATTGAACGAACTCTTCGTGCACAAAGACGTGCTGCTGCCATCAATCTAGTTCCAATAGGGGACCAGCTGAACATTGATGCCGAAAACCATGTTGGAGGGATCCTTCATGGTGACCGAAATGGCGATGAGAATGAAGTAAACCCGCCCCAGGTCCGCACCATAAGGGACTACACCACACCGACTATTGGGAGTATTTACCCCGGCTTCGGACCGACGATCACAAACCAGCAATTTGAGATCAAACCAGCAATTCTGAACATAATCCGGAACAACGCACAGTTCTCCGGAATGTCCACTTAAGACGCCCATCTTCACTTGGCTGAATTCTCCGAGATCTGCACCACGTTTCGCTATGCTGGGATCCCCGATGATACAGTCAAGCTCCGTCTTTTCCCCTTCTCCCTCAGGGACAAAGCCAAGACATGACTCCACTCTCTTCCGCCTGGAACAGCCACCACTTGGGAGGCATTGACAACGAAATTCTTAGCCAAGTTCCATCCGGTGGACCAGAATGTGAGTATGCGGCTTGCGATTGCCAACTTTCGGCAAAATGATCAAGAAAGCCTAGCTGAGGTGTGGGAATGCTTCAATGAGTTGCTGAGGAAGTGTCCAAACCACGGATTCCAAACTTAGAATCTCGTTGAAAGCTTCTATTTCTCTATTGAACCACAACACCGAGCTATGATTGATGCCGCCTCTGGTTGAATGATAATGAATCTTGCGCCCGATGATGCATTGAGAATTTTGCAGGATACCGCCATCCACATCGCATATTGGACCGCAGGAAGGAATATTCCACGAGGTACTAGTGGAGTTTTTGCTTTGGAAGCATCTAAGCCCGCCGCCGCTGCTGCTCCAGTTATGGCAATCTCATGCCAGGGTTGTGGAGGTTCCGACCACCACAGCTTCGAATGCCAAGCAGGCGAGGTACGTGATGAAACTACTTTCCTTAATGAATCAATTAATTTTATTGCAAATCAAAATAGGGGAGCACCTTATGGGAACACGTACAATCCGGGTGTGAGAAATCATCCAAATTTTTCTTAGAATCAAAACACACCAGGCCAACGATGGCAGTCGGGGCAGCATCAAAATGATGCGTATGCCTCCGGAAGCCAACCGCGGCCGCCTCAACCGAATTACCCCCAAGGGCCCCCTGCTATAAAAACAAATTCTTTAGCTGAAATGTTTGAAAAGTTTGTTGAGGTCTCCCAGACTAACATGACGAACCAAGCGGCCTCAATACGTAAGCTAGAGGCACAATTGGGCCAACTGGCCCAAATGGTCTCTGAGCGGACCCAAGGCACTTTACCGAGCAACACTGAGAAAAACCCCTATGAGCAAGGAAAATGCCTTGGGGAAATTTTTTTTAAAAAAACTCACGAGCTCGTTGTAGCTTGTAATATTAATAATATTGAAACTACTTCATTGTGCGATTCCAGAGCGTCTAGCAACATCCTCACCATGCAGAATGTTGCAAAGATGAACCTATATGTTGATCCAGCAAACCGGAAGTCGCTAACTTTGGCAGATGGTATTTTGGTTGACACTGAGGGAGGTGTACGAGAAGTTGAAATCGAGGTTAATGGGAAGTGTTTAACCACTGATTTCCAGGTTTTGGGACCCAAGGAAAACAATTCTATTCCTATATTGGGGGTTCCATTCCTGACGGCTAGCGGCGCATCTCTTGATTTCACCAACGGATGCGTAACTTGGCCGGTTGTTGCTTCAACCTTGGATATCACTTCTGTACATGACCCTCTTCTCCATAACAACAACTTCCAAAGTGCTGCAGATATCAAGATTGGTTTAGAACTCTCCTTGGTGAGGGATGCTCATACGGAAGAGATGATTAAGGAAGGACTTTCTAAGGAGATGATCGAGAATAATGAGAAAGAGTTCAAAGAAGAGACCGAGTGCACTGATGCAATGGCTACCTTCTCGTTTCCCGTCGCGTCAATTTTTGAGCATGGCGAAACTAGTTCTATTCGGGAGAAATCCCTAGACAATGAATTGTGTAATATTGTTTCAAACTTTGTCCAGCGATCAGTAGCTTGGGCTGATCCGGTTGCCGTTTTGGTACCGGAAATGAAGCCGCCAACCGCAAAAATAGGACCCACCACAGACTGCAATCTTTGGAAATCTCCCACGGTGGAGAAGCTGAGGAAGGCCAAGCGTGTATGCGATGAGCGTTATGCTGCCCTCCGGCGCGAGGAATTGCACATTCGGAGTAAAGGGAAAGCCCTTTCTCCCAATGTAAAATGACACTCTGCTGTTCCCTCGCGCCCCACCAGAGAGACTTATCACAAGTCCGCATTTAGCTGATTGCTCTCCCCTTTTCCGTAATTCCCTATGCTTTGTGCTTGCTTGTTTTGTTGGGAACTTTTCGTTGCTGTGCTTTATTTTTCTGCAATTCTTTAATTCCTGCAAGAACAATATATAAACTACTAATACAGGTATTTGGTCCACCTTAAGGACGGTAAACAAAAGGGCTATTCGGGAGACAACCCAAGCTTGGACCTTTTTGGTCCCTCTTTTTTGTGCTTTTTACTTTGCTCTTCTATTATATTTTCTGTTATTCGTCTTTTCTTCTGTTCAACCTAATTCGCAGGTCCAACATACTTTTGTGCAATGCAGCAACCTCCGCCTTCTGGTATGCTCATTCTTTGGAGCTTAGGTACCCTTTCTCCTCAGCCCTCTTTTTATTTTAGATGTCTATTTTCATTTCTGCCTATGTTTTCATTCAAGTCTGGGGGGAAGAGCCGCTTATGCACTCCACGAGCACATTGATAACATGCCAGTAGTTTTATTTTATGCTTCGTTATTGTAGAATCCTGCTGCACACACCTTGCCACCCACACGAGCGTGCACTTAACCACGCGCGCGGCTCGAGTCAATGTTGTCATTTTGTGTCAATTTTAAAATGGCGGTGCTGACTTTTGATTTTAATTTAGAGTAGTTCGAAACTCGTGCAGTGCTCCTAATCGAGTACTCAGGTGGTGTAGAAATTGTATAGGTTTAATTTTTCTTTATGCTTGTAAATTTATATTTTTTTCTGCACTCGTAAATCATGTTTGTCCTACTCAAAATTATGAATCCGGAGCAATATATCGGTAGCGTAGGAATGTGTGTAGGCGTCTCTAGCTTTGTATTGCTCGAGTAGGGAGGACGGATCATTTCTCTCGGTGGATAAGAACTTGCCCCAAGATACTTTCGAAGCATTGGTGCATGGTTAGTCTAGCGTGAGAGTGATGTAGGCCATCATGTTGGCCCGGTGGAGCTTTGTACCCTTTCCTAACGTCGCCCTCGCTAGCCCCTTTGTGCCTACCCTTCCTTTTGATTCAGCTCCACTATATTCGCCAAAGCCTCATAGCCGATCCTAGTCGCACGCCCAATTCGAGCATTAGTTGTTTACATTTTATGTTGGGTTGTGATGTGGCGATTCGTTTTTGTTATAGTGGATGTGCCCAAAAGAAAAATGTGATGATTTTGTAAAATAAAAATGTGAAAGCTTAAAAGAAAAATCTATAAAAAGAAAAGGAAAAAAAGAGAGGAAAAGAAAAGAAATAAGAAAAAGTTTAAATGAACAATCTTTTTGAGATGGGATTGTTGTTTGGAGTAGGCGGTGCACACACCCATTTGTAAAAGTAAGTCTGGGGGTGTGGTGCACCTGCGTTTATTTGGTGGTTAGCGGTTACTATTTTTTGTACGTTAGCTCATTTGGGTTTGATGCATTACCCATCTTGTTTATCCTTGTTTTCCTCACCGTAACCCAAGCCCCATTATTACCCGAAGTCCTACGGACTCACGCTAGAGTAAAACTAGTACCGTGGAGAGAGTGCGAACGGGCAAGCATATGGTCCCTGACATTGGTAGATTCCTTTGGAGGTGATCACGAGCCCCGATCTTTGGCAATGCTTAGCCAAGCGACTTGCCTATTTTCTTCCTACACATGACCGAGTGATTCTCCGGCATTCAATTTTTGAGTAGTGACAATATCTATTTACGTTTGTCGAAAGTTATAGATTTCATAGTATAATTAAAAATTTCTTCTATTATATTTTCTATACACTTGAGTTTTCGATTTCTCGTTCTACTTTAATTGAAGTTACTTCGTCAGCTAGCTATTTTGGAGTTCACGAGATGATTATTTGCCCGGGACGTGCAAATGGTTAAGTCTGGGGGTGTGATGAGTCCCCATTTTATACCGAATTCTGGACTCATCTAGGGTTCATTTCATGACTTTGCACTACCATTTAGCGCCATTAGCACTCCTTTTGGTTCGCTACGACATTCCACGTCTTGTGCACTTTATTAGACTATTTTTGTGCGTGTGTATTTCCCTCTTGCTATGCATTTTATTAATATCTATGACTGCCATGATCGACAACCCGTCAAGTTTTCCTGCAGGTTCGGGGATCGTGTGGGCGTCCGGGATAGGGCTTTCACCCTTTTTTTGGCAAAGGAGTCAATGGTCGTGCGTTTTTACCCACGCATGACTATTGACCTCTTTGGCGCACGATCATCGGTCGTGCGCAGTCTGGCTTCTCTTGTGAACGTTCCCCCCGCCATATCGCACGGTCACCAGCTATACCGCGCACGATCACTGCTCGTGCGTTGCCGGTCGTGCGCAGTCATGCCCTCTTTTGAAAAGTTCTGTCTCGCTATTTCGAACGATCACTGATCGTGCGTTGCTGATCATGTGCGAGCTTTGATTTCCTGGTGCAGGTTCTACAGGTTGTTGCCGTACGGGCACTGACTTTGTTCGCGCACGACCACTGGTCGTGCGCCAGTGGTCGTGCGCGCTATTTTACTCTGCTTCTATAAATCGGCATGTTCTGCGAATTAGGGTACGGACCCTGGATCGATCTTTGCCGCCACTTCTCCGTTCCGCATCCTAGGAGTTCCATCCATCTCCACCTTCATCCCTACCATCGGGAGGTCATTTTCCGGCGATTCTCAAGCATTCTGCATCCTCCGGTGATCCTCCCTGCCATTAAAGACCTCTTCTCCGAGCTTTCCACCGAATAAGATGATGAAGACAACCTAGAGAACGGACTTAAAGGCCCTCGAGGTGACAGCTCGTCGGTACCAGAAGCCTCCTCGGACTGCGCGTGGAAGCGGATTGACAACCCGCACCTCCGGCCAACAACCGCGGTGGATCTTCACTTTCTTGGTTTAGTCTTCTCCATCTCTCTTGTTGTATGAAATGACTTAAGCTTGTAATGAACTTCGATTTCTAGTTGTTTTAATTAGATTATTGTTGTTTAATCTTGCTCGTGAGATTTGTGATTTGATGTGCCTCGCCCCATCTCACTTCACTCCGTTCCTTCGTTCCATTCGATTGCACTCCGCACTAAACACCTCACTCACTGGCTCACCGTCCATTCGCCTTACCGAAGTACGGTATCGCGGCCGTTACATCCATCTCACCTTGTGAATCGGTGTTTGCAAAACCACCTTCAAAGCCCTTTATTTTTCCTTTATTTAATTAACTCTCATAACGATAATTTCGGATCGTTCGTTGTTCTACGCTAATTGCATTCCTCAAGAGACCGACACTCGGGGATTCATTCCCAAAATTTTATTACTTGTGCGACCGGTGTGCTTGCCGTATTTACACGCATCAGTGTTCTTTCTGAAACACAAGTCAGACACCTTCGATGTCTTTACCAACTTTGTTAGGCAGATCCAGAATGAATACAACTATTCTGTAGTCAAAATCAGAAGTGACAATGGAACTGAATTCTAGTATGGGGCTATGACAGAATTTTGTGAAAGCCTAGGTTTCTTTCATGAGTTTTCCTCTTCTCGTACTCCGCAACAAAATGGAGTAGCTGAGAGAAGGAACAGAATGCTTATAGAGACCTGCAGGACTATGTTGAGTGATGCCTCTCTTCCGGAGTACTTCTGGGCTGAAGTCGTCAACACTGTATGCCACGTGTAAAATCGAGCACTCATCAATAAGAACCACAACAAGACACCTTATGAACTTCTAAAGGGCAGAAAGCCGACTGTATCATATTTTAGAATCTTTGGCTGCAAATGCTTTGTTCTTAACAACGGTAAGTATCATACTACAAAATTTATTGAAAAGAGTTTTGAAGGTATTTTCATAGGATATATTAGCCATAGTAAGGCATATAGAATATTTAATAAGAAAACCCTGGTGGTTGAAGAATCAATACATGTTGTATTTGATGAGACGAGCTTGCTGCAAAACAACTCTTCTAGTATGTTCATTGAAGATGCAAGTTCAAGGTTGAAAGAACTTAACTTGGATGAGGCGACTGAAGAGAAAGGTGAAAAGTTCATCAAGATCACCACTCCAACCCCGATTGGAGAAGTTGATGATCAAGATGAAGAAATCATTCAAGTTGATGAAGTCACTCCTGTGATTGACGAAGCTCCAAATGAAAGGAACCTAAAGCTCAGACATCTGAAGGATCACCTAATTGATAAAATCATTGGAGATCCCCGGGATGGTATCAGAACTCATAGAGGTACTACTAATGAAAATCTATATTTGATCTTTCTCTCACGGGGGTAACCAAAGAAATTTGAGGAAGCAAACTCGGACGCATCATGGATTATGGCCATGGAAGAAGAGCTAAATCAGTTCAAGCGCTGCAAAGTATGGACACTTGTTCCAAGACCCAAAGGCAAGAACGTCATCGGAACGAAGTGGGTCTACAAGAATAAGATGGACGAGGACGGGACGATCATAAAGAACAAAGCCAGACTGGTTGCCAAATGATATAGGCAAGAAGAAGGAATCGACTTCGACCAGACATATGCTCCAGTGGCAAGGCTAGAGGCAATCAGGTTATTCCTAGCATATGCTGCACTTAAGGGATTCACCGTCTATCAAATGGATGTGAAGTCTGCCTTCCTTAATGGTGACATAAAGGAATAAGTGTATGTGGAACAACCCCCAGATTTCGTTGATTCTAACTTTCCTAATTATGTTTATCTTTTACCTAAAGCTTTATATGGTTTGAAACAAGATCCTCGAGCTTGGTATGAGACGTTGTCTTGCTTTCTTCTTGAGAACAAGTTCACAAGGGGAAAGATTGATAAGAAATTATTTCTTAGGGAAATAAATGGCAAGATTTTGCTAGTGCAAATCTATGTCAACGACATTATTTTTGGCTCTACAGATGACAACCTCTGCAAGAAGTTTTCTAAACTTATGCAAGAGAAGTTTGAAATGAGCAGTAAGGGAGAGCTGAAGTATTTATTAGGACTTCAGGTGAAATAATCTGAAGATGGAATTTTCATCTCACATACTAAGTTCACCAAGGAGTTGATTAAGAAATTCGGAATGGAGAATGCAACCTCTATGAGGACTCCAATGGGCTCAGCTGTGTCTTTGGACAAGGATGAGAAAGGAAAACCTTTTGATGAAACCAAGTACAGAAGCATAGTTGGATCCTTGTTCTACCTTTCTATCAGTAGACTAAACATAATGTTCTCTACATGTGTTTGTGTTAGATTCCAAGTGAACTGTAAGGAATCTCACTATGCTGCTGCAAAGCGGATTTTGAGATACCTTAGAGGTACACCGAATCTTAGCTTATGGTACCCAAGGAGTAATGATAGCGAACTAATTAGTTTTTCAGATGCAGATTTTGCAGGTAACAAAGATGACAGGAAGAGCACTTCCGGGACTTGCCAATTCCTAGGAAGGAGGCTCATTTCCTGGAGTAGCAAAAAGCAAAATTTTGTCGCAATCTCAACGGCCGAGTCAGAATATATTTTTGCCGGCAGTTGTTGTACACAATTTCTTTGGCTAAAGAATCAGCTGGAAGACTACAACATGAAGGTCAAAGACATCCCACTGCTTTACAACTCCTCCAGTGCAATAGAAATAACAAACAACCCAGTCTCTCACAGTCGGACAAAGCACATAGAGCTGAGATACCATTTCATCCGGGAGCATGTGGAGCATGGGGACATAGATCTGCAGTACATTCCAACAGATAGGCAAGTTACAGATATTTTCACAAAGCCACTGGACGAGACCAAGTTCAGTTTCTTAAAAACTGAGCTTGGTATGCTCAATAAAGAAGGATAGACAAGATGGACTTATTTCACAGGTCAAAATTCAAGGACAAGTCAAAAAGGTTAGAAATTTCTCTAAGTGGAGTTCATTTCTCGAGTTAAATAATGACTACTCGAGAACTATAACTTGACTACTCGAGTACCTTTCTGACTTCTCGATAACTAAGTAAGTATTTCGAGTGCAATCACTCGAGTACTATAATTCATCTCGAGAAGTAGACTTAGACCACTCAAGTACCGCCATACCACTTCTCGAGTACCTCCATTCCAACTCTCGAGTACTGAAGTTCCACTCGAGCAATGATCCGTCAGCTTTAATTTTATTTCAAATTTTTCTATTTTGAAAACCGAGTTCTATCTGCCGCTAACTAAGGTATAACTTAGCATCATTAGACTCCTAATCATCATTACTAGGGTTATATAAATAGAAATTTTCGAATTTTAAGAATCTACTCGAGTTCAATCCTTCTCTCTCTCGAAAGACTCTTCGTCTTCCGCCGCTTCTACAGAGCTCGCCACAGTCTCCTTCCTCTTCCAATCAATCTCTCGTTGTTCAGTGAAGATAATGGCGCCACCGTCGAAGATAGGGGTGGGCAGTGAGTTAGTAGTCGCCGAAACGCAGAGCTCTCAGACGGATTCCGAAATTTGTTAATCCTTCTCGACACAGTAGGTTTAAGTTTTGTTCTCCAGGAACCGTGCAGAATTTTGTTTCCAGAAGTTGAAGAGTTCTTCAAGAATGTCAAATTCAGGGGAAACGACAAAGTTTTGAAATCTAAAGTAAAGGGCATCAAGGTAAAACTCGCTAAAACCTCTGTCTCTCAGCTTCTGAAAATGCCTATAGTCGATGAAGAATATGAGATCACCAATGAAGACAATGACAGAACATGTAATTTCTATGGCATCTCACCTGAAGTTTCTTCCATCAAAAGGCCATACCTAAACCCAGAAAGCAAGTTACTAGTGGATATCATTGGAAAGATACTCTTGTGTAGGACAAGCTCTATTAGCTTTATAACCAATGACCTCTTTGACATCATGACAACAATCATCTGTAGAAAAAGGTTTCAGTTTTGAATGTTGATCTTGGACAAAATCAGGGAGAGCATTAAGGCTCCAAGCTATGTCAGGATAATTTATTTAATGTTGCATGAAATTAATCCTTTAGTATTTTATCTCTCCAAAGGCTCCATCATACATCATATGAAAAAAGTCTCTGTTTCCTCTATTCAAAGATGGGATTTGAAATTGCAGAATCCAGTCCAGGCAGTTAAGGCCCATGGGCACCAGGCTGTAGAGGAAAGGAACCTATCTCCCTCTCTCCATCATAATGTTGGCACATCTGGTACAGCAGGTGAGGGGGAGCCTACCTCCTCTGTGCAACAAGACAAAATCCCTACTCCTCCTCCAAATACTTCCTTTCAGCCAGCTACTTTAGAAGAACTTCAATCAGATGCCCATGTGCTAGAAACAATCCTCTCCACCACTGATGACATCAACAAAATGATTGAGGAACTCAGCTCAGATGAGCCTCCACCTCCCCTCCATCAAGAAAATGTCAAAGTACCATCCAAAGAAGCAACTCCAGCATCTTCTCCATCTCCTGCACCATCTCCTAAGTCACCCTTTGATGCATCCCTAGCTACTGACAAAGAACAAGAAACAATTCTGCTATCAGATGAAATTGAAACCTTTCTAGAGCCTGTTGAAGCTCCTTTGAGGAGATTAGGTTTTTCTCTTCCCACCTTCACTAGTGAGGAAGGAGATATTTTTTTCCATACTACAAGAGCTCAAAGCTCAGTAGTAATTGAAGAAATTGCTCCATGGACTGCCCCTCCTCCTCCAGTTCTTGTTCCTCCTGCTGCTACTATTACTGCTTCAGATACTCCAACTCCTTCTGATATTCTTACTAAAATTGAGCAAATGTCGTTAGAACAAAGAAAATACTTTGATGATTATCTGAAAACAGTTCAAGACAAGGTCACTGCTCTAGAGAAAGAAATGAGTAGAGGATTTGCTGAGATACAGCACAATACAGATCAGCGGAAGCACCTTTTCCAAATAGGTGGCAAAGCCCTGAATCACACTATTACTAGTGTTAGTGAGGTCATGAACCAATCTATCATACTTGCAAACAATACAATTGAACTTGAGAAGAAAGCCCAAGAGCATGTCTTGAAAGTCTGTGAAGAAGTGGACACCTTTAAGGATGACACCATAGAGAAACTATGTGTAGAATTCAGAAAGAGGGAGAATTTGGTGAAAGAACAAGTTGAAAAATATGACACTAATGTCCAGACCCTCTGGACTAAGAAAATGAAGGAAATTAATAAAGATGTGCTAGCTCAGATATAGTCAGTAAAGTTCTATACTTATGATACTACTGTATGGATGCATAATCAAATTTTCCCAGAATTTCAAGCTGATCTAAATATTATTCCTCACCATCTAAATCCACTTGCTGAAGGCCAACCAGCTCAGATGCCAGTTCAAATGCCTACCTTCTCTCCCAGGCCTGAAGATGAAACTCAACCTCCGGAATCCTTTTTTCAAGTATGGGAATCTGATATTCGTAAAGACTTACCAGAAATTCAGATACCCAAAAGAAGGAAATATGGAGAGGGACCCTCTACTAGTAGATCTATCCCTATTCCAGAGATAGAAAAGAGAAAAGTTTAGGAGTTTGCTGAGATATGGAGTCCAACTTCCAAAGCCCTAATACTTGATACACTGAAGCGTGTCATGGACTGTAATGAAAGTAGAAACCTTCATTACAGCTATTTTGAATGGGAATTGTATGAAAAATCATTGACTAAAAGGAGAATTTATGACAGAGAATATGGGAGAAATAATCCCAATGCTCCTCCTAGACCTCCTAAGTATTACCCCAAGCCCTTCAGCTACCAGAGAAGACAACAAGAGAAGAAGGATAGACAACAGCAATAATAATAACATCATCAACAGAGCTAGGAATGATTATGTCTTTGAGATTGAGGATTGATTCATGTAGAACTGAAATATAAAAACAATTCTGATTATATAATCTTGAGTTTTGATGATTATCCCTTCATTTATTAGTTTCCTGTATTTTATTCTATGCTTACCATTTAAAACTAGTTCTTTCTATTTTGGTATAATTCACCTTAGTGTAGAGGGTTCTGACTTCTACAAATAGGGGGAGATTGTTGGGTATTGTATCTACAATCACCTAGATTTGTGTGAAGTCACCCTTGAACTAAGATGAATTAGTTTGTATTTGATCTCTACTCTAGTTATGTGTTTGCAGGACTTATTGCTAAGTGTAGACCAATGTCAGTCTACAGTGGGTCATCAAACACAGGACCATACAATATAATTCCTCATTATGTAATCCAAGGTGTTGACTCATGTGTAGCCTCTCTATTAGGATACACTTCATATTCAAGCACATGGACTAATGGTTGAAGATTGGATGTTGTTTGGGATGAAGAAGTCAAAATCCATAAAGCTGAGAAAATTCTAAGTATTATACTTGAGTAGTCCTTTTTGTACTCGAGTAGAAGACTTTATAGCACTCGAGAAGATCCAGTCTACATTTCGAGTATGGAAGTGGTTCTCGAGTAGTTCTTATCTTGCACTCGAGAAACCAAGTCCAGTACTCGAGTCGATCTGCTGTCATTCTCGAGTGATGTTATTTTTGTCTCAGAAAATTTTCTAAGTCAAGTACTCGTGTAGTCTAGCTGAGTACTTGAGTAGTTGAGAAGATTAAGTCGAGTGACAGAAGTCAGTTCTTAGACCACTCGAGTGAAATTTATTTGTACTCGAGTAGTTCAGCCTCAGCACTCGAGTGATCAGATTCTTATCCAGAATTTTCTACAAGTCCAAACTCTCGATAAGTTCAGTCTATCTCTCAAGAAGTAAGTATAACACTCGAGTGATCCATTAACTACTCGAGTGATTTACGTCATCTTTCAGATTTTCCAGAATCGCCTCCTCTCGAGTAATCCAAGTATAGTACTCGAGAGCCAGCTTTAGTACTCGAGTAATTTATTCTTCACTCGAAAACAAGGAAGATCAAATTTCCATAATCAGCTCTTCTCGAGTAGTCAGAGCCAACCACTCGAGAGCTAGTCTTAGCACTCGAGTAGTTTACTTCTTACTCGAGAAATGCTGAACTATTTTCAGAAAATTCTTAAGTCTTGTTAGATCTAATTTTTTGAATGTCGTCATGTGATTGGTCCACGTGGCCCTCATTAATGATGATTATTACTGTTAGAGAGATCTTATAAAAGGTCATATCCTCCTGACAAACCCTAAGCGTGTATTATCTAAGTTCTAGATTGACCGATAATTTCATCATCGTCTACAGAAAGTCACCGCTCTCATTCAAGATCTTCAAGGCAACTTTTGATCCAGAGATTTACAGATCAAGGGATTAATCTTTCTCCAAATACTTCTTGATCTTGTGAATCAAAGCTTCTCAGAACAAGATCGATTGAAGTCTTCTTCTACAGTTTTCTGAAAGAACCACAAATCCAAGAAAGAAGACCAAGGGAAGATTTTCAGATCTGAGAAAATTTTAGTTTGTATTGTAAAATCTATTTTAAATCTTGTAGGAGATTATTCTCCGAGTGTAAGAGATTTATTTTCCGAGATGTAGGAATTTTTTACCTTCCGAGTGTCGATTTGTTTTGGATCGAGATTGTAGGAACATTTTTCTGAGTGGTAGGATCGTTTTGATCCGAGATTAGTGGAGTAGCCGAGTCTAGTGCTTTGCTAGATTGGTGAGTGGAAAGTGGACGTACCCAATATTGAGGAACCACTATAATTCTTGGTGTTATCTATGATTGCTTGATTGCTTTCCTGTGCTCTAGATCTTTAAAGTTTTTATTCCGCAAAAAGTAGCACAACTCACCTATTCACCCCCTCTAGGTGATTTAGGTAGACAACTTAGACGTTTTTCAGGGGTGCTCCCGTCTTGTTTATGAAAAAAAAGATGGTTCTATGAGGTTGTGCATTGATTATATGGAGTTGAATAAGGTAACCATCAAGAATAGGTATCCATTTTCGCAGATAGATGATTTATTTGATTAGTTGTGTGGTAGTACGGTGTTCTCAAAGATTGATCTTCGTTCAGGCTACCATCAGGTTAGAGTCCGTGAGTCGGATGTTCCGCGGTCTGTTTTTCGTTCTCGACATGGACATTTTGAGTTCTTAGTGATGTCCTTTTGATTGACAAATGCACCATCTGCTTTCATGGATATGATGAATAGAGTGTTTAAGGATTTCTTAGATCATTTTGTGATTGTTTTCATTAATGATGTTCTAGTATATTCCCGGAGTGCTGAGGAGCATCTCCAGCACTTGCGTCTAGTTCTGTCTACCTTAAGAGAGCATATGTTGTATGCGAAGTTGAGTAAGTGCGAGTTTTGGCTTCCTCAAGTGTCTTTTTTTGGTCATGTTGTGAATAAGAATGGAATTTTGGTGGACCAAAAAAAGATAGTTGATGTGATGGATTAGAAAATACCTACTACACCTAAGGAGATAAGGAGCTTCCTAGGATTGGTAGGTTATTATAGAAGGTTTGTGGAAGTATTCTCTGTATTGTCTGTACCTCTGACTAACCTTACGCAGAAGAACGTAGTGTTTGTGTGGAGCGATGTGTGCGAAGGAGTCTTTCAGGAATTGAAAAAGAGATTGTGCACTGCTCCAGTTTTGACTTTACCTATCGAAGGAGTGGAGTATACTGTTTATGTGGATGCATCGCACGCCGGTCTTGGATGCGTCTTGATGCAAGGAGGAAAAGTGATTGTGTATGGGTCAAGACAATTGAAGGTTCACGAAAAGAATTATCTTACGCATGATTTGGAATTTGTGGTAATTTATGCCCTACAGCATTGGAGACATTTGTAATATGGCGCATTGTGCAAGATTTATACAGACCACAAGAGCTTGAAATACGACTTCACTAAGAAGGAGTTGAATTTGCGCCAACGTAGATGGTTGGAGTATGTCGCTGATTATGAGGTAGATATCCTTTATCATCTGGGAAAAGCTAACATGGTAGTTGATGTCTTGAGTAAAAAGACCACACAAATCTTTAACCTTTTTGTGCAATCCTTGGTGGAGGAGTTCTTATTAATGAACATAACTATTGGGAGTAGTGACTCACCAAGTAGCTTGGAAGTGGCAGAGCCTTCGTGGATTACGCTTATAAGGCTACATCAGAAGAACGATCCTGATTTGCAGCATATCCGGAGTAGAACTAAAAAGGTGAATTACCAGACTTTTCAAATGATGATGTGGGTACCTTGAAGTACCGCGACAGATATTGTATTCCCGATGTTGAGGATATTCGAACAAAGATATGTAGTGAAGCACACGATTCTAGTGTTGCCTACCACTCTGGATCTACAAAGATGTATAGAGATCGGAAGCAGATCGTTTGGTGGTATGGGATGAAGAACGATATAGCTAAGATCGTGTCTGAGTCCTTCACCTGCAAGCGTGTTAAGGCAGATCATAGAAGGCCTAGTGGCAAGCTGACGCCTTTGGATTTTCCAAGTTGGAAGTCGGAGAGCATCTCTATGGACTTTATTACCGGTTTGCCGAGGTCTCCCCGAGGGCATGATTCTGTTTGGGTCATAGTTAATAGATTGATGAAGTGTGCTTACTTTGTGTCTTTTAAGATTGGCTATACCATGAAGAAGATAACAGAATTGTATTTGGATGAATTCATCAGACTGCATTGAGTGTCGGTAAGTATTGTGTCAGATCGAGACTCCAGGTTTACATCGCGTTTCTGGCAAAGTCTACAAGAAGGATTAGGCACTGATCTCAGGTATTCAAATGCATATCATCCGTAGACCAATGGTAAGAAAGAGAGAGTTTATCAGATTTTGGAAGATATGATTAGGTGTTATATCCTGGACTATAATGGAGTCTGGGACGAGCGTCTTGGACTGATAGAGTTTGCTTATAATAACAGTTATCAGGAAATTTTACAGATGACCCCCTTTGAGAATTTGTACGGAAGGCGTTGTCGAACACTCTTATTTTGGGCTGAGGTTGGTGAGAGACCGTTGTTGGGTCTGGAAGCCTTAGAGGAAATGAGTATTTTGTGATGAATATTCGTGAGAAGCTTTATGTGGCTCAGGAGTGTTATGATAATTATGTTAATCGAGAAGGGTTGATCTGGAATTCGTAGTTGGGGACATGGTTTTTCTAAAGGTTTCTCCGATGCTAGGTGTTAAAAGATTTGGAAGGAACCACAAGTTGGATCCCAGGTATGTGGGACCTTTCTAGATTGCTGAGTGCATCAGAGTGTCAGTTTATAGGCTGGATTTGCCTGCTACTTTCCCTGGTGTTCACAATGTGTTTCATGTGAGCTAGTTGCGAAAGTGTGTTCTTAGCGATCGTCATGTCCTTGACTTGGTTCCCCAGTTGCAGCATAATCTTTCTTATGTCGAAGAGACAATTCGTATTCTGGAGACTCAGGATCGGGTGTTGTGGAGGAAGACGATTCCCACAGTCAAGGTTCTTTGGCAAAACCAAGATGTCGAGAGAACGACTTGGGAGTTGGAATCAGCTATGAGACAGTCTCATCCTCACCTTTTCTCCTAGTTCCCGTCGGTAAGTGTTTCTATCCGGTAACCTTTGGCTATTTCTTTTCTGTTTTGGATTCGATTTGTATATCAAGTTTCAAGACGAAACTTCTTTTTAGGGGAGTGGTTGTAATGCCCTTGAATTTTCTATAATTATTTTAATCTCGTTAGTGGCGTAATAATGATGAAAGGGTGTTACGTTGGTACGTAATTAATGGTGCGTCATCGTTAGTGTGTGGTTGCGTCCGTTAGGCCGAGTTTGGCTAGATTTTAGACTCATCGAAATTGGGGTTTTAAGCTTTAGAAAATTAAAGTATTTGATCTCAGTCGTGCCTATAAAGTTTCGTGGCGATCCGAGCCAATTTGATGTCTCAGTGAATTTTATAAGGATTATTGTTGTTTTAACTTCGAGAAATTTTAACCCGAGTTTGGTTTGTCGAATCCTGATTTCGACTTCATCGTTGGATTTGTAGCACCGATATTTAGCTTTGGCACGAATTTCATCGAAAATCAAGGTTATTTGGTCATCCTCGTCATTTGAGTTTTTTTTCTAGTTATTATATTAATAATATAATATTTTATATATACTTATAAAAAGAAAACTCTATTCATCCTTCTTCCCCAAAAAGGTCTATTCGAGAGGGTCGTGAGAGAGGCGACGAGTTTTTCATCGTGAACCTTCCAGAAGCTGTTTCGGGAGCTCCAGTGGGCGAAATCTTTATCGGAGCATAGATCCGGAAAGTTCCTGCCGAGATCTACGCATTGGTGGTAGGTATTTTTATTTCCGTGGACTTTTGGCGTGGGGTGTGTGACCCTAAACTTTTGTTTTATCCAACTCTCTCCAGATTCCGTTGTCGCGCTTTCTTTTTCGTGCGATCTGTGTCGTGGTCCTCATGGAGTGTTCAGAAGGTTGAGATAAGGAGATTTAAGGCAAGTGGTGGTTTGCTCTCTTTACTAGCCTCTTACAAATTCCTTATGTTTCGTTCTCAAAATTTTTGTCACTCCTACTGTTAGTTTTTATATTTTCATGTCACTTCTCTTGTTTACTTCAAGCTTTATCTTATACAGAATAGCATTAAATTTCCCTTTCTTCTTGTTGTGTTGTTGTGGGGGTTCTTTAATCTATGTTTGGACTCATGTCTTGTCTATCCCACTTTTCTTTTATTTCTTGGGTTTTATTCATGGTCAGGGTTCTCATGTTGTCAAAACTTCTAAGTCTAATAATCTTTTGTTATATAGCAAAGTTTCTGACAAGATTTGGACTTGGAATCGAGTGCGTCGAGTGTTGCATTAGCGTCGAGTGCATCAAGTGAATATACTTAGGCGTCGAGTGTTGCCTTAGCATTGAGTGCGTCGAGTGAAAATACATGTGTGTCGAGTGAATATACCTAGGCGTCGGGTGAATATACCTGGGCATCGGGTGAATATACCTGGGCGTCGAGTGCGTCGAGTGAATATCCCCAGGCGTCGAGTGCGTCGAGTGATTATACCTGAGTGTCGAGTGCATCGAGTGATTATACCTAAGCATCGAATGACTTTAAATTCATCGAGTATTCTCGACGAATCTGTGTGGACTTAGAATTTTTCGTCGGATGAACTCCAATTCGTCGAATATACCTTAGGAAATTTTTGTTTTCTTCACTATGCGTCGTTGTGGAAATCTGATGCTGAGTCTTGGGTTTTTTCTCTTTATTAGTACTTTTGGAAGTTTAGTTGCGTCCTTGGGTTGACAGTGGATAAAGGACCACCACCTAAGGGCCGGCTTGTGAATCATTACACTCAGTGAGTTTTTTTATTGATTGTTGGATTGTGTTGGAAAATATGGCCACCACCACAGTGCCTTTTCGAGATGTTTGGTCTGATGGTTCGTGTTGGACAATGTGGCCACTGACTCAGTACCTTTATTATCGGTGTTAATGATTCACGAGTTTGAGCAGATCAGTCTCTCCTTTCTTATATATATGTTTACATACATAGGTCTAAAGTGCACTTTACAACTTCTCATATTTAAACTTCTTTGAACTCTTCTATGCTTGCTATTTTATGATCTAGATATCGTGGTTTGACGACTATTCTGTCTTGGATTAGTAACTGATATTGGAAAAAATGCAGCTTGATTTGTGGGAAGAAGAAAAGGGCTTGAGAAAATAAGATGGAAATGAGGTTGAAAATCTTCTCCAATTCTATATGCGATAAAGACAAGTGTACCTTATCGTTTATAGTGTAGGATATTTTAGTTCAATATAAAGGTCATATTACCCAGGGCGAATTGATTACTTCTACTTTGAGAAATTACTATTATCTTATCAAATGATTTCTTGGTTTGTTTTACTTAACTAAAAGAGCACTAAATTGGGTTAAAACTTATGGATAAAAGAATTAGTACTCGATTTTGAATCACTTCGGCATAAGTTAATCAAAATGAAATAACAAACTAAATATTAATAAAGTAAAAGGCAACTTGACCGTGGAAGTTCCCGAAGCTTGAATACGCTCCTCTCGGAGAAGTGTTCAACTGAGTTAAGGAAGATCCGACCAAACTCTCGTCCCGTATTCGGATGCCTAAAGCTTGCCTTGAGTGGTGAACCACGTTATTGGATTCGACTCCAATCCGGAAGATTTACGTCATTCTCTCTTGAGAGGTGCGTGCAACTCTCTTTACTCTTGGGTGATTACTTCAAACTATGAGCCTCTCGGCTAGCTAAGAATGAAAACCTAAGTGAAGGCTATATATCGATAATATAGTCCCACTAAATTTAAATCAAGAGAAAATCAAAGGCCAATACTTTGAAAAGAGAAAGAGAATCATAACTTGATCAACTCATCCTCAGATCATCGCGATCGAGTACTAATGAGGATTTAGTTACCCATAAGAATGTAGGAAATGAAAATCATGTTAAGAATATGCATAATAAGAAAGAGAGAGAAAAAAGGAATAACAAACTATTTTATTTCTTATTGAAAAAAAGTTATCAAAAGGACAAAAATACATTATAAATAGAGTTTCCAAGAAGATTACAAGTACGATAAAAGAGATTGTAAAGACATCAAAACATGAAAACATTAAGCTGAAATACTAAAAATAAACTTTCAACAGCTCTCTAGAAGGCTCAGATCTAGTCCTTGAACACTTGGAGCTTGTTGCTATTTATAGGAATTTTACGGGAAGTACACGCCCCCTGACACGCCCGTGTAGGGGGGAGTGTCAGCACTATTGATTTTGGTGGATGAAATTAAAATCTAGAAAGTGACTGGCGTGAAAGTTGGGTTACACGCCCTAGTGGCACGCCCGTGTAGGAGGGGCGTGTCAGTTGTGGCGTGACGGTGGAGCGGAGAAAAGTCGCTCTGTAATGCATTTTCGGGACTTGGCGGGACATGCCTCAGGGCCACGCCCGTGTACGGGGCATGTAAGTTGGATTCTTCTTGCACGTTGACCGGGGAGAATCTACGATAGATTTGGTAACATGCTCAAAGTACACGCCCATATGAGGAGTACACGGTCGTGACCCATGAACGTGTAAGGTTGATTTTTCTGGAAACAAACTTCGGATCGTTTCTTCATTCCAATCGATCTGCATGCCCAAAGTACACGCCTGGGACTTGTGTACTTACCCTAAACCTGGTGTACATGCCCGTGACCTGGTGTACATGCCCGTGACCTTGGGTACAAAATGTGGAAAATGTCTAGAAAGTGTCATAATCCTAAAAAACAAAAAATAAATTAAGTTAGAATAATTTCTATAAAAGAAACTAATTATAGGCCCAAGATTCATGTAATATACAATTTTAAACAAGAAAATATATAGATTTACCCAAGTAATTTAAACTAAATTAAGTATCATCAAATTCCCCCATACTTATGTCTTGCTTATTCTCAAACAAAGATTTAGAAACTAGCCAAAATAAAAGTAACTAATCAAATGACTTATTTATGTTATACATGAGTACCCTGCAAAATTCTAAGTAGAAAAAAAATGAAAAATAAACCTAAAGCTTTTACTTAATTATGAAATAACACTTTAGAATCTTTACTAACAAAAATTAATCATCCAAAATTTTAATCGAGAGTCTTTAAACAAATCAAAGCATTGTAACGAGGGAATGTCACATTGAGTTGTTACTGTACCCTAAGAGACAAACTATAGTTATATCAATCTAAAATCAAGAATCTAAATTTGTACCTGATAACTTAGCTATTCTAATCTTTTTCTCTACTTTAACTAAACAAACCTAGAAGCATGAATCAAAAGGACTTTGTTAGGACCGAAAGATGGCTTAGGTATGTGATTTGGAATTGAAATTCAAAGATAAAAAATGGTGGCTAATAATCACACTAAACCAAAGCATGAGTTTTATAGAAATTTCAACCATGAGGTAACGTATAAGCAATTTTCCCTTTTTTATATATAACATTTTTTTCTAGACAAAAGGCCATAAATTTTTTTTTTCTTTTGTAATTGGCCAAGCACAACCTTTTTCAAATAAAACCCACGTTTCTTGAATAATTTTCTTTTGATCATATCATTTTTGAAGTTCTCCAAATATTACACAACTTTATCACAATTATGAAATTTAAATGAAACTCAAAATATTAGTGTGATCAAATAGGTTGGAAAAATTGTCTTTGGTGAGATGATAAGTGGAGTTAGTAAGTAAAAAAAGGAAAAAATGGCCAAAATAGGCTAAGGATTTATGTAAAAGGTTGGCATGAGGCTCAAACGAATTCAAAAATGTCCTAAATCATTTTCATGCTCCTAAATTCATTTAAAGCATAGGTTTTGAAAAATCTTGAATAGAATAAGTCATAGATAGCAAATATAGACAAATGAAATTATCATGAATATAATGATAATAAGCGTCTAGGATAATTCACATCTACTACACTAATCAAATGTTAACATTACAAAAAAAAGATTTTTTTAAACACTAAAAGGAAAATAGTGGATGAAGAATTTTTTAGAAAGTAATGAAAATAAAAGAAGAAAATAATAAAGAAGTGCAAGATTTAGAAAAAATAATTTCAAATTGATATGCTACTTAGAATTAGAAACACAACATGACCAACAATTTACTTGTACAATATAATTAAGAAGAAGAATTATAAAAAATTAAAACTAGCTAAGTTTATATAAAAGATTTTTAGAATAACAAAACATAAAGCAAAGGGTATTATTGATTTACCATAATTAGTCTATACTATATATAAAAAAAGAAAACTCATTTCTTTGTTTTGGTAATCTATATATATAATAAAAATTAAAATATATATATATATTTCAAAAAAGAAAATATTTTTGAGATCTTAAAAGTTTTATAATAATTTTTTTTTTGAAATTTTCTAAAACAAAAAAAACTTAAATGAGGAAGGACTCCCCCATACTTAAAACTAAACATTGTCCCCAATGTTTAAAGCTAAGTATGAAGAGGAAGAAAATAAAAGACTGGATGGGGGGAAAGATGGCTTCCCTGCAGCGAAGGAGGGGAAGATAGCAACAGAGATCATACAAGAAAATTTTTAGTACAACAAAACAAACAAAATAATAGGGATAACTATGGGGTGCCTCCCACAAGCGCTTTGTTTAAGGTCACGAGCTAGACCCACTTGGCGACGATGAAAATTTAAGGCGGATTATCTTACAAATCACTCTTATCCAATGATGTGTCTCTTGGGAGGTATAACTTGAGGCGCTGCCCGTTCACTTTAAAAGAGCCTTTTTCCTGGTGGAAAATAAGAACCGTCCCATATGGCCAAGCCTCTTTAACGATAAAGGGGCCAGACCATCTTGATTTTAACTTTCCCGGAAAGAGGCGAAGACGAGAGTTATAAAAAAGGATGAGATCACTGGGCGAAATTTTTTAAGGAAATTTGATATTTTTGTCATGATAAAATTTTGTTCGCTCTTTATAAAGTTTATTACTCTCGTACGTGTTTGCGCTCAATTCGTCGAGTTCGTTTAACTGAAATTTTTGTTGTTCGGCAGCAAGGGTGGTATCTAAATTTAATAATTTGAGCGCCCAGAATGCACGGTTCTCTAACTCGACAGGAAGGTGGCAAGCTTTTCCATAAACCAATCGATACCGCGTGCAGCCAATGGCTCTCTTATATGCTATTCGATAGGCCCATAGCGCATCATTGAGTTTTAGTGTTCAATCCTTCCTATTAATAGAAACAGTTTTTCCTAAAATACGTTTTAGTTCCCTATTAACGACTTCTACTTGACCGCTCGTTTGGGGGTCATATACGGTGGAGAGTTTATGCGTGACATCATATTTTGCGAAAATTTTGGCGAACTGACTATTGCAAAAGTGGGTGACCCTATCACTAATGATAGCACGAGGCATGCCAAATCGAGAAAATAACCCTTTTAGGAAATTAATTACAACTCGCGCATCGTTGGTTGGGTGAGCTTGCGCTTCCGCCTACATCGATACGTAGTCGACAGCGATGAGAATATATTTATTCTGGTAAGAGGGAGGGAAGGTCGAATGAAATCAATTCCCTAAAGATCGAAAATTTTGCATTCTAGGAAAAGCATTTGAGGCATCTCATCCCAACGGAAGATATTACCCGACCGCTGACATCGGTCGTAGGTACTCACAAGGGTGTGATCATCTTTAAAGAGCATGGGCCAATAAAAACCCGCCTCTAGTGCCTTCCTTGTGGTATAGTTTCCCTGATAATGACCACTTATCGGTCCTTCATGGCATTGTCGTAATATCTGCAATCCTTCCTCACTCAAAATGCAACGTCTCACAACCAGGCTTGCACAGACATGAAATAAGAATGGGTCTTCCTAAATGTAATTCTTTAAGTCAGAAAAAGAACTTCTTCTTTTGCTGACTCGAGAATTCTTTTGTCAAGACACGGGCTACTAAATAATTAGCCAGATCAGCGAGCTAGGGTATTGAAACATTATTTAGATGTTTAAGAACGAGGTGGTGTTATTCAGGAAATTTATCATTAATATCGGCCTCCATTAACGTTTCGCTAGTGGGATTCTCTAATCGAGAGAAGTGGTTGGCCGCCAAATTTTCGGCACCCCTCTTATACCGGATCTCTAAGTCAAACTCTTGCAGAAGGAGGATCCATAGCAAAAGCGGGGCTTGGAATCCTTCATACTTAATAAATACCTAAAGACGGAGTGATCTATAAAGACAACAACTTTAGAGAGGGTGATGTATGACCTAAACTTATCAAAAGAAAACACGATCGCTAGAAGCTCTTTTCGGTGGTGGTGTAGTTGGTCTGTACAGACGTGAGTGTCTTGCTCACGTAATAAATTTGGTGAAAGAACCTATTCACCTGTTGGCCAAAAATAGCATCGACGGAAATATCACTTGCGTCGCACATAATTTCAAATGGGAGAGACCAATCCGGTGCGACTAGGATCAGAGAATTTACTAACTTTTCTTTAATAAGATTGAAAGCTACAAGACATTCATTATTAAAGATGAAAGAAGACTCTTTTTCGAGAATATGAGTTAACGACTTGGTGATTTTAGAGAAATTTTGAATAAAGCGCTGATAGAACCTTGTGTGGCCTAAGAAACTACGAATAGCTTTAATATTCATTGGAGGGGGGAGTTTTTCAATAAACTCAATCTTGGCCTGATCGACCTCGATCCCTTTGCACGAAATCTTATGGCCGAGGACCGATCCCTCTCGGACCATAAAGTGGCACTTCTCCAAATTGAGGGCTAAGTTAGTCTCCTCACAAAGGATAAGCACATGCTCAAGATTTTTTAAACAATTTTTAAATGAATTACCGAAGACCGAGAAGTCGTCCATGAAGACTTCCATCTCCTCTTCTACCAAATCATCAAAGATTGTCAGCATACATCTCTAAAATGTAGCTGGCGCGTTGCATAAATCAAATGGCATCCTTCTATAAAAGAAGGTGCCAAAGGAACAAGTGAATGTTGTCTTATCTTGGTCCTCTGGTGAAATAGGTATTTGGAAGTATCCCGAGAGTCCGTCGAGAAGACAGTAGAAAGAGTGAACAGACAGGCGTTCTAAGATTTGATCAATAAAAGGTAACGAAAAATTGTCTTTTTGGGTGGCATCGTTAAGTTTTTGATAATCGATGCACATCCGCCATCCTGTAACAGTACGGGTTGGAATTAATTCGTTATTTTCATTGACGACCACCGTTAAGCCGCCTTTCTTCGGCACGACTTGTATTGGGCTAACCCAAGTACTGTCGGAGATGGGATAGATGATTCCCGCATCTAAAAGTTTGATCACCTCAGCCTTCATGACTTCCTTCATATTCGGATTTAATCGTCATTGGGGCTGTACAATATTGTGGGAATTATCTTCCAAGAAGATCTTGTGAGTACAGAAAGAGGGGTTGATCCCCTTTATATCGGATAGTTTCCATGCAATTGTGTGGTGATGATTTGCTAGAACTAGAGCCAACTAAGAAATTTCTGAGTCGCTCAAAACAGAGGAGATGATGATGGGCAGCTTAGAGTTGATCTCTAAAAAGAGATATTTTAGATGAGGGGGTAAGTGCTTCAACTCTAAGGTGGGTGGTTCCTCATAAGAGGTTTTAATTTTTAGGGTTTCGATGTGTAGTGGTTCGGGTGGTGTGGGGCGAGAGGCTTCTTCTAAGCAGAAGAGCTCGGTAATAATGGGTTCATCGTATGATTAAGTTACTAAATCGGGTAGTGTTGAAAACTCATTTTCAAAACATTCCTCAAGGTAAAAGCAGGTGTTCCCCTCTCTTTCAGCAGGAATCATCATTTGCTAAAGTATTACGCATAGAGGGATTTATACTAAAAGTGACTTCATCATCTCTGACTCGAAGGAGGAGCCTTCCATCACTTACGTCAATAATTGTGCGGGAGGTGGCAAGGAAGGGGCGGCCGAGTATAAGCGGTACTTCGACATCCTCTTCGATGTCTAAAATAACAAAATTCACCGGGAAGATGAATTTGTCTACTTTAAAAGGCATGTCCTCCACTATCCCTACCAGATACTTAACAGATCGATCAGCAAACTGAATACTCATGCGGGTGGGGTTCGGAAGTCCTAACCCAAGCTTTTTAAATAAGGAAAATGGCATGAGATTTATACTTTCTCCCAAATCAGCTAGTGCGTGTTTTACTAATGAATTACCAAATAGGCACGGGATGGAAAACCTTCCCGGGCCATTAACTTTCTGAGGTAATTTGTTTAGTACAACCGCAGAGCATTCTACGTTAAGAGAAATATGCAAAATATCCTCAAGCTTTTTCTTATCGGAGAGCAACTCCTTAAGATATTTTGCATACTTCGGCATTTGGTAGATTGCCTCGCAGAACGGAATATTTATATGAATTTGTTATAAAATATCTAAAAATTTTTTTGTAACTTTCCTCGACGCACTCATTTTTAAACTTAAATGGATAAGGTATATTTGAAATAGAGGCATGAGGTGCAAACTTAGCAGGTAATTCGAAGCTAAAATAGGGGGAGGAGGATGAAAGTCTTTAATTTCAAGATTAGCTAAATCACTTAGAGGGGGTGACTAGGTTTCTTAGTCTCTTCTGACTATCTTTAATTTTATTTCTTTATGTGCTATATGAGTTAGAGGTTTTCTTCTTTCAAGACAAACACAACCTGCAACAAAGAAACAACATAAGAAGCACACACAGAATTTATAGTGGTTCCCCAGATTATTTATACATCCACTTTCCCTCCCACCTTTCTAACAGCTTGTTAGACAAGGCACTTCTCCAAACTCGGCTCCTAAGAGCTTACAACATGATCCTGCAGGACTACTAAGTCTCCTCCAACACTTACAGCTCAGGCACAAGGCCCTACTACTCAGTGATCCAAAAATCACCTACCTAAAGTCCAAAGGCCCTACAACTCAGGCTGGGAGGACAACTGTAATGCCCCAAAACTCAAAAGAGCAACGAGCAGCGTTTTGAGCCAAGTTTGGGACTTGGTAGTGGGCACACGGCCTGGGTCACGGGCGTGTCCCAGGGTCGTGTCGTGTTTGGGGCCGACGAAGGTCGACAATTTGCAGGCGTTGAGTGACGAGACAGGGAACATGGCCTGGGACACGGGCGTGTCCCAAGGCCGTGTCCTGCTCGGGCAGTCTGCAGTTTTGTACTAGGGAGATTACACGGCCTGGGACACGGGCGTGTCCAAGGGCGTTTCTAGCACACGGCATGTGACACGGGCGTGTCACATGGTCGTGTCCTTCTCGGGGGAGTCTTGGATTTTTCACACGGGCTCTGACACGGGCCCTGACACGGGCGTGTCACATGTGACACGGGTGTGTCGGTGGCCGTGTCAGAGGTCGTGTTCTGGTCGGGCATCCCTGGTGACGGCGAATGAGTGACACGGCCATGCATATGGCCGTGTTGCAACCCGTGTTCGGCCTAGTTTTTGTATTTCAGGCCCCGATCGTGGCCGTTCGTTTCTTTACTATGGGATCCGACGGCTGGGGGTTAGGTCTGAGGGTTTAAACCCGTGAATAGGGTTTAGAAACCCTCATTTCTCTTGAGTGGTTCCCTTTCTAAAGCTAGAGAGAGGAGAGAGAAAGGAGGAGGAAGAAGGGCTAGATCCGGTCATCGGCGGAGCTTCGGAGCTCCAAATCGCGAGCCGACTTCGGATCCATGGAGACAAGGAGATTGTGGTGCTTTCCATCTGCATAGATTTCCATGGCGCCAAGGAAGAACGCTAGGGTAACGATTCTCATCCTAGGACATGTGAAGTCCTCTTTTCCTTTGCATAGGAAGCCCTCTCACGCGAGTGTGCGATGAGTTGAGGCGTTCCTTGAGGTAGATATGTAAAGTCCCCCTTGTGTAGAGTCTGTATGCGATAACGGACATAGGCATGATGTGTGAAGCCTATCCGGACAAGTTGGTATGGATCGGTGATTTTGCATTGCATATTAACCGGAGAAGACTCCGTGCGAATGGTTGTTTTTCGGGTTTTCTACGGGGTAGATTGCATCAGGGAGCCTTGGAGACTAACTCCAAGGTGCACCCGAAAAACTGGGCAAATGCGGGATGTTTCCAACATGGTGGTCAGGGAGCCAACTTGAACATAACCGGGTTATGTGAATTGTGTGATGGAAACGGAACTCGGGGAGTCTTGACCTGCGCATATGGCTTAAATTGTCGTTGCGGTATGAGCACGAGTCAGGCGAAACCGTACCCGATCTATGTCGTTCGGTGGAACCATTGGCATAGATGAGGGTCTTCGCGGTCTATGGCTTAAATTGATGTGACCAATACCAGGAAGACAAAATGCTCATATGGTTGGTCGTCCAAGGGACGGTGGTGGGACGGAAACGTCTATGGCTTAAATTGACGTGACGTTGGCCGGTTCGCTGTGAATGTGCCCTGAGTGCACAGGGTGTGTAGCCGTGCATGCCTGCACCTGTGATGAAGTGTGTGTTTACACTATACCGCTTGATAATGCTAACAAAATGCAGGGAAGAGCATCGCCGCCCCGTGTTGGGGGCGGGGTCGTTATAATTTGGTCAGCATAGCTGACCGTTGCTTTTGTTTACCACCGTACGATGGATTGTTGCTTGCAGGTACTGCGGAGCCGAGCGGTAAATAGCGGGCTAAAGCCCAAGTTGCTGTGCCGGCCCTCGAAGGCCTAATTTTTGAGTGTTTTTCTTATGTACTCATGTGTGACCGGCCTGCGTGCCGAGGTTTGGAAGACACTTTTATTGAGCAAACATTTGTAAGGCCTTAAGGCCAATATTTGTATAGTAAACATTCCTATGGGCTTTTTGTAGTGGACATTCATACTTGGCTAGGTTCTTTTATCTTTGCAACTTAATAATTTGCTTCCGCTAGGTGCTCTTTGTAGGATGTTGTGATTGGTTGATTGGTCTCAATAAGTAACCAACCAGTCTGTCCGTAGTATATGGCGTCGGGCCCCGACCGGACCTACTGCTATATATTATGCGATGGATAGGGGTGTTACAACAACCCTACCTTAGAGAGAATGACTCTCATATAGCTCAGGCACAAATGCCCTACCTCAGATCCAAAGAATCCTACAACTCAGAGATAATTACTCTCTTACCTCAGGCTCAAAAGCCCTACCTCAAATCCAAACTGGATCCTACTCTCAGGCCAAAGCCCTACCTCAGATCTATAACTAGATCCTACACTTAGATCCACACAGGGATCCTACTCTCAGGCCAAAGCCCTACCTCAAATCTGTAACCAGATCCTACACTCAGATCTACATAGGGATCCTACTCTCAGGCCAAAGCCCTACCTTAGATCTGCAACCAGATCTTACACTCAGATCCACACAGGGATATTACCTCAGCCTTTATAAAATAGGCTTACAACTCAGATCCAAAAAGGATCCTACACTCAGATCCAAGAATGGATCCTATAGGGAGAAAGATTGGTTGTTATGGTTGATTTGACACTAGAGAGATTTCTCTATGCTTGCCTCCTGAGCTGAGTTTGCCTCAGCCTTAACTTCTTCTCGGCAACAAGAAACATGTTCTTCAACAAGTTGTTGCTTGTATTGGAAGTAACTCAGAAACTTATTTCTGAACTTGCTGAAGAAAACTGATGATTTGATAGATCTTGTGTTATTTAATTAGCTAACTTGACTGCAGAGACTAGAGTGATCTGCTCCTTCTTCTATCTTAGAACTTCCTTCTGAACTTGCTATAGCAGATGAAGCTTGCTGTAGCTAACTTACTTGAACCTCTGAATCAGCAGATTTGTGTCCTTCAAGCTTCAGCCTCAACAACAATGGCGAGGAAGAAGATGAAGTTCTTTCTATCCAGAATAATCCAAAAGTTATTTTCACCAAGCTGATCCTCGTTCTTTTATTCTCGAGGCTCAATGGCTATTTTGACCCATAGGCCCCACTGAATTTGACAGCTGCACCTTTATTTTAATAGTCAAAAGTTGTACTATAGGCCTGCAACGTCGTTTGTCTCTTACTGTAGCCATCCCTCCTCATTTTTAATCTTGTTGAATTTTGCTAATGTCAGCATCTGTTGACTTGGTCAAATTCAAGTAATATTAGTATAAGCATTGAGTGAGCAACCTTCACTCAACGTCAAAACACTTAGACAGATTTTATGTCACTAGGCATTGAGTGAGTAAGCTTTACTCAACGCCAAAACACTTTGACATATTTTCTGTCACTATGCGTTGAGTGAGTAAGCTTTACTCAATGCCAAAACACTTAGATAGATTTTTTATCACTAAGCGTTGAGTGAGTAATATTTACTTAATTCCAAAACACTTAGACAGATTTTCTGTCACTAGGTATTGAACTTTGCTTTATCTAGTGGCTTTGTGAAGATGTCAGCCACTTGCTTGTTTGTAGGGACAAACTCAAGGTTGATATCTTCACATTCCACATGCTCCCTAATGAAATGATATCTTATCTCAATATTCTTAGTCCTGATGTGTGAGATAGGATTCCTAGCAATTGAGATGGCACTAGTAGAATCACAATATAAGGGACTTCTACTTATTTAGAGGTTAAAATCCTGGTGCTGATACTAGATCCATAGCAAATGAGCACAGTAGCTACCTGCTGAGATGTACTCCGACTCTGCAGTTGAGATTGCAATACTTGTTTGCTTCTTGCTACTCCAAGACACTAGTCTTCCTCCCAAGAACTGATAGGTGCCAAAAGTGCTCTTCTTTTCCTCTTTACAGCCTGCAAAATCTACATCTGAATATCATGTTAGTTCAAACTCCCCATTTATATAGTACCATAGGCCAAGATCTGGTGTGCCCTTAAGATACCTCAAAATCCTCTTTGTAGTAGAGTAGTGAGATTCTTTAGGGCAAGTCTGATACCTAGCACAAACACATGTAGCATACATGATGTCTAGCCTACTTATAGTAAGATATAGAAGGGAGCTAATTATCCCTCTATACAAAGTTTTATCAACAGGTTTCCCTGCCTCATCTTTGCCTATAGGCATACTTGACCCCATGAGAGTTTCCATGGTGGAGGCATTCTCCATACCAAACTTTTTGATTAACTCCCTGGTAAACTTAAACTAGGATATGGACAAGCCATCATCAGTCAATCTTACTTGGAGTCCCAAGAAAAACTTAAGTTCACCCATACTGCTCATCTCAAATTTCCCTTGTATTAGTTTTGCAAACTTCTTGCAAAGGTTGTCATCAGTAGATCTAAAGATAATGTCATCTACATATATCTAGACTAGGATGATCTTACCCTTAGATTCTCTTAGGAATATGGTCTTGTCTATCTTCCCCCTTGAGAATTTGTTTTCAATGAGGAAGCTAGACAATGTCTCATACCATGCTTTAGGGACTTGCTTTAGCTCATATAGAGCTTTCCTAAGTCTATAAACAAAATTATGTGAGTTAGGAACAAAAAAACTTGGAGGCTGCTCAACATTGACTTCTTCCTTTAATTCACCATTCAGGAAGGCGGACTTCACATCCATCTGGCAGACCTTGAATCCCTTGTGTGCAGCATATGCAAGGAACAGTCTGATAGATTCCAGTCTTCCTTTAGGGGCAAAGGTTTGATCAAAATCAATACTTTCTTCTCTTCTGTACCCCTTCGCTACTTACCTTACTTAGTTCTTGATTATAATGCCATTTTCATCAAGTTTATTCCTGTAAATCCACTTGACTCTAATGATATTATATCCTTGTAGTCTGGGAACCAACTTACAGACCTTATATCTCATAAACTGGTTCAGTTATTCTTGCATGGCTACAATCCAGAACTGATCTATGTTGGCCTCTTCAAATTTCTTTGGCTCAAACTGTGATAGGAAGCTTGAGTATAGTTCTGTATTAATACTTTTGCCCCTGGTCACCACTCCTTGGCTGGCATCATCAATGATCTGGTGTCTTGGATGATCCCTTAAATGCCTGATTGTTGGAGGCAAACTTCTTTCATCTTCTTCTTCAGTAGCAGCTTCTTGCTGATCTTCATCCACTTCAAGTGAGCCTGGTACATCTTCTAGAATGACCATTCCCTCAGCTTTATCTTGGAATTTTGGAGCAACTTCTTTGATAGTCAGCTGGTTCATCATCTGTTCTGTACCAGCGGTACTAGAAGAGGAGCTTGGTAGCTCATTGTTAATCATTGTAGACTCATCAAAGACTACATGCACAGACTCTTTTACAACTTGACTTTTTCAAGTTGTAAATCCTATAGGCTTTACTATGATTGTTGTACCCAAAAAAATCCCATCAAGGGACTTGGCAGCAAACTTAGTCACATAGGACTTTCCATTATGAAGCACATAACACTTACTACCAAAGATTCTGAGATAGCCCAGGTTTTGTTTTCTAACCTTCAAGATCTTATAGGGAGTCATCTTGTGGCTCTTGGTGATAGAGGCTCTGTTAAGGACATGACATGCAGTATTGACTGCCTTAGCCCAGAAATATTTTGGGAGAGATGTGTCACTCAACAATGTCCTTCCAGCCTCTATGAGAGTCCTATTTTTCCTCCCAACAATCCCATTTTGCTGTGGTGTTCTTGAAGAAGAAAATTCTTGATGAATCCCTAGCTCTTCACAGAACTTTGTGATGCTATCCGATTGGAATTCAGTACCATGGTCACTTCTGATTTTGACCACAGTACTATTAAACTCATTCTGAATTTGATTGACAAACTTTATGAAGATATCAAGGGTTTCATTCTTTTTCTTGAGGAAGAACAACAAAGCAAACCTAGAATAGTCATCAACCACTACAAGGGTGTAGACTTTCCTACCATGACTATGAACTAGCATAGGACCAAAAAGTCCATATGCAAGAGGTATAAGCACCTCATATGGTCTTTGGTCCCAATGCACTTGAAGGAGGCTTTGGTCTGCTTGCCCTTTTGGCATGCTGAGCAAATGCCCTCCTTGGTGCATTTCATATTAGGACCATTCCTTACTAGCTTTTGACTAAAGAGCTTGCCAATAGTCTTGTAATTCAAGTGAGCTAGCTTCTTGTGTCATTAGACACAATATGAGACTTTCTCATTTGCCACTTGACAAATAGGAGAGTATGCATCTAGACAAAGGAAATTCAAGCAATAAATTTCCACTCCTAGTGCCTGTCAAGATGACCTCTTGGTCACTTGACCTCTTAATCTGGCACTCATCCTTATGGAAGACAATAACATAGCCAAGATCATAGAGTTGGCTTATGCTTATGATGTTATGTTGTAACCCTTCAACATAAGCCACTTTTGTGATGGTGACTATGCCATTGGTAATCTTACCATAGCCTCTTGTCACCCCTCTATCTGAACCACCAAAGATAACCTTGGGTCCATCTTTCACTGGAGTGTACTCCTTTAAGTTGTTCCTTATCCCAGTCATGTGCCTTGAACAACCACTGTCAAAGTACCATATAGAGGTATGGGCACTTGGACTAACCTGCATCACATAATTCATTTTACATTAGGACCCCAATATCTATTGGGTTCTAGGTGTATGTTAGTATGAAAATGAACTTGTCTACCAGCAGCTTTTCTGACTGGTGGACTAACACCTGCTCTTGGCACACTTAGATTGTGTCAGCAGTCTACAGCAAAGTGGCCCACTTTGTCACAACACCAATATTCATGAATGTTGTATCTTCTTTTCTATATAGGCCCTATAGTGTGGTTGACTGTTGACTGAATAGTAGGAAGAGGTGCATCAACCTTCTTCAGATTCCTTTCAACAAGGATCTGACTGGAGGTAAGTCTTCCAGCTGGCTTATTTGGCATGTTCTGAGTGTCATCAACAACAATCTTATTTGCATAAAACATGCTCTTGATAGCATCAGAAATGCCCAAATCAGGCTTGATGATAGACTGACCTTTGGTCTGAGTTTTAGCTGTATGGTTCTGAAAAGTGGCTGCAGCCACATTCTTGAGAGTGGGGGCTGGAGCATCAAAGATAAATGGTCCTGGATGGTCCATTTGAATTTCTTCATGGGCAGCCTTAAAGGCACTCACCCTGCTATACCTTCCACCATGGCTGTAAACATTTTTATTCATACCAGTGAATCTGTCATTCATCTAGTGACCATAGATGCTTTCTTGGTCATACCTGTTTGAAGGCAACTAAACTTTCCTAAAAGGAATGGGAGGCTTGGAAGCTAGTAGCAGAACAGGAGCTTTGCCTTTCCCTTTGGACTGTATAACTCGTGTGCTTCCCTTGAATCCCAACCCTTTCTTACCCTTTTGAGAGAAGAAGGAATCTATCAATGGCAGTACAGTACTTGGATTAGAATAACTAGCCACAATCCTTTTCTCCCTCTGGAGCCTCTATTCAAGGTCCCTAATGGGATCGTTCTTGTCCATGATGGTTCCAATCTAAATGAGAGTGATATTTTTCAGTTGGCTAACTTCCTTTGCTTTTTGATCCAGCAGGGTTGCTATCTCAGCCTGTTAGGCAGCAACTAGCTGAAGAGAGACAATCTGCTCAGCTTGCTTTTTGGCCAACTTCCTGCTCCTCTTAAAGGCATCCAAAAGTGCATCATACTCGTCAATCAATTGATTGACATCATCCTCTGATTTTGATCCATCATCAACACTTGATGTGGAAGCATCAGAGTTTGGACCGGTCTCATAATCAGATTATGAGGATAATCTAGATAGAGAATGTACCTGATATGGACCAGGCTGATCCTGGCAAGATTCTTCTTCTGCCATGTCTATTAGCCCATAACTTCTGTAGTCATCTCCCTCATCATCATCATCCTCTGAATCACTGTCTGAATGTGACAGAGGGGACCTAATCTCTATTCTTGCATCTGGATATACATCATCTGTATCACTGTCACTGAACACAGAGGACAGTGGGGCTCTAATTCCTATCTAGGCAATATGATAGTCTTCATCATCTACAATAGCTGTCAACATCCCATTGTAGGTCTTTTACTTTCTACAGACTTGAAGCTTCATTGATCTCCACTCCTTATGGTTCACTCCTAAACTCATAAGAATAACCCTTTTTGCTATCCTTGTAGATCATTCAGACTGTTAAGTCCTTTTTTAGCAACATCCCTCTAATACCACTTGAAAGTATTTAATTTCAAGGATAGCTAAATCACCAAGAGGGGGTGAATAGGTTTCTTAGTCTCTTGTGACTATCTTTAATTTTCTTTCTTTGAGTGCTATGTGAGTTAGTGGTTTTCTGCTTTCAAGACACACACAACCTGCAATAAAGAAACAACACAAGAAGCACACATAGAATTTATTGTGATTCCCCAGGTTATGGGTACGTCTACTTTCCCTCCCACCTTTCTAACAGCTTGTTAGACAAGACACTTCTCCAAACTTTGCTCCTATGAGCTTACAACACGATCGGGACCACTCAGTCTCCTCTAAGACTTACAGCTCAGGCACAAGGCCCTACAACTCAGTAAACCAAAATCACCTACCTCAAACCCAAAGGCCCTATAACTCAGGCTGGGAGGACAACCCAACTTTAGAGAGAATGACTCTCCTACAGCTTAGGCACAAAGGCCCTACCTCAGATCCAAAGGATCCTACAACTCAGGCATAAGTGCCCTACAACTCAGAGAGAACGACTCTCCTACCTCGGACTCAAAATCCCTACCTCAGATCCAAACTGGATCCTACTCTCAGGACAAAGCCCTACCTCCAGATCTGCAACTTGATCTAACACTTAGATTCACACAGGGATCCTACTCTCAGGCCAAAGCCCAACGTCAAATCTGCAACCAAATCCTACACTCAGATCTACACAGGGATCCTACTCTCAGGCCAAAGACCTACCTCAGATCAGCAACCGGATCTTACACTCAGATCCATACAGGGATCTTACCTCAGTCTTTATAAAATAGGCTTACAACTCAGATCCAAAAAGAATCCTACACTCAGATCCAAGAATTGATCCTATAGGGAGAAAGGGTTATTGGTATAGTTGATTTGACACTAGAGAGATTTCTCTATGCCTGCCTCCTGAGCTGAGTTTGCCTCAGCCTTAACTTCTTCTCAACAACAAGAAACATGTTCTTGAACAAGCTGCTGCTTGTACTGAAAGTAACTAAGAAACTTGTTTTTGAACTTGCTGAAGAAGACTGATGATTTGATAGATCTTGTGTTATTCAATCAGCTAACTTGACTGCAGAGACTAGAGTGTTATGCTTCTTCTTCTATCTCAGAACTTCCTTCTGAACTTGCTATAGCAGATGAAGCTTATTGTAGCTAACTTACTTGAACCTCTGGATCAGCAAATTTGTGTCCTTCAAGCTTCAGCCTCAACAACAATGGCGAGGAAGAAGATGAAGTTCTTTCTATCCAGAATAATCCAAAAGTTATTTTCACCAAGCTGATCCTCGTTCTTTTATTCTCGAGGCTCAACGGCTATTTTGACCCATGAGCCCCACTGAATTTGACAGCTGTACCTTTATTTTAATAGTCAAAAGTTGTACTATAGGCCTGTAACGTCATTTGTCTCTTACTGTAGCCATCCCGCCTCATTTTGAATCTTGTTGAATTTTTCTAATGTCAGCATCTGTTGACTTGGTCAAATTCAAATAATATTAGTATAGGTGTTGAGTGAGCAACCTTCACTCAACGCCAAAACACTTAGACAGATTTTATGTCACTAGGCGTTGAGTGAGTAAGCTTTACTCAATGCCAGAACATTTAGATAGATTTTCTGTCACAAGGCATTGAGTGAGTAATCTTTACTCAATGCCAAAATACTTAGACAGATTTTCTGTCACTAGGTGTTGAGTGATTAAGATTTACTCAACGCCAAAACACCTAGACAGATGTTCTGTCACTAGGCGTTGAGTGAGTAAGCTTTACTCAACGTCAAAACACTTAGACAGATATTCTATCGCTAAGCGTTGAGTGAACCTTCATCATTCAACGCAATTGGACTTGGCCAATATTTCATTTGCAAAAGCATTGAGTGTTACTTCTTCACTCAATGATATCACCCTCAGTCAGCTTAGTTGAAGAGGCATTGAGTGAATAGGCTTCACTCAATGCTTCTGTCCTCAGACAGTTTCTTAGTGTATAAAGCATTGAGTGAATAGCCTTCACTCAACGCTTTTGTCCTTGGACAAAATTCTATGACTGAATAGGGATCATTCAACGTTATTACCTCATGGAATTGAGTAACTAGGCTTCACTCAACGCCTCTGGACTTAGCCAGATTTCTTCACTGTCAAGGCCAAGGCTTTGACTAACTAGTCTTCTCAACGCTTTTTGGTATCTGGCGTTGTGTGAGCTTGCTTCACTCAACGCCTATAGACTTGACCACATTTCTTTGCATCTGGCGTTGAGTGAGCTTTCTTCACTCAATGTCGGTGGACTTAGCCACATTTCTCTGCATCTGGTGTTGAGTGAGCTTGCTTCACTCAATGCCTGTGGACTTAACCACATTTCTTTGCATCTGGCGTTGAGTGAGCTTGCTCCACTCAATGCCTGTGGACTTTGACAGATTTTCTGTCTCTCCACCCCTTTACTTTGTGACCACCTGTCATACACCACTTGGAAGGCTTGTCCTGTCAATATTACAAGGACTAACCAGCATGCATGAACTTGAATATACATCAAATACAACTTTGTGTATATCATTGACATGTTTGACTTCTACAAATCTGACTTCTATAAGTCTGGGACATTGTGGGCAATGGACCCAACATAGGAGAAGGAGGAGAAGAAAGATAAGGAAGAGAAGGAAGAGAAGGAGGAGTTGGAAGTACCGTGGGTTCGTAATTTTGGAAGGCTACCTCCTTTCCACTGCGGAGGGTGATTGCATTTGCGCTTTAACTTGGGTTTTGTTCTATATTTCCTGGCAGAGTCCCTTGTTACCGCTCGGAGAACATCTTTGCTAGCTTGCCCACTTGATTTTCCAAGCTTTTAATTGACCCGATAATGTTCCTGATATTAGATTCATTTGTGTCAACATACTTGGCAAAGACCTCTTCAAGCGCAGAGGGCTTCGATGGTTACGATGGGAAACCGGGTGGATTTAAATTAAGAGGCGAGCTAGATTAAAAGAAGGATTTAGATTTTTAGGGTGTTGAGCATTTTCTTGGTTGTTCCATGAGAAATTCGGATGGTTCCTATAACCTTCATTGTAGGTGTTGTTATACGGAGCGTTGTTCGGGTTATAGAAAGGTTGAGGCGCGTTTCCCGTGAAGTCAACATGTTCTTCTAAAATAACGTTATTATTATTAGTTGCCCAAGGAGGGGTGGTGGAGGGAGCAGTCATCTCCGCCACTTGCTTAGTTAAGCGCTAAACTTGAAGGACAAGATTCGAAGTTACGTCAATTTCAAAAATTCCTACTGGCTTAGCCGACCGCATACGAGGCGCATTCCATTGGTATGCATTCATGGTCATTTCCTCAACAAGCTCTTGAGCGGCCTCGAGAGTTCTGTTGTTTAACGTCCCCCCAACGGCTGCGTCAATCATTTGCCTTGTCTAGAAATTTAAACCATTATAGAAGATTTGCACTTATTACCAACTGGGAAGTGCGTGGTGCGGGCATCTACGCAATAGCTCCTTGAAGCGCTCCCACGTGTCGTAGAGATTCTCTGAGTCTATTTGCATATAGGATGCGATATCAGTGTGTAATTTGGCTGTTTTCATAGGCGGTAAATACTTTGTAAGGAATTTTTCCGCCATCTCGGCCCATGTAGTGATGGACCCTCTCGGAAGAGAACTCAGCCACTCTTGGCCTTTGACCGCAAGGAAAAAGGAAAAATATGTAATCGAATGGCATCATCTGTGACTCCATTAATTTTGAAAGTATCGCAAATCTCGAGAAAATTCGAGAGGTGGCAATTAGGATCCTCGTCCGGGAGACCATCGAAGGTCACCAACTGTTGCACCATTTGTTGTTGGACTTGATCTCAAAGTTATTGTTTTCCACCGCGGGGAAGACAATACTTGATTGTGTACCCTCTAGATTTAGACGCGCATAATAGGACATGGTCCTTTGTTGGGCCTCATCTGGGTTGGGCAGATTAGGATCCATAGATTCTGTGGCAGTGTCTCTGATTGACTCTTCGATGCCTAATTGTAACTCCTAATCTCGAGAATATAGGCAATGCAAAATGGTGTGCACTATCTCAGGATCAAAAGGAATAGTCGAATAGCTTTCTCGGGTCATACACTAAAAAGGAAAGAGAAGCGGGGAGAGAAATAAAGAAAGATAAAAAAGAGTGGAAAAAGAAGCGATAAAATTAATAGCTATCCTCGTTTCAAAATATCAAAACTAAGTCCCAGGTAATGGCGCCAAAAACTTGATATTAGAAAAATTGTGTCTTGATTTGTGCGAAGAAGAAAAGGGGTTGAGAAAATAAGAAGGAAATAAGGTTGAAAACCTTCTCTGACTCTATATGCGATAAAGGAAAGTGTACCTTATCATTTATAGTGTAGGATATTCTAATTCAATATCAAGGTCATATTACCTAGGGCGAATTGATTACTTATACTTTGAGGAATTACTATTATCTTATCAAATGATTTCTTGGTTTGTTTTACATAACTTAAAGAACACTAAATTGCGTTAAAACTTATGGATAAAAGAATTAGTACTCGGTTTTGAATCACTTCGGCATAAGTTAATCAAAATGAAATAACAAACAAAATCTTAATAAAGTAAAAGGCAACTTGACCATGGATGTTCTCGAAGCTTGAACACGCTCCTCTCGGAGAAGTTCTCAACTGAGGTTAGGAAGATCCGACCGAACACTCATCCCGTATTCGTATGCGTAAATTTCGCCTTGAGTGGTGAACCACGTTATTGGATTCGACTCCAATCCAGGAGATTTATGTCATTCTCTCTCGAGAGGTGCATGCAACTCTCTTTACTCTTGGGTGTTCACTTCAAACTATGAGCCTCTCGGGTAGCTAAGAATGAAAACCTAAGTGGAGGCTATATATCGATAATATAGTCCCACTAAATTTAAATCAAGGGTAAATCAAAGGCCAATACTTTGAAAAGAGAAAGAGAATCATAACTTGATCAACTCATCCTCAGATCATCGCAATCGAGTGCTAATGAGGATTTAGTTACCCATAAGAATGAAGGAAATGAAAATCATGTTAAGAATATGCAAAATAAGAAAGAGAGAGAGAGAGAGAAAAGGAATAGCAAACTATTTTATTTCTTCTGGAAAGAAGTTACCAAAAGTATAAAAAGATATTAAAAATAGAGTTTCTAAGAAGATTGCAAGTACGATAAAAGAGATTGTAATGACATCAAAACATCAAAACATTAAGCTGAAATACTAAAAATAAACTCTCAACAGCTCTCTAGAAGGCTCAGATCTGGTCCCTGAACACTTGGAGCTTGCTACTATTTATAAGAATTTTTCGGGAAGTACACCCCCCCATGATACGCCCGTGTGGCGTATCAGCACTTTTGATTTTGGTGGATGAAATTAAAATCTGGAAAGTGACTGGCATGGAAATTAGGTTACACGCCCTAGTGACACGCCCGTGTAGGAGGGGAGTGTCAGTTGCGGCGTGACGGTGGAGCGGGGAAAGTCGCACTGTGGTGCATTTTCGGGACTTGACGGGACATGCCCCAGGGCCACGCCTGTATATGGGGGCGTGTTAGTTGGATTCTTCTTGCACATTGACCAGGGTGAATCTGCGGCGGATTTGGTAACATGCTCAGAGTACATGCCCGTGTAAGGAGTACACGGTCGCGACCCATGAACGTGTAAGGTTGATTTTTCTGGAAACAAACTTCAGACCGTTGCTTCATTTCAATCGGGTTGCATGTCCAAAGTACATGCCCGTGACTTGTGTACATGCCCGTGACCTGGTGTACATGCCCATGACCTGGGGTACAAAACGTGAAAAATGACTAGAAAGTGTCATAATCCTGAAAAATAGAAAATATATTAATTTAGAATAATTTTTATAAAAGAAACTAATTATAGGCCCAAGATTCATGTAATATACAATTTTAAACAAGAAAATGTATAGATTTACCCAAGTAATTTAAACTAAATTATGTATAATCAATAACCCTCTGACTTCTATTGTTTATTTACTTTTTGTCTCTTACTACTATTTTTTTTATATTTGCTAAGGCATTCTTTTCTTTTGAATGCCTCAGGCACGGAACAGTAATGGTCTGAGCAGCTAGGGTCGGTGGTCTCAAGTGTTTTGCAGTATAACAGTTGTTCTTCCCTCACCTCTGTGAGGTAGTTTTTGTAGCTCTTACTTGATTCAGACATACACTTGTTTTATGGGTTCGTGCCAGGTTGTTGACGCACACAGTGATTTATTGTGGATGTTAGACTATTTGCTAGCTGCTATGCTATTTTCTTACTGGTTTGTTTTACCTACTTGCTTTTTCGGAAGGATGTATTCTAGGTTGCATGTTAGTTACTTTCAAAGTATAAAAGGATTATTGTTATTATCCCATACTCATAACATCTCTTTAAATCAAATGTCACTTTACTTTAACAAACGTAAAAGCTCTTTTTGTACTAATATTAAAGCTATAAGTGTGCATAACATGAATTGTTCCAATGGATTTTTATGCTCATATAGGACAATAAATGAAGTAAATAAAGTATTTTACGCTATGTATATGTATATTTTTTCCCGTGGATTAGTTGATTCACTGAGCCGAGGGACACAACCATCAAAACTTAAACTCAAACTATATTTTTATAATAACAGACATGAGGATTTTATGAAAAGTATTAGGAGTAGGTTTTTTCCTGAGCGTCTGTAGTTGCCCCTGCACGGCGTGGCATAATGACGCGTATTTTCTCTCACTCTGATATATATTATTTAATGCTGAGAAATTGCAGGTTGTGACAAGGACTTCAGCCCGCTACTTTCCACTTGGATCTCCAGCACCTGCATAGCACGACCCACCAAAATGTGGCAAAACAAAGCAACGGTCAGCATTAGCTGACAAAATTATAATGAACCCACCCCTTACTCGGGACAACGGTTCTCCTTCTATGTAAACAACAGTATATATATCTTTTGGCAATAAAAATGTGCATTTAAGCACCATTTGCCACAGACATAGGCTCAATCCGCCACACGCCCCGTGCACTCAGGGCACATTCTCAGTGTTCTAGACTTCCCAAGGTCCCACCACCATCCATAGTCCCATACTTGATGGTTCATAATTGAGCATTCTAGTCTTTTCGGCCCATAGTCTATGACTCTCATTACACAAATGACGAAAGCCAGTTACTTTAGACGATCTAGTCTGAACGACATAATGCGGGTATAATTCAGCTCTTTCTCGTTGCTCAAATAATCATGCCAACGTCGACAGCCAAAGAAATCATGGCGAACGGCAAGATGCAGGTCAGCCTCCCCTTGCTCATTCGGCTCTCTGGCCTTTTTGCTAGGCACTTCAGGATCTCAGCTTCAATTGCCACCCACTACGTCCCCAGGACCTAGGCTCGCAATGATCACATCAATGGCTTTTACAGCCTTATAGTTGGGCTCTCCAGGCTCAATAACTTCTCATTCTACTCACTTTGTCTCACAGACACAGGCTTCATAACCACAATCAGGCTAGCTCTCATGACCACCTTAGTTGGGCTCTTAAGGCTCTCAACTTCAAAAAATGGCCCCCAGGTCTCCAAGAGACAAGCCTCTCATAAATCACTATGATCTATCGTTTGCAGTAGTACTACCGCCGTGCGGTAGGAGACAGAATCTTGTTTCTTCTCCAATTTTAAGTGTTTTCATAAAGACTATCTCCAGTACTATCACTGCAGCATCTTGCACACCCCCTGACTCCAAAAATTACATGTTTATCTATGGAGTCTTCTCTGGCATGCAAATCAATCATCACCAATCCAGACCAACCTGTCCAGATTTGCTTCACACATCATGTCTTCTCCATACTTCGATTCTGGATTCTATATGCAATTTCTACCGTGGATCACAATGATCTACCCGCTAGAAACCACCCTTTTTCTTCACCTTTTGGTAAGGGGTTCCATGCACTTATACAAATTGAGGACTTCACTTGTCCAAGGAGAAAGTTCGTTGCCCTTGTCGATCGCTTAGGATCCATGAGCTTGCACTTCATCTAGATGGAACTGATAACCAAAATTTTCTCTTCACGGATTTGGTTTCAACTCGCGAATCCGACCACACGAACGCTTTCAAAATATGGTTGGATCACCCTTTCCCTTGCTTCCTGGCTTTTCCCTTCTCCTAATTCAAGAACCAAGAGAGAGAATGAGAGAATGAGAGGAAATGAGAAATAAATCTCATTTCAAGTATTTATCATAGAACTACTATCGTGCGGTACGTTGTTATCGCCGCACGATAGCCTTTGGCGGTGGCGATGGTCTCATCCAGCACTGCCCAGCCGCTCCCAATACCGTTGTGCGGTATCTTACTACCTTCATGCGGTATTAACTAGAGCCAAACGATTATTTATTCACCTACTACCGCTGTGTGGTATCACACTACCGCTGCGCGGTACCGACCAGAGATGTCGACCCAACAAATTCAGCTAGCTACTGCTATTGCTAGGTTTACCGCCGCGTTGTAACCTCCAATGACCAATTTCTTATTATTTTTAGGAGATTTGGGCCATTACAATTCTCTCATCCTTTCAGCAATTTCATCTCAAAATCCACACTTAACAAGGAACAATATAGAAGTACAAAACATATCAAATGTACCTCAACGGAATTGTTCAGGGAACTCTTCTCGCATAGTCTGCTCTAGCTCCCATGACAGTTCTTCACGGACATAGTTGTCCCAACGGACTTTGAACATTTTAATTTCTTTGTTCCATAGCCGTTTCACTCCTGTATCCTCGATACAAATGGGCTTGAATTTCGTCATCAACCAACTATCGACCAGAATTTTCTCCACAACAATCATTTGTGTAGGCTCTTGCACAGCCTTCCGCAACACTGATATGTGAACACATCGTGCAAACCACTGAGTTCAGCTGAAAGCTTCAGCCGATAGGCTGCTTCTCCAATCCGCTCAACGATTTCAAACGGCCTAAAGTATCTCAGAATCAGTTTTTTCAAGTGTCGGATCCTTGATACTCCCTTGAACGGTTTAATATTGAGATAAACCCAATCTCCAACCGCAAACTCCATGTTTTGGTGCTTGACATTATAGTATTTTGCTTGTCTATCTTGCGCAATCAGCAATCATTCTCGAATAAAACGTATCATTGAAGTCTCATCTTCAACATCTTTGTGTTTATATAACTTTAATTCACTTGTTTCTACCCAAGCCAACGGAGTGCAGCACTGTATACCATATATGGCCTAAAAAGGTGCCATTTGTATACTCGCTTGGTAGTTGTTATTATAAGAGACCTCGATCATACAAGGATTATCTTCCCACCTATTCCCAAAATTTAGGGCGCACATGCGAAGCATATCTTTCATCATTCTATTTACCCTCTCGGTCTAACCATCCGTCTAAAGATGAAAGGTCATGTTGAATTTAAGTTTGGTACCCAACAGCTGATGAATAAGCTTCCAATCATTCGATGTGAAATGCCCATCACGATCACTAACATTGCTTTGGGGCACACCGTGCAATCGTACGATCTGCTTAACATAAAGTTTAGCTAACTTTTCAACTGAATCGTCTATTCGATTCAGAATGAAGTGTGTTACTTTTGTCAACTGTTCCACGATAACTCAAATGGAATCATTCCCGCGTTGTGATCTCGGCAAACCATGCAAGAAATCCATTGATATATCATCAAACATCCATTCTGGTATTGGTAACGGCTTCAAGAAACTGTCGGGTTTTTGATATTCAGCCTTCACTAGGGCGCAAGTCTGGCACTTCTCCACATAAAGTTCGATGTCCTTTTTCAACCTGGGACACCAGAATAACTTCTTCATGTCCTTGAATATTTTTGTGCTCCCTGGGTGGATTGAGTACTTGGTAAAATGGGCCTCGTACATTAACTCCGCTTGACACTTGCCAACATTTGGGATGCACAACCGACCATCCTTTCGCAAAAGACTGTTGTTCTGCGAGAATTGGGAATTTGACCCATCCACTATTTCCATCATAAAGTGTTTCATACATCTGTCAAGCTCCAACGCTTGTCGAATCCTGTTTGCGATGTCATATTCACCTCCGTCCAGTTCAAGCATGCTTTCGCGCCCATTCTCCTGTCAACACAAGAGATGTACAGAGCCTCCAACTCCTGAATCAGACGCTCATCATGCATATATAACCAATTTGCTCGTGTTGGAGCCTTGCAAATCATCGCATCCACCACTACATTTACCTTCCCGGGAGTGTAATGAATCTAAAAGGTGTAGTCCCCAAGGAACTCCATCCACCTCTATTATCACATATTCAGATCCTTCTGATGCAACAAGTATTTTAGGATCTTATGGCCCGTAAAGATATCAATCTTCATTCCATATACATAATGTCGTCATAACTTAAGAGCGAATATCACGGCCGCTAATTCCTGGTCGTGAACCGGATAATTCCTCTTATGTACTTTCAGTTGGAGAGAGCCATAAGCAATCACATGTCCATATTGCAGTAGAACTCAGCCTAAGTCGCTCCCTAATGCATCAGTATAGATTTCAAAGCCTTCTGTTCCATATGGAAAACACAAAATAGGCATCGTGGTCAGACGACTCTTCAAATCCTCAAAAGCTCGCACACACTCTGGCATCCAGATGAACTTCCGATTCTTTTTTTTTCAATGTCATGAGAGGTAAGTACATGTCACTCTCGTATTACAACTATCTTTGTCGGATCTACAGCAATACCCTCTCCACTAACAATATGACTGAGAAAAGCCACTGAAGATAGCCAAAACTCACACTTAGAGAACTTGGCATATAAGCGATTCCTCCTCAAGGTATCCAGAACCAATCTCAAATGATTCGAATGATCCTCTTCCTACTGAGAGTATACCAATATGTCGTCAATAAAAATAATCATAAACAGGTCCAAATACTCTCGAAATATCATGTGCATCAAATCCATAAACACTGATGGCGCATTAGTGATCCAAAAAGGCATCACAGCAAATTCATATGCCCATAGCGTGTACCAAACGTTGTCTTGGGAATATCACTTTCCCGAATTCTCAACTGCCAGTAGTCAGACTTCAAATCCAACTTCGAATAGACAGTCGATCCAACCAACTGATCAAACAAATCATCGATTCGCAGAATCGGATACTTGTTCTTCTTTTTCAGCTTGTTCAATTCACAATAATCAATGCATAGACGCAAGATTCCATCCTTCTTCACAAAGAGAACTAGTGCATTCCAATGTGATATACTTGGACGTATATAGCTTTGCTTTAACAATTCTTGTAACTGAACTCTCAGTTCTGCCATCTCCTTTGGCGGCACTCGGTACGATGAGCATGACATAGGCTTTGCACCTGGCACAAACTCAATAGCGAAGTCAGTCTCTAGCTAAGGTTGAATCCTAAGGAAATCATTAGGAAACACATCTGCAAACTCCGATATAATAGAAACATCACTCAAACTGGGCTTCGGCTCTACAACTCCAACAACGTGAAAAACAATTTCATGGCCTTCCAAAGCACCTTGACTACTTGGAGAGCAGACAACAATATCTTGTTTTATCATCGCATACCCGCGAAATTTAGTCTCGTTTTTGGTGTTTTGCCCCAATATTACTTCCTTAGAGTTGCCATCAATACAGGCACACTGCTCCAAGAGTCAGTCTATACAAAAGATCACATCAAACTCAGATATCGGTAGCACAGATGATTCCAAGCCAAAATCATGACTTCTTATCCTCACCTAAACACAACATGCTCTATATGTATGCATCAAGCACCTGTTAGGTAGCAAAACATTCATCTGATATGTCTGTAAAAAATAAGACACTCTGATACGCACCACGAAGTCCTCAGATAGAAATGAATGAGAAGCTCCTATATTGAACAGTGCTCTGGTCGAACAATTAGATATCAGGACAAAGCCTAATACAAACAAATTATACACAAGCAACGCACAAGGTATCAAGTATAGAAAGTAGTAAGAACTGTATCTTAACTCATACCAGTTACAACAGCACTTTGTTTTATGGCCTCATGTTGGCCAAGATTATAGACTCGGGGTTGCACTTGGGATACAGTCGACTCCACCACTGACTTTCTCTTTTTAGCATATGTCACACCCGACTTTCTCTCCATCTTTGGAGGGCCACTCCGACAATTGCGGGCCATATGTCTCGGCTTGCTACATGTGTAACAAATAAATAGACCTCGCCCCGCCGTCGCGTTAGACATAGCAGACTTAGCCTTCTTCCTCCACTTTCCTTGTCCAGATCTTGCTAAACTCAGCACTTTAAACTCTTGCTTTCTTACCGCCAAGTCATTCTTATGCTGCACGTGCTTCATATATTTTTCTACGGAATGGGCCATATTGACCAAGGTCAGAAAACCTTACATAATAAAACCTGAGAGAAGCAATCACAAGTAATCTCACAGTCCATCATAAAACTGATTTGGCTTCCATTCCTCATCTGCAAACGCAAAGCCTTCATAGCATCCCAGCCTTGTAAACTCGTGCGAGTAATCATCCACAGAACTCTCGCCTTGAGTTAACCTTTGGAACTGATTTTCCATTGCAATCTGCTGTGTAGATGGAAGATACCTCTCCAGAAATAGTCCCGAGAATTTCTCAATCGAGATCTCAATCAATGGCCTACCAGCAAACTGGTGCAGCTCCAACTAATCCCACCATAACCTCGCCTCTCCCTCTAACAAGAAGACAGCTACAGTGACTTTCTGCTGCTCCTCTGTTTCCATTGTCGCCATGGTTCTCTTTATTCTCGAGAGCCAGTCTTCAGCTTGTGTTAGGGTTTTGTACCCACAAACATATGAGGATTGAAACTCATCACGTATTTTAATTGCTTTTTCGTCGCTCTCCTTGCGTCCACTGGCTCAACGGCCACTTGTCTCACTGCCACATACTCAACTATGCCAATGGGTTCCTGGACCACCGCAGGGGTAGGAGTTTTTACTCACCCTCCTGGTTGCGCATTGATTAATGCGAACACGGCTTCAACAACCAACCGTATCATTTATACAGAAGGAGGAGGTGTTGGCACCTCAGTTAGTGCACTACTCTCCGCCAAGCGCTGGGGTTCTCTCTGCCCCGCACCATTTATAGTCACCTATAATCTTGATACACACAATTAAGAAACTAATAATATGTCAAAAAGTAATTATAGAAACACGCAGGTTCTACAAACATGTGTATTTTTATTTCTAAGTGGACATTCATGGGTTCTTTATTGTTATAACGATTTCGCACATATACATGCTCACCACCCCTTAAAAGAATTTGACCATGAATTCGAATAAGAAAGATCAACACCAGAAGCTGATACCAAATTGTAACATCTCAATCTATCACATAAAATATAATAGAAGGTCTAGCCGGGGTTCCACGCCATATTCAAAGGACAGTCAGCGAAGTTACTAAAAGTATTTAATTTCAAGGATAGCTAAATCACCTAGAGGGGGGGTGAATAGGTTTCTTAGTCACTTGTGACTTTCTTTTATTTTCCTTCTTTATTGCTTTGTGAGTTAGTAGTTTTCTATTTTCAAGAAACACACAACATGTAGCAAAAAATAACACAAAAAGCGCACACAGATTTTATAGAGGTTTCCCAGATTATGGGTACGTCCACTTTCCCTTCAACCTTTCTAACTTCTTGTTAGACAAGGCACTTCTCCAAAAACTCAACTCCAAAGATCTTACACTACAGATCTCATAGGATCTCTCAGTCTCCTCCAAGACTTATAACTCAGGCACTAAGCCCTACAACTTAGTGATCAACTGATTACCTACCTCAGGCCAAAGGCCCTATCACTCAGGCTGGGAGGACAACCCTACCTCAGATCCACAAAGGATCCTACCTCAGAGAGAATGACTCTCCTATAGATCAGGCACAAAGGCCCTACCTCAGATCCAAAGGATCCTATAACTCAGGCATAAGTGCCCTACAACTCAGAGAGAATGACTATCCTACCTCAGGCTCAAGATCCCTACAGCTCAGTGATCAAAGATCACCTACCTTAGATCCAAGCAAGATCCTACAACTCAGATTCACACTTGAATCCTACTACTCAGGCCAAAGCCCTACACTCAGATTCTCAACAAAATCCTACCTCAGATCAGCAAGTGATCCTACACTCAGCCTTTATATATTCAGGCCTACAACTCAGATCTGTAAAGATCCTATAGGAGTACAATGGTTTTAATTATTTTGATATAGAGAAATTTCTCTATGTCAGCTACTAGAGCTGAGTTATCTCAGCTCTAACAATCTTCACAGCATCAGGTATAGATCTGCTTGGGCTGGAAGTAACTTTCAAAAACATGTTCTGCTTCTTATTTCCTTTCTGGACTAAACCAGAACCTCAGTTCTTTCTTCTTCAAAGCTCCAAAAGTTGATCTTCAGGATAAGGCTTGCTTGAGCTGAGAAGTAACTATAATTGGGGCTTTTCCCCTTAACTGCTTCTTGAGCTGAGATAAACTCAGCCTTATCTTCTAGAATGCTGAAACCAGATGATTCAGCTTCTTCTTCTTGCTATAAAAGTAAGCCTTCAGAACTTGTTGTTGAAGGTAAAAATGGCACTAGCTAACTTGCTTTAGATCTCAGATCCTATAGCTCGGGTTACACCTTGGCAGCACTCTTTACCTCAGAGATTTTCTCTGAACTTGCTGTTGTCGGTGAAGAGGATAACAGCTAACTTTTTGAGCTTTCAAACCAGCTGATTTGAACTCTGTTCTTCCGCCTCTGCAACAATGGTGAGGAAGAAGATGACTGACAGCTGTATGTGTGAAAAGTTACTTTCTTCAATCAGAGCTTTGCCTTTTCTATTCTGCCGCTCAATAGCTCTTTGAGCAGTGGGGCCCACACAAGGAGTTGGTCGTTGCAACCTTGCATTAACTACAAAAGTCGTATGGTAGGCCTGCGACGCAATTTGTCGCGTACTGTAGCCTTCCCGTAACATTTTGAATTATGCTAACAATTGCCTACATCAGCACATGTGGACTTAGTCAAAATCAAGCATTAGATCATAGGCGTTAAGTAAGCAACCTTCATCAACACCCCAACACTTAGATAGATTCTCTGTCACAAGGCGTTGAGTGAACCACCTTCACTAAATGGCAAAACACTTGGAAAAGTTTTCTTTCGTTAGGCGTTGAGTGAGCAACCTTCACTCAACGCTTTTAGACTTAGCCAATTTTCCTGCCTAGGAGGCGTTGAGAGTTGCTTCTTCACTCAACGCTTTATGCATCTGTCAATTTTATTGGCGTAGTGTTGAGTGAGTAGGCTTCACTCAACGCATATGTCCTTAAGACAGTATCACAGTTGATTAGGCATTGAGTGGATAGCCTTCACTCAACGCATTTGTCTTTTGAAAAAATTCTGTGTTTGAAATATAGCGGCTCTGATTGACTAGGGTTCAGCCAACGCTTTTATCACAGGGCATTGAGTGAGTAAGCTACACTCAATGCATGTGTACTTAGTCAAATATTTACATAGATTTTATGTGGCTTTCACAGTTTGAGTCTTACTCAAAGAATTATGTTGCATGCGTTGAGTGAGTAGACTTCACTCAACGCCTATGGACTTAGCCACGTTTCTTTCAGTTTCTTCCTAGGATTTGGCAGGCTGAGTATTACTCAAAGCATTCAGCAATATGGCGTTGAGTGAGATGACTTCACTCAATGCCTGTGGACTTAGCCACATTTCTATCCAGCCAATAGTTATGCTTAGACTATCCAAGCTATACTCATCGCCTTTTGTAATATGGCATTGAGTGAGCATTCCTCACTCAACGCCTAAGGACTTGGCTGAATTTCTTGTTTGCCAACATCCTTTCTTGATGTATGGCATTGAGTGAGCTTTCCTCACTCAATGCCTGTGGACTTAGACAGATTTTGTCTCTCCACATATCTACCTTGTGACCACCTGTCACCATCACTTAGACAATCTATTTAAACTTGTTCCAAGGAACATCCTGCACATGATGAGCTTGAATAATATCAAATATAACTATGTGTATACCATTGACTTGTTTGACTTCTTGCAAATTTGGGATATTGGGCACAATGGACCCAATAATCTTCCTCAATTTGAAGAAGTCAAAACCTAAGACAATGTTATATACCAACACAAATATGCAATACATACAGTAAAAGACACATTGTATCACTCAGAGATAATGAGCATATAACAGTTATGAAGGTTAAATGTTTCAATGTGTATAGTAAAAGATCGCATATCCTTTTGCCCTTTTTAAGATGAACCGGAAACATCTCATGTTTCAGGTTCTCTTATAACAATTCCACTGCCCTTTGGCTTCTTGACTATTTTATCTTTCTTCTCAGATTTAGCTGTAGCTTTCTTCTTGTCTTTCTGTTCTGCTTCTTTAGCTTCGGCTTCAGATATCTTGTTTCTCTACCTCTCGAAGTAACTGCAAGGCTTAGTTATGTAATTTGTCGGCTCAACAACATCAGGAGGGAGAGTGCATGCGTTCTTGTTCCTCCTGTATAGCCTCCTTTCAGTGTCCCTCTTTTCCATTTTGTTCCACTCAAGTGAGCTATACAGTTTGCCCCTTTCAGTCTTCTTTGACTTGACTTGCTCCTAAGCTTTCAAGATGATTGTCCTTGATTTAAGGCTCCAATTTTCAAAGTAAGGCCTCTTTTCCATCTCTTCTCTATATCTTTTCTTGCTCATCCTTATCTCTTCTTATCCCTCATCAACAGTCATTCCCTTTGTCTTCTGTAGTTGGTCTGCATAGGGGCTGAACTGGGGAGATTCAGCAGCAACATATGAATCTCTCCACTGAGAACCTTCTTCTTTATTCTGAACATCTTGCAGTTGGCCTTCTTATTGAGCAGACATTCCAGGACACAAGGCTTCTTATACTTGAGTAGGAAATGTAGGGATGTTGTCATATTGGATAGGTTCAATCCCAAATGATCCCCTCATCACATTAGTAGCCCAGACCATATTTTAAGTATTTGTTCATATGACATCACTCTCCCCCTTTTTGACTTCTTTACATATTTACTACATCTGGGAGGTGTTTGTCTTGCTTCTTACAGATTCTAGATAGTTTACACCTGCTATTACTTGATTCTTCACCTCCAACATATAACCATATAGCAGCTCTGTACAACCATCCATCTTGGTAAATATTGCTTTATTTTGTTGTTCCCTCAGAACATTATCGGCATTATGAATAGCAAGCATGTTTTCATTCTGAATTGTCTGATTTGCTATCACTATAATGGCATTTGTGTTTGTGGATCCCTATTTTGGATTTGGGCTAGGTTCACTAATCTAGGCTAAGTCAGACCCATATTGTATAGCCAGGGTCTAGTCTAGTGTCTTAGGTGTCAGTTAGATAAACAACTCAGTTAAACAAGACCAAGACATCAGAGACTTAGAAGACAGCAGAGACTGAACTAGGTAGAAAAGTCGTTCGACGATCTCTGAAGAGAGTTCGACGATCTTCGTTCTGTGTCCAACGATCTCAAGAGTTAAATATCTAAGTGGTGAGATCGACGATTGCTGAATTTAGTTCAACGATCTCTGATCTACTTTCAGGATAGAGATTGACGATCAACCATCTCAGTTCGATGATCTTGGAGCCCAGTTTTGAAGGTAGATCTTCAGGACAATGATCACAGGGCTCAGTTCGACGATAGAGTATGTTTGAGTTCGACGATCTCAGGACCAAATCGACGATTACTGCCAGATCAACATTTTATTCCCTGTAGTTATTGTTTTCTTTATTGACTGATTATTATATTGCTTATATGAGTCTGAGTGATTAATGCATATATTCTCTGAATATAGCCGTTCCTTGGTAAGCATTAATTTACTGGTATTCACAAAGTTATTATACGGCCATTCTCGAGACAGTTAGGGAAATGAGTTAATTCTCTTATAGCCGTTGCACGAGTTCCCGTGATTCCTGCAGACAATCAATGTGTGCATTTCAAATTCAATTTGGAATTATTCAAAGAGAAAGAGACTCCGAGAATAAAAAGATATAGAGAATTATTTCTTAGACACACATACAGACAGACACAGACAGATTTTGTTAGAGAACACAAGTCAGAAAAAAGAAGAACAGCTTTCAGTTCTTCATACCAGTGTTCATCCAGGAAGCTTGTAGAGACATTCATCTTCAATCAGACTCAGCTTTCTGTAATTCAAGACCTACACCCTATATAAGGCTTTGGATTCCTGAACAAGCCTTGACTCCATCAGGATCACTCTCAAGTCTTCTCTCATTTTGTTTGAGAAAAGAGAAGATAACTCAACTTTGTCTTTCCCCCCTCTATGTACATGGTTCTTACTCCCTTCAAAAGTAATTCCTGGTTGTGAGGTCTCCTGATCAAAAGACTTCAAGTGGTTTTCCGGCACCTGATCAAAAGCCATAAGGGTTATTATATCTCCCTGTAAATAGATATTTCTTGGTGGCATTCACCTGATCAAAAACCTGAGAGTGATTCCTACCAGGGTGGTAGAAGAGTGGATGTACCCAGATTTGGGGAACCACTGTAATTTCTTGTGTCGTCTGGTTGCTCTTTCTCTTTCTGTTCTTGCTATTTGCTATGATATTTAAAATATCTCTCTAGTTTTCTTTATTAATTTAATTATTGGTATCACCTATTTTAAACTCTGATAGAATAGCATAAAACAGCCAAAAGTTTTAAACTCTCTATTCACCCCCCCTCTAGAGTAGAAATGAATAACTCCCTCCTTTCAATTGGTATCAGAGTGTTGTTGTGTTTCCTGGTTGTACAAGCTAACACTTGAACCAAGATCCCTGCGTATTCAGATTTCTTTTTTCTTAGTTATTCATTTATCACATGGCACAGAATAAGGACTATGCAAGCACCAGACCTCTTGTCTGTAACTTAAATAAGTTTAGTATCTGGAAGGCAAGAATTAGACTTTACATGAACTCAATTGATGAAGACATCTTCAACTCCATTTTGACAGGTCCACCTCAACCAACTGCAGCCACCTCTACATCTACAGACACTCATGCAATTACACAACCAAATTGGACTGATGCACAAAAGAAAGTAAAGATTGCTGATGCAAAGGCCATGAACATACTAGCCCAGACTATGTCAGATAACATATTCCAAAAGGTTGCTGATTGCACATTAGCAAAGCCAATCTGGGACTATATGAACAAGATGGTGGCTGGCTCAGTGGAAGAAAGAAAGGACAGAATATCCCTTCTCATTTCCAAGTATGAGAACTTCAGAAAGGAAGATGCAGAGACAGTTGAAGAAATGTATGGCAGACTGAGTGCCATCATCAGTGAACAAAGAACATTGGACAAGGACATTTCACTGACTGAGATCAATGACAAGATATTGATGTGTCTTCCTAGCTCATGGGACACAAGGATTTGGCCAATCAAGGATGCCAGAAGTATCACAGAAATTTCCACAGAAACACTTTTAGGAAAGCTCAAATCTTTTGAACACTTGACAACGACTAGGGAGGCAGAGCAGAAGGATTCTACTCCAGTCAGGAAAGAGCAGAATATTACTTTTAAGGCTACAGAGGAAACAGCAGCTCCTGCTATTAATGAAGAGTTCTTGAGCCTCTTAGCAAAGAGATTCTACAAGATGGGCAAAAGATACTTCAGGAAGAAGTCATCCAGACAAGAAGATAAACCCAGGTATTACAAAACACCAACTAAAGAAGTTGTTTATTTTGGTTGCAAGAAAACTGGACACTACATCTCTGAGTGTCCAGAAAATCAGAAGAAGGAGAAAAGAAAGGACAAGGACTCCAGAAAACAGAAGTACAACAAGCCTTCCTCAAGCAAGCATAAGAGGAAAGAGAAAGACTTTGTAGCAAAAACCTGGAGTGATACAGAAGAGGACTCCTCAGCCTCTAGCTCCAGTGATGAAGATGAATAGGAAGCAAAGACAAAGGAAGTTTGCCTAATGGAAATTGATGCTTCCAGCAGTCATTCAGAAAATGACTCATCAGATAATGAAGAACCACTCTCTGAAGTGGATCAAGTACTCTCATCCTTTGGCTTCAATTCTGAAGATTTTGTACATGAATTCAAAACTATGTGTATGGATTTAATTAGCTCAGAGAAAGAAATTAAACTACTTAGAGAGCAATTAAATAATCAAAGTAATTTAGTTGCAGAAAACAACCAACTAAAAGATGATATTACACTTGCAAATGAACAGATAATTAAATAAAAAATTGAACTAGCTGAGGCAAGGCAACTTGAAGAATCCCTTAATGGGAGAAGCCTCAAGCTGATGGACATTACAAGCACAGTTAATGCCAGACTCACTGGCAAGCTGGGCTTGGGTGCTTCATCAAATCAACTCTCACTGGTTCAAAAAAATATATTAAGGACTCCTGTAAAATTCATTTCTGAAAAGGGTAAAGAACTAATCTATAAGAAACCCTTAACTGTAAATAAGAACAAACCTAACAAACAGAAAAATAGAAACAGAAAAAATCAAAACAAAAACAATGTTCAGCAATTTACGTCGAACTTAGATCGACGAAATGTGAACAAATCGTCGAACCCAGATCGACGATCTTTGAACGAATTTTTTTACTATAATCAATCGTCTTACTATGATCGACGATTTCTGTATGGATCGTCGAGCAGAGATTGATGAACTTAGGGCACAGAGAATGAGTATTATCCTTCTCTGAGCAGAGATCGACGATCTCAACCCATGTCGTCGAACTCAGATCGACGATCTCACTTCCAATCGTCGAACCCAGTAAAAAGTAATAAAACTTTTAACCTTAACAGAAACTCTAATCTTAACAAAAACTCTAATCAGAAAAGAGAAACAGTTAATCCTTTCACCCTTTGGGAATTACAACCTAGAAGATATCATCCACTAAGATATAAATCTCAGCCAACTAGTTTTGTTATCTCAAGATTTTCTCATCAAGAAAACAAAGGACCCAAGGTAACCTGGGTCAAGAATAATTAATCTTTTGATTGTTGCAGGTGAAGAACTATCCATCATATAACCAGCAATGGTATCTGGACAGTGGGTGCTCAAAGCACATGACTGGATGGAAGTACAACGTATTCAACTATAAGTCAAAGCTAGGACCTAAAGTTATCTTTAGTGACTCCAACTATGGCCAGACTGAAGGCTATGGAGAAATCAGGATAGGAGCTGTCACATTCAGGAAGGTTGCATATGTAAGTGGATTGAAACATAACTTGATCTCCATCAGTCAACTTTGTGATTAAGGATTTCAGGTAACATTCAATCAGTCCTCTTGCATTATTTCTTCAGCTGACAGCATAGTTGTCTTAACAGGTTCTAGAGTAGGTAACATTTATATTATTAACTTCAATTAAGCCATAAATGAAATTTGTTTATTTAACCAATCTTGTAATCAAAATGAATTATGGCATAGAAGGTTAGGACATGTAAACTTAAAATACATTGCTAGACTATCTAAGGACAACCTTGTAAGAGGATTGCCTTCTTACCCCTATAAGAAGAAAAGCCTGTGCAGGGCTTGTCAACTAGGCAAACAAACTAAAAATAGTTTCAAATCCATTAATAAGAGTGACTCACCTAGGATTTTGTATTTGCTTCACATGGATCTCTTTGGACCCATTGTTGTACAAAGCCTAGGAGGGAAGTCTTACACTTTGGTTATTGTAGATGACTACTCCAGGTTCACTCGGGTGTTCTTCTTGAAAAACAAGTCAGATAACTTCAAGGTTCTTACAGATTTTCTCAAGTGCATACAGAGTGAGTTATCTACTCAAGTTTTATTGATCAGAAGTGATCATGGTACTGAGTTTGAGTCTCTTTCTATGCAAGAGTTCTGTGAGAAGGAAGGTATCGGGCAATGTTTTTCTGCTCCTAGAACTCCTCAACAAAATGGGGTAGTTGAAAGGAAAAAAAATAGAACCTGAAGCTGCAGGTACATTACTTGTTGATGCATACTTGCCCCTTTCCTTTTGGGCAGAGGCAGCGAGCACTGCTAACCATGTCCTGAATAGAAGTTTAATACATAAGCTAAAGGCTAACTAAGACCCCTATGAGCTACACAAAGGGAATAAACCTAAAGTAGACTATTTTAGAGTGTTTGGTTGTGTTTGTTACATACATATTAACAACAAAAAATACACTAGAAAGTTTGAAGCCAAGTCTGAAATGGGAATCTTTCTAGGATATTCCCAAGTAAGCAAGGCTTATAGGGTCTATATTAAATCTACCTTGAAAATTGAAGAGTCTGTACATGTATCTTTTGATGAAACTAATATGTTTTATAAGGAGAAGAATACTTTTACCAATCAGACTTTGCAGGTACCTGCTTTGTGTGAGAATTTAGAAGTTGTGACCCTCACCCATGAGGCTGTTGCATCATCTTCTCCACAAGAATTTGAAGACAATGATGAGGAAATCAGTGAGCCCACTGATATTATTCCAGCAGCTGAAATAATTCCACAAGAGGTATTACCCCCACCAACTGTTGAATAACCTACTCCTCCTACTGATTTAGTCACACTTAGAGATCATCCTATATCTCAAGTGATTGGAGACATATCAGCAAGTGTGCAGACTAGACATCAACTCCACCAGTACTTGATGCAAGACTGCTTTATCTCTCAAGTTAAACCTCATTCCATTCAAGATGCTGAGCATGATCCCCACTGGATCCTTGCAATGCAAGAGGAGCTCAACCAATTTGAGAGATGTAGAGTTTGGGAATTGGTCCCAAGACCAAAGAACTACCCAACAATTGGAACAAAATGGGTGTTCAAAAACAAGATGGATGCACAAGGAGCAATTATAAGGAACAAGGTTAGGCTTGTTGCTCAAGGGTATAGGCAGGAAGAAGGCATTGATTATGATCAAACCTTTGCACCAGTGGCAAGGTTAGAGGCAATCAGAATTTTCTTGGCCTATGCTGCTTCTCAAAAATTCAAAGTCTATCAAATGGATGTAAAGAGTGATTTTCTAAATGGAGAACTCAAAGAAGAGGTGTATGTTGAACAACCACTAGGTTTTATCTCTCCAACTCAACCTTATTCTGTTTATAGGTTACATAAAGCTCTCTATGGCCTCAAGCAAGCTCCAAGAGCTTGGTATGAGACCCTAGCTAGCTTCTTGTTAGAACATAGATTCTCTAAAGGCATAGTAGATAGGACTTTTTTTATAAAGCATCATCATGACAAAATATTATTAGTACAAATATATGTAGATGACATAATATTTGGCTCTATAGATCACAAACTATGCAAGAGGTTTTCCAACCTTATGCATTCAAAGTTTGAGATGAGTAGTATGGGTGAGCTCTCCTACTTCCTTGGTCTCCAAGTCAAGCAAGCACCTGATGAAATTTTCCTATCCCAATCCAAGTATGCTAATGAGCTGATCAAAAGGTTTGGGATGGCAAGTGCTTCAGCTAAGAAAACACCCATGGCTACCAATATTGTGATTGACTCTTATGAGCATGGGAAACCTGTTGATCAGAAATTATATAGGGCCATTGTTTGGTCCCTGTTATATCTCACAGCAAGTAGGTCAGATATAATGTTTGCCACATGTCTTTGTGCTAGGTTCCAGGTGATCCCTAAAGAATCCCACCTTATTTTACTTAAAAGGATTTTGAGATATATAAAGAGTTGCCCAAATCTAGGACTCTGGTATCTTGCTGAGTCAGAATTTGAGTTGACTGGATACTCAGATGCCGACTTTGGTGGATGTAGAGTAGACAGGAAAAGCACCTCTGGAACATGTCAGTTCCTGGAAGCTAGGCTTGTCTCTTGGTTTTGTAAAAAGCAGACATCTGTGTCTACATCAACAGCAGAAGCTGAATAAATAGCAGCTGGAAATTGTTATTATCAGATGTTATGGATACAAAATCAGCTACTAGACCATGGATAAAACTTAAATAATTCAACTATATTTTGTGATAGTACTAGTTTTATTTCTATAGCACAGAATCCAATACATCATTCTAGGACTAAGCATATAGATGTAAGACATCATTTCATTAGGGAGTGTGTAGACAAAAAGAAAATTAATCTCACCTTCATCCCTACTGATTTGCAAAGGGCAGATATTTTCATCAATCCCTTGGATGAAAAGAAACATCTATTATTCATGAATCAGCTAGGTATGATTAATGGAGATGAGATTATTTAACTTTCTATCTGAGCTCGACGATTTGTTGACAAATCGCCGAACAGAGATCGACGATCTACAAGCATCTCGTGAAGTCGATCGTCGAACGAAGATCAACGATCACTTCTTTGTGAAACAATTATCGTCGAACGGAGATCGACGATTTTTTAGTTCAGAGAATTTATCATCGATATGAGATCGACAATTTATTCCTTCTCTTCGATATGTGGTTACCGAACTCATTTGTTATTAAAATATTTCGCCAATCTTGGTTTTGAAGTTGTTTTAGTAGTTAATTCGCTTGACTAATCCCGTCTTTTTGTCTTCATAAACTGTATAAACTAGGGTTTAGACGAAAATAGTCCCGCGCTTTCCATTTCCCTTCTGCACTTGATCTTTGTTTTTCTCTGTAGGAACTCTCAAATGGCAATTACAGCGGCGATTTTGTCAAGCATGAAATTCGATTCTGGTTTTGATATTGATCTGGCATCATTCAAGCACAGTGATCAAATTTTTCAGGATGTGTTGAAACTATTTGATGCGCCGAAGTTACAGAAGTTGATGACGACAAGGATGAAGCTGCCAGTGACAGGAATCAAGGAATGGGCTTACTTCATCATTAGACGAACAGTCGTTGGTAGGAACTATTTTTGGACAGACGGTAAGTCTAACCCATGTCGTTCTTACTGAAATTTTTGGTTTTGTCAATGGAGAAGATGATATTGATTTGGATAAATAAGAATTTGATGCCATGCTTGCCAGAATGGGTCATGTTGATGCAAACCCTAGCATGCTTCTGAAAAAGAACTTGTCCCCTCAATACAAGTTCTTGGCAGACATTATGGGTAAAGTGCTGCTTGGGAAGCACACTGCCCATGATAACATATCCAAGCACCAGTTTCTTTTGATGAGTGCCTTGGTTAATCAGAAGACAATAAATTGGGCTTAAACCTTATTTGAGTTGATTAAGAAGAATATTAAAAGAGAGAGGTCTCTCTTGGCAGGATTCTAGGGATTTTTCTCACTAAAAAATTCCCTGAGCTGTTGACATCCCAACAACCTTCATCAATGCTTCCAATAGGCTGGCCCCAGTTCTCTTTGGAAAGTGGGAGAGGACTATCTCAATGCCCTCCAGGGCTCCCTCCACCCACAGGGTTTCTTAGGACACATGGACTGTTTCAGTCACTCCTCACCATAGGGAAGATGAGCCAGAGATCCCTCCTCCTCCTCCTTAACCCCCAGTCAGACAAACTTCTCACATTTTACATCAATCAACCCCACCTCCAAGCCCTACTCCAGCATCTCCTCCTCCTCTAACCCCTCTACCAAATTATCTAAAATAGATCCCTACCATTACCATTTCTATCCAAACCTCACCAACCTTTGATCTTAACTTTTCATCACCAACACCTTCACCTTCCCCTTCCCAAACTCATTTACCTTCCCCACCTATCTCCCATCCAAAACAAATGGTTATCCCTGACTCAATCACTCACCATACCATTTCCACCATCTGTACATCTTGTGGACATTCTACTTCTTCCCTACCATCCACATCATCTGACCCATCTGCTCTCATTGCTCTCCTCACCCCTTCCATCAAAACCATTGTAGAGGATGCCATCACACCTCTTCTAGCTTCTCTCAATTCTTTTGTTGCCTCTTTCTCTGTCCCTTCTTCATCTAGGGGCCTGGCAGCAGAAAATACTACAACCAGGTAGGGGGAGATGTCCAGTGAAGAAGTCCCTCCTCCTCTAGCAATTACAGCTTTGGCAGTTGTAGATATAGAGATTATAGATATAGGTTTGATAGATACAGAGATTGTAGATACAGTGTTAATAGATGTAGAGCTTGAAACTTTTCTGACAGATGATTCTTTGGATTCTTTGGAAGTAGAAACTCTTTCTGGTTAACATACTGTACATCCTTCAGGAGAATTGTCTGCTATCTTAGATCTTTTTGATCTCTCTTTTAGCACAATTCTTTCTTTTGGAATTCCTCCATATTGTACAGATATTGTATGTTATACTGCTCCAGTGAGCACTGATATTTTACATCAGTTTCTTCAGAGTCTTTCAGCTCCAGTGCCTGAGCTCTCTGTAGCTCCAGAGGCTGAGCCTATCAGTATGCCAGAGGTTGAGATTTCAGAGCCCAAGACTTTCTCTCCTCCAACCTATGTCTGTTCTACTTCTCCAATCCCAGACTTGGATGAAATTATGGCTGCTGATGTAGCTGAAGAACTTTAAGTTATCAAAGAGATTGATGATTTGTATGATAATCCACTAGGCTCTTCTGATAATGATTCAGATTAAGATTCAGACTCAGATCCAGATGTCAGCAAGAAGAAGAAAGTGACCAAGAAAAGAAAAGCTCCAGTGAAGGAAGTGCCTAAGTCTAATCCTCAAGATGACATTTCTTACTTCATCAGGCACAATATTACTTTCACATCAACTACTCCTCACTGGATGAGATTTTCCAAGAATGAGATGAAGGCTCAGAAGAAAAGGAGAAAGTCTGGCTCTTCTCCTGTCAAAGTTTTTCAGGAAGGATCCACCTCCTCCTCCTCCTCCTCCTTCAGAAGGTGCTAGTGGGAATGTTGCTTCTAGGACTGCTACCTCCTCCCAATAGCAGATTTCTTATGCCCTCACTCTCACAGTAGACCATCCAGGTCTTACTCTAAGGGTTATTCAAGAAGGAGAGGTAGACAACATGATCAAGCTGACAGAGAAGCTGGTTCAGATTCTAGTAGGAGATTCAGAATTCTTGAAAAGTTCAGTGAAGTCAGACCTCGTCCAAATCTCCATGTCGGTCAGTATCAACATTCAACAACAGAAACAAAATTCCAAGAACAATCAATCAGGCACAGGAAGCATCCAAAGATCTCCCTTGATTCAAAAGAAGATTCTTCACTGTATGAACCTGAGCTAGATCCAAACTTCAGGATGGCTAGGATTCATGTGTTTATTGGTCTCTCCCAGATAAATAAATCTTGACAAGAAGGAGCCGATCATTCTCAATTTTCAACAATGTCCAAGTACAGGGAGAAAGAGTTTGAACTATTTGATATTGATAAGAATGTTTTTGATGTTAATGCCTATATGCAGGTTCACCCTGAGGCAGTTGTTCCCAGAGCAGCATCCATAAAAGTTCTTGGTGAAGCTGACATGAAAATGACAAGACAACAAGCAGTAGATCCAAAAAGAAGAATTGAATTTACTAAGCCAGCTTCTGGCAAGTATTAGTACTCTTTTTTTGTGTCTGTATCTCTTATTGTAAATATCTGTTGAATTTTTCTTATCATTCATGATAGATATGCTTGCTTAGTTTTGATGTTGTATTCTTTTATTTCTTTTGCTTAGTGACCTTACCCAAATAGGGGGAGATTGTTGGATCCCTATTTTGGATTTGAGCTAGGTTCACTAATCTAGGCTAAGTCAGACCCACATTGTATAGCCAGGGTCCAGTCTAGTGTCTTAGGTGTCAGTTAGATCAACAACTCAGTGAGACAAGACCAAGACATCAGAGACTTAGAAGACAACAGAGACTGCACTAGGCAGAAAAGTCATTCGACGATCTCTGAAGAGAGTTCGACGATCTTCGTTCTGTGTCCGACGATCTCAAGAGTTAAATCTCTAAGTGGTGAGATCGACGATTGCTGAATTTAGTTCAACGATCTCTGATTTACTTTTAGGATAGAGATTGACGATCAACCATCTCAGTTTGATGATCTTGGAGCCCAGTTTTGAAGGCAGATCTTCAGGACAACGATTACAGGGCTCAGCTCGACGATAGAGGATGTTTGAGTTCGACGATCTCAGGACCAGATTGACGATTACTGCCAGATCAACATTTTATTCCCTGCAGTTATTGTTTTCCTAATTGACTGATTATTATATTTCTTATATGACTCTGAGTGATTAATGCATATATTCTCTGAATATAACCGTTCCTTGGCAAGCATTAATTTACTGGTATTCACAGAGTTATTATACAGCCATTCTCGAGACAGTTGGGGAAATGTGTTAATTCTCTTATAGCCGTTGCACGAGTTCTCGTGATTCCTGCAGACAATCAATGTGTGTCATTTCAAATTCAGTTTGGAATTATTCAAAGAGAAAGAGACTCAGAGAATAAAAAGATATAGAGAATTATTTCTCAGACACACATACCGACAGACACAGACAAATTTTGTTAAAGAATACAAGTCAGAGAAAGAAGAACAGCTTTCAGTTCTTCATACCAGTGTTCATCCAGGAATCTTGTAGAGACATTCATCTTCAATCAGTCTCAGCTTTCTGTAATTCAAGACCTATACCCTATACAAGGCTTTGGATTCCTGAACCAATCAAGATCATCAGGACAAGCCTTGACTTTATCAGGATCACTCTCAAGTCTTCTCTTATTTTGATTGAGAAAAGAGAAGATAACTCAACTTTTTCTTTCCCCCCTCTGTGTACAGGGTTATTACTCCCTTCAAAAGTAATTCCTGGTTATGAGGTCTCCTGATCAAAAGACTTCAAGTGGTTTTCCGGCACCTGATCAAAAGCTAGAAGGGTTGCTATATCTCCCTAGAAATAGATATTTCTTGGTGGTAGTCACCTGATAAAAAACCTGAGAGTGTCCTATCAGGGTGGTAGAAGAGTGGATGTACCAAGATTTGGAGAAACGCTATAATTTCTTGTGTCGTCTGGTTGCTCTTTCTCTTTCTGTTCTTGCTATTTGCTGTGATATTTAAAATAGCTCTCTAGTTTTCTTTATTAATTTAATTATTGGTATCACCTATTTTAAACTCTGATAGAATAGCATAAAACAACCAAAAGTTTTAAACACTCTATTCACCCCCCCCCCCTCTAGAGTAGATCTGAATTACTCCCTCCTTTTAATGTCTATTATATTCAGCTTGTCCAGAGTGTAATCCACAATAGGGGCTGCCCTGGTGAAGAATTTTACTGTTTCAGCTTTCAGTAGGTTGAATTCAAATTTGATAGACTTGATCTCTATAGATAGCTCATTTCTGATGTTCTTGAGTGCATCATACACAAGGTTTCCAGGGTTCTCCTCTGCTCATCCAACAGATCCTTCAGTTAGGCCAAAAACATAGGTGGAATTTTATCCATTCTTGTAGAGGTGCCTTCATCATAAGTTTTTTGGACTGGCTTGACCTCTTCCCTGCTGGCAGAGTCAGCCATTGTGCATTTAAAAGAATGAGTTCTTGGTTGATCCACAGGAGCATCTTGTCCTATTTCTAACATAGAAGAATCTATGTCATGTACTTCAACCTGAGCAGGGAGTTCAGATTGAATATCTCCCTCAATATCTGCCATGTCCTCATTGGAATGTAGAACAACGTTATCTGCACCAGCACTAGTAGTAGTAGCAACTTCGATGTTAGCAGTCTGAATTTCTTTTGGAGGATTCTAGAACTTCTCCCCCTCAGCAAATGCATCATGCATTACTTGTTTCAGGAGTTGCTCCCCCTCACTCTGAGGGCAGGTGTTGGGTATTGCATCCACAATAGACCTGATTTTAAGAAGCCCTTGAACAAGCTAAGTTGAATTGACAATGTATTTGACGTTCTTCTATCAAGTTGTGCTTGCAGCTATTCCATGCTAAGTACACACCAATGTCAGGTTGCAGTGTGTCAATATACACGGGTCTGTGCAACGTAATCCCTCGTTGTGTAGATCAGAGTGTTGATTCACATGTGCTCTCTCTATTGGAGTGTACTTATTTTCAAGTACAGGGTCAAGGTAGATCAAGAGCAGAAGAAGGAGCAAGGATGGGTCAAAGACCAAGTTTTCGAAAGAAGGAAGAAGGAAAATTCTTCCAAGTCAAAATCGACGGGAATCGCTAGTGATTCCCGCCGACTTTGACGGGATTCGTTAGTAATTCCCGCTGACTTCGACGGGAATCAATAACGACTCCCACCGACTTCTTCCGGCTGGCAGATTTCAAACCGAAATTCTGCCAAGGCAGAATCGATGGGAGTCGAGAGTGATTCCAGCTGACATCGACGGGAATCACCAACGACTCCCGCCGATTTTGCTTTAGGCAAATTCTCACCGTTCGCTAAACCGAACCAAGCCGCCGTGCACTGTTTCGGTCGGGGCTAGGGCTTCTCCTCGTGGGCCCCACAACGGTCATTAGGGTTGGCTCCTGGTATAAATACATGGGTATTTTGAAACTCAAAAAGAAGATACATAGAAATAAAAAAAAGAACGCCGATGTCGTGACCTAGCCGATCGCGGAAACCGTCGATCGCTCGTCGCCGCTCGCAAGGTCGTCGCCTCCACTGATCTCAGTTCATCTCTGATCATTCGACGATAGAACCGAGGCAAGCAGCCAGTCTCACGTATCTCTCTCGAGATCTCTTATCTTCCGATTCATTGAACGAGACTTGTTCTCCCTTCCGAATTGGTTGAGACGTTTGATCCGACTGAGATCGTTCGAAGACCTTGCTTGCTTCATCAAGAAGTTTGGATCTACAAAGCATAGTCGCCACACTTACTTGTCGCCGTCGTTCTTGACAAGATCCATTCCAAGTGAGAAATCCGGTTGTGGACTCTTCGTACTTTTCGTGCAAGCATCAACGAATGAAAAAGGACATCAGAATCTCCAAAGCATTGTTTGTATTTTTATTTACATTCAATTTTGTTGTAAAGGAATTTTCATTCCTAGTTGTAAGGGTTGGGTGCAACCCATTGTGGTGGAGTTGTGACTCCGTTGTTGGAAGGGTTCCTTCCGTAGTTCGGGGAGCGTTGCTCCTAGTGTGAGGATTGGATTTCAATCCGTTTGAAGAAGTGACCGAGTTATCCTTTGGTGGGAGATAGGTCGAAGGGGGAAAGTGGGCGTACCCAAATCGGGGAACCACTATAATTCTTTATGTGTTTTCTGTGTTCTATTTGCTTACTTGTGCAGGTTAGTTTAATTCCATAAAAGACTGAACGACACCTATTCCCCCCTAGGTGGATTATTTGACACTAGATACTTTTAAGTGGATGCAATAAGCCAGGCCACCTTAGTCTTGGCCGAGAGGGTAATCTCCCCCTTTTCGGCTTCTGCAAATCTGGGAATTCACTTGGAGCAAAATGCTCCCCCTTAATTATTGCATCCATGCCCGATCTTGAGTTCTTAGCAGATGCTTCCCCTTAATTCAAGAGCCTTGAGCCTATCAGTCTTCAATCTTCAAAGTTCAACATGCCGAGTTCAGTTTTGAACAAATTGAACTTGGCCTCGTCTAGAGGATTCGTGAAGATATCTGCAATCTGCTTATCCGTTGGGACGTAGCAGAGAGATATATCTTTATTTTCCACATGCTCCCGAATGAAGTGGTAGCGCACTTCAATATGCTTTGTTCTGCTGTGCGACATTGGATTGTTCGCAATTGAAATTGCGCTCGAGGAGTCGCAATACATAGGAACTTCTCTAAACTGCAAGTCATAATCTTCGAGTTGATTTCTGATCCATAGAAGTTGTGCGCAACAGCTGCCTGCTGAGATGTACTCAGATTCCACCGTAGAGGTTGCTACACAGTTCTGCTTTTTACTATTCCACGATATAAGCCTTCTTCCTAGGAATTGGCACGTCCCGGAAGTGCTTTTCCTATCATCCCTGCTTCCTGTAAAGTCAACATCTGAAAAGCCTATCAGCTCGACATCATTGTTTCTTGGGTACCACAAGACAAGATTTGGTGTACCTTTAAGGTATCTAAGAATCCGCTTTGCAGCGACATAATGAGATTCCTTAGTGTTCACCTGATATCTGGCACAAATGCATGTGTAAAACATAATATCCGGTCTACTAGCAGTAAGGTAGAGCAGGGATCCAATTATGCTTCTGAATTTGGTTTCATCAAAAGATTTCCCTTTCTCATCCTTGTCTAGAGACACAGTGGATCCCATTGGATTCCTCATAGAGGTTGCACTCTCCATTCCGAATTTCTTGAGGAGTTCATTTGTGAACTTCATCTGAGAAATGAAAATTCCATCCTCAGACTGTTTCACTTGAAGTCCCAAGAAATACTTCAGTTCTCCCATGCTGCTCATTTCAAACTTCCCTTGCATAAGTTTAGAAAACTTCTTGCACAGGTTGTTGTCCGTTGAACCAAATATTATGTCATCGACATAGATTTGCACCAGCAAAATCTTGCCTTTGACTTCCCTAAGAAACAATGTCTTATCTATTTTTCCTCTCGAGAACTTGTTCTCAAGAAGAAAATAAGACAGAGTCTCATACCAAGCTCGAGGAGCTTATTTTAAGCCATATAATGCTTTATTAAGAAAGTAAACATGATCAGGGAGTGTTGGATTAACAAAACCTGGGCATTGCGCGACATATACTTCCTCTTTTAAATTTTCATTCAGGAAAGCAGACTTCACGTCCATCTGATAGACAGTGAATCCTTTGTGAGAGGCATATGCCAGGAACAACCTGATCGCCTCGAGGCATATGCAAAGGTTTGGTCGAAGTAAATCCCCTCCTCCTATCTGTAACCTTGAGCCACCAGTCTGGCCTTGTTATTGATGATGACACCGTGTTCATCCAGTTTGTTTCTGAAGATCCACTTAGTACCGATCACATTCTTTTTCTTTGGTCTGGGAACTAGCGTCCAGACGTTGCATCGTTCGAATTGATGCAGTTCATCTTGCATTGCCAATATCCACGACGCATCTTTGTTCGCTTCGTCGAACTTCTTTGGCTCAACCTGTGATACAAAACTAAGGTGCAGAATCTCGTTAATTGTACCTCTGCAAGTTCTGACACCGTCCCGAGGATCTCATATGATCTGATCTCTTGGGTGATCCCTCACGTGTCTGAGCTCTAAGAGTATGGCATCTGGAGCTCCAATAGCTTCTCGGGCTCCTCCCTTTTCTGGGAGAATTTCTCCATCCTGACCGTCATCTTCTCCAGTTGGCGTTGAGGTGGAGACCTTGACGTACTTGGGAATTTCATCTTTAGCAGTCTCATCTAGACTTAGATGTTCAAGCCTTGCACTTGTATCTTAAAAAATGCCACTGGAAGAATTGTTGTGAAGCAGGCTTCCTTCATCAAATACAACATTAAATGACTGCTCTACCACTAGGGTTTTCTTATTGAAAACCTTATATGCTCGACCATGGCTACTATAGCCCATGAAGATGCCTTTGAAGCATTTTTCTCCGAATTTAGTATGTGGGTACTTCCCATTATTGAGTACATAGCATCTGCAGCCAAAAATCCTTAGATAGCACATGGTCGGTTTCCTGCCTTTTAATAGCTCATAAGGCATCTTACGATGATTCTTGTTGATCAAGGCTCGGTTTTGCACGTGACAGGCTGTATTGACAGCCTCTGCCCAGAAGTACTCTGGAAGAGAAGCGTCATTCAACATTGTCGTACATGCCTCAATGAGCGTTCTATTCCTCCTCTCCGCAACTCAGTTTTGCTGAGGGGTACGTGGGGAGGAAAACTCATGAAAGATACCATGTTCTTCACAGAATTCTGTCATAGCTCCAGACTTGAATTCTATTTCATGGTCACTTCTGATTTTGACCACGGAGCAGTTAAGTTCGTTCTGAATCTGCTTGATAAAATTAGTGAAGATTTCCAACGTATCTGACTTTCGTTTCAAGAAGAACACCCACGTAAACCGAGAGTGATCATCAACAATCACTAGCGTATATGATTTGCCTCCTAATCTATTAACTTGCACTGGACCGAACAAGTCCATGTACAGAAGATAAAGACATCTGGAAGAGTCTTTGTCTGCAATGCCCTTAAAGGTATCCTGAGTCTGTTTGCCCTTTTTGCATGCAGGACAAGGGCTATCTTTGATGCACTTAATAGTAGGGGCATCCCTTACTAAATTCTTAGAAAACAACATATTAATAGTTTTGAAATTAATATGTGCTAATCTCTTGTGTCATTGTTCATAGAGAGATGCACTGTCTTTTGCTACTAGGCAAATGGGGGAGGAAGAGTCTAAGCTAAGAAAATCTATGCAAAAAATATTTCTGCTCCTAATGCCAGTTAATACCATCTCCGAAGAGGCACACGATATTATCAAGCACTTTTCCTTACAGAACTTAACGACGTATCATTTATCACACAACTGGCTTACACTGATCAGTTTATGGTTTAACCCTTCAACATAGGCCACGTCGGTGATAGAGAATAGACCGTTGGATATCATACCATAACCCTTGGTGACTCCTCGATCTGATCCTCTAAAGATGACTTTGAGTCTATTTTCGACTGGGGTGTAATCACGCAACAGGCTTCTTGTCCCGGTCATATGCTGGGAACATCCACTGTCCAAGTACCAGATTGACATTTTGGTGGCCTTTGGACATACCTGCAAAACAGAATTAGTTTCCCTTAGGAACCCAATTGAACTTGGGTCCTAGATTCCTTGTTAGCACACTCCCCCTCGGGTGGTTAACCCTACGAGTGGTCGGCCTCGCATTGCTAACATCAGGAGTCTCATTGTTTCTTGGATTAAACCAGTAATCCACGGCGAAGTGACCAACTTTGCCACAGCACCAACAGTCAAACCTTTCTTACCGATTCCTAGGCTCCAGCTTAACCCTTGGAACGGTGGGTCCAGCCGAGGCCCTAGATCCGGAGGCGGAGGCATCATGACGACAGCATTCACATGATTCCTCCACTTCATGTTCCTTCTGTATAACAGGCTTGGCCATTGGGGCCTGCTTCGGGCTAATGGGTCGCTCCGACTCAGATGGAGACTTTCCCCCATTTACTGGGAAGGTAAAAGATCGCACCCCCCTCTCTGACTCTGACTCTCAGGAAAATGGTAATGAATTCCACTCTCAACTTAATTTTCATTTTATGATTTTCATTCCCATCTGTTCTATTCACCTTAGCTTGTAGGGTTTAGGCTTCTTCAAATAGGGGGAGATTGTTGGGTATTGCATCCATAATAGACCTGATTTGAAGAAGCCCTTGAACAAGCTAAGTTGAATTGACAATGTATTTGACGTTCTTCTATCAAGTTGTGCTTGCAACTATTCCATGCTAAGTACACACCAATATCAGGGTGCAGTGGGTCAATATATATGGGTCTGTGCAACGTAATCCCTCGTTGTGTAGATCAGAGTGTTAATTCACGTGTGCTCTCTCTATTTGAGTGTACTTATTTTCAAGTACAGGGTCAAGGTAGATCAAGAGCAGAAGAAGGAGCAAGGATGGGTCAAAGACCAAGTTTTCGAAAGAAGGAAGAAGGAAAATTCTTCCAAGTCAAAATCGACGGGAATCACTAGTGATTCCCGCCGACTTCGACCGGAGTCGTTAGTGATTCCCACCGACTTCGATGGGAATCAATAACGACTCCCGCCGACTTCTTCTGGCTGGCAGATTTCAAACCGAAATTCTGCCAAGGCAGAATCGACGGGAGTCGAGAGTGATTCCCGCCGAAATCGACAGGAATCACCAACGACTCCCGCCGATTTTTCCTTAGGCAAATTCTCACTATTCGCTGGACAGAACCAAGCCGCCGTGCGCTGCTTCGGCCGGGGCAAGGGCTTCTCCTCATGGGCCCCACAACAGTCATTAGGGTTGGCTCCTTATATAAATACATGGGTATTTTGAAACTCAAAAAGAAGATACACAGAAATAAAAAAAGAACGCCAATGTCGTGACCTAGCCGATCGCGGAAACCGCTGATTGCTCGTCGCCGCTCACAAGGTCGTCGTCGTCGCTGATCTCAGTTCATCTCTGATCGTTCGACGACAGAACCGAGGCAAGCAGCCGGTCTCATGTATCTCTCTCGAGATCTCTTGTCTTCTGATTCGTTGAATGAGACTTGTTCTCCCTTCCGAATCAGTTGAGATGTTTGATCCGACTAAGATCGTTCGATGACCTTGCTTGCTTCGTCAAGAAGTTTGGATCTACAAAGCATAGCCGCCGCACTTACTTACCGCCGTCGTTCTTGACAAGATCCATTCCAAGTGAGAATTCTGGTTGTGGACTCTTCGTACTTTTCGTGCAAGCTTCAACGAACGAAGAAGGACATCGGAATCTCCAAAGCATTGTTTGTATTTTTATTTACATTCAATTTTGTTGTAAAGGAATTTTCATTCCTAGTTGTAAGGGTTGGGTGCAACCCATTGTGGTGGAGTTATGACACCGTTGTTGGAAGGGTTCCTTCCGTAGTTAGGGGAGCGTTGCTCCTAGTGTGAGGATTGGATTTCAATCCGTTTGAAGAAGTGACTGAGTCGTCCTTTGGTGGGAGATAGGTTGAAGGGGGAAAGTGGACGTACCCAAATTAGGGAACCACTATAATTCTTTGTGTGTTTTCTGTGTTCTGTTTGCTTACTTGGGCAGGTTAGTTTTGTTAACCCTAAAATCGGCAATCCTCTCCAAGGTGCCTATTGTTTCTGCTTTTCTCTTACAGGTTCCCATCCGCAAGAAGCAGGCTACCCCTGTTGTCCACCGTGTCCGCACAAGACGGACTGCCGAGTCTGAAGTCGCTCAAGGACGGGTGCTCCGTTAACCGCCCGCCAGGGGCGGTCTCCATCAGCCGGGCGGACTCCCCCTGGAGTCCTCCAGGTCGCCCGCTAGGGGGGCGACCTCCGCGGGCCGCCCGCCAGGGGCGGCCTCCGCCAGCTGGGCGGACTCCCCCCGGAGTCTGCCCAGGCCGCCCGCTAGGGGGCTGCCTCCGCCAGCTGGGCGGACTCCCCCCGGAGTCCGCCCAGGCCGCCCGCTAGGGGGCGGCCTCCGCCAGCTGGGCGGACTCCCCCCGGAGTCCGCCCAGGCCGCCCGCTAGGGGGCGGCCTCCGCCAGCTGGACGGACTCCCCCAGGAGTCCGCCCAGGTCGCCCGCTAGGGGGAGACCTCGGCAGGTCGCCCGCCAGGGGAGGCCCCCGCCTGCCGGGCGAACTCCCCCAGGAGTCCGCCCAGGACGCCCGCTAGGGGGCGACCTTGGCAGGTCGCCCGCCATGGGCGACCTCCCGCCTGCCGGGCGGACTCCCCCAGGAGTCCGCCTAGGTCGCCCGCTAGGGGGCGACCTCGGCAGGTCGCCCGCCAGGGGAGACCTCCCGCCTGCCGGGCGGACTCCCCCAGGAGTCCGCCCAGGTCGCCCACTAGGGGGCGACCTCGGCAGGTCGCCCGCCAGGGGCGACCTCCCGCCTGCCGGGCGGACTCCCCCAGGAGTCCGCCCAGGTCGCCCGCTAGGGGGCGACCTCGACAGGTCGCCCTCCAGGGGCGACCTCCCGCCTGCTGGGCGGACTCCCCCCGGAGTCCACCCAGGTCGCCCGCTAGGGGGCGACCTCCTTAGGTCGCCCGCTAGGGGGCGACCTCCCCCCAGCCGGGCGGACTCCCCCTGGAGTCCGCCCAGGTCGCCCTCTAGGGGGCGACCTCCGCTCCGTCTACCGGCTCAGCATTCGCCTGCCTGCTCCTCAGGCCTCCTCCTCCTGCTCAAGGTTCGCCCTCCTGCTCCTCAGGTTGCTCAGTCCGCCGAGGTCGCCGAGGTCGTCAAGGATGACGTCACTGGACCTGATTCTCCCCGGGCCTATAAATACCCCACAAGACCTCTCATTCGGCACGCGCGGGAGGAGAACTGCCACCTTGATCAAAGGCTGCGGACTCGGTTTTCTCAGTCCGTCAAGGTTGATCAGGCAAGGTCTGCGGCCTCCAAATCCTCAGTCCGCCCAGGTCGTCAAAGCTGTGGACTTTGTTTTTTCTGCCCTCAACAGGCAGCTTGGGCAGCCTCTGCAGCTTCAGTTCTCCAGTCCTCTGCAGCTTCTTTTACTTAGTTTCTGGCATCTCCTTCCTCAGCCGCCAGCTTCCCCCATTGTACCCTTTACTGCTCTTTTATATGGTACAATAGCAAGTTGTAACTCTTCTTGAATTAAGGAAAAGCCCGTCGCAAGAGTGGCATTCAAGCCGCGGCGGGCGAAGTCTGCTGTTGCCGCTGCTAGCGGCCTCCTCTCTTCTTCTCTCCTCTCTCGGCATCAACCTGCAAAGCTAACCATTCAAGTAGCTGTCTGCTCGACAGTACCTGATCAAGCTTCTCCTCTGCTCAAGCAAGCTTCCTCTCTGCTTGGGCAAGCTTCTCCTCTGCTCAAGCAGGCTTCCTCTCTGCTTGGGCAAGCTTCCTCTCTGCCTGAGCAAGCTTCCTCTCTGCTTGGGCTAGCTTCTCCTCTGCTCAAGCAGGCTTCCTCTCTGCTTGGGCAAGCTTCCTCTCTGCTTGGGCAAGCTTCTCCTCTACTCATGCAGGCTTCCTCTCTGCCTGAGCAAGCTTCCTCTCTGCTTGAGCAAGCTTCTCCTCTGCTCAAGCAAGCTTCCTCTCTATCCCCACAACCCTTCTTCCTTCATCCTTAGCTTGTGAGATCGAACACCCGTTAACTGGTTGGTGTCGCTTTTCGCGCATCAACAGTTAACACGCGACCTTCAGATTTCGTTTAGACAGTGAAAGCAGTGGTTACTCATGTCAGACCATCAACCAGCCGAGAATCTTTCTCCAAGTCCCAGTGATGATTCTCTTTGGGAGGCCTTAGAGCAATCTCGCAGAGAAACTGCCCAATAGTTTCAAGCCATCAACCGTACTCTAGCAGCTCTCACTCAGCAATTGGTCGCTCAATCTTCAGCAGTGCCAGTTCCTCCAATCAATCCAGCACCAACATCAGAGACTCCTCAAGTTTATCCACCGGCTTATCTGCCGGTCTATCCTCCTCTTTATACTCCAACCTTTCCGCAGGGGCCAGCAGCTCCCTTGCGATCTCAAGATGATGAGTTTGCAGCTCGTCAAAACTTCTTCCGGGAGGCTGCCCGGGGAAGTCCAGCCAGATTTTTGAACTTTCAGGGAAGTCATCCCTTCTCTTCAGCTCCTGCATTTGCTCCTCCTGCGGCAACCTTTTACTCCTATCCTCCTGCTCCTTTTGCAACTACTGCTCATGCTCCTTACTTTCCTTATGCAGTAGAACCAGAAGAGCCGTCACCGTTTACGGAGAGCGTTCGGTATGAACCAACTCCAATCAACTTCCGAGAGCCACGGTTGCCCATTTACACTGGGGAGACTGATCCTGTCAAGCATCTTCAAGCCTTTGAATCAGCCGTTGCTCTCAAGACCCTCTCAGATGCTACCAAGAGCAAGCTCCTCGTAACGACCTTTGATGGTCAAGTGAGAGACTGGTTCTATGGACTGCGACCTCAGTCAATCTCTTCCTTTGCTGATTTGCGAAGGGAGTTCCTGCTCAGATTTTCTACCTCTTCAAAGAGGAAGGGCGGTCCAGAAGCCCTCTTTGAGATCAGGCAGCGAGAGAATGAGACTTTGTCTCATTATGTGGATCGTTTTCAGAAAGAAATCTTGGACATTGAGATCGTTGATCAAGAAATGTACCGAGTGGCTCTCATCCACGGCCTGCGTGAAGGTCCACTAAAGTTTGAAGCTAACGTCCGAGCACCAAGAACTTATCAAGAGTTGATTGGTTTAGCCAACTCGTATATCCGCGGTGAAAAGAGCAACCCCAGCTTCGTCTCCAGGCTGGTATCAGAGAAAAATTCTTCTTCTTACAAGCAGCCTCCGAGGTCTCCTCGAAAAGACTTTCCATCTCTCTCTAGGAAAGCAAGAAGATTTCAGCATCATCAACACCCCTTCCAAGGCCATGATCGTGCCCAAGAACGTCTGCTACCATTATCAACATCATCTTCGCTAGCAGCTGTAGTTCATCAGCAGCAAGAAGGTGACCTGCCAGAATTTGAGCTAGATGAGGTCATGCAAGAAGTTAGCCAAATCATGAAGGATAAGGCATATCCCAAAAGGCCCTACCAGCCGGCGAATCAGAGATCAAGAAATTCAGACCCGTTCTGTGAATTCCACAAAGAGAAAGGTCATTTAACTGAAGATTGCAAGGCCCTTCGGCGATTGGTTGAAAAATTGCTCATCGAGGGCAAGATCAGCGACCTGGTCAAGAAAATTGATTCTTCAAAACCTTCCACCTCTAAGGGCAAGGAGGTGGCTGAGGGTCAGCTGGAGTGCATAGAGATACATGACAAGGGCCGTCTGGGGTCCATTGATTTTGCAAGTGAGTGCATCGATGTCGTTGACGAAGGTCCCCTTGGAAGGCTGTTTTGAAGCAAAGAGGACACAGTTCTTGCGTCATCAGCTATGACCAATCGCAGTTCCTCAAAGCCTCTCACGATCGTGACTGGTTGCCTTTACTTTACTCTTCAAACATTTTACTTTTCAGCACTTCTAAGTGTTTCATTTTTCATTCAATAAAGCTTACGTCAGAGATCTCATACTGACACAGTTCCCTTTTTGTGATGCTTCTTCTCCATATTTTTCTCTTTGCCAAAGAGATCACTGAACCACCGAGATATCGCCAAGTCTTGCTCAGTGCCCCCTCGAGATTGTCCTCAGGCATAAAACCACAATGACCACATATGATGAGGAGTTTTCTCATATGTGTAGTGGGGGCCGTTCAACTCTCGTGCGGAGGATGACGAGGCTTCGGATCCCGGCCGATGTCTAGAGCAGTGTGAGTGCCTAGGGGAGGCCTCCTGTGATAGTTCTATCGTGCTCCGTTAGGGATACGTTACAGTTACGATGATCTTTGCTTGACAAGCAATGGCGATCAAGTGTAGCCTTGTCTCCTCGATCATCTCACAACTGTGACGGCCGAACACTCTATGGTACTCTCGGTCCGTGCCTCCGCGGGACTCACAACTCCGCTGATCAATCCGCAGACAAGCAATGGGCCACTTGGCGCAACTAGTCTAATTGATCAGCGATGCTTGTAACCCGAGGCAAGAGAGCAGTGCATCTGTCGATCCTTCTTAGGATTATTTCTTGTTTATTTTTGCCCTTCTAAAGGATGCGCGGCCGGCCCGCTTTGGTTAGGACTATACCCAGGATGACTTTGGCAAGTGATGCATAAGGCCGACGGGGAACACCTGTGGCAGCATTCAACCTTTTTAGTTCATCCTCGGGGTATAGCTCCTCTTTTCTCTTTTTACCTTCTTACAGGTCAGCAGGTTGAATTCAACCTACTCTAAAGATCTGCAACATCTCTCTTGGCTTATGCTCATCTTGTATGCGCTGCCTGCATAAGCTTTTATCAGATGATAATCAACAAGTTCTCTCATCAGATATTAGCCACACATCATTTATTAGCCACACATCATTTATTCAAGGCGTATGATTCTTCTTGATTAGCAAGTCATGTCATCATGAATCTAATTTCGGATTTTCTTACCTCGTTGATCTGGGTTTTCATATCAGCATTATACCTTGATCACACATGACAATCGTTATAGAAGTTTTGATCTTTATTCAATCAATAGCAGAGTGTGTCAGGTATCTATTCTGTTATCCAATTACATCTTATCATATCAACAGCCAACATTCGCAGTTTCCGCCCAGGTACTCGCGAACTTAGTTTTCTCTCCTATCATATCTGTTGCCTACTCTCCTTTTGCAGAGACTAGCAGATAATGGCAAGTTCCTCTCAGGTACTTGCAACTTATTTTCTTCTTCTACCTGCTTACTTACTTTCTTTTGCAGAGATCAACAGATACCAGCAAGTCCTTTCCAACTCAGGTACACGCAAGATGTACCTCCTTTTACCTATATTGACTTTTCTTTGCAGGTAAAATATAGGCGCTGACAGATCTTTCAGGGGCATCAGGTTCTATCTCTCCTGATCTCTAAATTGTTTCTTTCCCGTTTCCCAAGTGGAGGATCACGATTTTCGTGGGTTTCCTACTTTTTCGAAGTTCCCTGCAGAACATAAAAAAGTGCGGGGATTATGTTAACCCTAAAATCGGCAATCCTCTCCAAGGTGCCTATTGTTTCTGCTTTTCTCTTACAGGTTCCCATCCGCAAGAAGCAGGCTACCCCTGATGTCCACCGTGTCCGCGCAAGACGGACTGCCGAGTCTGAAGTCGCTCAAGGACGGGTGCTCCGTTAACCGCCCGCCAGGGGCGGTCTCTGTCAGCCGGGCGGACTCCCCCTGGAGTCCGCCAGGTCGCCCGCTAGGGGGCGACCTCCGCGGGCCGCCCTCCAGGGGCGGCCTCCGCCAGCTGGGCGGACTCCACCCGGAGTCCGCCCAGGCCGCCCGCTAGGGGGCGGCCTCCGCCAGCTGGGCGGACTCCCCCCGGAGTCCGCCCAGGCCGCCCGCTAGGGGGCGGCCTCCGCCAGCTGGGCGGACTCCCCCCGGAGTCCGCCCACGCCGCCCGCTAGGGGGCGGCCTCCGCCAGCTGGGCGGACTCCCCCAGGAGTCCGCCCAGGTCGCCCGCTAGGGGGCGACCTCGGCAGGTCGCCCGCCAGGGGCGGCCCCCGCCTGCCGGGCGGACTCCCCCAGGAGTCCGCCCAGGTCGCCCGCTAGGGGGCGACCTCGGCAGGTCGCCCGCCATGGGAGACCTCCCGCCTGCCGGGCGGACTCCCCCAGGAGTCCGCCCAGGTCGCCCGCTAGGGGGCGACCTCGGCAGGTCGCCCGCCAGGGGCGACCTCCCGCCTGCCGGGCGGACTCCCCCAGGAGTCCGCCCAGGTCGCCCGCTAGGGGGTGACCTCGGCAGGTCGCCCGCCAGGGGCGACCTCCCGCCTGCCGGGCGGACTCCCCCAGGAGTCCGCCCAAGTCACCCGCTAGGGGGAGACCTCGGCAGGTCGCCCTCCAGGGGCGACCTCCCGCCTGCTGGGCGGACTCCCCCCGGAGTCCACCAAGGTCGCCCGCTAGGGGGCGACCTCCTTAGGTCGCCCGCTAGGGGGCGACCTCCTTAGGTCGCCCGCTAGGGGGCGACCTCCTTAGGTCGCCCGCTAGGGGGCGACCTCCCCCCAGCCGGGCGGACTCCCCCTGGAGTGCGCCCAGGTCGCCCGCTAGGGGGCGACCTCCGCTCCGTCTGCCGGCTCAGCATTCGCCTGCCTGCTCCTCAGGCCTCCTCCTCCTGCTCAAGGTTCGCCCTCCTGCTCCTCAGGTTGCTCAGTTCGCCGAGGTCGCCGAGGTCGTCAAGGATGACGTCACTGGACCAGATTCTCCCCGGGCCTATAAATACCCCATAAGACCTCTCATTCGGCACGCGCGGGAGGAGAACTGCCACCTTGATCAAAGGCTGCGGACTCGGTTTTCTCAGTCCGTCAAGGTTGATCAAGCAAGGTCTGCGGCCTCCAAATCCTCAGTCCGCCCAGGTCGTCAAAGCTGTGGACTTAGTTTTTTCTGCCCTCAGCAGGCAGCTTGGGCAGCCTCTGCAGCTTCAGTTCTCCAGTCCTCTGCAGCTTCTTTTACTTAGTTTCTGGCATCTCCTTCCTCAGCCGCCAGCTTCCCCCATTGTACCCTTTACTGCTCTTTTATATGGTACAATAGCAAGTTGTAACTCTTCTTGAATTAAGGAAAAGCCCGTCGCAAGAGTGGCATTCAAGCCGTGGTGGGCGAAGTCTGCTGTTGCCGCTGCTAGCGGCCTCCTCTCTTCTTCTCTCCTCTCTCGGCATCAACCTGCAAAGCTAACCATTCAAGTAGCTGTCTGCTCGACAGTACCTGATCAAGCTTCTCCTCTGCTCAAGCAAGCTTCCTCTCTGCTTGGGCAAGCTTCTCCTCTACTCAAGCAGGCTTCCTCTCTGCTTGGGCAAGCTTCCTCTCTGCCTGAGCAAGCTTCCTCTCTGCTTGGGCAAGCTTCTCCTCTGCTCAAGCAGGCTTCCTCTCTGCTTGGGCAAGCTTCCTCTCTGCTTGGGCAAGCTTCTCCTCTGCTCAAGCAGGCTTCCTCTCTGCCTGAGCAAGCTTCCTCTCTGCTTGAGCAAGCTTCTCCTCTGCTCAAGCAAGCTTCCTCTCTATCCCCGCAACCCTTCTTCCTTCATCCTTAGCTTGTGAGATCGAACACCCGTTAACTGGTTGGTGTCGCTTTTCGCGCATCAACAAGTTTAATTCCGCAAAAGACTGCATGACACCTATCCCCCCCTAGGTGGATAAATTGACACTAGATACTTTAAGCTGGTTACATCAGCAGGATCTGGTACATGAATGTTATCAACAGCAGCATCAAGCCTGGAAATCTCCCCCTCCATCTTAGCAGAGATTCTATTGGCAATAACTTCAGCTACTTGCCCTACATCCTTAGCTGATTGCAAGTCAACATCATGGTCTGGAACATCTTCAGATTGAGCCCTGCTCAACTGATTTCTAACATCAAGATAAGAATATACTGACATTTGGGCAGTTGTGTCTCTCCTGGTCTCATCCTCAGAAACAGTCAGATTGGGTTCATGAGGCTCTTCCTCGTCTTCTTCAGAAGAACTACTTGAGTTGCTCTGTGTTGGAGCTGGAACTTCCTTTTGCTTTTTTTGGTAATACGCTATCCATGGGGCTGAAGGACCTTGTCCCATCTATCCAGCATCTTGATGTCCATTCGCCGTATGTGGTGAATCCTGACTCCTAAACTCATATTGAGGATCTCAGGAACATTTCTAAGTAAGAACAGAGATGGGATCCTTCCCAAGTTTGGCTCAGTCAGGCAATATACTATCCTTTCTAGTAAAACACATCCCCAATCGATTCTTTTGGAGTGAATCACTCTACTCGTGAGTTGAAACATCTTTTTAGATATCTTGTCATGGGACCCTGTATTGCAGATCAGTTCCTTCCCAATAACATTGGCCAGTAATTTACCTTTTAGGTTAAATTCCTTCCTGAGGATGGAACCGGATGTGTGCTTAGATAGGCCACACCATTTCAAAGCAGACCTGACCTTGGATTGATCCAGGCCCTCTTCAACATCACCTTCTATGAACTTTGGAAACTGGAGGGCTTTGCTCAATCATCTTGATATTATCTTTTGTCCAGTGACTACAGTTCTGATCTTCCTCGCAGATGTATCTGCCTTGGCATTGGAAAACAATTCTAGGACCTCCCGTTTCTACAGCAAACAGGGCTCCATCAGATCGAAAGTTAGGTCAGAAACCTGGAGTAGATGGAAAACATATTGCACCTCCTATGGTGCATCCTTGAAGCCGTTCCTCGCTAGTTCGGAACCTTCGAACAAGAAATCTTGACCTTTTGGCGCAATTTTGTACGAAATTTCTAGAGGTCGGCGAGATGGTTCCGTCATTTCGGCGAATACGTGCAAAGGAAGGCAAGGAACGGTGTATTTTGTACTATGCACAAGTCCTTCTATTTATAGTTATTTCTAAGTGAGAAGGCATAAAGGCACTTACCTGTTTGGGATCACGATATGATCGACGGTTTGGATTGACTCCAGTTACTTAGCCACAAACAGGCACTCCCAAAGTATTTGTTGAGTTAACTTAATACACTCAACTTTATCAACACCTTTATACCTAGTCTTATTTGACTAACCTTCCCTATATGGATTACATAAACCTGCAACCTACAAGCATAGCACATATGTATAATAGGGAGCTACTTAGGCTGAACTAAATTCAACATACCCATTTCAATTTGAAGGAGTTGAACTTAGCTCCATCTAGTGGCTTAGTAAGGATGAGAGCCATTAGTTTGTCTATTGAGACAAATTCAAGACTAATGTCTTTCTCCTCCTTATGCTCTCTAATTTAACATGATATCTTGTCCCAATATGCATAATCCTGCTGAGAGAGACAGGATGCCTAACAATTGAGATTGCACTTAGTAGAAACACAAAAAGAGGGAGTTCTACTTATCTTAATAATATAGACGTGGAACAGATGCTGGATTCTCAGTAACTGTGCACAGCAAGTTTCTTTCACCATGCCAATTATCTTCTATCTGCATGTGTATGATTCAGAAGATAGCTTCCTTATTCCAGTCCTAAGTCTGGAACATCTATTGAAATTTCACAAGTTGATCAGGAGATAGCTCTGATACCAAGTAAAAAATCCTAGAGTTATCAAGCTCACAACTTGATCAAGCAGAAACGGGAACCAGGCGCAGGAACACTCCAACCATAAACTGAGCTAAGTAAATCAGAGACAATAGAAGGCAACCACAAGACTTGTATTATCAACTATCTTCATTACAGGGCAAGACATACATGGCGAGACATGATTTCGCCAAGTACAAAGGAGAAGCAAATAAGCAAACAAGAGCTTTAAGACGGGCGGATTGCCTCAGAGACCGCCGAGTCCGCCGAGTCTGCTGAGACAGCCAAGCCACTACTGCACCACTGATCTACAGAGTTTGCGAAGTCCACGGACTGCCCATTATTCTACTAAACGATCGATCTGCAAGCCGCAGCCGAACTGAAAGAACAGACCGCCTAGCCCACCGAGACCGGCGGACAGGTTATTGAACGGGAAATTGCTGAAGGAGAGAAGACTAGCTAGACACAAATACAACCTGCTGCAAACTACTGATTGATAACTGCAAGCTCCACTGATTCCTGACCACAGTTAGAACCAGACTCCTAGCTTCTCAGTGTTAGCCGCACAACCTGCAAACAGCAAACAGTTAAACCTTCTCAAATCACGCGAACAAGAAAACCGATTCCACAGTAATTAACCCACACTCAACATATTGTTCTCTCTATTCTGTTGATTTGACGGGGGGTCCTATTTATAGGCACGATGAGGAGTGAGGTCACCGCCCTAGTGGATAGAATCACCACCCCAACTCGCAGCTAGCATAAAGCAGTCCGCCAAGTTTGCATGGACAAAGTAGGACATCAGCCAATCCGCCATGCACCAAGGCAAGAAGCCAGTCCGCAACCCGACAGACACCGCACTAGTCTGCACGTTATAGCGGACACAGCAATAGCCCGCACAGCCTGCGAATAATGCACCAGCCCGCAACAACAGGTCCACGGCCAACAGGAATAAACCGCTCGTTCAACCAACGGACATTGTGGACTCTACAATCAACCTGGACTTGACATAAATTATGACCAAGTCCAGCAACCAACCAAACTCAGGCGCGAGCTCGGAGGACAAGAGCTCAGTCCGCCAGCTCACTAAGACAGTCTGCCACAAGCGGACTCTGGGATATTGATAAGTCAATTACTATAGTTATTTTAATATAGTTTTATTTAATAAATAGTTATATTTTATTTGGTTTTATATTAAAATTTATATTAACCATTTCTTTTCTTATTTCAGGTTAATTTGGGCTCCAAATAACAATTTGGAGCTTACAAGGCTAATCAAGAGAATAACCAGAAGAATTCTGGAAAAATTGCAAATACACGCCCCTGTCACGGGCGTGACAGGCAGGCGTGACTCATTCAGGTGTCTAGAAGCCAAATTCCACGTCAGATTAAAGGTACACGCCCCCTCATGGGCGTGACCTCCAGGTCACGGGCGTGACTAATAGGCGTGACATCCAGTTCAGTAGCATTAAGAAGCTAGTTTCAGATCCGAGGCGTACCAGCTTACACGCCCTAGGTCATGGGCATAACCTAGGGGCGTGACCCCTCAGCAACTGCCAAAGTTATTTCCCGCCATTTTGAGTTCCCTTCGTTTCCTATAACAGACTAGACACGCCCTAGGTCATGGGCGTGACCTAGGGGCATGACCCGCAAAAGTGACGGTTTTTTCCCAGCATTCTCGGGCTTTCAAGAGGACGGTTCCGCACCTTACACGCCCCCTAATAATGGGCGTGACCTTCCAGAAAATTACCTATAAATTCCAGACAAAGCCAGGTGTTCAGGGGGAGCTGGAGAGTCATCTAGGAGTAGTTTTAGTAGCTTATTTTCTTATTTTCATGCATTTCCTTTATGTACTTTTCAGCTTAATAGTTGGTTGACCTTTAATTCTAGCACTTTTATTTCAAGCATGTCTTTATTTATCTTTTCATGTATTCCTCTTTTCATGTCAAATAGTTAATTTCATTATCACTTGATCATGACAACCTTTAGAATAAAATAAAATTCTTTTTGTCAAGATATATTATTATCGATTCGATCTATCTTAGATCTTGATTTCATTAGCACTTGATTTATTTGCTTCAATTTTGATTTTAGATCCGTATCCTAGATTTACCGAGAGGTTGTGGATACGAGTAGATCGTTCAAGGATAAAGGGAGTTGCATGCACTCCTCAAGAGAGGAAGACATAAATCTTCCGGATTTGAGTCAAATCAAATAGTGGGGTTCACCACTTAAAGCAACCTTCGGAGTTTCGACTGGCTGAGAGGTCTCAATTTATCAACCTAAGGTTATCGAATGCGTATCCTCGAGAGAGGCGCTCTTGTAAATTGGGAACCTCCACAGTCAAAGTAGGTAAATTAGTAGTTTGTATTTTATGAAAGTTTATTTTATTTCAAAGGGAGTCTAGATCAAGTGCTCTCCTTTAGTCCTTTGTTTTCTTTTAGTTTTAATTAACCTTTTTATTTACCGATAAAATAATATTAATTTGCGTGAGTATGAGTAATCAACAGACCCCGAGTCTTATACGACAATTTCCTAAACTATATTTCGATATGTACACTTGCCTATTTTGGGATATTAGTTTGGATTTATTTTTAAAACTATAAAATCTTCATCAAGTTTTTGGCGTCGTTGCCGAGGATTTATTTTATTGATATTTTGAAAGCGCAAATTTTATTACTTTTATCATTCTTCTTCTCAACCTCAATTCTCTTTTCTTTTTCTTTTTAAATTCATTTCTAATAGGTAACGGTTGTTTTTATTTTCTTTCTTAAAAAAATGTTATCTAAATTGGTCGTCGAACTTGCCAAGCTTCAAAATAAACTTGATATTTTGGAAGCCGCAAAAAAGCATCAAAGTTTTTGTTATTATTGTGGTGGTTCTCATCGAAGTGAGTATTGTTATCATTATAATTATTATCAAATTCTTTCTTATGAAAATAACTTTGATTATAATTATAAAAATAATTATTCTCACTTTTATGATAATTCCTTTTCTAATTTTCATGAAACTAATTTTTCCAATTCTCCTAATTTTCATGAAAATTATTTTTCAAATTTTAATGCGAATAATTATTTTGATTTAAGTAATTTTTCTTCCAACTCAGATGTAAACTTTTCTTGGTCGCAAGATCAACCAGAAGAATTCCCGAGTTATGAGAATAATTATTTAGATTCGAATTTTTAATCTCCTTTTATCACACCACACACTTCTTCTAATTTTGGGGACTTTACACAATTTCAAGTTGATCCTCCCCAGAATTTAGAAGAAATTATTGTTGGTTCTAAAAAATTTTCTCCTTCTTTGAAAATTTCACCTATAGCGGAACATGAATCTTCATGTGCCCCCATAGTGTCTTATTCGGAAGAGGAAGAAAAATTATTATATAAAGAATTTATGAATGATTTTTCTAATGATTCTTCCCCCTCTTCAAATATTTCACCTAGTACGGAACATGAATCTTCATGTGCCCCTTGGTGTCTTATTTGGAAGAGGAAGAAGAATTATTATATCAAGAGTTTATGAATATTTTGGGCACAACGGGTAATTAGAAGAACATGTTTCTTCTTCTACTATACCCGATTTTTATTTTCATGAATTTTCAAGCACCACTTCTAATTATTTAGAAATTAAAATTTATGAAAATGAGGAGGCCGAAAATATTTCTTTAAATGAATTTTTAATTGATGATTTAATTTTATAAAGTAAACAACATGCGCCTAATCATATAACTTCGCAAGAGCCTCCTCCTTGCAAAGATTTTTCTGACGCGCTTCTTTTTTATTTTTCTTTCACTAACAATTTTCATGTAAAAGAGAAGTTGTTGCATTTAAACGACTTCCAAGATTCATTTGTCGTTCCTCTATAAAAATTCAAATCACCTCAAGTATGGATAGGTGATTTGAATTTACATTTAAAAGTCAACCTATCAAAGAAAGAAAATCAAGAAGAAAGCGGAGGAGTAGCCGGGCGAGCGACTTTTGCATCTTCGCCAAAGCGTGAATCCTTTCATGTGCACTTTAATTTTTATTTTCCTTTTCCCTGACCCAAACCGTCAAGCTTAAAGACGGAAAAAAAGAAAAGCACTCTTGGGAGACACCCCTTACTTATCTTTAATTTCTTGCAATTTGATTTTCAATGCATTTTATTTTTTTTCTTTCCCCCCTCCTACGTGGCTTATAAACATTGGGGACAATGTTTATTTTTAAGTATGGGGGTGGATTCTCATTTATTGTTTTTATTTAAAAATTCAAAAAAGTGAAAATAATCTTTAAAAAGAAAAAACAAATGTTGCTTTCTTTTTAATTTAATCAAAAATACAAAAAAATAGAAAATCAAAAATTAATTTCTTGGAAAGGGCCGTGTTGGGCTTTCATCCCACAAAACCGTCTAGTACATTACGAACCCGTAACTGGGTAGTCCTTGGGAAGTCCAAAAATAAAATTTTTTTAGGATTTTAATTTTTAAAAATTAAAAAATATATAATAAACCCCTTCTTAAATTTTTGTGATTTTCATAAAATTCTTTTGAGTTAATCTATACGAATTTTTATCATTTTTGATTTGATAATCTTTTATTTCATCATTGTTAGTTAGATTTAATTTTTAGTGATTCAATTTTGAGAAATAAACTTATGAATTAAATTTGTTTTAGAGTACATTATTTACCTCTTTTTCTCTTACTTCTAATTAGTTTCAACTTTATAGTGTTTAGTTTAATAATTTCTAGATTCTAATTATAATCACTTATGCTTAAAGATTCTTAGAAAATTTTAATTTACTATAGTTGCTCTCTAATTATTTTAATTTAATCTAAATATTATTTAGCCACTCCTTTGTTTTTATTTTTCTTATTAGACCATATCTCACGGGGATAAGAGGATAAAATTCATTATCCCCTCGTACATATATGCTTTTTTTTATTTTTGGTTAGATCAATGCCATGGGAATTAAAAATTCCTTAGTACACATATGCAATCCCCAAATAAAAGATGGAGTAAAAGAATAAAATTCATTACTCCCATTTTATTTTTGTTTTTGAAGAGAGAAAAAATAATAATTATATTTGTTCATATGTCATAGAAAATGAGAGAATAAAATTCATCATTTTCTTGGTAAACATATGCAAATATCATAAATATATATATATATATATATAGATTGGGGTGAGAGGATAAAATTAATCACCTCCAATTAAAAACCTCTTCATTTTCTCTATCCAAAAAAAATGTTTAGAAGTAAATTAAAATACTAAGAGAGCATAAGTAGTAATTTTACTTTTTCCTTTAAAGCCTCTTTTAGAAAACAGTGTGAATAATTCTAATCTAATTTTGTTAGCTAAATTACTTAATTGTGAATTCTAATTAATTTATATGAGAAATTTTTGCTAAATATCTTTCTCTTTACATTTTAATTTCATAGTTTAGAACTTAATTTTGAAATCCCTAAATTTTATTTTTAACTTTCATTTGATTTTATAATTTTTTAGTTTAATTAAAAAAAATATTAATTTCTTATAAATAGTTTTCATAGTTTTGCTTTGGAATAGCAAAAACTTAAGTGTGGGGGTATTTGATAAGTCAATTATTATAATTTTATAATATAGTTTTTATTTAATAAATAGTTACATTTTTTTTGTCTTATATTAAAATTTATATTAATTCGTTTCTTTTCTTATTTCAGGTTAATTTGGGCTCCAGATAATAATTTGGAGTTTGCAAGGCTAATCAGGAGAATAACCAGAAGAATTCTGAAAATATTGCAAATACATGCCCCTATCACGAGCGTGACCAATAGGTCACAGGCGTGACATGCAGGAGTGACTCATCCAGGTGTCTAGAAGCCAAATTCCATGTCAGATTAAAGGTACATGCCCCCCCTCACGTGCTTTACCTCCAGGTCACGGGCGTGACTAATAGGCATGACATCCAGTTCAGTAGCATTAAGAAGCCTGTTTTAGATCTGAGGTGTGCCAGCTTACACGCCCTAGGTCACGAGTATGACCTAGGGGCATGACCCCTCAGCAACTGCCAGAGTTATTTCCCGCCGTTTCGAGTTCCCGCCATTTCCAGCTATAGTCCAGACACGCTCTAGGTCACGGGCATGACTTAGGGGCGTGACCCGACCAGCAACCGCCAGATTAACTCCTACTATTTATACTTCCCGTCATTTCCTATAACAGACTAGACACGCCCTAGGTCATGGGCTTGATCTAGGGGCATGACCCACAAAACTTACAGTTTTGATGATTTTCTCCCAGTGTTCTCGGGCTTTAAAGAGGAAGATTCTGCACCTTACACGCCCCCTAATCACGGGCGTGACTGAGGGCGTGACCTTCCAGAAAATTGTCTATAAATTCTAGACAAAGCCAGGAGTTCAGGGAGAGCTGGAGAGCCATCTAGGAGTAATTTTGGTAGCCAATTCCAAAACTATTATTAGGGTTACTCTTGATCATTTTTTTCCTAAGATTTAAGGTTAACCTTGGACTTCCTGAGGTTTACCCGGTGAAGGGCTCGCAGCGGTACTAGGAGCTATGATGGGGTGAATCTTAAAGCTCCCTTTCTAAGGCACTTATTGTAATTGATTGGTTCCCTTAACCCATTCCATTCTCATATTACTGTGGGCTAATCCTAGGGTGACTTTGACTCTTCCTCTTCTCGGAGAGGACGATCTTCCGTCGAACCCGAACACCACTTAACACTAGTCAACCTCACACCCTACCCGTCCTGACTTCCAATAATGAACTTGATTTAACTCACCCTATCCAAACCAGTAAACTACCAAAATTCCATTTCCCAAGTTCATTACCCACTCTAGTTCAGCTTCTGCAGTTTTACTAAACGCAGACCATCCTAAGCTTTACGAGATATGCAAGGGGTGGTACTCCAAATTGTCTTCCGAATCTCCTATAATATTTACTGGAGGTCTACCACGATATAATTAGTCTAAATACAGAAAATAATAATTTTCCTATTTCATCTGGCATTTAATTTATTAATTCTCAGCCTCCCAATGCCCTAGTATGAACATGAAGTGCACTAATGAGCCAACAATAAATTACCATAAAATCAGTATATCAAATGAGGCATTTAAGCAGTAATTCCAAATCTTGAGAAACTTCAGAAGTGTTTAGGCCTACATTTCCTAATTTACCATTTTAGACCACTTTTATTATATTATGAAGCAAGTACTGTAAATATATATCCAAAAATCACAATAAAATTATAGAAGCTTTATGGTGACCTAAAACCATCAGAAACCAAGTCCCATAATTTTTATCATATATTTGGGCTCTGAATTTATTTTAATGTAACACACCAATTTTCCTAGCTTAGAGACGGAGGTACTATTTTTAATCATCTAAAAATCTAGATAAATTTACAGGATGACTATCATGGGCTGAAACACCCACTGACCAAATTTCATAATTTTACAAATAGTAATTGAGCATTATCTATATTTTTGACTATATATCACAATTAGTACATTAAAGAATAAAGTACCAAACATAATCAGATAAAAATCTCAAGAAAAATACATAAGGTATAACATGCTATAAGATTCCCTAATCCAAGATTTCATAACATTCCAGTGCATATAAATTCCAAAATCACCAAGATAAATATCTAGCGCACAATTAGAGTTGTAAATGAAGTACTGTATAAATTAACCCAAAAATCTCAAAAAAATTATATTATGTCCACTTAGACCACAAAATCACCCTACCCAAATTTTACTTGATTTGAAGTTCATTTGATAGCATAATAGTTCAAATTAATTTTGGTGACCTAAATTAGGGTTAGGGTTTTAGGTAAGATAAAGGTCTCCAAATACTCCAAAATTTTGTACAGAGAACTATAATGTCCCCATGATTCTCTTAACCAAATCTCAAGTCAGTCCAAGGTCATTTGACCCCATGACCTTCACAACCCTGAAAATCCCCATTAAGGGACTTACCCTAGGGTTCTAGGGCTACCCTATCCCAAACCACCCCAAATTTTATTGGAGGGTGTGTCATGCCCCAAAAAGCCAGTGGACAAAACATCAGCCTCTGTTGAGGTTGTTTGACCACTCAAATCCCAAAAGGAATGAATTGACCTAATTAACCCTATAAGGGCCAACCTAGGGTCGCATTAAAACTTAATCAAAACACATCCAAATGAGGTGGAATTTTTACCAGAGCTCTAACATTCCCCCTAAGACCTCCCACCCAAATTTGGGGGGATTTTGAGGTGTTTAAGACACCTAATTAAATTATACATGAATTATTAAATTTTTACAAAACCTATAGAAAAACATTCTCCAAAATTCTGATTTTTGGATAGACCCTAGATATAGTAAGGATAGACTCCCTTCCCAAATTTTAGAGCATTTGGGAAAAGTATGAAAGGTGGGCACACCTTTTTGTCTCTGCCTAGCTCTAGGTCTAGTTCCCACCAAAAGAGGTGCCCTGGTCAATCCAGTTGACCAAATTGACCCAAATCAATTTTGAAATATAGTAGACCCATAGGGCTACAGATTTCATGTTGGTCACTTCTACATAAAAAGCCTCTAAGTACCTCATTAAATAGCATAAAAGAGAGCTTGATAAATCACTACCTTTATACATAAATATAATAATTTAGTATTATAAGCTACTGTTCATCTTCTCTAAAAGCCCGAACCAGCACCTAAAATGCTTAAAACCTGTAGCTTTTCTAAAGCTATTTCCCGGCCACCCAGCCATCTCCCTGGCCGGCCACCACCACCACCTCTGTTTAGGTGAGGGCTACCGTCGGGCGGCGGCACGGCTGCCGGAGAGGCGGTTTCTGGCGAACCCGACCACCATTTATTTTTGAAAAAAACCATGGAAAAGCTCGCTCAATCTTGCTCCTTTGAGCTCGACATCTCTCCTAAGTAATTTCTAAAATCTACCCATAGAATAAGGAGTAGAGGAGGTCCTTATTCGCGGTTTGGAGTCGAGCCGATCGTCGGGATGCGATTGGCGCGGTGGTGGCGTCGCCGGAATTCTTCAACAACAAGGTAATGAGGTCTAGATTTATCTGGCAAGCGTGAAACCTTCCTATCTAAGTCTAGGGAGTCTTTTATAGGAGAACAAGGCTGCGGGAGGGAGTAGAAACGGTCCAGCTATTAGTGCCTCTTACATGAGCAAGCTCGGCCATGGTGGAGGGGAGCTAAAACGGCTTTGTAACAGTTGGAGGAGGGCTGGAAACTCCTCCTCTCCCTGAGAGGAGTTGAATCCAGCCGTTCCAAGGGGAAGAGGGAAGGCCATGGCATCAAATGCCATTGACGGCCATGAAGGCTGGGGCTCGGCCATGGCTGGAGGAGGAGGAAACGGCTGCCACGTGGCACAGCCGGTCAAACTTCACAAAATAAGACTTAACTAAGTTTTAATAAGAGAAAACGGCCCATTAATACATTCTGGCCCGCTTCCCGAAATGGCCCGGTTAAACTGAACCAGCACCCAGCCAAAAAGATCGGCCAGAAAAAAAACTAAGTAAAATGGCATTGAGTGAGCTTAGCTCACTCAACGCCGTCCAGATTATGGCATTGAGTGAGCTGAGCTCACTCAACGCCGTCTAGATTATGGCTTTGAGTGAGCTTAGCTCACTCAACGCCGTCCAGGTTATGGCATTGAGTGAGCTTAGCTCACTCAACGCCATCCAGATTATGGCTTTGAGTGAGCTTAGCTCACTCAACGCCGTCCAGGTTATGGCTTTGAGTGAGCTTAGCTCACTCAATGCCGTCAATATAATGGCGTTAAGTGAGCTTAGCTCACTCAACGCCATCCAGATTATGGCTTTGAGTGAGCTTAGCTCACTCAACGCCGTCCAGGTTATGGATTTGAGTGAGCTTAGCTCACTCAACGCCGTCCAAATTATGGCTTTGAGTGAGCTTAGCTCACTCAACGCCGTTCAGGTTATGGCTTTGAGTGAGCTTAGCTCACTAAACGCCGTCCAGGTAATGGCTTTGAGTGAGCTTAGCTCACTCAACGCCGTCCAAGTTATGGCGTTGAGTGAGCTTAGCTCACTCAACGCCGTCCAGGTTATGGCTTTGAGTGAGCTTAGCTCACTCAACGCCGTCTAGGTTATGGCGTTGAGTGAGCTTAGCTCACTCAACGCCATTCCAAGGTAACGTGCGTGACGGATCGGTCACGGGCGTGTCTGACCTATGTTGAAATTTCTGAGCTCGACTATCGTCTTCCTTAGGTCGACGATCGTCGAAGGGGGTCACGCCCTAGGTCACGGGCGTGACGGGTTGGTCACGGGCGTGACCACCCCTTGACTCAAAATCTTGGTCGACAAACTTCGATTCCTGGGCTTCCTAGGGTTCTGTTAAGACAAAATCACTCCCAGGGGTCTAGTCGGAAATGGGATGTTACAAATCCTAATAAACAAAACAAAGATTTCGTCCCCGAAATCAAGGTTAAGCCTACGGGACTTCTATCGGGAGAAGGGCTTGTAATATCCCATGAGAGTTGAAAGATTTACATCTCTACGTTAGGTTTGCTGTGTGCAGTTTTTATTGTAAGACTAATTCGTCCAATTAACTAGGTATATACCCCAATAAACAAAAGATTAGCCCCTATCCTTGAAATTTCAGTCCTATTGGTTTAAAATAGGAACGCAAATTGATTGTCCAGAGGGGTTGTGAGGTATACCTGACTGAACAGCTCTGGATACCTTTGTCGAATCAGGTCCTGCGGTTCCCAGGTATGCTCCTCCTGACCGTGGTTCCTCCACGGAACTTTTGACTAACGGAATTTTCTTACGACGCAATGTCCGTACTCCTCTGCCATCGATCCTAATCGGCTCCAAGTGAACTGACCGGTCGGAAGCTACCGGTCCATCTGTGGTCAAAATCTGCTGCTCCGGGCGCAGTTGAGCCCTCCTAAGTGAAGAGACGTGGAATACGTCGTGCAAAGATGCCAGCTCTGGTGGCACTCTAGCCTGTAAGCTAGGGCCCTGATCCGCTCCAGGATCTTGTAAGGGCCCATATACCTAGGGCTGAGCTTTTTCCTCGGACCACGCACCCGTGAAACTCCATGCATGGGTCGGATCTTCAAAAACACTCGGTCCCCCACCTGAAACTCCACCTGACGATGTCGGGCGTCATAATACTTAGACTGTCTGCTCTGCGCTTCTAACATCTTGTCTCTTATCAGTCTCACCTGAGCCTCGGTGTCTTCGACAAAATCCGATCCCAACGCCTTCGGATCCTTGTCCTGAATCAAAGGAAGAGGGGTCCTGCATCTCCTTCCATACAAGGCTTCGTAAGGCGCCATCCTGATGCTGGACTGGTAGCTGTTGTTATAGGAGAACTCGACTAGGGGTAGGAGCTTCTCCCATGGTTCCCCGTGGTCAAAAATGCATAGCCTCAGAAGATCTTCCAGCGTCCGATTGGTGCGTTCCGTCTGCCCATCTGTCTGGGAATAGAATGTGGTGTTGAAGGTCAATCGAGTGCCTAAGTAAGCCTTCACGGATCTCCACTCCCTGGAAGTGAACCGGCCATCCTGATCCGACACGATCGTCTTGGGCACCCCGTGGTATCGAACAAACTGCTCCATAATCTCCGTACTAGTACCCCCACAGAGTCATCCTTCTTGATCGGAATGAATCTGGCCACCTTCGTCAACCGATCGACGATGACCCAAATCGAGTCATTTCCCGTCCGTGATCGGGGAAGTCCATGAATAAAATCCGTCGCGATGTCCTCAAATTTCCACTCCGGTGGTACATGTTCTGAGATACATCATCCTTCTGATGATACAACATACGATTAAATCTTTACCTTCTCAGATATCCCGAATCTTGTTACCCGTCATCTAATTTCACGTGATAATAGTTAATTCTCGTAATTACTCTGTCTTATTACCATGTCATTGTCTTGGTAACGCTACGGGTCATCATTCCAAACATGTTTATTTACAAAAATCTTATGTTCGCCCGAATAACGTCGAATTATATCGACTTCAATCTCACTATGTTTGTTACGCCACTTTCCCTAAACTAGGTCCAAGGGAACCAAAGCCTAAACTAATTTGCCAAATAAACCAAAGTTTAACCCCCAATAAATAAAAGATAAGCCCCTACCTATCTTTGGCTAAGTATCTTTGATATTACCCTGTTACATCTATCCTAGCAGGGTGCACAATCCCTAGGGCATCAATCTTTGACTTGGGGTTCCAACCTGAAACTCGTTAATATACTCCATACTTAAACTCTCTGAGTCACATTTACGACAACCTTATCCGGGTCAAAATGTTCCCAATCCCAAATGAGTATCTTCCGAACTTGAATTCCTATCCTACCCTCAGTGTTTGTCTCGGTGGTTGCCTCTAGGTAATTTTATTACCGGTATTGAGGGTTAAGACTACTTGTCTTTTACCATTCTGCTAATGTATTATTGGTCTCAATTCTCCTTAAAGTAGTCTAATCCTTGATTGGGATAGTAGGGACACCTGAGTTTACGTCTTAGGTAGTCATTCTCGTGCTAAACTCCTCCTTTATTCTCTTTGGGTATGTCCTTACCTTAACCAAATTCATACCCAAGGTCTATTTTGAACTAGGGCATACTATAAATTGTCATGGTTAGTCACGAGTCCTAGTTCGTTGAGTCTAACTCGTTGGTTAGAGGGTTATAAGATGAGATCTTCGCAGCCAGAGGTGTTCCCTGCTGGGGGCAGGGTTTGCCGCATGCTATAAAGAGGAATTCCAATTAATGATGAAGTGGACTTTCACATGTGATTTCACTTATGGGCACACCACTGCTTCCGCTGCTTAGTTTTTCCCCAAACTAAACTCGAGCGGGGGTGACCCAGGGTTAGTGGACTGCTACTTTTCCGATCGAGGTTTCCTCTAATACCACTTGTAAGACCCCATTTTTTTTCTTTTCTAAACACCGGGGTCTTAGGCCAAGAACCGCCGCTTTGCGGTGACACCATCACGGCTGGGAAGATCGTCACTACAAAACGCTGATCCTGCCGGCAAAATCGATCGCAGAACAGTAGCATAAGTAAATATAAATCTAGTCCACCATAACCACATGTATATAAATAAATCTCCACGAAGGGAGAGTCCATAATAATAATAATAATAAAAGTACAAAAGGAGGGCTTGTGCCCAGTACATGTAATCCTCACTACAAGTCACTCGCGGAAGCAAAACTAAAACTAAGTGTCACCGTAACTGTCACTGAACCGAGAGCACCCAAGCTAGACTGGCCCATCTCCACCGAATCTGTACTCTGCTAGTGCTGCATCTCTGGGTGCTTCTTCCTTTTCGGCCTGCAGTCGCCGCCTCGCAATCCACGTCTGTGTCTACGTCTTCGGCCTCCTGGCTGCTGAGCTGGTGGGATCCCACCCATCAAGGGGCATTTGACACGTGTATGTCCCGGCTGGTGACAATGGTAACACGGTCGTGGGGTCAACTCTGTCAGAAACTGCAAAACTCATGACCCTTCCATATGGTACACCTTAAATGTTGTGGTTCGAAAACCGTTAGTCTAAAAGACTAAGCCCTATCATCCCCTACCCCTTCCCCCATGGCTCCTAGGTACCGAGCTGAGAGGAAGAAAGAGAAGGACATGAAGGTGGAGAATAAGTCAAAAGCAGGTGACAACGGACCTATGCTAGCAATTCCATAGTAAATATGACAGAAGCAGAAAATAGGAAATGTAACCTTAACTTATGCGGAAGCGCATAAGCCAAGGGATCTTTTGCAGAGCTCCCATCGTATAAAGTGTCTCATACCACTTATACGTTGGGGTGTCGGTTATCAAACAGCAAGGAGTAGTAAGTAAGTAAAAGCACAAGAAATATAACCATTGATCTATAGGGATTACCCCTATAGACCAAGGGGTCATTTTGCAGGGCCTATCGTATAAAACGTCCCATACCATCTTATACGATAGGTGGCAATGTTTATGTTATGACACACAAATATGCTATGGAATGCACAAGCAAGTGCAACACACCCACATGACTACATGCGCACAGACCTTTAGTTCCCCCTGTTCGGGCAGCTAGCTTCACTCCCAGGAACCTCTGTAGTGGCAAACGGAGACAGTGGGTCGGGCCCCCAACTCCTAGGCAGGTAACCACACTACCAGGCCTAGCCCTTCCATACGCCCCTAGAAGAACACAACCTAGAGTATCCGCGTATTAGTGCTAGCTATGTCCACCAGGCTTTCTTTGGCTAAGTGTCCCACACCGCCGAGTCAATGTACCGACGTCGGTGTGATAGATCGTCCAGTACCGATGACCCACCACTTTTATGCACATGCAATCAAGACAGTTTTATTTGTACAAGTTCTCATGTTACCGAGTTTCCAGCTCTCTAGGCTACCAAGCATATACCAAGTCCCCGAGCATCCCGCTCCCTGGACTTCCAAATTTATACCAAGTCCTCGAGCATCCAGCTCCCCGGACTTCCCAATCACAAACCAGACCATTGACATTACTAGTAGGCCCTTAGACCACGGACCTACTCTACCCATTCCATGCCAATTCTTCTTCCTAAGTGTACAAGTGTAGGTGTGAGGTGCAACTATTATTAGGGTTACTCTTGATCGTTTTTTTCCTAAGATTTAAGGTTAACCTTGGACTTCCCGAGGTTTACCCGGTGTAGGGCTCGCAGCGGTACTAGGAGCTATGATGGGGTGAATCCCAAAGCTCCCTTTCCAAGGCACTTATTGTAATTGATTGGTTCCCTTAACCCATTCCCTTCTCATATTACTGTGGGCTAATCCTAGGGTGACTTTGACTCTTCCTCTTCTCGGGGAGGACAATCTTCCGTCGAACCCGAACACCACTTAACACTAGTCAATCTCACACCCTACCCGTCTTGACTTCCAATAATGAACTTGATTTAACTCACCCTATCCAAACCAGCAAACTACCAAAATTCCATTTCCCAAGTTCATCACCCACTCTAGTTCAGCTTCTGCAGTTTTACTAAACGCAGACCATCCTAAGCTTTACGAGGTATGCAAGGGGTGGTACTCCAAATTGTCTTCCGAATCTCCTATAATATTTACTGGAGGTCTACCACGATATAATTAGTCTAAATCCAGAAAATAATAATTTTCCTATTTCATCTGGCATTTAATTTATTTATTCTCAGCCTCCCAATGCCCTAGTATGGACATGAAGTGCACTAATGAGCTTACAATAAATCACCATAAAATCAGTAAAAATCAAATGAGGCATTTAAGCAGTAATTCCAAATTTTGAGAAACTTCAGAAGTGTTTAGGCCTACATTTTCTAATTTACCATTTTAGGCCACTTTTACTACATTATGAAGCAAGTACTGTAAATATATATCCAAAAATCACAATAAAATTATAAAATCTTTATGGTGACCTAAAACCATCAGAAACAAAGTCCCATAATTTTTATCATATCTTTAGGCTCTGAATTTATTTTAATGTAACACACCAATTTTCCTAGCTTAGAGAAGGAGGTACTATTTTTAATCATCTAAAAAGCAATATAAATTTAAAGGATGACTATCATGTGCTGAAACACCCACTGAGTAAATTTTATAATTTTACAAATAGTAATTGGGCATTATCTGTATTTTTTACTACATATCACAATTAGTACATTAAAGAATAAAGTACCAAACATAATCAGATAAAATTCTCAAGAAAAATACATAAAGTATAACATGCTATAATATTCCCTAATCCAAGATTTCATAACATTCCAGTGCATATAAATTCCAAAATCACCAAGATAAATATCTAGGGCACAATTAGAGTTGTAAATGAAGTTCTGTATAAATTAACCCAAAAATCTCAAAAAAATTATATTATGTCCACTTGGACAACAAAATCACCCTACCCAAATTTTACTTGATTTGAAGTTCATTTGATAGCATAATAGTTCAAATAAAGTTTGGTGACCTAAACTAGGGTTAGGGTTTTAGGTGGGCTAATGGTCTCCAAATACTCCAAAATTTTGTACAGAGAATTATAATCACCCCATGGTCCTCTCCACCAAATTTCAAGTCATTCCAAGGTCATTTGACCCAATGACCTTCACAACCCTGAAAATCCCCATTAAGGGACTTACCCTACGGTTCTAGGGCTACCCTATCCCAAACCACCCCAAATTACATTGGACGGTGTGTCATGCCCCAAAAAGCCAGTGGACAAAACATCAGCCTCTATTGAGGTTGTTTGACCACTCAAATCCCAAAAGGAATGAATTGACCTAATTAACCCTATAAGGGCCAACCTAGGGTCGCGTTAAAACTTAATCAAAACACATCCAAATGAGGTGGAATTTTTACCAGAGCTCTAACATTCCCCCTAAGACCTCCCACCCAAATTTGGGGGTATTTTGAGGTGCTTAAGACACCTAATTAAATTATACATGAATTATTAAATTTTTACAAAAACTATAGAAAAACATTCTCCAAAAGTTCTGATTTTTGGATAGGCCCTAGATATAGTTAGTATAGACTCCCTGCCCAAATTTCAGAGCATTTAGGCAAAGTATGAAAGGTGGGCACACCTTTTTGTCTCTGCCTAGCTCTAGGTCTAGTTCCCACCAAAAGATGTGCCCTGGTCAAACCCGTTGACCAAATTGACCCAAATCAATTTTGAAATATAGTAGACCCATAGGGCTACAGATTTCATGTTGGTCACTTCTACATAAAAAGCCTCTAAGTATCTCATTAAATAGCATAAAAGAGTGCTTGATAAATCACTACCTTTATACATAAATATAATAATTTAGTATTATAAGCTACTGTTCATCTTCTCTAAAAGCCAGAACCAGCACCTAAAATGCTTAAAACCTGTAGCTTTTCTAAAGCTATTTCCCGGCCACCTAGCCATCTCCCTGGCCGGCCACCACCACCACCACCTCTGTTGAGGTGAGGGCTACCGTCGGGCGGCGGCACGACCGCCAGAGAGGCGGTTTCCGGCGAACCCGACCACCATTTATTTTTTGAAAAAAACAATGGAAAAGCTCGCTCAATCTTGCTCCTTTGTGCTCGACATCTCTCCTAAGTAATTTCTAAGATCTACCCATATAAGAAGGAGTAGAGGAGGACCTTATTCGCGGTTTGGAGTCGAGCCGATCGTCGGGATGCGGTTGGCGCGGTGGTGGCGTCGCCGGAATTCTTCAACAGCAAGGTAATGAGCTCTAGATTTATCTGGCAAGGGTGAAACCTTCCTATCTAAGTCTAGGGAGTCTTTTATAGGAGAACGAGGCTGCGGGAGGGAGTAGAAACGGTCCAGCCATTAGTGCCTCTTACATGAGCAAGCTTGGCCATGGTGGAGGGGAGCTGAAACGGCTTTATAATAGCTGGAGGAGGGCTGGAAACTCCTCCTCTCCCTGAGAGGAGCTGAATCCAGCCATTTCAAGGGGAAGAGGGAAGGCCATTGCATCAAATTCCATTGACGGCCATGAAGGCTGGGGCTCGGCCATGGCTGGAGGAGGAAGAAACAGCTGCCACGTGGCACAGCCGGTAAAACTTCACAAAATAAGACTTAACTAAGTCTTAATAAGAGAAAACGGCCCATTAAGACATTCTTGCATGCTTCCCAAAATGGCCCGGTTAAACTGAACCAGCACCCAGCCAAAAAGATCGGCCAGAAAAAAAACTAAGTAAAATGGCGTTGAGTGATCTTAGCTCACTCAACGCCGTCCAGATTATGGCTTTCAGTGAGCTTAGCTCACTCAATGCCGTCCAGATTATGGCTTTGAGTGAGCTTAGCTCACTCAACGCCATCCAGGTTATGGCTTTGAGTGAGCTTAGCTCACTCAACGCCGTCCAGGTTATGGCTTTGAGTGAGCTTAGCTCACTCAACGCCGTCCAGGTTATGGCTTTGAGTGAGCTTAGCTCACTCAACGCCGTCCAGGTTATGGCTTTGAGTGAGCTTAGCTCACTAAACGCCGTCCAGGTTATTTGAGTGAGCTTAGCTCACTCAATGCCGTCCAGGTTATGGCTTTGAGTGAGCTTAGCTCACTCAACGCCGTCCAGGTTATGGCGTTGAGTGAGCTTAGCTCACTCAATGCCACTCTAAGATCACGGGCGTGACGGATCGGTCACGGGCGTGTGTGACCTATATTGAAATTTCTGAGCTCGACGATCGTCTTCCTGAGGTCTACGATCGTCGAAGGGGGTCACGCCCTAGGTCACGGGCGTGACGGGTCGGTCACGGGCGTGACCACCCCTTGACTCAAAATCTTGGTTGACAAACTTCGATTCCTGGGCTTCCTAGGGTTCTGTTAAGACAAAACCACTCCCAGGGGTCTAGTCGGAAATGGGATGTTACAAATCCCAATAAACAAAACAAAGATTTCGTCCCCGAAATTAAGGTTAAGCCTACGGGACTTCTATCGGGAGAAAGGCTTTTAACATCCCATGAGAGATGAAAGATTTACATCTCTACGTTAGGTTTGTTGTGTGCAGTTTTTATTCTAAGACCAATTTGTCCAATTTACTAGGTATATACCCCAATAAACAAAAGATTAGCCCCTATCCTTGAAATTTCAGTCCTATTGGTTTAAAATAGGAACGCAAAATGATTGTCCAAAGGGGTTGTGAGGTATACCTGGCTGAACAGCTCTGGATACCTTGTTTGTATCAGGTCCTGCGGTTCCCAGGTATGCTCCTCCTGACCGTGGTTCCTCCACGGAACTTTTGACTAACGGAATTTTCTTACGATGCAAGGTCTGTACTCCTCTGCCATCGATCCGAATCGGCTCAAAGTGAACTGACCGGTCGGAAGCTACCAATCCATTTGTGGTCAAAATCTGCTACTCCGGGCGCAGTAGAGCCCTCCTAAGTGAAGAGACGTGGAATACGTCGTGCAAAGCTGCCAGCTCTGGTGGCAACTCCAGCCTATTAGCTAGGGCCCCGATCCGCTCCAAGATCCTGTATGGGCCCATATACCTACGGCTGAGCTTCTTCCTCCGACCACGCACCCGTGAAACTCCATGCATGGGCCGGATCTTCAAAAAGACTCGGTCCCCCACCTGAAACTCCACCTGACGATGTCGGGCATCATAATACTTAGCCTGTCTGCTCTGCGCTTCTAACATCTTGTCTCTTATCAGTCTCACCTGAGCCTCAGTGTCTTCGACAAAATCCGATCCCAACGCTTTCGGATCCTCGTCCTGAATCAAAGGAAGAGGGGTCCTGCATCTCCTTCCATACAAGGCTTTGTAAGGCGCCATCCTGATGCTCGACTTGTAGCTGTTGTTATAGGAGAACTCGACCATGGGTAGGAGCTTCTCCCATGGTTCCCCGTGGTCCAAAATGCATAGCCTCAGAAGATCTTCCAGCGTCCGATTGGTGCATTCTGTCTGCCCATCCGTCTGGGAATGGAATGTGGTGTTGAAGGTCAATCACGTGCCTAAATAAGCCTGCACGGATCTCCACTCCCTGGAAGTGAATCGGCCATCCTGATCCGACACGATCGTCTTGGGCACCCCGTAGTATCGAACAAACTGCTCCACAATCTCCGCACTAGTACCCCCACAGAGTCATCCTTCTTGATCGGAATGAATCTAGCCACCTTCGTCAACCGATCGATGATGACCCAAATCGAGTCGTTTCTCATCCGTGATCGGGGAAGTCCATGAATAAAATCCGTCGCGATGTCCTCAAATTTCTACTCTGGGGGTACATGTTCTGAGATACATCATTGTAACACCCCCGATTTTTTCTGCATTTTGGTTTGATCATTGCTTGGCATTACGATGACGCGTTGTCGGCTTCTGCCATTGTTAGAGCGTGGTCATAGCTCTTTAGGTTCCTTTAGTGGTCCTTTAGTAGCCTATTTGCAAGATTCCCCAGCTAGCCGGAGTCTGTTTTGGTGACTCAGTTGGGCCTCTCGGGGAATGCTTGTGTTTTGGCTTCGGGCAGTGTTAGCCCAAGTTTTGATCGTCGGATGATGTTTTCGACTTCGCCATTGTGTTTGTAGCTGCGGTGTTTAGCTACAGTGCGAGTTTTGTCGAAATCCGAGATCATTCGTTTTTCGCATCGTTTCGATGTTTGTTGTGTTAGCCGGTAGTATGTTGCCAGGTTGTTGCCTTGCTGTACATAGCTTTGTGTGACCGAGCTTGGTGAGTCTTGTGCTTGGTTATAGGTTATGTTTGTTTATCCATTCATTTTATATATATGTATATGTATATATATATTTATGTGTGTTTGTGTAAGCTTGGGTGCAGATAGCCTTTTTATATTAACTTTTATATATATAGATATTTGCATATAAATGTATTTATATATGTGCTGAATATATATATGTAAATGTGTATATATAAGTTTATAGTTTCTTTATCTAGCTAAGGGGGCAGGTTTATGAGGTGCAGTAGTGGCCGATTGCCTTATTTAAGTTATATTTTTAAAGCAGCTAGTGCTTGGGTTAGGGTTTATTTTATTTGGCAATAGTGAGTGAGTGGAGGGCTTGTAATTAAAGGTGCCAGCTAGCTTTTTCTTCCCCATTTTCCCGAGCTAGGGCTTGGCTTCCAGCAGAAGGAAGCAAGGGGGAGGCGGTGGAGCTGCTGCTTGGCCGGTGGTTTGGTGGAGCTTCCGGTGCGCCAGCCGGCAAGAGTACGCAGGCGTCCGCTTAGTGCACCAAGCGTTGAGGCGTACGATAGGTCAGACCGGTAGTGCAAATGCTGGTTTTGAGGTGGGCGAGGCCCAACCCACCGCTTCCGTCTGCCACTACGGAGGTATCCTGGGAGGTAACGCCTCCGAAAGGGGGAATTAAAGGTCTGTGTACACAGAGTCGAGTGGGTGAGTTGCACTTGTATGTTCACATCATAGCATATTTGCATTTCATAGCATAACCATTACATATAACCTGACACCTAATGTATAAGCGGTATGGGACGCTCTATACATTAGGCCTTGCAAAACGACCCCTTGGCCTATAAGTTCGTGTGAGCGTGCTTATAAGTCAAGGTTCTCTTTCAGTATTATTTATATGTTATGCATGCTAGTAAAACCGACACCCTATCGTATAAATCGGTATGGGACTTTTTATACGATAGGAGCCCTGCAAGAGATCCCTTAGCTTATGTGTTTTCACATAAGTTAAGGTTACTTATTTAGATATTGTATAATTATTATCACGCTTAACACTGTTAGTTTAGTTCCGCTGCCATCTGCAATTTGACGTTCTCCACCTTCATGTCCTTTCCATTCCTTCTCCCCGCTTGGTGCTTAGGAGCCATGGGGGAAGGGGTGGGGGATGATAGGACTTAGTATTTTAGACTAACGGTTTTCGAACCACATCATTTAGGGGACCACGGAGCCCAACATGGAGGAGTAGCCCCGGAGGTCGGCACGCTTGGAGATCGGACAGTCTAGCACTAGAGTCCAGGCAGCAGGGACTGTGAGTCCCGAACACCAGTAGTGATATTAGTTTGCTTCCGCGATGAGTGATTTGTAGTGAGGACTTGATGTACCGGGCATAAGCCCGAGATTTTCATTATATGTACTATCTGTGGACACTCCCTTCGTGGAGTTTTATTTTTCTATATATGTGATTTCTGTGGACTTGCTTTTATACTTATGCTACAGTAGAGATCGATTTGGCCGGCATAATCGGCGTCTTGTAGTGACGACCTTCCCAGGTGAGAAGGTATCACCGCAAGGCGGCGGTTCTGGGCCTAAGACCCCGGTGTCGAAAAAGAAAAAAAATGGGGGTCTTACAAGTGGTATCAGAGTTGAAATATATCGATCAAAAGGTAGCAGTCCACAAACCCCGGGCCACCCCCGCACGAGTTTAGTTTGGGGACAAACTAAGCAGCGGAAGCAGTGGTGGGCCCATATGGGAAATCACATGAAAATTGTCCACTTTTAGTTAAATCCGCGAGACTTCTCATATTTGTCTTCTATTACGCAGCCCCCAACGCAGCCAACACCACAAGGCGGAGTTCAGCAGACTCCGACTGTTGCACCACCTTCCTCGGTCCCCACTCCATTCCTACACTCGGAGATGGGTCAAACGTTGACAACCATTCTAGATGCTTTCAGGGCTCAGCAGGTTCCGGCTCCGCAGCCAAACCCGGGGGCCAATTGGCTGAGCATCTTTCGAGGACTCTCTCCTCCATCCTACCTGGGGACAGAATCCGCCGTACGGACAGAAGAGTGTCTAGATATTATGTACGAAATGCTGACTGGGATACGGTGTCCCTGGGAGGAGAGGGTGGCCTTGGTTGTCTCCTGCCTGGAGTCTCATGCCAAGAGGTGGTGGAAGACGCTGCTGGACACAAGGTTTGCTGATAGGGAGGTTGCGGAAGTGACCTGGGAAGAGTTCAGGACCGCGCTGCTGGAGCATTTTGTTCCGCAGTCGGCCAGGGATGAGTTGGAGGAGCGGTTCTTACAGCTGAAGCAGGGCACCCGGACAGTGGTGGAGTACCATCGGGAGTTCGACCATTTGGCTCGATATGCAGATTCTTACCAGCTAGACGAAGCAGGATACATCAAGAGATTCTATAAGGGCCTGCGGGAGGACTTGAGGGAGGCTTTGTTGTTTGTATCTGACGGGCCTATCTCCCGGATTTTGGAGATGGCAAAGAGGATTGAGGCCGATTGGCACACCACTCGGGGCCGGAAGCGGCAAGCGGAGGATCAGGGCCGGAGATCCCGAAATGATCAGCGGCAAGGTGCTATACCAGGTGGAAGAAGGACAGAGGACCAGCCTCGTCAGGAAGTGAGGCAGGAGCCGAGGGAGCAGGTGATATTGGCCCCTCAGCCTCTTCAGATGAGGGAGGCACCGAGACCCGGGGGTATGACATTTCCCCCACCGGAGTGCTACAACTGCCATCAGATAGGACACATTCAGAGAAACTGCCCCATGAGGGGAGCACCTTTACCAGCACCCCAGGATGCCCCGCATGCCCAACAGTTTGGAGGACGAGGACGTGGTCGAGGACGTGGTTTCCAGGGTGCAGATCGCAGGCAGCAGAGGGAGCAAATTTATGCCCTGGATTTGGCTCAACCCCAGAACCCGGAGCAAGTAATCACTGGTACGTCAGAAAATTGTAAACTTATTTCCTCATGACCTTTAAGTTTATATAGAAATGATAATCTAGGGAAGAAAACCATAGCTAGATTCTAAGACATTTAACTTCCCCACCCCCAGGAATAGTTTTCATCAGCGACAAACCCGCTTATACACTATTTGATACGGGTGCTTCACACTCGTTTGTATCGAAAGCCTTCGTATAAGGGTTGGAAGGTGTGGAGCGATTCACGGGTCTGATGATGAGGATACGATTACCCGACGGATCAGAGTTGTTCACCTCTGCCCACTGCAATATGGAGGCGGAGATCGGCGGAAGGATATTTGAAGCTCCAGCTACGATCATAAAGATGCCAATCTTTGATTTGATCCTAGGAATGACGTGGTTGAACTGGAATCATGCTCAAATTGACTGTACATCCAAGAGAGTTACCGTGAGACATGGAGATTCCTACCTCGTCATTGAAGGTACTAGATCTATTTCCCCTCTCATGCTGTCATCTGTACAGGTCGTCAAGGCTCACTTACAGGGGGAAGAAGTGTATGAGGTAATATTTGAAATGACTGAGGCCAAGGTCTCCACCTCGGGTATTCCGGTGGTGCGATATTTTGCCGACGTATTTCCAGAAAAACTGCCTGGGCTACCCCCGCACCGGGAGCAGGATTTCCGGATACAGCTGGTGCCGGGGGCTAAGCCGGCAGCTAGAGCCCCTTACCGGATGGCCCCAAAAGAGCTGACAGAATTTCGAAGCCAACTCCAGGAACTGGTAGAAGCCGGATTTGTCAGACCAAGTTCCTCGCCATGGGGAGCCCGATCTTATTTGTGAAGAAGAAGGATGGGACACTTCGCCTGTGCATCGATTATCGAGCACTAAACAGGCTGACCGTCCGGAATACCTATCCGCTCCCACGGATAGACGAATTATTCGACCAACTGGAGGGAGCCCATTATTTCTCGAAGCTGGATCTAAGGTCGGGTTACTACCAACTACGGATCCAGGAGGAGGACATTCCAAAGACTGCTTTCAGTAACAGATATGGGCTATATGAGTTTACCGTGATGCCCTTCGGGCTCACAAATGCTCCGTCGGCATTCATGAGCCTCATGAACCGGGTCTTTGAGGCCTACTTGGATGTGTTCGTCATAGTATTCATAGACGACATCCTGATCTACTCTAGGACGGAAGAGGAGCACACTCGGCATTTGATGCTGACTCTGGAGAGACTACGGGAGCACAAGCTCTATGCAAAGATCAGCAAATGCCAGTTTTGGTTGAAGGAGGTGGCCTTCCTAGGCCATATCATCAGTGGTGCTGGGTTTGCGGTGGACCCTGCCAAGATCCAAGCAGTCCGGGACTGGCCACAGTTGAAGACGGCCACAGATGTACGAAGTTTCCTAGGACTCGCCGGTTACTACCGGAAGTTCGTTGAGGGATTATCTCGTATCGCCCTTCCACTCACATCTCTGACCAGGAAGGAGGTGCCCTTTATCTGGACCCCACAGTGTGAGGCGGCTTTTCAAGAGCTAAAGGGGCGACTCACTTCGGCTCCTATACTTGCTCTCCCTTCAGGGAAAGAAGGATTCCAGGTCTACACCGATGCCTCCTACCAGGGCATGGGTGCAGTGCTTATGCAGAATGGCCATGTGATAGCTTACGCTTCTCGTCAGCTGAAGAAGCATGAGCAGAAACCCAGTCCATGACTTAGAAATGGGAGCTGTCATTTTTGCACTGAAAGTCTGGCGACACTATCTGTACGGTGTCCACTGCGACATATACTCTGACCATAAAAATTTGAGGTATGTGTACACGCAAAAAGAGCTGAACATTAGACAGAAACGATGGGTGGAATTTTTGGCAGACTACCAGTACGAGATGCACTACCACCCGGGAAAGGCGAATGTGGTAGCAGATGCATTGATCCGAAAGACCGCAAACGCTGGAGTAGGAACACCGTTGATGGCCTTGGAGTTAATACAGATGTTTGATAAGATGCAAGTATCCCTGGTATCTGAGGATCACCCTGCGTTATACCGAGAATATGTGTTGTCATTAATCGCCACAGATGATATACGAGAACGGGTCAAGGATGGACAGAGGCAGGATACCCAGCTAGAGCCAATATTCCGGGCCTTAGAAGCAGGCACTGCGCAAGATTACACACTGAGGGATGATTTAGTGTGCTTCAGAGGACGGGTCTACATACCAGAGGGAGGCCAGATCCGGGAAGACATCATGATGGAGGCTCATTGCAGTCGATATTCGGTACACCCGGGAATTACAAAGATGACTGCAGATCTGAAGAAGACTATGTTCTGGCCTGGCATGAAGAAGGATATCACCTACTTAGTGACCCATTGCAAGGCTTGTCAGTTAGTGAAAGCAGAGTGCAGAAATCCCGTAGGACAATTACAGCCACTCCCAGTGCCAGAGTGGAAGTTCGATGATATTGCCATGGACTTCATACATGGACTTCCTCGATCCAGGACAGGGAACGATTCGATATGGGTGATCATCGACCGACTGACAAAGGTGACAAGGTTTATTCCAATCAGGAAGGATGACTCGGTGGGTGTGTTAGTCCGGAAGTTTGTGGAACAGTTCGTCCGTTATCATGGCATCCCCAAGTAGATTGTGTCAGACCGGGACGGACGATTTACATCCAGGGAGTGGAGGTCAGTGCAAACTTACTTAGGCACTCGACTAACCTTCAGTACGGCTTTTCATCCCCAGACGGATGGACAGACAGAACAGACCAACCGGACTCTGGAGGACTTACTACGACTCTGCATATTAGATCACGGTGAACCATGGGAGAAGTTATTACCACTGATCGAGTTCTCGTATAATAACAGCTACCAATCCAGTATAAAAATGGCTCCTTATGAGGCATTGTATGGACGAAAATGCAAGACTCCTCTGTCATGGATACAGGACGAGGACCCTAAGGCGTTGGATTCGGAGTTTGTCGAGGACACTGAGGCTCAGGTAAGATTGATACGGGACAGGATGCTGGAAGAAAAAAGCCGGCAGGCTAAGTATTACGACGCTCGGCACCGTCAGGTGGAATTCCAGGTAGGAGATCAGGTGTTCTTGAAGATCCGACCCATGCACGGAGTTACTCGGGTAAGCGGACAGAGGAAGAAGCTCAGCCCAAGATACATGGGGCCTTATAGGATCCAGGAACGGATCGGTCCCTTGGCATATAGGCTGGAACTGCCACCGGAGCTGGCGAGTCTGCACGACGTATTCCATATATCCTCTCTTAGGAGAGCTCTACTTGTAACACCTCCCCTGTAAAGACCATATAATATGGGTCCGGCCGGGGCCCCACAACATACGGACGCCACAGCTTTAGTATTAAAAGATGATATGAAAACTACCCAATCTCAAAACTCCAGACAAACACAGCGGAAACAGAACAAACCGACAAAAGTTATCCACTAACGATAGAGTATCAAATGGCCTTAAGGCCTTACACAATAATAGTCCAAAACATATCAATGTGCCAAGCACTCCTAGGCTACCTCGGCATGCAAGCCGGACATAAACATAACAAAAGTAGCAAACATAAAAGGAGAAACCAAGCACAGCAACACTTCATGAGGCTTAGGGCTTTTCGCCCGGCGCACTAGCTCCTGCATGCGATCCTTGCCTTGTAAGGATTTGAAGTAACGCGGGTCAGCAAAGGCTGACCTCTACTGTGTAACAAACACATCTCCTCTCGGTCGTCCCTAACGGACCCCGGGGTACCACTCCACCTGCAAGTTAGCACTTTGTATACCAAAAGAGCAAATATATTAAAGCGGTAAAACAGGCTTGGATGTCTCATACAGCATACATGTTCTCTATGTTTTGTACAAGGTGAAAGAGCCTACTATGCAGCATGAATGCAACCCGGGTTTCACCCAAGGCACCCTAGTTCGTATGCATCTAGCACAACATCAAACACTGGGTACTTCCGTTTCCCCATTGGCTTAAAGCCGCAAACACAAGGGAACCACCATGTCCCTAACGACACACACGCCGTCACACAGAACCTTGCAAAGGCCCCACCCGCACAAGGGTCATATACCCCGGGGCTTGCCCGCACATTCTGACTTCGCACGTCAGGGTTCCGTCTCACACTGACCGATTCTAAGAAGCCTTGCTGGACCCCACCCGCTCATGGCCACATTGCCCGGGCTTGTCCTCCGCTCGACATTCTCGTCAGTCCTCAGAAGGGGCTAGTCTCGTCGGGACACTTCCCCCACATGACTTGCCCGCCACGGGGTAGCCAGCCGACCACGGAGACATAGCCGTGCCTTAGCATAGCACGAACAAAGGTTTCCCCACCCCAATCGCCACTCGCACCGTGTCTTTCCCGTGCTCCAAGGAAACCATCTACCGCACAAAGCGGAGCTAACCTCGTCCGGTTCCGACTATGAGTACTCACTCAAATATGAGGGGGAAAACGCATACATACAACGGCGTATTGCCGCTGCGGATTTCTATCGAAACCCCAAAACTCACTATGCAACATCACCGGGTCGGACCAACAATCGCGACCACGGCTTCACCCACAATGCCTAATCCGCTAACGGAGCGGATCTCTAATGCAAAGCATGCCGGGATGAGCATACTCAACCCGGAGGTCCTCTTGAACCTAGGCTACACGAATCCCTCTCATTTGAGAGATACGGTGCTCAAAATACGAAAGGAAGGGGATGCTATTCATGCATCCTAAATCCTAAAAACCGAGAGGAGAAGCGTCGTTACCTTCCGTCCCCTCTTCCTAGCCATGGAGAAGATTTGCTCGGTTGAAAACCACCGCAACGCTCCCACCTTCGCGGATCTGAACTCCGCTCGCGAAACGGAGCTCCGAATCTCCACCGGCCGCCGGAGTTGACCTCATTCTTCCTCCTCTAAGCTTTCCCTTCTCTCTAGGTTTTAGAGAGAGAGTGCCCAAGTGAAAATAAGGGTTTCAAAACCCTATTCCCGGCTAAAACCACCCAGGAGCAGCCCCCCACCGTCGGATCCAAAGCCAAGGAAACAAACGGCCAGGATCAGATCTGAAATCCCAAAAACTGGGCCGAACACGGGTTCACACACGGCCGTGTGCCTGGCCGTGTAGCTCATTCGCCGTCTCAACCAAAATTTAAAACCAGCAACACGGCATGTGACACGGCCTCCAACACGCCCGTGTCGCCTGCGACACGCCCGTGTCGGGACCCGTGTCACGCCCCCCGTGTGCAATTTATCAACACTTCGCAGTCAGAGAGATACACGGCTTGGTGACACGGCATCAGACACGCCCGTGTACAACTAGACACGCCCGTGTTCGTGCCCGTATCATTACCCGTGTACCCAACCGCACAGCCCAGGTGTGACACGGCCTGGGACACGCCCGTGTCCTAGGCCGTGTTCCACCACACGACCATCATCGACCTGAACTGGTCGACTACACGGCCCGAGCTCGACACGCCCGACACGGCCTCCGACACGTCCGTGTCGGGGCCTGTATCACCTGCACCAAAAACTTGTCTTGGCCAAATTCGATCCCCGTCGCTCCTACAACAATTTGGGATGTTACAATTCTCTCCCCCTTAAAAGAATTTCGTCCCGAAATTTAAAACATGGAAGGTAAACAAAACTAAACAGTACCTGAGGAGAAAAGCTCGGGGTACTCCTCTAGCATGGCCTGCTCTCGCTCCCATGAGAGCTCCTCGCAACCACAGTTGTCCCAACGGACCTTTACGAGTCTGACCTCCTTGTTCCGCAATTGCCGAACCTCTGAGTCTTTTATCCCGACTGGACGAACTCGCGTCCCCAAGTCTTCCTCTACCGGCACCGCTGTCGGCTCAATCACCACGCTGGCTTCTAACAACTCTTTCCTCAGGACGGAGACGTGAAAAACATCATGCAATCCACTTAGCTCTGTGGACAACGCCAACCGGCACGCTGCCTCTCCCACTCGCTCGATGACCTTGAATTGTCCCAAAAATCTCGGACTCAGCTTCTTGAGTCGGCGAATTCGCGAAACGCCTTTAAACGGCTTGATCTTAAGATACACCCAGTCGCCCACAGCGAATTCCACATGCCTGTGGCGAGCATTGAAATACTTCGACTGCCGATCTTGAGCTACCTTCATGCAATCTTGGATGGTCCGCACCAACTCACTAGCGTCGGCTACCACTTATTTCCCCAAAAGCTTGGTGTCTCCCGCCTCTGTCCAAGACATCGGTGTTCGACACCGCCTCCCATACAGAGCTTCATATGGCGCCATCTTGATACTAGCTTGGTAACTATTGTTATACGCAAACTCCACCATGAAGAGGTGATCCTCCCACTTCTTGCCGAAGTCGAGAGTACACATCCTTAGCATATCTTCCAAAGTACGGTTCGTTCTCTCAGTTTGGCCATCGGTTTGAGGATGAAAAGCCGTACTGAACTTGAGTTTTGTGCCCAAGCTCTTCTGCACCAACCGCCAATCCTTAGACGTGAAACGTCCATCCCGGTCGCTGACTATACTCTTCAGAATCCCATGGAGTCGTACAATATTGCGGACGTACAACTCCACCAACTTTTCCACACCGTCCTCCTTCCGGTTTGGGATGAAATGTGCCACTTTGGTCAAGCGGTCCACAATCACCCAAATGGCATCATTACCCTACTGCGATCTAGGCAACCCATGCACAAAATCCATGGAGATGTCATCAAATTTCCATTCGGGGATTGGAAGAGGCTTCAAGAACCCGCCCGGCTTCTGACATTCGGCCTTCACCAAGGCACATGTTTGGCACCGACTCACACACAAAGCCACGTCCCGCTTCATCCCAGGCCACCAATAGGACTTCTTCAAGTCCAAGTACATCTTTGTACTACCCGGGTGAATGGAGTACTTAGTGAAGTGGGCCTCAAACATCAACTCCTCGCGGAGCTTGCCGAACTGTGGTACACAAATCCTTCCGCCCTTCCTCAGAATCCCATCAACCATCTCCCAGGCGCTACCCTCGCCCTTTAGAGCTTCCTCCACGAAATGTTGGAACTCCGCATCTACACGGGTCGCTTCCCGAATATGATCGCATAAGTCACTCTGCATCTCAATCCAAATTAGTCGAGCCACGCTAGACTCGCCTCTTGCCACACATTCCAAACCAAGGGACTCCCAGTCCCGCCTTAACCGCTCATCGTGAGCTTCAATCCAATTTCCTTGCCCCGAGTATTTCCTACTCAAAGCATCTGCCACCACATTGGCTTTCCCTGGCGTGTACTGAATCGCCACCTCGTAGTCCCCCAGGAACTCGACCCACCTACGCTGCCGCATATTTAGGTCCTTCTGATCTAGGAGATACTTCAGACTCTTGCGGTCCGTGAAGATCTCCACCTTTGCACCATAAACGTAGTGCCTCCACAATTTCAACGCAAAAATTACCGCTGCCAACTCCAAATCATGGACGGGGTAATTTCTCTCATGAGGCTTCAGCTGCCTCGACCCAAAAGCTATCACATTACCATGCTGCACCAACATGCACCCTAAACCGCATCTTGATGCGTCGCTGAAAATCTGGAACCCTTCGGTCCCCTTTGGCAGACTTAGGATCGGCGCCGTCATTAGCCTTTCCTTCAGGGTTTCAAACGCCTCGTTGCACTCTTGAGTCCATACAAATTTCTGATCCTTGCGAGTTAGTGAAGTGAGGGGTAGAGCTATCCGCAAAAAGTTTTCCACAAACCTTCGGTAGTACCCGGCTAGTCCAAGAAAAATTTGGACTTCCGCCACGGTCCTCAAGACTGGCCACTCTCTGATGGCTTCTACTTTCGTTGGATCCACTGCCACCCCATCCCCACTAATCACATGGCCTAGAAATGCCACTTTCTCCAACCAGAACTCGCACTTGGAGAACTTCGCATAAAGCTGGTTCTCTCTCAAAACTTGCAACACTGTCCGCAAGTGCGACTCGTGCTCCGCTTCCGACTTGGAATACACCAAAATGTCATCGATAAAGACGACTACGAACCAGTCCAAATATTTGCGAAACACTCGGTTCATCAAGTCCATGAACACAGACGGCGCGTTCGTTAGCCCGAACGGCATCACCGAGAACTCAAAATGACCATACCTCGTACCAAACGCGGTCTTGGGTATGTCCTCGTCACGAATCCACAACTGATAATATCCGGACTTCAGGTCCAACTTGGAGTACACCACCGACCCCACCAACTGGTCGAAGAGATCGTCTATCCGAGGGATCGGATACTTATTCTTGAGAGTCAATTTGTTCAACTCACGGTAGTCTATGCACAGACGCATACTACCGTCCTTCTTTTTTACGAATAACACCGGCGCACTCCACGGTGAAGAGCTGGGCCTGATATACCCTTGCTCCAAAAGCTCCTGCAACTGAACCTTGAGCTCGGCCAACTCCTTTGGTGCCATCCTGAAGGGTGGACGCGACACTGGTCTAGCCTCGGGCACCAACTCGATGGAGAAATCAATCTCCCGCCGAGGAGGTGCTCCCGGTAACTCCTCGGGAAAAACATCTCCAAACTCCGCCACCACGGGCACTTCTCCTAGAGACAGCCTGGAGAGGCTAACCTCCAACAACGCTACTAGAGCTATACCTCCCTGGTTAACAGCTCGCACTAACTGAAGTGCCGAAACTAGGGAGCAGGCCACTCCATGCAGACCTTCAAACTTGACTTCCGCTTGCCCCACGCCCCTCGGGGTTACCACCTTGGACAAACAGTCGATACTGGCACGCTGCTCCGCTAGCAAATCCATCCCCAAAATCACATCGAACTCGGACAACGGCAAGATCGTCATTACCAATACGAAATCGACTCCCTCAAGACTCCAACAAATCCGGCCTCTAGCCCTGGTAGTCATAGATGACCCATTGGGCATGCGCACCTTCAACTCGGCGTCCGTCGAGAAAGACTCCACTCCGATCCTCCGGATAAAGCCTTCCGCAAGGAAGGAGTGCGACGCTCCCGTATCAAAGAGTACCCTAGCGGGGTACCCAGATACCATTACAAAGACTACACACATGCAACAAACATAAAGACTTGAAAGATAGGAATCTAAGGTGGAGGTTGAACTCTCGTACCTGTCACCACATCGGGTTGACAGATTGCTTCTTGTTGCCCAAGGTTGTAGGCCCTTGGCTGCACTGGTTGAAACCGAGAAGCACTCGACTCCGCCATCTTCCCTTTCTCTGCGGCACTGGGGCTGGAGCGCACAGTTTGCTCCTGCCTTGGCTCTTACTCAGTGCCCCCTTGGGTACAAAATCTTGTTATGTGGCCCGGCTTGCCACAACTATAGCACGTCTGAGGGCCCTTAGAGCGTGACCCTCCGGACGTCCAATTACTTTTCTCGCCCGACTTATATGGGGAAGAATTCTTCTTCCATCGGCTCCCTTCCGCCTTTCCATGTGACTGGGCAGGCTTCTTCTCCTCCCCCTGCTTGGGTGTGAAACCCTTGCGACGCTGGGATCGCTCCATGTCACTCTCCAAAATTCGGGCCGCCTCCACCAATTCGTTGAAACCCGCACGTTTCATCGATATGAGGGGTTGTCTTAGGTTCTCCCTCAATCCAGGGTAGAAGAGATTGTCCCTCTCTTCATCGTCTGCCATGGTCGTTCCCGCATAGCGACCCAAGCGAGTAAATTCCTAAACATACTCATCCACTGACTTGTCTCGCTGCACCAGATGTAGGAACTGCCTCTGGAGGGCTAACCTCGTTGAGGCGGGTATGTACTTCTTCAGGAAGGCATTCCCAAACTCCTCGATGGACGGTGTGCGTCCTAGAAACTGCCGGCCACTGTGGCTCACCCACCATAACTTGGCATCTCCCTCCAACATAAAAGCTGCGAACTCTGCCTTTTCTCATCTGGCACCTCTGCCGCCCTTAGAAGCTCCTGAATTCTAGCCCACCAATCCTCTGCATCTGTGGGTGTGCCGGTTCCCTTGAAGGTTGGAGGGTGGAAACTCAGAAAGTACTTCATTTGCCGGTCCCCATGCCCGACAACCACTCTCTCGGCCTGCGGCTCTGCCCGCCTAGTTTCCTCAACCTGCATGGTCGCTGCCGTGTCCGGGGTAGCAGGAGTTGCTACTTGAGCAACGGGAGATGCTACCTGTGCTATCGCTGCAGCTTGGGCCGCCACCATCGCTTCTGCAAGCATACGACAGAAGTCGGCCGGTGTGACCCCCATCCCTAGCGGACCTTGCGCAGTCGCACTACTTGCCGAGAGCTCTTCTCTTGGCCTCGAGGTCCCAGCCTCGTTGCTTGCACTATAAACACAAGCAAGAAAACACAAATCAGTCTCTAATCGCAAGACTCGAACACCAAGACACTCATGGTCCTGTGATACTCCTATGTGGATAACTTCTTATACGCGACTCGACTTATACTTTCGATCGCGAAACTTCTCGTTGGAACGCGAACCTCCCTCTGATACCAAATTATAACACCTCCCCTGTAAAGACCATATAATATGGGTCCGGCCGGGGCCCCACAACTTACGGACGCCACAGCTTTAGTATTAAAAGATGATATGAAAACTACCCAATCTCAAAACTCCAGACAAACACAGCGGAAACAGAACAAACCGACAGAAGTTATCCACTAACGATAGAGTATCAAATGGCCTTAAGGCCTTACACAATAATAGTCCAAAACATATCAATGTGCCAAGCACTCCTAGGCTACCTCGGCATGCAAGCCGGACATAAACATAACAAAAGTAGCAAACATAAAAGGAGAAACCAAGCACAACAACACTTCATGAGGCTTAGGGCTTTTCGCCCGGCGCGCTAGCTCCTGCATGCGATCCTTGCCCTGTAAGGATTTGAAGTAACGTGGGTTAGCAAAGGCTGACCTCTACTGTGTAACAAACACATCTCCTCCCGGCCGTCCCTAACGGACCCCGGGGTACCACTCCACCTGCAAGTTAGCACTTCGTATACCAAAAGAGCAAATATATTAAAGCGGTAAAACAGGCTTGGATGTCTCATACAGCATACATGTTCTCTATGTTTTGTACAAGGTGAAAGGGCCTACTATGCAGCATGAATGCAACCCGGGTTTCACCCAAGGCACCCTAGTTCATATGCATCTAGCACAACATCAAACACTGGGTACTTCCATTTCCCCATTGGCTTAAAGCCACAAACACAAGGGAACCACCATGTCCCTTACGGCACACACGCCGTCACATGGAACCTTGCAAAGGCCCCACCCGCACAAGGGTCATATACCCCGGGGCTTGCCCGCACATTCTGACTTCGCACGTCAGGGTTCCGTCTCACACTGACCGATTCTAAGAAGCCTTGCTGGACCCCACCCGCTCATGGCCACATTGCCCGGGCTTGTCCTCCGCTCGACATTCTCGTCAGTCCTCAGAAGGGGCTAGTCTCGCCGGGACACTTCCCCCACATGACTTGCGCGCCACGGGGTAGCCAGCCGACCACGGAGACATAGCCGCGCCTTAGCACAGCACAAACAAAGGTTTCCCCACCCCAATCGCCACTCGCACCGTGTCTTTCCCGTGCTCCAAGGAAACCATCTACCGCACAAAGCGGAGCTAACCTCGTCTGGTTCGACTACGAGTACTCACTCAAATATGAGGGGGAAAACGCATACATACAACGGCGTATTGCCCCTGTGGATTTCTATCGAAACCCCAAAACTCGCTATGCAACATCACCTGGTCGGACCAACAATCGCGACCACGGCTTCACCCACAATGCCTAATCCGCTAACGGAGCGGATCTCTAATGCAAAGCATGTCGGGATGAGCATACTCAACCCGGAGGTCCTCTTGAACCTAGGCTACACGAATCCCTCTCATTTGAGAGATACGGTGCTCAAAATACGAAAGGAAGGGGATGTTATTCATGCATCCTAAATCCTAAAAACCGAGAGGAGAAGCGTCGTTACCTTCCGTCCCCTCTTCCTAGCCATGGAGAAGATTTGCTCGGTTGAAAACCACCGCAACGCTCCCACCTTCGTGGATCTGAACTCCGCTCGCGAAACGGAGCTCCGAATCTCCACCGGCCGCCGGAGTTGACCTCCTTCTTCCTCCTCCAAGCTCTCCCTTCTCTTTAGGTTTTAGAGAGAGAGTTCCCAAGTGAAAATAAGGGTTTCAAAACCCTATTCCTGGCTAAAACCACCCAGGAGCAGTCCCCCACCGTCGGATCCAAAGCCAAGGAAACGAACGGCCAGGATTAGATCTGAAATCCCAAAAATTGGGCCGAACACGGGTTCACACACGGCCGTGTGCCTGGCCGTGTAGCTCATTCGCCGTCTCGACCAAAATTTAAAACCAGCAACACGGCATGTGACACGGCCTCCGACATGCCCGTGTCGCCTGTGACACGCCTGTGTCGGGACCCGTGTCACGCCCCCCGTGTGCAATTTATCAACACTTCGCAGTCAGAGAGGTACACGGCTTGGTGACACGGCATCAGACACGCCCGTGTACAACTAGACACGCCCGTGTTCGTGCCCGTGTCATTACCCGTGTACCCAACCACACAGCCCAGGTGTGACACGGCCTGGGACACGCCCGTGTCCTAGGCCGTATTCCACCACACGACCATCGTCGACCTGAACTGGTCGACTACACGGCCCGAGCTCGACACGCCCGACACGACCTCCGACAGGCCCGTGTCGGGGCCCGTGTCACCTGCACCAAAAACTTGTCTTGGCCAAATTCGATCCCCGTCGCTCCTACAACAATTTGGGGTGTTACACTACTACGCCCAGAACAGCAAGTTACAACCACAGATGGACCGATAGCATCTGATCGGTCAGTTCACCTAGAACCGGTCCGGATTGACGATAAGGGGGTACGAGTTTTACGCCACAAGAAGGTTCCGTTAGTCAAGGTCCTGTGGAGAAATCACGGAAGAGAGGAGCACACATGGGAGCCCCAGGACTTGATGCGACAAAGATACCCGAAACTCTTCAGTCAGGTATTCCTCACAACCACTCAAGATGTTCAATTTACCTTCCTATTTTAAACTAGTAGAACTGAAATTTCAAGGATATGGGCTAAACTTTTGTTTATTGGGGTCTAGACTTTGCCAATTGGGGGATTTGGTCTTAAATTTTACTATCACCTTTAAACCTCATATAATCAAACATGGTGTCGTGACGTAAACCTTTCAACTCTCATGGGATGTTACAAGCTTCTTCCTTCCCGATAGGAGTCCCCGCAGGCTTAACCTTGATTTCGGGGACGAAATCTTTGTTTTGTTTATTGGGATTTGTAACATCCCATTTCCAACTAGACCCCTAAGAGTGGTTTTGTCATGATAAAACCCTAGGAAGCCCAAGAAAAAGTCAAGTGGACCTGGTGGTGTGAATAGGGCCACTATGGTCTCCACTAAGCAGATTTCTAAACCTTGGTTAAAGGTGATCATGGGGCTTCACCAAGACTCCAAGACCCCACCCATACCCTTATAACCCTAGAAGGGGGTCAATGGGTCACTAAGGACCTATGGAGAGCAATCAAAGGACCTAAGTTGACCAAAGTCAACTATAACCCTAGCTAGGTCAAATTGACCTACAAAAGGGTCCATTGCAGTCTATTAGCCAAATATACCCCACCCATACCTCCATAACCCTAGGTAGGGGTTAATGGGTCACTAAGGACCCATGGAGGGTAGTCGAGGGAGCTAAGTTGACCAAAGTCAACTCTAACCCTAAATAGGTCAAATTGACCTACACAAGGGTCAATTGCAGTCCCTTAGCCAAATGGACCCCACCCCTACCCTCATAGGCCTAGGGAGAGGCCAATAGGTCACCAAGGACTCATTGGGACCAATCATAAAGACTAGGTTGACCAAAGTCAACTCTTGACCTAAAGTGGTCAAAGTGCCCTAGTTAAGGGCCAAGTGACCTCCAAGGGCCAATCCAACCCCACCTTGACCCTAGGGGAGGCTAATGGGTCACCAAGGACCCATTAAAGAGATCTCAAGGACCAAATTGACCTAGGTGGGCCCTAGTCTAACTTTGGGTCAAGTTGGCCCAAATGGGCTAACTCAAGCTCAAGCTCATTTCAATTGGGCTAACCATGACTTAAGTGACCAAATGGACTTATGGGCTGCCATTGGACATGTAGGAGCCAAAAATTCAGGATTGGTGACTAGGAGAGAGAAAGTCACCCATGGAGGAGAGAGAAAGAGAAGAAAGAAGAAGGAAGGAGGACTTTGTACTCCTCCTTCCCCCTCCCCAACCTCCCCATTCATTTCAGAAGGACAAGGGGGAGTGCAGCAGCCATTGTGGATTGGTTAGAGCAAGCTCCACCCCCTACCAACCTAGCCGCCAAGATTGACCATGGCCAAAAATGGCACATGGCAATTCAGCCACCTAACTCCCTCCTCTCCCTCTTTAAAAGCTCCAGTGAGGTCCAAGGAGTATTTCCCACCCTTTTCCTGAAGAAGCCGAGCTCTTTCCTCCACTTTTGAACAATGCGACCACCACCGGCCACCACCATGCCAATCCGGCGATCGGCACGGCTACAGCCGCCACCACAGGTCCTCCTCCACTCCTTCTTCCATGGATAAATCATAGCAATCCTTAGGTCCAAGGTTCGGGCTCAATTGAGCCCGATCCATTTCAAAAAAATCCTGGTTTTTCCATGGATTTGAGCTTGTCGAATTCACCGGAATAGTGCTCCCCGGCGGCCGTGCCGCCGCCTGGAGGTAGCCCCGACCACCACGAAGGTGTCGGCGGCGGTGGCAGGCCGGGGAGGTGGCCGGAGCGCCGGCGGCAGCCGCTGGAAGTTGGCCCAGGCAGGAGCAATCCTGGCCGTTGGCGCGCGGGGATGATGACGGGATGCCGTCCAGGATTGCGCCAAGATTCGAGCAAATAAGGATATTAAACTATAGTATAAATATTTGAATCATTTCATTACCTGTCACAGAATTTGTATTTATTTGTTTTAATTATTAAAAATACTTATAGCCATTATCATAGAAAATGGTCAACACCAAACATGTAGCCCCTTGAGTCTATTGTTATACAAAATTGGTTTGAACCAATTTGGGTGACATGTTTGACCAGGGCACTCATTTTGGTGGGGTCTATACAAATGACTAGGCAGTAATTCAACTAAGTTCCCACACTTCATCCTTGGTCTAAATGAGCTGAAATTTTGGCAGGGAGTCACCCTACCATATATCTAGAGCCTGCCCAAAAATGGGAATTTTTGGGAATAATTTTCCTATAGTTTTGTAAATAATTAAATTATGCTAGGGTGAATTAAATTATGGGTCAAATGAAGTCCAAATTCATCCAAATTTTTATGGGATGTATATGAAGTCCATATAGACCTCTGGTTAAAATTTCATTAAGTTTGGAGTTGATTTGAATGGGAATCAAGCAAACCCTAGCCTTGCCCTAAGAAGGGCATTTTGGTCCAAAATGTAATTTTAGGTTTTTAGTGTCCAATTCACCTCAACAGATGTTCAAATTTGGGACACTGACTTGTCATGACTTTATACACCTCCCAATGAAAACTTGGGGGCATTGGAGTTGATTTGTCCCAAGATCCTAGGGCAAACCCTAAGGAAGGGCTTTTGTACCTTGTGAAGAGCATATGGCCAAAACACCTTGTATGACTATAAAACTTTGTAGGGATGGTTTTAGGGTAACTATAACCCTCTGGTAAAAATCTTAGGGTGTTTTGGAAAGTTTGGGACCCACAAAACTCTAACCCTAGTTTAGGGAACAAACTTTGTAGGGTTAGAATAGGCTAGTTAAACTCTTCCAAATAAAGTGAAATTTTGGTATGATGGTAAAAAGAATGTTATTAGTCTCTGGTAATTTATTTGGGGATTTTGGGATAATATTTATGGTACTTCATTTGAAACACAAGGGATGCCTCAACTTAATAAAATAATTATTATGGTACCTCTGACCCTTGGGAGGTCATGAAAATTTGGTAGAGGATATTTTGAATCATTATAGTCTTATATAAATTTTATGAAAAATTTTGGATACTTATTTGAGGTACTTACTTCACAAGCTTGCTAAATGATGGAATTATTCAATAATTTAATTTAGTCCATATACTGATAAATAAATTATGAAATTTATCCCAAACCATTTAAATGCCATTAGATTCATACTTGAATTTTCTCTGAATTTTTGGAAGCCATATAGTATTTTATATTTCTTTAAATGAATTTTTAAGGATTAAAATGAAATAATGATTTGGGGATAAAACCTTACTGAAAAATTTAGATATTTTGGAAGATGAGTTATATCCTTATTTTGAATAACATATAAAAGTTGTAGAACGATATCTTGACTGAAAATTGTACTTCATGTTCATTATTGGAAATATTAGTCAATAGAATAATTAAATAAATTATTAAATAAATAAGGAAAATTTTGGATCTCTGGATTTAGGGCTTAAAGGTCATAATAGACCTCCATTAATTATTATAAGAGTATTGGATAGTTATTTGATGTACCTCCTATTTTACATGAAGTTTGACATAGTGGTCTGCATTTAGCAATTTTGGAAAACTGTATATTAATTTGTTTGAAGCTTATCACTCCTTAATCACTGATGATATTTGACCCAGAGCATTTATGGGCCCTTGCAATCATGTTAGAATTATCCTTGAATTTTCAGAAATAATATTGCCCTGTTTATTATTTTTATGAATTATTGCAATATACCATTTAAATAAAAATAAGTGGCCTGAACCTTGCTGAAAAATTAAGAGATTTTGTATCTTAGGTTAAATGATTATATTAAGTATAATATAAATATGGGGAGATTTTATATTGTCAAAATTTGGTATCTTCAACTCAATCTTGGAGACTTGGGCCATTATAAATATTTAAATAAATTCCTAGATAAATAGGAAAATTGTAAAACTCTGGATTTGGGCAATAAAGGTCATAATGAACCTCCACTAATTATCATAGGAGTATTGGATGATTACTTGATATACTTCCCATTTTACATAACATTAAACCTTGGTGGTCTGCATATAGTAAATCTACAGAAATAATCTAGAGTACAAGTTAGGCACATAAGTCAAAAATTAGTTGTTATAGGAATGAGTTCATCACTCAGGATTGGATGAGCTGGGGATTGGTTTGACTAAAAGGTTAGGTGGTGTTTGGGATCGACGAAAGATCGTCTTCCCCATAGAGTAGAAGGTCAAAATCACATTAGGTATAGTTTACTATAATATGAAAATGAAATGGGTAACACCTAAGTTGTAGGCATAAAGTAAATTGAGGAGTAGGTAGTAAACTTAGGATTTCACACTCTCACACCCCTGTGTCCCGAGAGATAGTTTGGGTTACTCGGGCAATAAGCCCAGTGGTTAAGGTAATGGGCATGGTAGCCCGGTGAGCTTCGGCTCGGTTGTAGTTTAGGACGGACGGGTTACTCCGGTGAGCTTTGGCTCGGTTGTTGGTTATGACGGACGGGATATTCCGGGGAGCTTCGGCTCGGTTATAGATTATGACGGACGGGTTAGTCCGGGGAGTTTTCAGCTCGGTGGTTGATTATGACGGACGGGATAGTCCGGGAGGATTCAGCTCGGTTATATGTTGGACTCATAACTATTGCATGTGCATAAAAGGTATAAGGTGGTGGGTTTTCGATATTGGAGAGTTCGTTGCACCGACACCAATATCGTTGACTCGGCAAGTGTGGTTTTACACTTTGCCAACAGAAGTCCGGTGCGCCAGCCGGCAAGAGTACGCAGGCATCCGCTTAGTGCACCAAGCGTTGAGGCGTACGATAGGTCAGACCGGTAGTGCAAATGCTGGTTTTGAGGTGGGCGAGGCCCAACCCACCGCTTCCGTATGCCACTACGGAGGTATCCTGGGAGGTAACGGCTCCGAAAGGGGGAACTAAAGGTCTGTGTACACAGAGTCGAGTGGGTGAGTTGCACTTGCATGTTCACATCATAGCATATTTGCATTTCATAGCATAACCATTACATATAACCTGACACCTAATGTATAAGCGGTATGGGACGCTCTATACATTAGGCCTTGCAAAACGACCCCTTGGCCTATAAGTTTGTGTGAGCGTGCTTATAAGTCAAGGTTCTCTTTCAGTATTATTTATATGTTATGCATGCTAGTAAAACCGACACCCTATCGTATAAATTGGTATGAGACTTTTTATACGATAGGAGCCCTGCAAGAGATCCCTTAGCTTATGTGTTTTCACATAAGTTAAGGTTACTTATTTAGATATTGTATAATTATTATCACGCTTAACACTGTTAGTTTAGTTCCGCTGCCATCTGCAATTTGACATTCTCCACCTTCATGTCCTTTCCATTCCTTCTCCCCGCTCGGTGCTTAGGAGCCATGGGGGAAGGGGTGGGGGATGATAGGACTTAGTCTTTTAGACTAACGGTTTTCGAACCACATTATTTAGGGGACCACGGAGCCCAGCATGGAGGAGCAGCCCCGGAAGTCGTCACGCTTGGAGATCGGACAGTCTAGCACTGGAGTCCAGGCAGCAGGGAGTGTGAGTCCCGAACACCAGTAGTGATATTAGTTTGCTTCTGCGATGAGTGATTTGTAGTGAGGACTTGATGTACCGGGCATAAGCCCGAGATTTTCATTATATGTACTATATGTGGGCACTCCCTTCGTGGAGTTTTATTTTTCTATATATGTGATTTCTGTGGACTTGCTTTTATACTTATGCTATAGTAGAGATCGATTTGGCCGGCAGAATCGGCGTCTTGTAGTGACGACCTTCCCGGGTGAGAAGGTATCACCGCAAGGCGGCGGTTCTAGGCCTAAGACCCCGGTGTCGAAAAAGAAAAAAAAATGGGGGTCTTACATTTAATTCCTCTCTTCATTTTTGGGTTGCATATGTGTACCAAAGAATAAGGAATTAACATCTCCTTATTCCCATGACATATGATCTAACAACTAAAAGAGAATTGGGTAAGAATAGGAGTTAAACAAAATTTTTAGAAAATAAACTAAAATACTAGAGAGCAACTACTAGTAGATTGAGATTTCCTAAGAATCTAAAAGCATGAAGTAATAATAATTGGAATCCAAAATTATTTAGCAAAATTACTACAAAATTGAAACTATTTAAAATAAAAGAGAAAAAGTGCTAAATAAATTACTCTAAGCAAATTGAAATCATAAGATTATCCTCAAAACTAAATCACTAAAAATTATATTTACCTAAACATGATGAAATAAAAGATTAGCAAATAAAAAGGTAATGCTTATAAACTAACTCAAACTAAATTTCTGAAAATAACAAAAAGCTAAGCATGAGGTTTATTATAATTTTTTGTGATTTTTTGACATTTTTCAATTTTTTTGGGTTTTGAAATATGATCTTTTTTTTTAATTTTTTGATTTTTCTAATTTTTTTGGGTTTTTGATAAGGCTACATAGAAGTAGTACTAAAGAAAGTTAATAAAAAAAACTTAATAAAACTATACTAATTTTTTTGAAATTTTGATTTTAAGAAAGCAAATGATTTTTTTTTTGAGATAAAAAGGAAGAAAGAAACTAACTAAACCCTCCCCCATGCTTAAACCTTTCATTGCCCTCAATGAAAAATAAAAACAAAAAGAAGAAAGGGAAGAAGAAAGGGGAGGGGGGATGCAATAAAAATAATAATAAAAAGAAAACGACTTCCACGGATTCGTAAGGCCGAATGCAGATGTCGCTCCCCCATGCTTGAGCTGGACACCGGCTCAGGCCTAAGGAAGAGAGGAAATGATGGAGCCAAACGAACCGCCGAGGGGGTTTTATTCCTGCAAAACAAAACAAAACAAAAAGAAAGAACAAAAAGGATAAGCAAGGGGTGCCTCCCAAGAGCGCTCTTTGGTTAACATCGTCTGAGCCCGACGTTATTTGTTAGCTAAATGGAAAATAAAAGCTGAAATGAAGGGGTAACTCCCTAAGTACGCGCTTAGGAGAGTAAATCAAAAAATGAAAAAATGAAGAATCGCACCGGCATGGGGTGGAATCTTCAAGAGAATGACGCCCGCAAAAGAACGGACGGAGTTATGGAAGAACTCCGTCGTATGTAAAATGGGAAAAAATGGGTCGTCAAAAGAAGAAGAATAAAAAGAAGAAGAAATAGAAAGAGGAATAAAAGAAGTAGAAAAAGAATTTTCATCAAGGGAAATTTCACAAGGAGAATGAGAGTCTTGTGAAATTTCGGGAGAAGAAAGGGTAGGGAGAACTAAAGAAGAATTATTTAAAAGAAAAGAAGAAGAAGACTCGCTAAAACTAGAAAAATTTGGAACAGTTATAAATTTAAGCGAAATGGAATCACAAACATCTTCAGATGGAGAAATAAGAGACGTCTCGTCATCCTCAACGGGTAAGAAGCACACCGGAATATCCATAGAGGTGTCTTCCAAAGGAGGATGGAAACAATCCGAGATATCCGAAGAGTTATCCTCCTCGAGAGGAACAAGACAAGTCGGGATATCCGGTGACTCATTACATGAACGAATAGGAGGAGACGGAGAAGAAGACGAAGAAAAAGATGCGGCCTCTCGAGGAAGATAATCCATAATGGTTTTGAAATGCGAACTAATATTATCAATAGAAGTTTGCAATTCAAGATACCCATTATCGATAGAATTAAAATTAAAATTGGGAGGCACGACGCTTTGCGGGGAAAATCATAAGAAAAATAATGCGGGTTCCCCGCCTCCCAAGTTGGATAAAAATTGGAGTAATGGTCAAATTGGCCATTTTGACCTTCCACAGAAAAATTAAAATCAAAAGAGGGAGGGGTTCCCGAAAGACATTCAGAATAGAAGTGGTCGGGCGACCCGCAAGAAGCGCAAAAATACGACGATTCCATAAAAATAAATTGCTACCAAAAAAAAAAGAAAAACTAATTTTTTGATTTGTTTTTTTTTTAGATATATAAATTTTTTTTAAAATAGATTTTTTTTTTAGTGGATTGGCTCTCGAACTTCCCAAGGGCTACCCGGTGAAGGGTTCGCAAGGTACTAGGTAAAATGGTGGCGCTTAAAGCCCCTTACCCTTTTCGAGAGATTTTAGGTTGGGTAGAAAAAATATATAATAATAATAATAATATTATTATTATTTTTGTTTTTTTAGTAGAAGTAATAAACACGAAGCTTTCGTAATATTGCCAAAAAAAAATCCCCGGCAATGGCGCCAAAAGCTTGATAGAGAAAATCGTATTCTCCAATCTATACTCGATTAAGACAAGTGTACCTATCGAAATATAGCATAGGATATGAAAAATATCAAGGTCGTATAAAAACTCGGGGCAGGCAAGTACTATTACTCACAACGAATCGATTATCCTACTGAACGATTAATGAGTTTGAAAATGAAAATAAACTAAGTTAACAAGAGAAAATAAACTATTACGAGAAAAGAGTGCTCGATCGACGATTCACTTTGAAATAAAATAACGAAATAAATTAGTTTAGCATTTGTAAATCTATTAAGACCGTGACGGATCCGATATTAGGAAATAATCTCGCTAGAGCATTAAATCCCCTAACTTGTAGACGTTTTGACCGAAATCTCTTTACAAGTCAAAATGGCCTAAAGTCGCATTATCGAAGTGACCCGCACTATTGGATTTGACTCCAATCCGGAGGATTTACGTCATCCTATCTCTAGGGGTGCGTTCAACTCCTTCCTTCCTTGAGTGATCTTTCATATTCACGAGCCTCTCGGCTACTCAAATATGAGATCGGAATCTACTACCGTATACTAGCAATACGGAGTCGATACAAAATAATTCAAGGAAGGATCAAAATAGAAAAATACAAATCCAAACATAAAATAAAAGATATTATTTTATTGCAAAGATCATCGCGATCGGGCACAAAAAGAACTAGCTACGCATGATAAAGAAAGAAAACAAAATAGAAGAAGGAGAAATTAATTGCATTACTAAATAAAAGAGGTACAAAATAATAATACTAAAAAAAGACAAGATACTATTGCACTAAAAAAAGACTATTACAACAATGAAGGAAGAACACTTGAACTAGCACTCTCTACCAAAACTAAAACTACTTTAAACTCAAACTACTTAACTTCAAACAAAGGGGGAGGGGTTCCTTTTATAGGAGAGGGAGGAATGTTCTAGATGAGGGAGACATAGGGGTGGCCGGCCACATATGTGGAGAGGTTCATGCATTGTATTAAATGAAGGGGAGAGAGAATGACTAGATTCATGTATGATAATAAAGGGAATGACATAGAAAATATAAAATAGAGAGGGGGAGATGAATGAGAAATAAATGAGCATGGGAGAGAGGGAAAGAAGGGGTGAATGTAGAGTAAAAATAAAATAGGTGGCCGGACTCATCAAGGGGAATGGTTCATGCATGTAATATATTAAATATGGAGAGAGAGAGGAAGGTGGCAAGGTGTATGCATGCATGTATGTGGCCGGCCAATGCAAGGGATTCATAATGGGCTGCTTTGTGTGGGCTTTATGAGGGGAGAGGGGCTCGGGTAAAGGCTTGTGGGCTGCTCCATCATGAAGGGCTGCATGCTTGGGCTCGGGTAGGGCTGCTTGGTGAAGAACATGTGGGCTGCACTTGAGGGAGGGGCTTGGACAAGGCTCGGTCATGCACTTGGAGGATTGATGGGTGGCCGGCCAACCTACAAAATACAAAAAATAAAACATACATTAGTTAATTATAATATAACATGAACAAAAAAAATAAAAATAAAACATAACCTATCACATAACATAATACATAAAACATTTATAACTTGATATTAAAATTAGACAAACATGAAACATAATACATAACAAGTATAATAATAAAAATACATATAATAAAACTATATATTTTTAATAACATAAAATAAAATAGCGACAACACAATAAAACTATAATAAAACTAGTAACTATAATATATTATAGAAAGATATTAAAACATGAAATAACGAGCATAAACTATAAATAAACTTAGGTATTTAGGCTACTAAATTACCCCAAAAACGATGACTAAAACTAGTCATCAGCCTGCAGTGTCGTTTGTCATGTACTATAGCGAACCCGCCTCATTTTAAATTTTGTTGACTTTTGTTGATGCCAGCATCTGTGGACTTAGCCAAATTCAAGCACATTAGTATATGCGTTGAGTGAGCAAGCTTCACTCAATGCCAAAACACTTAGACTGATTTTCTGTCACTAGGTGTTGAGTGAGTAAGCTTGACTCAACGCCAAAATACTTAGACAGATTTTTTGTCACTAGGCATTGAGTGAGTAAGCTTGACTGAACGCCAAAACACAAAAAGATTTTCTGTCATTAGGCATTGAGTGAGTAAGATTGACTCAACGCCAAAACACTTAGACGGATTTTTTGTCACTAGACGTTAAATGAGTAAGCTTGACTCAACGCCAAAACACTTAGACAAATTTTGTAAGACCCCGCTTTTTTTCTTTTACGATCACCGGGGTCTTAGCCAAGAATTGCCGCTTTGCGGTGGCACCGACTCACGGGAAGGCCGCCACTACAAAACGCCAATTCTGCCGGCCCTTTTCGATCACAAAGAGAGAGGAGTAAGTATACATAAAATGTAAACAGGTCCACAGAAATACACATATAAAATGAAATCACATCCAGTCCATTAGTAATATAAAAAAGAAGTACTGCAAAGATACAGTTCAGATGAAATATAGATAAACGGGCTCGAGCCCGGTACATCAGAGTCCTCACTACAAATCACTCATCGCGGAAGCTATAAAATACTAATCACTCACAGAGCTGGTCGCAGGTGCACCGGTTCTAGACTGACCCACCTCCATGCGCACCGTACTCCGCTGGTGCTGGTCCCTGGACTGCTGGTCCCTATCTCCCATCCGGAGCTCCTGTAATATTGTGGTTCAAAAACCATTAGTCATAAAGACTAAGCCCTATCATACCCTACCCCCCCCCCCCCCCACGGCTCCTAAGCACCGAGCGGAGAGGAGGAAAGGGAAGCTACAAAGGTGGAGAATAATCAAGCAGATGACAATGGAGCTAGCCTAACAACTATCATGGTGTATAAACAACTATCTAGAATAAAGTATGTCTAGCAATTCTACGGAAGTAAGTAATAAAGTAGACATGTAGTGAGTAGCAAATTTATAAGAAGGAAAATAGAAAACAAGTAAGTAAATAAGCAGGTAACCTTAACTTATATGAATGCCCATACAAACTTATAAGTTAAGGGGTCTTCTGCAAGGCTTCCATCGTATAAAAAGTCCCATACCGATTTATGCGTTGGGGTGTCGGTTGTATGCAAATATGAGTGTAGTGATATGCTATGCCATGATCCATGCAAGTGCAACTCACGCACACGAATCTATGCGCAAAGACCTTTAGTTCCCCCTGTTCGGGCAGCTAGCTTCACTCCCAGGAACCTCCGTAGTGGCAAACAAAGACAGTGGGTCGGGCCCCCACTCCTAGGCAGGTATCCACACTTCCGGGCCTAGCCCTTCCGTACGCCCCTAGAAGAACACAACCTAGAGTATCCGCATACTTGTGCTGGCTATATCCGCCAGACTTTCTTTGGCTAAGTGACCCACACCGCCGAGTCAACGTACCGATGTAGGTGTGAACGACAATCAAATAGCGAAGACCCACCACCTTATTCTGTACTCAAAACCCTCGAGCCCACGGCTCCCCGAGCTGTCCCGTTCGTGCATCTACCTTCAGAGCAATCGTCTGAATGGCAACCAAACCAACTTATTCTACCTCTCTATCTGCCGGGGTGTGTGAAAGTGCAACCCTAATTATTCTTGTTTCTCTTTTAATTTATTATTCCTACGGTTTACGTTAGCCCAGGACTGCCCCCAGTATTCCCCGTAAAGTGCTCTCAAAGGGCACTAGGAACTATGATGGTAGCTGAAGCCCACCGTTCCCTTTCGCAAGGCACTTATTATTATTGGTTGATACCTGTTACCCGATCCCTTTTAGATTACTTTAGACCTAGCTCTAGAGAATTAAGCCTTTTCCTCTCCTACCCGGGGTGGACGATCTTTCGTCGTACCCGAACACCACTTAACACTAGCCAATCTCACACTCTACTTATCCTGACTTTCAATAATGAACTTAACTTAACTTGCCCTATCCAAACCAGCAAACTACCAAAATTCCATCTCCCCAAGTTCATTACCCACTCTAGTGCAGTTCCTGTGGTTTTACTATATGCAGATCATCCTAAGATACATGAGGTATATAAGGGGAGGTACTCCAAATTGTCTTTCGAATCTCCTATAATATTTACTGGAGGTCTATCATGACACAATATAACTAAGTCCAAGATTTCCAAATTTTTCCTATTTATCGGGCATCTAATTTATTTATTCTAAGCCTCCCAATGCCCTCGTATGAACATGAAGTGAACTAATGAGCCAACAATAAATCATCATAAAATCAGTAAAAATCTTATGAGGCATTTAAGCAGTAATTCCAAATTTTGAGAAATTTCAAATGTGTTTAGGCCTATATTTCCTAATTTACCAATTTAGGCCACTTCTACTATATTATGAAGCAAGTACTGTAAATATGTACCCAAAAATCATAAGAAAATTTCAGAAGTTTGATGGTGACCTAAAACTATCAGAAACCAAGTTCCATGATTTTTCTCTAATATTTGGGCTCTAAATTTATTTTAATGTAAAATACTAATTTTCCTAGCTTAGTGAAAGAGGTACAATTCTTAATTATCTAAAAATCCAGAGAAAATTACAGAGTGACTATCATGCTTTGAAACACCCACTGACCAAATTTCATAATTTTTCAAATAATAATTGGGCATTATTTGTATTTTTTACTACATATTCCAAATTGTAAGTTAAAGAAGTAAGTACCCAAAATAATCATATAAAACTCCCAAGAAAAAATACAGAAGGTATAACATGCTATAAGATGCCCTAATCGAAGATTTCATAACATTCTAGGGAACAAAAATTCCAGAATCATCAAAATAAATATCTAAGGCATAACTAGGGTTGTGAATGAAGTACTAAATAAATTAACCAAAAAATCTCAACCAAATTATATTATGGCTATTTAGACCGGAAAATCACCCTGCCCAAATTTTATTTGATTTGTAGTTCATTTGTCAGCATAATAGTTCAAATTAAGATTGGTGCCCTAAACTAGTGTTAAGATTTTAGGTGGCCTAACTGTCTAAAAATCCCCTAAGATTTTGTCTAGAGAACTATAATGGCCCTATGGTCCTCTCCACCAAATTTCAAGTCCGTCCAAGGTCATTTGACCCCATGACCTTCACAACCCACCAAGAGCCATCCTTAGGGTTTGGCCTTGGATCCTAGGTAAAATCTACCCCAATCCACCTCAAAATACATGAGGAGGTGCTAGAGGGCATTTCTAGTCAGTGTTAAAAATCCCAGCTTCTGTTGAGGTGATCTGACCACTCAAATCTCAAAGTGCACTTTTGACTTAAAAACCCCTTAATAGGGCATAGCTTAGGGTTGTCCATTTCCTACCTAAAACATCTCTAAATGAGATAAAAAATTATACAGTACCTCATGATGAACCCAGGAACCAGTCACCAATATTTGGGAGGGTTTGGAAGTCATTAAGCTAGTTAATTAATTTTTCCTAAGATTATTAAATTTTTTCTAAAAACTTTAGAAAAACATTCTCCAAAAATTCCCATTTTTGGACAGACTCTAGGTATAGCTAGGTTAGGCTTCCTGCCAAAATTTCAGATCATTTGGTCAAAAGATGAAGGGTGGGCACACCTTTTAGTCTCTGCCTAGCTCTAGGTCTAGATCCCACCAAAAGAGGTGCCCTGGTCAAACCAGTTGACCAAATTGACCCAAATCAATTTTAAAATATAGTAGACCCATAGGGATACAAATTTCATGTTGGTCATTTCTTTATAAAAGGGCCCTAAGTATTTTTCCTAATTTATCCAAGGTGGCTATTATTTTAATACAGAAAAATGCATATAAAATAAAAGCTAATTAAATAGCACAGATCTTGAAGCAAGATCTAAGGGCCCTGGCATTGTCTTCTTCCTCAAGCCAAAGTCCACGATTTGCCCGACCTGGAGCTTCTTCCAAGCGCAGCCGCCGGCCGTCCAGCCTACTCCCTGGCCGGCAACCGCCACCACCACCTCCGTTGAGGTAGTGGCCATCGCCGGGCGGCGACACAGCTGCCGGTGAGGCGGAATCCGGCGAACCCGAGCGTAATTTTTTTGCGAGAAAACGGGAAAAAGAGCTCTTCCGATCGGGCTCAATTGAGCCCGAGTCTTAATCCTAAAGAAAGCTAAGATCTACCCGTAGAGAGAGAGAGGAGGGGAGGACCTTGTTCGCGGGCTGGAGGCGTGCATACTGTCGGGATGCCATTGGTGCGGTGGTGGCGTCGCCAGAATTCTCAATAGCATAGTGGAAGGCTCTAAAACATCAGGTAAAGGCTGGGAAAACCTCCTCTTGGGCCTCTGAGGGTGTTTAAAAGCTTGGTCAAGGAGGGGGAACGGTCAAAAGCTGGTGGCCATTAATGGCCCAATATAGCTTGGCTCGGCCATGGTGGTCGGGGGCTGAAATGGCTCTGTGACAGCAAGCTAACGGCTGGAAACTCCTCCTCTTCCCTAGAGGAGTTGGATCCAGCCGTAAAAGGGAAGGGGGAAGGCCACGACATCAAATGCCATTGATGGCCATGAAGCCAAGCTCTCGGCCATGGCCGTAACCGCCTTGTTTGCAAAACCGTCAGTCCGCGTGTCAAGCTTGACCGGTCAACTTAATTTAAGTAAGACTTATTAGGTCTTAGTAGGAGAAAACGACCCACTCCCTAGACCGGCCCGGTTCAGCTGAACTAGCACCCAGCCAAAACAATTCTGCCAGAAAAGACTAAGTAAAATGGCGTTGAGTGAGCTCTGCTCACTCAACGCCATCCTTGCTACGGCATTGAGTGAGCTCTGCTCACTCAATGCCATCCCAGATACGGCATTGAGTGAGCTCTGCTCACTCAACGCCATCCAGACTATGGTGTTAAGTGAGCTCAGCTCACTCAACGCCATCCGGATTATGGCGTTGAGTGAGCTCTGCTCACTCAACGCCATCCAGAATGTCCTTTTTAAACGATGGCGTTGAGTGAGCTTAGCTCACTCAACGCCTTCCAGATTATGGCGTTGAGTGAGCTCTGCTCACTCAACGCCATCCAGACAACACCAAATAGCATTGAGTGCGGTCAGTGCACTCAACGCCGTTCAACTTATGGCGTTGAGTGCACTCAACGCACTCAACGCCATCCCGCCTGACAGATTACGACATTGAGTGAGCTAAGCTCACTCAACACCATCCAGTATACGGCGTTGAGTGAGCTTAGCTCACTCAACGCCTTCCAGATTATGGCGTTGAGTGAGCTCTGCTCACTCAACGCCATCCAGACAACACCAAATAGCATTGAGTGCGGTCAGTGCACTCAACGCCGTTCAACTTATGGCGTTGAGTGCACTCAACGCACTCAACGCCATCCCGCCTGACAGATTACGACGTTGAGTGAGCTAAGCTCACTCAACACCATCCAGTATACGGCGTTGAGTGAGCTCAGCTCACTCAACGCCTACCAGACGACACCAGATTGTGTTGAGTGCAGTCTGTGCACTCAACGCCGCCTAGCTTATGGCGTTGAGTGCACTCAACGCACTCAACGCCATCCCGTTTGAAGGATGGCGTTGAGTGCAGTCAGTGCACTCAACGCCATTCTTCCTGAAAGATGGCATTGAGTACATCCAGTGCACTCAACACAATTCTGCTTATGGTGTTGAGTGCACTAAACACACTCAACGCCATCCCGCCTGAAAGATGGCGTTGAGTGCAGTCAGTGCACTCAACACCATTCTACTTATGGCATTGAGTGCACTCGACGCACTCAACGCCCGAGTCCTAAACCTATTTTAAGCAAGTTTGACCCACTATTTGCAGACCAAGGTGATTTTCACCTTTCTTCCTAAGCTCCCTTGGTCTTTTGGGTTTCCTACGGTTTTGTTGTGACCTAGTCATGACAAAACCACCCCCCGGGGGTCTAGCCGGAAATGAGATGTTACAAATCCCAATAAACAAAACAAAGATTTCGTCCTCGAAATAGAGGTTAAGCCTACGGGGCTCCTATCGGGAGAACGAAGCTTGTAACATCCCATGAAAGTCGAAAGATTTACTTCTCTATGCCACGTTTGCTATGTGAGGTTTGAAGGTGATAGTCAAATCTAAGACTAATTTGTCCAATTGACAAGGCATATATCCCAATAAACAAAAGATTAGCCCCTATTCTTGAAACTTTCCGTCCTATTGGTTTAAAATAGGAACGCAAATTGATTGTCCAGAAGGGTTGTGAGGTATACCTGACCGAAAAGCTCCGGATACTTTTGCCGCATCAAGTCCATTGGCTCCCATGTATGCTCCTCCTGCCCATGATTGTTCCACAGAACCTTGACTAATGGAACCTTTTTTCGTCGCAAGACCCGCACTGCCGTGTCATCAATCCTGATAGGCTTCAAGTTGACTGACCCATCCGAGGCCACCGGGCCATCTGCCGAGGAAATCAGCTGCCCAGGGCGTAGCAGAGCCTTTCGTAGTGAGGAGACGTGGAAGACGTCATGCAATCCCGCTAACTTCGGCGGTAGCTCCAGTCTATAAGCCAAGGGGCCGATCCGCTCCAGGATCCTGTAAGGCCCCATATATCTCGGACTGAGCTTCTTCTGCCCGCGAACCCGCGATACTCCATTCATCGGCCGTATCTTCAAGAAAACCCGGTCTCCCACCTTGAAATCCACTTGACGATGCCTCACATCGTAATATTTGGCCTGCCTGCTCTGGGCTTCCAACATCCTGTCCTGGATCAATCTAATCTGAGCATCTGTATCCCCCACAAACTCTGAGCCTAGTGCCTGCGGATCCTCATCCTGAACCCATGATAGTGGGGTCCTGCACCTCCTTCAATACAACACCTCATATGGAGCCATGCCTATGCTGGACTGATGGGCGTTGTTGTACGAAAACTCGACCAGTGGCAGCAATCTCTCCCAAGGCTCGCCGCAGTCCAAAATACACAGGCGCAAAAGATCTTCCAGTGTACGGTTGGTGCGCTCTGTCTGCCCGTCGGTCTGAGGGTGAAAAGCTGTGCTGAATATCAACCGAGAACCCAGATGGGCCTGGACTGACCTCCATTCCCTGGATGTAAACCTCCCATCCCGATCCGAAATGATAGTCTTGGGTACCCCATGATAACGCACAAACTGCTGAATGAACCTCAAGACTAATACACTAACCGGAGCGTCCTTCGCCACTGGGATGAATCTGGCCACCTTTGTTAGCCTGTCCACTATCACCCAGATCGAGTCATTCCCCACACGGGATCGAGGTAGCCAGTGTATGAAGTCCATGGCTATATCCTCAAATTTCCACTCTGGCAGCGGAAGTGACTGCAGCAAGCCTGTCGGGTTCCTACACTCTGCCTTCACGAGTTGGCAGGCCTCGCAATGCATCACAAAGTACGTAATGTCTTTCTTCATACCCGGCCAGTACATCGTCCTCTTCAAATCTTTTACCATCTTGGTGATCCTCGGGTGTACCGAATATCGGCTGCAGTGAGCTTCCGTCATAATGTCCTCCCGGATCTGGCCTCCTGCCGGTATGTAGACTCTGCCTCGGAAACACAGAAGACCATCCCTCAAAGAGTAATCTCCTGTCGTGCCTTCCTCCAAGGCTCGGAATATCGGCTGAGCTCTCTCATCCAGCATCTGCCCATCTCTGATGCGGTCCCGAATATCATCAGTAGTAACCATCGACCCCAGGTACTCCATGTATAATTCCGGGTCATCCTCGGACACTAGTGATATCTGCATCTCCTCGAATGATTTAACCAACTCCAAGGCCATCAGCTGCGGGCCTACTCCTGACGTACTCGCTCTCCGGCTCAGAGCATCTGCGACCACGTTCGCCTTCCCCGGATGGTAGTGCATGGTATACCAGTAGTCTGACAGAAACTCTACCTAGTGTCTCTGCCTGATATTTAAATCCTTCTGGGTGTCGACGTACTTCAGATTCTTGTGGTCAGAGATGATATCGCAATGTACTCCGTAGAGATAGTGCCGCCAGATCTTAAGAGCAAAAACGACTGCCCCCATTTCCAAATCGTGCACGGGGTAGTTCTGCTCATGCTGCTTCAACTGACGGGAGGCATAGGCTATTACGTGCCCGTTCTGCATCAGAATGACACCTATCCCCTGATAGGAAGCATCTGTGTACACCTGGAATCCTTCCTTCCCTGACGGAAGAGCAAGGATGGGAGCCGAGGTAAGTCGGTCCTTTAGCTCCTGGAAAGCAGATTCGCATCGTGGTGTCCAAATAAAAGGGGACTCCTTCATCAGAGACGTAAGAGGGAGGGCAATCCGAGAGAAACCCTTTACAAACTTTCGGTAATAACCGGCAAGCCCTAAGAAACTTCGAACATCCGAGGCCGACTTTAGTGGTGACCAATCCCGTACTGCCTGGACCTTCGCTTGATCCACTACCAGACCTGCTCCACTTATGACATGGCCCCGAAAGGCCACCTCCTTTATCCATAACTAGCACTTGCTGTACTTGGCATACATCTTATGCTCCCGCAACTTCTCCAAGGTCAAGGCCAGATGTCTCGCGTGCTCCTCCTCTGTCCTTGAATAGATAAGGATGTCGTTGATGAATACGATAACAAAGACATCCAGATACTGTTCGAACACCCGGTTCATCAAGGTCATAAATGCGGAGGGTGCATTCGTGAGCCCAAAAGGCATCATGGTAAACTCGTACAAACCATATCTGCTGCTGAAGGCCGTCTTCGGGATTTCCTCCTCCCGAATGCGAAGCTGGTAGTACCCTGACCTTAGATCCAGCTTTGAGAACCAATGGGCTCCCTCCAGCTGGTCAAATAGCTCTTCTATCCTTGGTAAGGGATAAGTATTCCGGACCGTCAACCTGTTCAGGGCCCGGTAATCTATGCACAGTCCAAGAGTTCCGTCCTTCTTCTTGACGAATAACACCGGAGCTCCCCATGGTGAAGAGCTAGGCTGAACGAACCCGACCTCCACTAACTCCTGAAGCTGGCTTCGAAATTCCACCAACTCCTTTGGGGCCATTCGATAGGAAGCTCTGGATACCGGCTTAGCCCCCGGTACGAGCTGAATCTGAAAGTCCTTCTCTCGATGCGGGGGTAGCCCTTGTAGCTTATCCGAAAATATGTCGGTGAAGTCCCGCACTACTAGAATATCTGAAATTGAGTCCTTGGCCACGACCGCCTCAAAAAGGACCTGATAAACCTCTCCCCCCTACAGGTGGGCCTTAACGGCCTGCACAGACGATAATAAGGTACGGGGTGCTGGTATAATACCTTCGATGATAATTAAGGAGTCATCGTGCCTCACGGTGATCCTCTTCACCATGCAGTCGATCTGGGCATGGTTCCAGCACAGCCAAGTCATGCCCAGGATCAGATCGTAATCTGGCATCTTCAGAATCATCGCTGGTGCCTCAAACGCCTTCCCGCCGATCTTTGCTTCCATATTGCAATGAGCAGAGGTCATTATATCTAATCCATCGGGTAGGCACACCCTCATCATCTTCCCGGTGAATGGCTCCACACCTGCCAGTCCTTTCACAAAATCCTCTGACACGAACGAGTGCGAAGCACCAGTGTCAAAGAGTGTGTGAGCGGGCTTGCTGCTAACGAAGACTATGCCTGCGATAACCTGCTCCGGGTTCCGGGGCTGTGTCAGGTCTAGAGCATACACCTGCTCCCTCTCTAGCCTGCGGCCTCGATCCTGAAATCCTCGTCCTCGATCCTGTCCTCGTCTGCCAAACTGCCAGGGAGGTGGAGCGCCCTAATATGCTGGTGGGGGTGCTCGCCTCATAGGGCAGTTCCTCTTGATATGCCCCGGCTGATTGCACTGAAAGCATACTGGTGCATGCTCTGCTGTCCTTGGCATCTCCTGCATCTGTAAAGGTTTGGGAGCCAATACCCCCTAACTCCTCTGCTCCTGCCCAAACTCCTGACGAGGCTGATCCCCGTTCCTTCTCTCCCCAATAACCTGGCCTCGAGTACTGTCTCTACGACCTCCAATCACTGTATCATCAGCCGGTCTCCTCCGGCTCTTAACTGTAAGCTGATCCGCTTCTCTCTTCTTAGCCATCTCCAGAATCCTGGCCAGACTCCCCTCTGAGACGAAGAGGAGGGCATGTCTTATGTCGTCTTGCAGCCCCTTATAAAACCTCCTGGCATAGCCAGCATCGTCTAACTAGTAAGCGTCCGCATTGCGGGCCAGGTGAGTAAACTCCTGATAATACTCCACCACAGTCCTGTTCCCCTGCCTCAACCGCAGGAACCTATCCTCCAGGTCGTCCCTCGCCGACTAAGGTACAAAATGTCCCAAGAGCGCTGCTCTGAACTCCTCCCAAGTAATATTAGCGCAATCCATCCCCGCAAAGGTGGTGTCCAGCTGAGATTTCCACCACCTCTTTCCGTGTGACTCCAGGCAGGAGACTGCCAAAGCAACTGCCTCCTCAATGGGGCATCGAATCCCCGCAAGCGTCTCGTAAATGGTATCCAACCATTCCTCCGTACGTACTGCAGAATCCGTCCCCAGGTAGGATGGAGGGGAAAGTCCCAGGAAGACAGTATTCCAATTGGCCCCGGGGATTGGCTGTGGAGTCGGGGCTTGCTGAGCTCTGAAGGCCTCCAGAATGGCCGTCAGTGTTTTCCCCATCTCCGTCTGCTTGAACAGAGATGGAGCCGGCGGAGGCAGGACCACATTTGGAGCTTGAGGTGTCCCCTGATGTGATGTTGGGTTCGTCGCAGGCTACAAGGAAGAATTCCATTTGTTAGAGAAGGTATGAATGGAATATAAGAAAGGGTAGAATGGACTTTCACATGTGATTTCCCTTTTGGGCACACCATTGCTTCTGCTGCTAGTTTGCCCGCAAACTAAGCTCGCACGGGGGTGGCCTAAGGTTTGTGGACTACTTCTCTTTCGATCGAAACCTCCCTCTGATACAACTTGTAAGACCCCGCTTTTTTTTTCTTTTTCAATCACCGGGGTCTTAGCCCAGAATTGCCGCTTTGCGGTGGCACCGACTCACGAAAAGGCTGCCACTACAAAACGCCAATTCTGCCGGCCCTTTTCGATCACAAAGAGAGAGAAGTAAGTATACATAAAATGTAAACAGGTCCACAGAAATACACATATAAAATGAAATCACATCCAGTCAATTTGTAATATCAAATAGAAGTACTGCAAAGATACAGTTCAGATGAAATATAGATAAACGGGCTCGAGCTAGGTACATCAGAGTCCTCACTACAAATCACTCATCGCAGAAGCTATAAAAATACTAATCACTCACGGAGCTGGTCGCAGGTGCACCGGTGCTTGACTGACCCACCTCCATGCGCACCGTACTCCGCTGGTGCTAGTCCCTAGACTGCTGGTCCCTGTCTCCTATCCGGAGCTCCTGTAATGTTATGGTTTGAAAACCATTAGTCATAAAGACTAAGCCCTATCATCCCCTATCCCTCCCCCCACGGCTCCTAAGCACTGAGCGGAGAGGAGGAAAGGGAAGCTACCAAGGTGGATAATAATCAAGCAGATGACAATGGAGCTAGTCTAACAACTATCATGGTGTATAAACAACTATCTAGAATAAAGTATGTCTAGCAATTCTACAAAAGTAAGCAATAAAGTAGACATGTGGTGAGTAGAAAATTTATAAGAAGGCAAATAGAAAGCAAGTAAGTAAATAAGTAGGTAACCTTAACTTATATGAATGCCCATACAAACTTATAAGTTAAGGGGTCTTCTGCAAGGCTCCCATCGTATAAAAAGTACCATACCGATTTATACGTTGGGGTGTCAGTTGTATGCAAATATGAGTGTAGTGATATGCTATGTCATGATCCATGCAAGTGCAACTCACCCACACGACTCTATGCGCACATACCTTTAGTTCCCCCTATTCGGGCAGCTAGCTTAACTCCCAGGAACCTCCGTAGTGGCAAACGGAGACAGTGGGTCGGGCCCACCACTCCTAGGCGGGTATCCACACTACCGGGCCTAGCCCTTCCGTACGCCCCTAGAAGAACACAACCTAGAGTATCCGCGTACTTGTGCTGGCTATATCCGCCAGACTTTCTTCTGCTAAGTATCCCACACCACCGAGTCAACGTTCTGATGTCGGTGTGAATGACAATCAAATACCGAAGACCCACCACCTTATTCTGTACTCAAAACCCTCGAGCCCTCGGCTCCCCGGACTGTCCCGTCCGTGCATCTACCTTCAGAGCTATCGTCTGAATGGCAACCAAACCAACTTATTCTACCTCCCTATCTGCCAGGGTGTGTGAAAGTGCAACCCTAATTATTCTAGTTGCTCTTTTAATTTATTATTCCTACGGTTTACGTTAGCCCAGGACTGCCCCCGGTATTCCCCGTGAAGGGCTCTCAAAGGGCACTAGGAACTATGATGGTAGCTGAAGCCCACCGTTCCCTTTCACAAGGCACTTATTGTTATTGGTTTATACCCGTTACCCGATCCCTTTTAGATTACTTTAGACCTAGCTCTAGAGAATTAAGCCTCTTCCTCTCCTACCCGGGGTGAACGATCTTTCGTCGTTCCCGAACACCACTTAACACTAGCCAATCTCACACTCTACTTATCCTGACTTCCAATAATGAACTTAACTTAACTTGCCCTATCCAAACCAGCAAACTACCAAAATTCCATCTCCCCAAGTTCATTACCCACTCTAGTTCAGTTCCTGTGGTTTTACTATATGCAGACCATCCTAAGATACATGAGGTATATAAGGGGAGGTACTCCAAATTATCTTCTGAATCTCCTATAATATTTACTGGAGGTCTATCATGATACAATATAATAAGTCCAAGATTTCCAAATTTTTCCTATTTATTGGGCATCTGATTTATTTATTCTAAGCCTCTCAATGCCCTAGTATGAACATGAAGTGCAGTAATGAGCCAACAATAAATCATTATAAAATCAGTAAAAATCATATGAGGCATTTAAGCAGTAATTCCAAATTTGGAGAAATTTCAGAGGTGTTTAGGCCTATATTTCCTAATTTACCATTTTAGGCCACTTCTACTATATTATGAAGCAAGTACTGTAAATATGTACCCAAAAATCACAAAAAAATTTCAGAAGCTTGATGGTGACCTAAAACTATCAGAAACTAAGTCCCATGATTTTTCTCTAATATTTGGGCTCTGAATTTATTTTAATGTAAAATACTAATTTTCCTAGCTTAGTGAAGGAGGTACTATTTTTAATTATCTAAAAATCCAGAGAATATTACAGGGTGACTATCATTGTTTGAAACACCAACTAACCAAATTTAATAATTTTGCAAATAATAATTGGGCATTATTTGTATTTTTGACTACATATTGAAAATGGTAAGTTAAAGAAGCAAGTACCCAAAATAATCCGATAAAACTCCCAAGAAAAATACAAAAGGTATAACATGCTATAAGATGCCTTAATCCAAGATTTCATAACATTCCAGTGAACAAAAATTCCAGAATCATCAAAATAAATATCTAGGGCACAACGAAGGTTGTGAATTAAGACTAAATAAATTAACCCAAAAATCTCAACAAAATTATATTATGGCCATTTAGACCGGAAAATCACCCTGCCCAAATTTTATTTGATTTGTAGTTAATTTGTCAGCATAATAGTTCAAATTAAGATTGGTGCCCCAAACTAGGGTTAGGATTTTAGGTGGCCTAACTGTCTACAAATCCCCTAAGATTTTGCCCAAAGAACTATAATGGCCCTATGGTCCTTTCCACCAAATTTCAAGTCTGTCCAAGGTCATTTGACCACATGACCTTCACAACCCACCAAGAGCCATCCTTAGGGTTTGGCCTTGGATCCTAGGTAAAATCTACCCCAATCCACCTCAAAATACATGAGGAGGTGCTAGAGGGCATTTCTAGTCAGTGAAAAAATCTCAGCCTCTGTTGAGGTGATCTGACCACTCAAATCTCAAAGTGCACTTTTGATCTAAAAACCCCTAAATAGGGCATAGCTTAGGGTTGTCCATTTCCTACCTAAAACATCTCCAAATGAGATGAAAAATTATACAAAGCCTCATGATGAACCCAGGGACCACTCACCAAGATTTGGGAGGGTTTGGAAGTCATTAAGCTAGTTAATTAATTTTTCCTAAGATTATTAAATTTTTTATAAAAAAATTAAAAAAATATTCTCCAAAAATTCCCATTTTTGGACAGGCCCTAGGTATATCTAGGGTAGGCTCCCTGCCAAAATTTCAGATCATTTGGTCAAAGTATGAAGGGTGGGCACACCTTTTAGTCTCTGTCTAGCTCTAGGTCTAGATCCCACCAAAAGAGGTGCCTTGGTCAAACAAGTTGACCAAATTGACCCAAATCAATTTTAAAATATAGTAGACCCATAGGGCTACAAATTTCATGTTGGTCATTTCTTCATAAAAGGCTCCTAAGTATTTTTCCTAATTTATCCAAGGTGGCTGTTATTTTAATATAGAAAAATGCATATAAAATAAAAGCTAATTAAATAGCACAGATCTTGAAGCAAGATCTAAGGGCCCTGGCATTGTCTTCTTCCTCCAGCCAAAGGCCACGATTTGCCTGACCTGGAGCTTCTTCCAAGCGCAGCCGCCGGCCGTCCAGCCTCCTCCCTGGCCGGCCACCGCCACCACCACCTCTGTTTAGGTGGTGGCCATCGCCGGGCGGCGGCGCAGCCGCCGGAGAGGCGGAATCCGGCGAACCAGAGCGTACTTTTTTTGCGGGAAAACGGGAAAAATAGCTCTTCTGATCGGTATCAATTGAGCCCGAGTCTTAATCCTAAAGAAAGCTAAGATCTACCCGTAGAGAGAGGGGAGGGGAGGACCTTATTCGCGGGCTGGAGGTGTGCAGACTGTCGGGATGCCATTGGTGCGGTGGTGGCATCGCCAGAATTCTCAATAGCACAGTGGGAGGCTCGAAAACTTCAGGTAAAGGCTGGTAAAACCTCCTCTTGGGCCTCTGAGGGTGTTTAAAAGTTTGGTCAAGGAGGGGGAACAGCCAAAAGCTGGTGGCCATTAATGGCCCATTATAGCTTGGCTCGGCCATGGTGGTGGGGGGCCTAAACGGCTCTGTGACAGCAAGCTAACGGCTGGAAACTCCTCCTCTTCCCTAGAGGAGTTGGATCCAGCCGTAAAAGGGAAGGGGGAAGGCCACGACATCAAATGTCATTGATGTCCATGAAGCAAAGCTCTCGGCCATGGCCGTAACCGCCTTCTTTGCAAAACCGTCGGTCTGCGTGTCAAGCTTGACCGGTCAACTTAATTTAAGTAAGACTTATTAGGTCTTAATAGGAGAAAACGACCCACTCCCTAGACCGGCCCGGTTCAGCTGAACCAGCACCCAGCCAAAACAATTCTGCCAGAAAAGACTAAGTAAAATGGCGTTGAGTGAGCTCTGCTCACTCAACGCCATCCTTGCTACGGCGTTGAGTGAGCTCTGCTCACTAACTGCCATCCCAGATACGGCATTGAGTGAGCTCTGTTCACTCAACGCCATCCAGACTATGGCATTGAGTGAGCTCAGCTCACTCAACGCCATTCGGATTATGGCGTTGAGTGAGCTCTGCTCACTCAACGCCATCCAGAATATGTCCTTTTTAAACGATGGCGGTGAGTGAGCTTAGCTCACTCAATACCATCCAAATTATGGCATTGAGTGAGCTCTGCTCACTCAATGCCATCCAGACAACACCAAATGGCATTGAGTGCGGTCAGTGCACTCAACGCCGTTCAACTTATGGTGTTGAGTGCACTCAACACACTCAACGCCATCCCGCCTGATAGATTATGGCGTTGAGTGAGCTAAGCTCACTCAACACCATCCAGTCTACGGCGTTGAGTGAGCTCAACTCACTCAACGCCAACCAGACGACACCATATTGCGTTGAGTGCAGTCTGTGCACTCAACGCCGCCTAGCTTATGGCATTGAGTGCACTCAACGCACTCAACGCCATCCCGTCTGAAGGATGGCGTTAAGTGCAGTCAGTGCACTCAATTCCATTCTTCTTGAAAGATGGCATTGAGTGCAGCCAGTGCACTCAACACCATTCTGCTTATGGCATTGAGTGCATTGAGTGCACTCAATGCCATAAGCTAGGCGGCGTTGAGTGCACAGACTGAAGGATGGCGTTGAGTGCACTCAACACACTCAACGCCATCCCGTCTGAAGGATGGCGTTGAGTGCAGTCAGTGCACTCAACGCCATTCTTCTTGAAAGATGGCATTGAGTGCAGCCAGTGCACTCAACACCATTCTGCTTATGGCATTGAGTGCACTCAACGCACTCAACGCACTCACGCCTAAAAGATGGCATTGAGTGCTGTCAGTGCACTCAACGCCATTCTACTTATGGCGTTGAGTGCACTCGACACACTCAACGCCCGAGTCCTAAACCTATTTTAGGCAAGTTTTACCCACTCTTTGCAGACCAAGGTGATTTTCACCTTTCTTCCTAAGCTCCATTGGTCTTTTGGGTTTCCTAGGGTTTTGTTGTGATCTAGTCATGGCAAAACCACCCCCCCCGGGGGTCTAGCCGGAAATGGGATGTTACAGATTTTCTGTCACTAGGCGTTGAGTGAGAAAGCTTGACTCAATGCCAAAACACTTAGACAAATTTTTTTATCACTAGGCGTTGAGTGAGTAAGCTTGACTCAACGCAAAAACACTTAGACAGATATTTTGTTCTTTCCTTGAGCTTTGAGTGAACACGTTGCTTTCTTCTCTAACGTTGAGTGAGCCTTCACCACTCAACGCCATCTAGACTTTTGTAGTCTTAACTGCTTTGGCATCGAGTGAGCCTTCATCACTCGACGCTTCTATACTTGACCAGATTTCATTACTGTCAAAGACAAAGCTTTGACATCACACGATGCCTTTATTGTATTCACTCGACGCCTTCTGTTATATGACATTGAGTGAGTTGTATTCACTAAATTCCTGTGGACTTGGTCAATTTTTTTCTTGCCAATGCAGAAGCTTGACAACAAAAGACGCTTCTTGGCATCTGGCATTGAGTGAGCTTGCTTCACTCAACGCCTATGGACTTAGCCACATTTCTCTGCATCTGGCATTGAGTGAGCTTGCTTCACTCAATGCCTGTGGACTTAGACAGATTTTCGGTCTCTCCACCAGCCTACCTTGTGACCACCTATAACCATCACTGAGATAGCTTGTCTAACCTTATTCCAAGGAACATCCTGCACATGATGAGCTTAAACAACATCAAATACAACTATGCTATTAGTGTTGATGGTGATGCCTCTTCAAATCAAATTTAGGAAACATTGAGGGCAATATTCCCAACACGGTCTACTAAGAGGATTGAGTTGGCCTCAATAGTTTGACATCGTCTATGGGAACACATTACCCCAAAGCTCGACGAAGTTTTCTAAAAGATTTTGAAGACAGTGTTCTCTACCCAGCGACACTCGAGACTATAGAAAGGAAGAAAGCCATCGCCATCCGAAAATCAGCCAGAAGGCGCCCATGACTCACCATCTCCTCTCCCCTCTACATTGACATATCTGAACAGCATAAATCCGTCGAAAAGCACATCACCCAGATAAATAAATTGCAAGACAAAATTCTTGCATTTTATCAAGAAATAGAACAAAGTTCTGCGGCAATCCATCAACCCGCTAATCTACTATAGCGGCGAGCACTTTCCACTTTAACTAAACACTATTCGCATAGAACATATGACATAGAAAAGAAGTTCTCTTAGTCAAGCAGTTCACAAACTCAAGAAGAATCAATTCAGGACACAGGGAGCAGTTACCTTCACTGCCTACCAAACCACAAAAACATCGAACAAAATGGATTTGAATAAGAAGTTCATAGCCCGAATATTAGGGAGCAAGGTCACAATGGGAATCACTCTTCGATGAATCCCAGCCTCTTTTACCAGCACTCGCCATTCACGTCGTCCGTCTTGGCATGCCCTATCCCAAAGGGCTTCAAGTATCCGAACATCAAACAATTCGACAAAGCAGGCGATCCGCTCATGCACATAAGGCATTGTGTGGCCGACATGCACGTTTGCCAGGCCTCAGACAAGCTGCTATGTCAAGTATTTCTTGCTCCACTAAAAGGACAAGCCCTGGCTTAGTTTCACTCATTAAAGAAAGGAAGAATTGATAGCTTTGTAGAGTTGTCACATCTTTTTGCTAATCAATTCTCTTCAAATAGCAACAGGAAGACCCCCTCGGGTGAGTTTAGTAAGCTGCAGACAAAAAAAGGAAGTTGGAGGATAATATTTATTTATAACCCAAGAAGAATAACAAATGCTACAAAAACACTTGTCAACCAAAAAGTCATTGTCGGCGCCAAAATTACGGGCCACTCAACGCTACCCAAGATGAAATCTTTCAGGCTATTCGCAATCATCCTGTACTACAAAGACCCAAGCCACTTGCTCCAAGTTGTGGAGATCTCTCAAAATACTGTGAATACCCTTAAGGGTCTGGCTATGATACAAAAGAATACAGTCACTTGAAGGAGGAAATTCAACAATTCGCTCACCTAGGGGCAATAGATCAATTTCTACAAAGAAAAAAGGAGTAAGACCCTCATCAGAGCCTAAATGACATTACCATAGTTGCAAGAGAACCCTCAACCAAAATAACCAAAGTTTTGATACACAAATGGATCACAGTGAACGTGCTATTTCTTTCAGCATTGCTCAAGCTCAAACTTGTTGGAGCCGACGATTCACATATCCTTAGTTTGATAATATCAACTACTAGATTATATTTGATTACATCTTATATTTGTTAGAGAGTGCAGGTTTACAGGTCCAAGAAATTGAAGGAGACCTTCTCAAGAACCTACAGCCGAGCGGTAGTAGCTAATGTCAGGTGGTAGCGTGAATTAATTGGCCAAGACGCTCGGGAACCTACCGTGCCGCGCTAGTCCTACCGCCCGTGGTAGCTCGAGGAATTAATTCAACCAGGCTATCAGGAACCTACCGTGTCAGCGCTAGCGTTATACCGCACCTCGCTAGCTCACTTAACACTCGTTGAGACAGAGGCGTTGAGAGTGTTGAGATAGAAGCATCGAGAGCGTCAAGACAAAACCTACCATCAGGCACTAGCTTGGTACCGCGATGCGGTAACACAATCAACGCTCATTGAGCCGGAGGCACTGAGAGCATTGAGACAGAGGCATCAAGTGCGTCGAGACAGGTCTACCACCGGGTGCTACGTACCTACCGCACCGTGCTAGCATTGAAAAAAGGTAAATATTTGTTTTGAATATTTTTTCAAATTTGGAGGATAGCTGTCAACATCAAGAGCGCGAACCTACTATCGGGTGCTAGCATTACCGCCGGCGGTAGCCTATTTTCACAAAGACATATATAAAGATGCCTCATTTTTGGTGTTCCTTACCTAAGACGAAAAGAGACGGAGTTATGTGATTCCTAGGGTTCAGCCGCCTCTCTCGTGTCCGTTCCACCATCTCTGTCGAAGGAACAGAAGACCGTCTCCCTCCAGTTCGCACACAAAAAACTCCGGCGAGCCAAGGACGACAATGATTACGAAGAGTCGAACGATTGCAAGCACACGAAGATTTCAAGCACTGGTCGCGGATCGCTCAACGGAGAAAGTGTTTTGAGGGAGAATCAAACTTAAATCTTTTTATATCTTTGTTGTACTTTTTTCCTTCTCTTTGTATTCTTTTGGTGAGGAAAATCGACCGGAAATGGTCTCACGGAATCTGGGGTAGGATTCCGTGAGAAATCATCCCGGGGAAGGGATGTCTAGACCGGGTGATCTAGCCGGGCTCTAAGACTCTTCCTTGCGTGGAGGTGAAGAGCCGACTCGAAGACCTTTCTTAGAGGGAAAGGGAGAGAGCCAACCAGTCTGTGGTGCGGGTCAGTATAGAAAACAAAGTCTTTCTTTATTCACCGCCTCTGATCTTCAGCGTCACGGAGATCAAGATTTTGTAATTGTAAAAAACCAATTGTTGATTCATTCTTATTAAAGTTCATTTTATGTTTCTATTTACTGCGCGTGGCTTTGTGATTGTTAACGTGTTATTCACTAAAGGGTGCACAGATTTCCAAGGGGGAATTTTCCCAGAAAAACGGGGTCAGTGACCTACCGCTGCGCGTTAGCAACCTAACGCCCCGCGATAGCTTCTAGAACTCGGTTTTCTGGGCCAAAATAATTTGATTTTCTAATCAATACGTGAAAAATTATTCACCCCCACCCCCTCTAAGGTTGGCCACTAGATCCAACAAGTGATATCAGAGGAAGGTTACTTCAAAAAAGGCTTAATAACCTGAAGTAAGATGGCCAACACGGTTCACACATTTCCTTAGGGACAAGGTGTGAGTAGATCTCCACTATTTATGGGGAGTGATTACAGCCACTGTAGAATGCGCATGAAAATTTTCTTAATGATGTAGAACATGGACGTGTGAGCCATAATCGAAACGAAATACATTGCACCCACTATCACTGTAGGCGATCAAGTTGTGGAGAAACTGTGTGACAAATAGAATGATTCAGACAAGCTGAAATGTACTAACAACACAATGGCCATGAACTCTTTATTTTGTGCGTTAGACAAAACTGAATTTAATCGTATTTGCAATTGTGAAACTGCGTTTGATATATGATGATTACTAAAGCTAACACATGAAGGTACTTCTCTGGTAAAGAGTCAAAGCTATTTCGACTAGAGTTCGAATATGAACAATTTTGTATGGATATAGACGGGAAGATGGATTGCATGTACACACTCTTCATGAAGATCATCAATTCCTCTAGATCTCTCGAAAAGACATTCTCAAATGGAGACTTGGTGTGGAAAATATTGCGATCTCTTCCTTCGCGGTTCAACCCAAAAGTGACCGCCACTGCTGAGTCACACAATATCAACACCTTGGAGATTGAAAGCCTCATTGGAAATCTTAAGACCCATGAACTAGAGCTGAAGTTACAAAGTGAAGAATATTCTAAGGATCCAAAGAAGAAAGCTATGGCACTAAAAGCAGAAGAGTCTGATGGTGAAGATGAAGAATGCTTTTATGTTCGGTAATTTAGGAGATTTCTGAAAAATCCCAAGAGACAAGAGAAGTACAAAAGATTTCTAAAAAGGGGTGCAGTAAAAAAGAGTAGATGGACTAGATCGTCAAAAGGATCAGAGAGCGACGAAGAAAAATCCATTCCTGAGTGCTTCCACTATGACAAGTCTGGGCACATGAAGAGAGATTGCCCAAAGCTCGAAAGAGAAGAAAAGGATAGGAGAGTAAAAGACAAAGGAAAGAGGAAAGTGCTCAAAACATCGACATGGGATGATGATGTGTCTGACAAGTTGAGTACCTCAGGCTCAAGCAGTGAAGATGAGGCGAATCTCTGTCTAATGGGAGAACGTAATAATGACTCAGATGGTGAATCCAGTGCCCATAGAGACACTAAGGTAACACCTCCCACTTACTTAGAACTCCTTGAATTATATGAAACTCTTTATGAAAAATTAGATGATGTGGCAAATAAAAATAGCTTCTTGAAATTTAAAAATAAACGACTGAAAAAGGAGTTGAAATGTGTGAATAACGAATTAGTGAAATGTGTAAAAGAGAAGGTTGTGTGCCAAGAGTGTCCTCACTCCTTGAGCACAAAAAAAGAATTAGAAGAGAACCTCTCCAAGACTTCCTCCAAAATTAACACTCTCATTAAGGAGAGGAAGGACTTGGAAAGGAAGCTTCAAATTTCTCATAGCCACATTGAGGATTGTAAGAAGCAATTCGAAAACTGGTGTGTGATGCTGGTCACAGAAAAGACTTCGTTAAAAGCGAAGATCCATGACCTGAACCTTGCCATCCAAAAGTTTGGAATAGGCCAAAAATCTCTGAATATGCTATTGGGTTATCAGCGTCAAGGATCTAGAAAATTCAGACTGGGATACAAACATGGTGAGCTATCGTCTAGCAGTATCTCTACAGCCAACAATAGCTCGTTTCTAGCAAATCCAGGCAAACGGTTTATGAAACATAACACTGATCATGTTAAATCAAAAAAATCACATCCTTCGTCTAGCAGGAGCCCTAGTACCACGAAAAAGGTGATATCCACTGCCTATGTGAAGTGTGCCAAATGTCATAAGTTTGGTCACACCTCAGGCTCTTGCTTAAAGAGAGGCTTAAATAAAATAACACATGTCTGGATGCCGAAGTCGACTACCTATACTGTAGGTGGAACAACTTGGGTAACCAGATCTTTACTCTCATCCTCTTGTTGAGTGTGTTGGCATGCTTAGGACAGGAAAATGTATGGTACTTGAACACAAGTTCCTTTGCCTGGAGAAAAAAACATAATGATCTTTGGAGACAACTGTAGAGGATGTATTCTTGATGTCGACAATATGGGTAACATACTATTATCTATTTCAAATGTTCTATTTGTAGAAGGTTAAAATTAAAATTTAATTTGTACTAGTCAACTTTGTGTTAAGACTGAATGCGCTGTTTAGAAACCTCTACAAATACGTGCAATGTTATAGACCCTAATTCGAATAACATGTTACTCACTACATATAGAAATCGTTGTTCTATATTTGTATCCTTAGAAACGAATGCATAAGCATGTCCACGATCATTCACTCACTATGATGTGTCTCACAATAGCAGGGGCGTAGGTTTTTGTGCACTAGTATCGCTAGCTTGTAATTCACGTCTTGTCCTTAATCGGGGAGGGGTTCCAGTGGGTCCTTGTATGACGTTGGGGGGAAAGAGTGTTAGGTTGAGCGTGTTCTTGTGTGGGCATATGGGATTAACACCCCACCCTACGACACTTGTGCATCTCCTCATGCCCATTCGTCACTTAGTACGGGGCTAGAGTGATGACACATTGCTTGTGTCAATTGTGCTTTGAGCATTCTCACGGGTTCTCCTTCATAGCACAAACGTTATTTCATGTCTCATAGTATTAAGTCTCATGCATAATACTCTATCGTGCAGTCCTATTTCTTTTGCATTTGTTTTCTTTTGTTTGCTTGATTTGTTATTTATTTCATGTATTTTTGTTAAATCTTTAAACATATATATATATATATATATATATATATATATATATAACCCCACAAAATCAAAAAAAACTATGGATTGATCATTCTTAGGACACGCATGGCTAGGACTTAGAGTACAACGATTACGTATAATGTTAGACTTAGGTATGTTAATCCCTGTGAACATTGTCTACATTTGTCATGTTGTGTCGAATCTATAGGTGCTTAGTAACTGAGTGTGACTAGATATGTTAGTGTTCATTGAATATACCTCTAAGTATATGTGAGTATTTAGATAGCGGAATGACGTCACACTATTCACACATCCCTAGACGGAGCACTAGAAAGTATATGCTTACATGATATAACTCGTGATATTGTGACTACCATATGGAAATACCTTGAATAATCAATGTCACAATACATATGCGTTTTTATAAAGGGTAGAACTTTGGGCAAAATCTATAGTGGTCAAGTCCTGTGTATATAAGTTAAAGTGTATCTATTTAAGTGGGTAGATTTGGATTGATTTGGGGACCATGAATTATAAAATGTAAAATTGATAGCCCAACGCGTCTAATTAAAATCAATTCTATCAAGCCTTGTGTCAAGGATACCCCCCAAGTACCACTCGCTCCTCCTGATAAGTCTTTATGAGCATTGTGAGGATTAGCACCTTGGTCAAAAAATCATTTCGATCTTGTGCATGGACAAGAACCTTACGCTTAGTGCCCCTATTTTATCTTTTGTAGAACATGGATAGCAACGTGACGTGATTTTTAACTATATTCCACCCGCGATAGCATATTTAATTACTGAGATAAACCATGCAATGAATGTTCACTCTACTTGGTCTTTGTCTTTTGACGCTACACGTTCACACATCGTTGTTCTATCTAACGCTTCCACGCATAAGAATTAGACTGACACGACACTATATGTCTATAGCACGTACGTTCTAGCACACGATTTCTATTCATGACTTGTACAATGTTCTTCTGTATTACTTCTATAACTCTTGTAGCATTCTACTCTATATCGTTATGTGCTTAGTCTACTTGTGTTGTCTAATCTTTTGTAACTCTGAACAGTTATTTTAAAACTATGTCTATGTATTGCACTCATCTGTATGACCTCTATGTTTAATATTCTCTGATTTCATGATGTGTTACCCCTATTGTTTTAGCCTCTCATTTCACTTTCTATAAATGTGCTGTAACACCCCTATCCGTTATATAGCATATAGAAGTAAGTCCGGCCGGAGCCCGACGCCATATACTACGGACAAACCGGTTGGTTACGTATTGAAACCATTCAACCAATCACATGTCCTACACAGCACCTAGCGGAAGCAATTATTAAGTTGCATAATTAAGAACCCTACTAACATGAATGTCCACTGAACCAAAAACAAAGGAATGTTTAATACACGAATATTTGCCTTATAGCCTTACAAGAGTTTGCTTACTAAAACGTGTCTTACAAACCTCGACACGCAGGTCGGTCACACATGAGTACAAAAAGGAAAACACTCAAAACTTGGCCTTCGAGGGCCGGCACAGCAACTCGGGCTTTAGCCCGCTATTTACCTCTCGGCTCCGCAGCACCTACAAGCAACAATCCACCGCACAGTGGTAAACAAAGGCAATGGTCAGCTATGCTGACCAAATTATAATGATTCCGCCCCCAAACCGGGGCGGCAAAGCTTCTTCCCTTCACTTGTTAGCAAAACAAGCAACATAGCGAAATAAGCATCACATCACAGGTGCACGCTCACATGGCCGTTCACCCCATGCTCTCAGGGCACTTACTCGGCGGGTCAGTCCGAACCCCATCCGGTCCTTGACTCCTCCACCACCCCTAGGGTGGCAACCTCGTGAACATTTAGTCCTTTCAGCCGTAGCCTCGACTCGATCTCCAAACCTCGGTAAGTCCCACATAAAACTTTAGGTCGCTTTAACCGAGCAGGTGGAGCGGGTAGGGGTCCACCAGTCCGTTGCTCACCCCGCCGTTGCCATTTGTCCTTTGACGCGAACTAAGCTTCCCCAGTCCCAAATACCGTTCAAACACGGTACATAGCCCCGCTATGTACCCAGTTGGCTCCCAAGCCATCGACATGACAGAAATGTGTTTCCGTCCAGATTTCCGGGTGCACCTCGGGATTAATCCCCCAGATTCCCTGATGCATTCTACCGCATAGCAACCCGAAAACAATCAAAATGCTCGGAGTCTTCTCCGGCAAAAATGCACAACAAATCATCACCGATCCAGACCAACATGTCCGGGTAAGCTTCGCACATCATGCCTATGTCTGTACTACGATTCTGGGCTATAACAAGGGGGACTTTACATATCTACCCCAAGGAATACCACAATCTCGTCGCACACTCGTGGGAGAGGGGTTTTCCCATGCAAAGGAAGAAGAGCTTCACATGCTCAAGAAGAGAATCGTTACCCTTGCGCTTTTCCTCTACACCATGGAAATCTACCCGGATGAAAAGCACCGCAATCTTCTTGCCTCCGCGGATCCGAAGACGGCTCGCGATTTGGAGCTCTGAAGCTCCGCCGGTGACCGGATCTTGGTCTTCTTCCTCCTCCTTACTTTCCCTTCTCTCTAGGATTTAGAGAGAGATGAACCCAAGGAAATGATAGGGTTTTAACCCTATTTTTCGGGTTTAAACTGCCAGAACCAACTCCCCACCATCAGATCCCATCAAGAGAAAACGAACGGCCACGATCCGAACTCAAAATAAGAAAATCTGGGCTGAACACGGCCTGCGATACGCCCGTGTCCAGGGCCGTGTCGTTCATTTGTCGTCTCGACCCACACAATAACCAGCACACAGCATTCGATACGGCCTCCGACACGCTCGTGTCGCATGCGACACGGCCGTGTCAGGACCCGTGTCACGCCCTGTGTGAAACTACCAACACTTGTTTCCCGAGGAGGACACGACCTGCGACACAGCACCCGACACGCCCGTGTCACATATGACACGCCCATGTCTGTGCCCGTGTCATATCCCGTGTGCATGCCTCAGAAAACCCCCTAGCGTGACACGCCCTGGGACACGCCCGTGTCCCAGGCCGTGTGCCTCAACTCGACGATCGCCGATCGTCAAAACGTCGACCACATGACCCGTGGCCGAACATGCCCGTGTCATGCCCGTGACACGCCCGTATCACGATCGTTACACGCCTGTGTCACGCCCATGACACCTGCTCCAAAAAATAGGCTTGGCTTAAAACGTCACCCATCCCTCTTTTGAGTTTTGGGGTGTTACAACTCTCCCCCTCTTAAAAGAATTTCGTCCACGAAATTAGTAAAGGAGAGAAAACAGAAATTCTCAGTGGTACCCAGGCGGAACAACTCCGGGTACACTTCCAGCATAGATTACTCTCACTCCTAAGAGAGTTTATCGCTATCGCACTTGTCCCATCGGACCACGACTATCTTGATCTCCTTGAGACAAATTCGCTCGACTTCATATTCTCCAAAACGAATGGGTTTGACCCTAGTCGTTACCCTTTCGTCCACCAAAACTTGATCACTCACGATCAAGTTCGAAGTCTCTTGCGCCGCCTCACCAAACCGCTCTAGAAACCTCAAGTGGTCCAAGGTATACCGGGCTCAGCTTCCCCAAGCATCGCTCCCGTGAAACACTCTTGAACGACTAAAACTTCCAATATGCCATCCAATATCTCCACCTTCTGATACGTGGCGTTAAAGTACTTTGTCTGCCTCCCCTGAGTGATTAACAACAACACTCATAAGGTTCGAACCAAAGGGGTAGTGTTTACCACCTCTTGCTTTAAAATACACTTCGTGTCATCCGTTTCTAGCCACGACAACAGCATGCGACGACTTCTACCAAAAAGGGCGTCGAAGGGCGCCATTTGTATGCTCGCTTGGTAGCTAAAGTTGTACGCAAACTTTACCAAAATAGATGGCCTTCCCACTGCTTCCCGAAGTCCAGAACGCACATGCGAAGCACGGCCTCCAACATCCTGTTGATCTACTCGGTCTGCTCATCCTTCCGCGGATGTAAGACTGGACTAAACTACAATTTAGTCTTCAGCACTTTCTGTAACCACCTCCAATCATTGGATGTAGAACGCCCACCTCGACTGCTCACGATGTTGCGGGGCATACCGTGTAGTCTAACTATGTTATCCAAAAACATTTGCCATTTACTCCGTCGAATTATCCTTCTTATAAGGAATGAAGTGCGACACTAAAGTATACACAATTTCGATCACCCACACGACGTCGCTTCCTCACTGTGACTTTGGCAAACCATGCACACAGTCCAGTCGAACATCTATTACGAACTAGGCAAGGATTCAAGAATCCCCGGGCACTTGGCACTCTGCCTTCACTAAGGCGCAAGGCTGGAATTTTATCACACATAGCGCCACGACCTTCTAGAGTTCTGGCCACCAGAGCACTTCTTCAGATATCAGCACAACTTCGTGCTTCCTAAGTTAATTGAGTATTGGGTATAACATACCATAACTCCACCCATCAATTGCCCACGCTTGGGCCGCAAAAACGGTTGTCTTCCCTTGGCAGTCCACCCTCAATCGTTGATTTGGGACTTTTACCCACCAAGCCGCACCCATGATTTCCTTCATGCTGCTTCTCAAACCATAGTCTGCCAAATACGATCAGCCAGGTCATACTGTACTTCCGACCAGTTCAATTACGATTCGACGCTAGTCTGCTTGTCAACGCAAGAGATAGTTAACATCTCCAACTCTCGGGTCAAACTCTCAACATGAACCCACAACTCGTTGGCTTGGGAGGGAGCCCTGCGTTTCAACGCATCCGCAACTACATTGCCTTGCAACGAGCACAAAATAACTTTCGAACGTATAGTCCCCCAGGGACCCCATCCATTTTTGCTGCCTCAAATTCCGACCCTTTTGATTCAACCGATATATCAGACTCCTAAGATCGGTACAACCATTGACTTATGCGTCGTACGAATAATGCCTCCACAGCTTAAGCGCAAAACACACGACCGCTAACTCCAGATGGCGGACCGGGAAATTCCCCTCATGTTCTTTCAGCTAATGCGAGCCATAAGCCGTAACATTACCACGCTGCAGCAGCACGCAGTCCAAACCACTGCCCACGGCAGTGCCGTAGATCTCACAGCTTTTGGTTCCACTCGGCCAACTTAGTCCCAGCGCCGTGGTTAACCAATTCTTTAACCTTTCAAAGTTTGGGCGCACTCACGCATCAAAACAACCTTTTGAGCTTTTCCTTGACAACGTTGCGAGGGGTAAATCTATCCGCGAGAAGTCATGTACAAAGCGCCTGTGGTAGCCGACCACACCAGAAACTCTGGACTTCCGCTACTGAGACACACAGGCCACCCTCGTATTGCGACTAACAACGCTGGACCCACACGCTCTCACTCTACCAACTATAGGACTGAGAAGCGCTATGAGGATAACCCAAGACTCGTGCTCGGAGAACTTGGTGTATACATGGTTCCTTCTTAGCGTCCACAAAACAAAGAGTAGATATTCAGAAGCGATACCCTTTGCACTATAATTACCCCCAATGTGTCGTCGACGAAGACGATCACAAAATGGACTAGGTACTCCATGAACGTTCCGTTCATCCGGTCTATGAACACTGATGCCACACTTGACTGCCAATACAACACGATCGTAGACTCGGATTGCTCATCACTCATGCTTAACACCGTCTTTGCGATAACACTTACCCTTATTCTCAGATGAGGGTAACCAGACTTACGATCCACTACCGAGTCCACCGAAGACCCGACTAACTGATCAGAAGATCATCGATCATTTGGATCGATTACTTGTCCTATTTCTGCAAACTTATACAGCTCTCTGCAACAGATACAAAATTGCAAGCTCCCGTCCTTCTTCTGAGTAAAGAGGACCAGTGTGCTCCAAGGCAACGAGCTTGGACGCACATACCCTTGCTCCATCAACTTTTCTAGTTGAACTTTTAACTCCACTATCACCTTAGGCATCAGCCTATAAGGAGAGCGTGACACAGGTTTGGCACCTGGCACAACTCAATCGTGAAATCGATCTCTAGCTATGGTGGGGCTCCAGGGAGATTGTTCGGGAACACATCGGGATACTCACAAACCACTGGGATACTACCCAGAGTGGACTTAGGCGTTACAGTCTCCACTAATGTGAAGAACAGCTTTGCGCCAGCACAAACTGTCTTGACCACCGGGAGGGCAGACGTCAGTGTCCTGCTCGATCCCTTCGGTTCCGCAAACGTTGTCTCCTGCCCAACACCCAGCTAGGTCTCCTTACGGTTGCAAACGATAAAAGCTTTCTGCCCCGAAAGCCAGTCAATACCAAAGATGACGTTGAACTCTACTAGCGGCAACAGCGACACTAGCAAGTCGAATCCTTGACTTTCAATAAGACTCTTACTGCCCAGATTGTATCTCCGCGCGCATTGGACGACCACTGAGAAATAACCCATCCGAATTGTTCCTTTACAATCGAAGGGAAAACTTCGATGCGCGATACCGATTCTTCGGATAACAAGAATGTGAAGTTCCTGTATCGAAACTATGCTCTCTCCGGATTACCAATATTCCAAAACAAGGCCTAGAACTTCCAGTTCTAAGTTACCATGCATAAGGTATCCGGCATAAGGAACTAGTTTGCTAACAAGAAGAACCATACCTGACATCCCGACGGTCGGCCACATGGCCTCCTGCTGGCCAAGGATGTTCACTCTCAGTTGGGCCGGAGTAAACAGCGGTGCGGTGGATGCCACCGCCTTGCCTTTCTCTACAATATCTCCCCCGGCTTCTTTTCGGACATAAGGCGTCCACTTCGACATTCCCGGGCATAGTGCCCCGGCTTTCCACAAACAAAGCATGCATCCGGGGTTTGAACTGTAGTCGCTCCGGATGTGCTAGAGGAAGGGACTAGACCTGACCTCCTAGCCTTCTTGTACCACCTACGGTACCCAGATTTTGAGGTTGTCAACTTGACCACCGAATCCTTTGTCATAGCATCATCGACTTGTCCTGTAAAAACTTTCATTGTCTTCTGAACATCCACCCAACACTCTCTAGCAAAGTGCCCTTTCTTGCCACAAGAATAATATTTGTAAGTGGTTTGGCTAGTAGATGATTTAGCCTCTTTACTCAACGTCTTTCAATAGACAGTCCTTATAGGATCTGTAGGGTTTGGTACCCTATTCACTGGTACTTGGTGAGTTTTCCCCAACTCCACCTCCAAAGCTCTGGCCGATTCCACCAAAGCTCAGAATCCCAATAACTTTGGTCCTAGCAGTAGGATACGCAACTCGCTGCGCAGACCGTTATAAAATCTATCAACTATAGATTGCTTGCTTTCCCACTCAAATCCTGGGTAGCGCCTTAACATAAGGAACGTCTGCAAATATACGTCAACTGAATGCGCTCCCTGCACCACAGTCATGCTCATCTGCTGCTCTAATTGACCCACAAATGCCCTTTGCTCCAATATACCGCCCGATGTTGGGGCCATCTCAGGGAAAAAGGGTTGCACATTACTCCCATGTTGTGCGATTGTCACAGCGAACACCGCTTCAACCACCCTTCTTATGGTTTCCAAAGACGTAGGGCTCTCAGGAACATTACTTGGTGCAGTACTTTGCTCAGCAAACGTGTGTTCAGACTGCCCCGCTCCACTTCCGGACACCTATAGCCGTTCAAAACACCATAAGTGACTGAACAAAATTGCAAAATGCAATTATAGGAACACGCAGGTTCCTCAAACATGGGTATTTTCATTCCTAAGTGGACATTCATGGGTTCTTTTCATGTTATAACGATGACGCGCACACATGTGCTCACCACCCCTTAAAGTGAATTCGTCCACGAATTCTTATAAGCTTGACCGAAACCAGTAGTCTGATACCAATTTGTAACACCCCTATCCGTCACATAGCATATAGCAGTAGTTCCGGTTGGGGCCCGACACCATATACTACGGATAGACCGGTTGGTTATGTATTAAAACCATTCAACCAATCACAACGTCCTACACAGCACCTAGCGGAAGCAATTATTAAGTTTCACAATTAAGAACCCTGCTAACATGAATACCCACTGAACCAAAAACAAAGGAATGTTTAATACACGAATATTGGCCTTATAACCTTACAAGAGTTTGCTTAATAAAAAGTGTCTTCCAAACCTCGGCACGCAGGTCGGTCACACATGAGTACAAAAAGGAAAATACTCAAAACTTGGCCTTCGAGGGCCGGCACAGCAACTCGGGCTTTAGCCCGCTATTTACCTCTCGGCTCCGCAGCACCTGCAAGCAACAATCCACCGCACGGTGGTAAACAAAGGCAACGGTCAGCTATGCTGACCAAATTATAACGATTCCGCACCCAAACCGGGGCGGCAAAGCTTCTTCCCTGCACTTGTCAGCAAAACAAGCAAAATAACGAAATAAGCATCACATCACAGGTGCATGCTCACACAGCCGTACACCCCGTGCTCTCAGGGCACTTACTCGGTGGGCCAGTCCGAACCCCGTCCGTTCCTTGACTCCACCACCACCCCCAGGGTGGCAACCTCGTGAGCATATAGTCCTTTCAGCCGTAGCCTAGACTCGATCTCCAAACCTCGGTAAGTCCCACGTAAAACTTTAGGTCGCTTTAACCGAGCAGGTGGAGCAGGTAGGGGTCCACCAGTCCGTTGTTCACCCCGCCGTTGCCATTTGGCCTTTGACGCGGACTAAGCTTCCCCAGTCCCAAATACCGTTCAAACACGGTACATAGCCCCGCTATGTACCCGGTTGGCTCCCAGGCCACCGGTATGACAGAAATGTGTTTCCGTCCAGATTTCCGGGTGCACCTCGGGGTTAATCCCCCAGATTCCCTGATGCATTCTACCGTATAGCAACCCGAAAACAATCAAAACGCTCGGAGTCTTCTCCGGCTAAAAATGCACAATAAATTATCACCGATCCAGACCAACACATCCGGGTAGGCTTCACACATCATGCCTATGTCCGTACTACGATTGCAGACTCTAACAAGGGGGACTTTACATATCTACCCCAAGGAATACCACAATCTCGCCGCACACTCGCGGGAGAGGGGTTTTCCCATGCAAAGGAAGAAGAGCTTCACATGCTCAAGAAGAGAATCATTACCCTTGCGCTTTTCCTCGACGCCATGGAAATCTATCCGGATGAAAAGCACCGCAATCTCCTTGCCTCCGCGGATCCGAAGACGGCTCGCGATTTGGAGCTCCGAAGCTCCGCCGGTGACCGGATCTTGGTCTTCTTCCTCCTCCTTGCTCTCCCTTCTCCCTAGGATTTAGAGAGAGATGAACCCAAGGAAATGATAGGGTTTGTAACCCTATTTTTCGGGTTTAAACTGCCAGAACCAACTCCCCACCGTCAGCTCCCATCAAGAGAAAACGAACGGCCACGATCCGAACTCAAAATAAGAAAATCTGGGCCGAACACGGCCTGCGACACGCCCGTGTCCAAGGCCGTGTCTCCCATTCGCCATCTCGACCGACGCGATAACCAGCACACGACATTCGACACGGCCTCCGACACGCCCGTGTCGCATACGACACGCCCGTGTCAGGACCCGTGTCACGCCCCGTGTGCAACTACCAACACTTGTTTCCCGAGGAGGACACGACCTGAGACACGGCACCCGACACGCCCGTGTCACATGTGACACGCCCGTGTCTGTGCCCGTGTTATGGCCCATGTGCATGCCTCAGAAAACCCCCTAGCGTGACACGCCCGTGTCCCAGGCCGTGTGCCTCAACTCGACGATCGCCGATCGTCAAAACGTCGATCACATGACCCGTGGCCGAACACGCCCGTGACACGCTCGTGTCACGCCCGTGACACGCCCGTGTCACGCCCGTGACACGCCCGTGACACCTGCTCCAAAACCCAGGCTTGGCTTAAAACGTCACCCGTCCCTCTTTTGAGTTTCGGGGTGTTACATGTGCACTGTTTACTTTATTTCTCATGCTCATAATATTTTGAATTTCGTTTCTCACGTACATGTGTATGTTTGTTTATGGTCTGGCCTATCCCCTTTCGATAATATCAAAGGGGGAGAATAGATGGTTCATGAGTCATGGGTAAGTGTAGATCACATGGAGGGGGAGCTTCGTTCACTGTGTACACGTAGATAGGTGGAGCATGTAGAACGCATATATAGGGGGAGCGTGTGTGTAGAGGAGCAATATAGAATCTAAAACCTGAGCTTTCAAGACTATATCTTATATATTTTTGCTATATCGTGCACTTCATTATTAAATCTCATGAACGGGACTTGATATTATCAAAAGGCAGAGATTGTTGGAGCTGACGGTTCACATATCCCTAGTTTGATAATATCAACTTCTAGGTTGTATTTGATTATATCTTGTTTTAGTAGAGTGTGCAGGTTTACATGTCCAAGAAATTCAAGGATCCCTCCTCAGGAACCTACCACCGAGCAGTAGTAGCTAACGTCGGGCGATAGCCTGAATTAATTGACAAAGGCATTCAGGAACCTACCGTGCCGCGCTTGTTCTACCGCCCGTGCTAGCTCGAGGAATTAATTCAACCAGGCTCTCGGGAACCTACCACGCCGGCGCTAGCGTTATACCGCGCTGCGCTAGCTCACTCAACACTCATTGAGACAGAGGTGTTGTGAGCGTTGAGATAAAAGCGCCGAGAGCGTCGAGACAGAACCTACCGCTGGGCGCTAGCTTGGTACCGCGCCACGATAACACACTCAACGCTCGTTAAGCCAGAGGCATTGAGATAGTTGTGAGCATTGAGACAGAGGCGTCGAGTGCATTGAGACAGGTATACCATTGGTCGCTACCTACCTAATGCGCTGTGCTAGCATTAGAAAAAGAATCATATTCGTTTTGAATATTTTTCCAAATTTGGAGGATAGCTGTCAACATCAAGCGCGCGAACCTACCGCCGGGCGCTAGCATTATTGCCGGCGGTAGCCTATTTTCACAAAGACGTATATAATGGCGCCTAATTTTCTGTGTTCCATACTTAAGACGAAAAGAGACAGAGTTCTGTGATTCTGAGGGTTCAGCCGCCTCTCTCGTGTCTGTTCCACTGTCTCCGTCGAAGGAAGAGAAGACCGTCTTCCTCCCGTTCACGCACGAAGAACTCCGGCGACCAAAGTATGACAATGAATACGAAGAGTAAATCGGTTGCAAGAACACGAAGATTTCAATCACCGGTCGCGAATCTCTCAACGAAGAAAGCGTTTTGAGGGAGAATCAAACTTAAATCTTTTTATATCTTTATGTACTTTTTTTTCTTCTCTTTGTATTCTTGTGGTGAGGAAAATCGACCGGGAAAGGTCGTCATAATTCGGGGTAGGATTCCGTGAGAAATCGTCTTGGGGAAGGGACGTCTAGATTGGGTGATCTAGCGGGGCTCTAAGACCCTTCTTTGTGTGGAGGTGAAGAGCCGGCTCGAAGACCTTTCTTGGAGGGAAATGGAGAGAGTCAACCGGTCCATGGAGCGGGTCGATATAGAAAACAAAAAGTCTTTTTTCATTAATCGCCTCCAATCTCCGGCGTCACGGAGATCAAGTTTTTGTAATTGTTAAAAACCAATTGTTGATTCATTCTTAATAAAGTTCATTTTCATTTTCTATTTTCTGTGTGTGGCTTTGTGATTGTTTACCTGTTATTCACTAAATGTTGCACAGATTTCCAAGGGGTAATTTGCCCAGAAAAACGAGGTCAGTGACCTACCGCCGCACATTAGCAGCCTAATGCCCCGCGGTAGCTTCCAAAACTCAGTTTCCCGGGCCAAAATAATTTTATTTTCTAATCAACGCGTAAAACCATATTCACCACCCCCCTCTAAGGTTGGCCACTAGATCCAACAAAACTAACAAGTGAGTGCCTTGAACTTAAATCAACAAGCGTGCGCATCCTAGGAAGTGCTCTCGTTCCAGTCCTTGGCGTCTTCTTTCTTCCCATAACTTTGGGCGAAGGACCCCCGCAAGCAACTTATGATGTTCAGTTCATTATCATTCAAGCAAAGTCCAACTATATTGTGATACTACAACAGTCACTCCTAGATATTTTCTACGCTCGCACGCACTGACATTTCTCTGGCTGAAGTTACTAAACAAGAAGCTCGATGTCATACAGAGAATGCTAAGTTACACGTCAGCCTTGCAGCTCAACCCCTGTTCTTCTAACTCTCGAACTCGACAAGATATGTTTGTACAAATTTTGATTCACACTTCATTCTAATGCAATGTTTCTTTTTGTCCCCTAAATTTATTATTAGGAGAATAGTCGGAGCACCCCTATTCAACCGTCAGCAGTCAGCATCATGGTAGTCCTTATTTAACCTGGATCGAAGTTGCGCCTTTCTCCCCCACAGTAGGGACACTCTGTAGAGCCACGCCTTAAATGACATCGCATCGCCCCGAGTCAAAAGTGATCCCTCCCCCCCCCCCCCCCCCCGCGGTAGGTCACGATAACACTAGGGCATGCCCCCTCGCATATGCCAAAATGACTAGTAGGTTCTACCCCTCGCCGTCTCTAAGTGGCCTCGCAGTGCCCCAGATCAAAGGTTCTCCCTTATCCCCCGCAGTAGGTCACGGCGCCGTTAGGGCCTTCCCCCTCGCGGATGCCTCAATCGAAGGTTGGTACTTCACTGTCACGATCAACAAATGGCCGGTAGGGTCTACCCATCGTCATAATCAACTAACCTCGCACCGCCCCGGATCTAAGGTACGCCCTTCTTCCCCGTGATAGGTCATTACAATCAGCGGCACTCCCCCTGGTCCGAACATCTTAATCTTCGTCTGGCCAGCAAGTTAAGATATCACCGGGTCTTGTCCTTCAACAAATAATCAGTCAACTACGTCAATACGTCCAAAATCATCACATATGCTATATTCAACACTGAAATAGAATTGCAAAGGCAATCTAAAAGAGTACTCCCAAGCAGCATATACATGTCGTCAAAAGATGATACAAAGTACAAGCAAGTACAAATGAATATAAAGCCCCAACAGGGTATCAACCTCATATAAGACTCAGCTGACAAAGCAAGTACGAATGGACAAAGGCCAAAAGACCATTGGCTGACTACATTCACGACAGAATCGGAATCCAAACCATCATCATCAAAAAGATCATCAAATCCAATGCTTGAGACATAAAACTCAAGCCTCCTAGCTACCATTCGGAGCGCATTCGATACTCCACGCCTGAGAGTAACCTCTCGGATATCCTCCATCTGGGGCTCTACCTCTCTAGTCCAGACCTCCTCACGAATCTCCTCGCCAATCAAGAGATGATCATGCATGTAGTCCAAGGAGTCCATGTACTCGGCAAGTACGGTAGCCTTCAGTGCCACCACTCGATCCTCTGAGGAAAGTCGATACACCTCAGTCTTTGAAGCCCCGAGCTTTGTCTCCAAATGAGAAACCTCCTCCTGGGTAGTCTTTAGTGATTGCGTAGAGCTATCCACTAAGGACTTCTCCGTCAGCAATGTTTCTCGCTCCCACTCAAGCTCTGTCTGCAGCTCAGAACCAATCTGCCAAAATCAAGATATATCTCGATCATACTGCTCCTTCAAGTCGACCGATAAGCTCTCCATTACTCGGAACTTCTCCTGAAGAAATAAGTACACATCTTTCAAGCTCACATAATGGTCATTCCACGTGAACGCTATGTAGCATCCCGACTTTTATTGGGCCACCAGAACCCTAGTGGGCCCAATAAAAGTGACTCGAACCCCTACCTACGACCTGGTAGGAGGTAACCCTAAGCGGGAAATGGAGCTAGAGAACTCTGATTTGAGTTCTGTCAGTTCTTTTGGCCTCGTATAGTTAATACAAGCGCATCGGAACTCGTTCCGTTGGACCCCGAGGTTATAAAGTGGATATGACCATTCCTCGTAAAATGTCGCAAAAATGAGATTTTTGAATATTGACTTAGAGAACTCTGATTTGAGTTCTGTCAGTTCCTGTGGCCTCGTATAGTCAATATGAGTGCGTTAGAACTCGTTCCGTAGAATTCCGAGGTCTTATAGTGGATATGACAGTTTCTCGTAGAACGTTGCGAAAACGAGATTTTTAAATATTAACCTAGAGAACTCCGATTTGAGTTCTGTCATTTCCTATGACTTCATATAGTCGATATGAATACATCGGAACTCGTTGCGTTGTGATTTGAAGTCGAACGATGATTAGAAGCATTTAGACCGTTTTAGCGCGCCGCGGCGCGCAGATTTTGAATATTTAACAAATGAACTCCGATTCGACCCAGGTCAGTGCTATTGGATTCGTATGGTCAATACAAAGTCAACAGAATTGGTCTCGATTAGTTTCGATGACGGGTGGTAAAACCGTGGTCAAATCAAGCTCAGTCGTACACCGAAAAGCGTGCACAAACCAATTGTGACACGAAACCCCAACTTTGACACGACCCACGATGACTTGGACCTATTTTTACTTTGACCAACATGAGGGACCCACCCTAGGGTTGACTTTTGTCAAACCCCCATAAAAGCTCATATTTGGAATTTTCTCTAAGGAAGAGTACACTCATCTCCATAGTTTCTTGGGCCATATTCCCTCTACCCTTGGGACACCAAAACAACAAATAAAAAAAGGGAGAAATAGGCCATGGGCTAAGGTGAGGCCCAAACCCTCTTTTTTCCCTCTCATCATCACTCCCAAGCCAGAGCCCATTAACCCATTTTGTCTCTGATGCTAACACATGGATGTACCTCCTAACCAGATGTGTGATATCTGTTCAGCACAGTTGGAGGGAGGAGGAGCTCATTTTCTCCTGTAGGGATTTATCCCAATCGACAATGGCTCCAAACCGCCCCTTCCTTTGGCTAAATAAGGGCCCCAGCCCATCAGAGGAGATAACACCTCTCCTATAAGCCCAGCCAACCCCATCCATGGATCTACCAGAGCTCCATCTCATCGCAAACTTCTTCTCGAGCTCCACCACCTTCCACCACCACTAATGGAGGTTCTCACCGGAAGCCCCGAAGGCCCCGAAATCAGGTGGAAAACTTCTCCTCTCCTTCCTCCCTATCTTCTGAGTTCATCGCATGCGAGCTCCGACGACCAGAGCATCGCCACCATCACCTCCTCCCCTCCGTCAAAAAAAAAGAGCTCCGGCGATGGCCTGCGGTGACACACCGTCGGACCACCATCGGAGCTCCGCCTGCCCCTGGGGAGTCGGTCGGGGGCGGAGCCATGGCCGACCGGTGACCAGCCGGCGCCAGAGAAGACCCGCAATGGGCGGTTTGGTACAGGCAGCGGGGAGGGGGAGAAGATGATATTATAATATTTTTATAATTTTTATTAAAAATTATAATAATATAATTAAAATAAGTATTTTAATTTTCTGGCCTAAAATAGAGGCCTAGTGAAAAAGTATTTAACATTAAAATTGTTCTCCTTGGTAAGGAAAATCTCCAAAAAAAAATTTGGGAATTTTTGAAATTGTTTTGGTATTTTTAAGAGCCCAAATAAATTTTATTTGTCTAATTTAGAGGCCCAAAATTGCTCGGAAAATTTTAGAAAAATTGTTAGTCTTTTTTTAGACCCTCTGAAAGGTTGTATTTAAATTTGAGAACCTTGAGATAAAAATTAAGTATTTTTCAATTTCTTGGAGCCTAGGGTCGCGCTCGGAAATTTATGCGCTCAAATTCTTCGAAAATGGAAATCGGAGCGCGCGACCATTTTTATATATTAAATATTATGTTCAATTGAGTAATTGATGAGATTGATCGAGGCCAGTGCCCAGGCTCTGAGTGTCCTAAGGTTTTCGTGAAATCGTCGAGCGCCTCGTGTTTCTTTTAAAGACTCTCGGGTAATTTGGGCAGGCAAGGAAGATGAGAGTACGTGCAATTGAGCTGCTAATTATTCTTAACGAATAATAAAAAGGTATTCATAACAAGTTCCCCTGATCCGATTAAGCCGTGATTAAAAAGGGCACAACTGAATTATGATCGGATCTTAATAAGGGGGAAACGCCAAAGAAACCTCTTGAGAATAGAGATGGAATTGAACTAAGCCTCCTGAGAACGAAGATGGAACTAAACTAAGCCTTCTGAGAACGGAGATGGAACTAAACTAAATCTTTAAAACTGAGAAGGAACTGAATGCACCTCCTGAGAAGAGAGATGGAATTGAAGCCTCCTGAATAGAGTGATTGGACTACTAACCATTTTCTTTATGATTATTCCAGTCTTGCACTGGTGCAGTTCCTTTATTTATTTCTATTCTGTACTTTCAATTCAGTTCTACTCTAATCCCGTACTGGTCAAGTTCTATTCAGTACTTTCAATTCAGTGCTACTCCAGTCCCGTACTAGTCTAGTTCAATTCAGTACTTTCAATTCAGTTCTACTCTAGTCTCGTACTGGTCAAGTTCAATTCAGTACTTTCAATTCAGTTCTACTCTAGTACCATACTGTTCAAGTTCATTTCAGTACTTTCATTTTAGTTCTACTCCATTCCCGTACCTGTCAAGTTCAATTCAGTACTTTTATTTCATTACTACTCCAATTTCGTACTGGTCACATTTCAATCCAGCACTCTCATTATGCATCTTATATTATCAGCAACTTTAATTACCGTATTTTCATTACTGCAATTAACTATTATAAGCACGGGTCCTGCTCTGACGAGCAGCCATCTGTTAAGGTCGAGCCTAAGTTCGGGATAACCGGAGTTGAGGTGTTTCTCCAGGTTTAGCTCCAAATAAAGTGCTCCCATGTTCCTTGTCGAAACTTGTGCTGAGCATTACTGCCCGAAGATTGAAGCATAGTAGGAAAGGCTGTCACAGACTCGGTGCATGCTAGAAAAAATTGACTATTTGATTTCTTGTAAATTGCTTGTGGTGAACTGTAGCGGGTCAGTCCCTTCTACAGACCGTTCGTACCGATGCAGAAAGGTCGACGACTCAAGGCGATAGGTAGATGGGCACCACGGGTGACCGACCGTTATGTTTTTCCCCGTTGAGTTTTCCTCCACTGGTCAGCCAAAATGTTGTATCGCCGGATGTCGCTCACATCCAATAGTACATGGGGTTGTACGTTAGGGCCTGGGGCTGTGCAGTACGACCACCCCAGAAGTGGCAGGACTGGCCACTATCACCGACGGCCACATTGGTGTGGCCCGCGGGGCTCTCTACCCTTCTTGAAGAGAAGTGGTCCATATTATGTCAACATAGGGTGTTATGCACGGCTGTGAATGTCTGCGATCTGTACGTGGCTATGAATGTCTGAGATGTGTACGCAGCTGTGAATGCCTGCGTTGTGTACGCGGCTATGAATGCCTGCGATATTTATGCGGTTGTGAATGCTTGCGATGTGTACGCGGCTGTGAATGTTTGTGATGTGTACGCGGCTGTGAAGGCCTACGATGTTTTGAATACCTGATATGTTGCTGTGCTAGTGGAGCCTAAATTATAATTGATGTATATTACTGTTGCAAGTCCAGTTATACCATGTTGCGCCTCTTCTGGATTGCACCTAACTTATTCATGAAATACTGTACTAACCCTCCCATGCTTCGGCTATCTACTTTTGTTGGGTGCATGAGCTCGTCCCCGGGATATGGATCCATGGTGGAGATTTGTTTCCTCTTAGCTCTATGACTAACGGTTATTTTAATAATCATTCACAGGAGATGGAGCACCGTAGTGACCAGCTGCTGCAAGACGATATGCCAGTTGATAGGACTACTGATAAGTTGTAAATATACGCATATTTCAGTACTTTATTTATATCATTTTAGTTCTTATTTTTAGTTTTTAGTTATTTTTTGTTTATAAATATGTTTCTTTTTGTAAATATTTACCTAACTCAGCTTTAATTTTGATTTTTGGAATTTTTCATAAAATTGTCAAAAAATGACCTGACACGCCCGTGTCACTCAACCCGACACACCCGTGTCACGCCACTTAATGCTATCGAGACAGAAGCCACTCAACGCCACTCAGCGCTTTCACTGTTCACCTCTTAGAGCCACTCAACGCCATTCAATGCTTTCACTGTTCACCACTCAACGCCATCAACTCGACTCTCACTCACTCGACGCTTCCAGCTCAAAGTTCAGCCTTCTTCAACCCGACAAGGACACGCTTACCGACACCCCCGTGTTCAACACCCGTGTCACCAGCTCGACTCAGCACCTGCTGACAATCATGTTGCAAGGTGTCCCAACACACCCGTGTCACGCCTCCCAACACGCCCGTGTTCGACACGTGTCTGCTCTAGCTTCATCCAGAAATCGGCCAGTCACCAGATTTTGACTTCTCCAACACATCAATTTCGACACACCCGTGTCACACTGACCTACACACCCGTATCGACCCGAACTTTTTGTCTATAAATAAAAAATTTCTGTAATGACCAAGGGTTCACTTTTTTGAGCATTTTAGTGTGTTTTGCGGGCTGCTTGGTGTATTCCATTGCCATGTAAGGAGAACTTTCTCACCCTCTCTTTTTATGTTTGTATTAGCTTTGTAATAGTTCATTTTAATCAATAAAATATGTTAGCTTTTCTCTTCTTAAATGACTTTGGAATGAACTTGTGTGCCCACTTTCTTCTTCATTTTATCCCTTTGTATTTCTTAGTATTTCTCTTTATGAAAAGTGTGTGTGTATGAGTGTAACTTGTTTATTTTTATGTTTATTTAGTATGTCTCCATGTTAGGTTTTGGTATAGATTTTATTTCTAAATGAAATATTGTGTAAAGTTTTTCTCTTTTTCTTCTTGTCCCTTTTTTAGAGTTTTAATTTTCATTCTTATGAATTTATAAAAGAGGTTTTAAAGTATTTTTGATTTTTTTTACTTAGCTTTTTTTAGGATTGTAAAACCTTTTTGATCATTTAAATTTTATTTCAACTTTTTTATCACTTTTATGAACTCTTAAGAATGAAAAAGTTATAATTTTAATTTTTGAGCACCTTTGATTTTAGCTTTATTTTGAAAAACTTTTGCTCATTTAGTTTTATTTGTTCTTTTTATGTGTTTTTAGTAAAGTTTAAGAATAAAAAAGTAGTTATTTTAATTTTTAGGTAACTTTCATTTTGTTTTTAATTAGTGTGTGTGAGTGTATGAGTTAGGTTTTCATTTTGTTCTTTTAAATTTCATGTTGTGTGTGTGAGTTTATGAGAATAATTTTTAATGTTTTCTTCAATTATGTAGAGTGTGTGAGTGTAGGAGATAAATTTTCATGCTTTATTTTATTGCTTTCTTTCAATTATGTAGAGTGCGTGTGTGTAGGAGATAATTTTACTGCTTTCTTCATATTAATGTAGAGTGTGTGCGTGTGCGCATTTATTTTCGCCTACTCTTTAAGAGTTAAATGACATGTTTTCATTTCCCACCTACTCATTCGAGTAGGACTTGTCATTTACCGTCTACTTATTTGAGTAGAACTTGTACTTGCATTTATTTCCGCCTACTTGTTAAGAGTCAAATGGCGTGTTTTCATCTCTCACCTACTCATTCGTGTAGGACTTGTCTTTACTTTATTTAATTTATGGTTTTGGAGTATGCGTGAGTTCTCGTTTTAGTTAGCTTTTTAATTTTTTTTAAATGTTTGTTATTTTATGTCTTCTTTTTAAAATCCTTTAGCGTTTAGTCTCGAACTCGCGCCTAATCAAAACTATAAAGCCGTCCCCATACCGATGAGTGGCTAATCGTTTTTAGCCCTTGGCATCAAAGAGCGTTGGGACATTTAAAATGATTTGTAATAATTAAAGTTCTTTATTTTCACTTTAATTTTAGGACTTAAGGTTTGCCCCGGGTTAACGACGCGTAGGACCACATATCGATGTCTAGGCTCTATTTCCGTTATCCATACACTAGCTAGCCGAGAGGCCGTGTGTATGGACCGATCCCCCTTGGATAAATAGAATTGCGTACTTACCCTCGAGAGAGGAGAAGCGTAGTTCTACCAGATTGGGTTACCTACCCAATAGCGGGGTTCTTAGCGTAAAGCGGGCATTAAGAGGAATTCTTTGTCGAACTAACGTTCGGTCGAATAGTCTTAATGTTCTGGTGAGCGATATTACCTAGAGATAGGTGTGCTCATATTTCTGGAACCTCCACGGCCAAGTTGCCTTTTATTAATTTGAAAATTAAGTTCAATAATTATTAAAAGTTATTTTCGTCTTAAATCCGATTCAATGCCGAGCGTTAACCCGTCATCAAATAATCTAAGTAATTTTCAGCCTTCTTTTTATTTCCATTTTTAGTGACAAACAAAAATCCACCTTACTTTCAGTAAAATAATAGTCCTCCTGGAGGAGTAGGAATAATCAACTCGACCCCGAGAACTACGACCTCAGTATTCTCCTGAATATCGAGTACTACATGCGATAGGTGCACTTGCCTCCTTTCATTAAAAACTCGCTTTTTGCAAGTCCGCGATGGTCGACTCATCGAACCAACCACCTAAATAAGAGTCTGCTCGCGGGCGCATCAACTACCCGTGCAGAGGCACCCCAGTCGTCTCCAGAGTTTCGAGACGTGAGTACTAGCGTGCAAAGTTGAGAGAGAGAGAGAGGAGTTGCTAATTGTAGTACTATTATAGCCTACGAGCTTCATGTATTAACAATGGCTACGGCCTTCTGCATTTTCTGTTAAATATATATTGTTATATATATTTGATGTGGCTTCCTATTGATGCTTCCGCTAAACTATGTGATGAGATGTGAATGTTGTGATTCAAGTCGAGCAATGCGGCCAACTAGTGCTTAGTGGAGTGGTCATTACCCCTTAAGTAGCATTGAGTGGACTCCTTGGGCAATAAGATCCCCTCCGGCCTGACCCAGGGCAAAGGTTTGCGGAGGATCTTACAAATAGATTAGAGCGATCACAATCCATCCTCGTGGATCAGTCTCAAGATCCCTCCGTCCCTTGCTTCGTTCTTTGGTTCAGGACGAACCCTGCAGTGAAAGCCAGATAAACCCTAATATAGAGGCTTAGGGATTATAGACTGTGTGATAGCATGCTCGCATACCTTTGTTTCCGCTTTGTCAGTCTTTTGTAAATTTCCCCTACTTTTGCAAAAATACTGACACTTGTTCTCTGTTACTTCTCCATATAATGGAGTCCATTAATGGGAGATCCTCCTCCAGAGGATATGTCCCCGCCACCCCACCTCCAGACCCAATTGCCCATGCAGCTATACCATTTGCCGAGATAGACTTAGGGCAAACAGTGACAGTTATTCCGGCGACGTTCCGGACGGTTATGGCACAACCACCATCGCAGTTGGTGATACATACTGACCTACTGACGACATTCTGGGGGCTGAGGCGTCCCACCTTCAGATGCACAGAGACTGTCATACAGGCTGAAGAGTGGGTTGAGTGCGTAGAGGATCTGTTAGTGGGCATGATCTGCCCGGCAGTAGCTGTAGTGTCGCTAGTTGTGACCTTATGAGAGGGATATGTTAGATACTGGTGGAGAGTGCCAGCTGCTCGACGTCCAGAGGATGACCGTTGAGCACCATCATGTGGGGGAGTTTTCAAAACATTCCTGGAGCATTTCATCTCGGACGCCGACCGAGCTGCATTGTAGGAGAGGTTCCCACACATCCGTCTAGGTGACCTGACGGTGACAGACTATGAGAGAAAGTTCATCTGCATAGCCCATTTTGTTGGGAACCCTCCAGCCACTAACAAAGATAAGGCTGCTCGCTTTTACTGAGGCTTGCGAGATGGCCTGAGACAGGCCTTGATTTTGATCTTTCAGTCCACCTTCCACCCTATAGTGAATCGCGTCGCGGCATTAGAGTTAGACCAGAGGATTGTGGCCCAGTAGCGCCGAGGATAGGTTGAGGTCCCCAGAGGTCAGGGACGAGATAAAGGAGCTTCTCCCCACCGACAGGAAAGAGAACGCAGATAGAGACAGCGTAGGCAGCCTTATAGGCCCCCACTTGCACCCCCAACACTGTAGCAGGAGCCTAGGCCAGCTCCAATACCACAACCCATACTAGTATCTCGACGAGACGTTCCCTTTGTAGGGAACTACTTTTGTGCCAACAGTTGGGACACATGAGAGATTTCTTCCCGCAGACGGCAGGAAGGCCGGGATTAGGAGCAGTTCAAGGAGGATAGGCAGCGCGTGGACATGGCCAGAGAGGCCGAAGGGGTAGAGTTGGCAGGAGAGGTCAGCATGGACCGACCCCCGATGTAGTGATAGGTATATATCTTAGACGCTAGAGTGACGTCAGATATTGATACCTATGTTATATACTATATGCATATGTATGCCTACATCAGATATATGTGTTGTTGTATGATACATATATTCTCCTCATCTACTTCAAAATGAAAAATAAAGTTCAAGTACTCGCCCATGTACCGATGGTACGTGATTTTCCGAATGTGTTTCTAGAGTCCCTCCAAGGTTTGCCATCACAGCAAGAGGTTGTCCTTCAGATTGAGCTTGTGTCTAGAGGTCGACCAGTGTCCCGAGCACCCCATCGAATGGCCCCTATAGTGTTGTCTGAATTGAAGATTCAACTTCAGGAACTGATAGATGATGGAATCGTCTGCCCAAGTTCCTCTCCCAAGGGAGTCCTATACTGATTTTAAAAAGGAAAGACGGGATAATGCGCTTGTGCAGAGATTACAAGGAACTAAACTAGCTTACAATACAGAATACATATAAACTTCCAAGGATTGATGAGTTGTTCGATCGATTGTAAGGTGCATCTGTATTCTCCAAGATGGACATAAGATCAGGCTTCTATCAGCTTTGGATCCGGGAGGAAGACATCCCCAAAATTGCCTTTAGCTACCGCTATGGTCTATACGAGTTTATGTTGAAGCCTTTTGGACTCAATAACGCCCCCTCTGCCTTTATGGCTCTGATGAATAAGGTATTTGAACCCTTCCTAGATCATTTCGTGATCGTCTTCATCGATGACATTTTGATCTACTCAAAGACCAGGGCAGACCATTCTAGACACCTGCAGATGGTGTCACTTATACTTCGAGAACACTTTCTCTTTGCCAAGTTCAGCAAGTGTGAATTCTGGTAAGAGGAGGTCGGATCCTTGGGCCACACCATCAACAAAAGTGAGGTAGCAATGGATCAGTCCAAAATCCAGGCAGTTCAAGGTTGGTCGCCGCTTAAGACGGCAACAGATATAAGAAGTTTCCTTTGTCTTGTCGGGTATTAAAGGAAATTCGTAGATTTTTTCTAAGATTGTGTTACCCCTCTTAGCTCTTAGGAGAGAAGATGTTACATTTTAATAGACGTCGAAATGTATGACTGCTTTCGTTGAATTAAAGAAGCGGCTAATTTTTGCTCCAATCCTTACGATCCTCTCGGGAATTAAAGGATTCCAAATCTATACTAATGCCTTCCTGAAAGGATTGGGAGTTGTTCGGATGCAGCATGGTAAGGTGGTGGCTTATGCACCTTGCCAGCTAAAGTCGCACGAGCTGAATTACGCAATCCACGATCTAGAGTTGGGCATCATTGTTTTCGCCCTCTAGATTTGGAGACACTACTTGTACTGAGTAAGATGCAAGATCTTCTTCGACCATAAGTGCCTCAAATAAATCTTAGCTCAATTAGATTTGAACCTTCGACAGCGCCGATAATTGGAATTTCGGTGTGATTATGGTTTTGCTCTCCAGTACCATATCAGGAAGGCTAATAAAGTTGTTGACGCGATGAGCCGCCAGCCCTCGATATCCGGGAGATGGATGGAGCAGATTCTAAGGGAATGGTTTCAGTATTTGATAGACTTGTAGATTACTCTTGTTGCTTTTAGGGACCCGGATGAGTACCAGGCACAACTATATTGGATGGAAACTCAATGCGACATCAGGGATTGAATGCGAGAAGCCCAAAAGTTCGATCTGGAAGTGGTCCCAATCATCTAGTCCCCACAAGATAAAGCACAATAGGAGTTCAACCTGCACAATGGAATCTTGTAGTTCAGGCACCACATATTTATTCCCTCTACTGAAGGAATCTGATATGAGATTCTTCGGGAAGCGCACTAGTCAAGGTATTCTATTCACCCTGGTTTGGTTAAGATGTATGTTGATCTGCGCCGGACCATTTACTGGCCCGAATGAAAATAGACGTCACCAACTTCGTGGCCCAACATCAGGCCTGTCAAAAAGTAAAAGCTAAATTCCGCAATCAAGGAGGCCTGCTGCAACCCCTGCTGATAACAGAATGGAAATTTGTGGATATTTCCATGGACTTTGTCCAGAGCTTACCTCTATCCCATGCTAGAAATGACTCTATATGGGTTGTCGTGGATCGACTTACCAAGTTTGTGTGGTTCATTCCAAACCAAACTGGTAATGGAGTTGACGTTCTTGCCAGATTATTCATAGAACAAGTTGTTCGGTTCCACTGAGTGTCGATGTCCATTATGTCGGATCGTGATAGACGTTTCACATCCATGGAGTAGAGGCGTGTGCAGACACACTTGGGGACCAAGTTGTCCTTTAGAACCGCCTTCGACCCTCAGATAGATGGGCAGACGAAAAGGAAGAACCAGACGATGTAGGATCTACTCCGACTTTGCATAGTTAGAGCACAACGAGCCGTGGGAATAACTATTGACTTTAGTTGGATTTTCTTATAATAACAGATATCAAACAAGCATTAAGATGACACTGTATGAGACTTTGTATGGAAAGCATTGCCGGACTCCATTGACTTGAGCTCAAGATGAGGACCCGAAAGCCTTAGGAGTGGCTTATGTTGATGATACTACGGCAGCGATACGACTAATTCAGGAGCGAATGTGGGAAGAGCAGAGCCGACAGACCAAATATTATGATGCACGACATCAACCGGTGGTGTTTAGTGTGGGAAAAATGGTATTTTTTTGAAAATTAAGCTCATGCATGGTGTCTTCCGGTTGAGGAAGCAATAGAAACTAGATCCCTACTATTTGGGCCCATATCAGGTGATAGAGCATGTTGGCCCTGTTGCCTATCAATTAGCCCTGCCCCCGGAGTTGGAAAATCTCCATGATGTATTCCACGTCTATCCTTGAGGCGATTCCTCCGGCAACAGAACATCATCTTCCTACACTGCCAGTATAGTTGCAGTCAGATAGATCTATCCAGCTCAAACCAGTCAGAATAATGGATCACAAGGTGAAGACCTTGCGCAACAAGACCATTCCGATGGTCAAGATATTGTGATCAAACTGCAGACAAGATGAGTTTACATGGGAACCTGAAGCACTCGTCTGAGAAAAGAACCCCAAGCTCTTTCCCGAGGTATGTTACTTTTTTCCCCATACTTCGAGAAAATTTTCGGGGACGAAAATCCTTTTATTTTTATTGGATTGTAATATCCCGACTTTTATTGGGCCACCAGAACCCTTGTGGGCCCAATAAAAGTGACCTGAACCCCTACCTACGACCTGGTAGGAGGTAACCCTAAGCGGGAAATGGATCTAGAGAACTCTGATTTGAGTTCTGTCAGTTCCTATGGCCTCATATAGTTAATACGAGCGCATCGAAACTCATTCCGTTGGACCCGAGGTCATATGATGGATATGACCATTCCTCGTAGAATGTTGCAAAAATAGGATTTTTGAATATTAACTTAGAGAACTCTGATTTGAGTTCTGTCAGTTCCTGTGGCCTCGTAAAGTCAATACGAGTGCGTTGGAACTCGTTCCGTAGAATTCCGAGGTCATATAGTGGATATGACCGTTCCTCGTAGAACGTCGTGAAAATGAGATTTTTAAATATTGACTTAGAGAACTCCGATTTGAGTTCTGTCATTTCCTATGACTTCATATAGTCGATATGAATACATCGGAACTCGTTGCGTTGTGATTCGAAGTCTAACGATGATTAGAAGCATTTAGACCGTTTTAGCGCGTCGCGGCGCGCAGATTTTGAATATTTAACAAATGAACTCCGATTCGACCCAGGTCAGTGCTATTGGATTCGTATGGTCAATACAAAGTCAACAGAATTGGTCTCGATTAGTTTCGATGACGGGTGGTAAAACCGTGGTCAAATCAAGCTCAGTCGTACACTAAAAAGCATGCACAAACCAATTGTGACACGACACCCCAACTTTGACACAACCCTCGATGACTTGGACCTATTTTGACTTTGACCAACATGAGGGACCCACCCTAGGGTTGACTTTGGTCAAACCCCCTTAAAAGCTTATATTTGGAATTTTCTCTAAGGAAGAGTACACTCCTCTCCATGGTTGCTTGGGCCTTATTCCCTCCACCCTTGGGACACCAAAGAAGCAAGCAAAAAAAGTGAGAAATAGGTCATGGGCTAAGGTAAGGCCCAAACGCTCTTTTTTGCCTCTCTTCATCACTCACAAGCCCAAGCCCATTAACCCCTTTTGTCTCTGATGCTAACACCTGGCTGTACCTCCTATCCATATGTGTGACATCTTTCCAGCATAGTTGGAGGGAGGAGGAGCTCATTTTCTCCAATGGGGATTTTTCCCACATCGACAATGGCTCCAAACCGCCCTTTCCTTTGGCAATATAAGAGCCCTAGCCCCTCAGAGGAGATCCCACCTTTCCTCTAAGCCCAGCCGACCCTAACCATGGATCTGCTAGAGCTCCAGCGCGTCGAAAACTTCTTCCCGAGCTCAACCACCTTCCACCACCACTAATGGCGGATCATGTCGGAAGCCCCGAAGGCCCCGAAATCAGGTGGAAAACTTCTCTTCTCCTTCCTCCCTATCTTCTGAGCGCATTGCATGCGAGCTCCGGCGACTGGAGCACCTACGCTGTCACCCCCTCCCCTCCGTAAAAAAAAAATCCGACGATGGCCGGGGCGGCAGGCTGGCGGACCACCACCGGAGGGAGCGCCCACCCCCGGGGAGTCGGTCGGGGACGGAGCCAAGGCCGGCCAGCGACCGGCCAACGGCAGAGAAGACCCACAATGGGCGGTTTGGTACAGGCAGCGGGGACGGGGAGAAGAAGATATTATAATATTTTAATAATTTTTATAAATATTATAATAATATAATTAAAAGAGTATTTTAATTTTTAGGGGTTAAAATATAGGCCTAGTGAAAGCGTTTTTAACATGAAAATTGTTTTCCTTGGAGTGGAAAATCTTCAAAAAAAAATTTGGGAATTTTTGAAATTGTTTTGGTACTTTTAAAAACCTAAATAAATTTTATTTGGTCAATTTAGAGGCCCAAAATTGCTCGGAAAATTTTGGAAAAATTGTCAGGCTCTTTTTAGACCCTTTTAAAGGTTGTATTAAAATTTGAGAATTTTGAGATAAAAATTAAGTATTTTCCAATTTCTTGGAGCCTAGGGTCGCGCTCAGAAATTTACGCACTCAAATTCTTCGAAAAAGGAAATTGGAGCACGCGACCATTTTTATATATTGAATATAATTATCAATTGAGTAATTGGGAGAGTGATCGAGTCTAGTGCACAAGCTCTGAGTGTCCCGTGGTTTTCGTGAAACTGTCGAGCGCTTCGTGTTTCTTTTAAATGCTCTCGGGTCATTTGGGCATGCTTGGAAGATGAGAGTACGAGAAATTGAGGTGCTAATTATTCTTAACGAATAATAAAAAAATATTCATAACGAGTTCCCTTGATCCGATTAAGCCGTGATTAAAAAGGGCACAACTAAATTATGATCGAATCTTAATAATGGGGAAAAACCCCAAAGAAACCTCCTGAGAATTGAGATAGAACTGAACTAAGCCTCCTGAGAACGAAGATGGAATTAAACTAAGCCTTCTGAGAATGGAGATAAAACTGAACTAAATCTTGAAAATTGAGAAGGAAGTGAATACACCTCCTGAGAATGGAGATGGAACTAAAGCCTCCTAAATTGAGTGATTGGACAACTAACCATTTTCTTTATGATTATTACAGTCTTGCACTGGTCTAGTTCCTTTATTTATTTCAGTTTTGTACTTTCAATTCAGTTCTACTCTAGTTCTGTACTGGTCAAGTTCGATTCAGTACTTTCAATTCAGTTCTACTCCAGTCCCGTACTAGTCAAGTTCAATTCAGTACTTTCAATTCAGTTCTACTCTAGTCCCGTACTGGTCAAGTTCAATTCAATACTTTCAATTCAGTTTTACTCCTTTCTCGTACTGGTCAAGTTCAATACAGTACTTTCATTTCAGTTCTACTCTAGTCCCGTACTGGTCAAGTTCAATTAAGTACTTTCGTTTCAGTACTACTCCAGTTTTGTACTGGTCACATTTCATTCCAGCACTCTAATTATGTAGCTTATGTTTTCAACAACTTTAATTACCACATTTTCATTACTGTAATTTACTATTATAAGCACGTGTCTTGCTCTGACGAGCAGCCATCTGTTAAGGTCGAGTCTTAGTTGGGGATAACCGGAGTTGAGGTTTTTCTCCAGGTTTAGCCCCAAATAAAGTGCTCACATGCTCCTTGTCGAAAGTTGAGCCGAGTGTTACTGCCCGAAGATTGAAGCATAGTAGGGCAGGTCGCCACATACCCAGTGCATGATATCAAAAATTGACTATTTGATTGCTTGTAAATTATTTGTGGTTAACTGTGCGGGTTAGTCCCTTCTGCAGACCATTTGTACCGGTGCAGGAAGGTCGACGACTCAAGGCGACATGGAGATGGGCACTGAAAGTCTTTGATTATAAGGGTAGCTAATCACCTAGAGGGGGGGTGAATATGTTACTGCAATCTTTTCTTGAGTCTTTAAAATCTTTTTTGACTTATGTCCTACTGTATATACTTATTTCAGCTTTCAAGAAAACAATATTCAGCATAACAAAACACAATACACATCACACCCGATTTTATAGTGGTTCCCCAGTGTATGGGTACATCCACTATCCCTCTCCGCCTTTCTAGCAGTATGTTAGATGTTGAAGTTGGTGACCGGGCGATCTGGCGGTCTGTCTTGGCGGGTTGAAGACCGCACGGTCTGGCGGTTTCCCTTCAGCAAGTTGGTTGATGTGTTGTTGCTGTCTGGTAGCCGAGCGGTCTGGCAGTTTATCTCAGTCGACTTGGATACTGGGCGGTCTAGCAGTCTCCCATGATGATCTCTCTCTGGTGGTAGCCAAGCGGTTAGCCCTTCTGTCTAACCGCACGGCTTATGCGGGTTGTTTCTGTATAGTTCGCTTAGTCCTGTAAATTTTTAGTTCCACATCTCTTATTTGTATTCTCTCATCTCTCCTTCATTCTATATAAGAGAGGGCATACCTTTGTAATAGACAACTTTTTGGATAATAAAACTTTCAATTATTCAAAGTTTCGGCTTGTTTTTAGTTGTTTGTTCGCTACTTTCATGGAAATAGAGCTTGAAAGTCTTTGTTTTTATAATTGCCCCCGGTTATTCTCGCTGACGGCTCTTTATCATCGGTCAATGGGACAGGAATGGTTCATGTCACTCCGTCTCTTCGCTTGGAAGATACTCTCTACGTGCCCAAGTTCCCGTGCAACTTATTATCTGTACCTCTTTATGCAAGCAATTACAGTGTTCCGTCACATTTACTTCTACTTCTTGTTCTTTTCAGGATCTGGACTCCCAACGGATGATTGCTATTGGGACTGAGAGTGGCGGCCTATACTTTCTTTACAACATTTCCGCTTTTTTCTCCTTCTCCTCCACCTCCACAGATCTTCTCCAATGGAATCTCCGCCTTGGTCATGCTCCTCCACGTCTTCTTCGTCAACTTTTACCCCAACTTCCTCCACAAAGTCCTCCCCTCAACTATGAGGCTTGTCAGCTTGGAAAGCATCACCTCTTCTCCTTCCCTTCAAAGCACGTTCGTGGATCTACCCGTCTGTTTGATCTCATCCACTCTGATGTTTGGGGTCCTTCTCCTGCCCTTACCGTTGGTCGGGGTAGTTCATATTTTGTCACGTTTATTGATGATTTATCTCGCTATACGTGGGTGTATCTGTCAAAAGATTGCTCCGAATTATTCTTTGTATGGACGTCCTTATATCTTATGATCAAAACTCAGTTTAATGTTTCTATTAAAGTTTTTCGATCTGATAATGCCAAAGAATATATCAGTCATGACTTTTCTACCTTCTGCATGCAAAATGGGATTATTCATCAAACTAGTTGTGTCTATACTTCACAACAAAATGGTGTGGCAGAACGCAAAAACCGTCACCTCCTCAATGTCGCTCGCACCTTGATGACCCAGATGCATGTTCCTCGCTCCTATTGGGGCTATGCTGTTCTCCTTGCTTGCTACCTTATCAATCACATTCCCTCCATGGTTTTCTACGAAAAAACCCCATTCTCCATTATGTATCCGGGCAAGGAGCCTTTTCCTCTCCCTCTCCAAATATTTGGGTGCACTGCCTTTGTGCATGCCCGATCTGCTACCCGTGATAAGCTCTCCCCTCGCTCCACCAAATGTGTCTTTCTGGGGTACTCCACCACTCAGAAAGTCTTTTGTTGCTTTGATCCCGTTCTTCGTAAGCAGTTCATCTCTGCTAACATCACCTTCTTCGAGAATACCTTTTACTTCTCGGATGACTCCTCTCCTCTTCCCCCAGCTTCTGATTCTCCTACTGTTCCCTTCGTTCCCTCGTCTCCTACTACGATCTCCACCCCTACACCATCTCCATCCACTCTTCCCCCTCCGCCTCTCTCTCCCTCTTCTCTGCCACCATCTCCCTCATCTCCGCCGCCGTCGCTCTCTACTCCCGGGCTAGCTCTCTCTACCACGGATGCTACGGATGCCGAGGGACCCTCTGACCTGGATCTTCCTATATCTCTTCGCAAAGGGGTGCAGATGTGTACCCTACACCCCCTTGCTGCTGTTGTTTCATATGATCGTATTACCTCTTCTCGCAGTGCCTTTGCACTAGCTATCTCTGTCACTGCCACACCACGCTCCTACCAGGAGGCCCTTGCTATTCCTCATTGGAAGATGGCCATGGATGAGGAAATGGCGACCCTAACCGAGCGGGGTACTTTGACTCTTATTCCTCCTCCCTTCGGCACTGATGTTGTTGGTTGTCGCTAGGGCTTTGTGGTCAAATTTGGCCCAGACGGCACTATGGATCGTTATAAGGCTCGCCTTATTGCTAAGGGCTTTACTCAGACCTATGGGGTTGATTACTTTAACACCTTCTCTCTTATGGCTCATCTCAGCACTATCTGGGTCCTACTCTCTGTGGCGGTAAATAGAGATTGGCCGATTTCCCAGTTGGATGTCAAGAATACCTTCCTTTATAGTGATCTTCAGGAGGCCGTCTACATGGAGAAACCTCCTGGTTATGTTGCTCAGGGGGAGATACGAGTATGCCGGCTGAAGAAGGCAATCTATGGCCTCAAGCAGAGCCCTTGAGCTTGATTTGACAAGTTCAGCGACATCGTGGCGGCCGTTGGTTTTGCGCGAAGCTCTGCCGATCACTCGCTATTTATTCGCAAAACCCCCTCGGGACTAGTTGTTCTTGTTGTGTATGTCGATGATATTCTTCTCACTGGCGATGACCAAGAAGGGGTATCCCTGACAAAGTGACATCTTCGTCAACATCTGGTCACGAAAGATATGGGCTCTCCAAAGTACTTCTTGGGGATCGAAATCTCTCGGAAGCCCAACTACTTAGTTCTCTCCCAGCGTAAGTGTGCCCTTGATCTTTTAAAAGAGGCAGGATTGACTGGGGCAAAACCTGCCCAATGCCCCATGGTAACTGGAGAAGACAAAACATGGACAGTTGATTCGCCTCCTCTTTCAGATAGTACGCGGTACAGGCGTCTAGTTGATAAGCTCATATATCTCACAGTGACCAAGCCCGAAATTTCCTATGCTGTGGGCAAGGTGAGTCAATTCATGCAAGCACCTAGGGAGTGCCATCTATAGTCCGCCTTGCGAATCTTGGAGTATGTCAAAGCAGCGCCTTGGAAAGGATTACTTTATCAGAAGAATGGTCGTCTGACAAAGGGGATCGCAAGTAAACCTCGGGTTTTTGCACCTTTGTTGGGGGAAATCTGGTGAGCTGGAAGAGCAAGAAGCAGTATGTTGTTTCCAGGTCCAGTGCTGAAGCAGAGTATCGTAGTATGGCATCGACCACTTGTGAGTTAAAATGGCTACGGGCTCTCATGCTAGATTTAGGAGAGGTCTAAAACCATCCTCTACCTATGTTCTGTGATAATAAGGCTGTCATATACATCTCAAAAAATCCAGTCTTCCATGAAAGAACCAAACACATTGAGGTCGACTGTCATTTCATTCATGAAGAGATCTTGAAGGAATAAATTTGCACTCCCTTCGTCACTTCTGATAAAGAGCTGGCTGACATCTTCACCAAGCTAGTATTCGCCTCGTTTCTTCATATTTATGACAAGCTGGGCATGATCGATATATATTCTCCAGCTTGAGGGGGAGTGTTGAAGTTTGTGACCAGGCGGTCTGGCGGTCTGTCTTGGCGGGTTGAAGGTCGCGCAGTCTGGCAGTTTCCCTTCAGCAAGTTGGTTACTGTGTTGTTGCTGTCTGGTAGCCAAGCGGACTGGCAGTTTGTCTCAGTCGACTTGGAGACCAGGCGGTCTAGCGGTCTCCCATGACGATCTCTCTCTCTCTGGTGGTAGCCGAGCGGTTAGCCCTTCTGTCTAACCGCGCGGCTTATACGGGTTGTTTCTGTATAGTCCGCTTAGTCCTGTAAATTTTTAGTCTCACATCTCTTATTTGTATTTTCTCATCTCTCCTCCATTCTATATAAGGGAGGGCATATCTTTGTAATAGACATCTTTTTGGATAATAAAATTTTCAATTACTCAAAGTTTCGGCTTGTTTTTAGTTGTTTGTTCGCTACTTTCACATTAGACAAGGCTCTTCTCCAAAAACTATGGCTCCTCAGAGATTACTGCACAATCCCACTGGATCAGTCAGTCTCCACTGAGACTTACAACACTGGCTCACATCCCTCCACACAGTAATCACCTGACAACCAGACACAAACACAAATGCCCTTTACACAGGCTGAGAGAAACAGCCTAACACAGATACACACAGGAATTCAATCATACGGCCTTTATAATTTAGGCTTTACAATTAGATCTCACAGATCTCACACAGAGCCTAATCAATCTAGGCCTCACAACAGATCTTTCACAAATCCACTAATTTTGAAAGTGTTTGTTGATTTGACTCAAGAGAAATTATTCTCTGAGTTAATTTCTTCCTGGGATAAGAAATTCTCAGCCCTAACTGCTTCCCAACAATAAGGATGACAATCTTTGACTATCTGCTACTTGTGTTGGAAGTTCCTCAGGACCTTGATCCTGTTCTTGCTGATGAAGGGAGAATATTCAGAATAAATATCTTCAATCAACTAACCTTTATTAGCAGGAAAATTAATTGCACTGCCTCTCCTTCTTTCCAGAGAAAACTCTGTGTAGATATCTTCTTCTTCTTCATCGATCCAGAGATAGATCTTTAGATTTGGCTCAGCTTGGATCGTGAATCAACTTCAGCTAAGGTTTGCCTAAACTGATTCATCTTCCTCAGAGAAATCATCTATTCTTGTTGAAGCAGATGTTGATTGCACCAACGAACTCAGAAAACCTTCAGATTTTTCAATTGAAGTTCTTGGTTATGTAACAATGGCGGATGAAGACGACGAACTCTCGCTTTTCATTTTTAGAATGTTAATCAGAATCCTTGCTTTGATCTTAATCTCAACTGTTATTTATAACCACGTCGATTTGTGGGATGTTTGACAGGTGTCCCAGTTTTAACGGTGGTTAAAACCTCGGCTTAATCAAATTGAGATCCATTATAGACTGGCGGTGATGTTAATGTCGATTTGCAGCATTTAAATAACAAATCAGAAAATCGTTGACTTATTGACTTTGCTGACGTCAACATCATTCTGGACTTAGCAAAAATCAAACAATACTTAAGAAATTCTCAGTTTGATGAACTCAAAACTCGGTTCGACGAACCCAGAGCTCAGCTCGACAAAATCAAGCAATACTTCAGAAAACTTCAGTTTGACGAACTAAAAACTTAGTTCGACGAATCCAGGGCTCAGGTCGATGAAGTCAAGCATCATCTCAGAAAACTACAGTTCGACGAACTCAAAACTTAGTTCGACGAATTCAAAACTCAGCTCGATGAAATCAAGCATCATCTCAGAAAACTTCAGTTCAATGAACTCAAAACTTTGTTCGACGAATCTTGAACTCAGCTCGACGAAATCAAGCATCATTCCAGAAATCCTCTGGTCGACGAACAAGTGAAAGCTGAGTTCGACGAAATCTGAACTTAGCTCTATGAAATCAAAGCTCAGCTCGACGAAAACTGAATAAGCAATACTTCGACGATTCTGGACTTAGAATTTTCTTCAGCTCTGCTAGGCGTTGAGTGGCGTTGAGTGAATAGGTCATTCTCAACGAATCTGGACTTAAAAATACTTCTGCTCTGCTATGCATTGAGAGCATTGAGTATATATCCCTCACTCAATGCTTTTTTCCTTTGCCATATTCTTCAACTTTCTGCCTGATGGCATTGAGATTGTTGAGTGTATAAGCTTCACTCAACGCTTTTATACTTAGCCTGATTTTCTGCAATCTTGCCTTCTTGCTGAAGTTTGGCATTGACAGACTCAGCATAGCGTTGAGTGATGAAGCTTCACTCAACGCTTCTAGACTTAGTCGATTTTTTTGCTTCCACTGCTTAGGCTTTGACATGATATCCTTATCTCAATGATTCTGGCCATATGGCATTGAGAGCGTTAAGTGAGCTTGCCTCACTCAACACTTCTGGACTTAGGCATTTTTCTGACTTTCTAGCCTATCACCTTGAGTCCACTTGTCATTGTATCTTGAACTATATGTCCAATCATTGTGACTAAGACCAACCTGTATGCATGAACTTAAACATACATCAAATATGACTATGTGTATATCATTGACCCATTTGACTTTTTACAAATCTAGGATATTGGGATCAATGGACCCAACTATCTCCCCCTATTTGAAGAAGTCAAAACACCACTTGAGAATTCTGTGTCAATGATATACAATAACATAAGCAGTACAAATATTATTAAAGCAACAAGAGTTACCACTTATCAATAAGTTTACCACATTTTCCCTTATGCTCCCCCTGCTTTGCTATATTTTGCAGCTACAAACTGCTTCTTTGTTACTGCTACTCCCCCTTGCTACTTTGTTCTTATATTACTTCTACCCCTTTTTGACTTCTTTGAAATAGCACTTGAAAGTCTATGAAATAGCTTAAGAGCAGCATGTTATCTACTCCCCCTATTTGAGAGCAGAGAAGCACCTAGAGCAGAACTTGCTCCCCCTCAATAAGAACAACTGAAGTTATACCAAATTCAAAACACCCAATTCAAATTTGAAGTTGATGAACTTTGCTTCATCTAATAGCTTAGTGAAAATATTAGTCACTTGCTTGTCTGTTGGGACAAACTCAAGACTAATATCCTCGCATTCCATATACTCTCTTATAAAATGATATCTAATCTTTATGTGCTTAGTCCTACTATGTGATACATGATTCTTAGTTATAGAGATTGCACTTGTAGAGTCATAAAACAAAGGGATTTTACTTATCTAGAGGTTATAATCCTGAAGTTGATGTTGAATCCACAGTAACTGTGCACAGCAACTTCCTGCAGCTATGTATTCTGATTCTGCAGTAGAAATAGATAGACTAATCTGCTTCTTACTACTCTAGGACACTAGCTGTAAGACCCCCATTTTTTCTTTTAAAACACCGGGGTCTTAGGCCCAAAACCGCCGCTTTGAGGTGACACCTTCGAACCCGGGAAGGTCGTCACTACAAAACTCCGATCCTGCCGGCCAAATCGATCACAACTGTAGCAATTAAATAAGCAAATCCACAAAATCACACATGAATAATAAGTAAGCTCCATGAAGGGAGTGTCCACAGAATATTATATCAGAGTACTAAAAATACGGGCTTATGCCCGGTACATCATGTCCTCACTACATAGCCACTCAAGCTGAAGCAAAATAAACACTACTAGAACCAGGGACTCACAGTCCCAGCTGTCTTAACTCCTGAGCTAGACTTCCCTGTCTCCAAATGGGCCGACCTCCGGGGCTGCTCCTCCATGCTGGGCTCCACGATCCCCTAAATGATGTGGTCCGAAAACCGTTAGTCATAAAGACTAAGCCATATCATCCCCTACACCTTCCCCCATAGCTCCTAGGCACCGAGCGGAGGGGAAGAAAGGGAAGGACATGAAGGTGAAGAATGAATCAGAAGCAGATGGCAGCGGGCCTATGCTAGCAATTCTATAATAAGTAATGGCAATAAGACGAAATATGGAAAGTAACCTTCACTTATGTGAGAACACATAAGCCATGGGGTCTTCTGCAAGGCTCACATCGTATAAAAAGTCTCATACCAATTTATACGTTGGGGTGTCGGTTATCAAACAATAATATATATATATATATCAAAATTAACCTTAATTTATAAACTTGCCCACACAAGCTTATAGACCAAGGGTTCGTTTTGCAAATCCTAATGTATAAGCGTCCCATACCACTTAGACTTTAGGTGTCAAGGGTTGAATGAATCGATTATGCTATGACATGCGAGTGGGTATGATGGAACATGCAAGTGCAACACACACCCCCGACTCTGTGCACACAGACCTTTAGTTCCCCCTTTCGGAGCCGTTACCTCCCAGGATACCTCTGTAGTGGCAGACGGAAGCGGTGTGTTGGGCCTCGCCCACCTCTAAACTAGTAAAGAACTACCGGTCAGACCTATCGTACGCCTCAACGCTTGGTGCACGAAGCGGGCGCCTGCGTACTCTTGCCAGCTGGCGCACCGGACTTCTGATGACGAAGTGCTAACCACACTTGCCGAGTCAGCATATTGGCGTCGGTTCATCGACACTCCAATACCGAAGACCCACCACCTAAATTTTTCTTTCCTTTTATGCACATGCAAATTTAACGTATCAAACCAATCGAGCCGAAGCTCCCGGACTATCCCGTCCGTCAAATCCACAACCGAGCCAAAGCTCGCCGGACTAACCCATCCATCATAATCAACAACCGAGACAAAGCTTTCTGAACTAACCCGTCCGTCACAATCAACAGCACCACCCAACCTAGTGTGATTTTGACTCTTTCTTATTACGGGAAAGATGATTTTTCGTCGATCCAGAGCATCATCTAACATTTAGCCAAATCCAACCCTCTACTCATCCTACCTCCAATGATGAAATCATTCTAGTTTATCCAAACCTGCAACCACTAATCCCGACTCATGTGCCCAACTTTGTACTCCAACGTATTTTCTGTGGTTTTACTATATGCAGACCACTAAGGTTAAATGTCATGTAAAATGTGAGGTACATCAAATAATCATCCAGTACTCCTATAATAATTATTGGAGGGCTATAATGACCTTTGCTGCCCAAATCTAGAGTTTCACAATTTTTTTCCTATTTATTTGATAATTTATTTAATTATTATAGGTGCCAAAAAAAATCCCAAGATTGAACAGGAAGTACCAAATTTAGACAAGATAATATTCCTCCAAATTTATGTTATATACAATAAGAATATTTAACTTAAGATCCAAAGTCTCTTAATTTTTCAGCAAGGTTTAGGCCACTAATTTTTATTTTAAATATAACTCACAATAATTCATTTAAATAGATAAGTAAGGCAATATTGCTTCCAAAAATTCATAGAAAATTCAAGCATGATTGTAAGGGCATATAATTGCTCTGGTTCAAATATCATGAGCAATTAACAAGTAATGAGCTTCAAGCGATTTATTGAATAATTTTTCAAATTACTAAATGCAGACCACAAATACTAGGTGATATGTAAAACAGGAGGTACATCAAATAATCATCCAGTACTCCTATAATAATTATTAGAGGTCCATTATGATCTTTAAGGCCTAAATCCAGAGATCCATAATTTCCCTATTTATTTAATAATTTATTTAATTATTATAGTGACTAAAAGTTCCAATATTGAACATGAAGTACCAATTTCAGACAAGATATCATTCCACCAATTTTATATGATATTCAAAATAAGTATTCAACTTACTCTCCAAATTATCCAAATTTTTCAGTAAGGTTTTTGCCCCAAATTGTTTTTTCAATTTATTCCTTAATAATTCATTTAAAGAGATATGTAAGACTATATTACTTCCAAAAATTCAGAAAAAATTCAAGTATGATTTTTAAGGGCATATAAAGGATTTTGGTCAAATTTTATAATTTATTTATCAGTAAGGAGGCTTAAATAAATTATTGAACAATTTTCTCATTTAACAAGCCTGTGAAGTAAGTACCACAAATATGTATTCAAAAATTCTCATAAAATTCATACATGTCTATAAAGATTCAAAACTTTCTCTGCCAAACTTTCATGACCTCCCAATGGGCAGAGAGACCAAAATGATCAATTTATTAATTAGGGCATCCCCTTGTGTTACAAAGGGAGTACTACAATTATTAACCCAAAATTTTCAATTAAATTACTAGAGATTCATTATCTCCTTATGACCATTCTACCAAAATTTCATCTTAGTTGAAGGAGTTTAACTAGCCTATTCTAACCCTACTATATTTGTGCCCTAAACTAGGGCTAGGGTTTTGTGGGTTCCAACCCTACCAAAATACCCTAAGATTTTCACCAGAGGGTTTTGCTTACCCTAGTACCCTCCCTACAAAATTTCATGGTCATACAAAGTTTCTTGGTCATATTCCCTTCACAAGGGACAAAAGCCCTTCCTTAGAGTTTGACCTAGGATCTTCAGCCAAACCAATTCCAACCCTCCCCATTTTTCATGGGAAGGTGCAAAAATTCATGCCAAGTCAGTGGTCCAAATTTGAACCTCTGTTGAGGTGAATTGGAAACTCTAAGCCAAAAATACATTTTTAGACCAAAATGCCCTTTGTAAGGCAAGGCTAGGGTTTTCAAGATTTCAGCTCAAATCACCTCCAAAATTAATGAAATTTTGACCAGAGCTTAATATTGACCCCAAACACCACCCACCAAAATTTGGATGGATTTGGATTTCATTTAACCCCTAAATTATATTACCCTAGGTAAATTAAATTATTTACAAAACTATAGAAATATTATCCCCAAAAATTCCCATTTTTGGTCAGGGTCTAGATATGAGTTAGGGTGGCTCCCTGCCAAAAGTTCAACTCATTTGGGCTAAGGATAGAGTGTGGGCACTCTGTTTAATGTCTGCCTAACCATATATATAGACCCCACCAAAAGGAGTGCCCTGGTCAAACGATGCACCCAAATTAGTTCAACCTAATTTTTATGAAATTAGACTCACAGGGATACATTTTTTGTGTTGACCATTTTCTTTGAAAAGGACTCTAGGTATTTTTAAAAATTAATAACATTAAATATCAAATCTGTGACAGAAATGAAATATTTATACACCTAGCCTATAGTTTAAAATCTGTAGTAGCACGAATCTTGGCGCATATTGGATGGAATCTGGTCATATTCTACCTCCAGCCGATGGCCCAAATTCAATATGCCTGGGCCATCTTCCAGCTGTTGCCGCCGGCGATCCGGCCACCTCCCCGGCCGGCCGCCAACGCCAACACCTTCGTGGTGGTCGTGGCTACCTCCAAGCGGCGGCACGGCCGCCGGGGAGCACTATTCTGGCAATCCCGATAGGTGCGAATTCACGGAAATTCCATGGATTTTGAAATTTAGATCGGGCTCAGTTGAGCCCGAACCTTGGACCTAATGATTCCTAAGATCTGCCCATGCAAGAAGGAGTGGAGGAGGACCTGTGGGGGTGGCTGAAGCCGTGTTGATCGTCGGATTGGCATGGTGGTGGCTGGTGGTGGTAGGCCTTCTGCAACTATGCAGTGAAACTGCTTGGCTCCTTCAAGTAAGTGGTGGGAAATCACCCTTGGAGTCCAGTGATGCTTTTAAAAGGGAGAGGAGGGGAGTTCGGTGGCTGAAATCCTCTATGCCATTTTTGGCCCAAGTCAAGCTTGGAGGCTATGGTGGGTAGGGGAGAAAACATGGCTCCAACCAGTCAAGGATTGGCTGGTTGAATTGGGGCTGCCTTCCTTGTCCTAAAGCAATGAATGGAGGGGGTTGGGGAGGGGGAGGATGAGCCCAAAGTCTTCCTCCCTTTTCTTCCTGCTCTTTCTCTCTCCTCCATGGTGGCTCTTTATCTCTCCTACACACCAAGCTGAATTTTGGCTCCTACCTAACCCAATGGCAGCCCACAAGTCCATTTAAGTCATCAAAACAAGATTAGCCTAATTAAAATGGGCTTGAGCTTGAGTTAGCCCATTTGGGCTAGCTTGACCCAAACTTGGAGTAGGGCCCACTTAGGTCAACTTGGTCTTTGAGGTTTCCTTAATGGGTCCTTGGTGACCCGTTGGCCTCCCCTAGGGTCAAGGTGGGGTTGGATTGCCGCTTGGAGATCACTTGACCCTTAACTAGGGCACTTTGACCACCTTAAGGCTAGAGTTGACTTTGGTCAACTTAGCCCCCCCTTTTTTTTGGTTGACCCCAATGGGTCCTTGGTGACCCATTGGCCTCTCACTAGGGTTAGTAAGGTATGTGTGGGGTCTACTTGGCTTAGATAGGGTCAATTAAGCCTGTGTAGGCAGATTTTACCCATTTAAGGTTAGGGTTGACCATGGTCAATTCAGGCTCTAGGGTTGACCCTGATGAGTCCTTAGGGATTTAACATGGGTTGGAGAGATCTTGGCGTTACGGTGGGGGCTCCTAGTCACCCTAGACTAAGGTTTTAGAATTTACTATTTGTAGACCATAGTGCCCCCTATCCACACCAGCAGACCCACTTTACTTTTTTTTCTTTGGCTTCCTAGGGTTTTGTCATGACAAAACCACTCTTAAGGGTCTAGTTGGAAATGGGATGTTACAAATCCCAATAAACAAAACAAAGATTTCGTCCCCGAAATCAAGGTTAAGCCCACGGGGACTCCTATCGGGGAGAAAGAAACTTGTAACATCCCATGAGAATCACGACGCCATGTTTGTTAGTCAGATCTAAGACTAATTCGCCCAATTGGCAAAGTCTAGACCCCAATAAACAAAAGTTTAGTTCCTATTCTTGAAATTTCAGTCCTACTAGTTTAAAATAGGAAAGTAAATTGAACATCCTGAGAGGTTGTGAGGTATACCTGATTGAACAGCTCTGGATACTTTTGTCGCATCAGGTCCTGCGGTTCCCAGGTATGCTCCTCCTGACCGTGGTTCCTCCACAGAACTTTGACTAATGGAACTTTCTTGCGACGCAAGGTCCGTACTCCTCTATCATCGATCTGAACCGGCTCCAAGTGAACAAACCGATCTGAAGCTATCGGTCCTTCGGTGGTCAAAATCTGCTGCTCCGGGCGTAGTAGAGCCCTCCTCAGCGAAGAAATGGTTAAGACGTCGTGCAGAGATGCCAGCTCCGGTGGCAACTCCAGCCTGTAGGCTAGGGCCCCGATCCGCTCCAGGATCCTGTAAGGGCCCATATACCTAGGGCTGAGCTTCTTCCTCCGACCACGCACCCGTGAAACTCTATGCATGGGCCGAATCTTCAAAAACACGCGGTCCCCCACCTGAAACTCTACCTGATGGTGTCGGGCATCGTAGTACTTAGCCTGTCTGCTCTGTGCCTCTAACATCCTATCTCTGATCAGCCTCACCTGAGCCTCGGTGTCTTCAACAAACTCTGATCCCAACACCTTCGGATCCTCGTCCTGAATCCATGAAAGCAGAGTTCTGCATCTTCTTCCATACAAGGCTTCATAGGGTGCCATCCTAATGCTGGACTGATAGCTGTTGTTATAGGAGAACTCAACTAGTGGTAAAAGCTTCTCCCAAGGTTCATTTCGATCCAAAATGCATAGCCTCAAAAGATCTTCCAGCATCTGATTGGTGCGTTCTGTCTGCCCATCCGTCTGGGGATAGAATGCGGTGCTAATGGTCAATCGCGTGCCCAAGTAAGCCTGCATGGATCTCCACTCAATGAAAGTGAACCAACCATCCCGATCGGACACGATCGTTTTGGGCACCCCGTGGTAACGAATGAACTGCTCTACAAATCTCCGCACTAGTACCCCGACCGAGTCATCTTTCCTGATCGGAATGAATCTGGCCACCTTCGTCAACCGATCGACGATGAACCAAATCGAGTCGTTTCCCGTCCGTGATCGGGGAAGTCCATGAATAAAGTCCATCGCGATGTCTTCAAACTTCCACTCCGGCACCAGAAGTGGCTGTAGCAATCCTGCGGGGTTCCTGCACTCTGCCTTCACCAGCTGGCATGCCTCGCAATGAGTCACGAAGTATGTAATATCCTTCTTCATCCTTGGCCAAAACATCGTCTTCTTCAAGTATGTCGTCATCTTGGTGATCCCCGGGTGTATAGAGTATCTGCTACAATGTGCTTCCGCCATGATGTCTTCCCGAATCTGGCCTCCTGCGGGTATATAAACTCTGCCTCTGAAATATAGCAATCCATCTCTCAGTGAATAATCTCCTGTCGAACCCTCCTCCAAGGCTTGGAACATCGGTTCTGCCCATGCATCTGTCTTCTGTCCATCACGGATGCGGTCCCGAATATTGTCTTTGGCCACCATAGATGCAAGATACTCCCTATACAGCTCTGGATCATCCTCGGATACTAGGGATATCTGCATATCTCTGAATGACCGGACTAGCTCCATGGACATCAGTTGCGGTCCATTCCCTGAGGTATCTCCTCTCCGGCTCAAAGCATCTGCCACCACGTTTGCCTTCCCGGGGTGGTAGTGCATGGTGTACTAGTAATGTAACACCCCGAAACTCAAAAGAGGGACGGGTAATGTTTTAAGCCCAGTCTGAATTTTGGAGCAGGTGTCACGGGCGTGACACGGGCGTGTCACGGGCGTGACACAGGTGTGTTCGGCCACGGGTCGTGTGGTCGACGTTTTGACGATCGGAGATCGTCGAGTTGAGGCACACGGCCTGGGATACGGGCGTGTCCCAGGGCGTGTCTCTTTGGGCATTTTTCTAAGGAAGGCACACGGGCCATGACACGGGCGTGTCAAATTCGACACGGGCGTGTCGGGTGCCGTATCGCAGGCCGTGTCCTTCTCGTGTTGGGAAAGCTGGCCGATTGCACACGGGGGGGGGGGGGGGGCGTGACACGGGTCTCGACACGGGCGTGTCACAGGTGACACGGGCGTGTCGGAGGCCGTGTCGAATGCCGTGTGTTGGTTTTCGAGTCGGTCGAGACAGCGAATGGGTGACACGGCCAGGAACACGGCCGTGTTGCAACCCGTGTTCGGCCCAGATTTTATAATTTGAGGCCTAATCGTGGCCGTTCATTTCCTTGGCTTTGGATCCGACGGTGGGGGGCTGCTCCTGGGTGGTTTTAGCCGGGAATTAGGGTGGAATACCCCATTTTCTTTTGGGCATTCTCTCTCTAAGGGTTTAGAGAGAGGGGAGAGCAAGGAAGAGGTTGGAGACTAAGATCCGGCCGCCGGTGGAGCGTCGGAGCTCCGAATCGCGATCCGAGTCCAGATCCGCGGAGGTGACGCCTTTGCGGTGCTTTCCAATCGCATAGTTTTTCATGGCGCCGCGGAAGAACGCAAGGGTAAGGATTTCTCATCCTTGGGCATGTGAAGCCCTTTTTTCCCTTTGCATAGGAAGCCCTCTCTCGCGATTGAGCGAAGAGTTGGAGCGTTCCTTGGGGTAGATATGTAAAGTCCCCCTTGTATAGAGTCCGTATGCGAAAACGGACGTAGGCATTGTGTGTGAAGCCTATCCAGACAAGTAGAGCCGGATCGGTGATGTTGCATTGCATATGAACCGGGGAAGACTCCGGGTGTTTGGGCATTTTTCGGGTTTTCTACATGGTAGATTGCAACAGGGAGCCTTGGAGATTAACTCCAAGGTGCACCCAGAAAACTGGGCAAAAGCGAGTTTTGCCAACACGATGGCCAGGGAGCCAACATGAGCATAACCGGGTTATGTGATTGTTGTGGCGGAAACGGGACTCGGTGAGTCTTGACCTGCGCAAATGGCTTAAATTGCCGTTGCGATATGAGCACGGGTCAGGCAGAACCGTCCCGATCTATGTCGTTCGGTGGGACCATTGGCATGGATGAGAGTCTTCGGCGGTCTATGGCTTAAACTGTCGTGACCAAGGCCAAGAAGACAAAATGCTCATATGGTTGGCCGTCCAAGGGGCGGTGGTGGAACGGGAACGTCTATGGCTTGAATTGACGTGACGTTGGCCGTTTCGCCGTGAATGTGCCCTATGTGCACGAGGTGTGTGGCCGTGCGAGCCTACGCTTGTGATGATGTGTGCTTACACTAATAAATTGCCTATACTAATAAAGTGCAGGGAAAGAGCATCACCGCCCCAATTTTTGGGGCGGGATTGTTATAATTTGGTCAGCATAGCTGACCGTTGCTTTTATTTGCCACCGGGCAGTGGTTTGTGCTTGCAGGTGCTGCGGAGCCAAGCGGAAAATAGCGGGCTAAAGCCCAAGTTGCTGAGCCGGCCCTCGAAGACCTAATTTTGAGTGTTTTATTGTGACCATGTGTGGCCGGCCTGCGAGCCGATGTATGAAAACACTTTTATGTCAAGCGAACTTTGTAAGGCCTTAAGGCCATTTCTATTTTTCTGTGTATTGGAACATTCCTGCAGGTGTTGTTGTAGTGGACATTCATGCTGTTGGCATGGTTCTTAATTGTGCAACTTAATTTTAATGCTTCCGCTAGGTGTTGTGTAGGGCGTGCAATTGGTTGAATGGTTTCAATGCGTAACCAACCGGTCTGTCCGTAGTATATGGCGTCGGGCCCCGGCCGGACCTACTGTTATATGCTATCCGACGGATAGGGGTGTTTCATATTGGTATCAGACTACTGGTTTCGGTCAAACTTAAATGAATTCGTGGGCGAATTCACTTTAAGGGGTGGTGAGCACATGTGTGCGTCATCGTTATAACATGAAAAGAACCCATGAATGTCCACTTAGGAATGAAAATACACATGTTTGAGGAACCTGCGTGTTCCTATAATTGTTGTTTGCAATAGTTTGTGGTCGCTTATCTGTATTTTGCACGATTATAGGTGACCAGAAGTGGTGCTGGGCCGTCAGAACGGCCAGGTTCTGAGGCAAGCAGTGCGCCAAGTGAAGCGCCTACAACACCTCCGTCTGCCGAGACAATTAGGTTGGTGGCAGAAGCTGTCATGGCGATGATTAATGCGCAACCTGCAAGACAGGTGCAGCAGCCTGCTCCTGCGGAGGAGCAAGTGCCGCTCCAAGTGGCGGAGCCTAGAAGGGTTGAGCAGGTGGCGGTGGAGCCGGAGTTACCTCGGAGAGCAACTGAAAGACAGTTGAATCATGTGATGGGCTTCCACCCACCGGTGTTCTCGGGAACGGGAACCCCGACCCAGGCTGAAGATTGGCTCTCAAGAGTCAATAGGGTGATGACAACGACAGAAACGGAAGAGTGGCAGAAGACCACGATAGCGACGTTCCTTTTGGATGGGGACGCAAGGTTATGGTGGGAAGGCCTAGAGCTACACTAGTTGAGGGGAAGGCCATTGGCCGAAGTTCCTATGGCGGAGTTTGCAAGATTGTTCATGGCTCGATACCTCCCCTCAGCGCAGAGGATCGCATTGGAGAACGAGTTCCAAAAGTTGGTGCAAGGAGATAGTACTATAGACGAGTACCTCCACGAGTTTACTCGGTTGGGGAGATATGCTAGCGCTACCTTTGCCGATGAGGAGCGAATGACTAACCGCTTCTATGAAGGGTTAAGAGATGAGCTGAGGTTGCTACTGTCAGGGCCCATGGCGCAGGGTTTCCTAACCTTGGTCAACTCGGCCCGGTCCTTGGAGAAGGACATGAGAAATGTGCAAGCTAAGAAGGAATCTGGCGGGAAGAAATCGGAGTTCAAAGCGCCGACTACGTCGAAGTCGGGCTATCGAAGATTATACAAGAAGACTAGGATGTCAGGTCCAGCTCCTTCTGCATGTGCCTCGGGGACAACTACCAATCGAACCCCGGACGCTTGTTTCACGTGTGGAAAGACGGGGCACTTTGCCCGCGATTGTTGGAGCGGACGCCCAAAGTCCGAGAGAAAGCAAGGAGCTACTTACGAAGAGAAGGGCAAGGCGGTGGAGTCAACCGCGTCCCACTATGCTCCGATTCAGCCTAGAGTCTACAACTTTGGGCAGCAGGAGGCTATTAAACAAGCGGATGTGGTGACAAGTACGAGTTAATTTATAGCAAGTTAACTTAGATACTATTGTTTATTGCTTGTTAGCCTAATATGGTTTGCATAGGCTTTGTTTTGATTAGCGATAGTCCAGCACGGGCACTGTTCGATACGGGAGCTTCACACTCCTTCTTGTCCAAAAATTTTATATCGCGCATCGGAGTTCCTTCTTCAATGGCGAAGGACAAGTTGGATGTGCTGCTACCGAATGGGTGCTCGATGCGTGCGGACAGAGTGTGCGCCGTAAAGGTTCACATTGGGAGCCAAGAGTTCGACTTGCTAGCGTCATTGCTGCCGCTAGTAGAGTTCGACGTTATCTTTGGGATGGATTGGCTTTCAGAGCAGAAGGCTTGGATTGATTGCGACCGGAAGGAGGTCAAGCTGGGTGTTGGGCGGGGGAAAACATTCGAGGGACTCAAGGGGTCGAACAAGATGCTGATGTTTGCTCTTCAGGTGGTAAAGGCAGTTCGTGCTGGTGTAGAGCTGTTCTTCGAAATAGTGGGTGCTATGGATCCAGAGTCCTCGTTGGATAGCATCCCCGTGGTTTTTGAATACCCCGATGTGTTCCCGGATAGTCTTCCCGGGGCCCCACCGCAGCGAGAGATTGATTTCACCATCGAGCTCGTACCGGGGGCCAAACCGGTGTCACGTGCTCCGTATAGGTTGGCGCCTAAGGAGATGGCAGAGTTGAAAGTTCAGCTAGAGGAGCTGATGGAGCAAGGTTATGTGCGTCCAAGCTCGTCGCCTTGGAGCGCACCGGTCCTCTTCGTTAAGAAGAAGGATGGGAGTATGCGGTTGTGTATCGACTACAGAGAGTTGAACAAGCTGACGGAGAAGAACAAATACCCGATCCCGAGGATTGATGATCTGTTCGATTAGTTGGTCGGATCGTCGATATATTCTAAGTTGGACTTGAAGTCGGGGTACTATCAGTTGAGGATAAGGGAATATGATATCCCGAAGACGGCGTTCAGTACAAGGTATGGGCATTTCGAGTTCACGGTCATGCCGTTTGGACTGACGAATGCGCCATCAGTATTTATGGACGTGATGAACAGGACGTTCCGAGATTTCCTGGACCGCTTTGTGATCGTCTTTATTGACGATATATTGGTGTACTCACAGTGCGAAGAAGATCACTTCAAGCACTTGCATCTAGTGTTGGAGACTTTGAGGAGGAATGAGCTATATGTGAAATTCTCCAAGTGCGAGTTCTGGCTATCCTCAGTAGCGTTCCTTGGTCACATTGTTAGTGGGGAAGGTATAGCGGTGGATCTGGCGAAGATCGTTGCGATACGGGAGTGGCATGCGTTGTCTTCTGTCGCGGAAGTCCGTAGTTTTCTCGGGCTTGCCGGATATTACAGGCGCTTCGTAGAGAACTTCTCGCGGATAGCGCTACCTCTCACGAAGTTGACAAGGAAAGATCAGAGATTCTTGTGGATGCAGGAGTGCGTGCAAGCGTTTGAGGAGCTGAAGAGACGGTTGACCACGGCGCCAGTGCTTAGTTCGCCGAGTGGGACCGAGGGCTTCGAGGTATATAGTGACGCCTCGAGTAGTGTTTTGGGCTGTGTGTTGTTGCAGCATGGGAGTGTCATAGCTTATGGATCGCGTCAGCTGAAAGTGCATGAAAGGAACTATCCGGTCCATGACTTGGAGTTGGCAACCGTGATATTTGCACTTAAGCTGTGGAGGCACTACCTATACGGTGTAAGGGTCGATATATATACCGATCACAAGAGCCTGAAGTACCTTGTGGATCAGAAGGATCTTAACATGAGGCAGAGGAGGTGGATGGAGTTCCTGGGGGACTACACCTTTAAGATTTATTATGTACCCGGGAAGGGCAATGCGTTTGCTGATGCGTTGAGTCGCAGGGCTCCCGCCCAAGCCAACTGGTTGTCGGTGCATGATGAGCGGCTGATACGGGAGTTGGAGGAGCTTGAGATCTGTTGCGTTGACAAGCAGACGAGCGCCAATGCAATGTTGAAATGGACAGAGGTTCAGTATGACCTGGCTGACCGGGTTCGGCAGGCATTGGAGTTAGATGACTCCATGAAGGAGCTTATGGAGGCAGCGTTGGATGGGTCAAATTCCCAGTTTTCAATGGAAGATGGGTTGCTAAGGAAGGATCATCGGTTGTGCGTCCCAAGCGGGAGTAACTTACGGGCGGAGTTGTTGTACGAGGCTCATCATACCAAGTACTCGATCCACCCGGGGAGCACAAAGATGTACCGTGACCTCAAGAAGCTGTTTTGGTGGCCGGGGCTTAAGAAAGACGTAGCGTTGTTTGTGGCTAAGTGCCAAACGTGCGCCTTGGTGAAGGCGGAGTGCCAAAAGCAGGGAGGATTTCTGAAGTCCTTGCCTATACCAGAGTGGAAGTTCGACGACATATCTATGGACTTTGTGCATGGGTTGCCAAGGTCGCAGAAGGGGAACGGCACCATCTGGGTGATCGTAGATCGGTTAACTAAAGTGTCTCATTTCATTTCGCATAGGAAAGACGACTCGGTGGAGAAGTTGGCAAAGCTATATGTGGACAATATAGTTAGACTGCATGGTGTACCTCGCAACATCGTGAGTGATTGTGATGGGCGTTTCACGTCTAATGATTGGAGGTTGGTGCAGCAGATGCTGGGGATAAAGTTGAGGTTCAGCATAGCCTTCCATCCGCAGACGGATGGGCAGACCGAGAGAGTCAATAGAACGATGGAGGACATGCTCCGCATGTGTGTTCTAGACTTCGGGAAGCATTGGGAGGACCACCTGTATTTGGTGGAGTTCGCGTACAACAACAGCTACCAGGCGAGTATCCTAATGGCGCCCTTTGAGGCCCTATATGGTAGAAAATGTCACACGCCATTGTCTTGGTTAGAAACGGGTGAGGCAAGGTTGTACAAGAAGCAGGAGGTGGAGAGTGCTACCTCGTTGGTGCGGATCATTCGGGAGCGCTTGTTGATCGCTCAGGATAGGCAGGCGAAGTATTACAATGCCAAGCACCGGAACGTGGAGTTCGCGATAGGCGATTGGGTATACTTGAAAGTGAAGCCGTTCAAGGGGGTTTCGCGGGTGAGACGCTTGAAGAAGCTGAGCCCAAGATACCTTGGACCTTTTTGGGTTCTGGAGCGAGTCGGCGAAGCCGCATACCGTTTGAAGCTATCGGTGGAGTTGAGTGGGCTACACGATGTGTTCCACATCTCTGTGTTGCGGAAGGCGGTGCAAGAGCCTTCGCTAGTGATCGCAGTGGATCAAGTACCGGTGGGCGAAGGGTTGACGACTAAGGTCAAGCCCATTTGTATTGAAGACGCAGAAGTCAAGAGGCTCCGTAACAAGGAGATCCAGATGGTTAAGGTCCGGTGGGATAATTACGGTCGAGAGAAGCTCTCTTGGGAAAGGGAGCAAACCATGCTGGAGGAGTACCCGGAGTTATTCCGCTCAGGTACCATTAAAAGTTTTAAGTTCCTATGGTTTTCCTTTAGTAAATTTCATGGGCGAAATTTTTTTAAGGGGGAGAGAGTTGTAACACCCCGAAACTCAAAAGAGGGACGGGTGATGTTTTAAGCCCAGTCTGAATTTTGGAGCAGATGTCACGGGCGTGACACGGGCGTGACACGGGCGTGTCACGGGCGTGACACAGGCATGTTCGGCCACGGGTCGTGTGGTTGACGTTTTGACGATCGGAGATCGTCGAGTTGAGGCACACGGCCTGGGACACGGGCGTGTCCCAGGGCATGTTACTTTGGGCAGTTTTCTGAGGAAGGCACACGGGCCATGACACGGGCCCTAATACGGGCGTGTAAAATTCGACAGGGGCGTGTCGGGTGCCGTGTCGCAGGCCGTGTCCTTCTCGGGTTGGGAAAGCTGGCCGATTGCACACGGGGGGGCGTGACACGGGTCTCGACACGGGCGTGTCACATGTGACACGGGCGTGTCACAGGTGACACGGGCGTGTCGGAGGCCGTGTCGAATGCCGTGTGCTGGTTTTCGAGTCGGTCGAGACGGTGAATGGGTGACACGGCCAGGCACACGTCCGTGTTGCAACCCGTGTTCGGCTCAGATTTTATAATTTGAGGCCTAATCGTGGCCGTTCATTTCCTTGGCTTTGGATCCGACGGTGGGGGGCTGCTCCTGGGTGGTTTTAGCCGGGAATTAGGGTGGAATACCCCATTTTATTTTGGGAATTCTCTCTCTAAGGGTTTAGAGAGAGGGGAGAGCAAGGAAGAGGTTGGATACCAAGATCCGGCCGCCGGTGGAGCGTCGGAGCTCCGAATCGCGATCCGAGTCCAGATCCACGGAGGTGACGCTGTTGCGGTGCTTTCCAACCGCATAGTTTTTCATGGCGCCGCGGAAGAACGCAAGGGTAATGATTTATCATCCTTGGGCATGTGAAGCCCTTTTTTCCCTTTGCATAGGAAGCCCTCTCTCGCGAGTGAGCGAAGTGTTGGAGCGTTCCTTGGGGTAGATATGTAAAGTCCCCCTTGTATAGAGTCCGTATGCGAAAACAGACATAGGCATTGTGTGTGAAGCCTATCCGGACAAGTAGAGCCGGATCAGTGATGTTGCATTGCTTATGAACCGGGGAAGACTCCGGGTGTTTGGGCGTTTTTCGGGTTTTCTACGTGGTAGATTGCAACAGGGAGCCTTGGAGATTAACTCCAAGGTGCACCCGGAAAATTGGGCAAAAGCGAGTTTTGCCAACACGATGGCCAGGGAGCCAATGTCAGCATAACCGGGTTATGTGATTGTTGTGGCAGAAACGGGACTCGGTGAGTCTTGACCTGCGCAAATGGCTTAAATTGCCGTTGCGATATGAGCACGGGTCAGGCGGAACCGTACCCGATCTATGTCGTTCGGTGGGACCGTTGGCATGAATGAGAGTCTTCGACGGTCTATGGCTTAAACTGTCGTGACCAAGGCCAAGAAGACAAAATGCTCATATGGTTGGCCGTCCAAGGGGCGGTGGTGGAACGAGAACGTCTATGGCTTGAATTGACGTGACGTTGGCCAGTTTGCCGTGAATGTGCCCTATGTGCACGAGGTGTGTGGCCGTGCGAGCCTACGCTTGTGATGATGTGTGCTTACACTAATAAATTGCCAATACTAATAAAGTGCAGGGAAAGAGCATCGCCGCCCCGATTTTGGGGGCGGGATCGTTATAATTTGGTCAGCATAGCTGACGGTTGCTTTTGTTTGCCACCGGGCGGTGGTTTGTGCTTGCAGGTGCTGCGGAGCCGAGTGGAAAATAGCAGGCTAAAGCCCAAGTTGCTGAGCCGGCCCTCGAAGGCCTAATTTTGAGTGTTTCATTGTGACCATGTGTGGCCGGCCTGCGAGCCGATGTATGAAAACACTTTTATGTCAAGCGAACTTTATAAGGCCTTAAGGCCATTTCTATTTTTCTGTGTATTGGAACATTCCTGCGGGTGTTGTTGTAGTGGACATTCATGCTGTTGGCAGGGTTCTTAATTGTGCAACTTAATTTTAATGCTTCCGCTAGGTGTTGTGTAGGGCGTGCAATTGGTTGAATGGTTTCAACGCGTAACCAACCGGTCTGTCCGTAGTATATGGCGTCGGGCCCCGGCCGAACCTACTGCTATATGCTATCCGACGGATAGCGGTGTTACAGGTAATCCGACAGGAACTCCACCCAACGTCTCTGTCTGATGTTGAGTTCCTTCTGCGTGTCCACGTATCTCAAATTCTTGTGATCTGAGAAGATGTCACAGTGGACCCCGTAGAGGTAGTGTCGCCAAATCTTTAGAGCGAAGACCACTGCACCCATCTCCAGATCATGCACCGGATAGTTCTTCTCATGTATCTTTAGCTATCGGGAGGTGTAGGCTATGACGTGCCCGTTCTGCATCAGAACGACACCCATCCCCTGGTAGGAGGCGTCCGTGTACACCTGGAATCCCTCCCTTCCTGACGGAAGAGCGAGAATGGGAGCCGAGGTAAGCCGACCTTTCAACTCCACAAAGGCCGCCTCGCACTGTGGCGTCCAAATGAAAGGGGTCTCCTTCTTCGTCAGGGATGTAAGAGGGAGTGCAATCCGGGAAAATCCTTCGACGAACTTCCGGTAATATCCGGCAAGTCCCAGAAAGCTCCGTACATCCGTGGCTGTCTTCAACGGTGGCCAATCCTGAACTGCCTGGATCATGGTCGGGTCTACTGCCAATCTAGCACCGCTGATAATATGACCTAAGAAGGCCACCTCCTTTAACCAAAACTGGCATTTGCTGAACTTCGCGTACAGCTGGTGCTCCCGTAGCCTCTCAAGAGTCAACGTCAGGTGTCGTGTATGCTCCTCCTCCGTCTTTGAGTAGATGAGGATGTCATCAATAAATACGATGATGAATACATCCAAATACTCCTCGAATACCCGGTTCATGAGGCTCGTAAAAGCTGAAGGTGCATTTGTGAGCCCGAAGGGCATCACTGTAAACTCATACAGTCTGTACCTACTGCTGAAGGCGGTCTTTGGAATGTCCTCCTCTCGAATCCGTAGCTGGTAGTACCCTGACCTTAGATCGAGTTTCAAGAAGAAGTGTGCTCCTTCCAGTTGATCCAACAGCTCGTCAATCCGTGGCAGCGGGTATGTATTCCGGACCGTCAGTCTGTTCAGTGCTCGATAATCAATACACAAGCGGAGACTTCCATCCTTCTTCTTGACGAATAGCACCGGGGCTCCCCACGGTGAAGAGCTTGGCCGGACAAACCCTGCCTCTACTAGTTCATGTAGCTGACTTCGGAACTCTGTCAACTCTTTCAGGGCAATCCGATAAGGGGCCCTAGATGTCGGCTTGGCCCCCGGCACCAGCTGTATCCTGAAGTCCTGCTCCCGGTGCGGAGGTAGACCTGGCAGTTTCTCTGAAAAAACATCGGCGAAGTCTCGTACTACTAGAATGTCTGTCACAGATTCCTTGACCTCCGCCATCTCAAATAGAATCTGATAAACTTCCTCCCCATGTAGATGGGCCTTAACGGCCTGAACTGATGATAAGAGAATACGGGAGGCAAGTCTTATACCTTCGATAACAATAAAAGAGTCCCCGTGTCTCACGGTGATCCTCTTTGCTTGGCAATCATTCTAGGCATGGTTCTAGTGCAGCCATACCATGCACAGGATCAAGTCGTAGTCCATCAACTTCAAAAGCGTCGCTGGAGCCTCGAACGCCTTTCCACCAATTTCTGCCTCCATATTGCAGTTGTCCGAAGTAAGGAGTTCAGATCCATCGGGTAGTCGCACCCTCATCTCCGAGCCCGTGAATCGCTCCACGCCTTCCAGTACTTCTACGAACATTTTCGACACAAAGGAGTGAGTAGATCCAGTATCGAAAAGCGTGCGAGCAGGCTTGCCGCTGATGAAGACTATACCTGGGGTGATTAGATGTCTTAGGGTTCTCTAACGAGTTTTTCTTTCCTTGTTAAACTATCTAGTGCAGTTCTAAGATTTAACAACTGAGAGGGAAATTCTATGAAAATAACGAAACATTACAGCATACCTGCTATGACCTGCTCTGGATTCCGAGGCTGCGCAAGGTCCAAAGCATATACCTGCTCCCTTTCCTGTCTACGATCTCCCCCCGGGTATCCACGACCTCGGCCGCGTCCTCGGCCTCCGAAATGCTGAGCAGGTGGGCCACCCTGTGGTGCTGGAGGTGGTGCCCCCCACATGGGGCAGTTCCTCCGGAGGTGCCCAATCTGATGACAATGGAAGCACTCTGGTGGGGGATACGCCATTCCCCCAGGTCTCGGCATCTCCTGCATCTGAAGAGGTTGAGGGGCCAATATCACCTGCTCCCTCGGCTCCTGCCTCACTTCCTGATGAGGCTGGTCCTCTGTCCTTCTCCCCTCTGGCATAGCACCTCGCCGCTGGTCATTTCTGGCTCTCCGGCCCTGATCCTCCGCTTGCCGCTTCCGACCCCGAGTGGTGTGCCAATCAGCCTAAATCCTCTTTGCCATCTCCAAAATCCGGGAGATAGGCCCGTCGAATACAAACAACAAAGCCTCCCTCAAGTCCTCTCGCAGGCCCTTATAGAACCTCTTGATGTACCCTGCTTCGTCCAGCTGGTAAGAATCTGCATATCGAGCCAAATGGTCGAACTCCCGATGGTACACCACCGTCCGGGTGCCCTGCCTCAGCTGTAAGAACCGCTCCTCCAACTCATCCCTGGCCGACTGCAGAACAAAATGCTCTAGCAGTGCGGCCCTGAACTCTTCCCAGGTAATTTCCGCAACCTCCCTATCGATAAACCTCGTGTCCAGCAGCGTTTTCCACTACCTCTTGGCATGGGACTCCATGCAAGAGACAATTAGAGCCACCCTCTCCTCCCAGGGGCACCGTATCCCTGTCAGCATCTCGTACATAATATCTAGTCACTCTTCCGTCCGAACCGCCGACTCTGTCCCCAAGTAAGACGGGGGAGAAAGTCCTCGGAAGATGCTCAACCAGTTGGCACCCGGGTTTGGCTGCGGGACCGGAACCTGCTGGGCCCTAAAAGCCTCTAGAATGGCTGTCAGAGTCTGTCCCATGTCTGACTGAAGGAAAGGAGTGGGGACTGGTGGAGGTGGTGCAACATCTGAAGCCTGTTGAACTCCACCTTGTGGCGTAGGCTGTGCTGGAGGCTGCGTAACAAAACCCATACTGAGAAAACGTTCAATCTTTACTAAAAGTGGACAATTTATATGTGATCCCCATATGGGCACACCACTGCTTCTACTGCTTAGTTTGTCCCCAAACTAAACTCGAGCGGGGGTGACCCAGGGTTAGTGGACTGCTACCGTTTCCAGATCGATGTTTTCCGCTCTGATACCACTTGTAAGAACCCCATTTTTTTTCTTTTAAAACACCGGGGTCTTAGGCCCAGAACCGCCGCCTTGAGGTGACACCTTCGCACCCGGGAAGGTCGTCACTACAAAATGCCGATCCTGCCGGCCAAATCGATCACAACTGTAGCAATTGAATAAGCAAATCAACAAAATCACACATGAATAATAAGTAAGCTCCACGAAGGGAGTGTCCACAGAATATTATATCAAAGTACTAAAAATACGGGCTTATGCCCGATACATCATGTCCTCACTACATAGCCACTCAAGCGAAAGCAAAATAAACACTACTAGAAACAGGGACTCACATTCCCAGCTGTCTGAACTCCTGAGCTAGACTGCCCTGTCTCCAAACGGGCCGACCTCCGGGGTTGCTCCTCCATGCTAGGCTCCACGATCCCCTAAATGATGTGGTCTGAAAATCGTTAGTCATAAAGAATAAGCCCTATTATCCCCTACACCTTCCCCCATGGCTCCTAGGCATCGAGCGGAGGGGAAGAAAGGGAAGTACATGAAGGTGGAGAATGAATCAGAAGCAGGTGGCAGCGGGCCTATGCTAGTAATTCTATAATAAGTAATGGCAATAAGACGAAATATGGAAAGTAACCTTCACTTATGTGAGAACACATAAGCCATGGGGTCTTCTGCAAGGCTCTCATCGTATAAAAAGTCTCATACCAATTTATACGTTGGGGTGTCGGTTATCAAACAACAGTATATATATATATATCAAAATTAACCTTAATTTATAAACTTGCCCACACAAGCTTATAGACCAAGGGTTCGTTTTTCAAATCATAATGTATAAGCGTCCCATACCACTTATACTTTAGGTGTTAAGGGTTGAATGAATCGATTATGCTATGACATACGAGTGGGTATGATGGAACATGCAAGTGCAACACACACACCCGACTCTGTGCACACAGACCTTTAGTTCCCCCTTTCGGAGCCGTTACCTCCCAGGATACCTCCATAGTGGTAGACAGAAGCGGTGGGTTGGGCTTCTCCCACTTCTAAACCAGTAAAGCACTACCAGTCAGACCTATCGTACGCCTCAACGCTTGGTGCACGAAGCGGACGCCTGCGTACTCTTGCCGGCTGGCGCACCAGACTTCTGATGGCGAAGTGCTAACCACACTTGCCGAGTCAGCGTATTGGCATCGGTGCATCGACCCTCCAATACCGAAGGCCCACCACCTTAATTTTTCTTTCCTTTTATGCACATGCAAATTTATCGTATCAAACCAATCGAGCCGAAGCTCCCGGACTATCCCGTCCGTCAAATCCACAACCGAGCCAAAGCTCGCCGGACTAACCCGTCTGTCATAATCAACAACCGAGATAAAGCTCATCGGACTAACCCGTCCATCACAATCAACAGCACCACCCAACCTAATGTGATTTTGACTCTTTCTTACTACGGGAAAGACGATTTTTCGTCGATCACGAGCATCATCTAACATTTAGCCAAATCCAACCCTCTACTCATCCTACCTCCAATGATGAACTCATTCTAGTTTATCCAAACTTGCAACCACTAATCCCGACTCTTGTGCCCAACTTTGTACTCCAACGTATTTTCTGTGGTTTTACTATATACAGACCACTAAGGTTAAATGTCATGTAAAATGTGAGGTACATCAAAAATAATCATCCAGTACTCATATAATAATTATTGGAGGGCTATAATGACCTTTGCTGGCCAAATCCAGAGTTTCACAATTTTTTTCCTATTTATCTGATAATTTATTTAATTATTATAGTGGCCAAAAAAAATCCCAAGATTGAACAGGAAGTACCAAATTTAGACAAGATAATATTCCTCCAAATTTATGTTATATACAATAAGAATATTTAACTTAAGATCCAAAGTCTCTTAATTTTTCAGCAAGGTTTAGGCCACAAATTTTTATTTTAAATATAACTCACAATAATTCATTTAAATAGATAAGTAGGGCAACATTGCTTCCAAAAATTCATAGAAAATTCAAGCATGATTGTAAGGGCATATAATTTCTCTGGTTCAAATATCATGAGTAATTAACAAGTAATGAGCTTCAAGCGATTTATTGAACAATTTTTCAAATTACTAAATGCAGACCACTAAGACTAGATGATATGTAAAACAGGAGGTACATCAAATAATCATCCAGTAATCCTATAATAATTATTGGAGGTCCATTATGATCTTTAAGGCCTAAATCCAGAGATCCATAATTTTCCTATTTATTTAATAATTTATTTAATTATTATAGTGACTAAAAGTTCCAATATTGAACATGAAGTACCAATTTCAGACAAGATATCATTCCACCAATTTTATATGATATTCAAAATAAGTATTCAACTTACTCTCCAAATTATCCAAATTTTTCAGTAAGGTTTTTGCCCCAAATTTGTTTTTTTCAATTTATTCCTTAATAATTCATTTAAAGAGATATGTAAGACTATATTACTTCCAAAAATTCAGAGAAAATTCAAGTATGATTTTTAAGGGCATATAAAGGATTTTGGTCAAATTTTATAATTTATTTATCAGTAAGGAGGCTTAAATAAATTATTGAACAATTTTCTCATTTAATAAGCTTGTGAAGTAAGTACCACAAATATGTATTCAAAAATTCTCATAAAATTCATACATGTCTATAAAGATTCAAAACTTTCTCTGCCAAACTTTCATGACCTCCCAAGGGGCAGAGAGACCAAAATGATCAATTTATTAATTAGGGCATCCCCTTGTGTTACAAAGGGTGTACTACAATTATTAACCCAAAATTTTCAATTAAATTACTAGAGGTTCATTATCTCCTTATGACAATTCTACCAAAATTTCATCTTAGTTGAAGGAATTTAACTAGCCAATTCCAACCCTACTATATTTGTGCCCTAAACTAGGGCTAGGGTTTTGTGGGTCCCAACCCTTCCAAAATACCCTAAGATTTTCACCAGAGGGTTTTACTTACCCTACTACCCTCCCTACAAAATTTCATGGTCATACAAAGTGTCTTGGCCATATGCCCTTCATAAGGGACAAAAGCCCTTCCTTAGAGTTTGACCTAGGATCTTGGGCCAAACCAATTCCAACCCTCCCCATTTTTCATGGGAAGGTGCAAAAAGTCATGCCAAGTCAGTGGTCCAAATTTGAATCTCTGTTGAGGTGAATTGGACACTCTAAGCCAAAAATACATTTTTGAACCAAAATGCCCTTTTTAAGGCAAGGCTAGGGTTTGCAAGATTTCAGCTCAAATCACCCCCAAAATTAATGAAATTTTGACCAGAGCTTAATATTGACCCCATACACCTCCCACCAAAATTTGGATGGATTTGGATTTCATTTAACCCCTAAATTAAATTACCCTAGGTAAAATAAATTATTTACAAAACTATAGAAATATTATCTCGAAAAATTTCCATTTTTGGTCAGGGTCTAGATATGGGTAAGGGTGGCTCCCTGCCAAAAGTTCAACTCATTTGGGCTAAGTATAGAGTGTGGGCACTCTGTTTAATGTCTGCCTAACCATATATATAGACCCCACCAAAAAGAGTGCCCTGGTCAAACCAAGCACCCAAATTGGTTCAAACCAAATTTGTATGAAATTAGACTCATAAGGCTACATTTTTTGTGTTGACCATTTTCTCTGAAAAAGACTCTAGATATTTTTAAAAATTAATAACATTAAATATCAAATCTATGACAGAAATGAAATATTTATACACCTAGCCTATAGTTTAAAATCTGTAATAGCACGAATCTTGGCGCAGATTGGACGGAATCTGGTCGTCTTCTACCTCTAGCCGACGGCCCAGATTCAATATGCCTGGGCCATCTTCCAGCTGCTGCCGCCGGCGAACCGGCCACCTCCCTGGCCGGCCGCCGACGCCAACACCTTCGTGGTGGTCGTGGCTACCTTCAGGTGGCGGCACGGCCGCCGGGGAGCACTATTCCGGCGATCCCGATAGGTGCGAATTCACGAAAATTCCATGTATTTTGAAATTTTGATCGGGCTCAGTTGAGCCCGAACCTTAGCCCTAATGATTCCTAAGATCTACCCATGCAAGAAGGAGTGGAGGAGGACCTGTGGGGGTGGCTGAAGCCGTGTTGATCGTCGGATTGGCATGGTGGTGGCTGGTGGTGGTTGGCCTCTTACAACTATGCAGTGAAACTGCTTGGCTCCTTCAAGTAAGTGGTGGGAAATCACCCTTGGAGTCCAGTGATGCTTTTAAAAGGGAGAGGAGGGGAGTTAGGTGGCTGAAATCCTCTATGCCATTTTTGTCCCAAGTCAAGCTTGGCGGCTATGGTGGGTAGGGGAGAAAACATGGCTCCAACCAGTCAAAGATTGGCTGGTTGAATTGGGGCTTCCTTCCTTGTCCTAAAGCAATGAATGGAGGGGGTTGGGGAGGGGGTGGAAGAGCCCAAAGTCTTCCTCCCTTTTCTTCCTTCTCTTTCTCTCTCCTCCATAGTAGCTCTTTCTCTCTCCTACACACCAAGCTGAATTTTTGCTCCTACCTAACCCAATGGCAGCCCACAAGTCCATTTCACTCATCAAAACAAGGTTAGCCTAATTAAAATGGGCTTGAGCTTGAGTTAGCCCATTTGTTCTAGCTTGACCCAAACTTGGACTAGGGCCCACTTAGATCAACTTGGTCCTTGAGGTTTCCTTAATGGGTCCTTTGTTACCCATTGGCCTCCCCTAGGGTCAAGGTGGGGTTGGATTGCCCCTTGGAGATCACTTGACCCTTAATTAGGGCACTTTGACCAACTTAAGGCTAGAGTTGACTTTGGTAAACTTAGCCCCCCCCCTTTTTTTTGGTTGACCCCAATTGGTCCTTGGTGACTCATTGGCCTCTCACTAGGGTTAGGAAGGTATGTGTGGGGTCCACTTGGCTTAGGTAGGGTCAATTAACCCTGTGTAGGCCAATTTGACCCATTTAGGATTAGGGTTGACCTTTGTCATTTCAGGCTCTAGGGTTGACCCTGATGAGTCCTTAGGGACTTAACATGGGTTGGAGAGATCTTGGAGTTATGGTGGGGGCTCCTGGTCACCCTAGACTAAGGTTTTTGAATTTACTATTTGCAGACCATAGTTCCCCTATCCACACCACCAGACCCACTTGACTTTTTTTTTCTTGGGCTTCCTAGGGTTTTGTCATGACAAAACCACTCTTAAGGGTCTAGTTGGAAATGGGATCTTACACTAGCCTTCTGCCCAGAAATAGACAGGAACCTGATATACTTTTTCTGTCCTCTCAACAGCCTATAAAGTCTGCATCTCAATAGCCAATTAGCTCAAAATCCCTATTCCTAGGGTACCATAGGCCAAGATTTGGTGTGCCCTTTAGATATCTCAAAATTCTCTTAACAACTGATAAATGAGTCTCTTTAGGGCATGCCTGATATCTAGCTCAGACACATGTAGCATACATGATGCCTGACCTACTAGTAGTGAGGTATAAAAGAGAACCAATTATTCCTCTATACAAAGTTTGATCAATAGGTTTTCCTGCATCATCTTTGTCTAAAGACATATTTGATCCCATGAGAGTTTTCATGGAGGAAGCATTCTCCATCCCAAATTTCTTAAGTAACTCCCTGGTAAACTTAGACTATGATATGGATAATCCATTGTTAGTCTGTCTTACTTGGAGACCCAAGAAGAACTTAAGTTCACCCATGCTATTCATCTCAAACTTCCCTTGCATAAGTTTGGCAAACTTCCTGCAATGGTTATCATTAGTAGACCCAAAGATAATGTCATCAACATATATCTGTACTAGGATGATCTTGCCCTTAGATTCCCTAAGGAATAGAATCTTATCTGTCTTCCCCCTTGAGAATTTATTTTCAATGAGGAAGCTAGAAAATGTTTCATACCAAGCTCTAGGGGCTTGCTTTAGCCCATATAGAGCTTTCTTTAGTCTATAAACAAAATCAGGATGGTAAGGAACAACAAAACTTGGAGGTTACATAGACTTCTTCTTTCAAATATCCATTCAGAAATTCTGATTTTACATCAATCTGAAAGACTATGAACCCTTGGAATGCAGTATATGAAAGGAATAATCTGATAGTTTCTAGTCTTGCTTCAAGGGCAAAGGTTTAATCAAAGTCAACACCTTCCTCTTGTCTGTACCCCTGAGTCGCCAGTCTAGCTTTATTCTTAACTATATTGCCATTTTCATCAAGCTTATTCCTGTAGATCAACTTAGTTCTAATGACATTAGGTCCTTGAGGTCTGTGAACCACCTTTCAGACCTTATATCTTTTAAACTGGTTCAATTCCTCTTGCATAGCCTCAATCCAAAACTTGTCTTGGTTAGCTTCTTCAAATTTCTTAGGTTCTACCTGTGATAGGAAGCAAGAGTACATTGCTGTGTTGAGACATCTTTTCCTTATCACCACTCTTTGTCTTGTATCACCAATAATCTGATGGTCTGGGTGATCCCTCAGATGTCTTACTGTTGGAGGCAGTACTGCTTCAACATCATATTCTTCATTATGTTGATCTTCATCTACTTTCTGTGATCCGTGTGTTTCCTCTGGAATGCACACACCCTCTTCTTGGTCTTGCACAGTTGGAGCATCTTCATTTCTTTTGAGAGTGAGCTTTTTCAACCCTAGTTCAATACCTGTAGAACTAGAAGAAGATCTTGACAGCTCATTATTAATCATATTTGCTTCATCAAATACTACATTAACTGACTCCTCTATAACTTGACTTGTCAAGTTATATATCCTATAAGCCTTACTATGATTGTTGTACCTAACAAATATCCCCTCATAGGCTTTGGCAGCAAAATTAGTTTTATAGGATTTCCCATTGTTGAGTACAAAGCACTTGCTCCCAAAAATTCTAAGATATGTCAGGTTTGGTTTCCTACCCTTCATAATCTCATAGAGAGTCTTATTGTGGCTCTTAGTGATAGAAGCCCTGTTAAGGACATGACAAGCTGTATTTACAGCCTCAGCCTAGAAATATTATGGGAGAGAAGTGTCATTTAGTAGTGTTCTACCAGCCTCTATGAGAGTTCTATTCTTCCTCTCAGCTATCCCATTTTGCTGGGGTGTTCTTGGAGAGGAAAACTCTTGCTGAATCCCATGATGTTCACAAATTCTTGTCATGCATTCAGACTGAAACTCAGTCCCATGATCACTTATGATTTTGACCATAGTACTATTCAGCTCATTCTGTATTTGCAAGGCAAAATTCTTGAAAACATCTGAGGTTTCAGACTTTTTCTTCAAAAAGAATACCCTAACAAATCTGGAAAAGTCATCAACCACCACAAAGGTGTAGACCTTCCTACCTAAACTATAAACTGGCATTGGACCAAACAAGTCCATATGTAAGAGGTATAAACACCTCAAAAAATCTTTAGTCTCAATGCTTTTGAAAGAAGCTTTTGTCTGCTTACCCTTTTGGCATGCAGAGCAGATACCTTCCTTAGAGCATTTCATGTTAGGACCATTCCTAACTAGATCTTGACTATAAAGCATTCATATATATCTTCTTATATGGCTCTTATCCTTGTGAAAAGAAATGACATAGACAAAATCACATAGTTGGTCTATGCTTATAAGATTGTGTTGTAACTCTTCCACATAAGCCACTTTTGTGAAAGTGATTAAGCCATAAGTGATCTTGCCATAACCTTTGGTGATCCCATTATTTGATCCACCAAATATCACCTTAGGTCGATCCTTTACTGGAATGAAATCCTTCAGGATGCACTTTGTTCCAGTCATGTGCCTAGAACAACCACTGTCTAAGTACCATATAGGGGTGTGGCTACTTGGACTCACCTGCAAGAAATAAATCACTTATCCTTAGGACCCTAATTCTGATTAGGTCCTAGGTGCATGTTAGGCTTAAGATGAACATGTCTGCCTACAGCTCTTCTGACAGGTAAGTGTACATTAGCTCTCTATACACTATTATTGTGCCAAAAATCAATGGCATAGTGACCCACTTTACCACAACACCAGCACTCAAAGATGTTGTACCTCCTTTTAAGGGTTGGTTTAACAGCATTGCTATCAGTAGCTCTTAGTCCAGTAGGTATAGCAACAGACTTTTTCTTGAGTGCTGGGGCTGGTACACCAAACCTAAATTGTCCAGGATGGGCCATTTGAACCTCCTCATGGTCTGCCTTATAGCCACTAGCACCCTTTCCATTCCTACCACCATTGTGGTGAACAGCATTGTTCTTTCTTTTGGAATTACCAGCATCAGTGTTCCCTTTGAAACCTATCCCTTTCCTATCCTTTTGGGAGGAGAAGGAATCTATCAAAGGAAACATAGTACATGGCTTTGAAAACTTAGCCACTAGATCCTTCTCCTTTTGGAGCTTACTTTTTAGATTCTTGATAAACTCATTCTTAAAAGTTATGGTGTCCATCTGAATAACAATAATTTTCTTCAGCTGGCTAACTTCCCTAATTTTCTTGTTCTAGCAAAGTTTTTGTTTCAGAATGCTGAGAAGCAACAAGCTTCGGAGATGCAATCTCCTGAGCCTGTTGTTTTATCAGTAGCTTACTCCTTTTGAATGCTTTCATAAGTTCACCATATCTTTCAATTATTTGATCTCTGTCTTCTTCAGATTCATAGCCATCTTCATCTCTTAATGAAGAAGCACTTGAATCTGATCCAATCACATATTTGGACTTGGATGAAGAGTTGGATGAAGAGTGTACCTTAGATGGTCCAGGCTTATCCTGGCAGGATTCCTCATGTGATCTTGCCATCAACCCAATGTAGGCTTCATCATCCTCTTCTGATTCTGATAAGGAAGACTCAGTCTAGCTTTTCTCCCTCTTAGCAATGAAGGTTTTCTCCTTCTTGCTTCTCTTGTGGTGATGATTCTTTTCACCAGCTTCTTTACTCTCAGGAAAATCAGCCACAACATGACCTTGCTTGCTGCAACAGAAGCAAACAATCTTTTTAGAAAAATGTTTACTAGGTTTGGATCATACCTGCCCTCTTTGAAGGGTTTCTTCTTATTTCTGTAGTAGTCCTCTTTGTGCTGGAAGGAAGAGGTAGGTTTACTTCTCCACCACTTCTTTTTCATCAGCCTCATAAACTTCTTTGAGAAAGCAGCAAACTCCTCATCAGACATATTACAGCCTGATTCCTCTTGATCTGAATCTTCTGACTCAGCTGGCCTTCTTAGGGGAGAAGGATTCTTCTCCTTTCTCCTCTTGGAGCTATCTGCCTTAAAGGCCACAGAAGTTTCTTTAACCTGACCTCTGCTAGTCTTATCTTCCTCCTTTCTTGTTGTCAGCTATATCTCATATGAGAGTTGCTTACCAAACAGTATGGATGGTGGAGTATCTGCCAGCTTTGCCACTTCTTTAATGACACATATCTTAGTGTCTCAGTCTTTAGTAAGAGACCTAAGAAACTTATCATTTAGCTCATAATTATTAAAGGCCCTGTCATAGGTCTTTAACTCATTGACTGTCCTGAAGAACCTTTCATAACAGCTAATTATGGTCTCCTCCCTGATCTATCTGAAAGCTTCAGATTCTTGATTCAGCATTGAATTTCTATCATCTCTCACTTCCTCAGTTCCTTCCATATACACTATCAAGGTGTCCCACATTTCCTTTGAGTTCTTGTAGTGCACCAGGTTTTGAAAGGTAGAGTCATCTATAACACTAACTATGATGTTTTGTGCCATCTTATCCATTGTTGCTAAGATGACTCCATCCTTAGTCATTTCAGTGTACTTCTTTGGAGTATGAAGATATGCATCAAGGACAGATATCGTTATTGGGATGAAGGTTCCTTCTTGAACTGTGATATAGATCCTAGGATCAGATGCTTCCATGAACAATCTGACCATTTCTTTCCATATACCAAAATTTTCCTTCCTGCAAAGAGGAATTTCATGGATCTAAGCTCTTTTTGATTCTCTCTTGAACCCATCTTAACATTCTGACAGCTACCCTGGAGATCTCTTCAGACTGTTAAGTCTTTTCTTGAGTAACCTCCCTCTGATACCACTTGAAAGTCTATGATTACAAGGGTAGCTAATCACCTAGAGGGGGGTGAATGACTGTCAAGCATCATTCAAGAAATCCTCAAGTCGACAAACAGGTGAAAGCTGAGTTCGACGAAATCTGAACTTAGCTCGACGAAATCAAAGATCAGCTCGACGAAATCAAAGATAAGCTCGACGAAAACTAAATAAGCAATACTTCGACGATTCTAGACTTAGAATTTTCTTCAGCTCTGCTAGGCGTTGAGTGGCGTTGAGTGAATATGTTATTATCAGTGAATCTGGACTTAGAAATATTTTTGCTCTGCTAGGCGTTGAGAGCGTTGAGTGTATATCCCTCACTCAATGTTTTTTTTGCCTTTGCCATATTCTTCAGCTTTTTTCCTGATGGCGTTGAGAGCATTGAGTGTATAAGCTTCACTCAACACTTTTATACTTAGCCTTATTTTCTGAAATCTTGCCTTCTTGCTGAAGTTTGGCGATGACAGACTCAGCATGGAGTTGAGTGATGAAGCTTCGCTCAATGCTTCTGGAATTAGTCGATTTTCTGGCTTCCACTGCTTAGGCTTTGACATGATATCCTTGTCTCAATGATTCTGGCCATATGGCGTTGAGAGCATTGAGTGAGCTTGCCTCACTCAATGCTTCTGGACTTAGGCATTTTTTTGACTTTCCAGACTATCACTTTGAGTCCACCTGTCATTGTCTCTTGAACTATATGTCCAATCATTGTGACAAAGATCAACCTGTATGCATGAACTTAAACATACATCTAATACAACTATGTGTATACCATTGACCTGTTTGACTTCTTACAAATCTAGGACATTGGGATCAATGGACCCAACAGGCACCACGGGTGACCGGCCGTTATGTTTTTCCCCGTTGGGTTTTCCTCCGCTGGTCGGCCAAAATATTGTATCGCCGGATGTCGCTCACATCCAATAGTACACGGGGATGTATGTTGGGGCCTGGGGCTGTGCACTACTACCACCCCAAGAAGTGGCAGGACTGACCACTGTCACCGATGGCCACATCAGTGAGGCCCACGGGGCTCGCTAACCTGCTGGAAGATAAGCGTCCCATACTATGTCGACATAGGGTGTTATGCGCAGCTATGAATTCCTATAATGTGTATGCGGTTGTGAATGTCTGCGATGTGTACGCGGCTTTGAATGCCTGCAATGTGTATGCGATTGTGAATGCCTGCGATGTGTACGCGGCCGTGAATGCCTATGTTTTTTTTAATACCTACTATGATGCTGTGCTAGTGGAGACTAAATTATAACTGATGTATATTACTTTTGCTAGTCAAGTTATACCATGTTGCGCCTCTTTTGGGTTTCTCCTAGCTTATTTATGAAATGTTGTACTAATTCTCCCAGGCTTTGGCTATCTACATTTGTTGGATGCGTGAGCTCGTCCCCAGGATATGGATCCGGGCAGGAGATTTGTTTCCGCTTAGCTCTATTGCTAACGGTTTTTTTAATAACCATTCATAGGAGATGGACCACCGTAGTGACCAACTACTGTAGGACGATAAGCCAGCTGATAGGACTACCCGTGCAGATGCACCCCCGTCATCTCCAGAGTTTCGAGATGTGAGTACTTGCGAGTAGAGTTGAGAGAGAGAGGAGTTGCTAGTTGTAGTACTATTATAACCTACAGGCTTTATGTATAAACAGTGGCTACGACCTTCTGCATTTTTTGTTAAATATATATTGTTATATATATTTATTGTGGCTTCCTTTTGATGCTTCCGCTAAACTCTGTGATGAGATGTGAATGTTGTTATTCAAGCCGAGTAAGGCGACCAACTAATGCTTAGTGGAGTGGTCTTTACCTCTTAAGGAGCATTGGGTGTGCACCTTGGGCAGTAAGGTCCCCTCCGGCCCGACCCGGGGCAAAGGTTTGGGGGGGGATCTTACACGCTATATGTGTTTGAGCATCAATCTGCAATCAAAAAGGAGGAAAATGTCTGAACTACACAAAACAGTTAAACTTAAATCCAGAAATAAAGGGTCTCATTTACCACATCACACGTTGCTTTCAAAGTGGAAAACACTCGGGGGGGGGAGACATCTCCAAATAAAGGATGCGGGAGGCAGAAAAATTTAACACTTCGACATCAGGATTAACCGATGCAACCACATCTCGTGGAACCTTCTCAGTTTGGCAATCCTAGTGCCTCGACAAAGGCCGAGGCTCCGCATCCCCTCCGCCAGCATAAATCGAGGAAAGCTTCCTCTTCCGATCACAAGTCGACGACACCTTCGCAATGCGCTCAGAATCAACTGAAAGTCCGCATAGCTGCAGACGCTTCTCCTCCACAAATAGAGTGATGCTAAACAAATGATTCGGCAACTCCCGAGACTCGGTGAATCGCAGCACAGGAGAGAATTCCCGCTCTCATCCCTTCTGACAATTACAACAGCCAGGCAAAGAATTCCAAAACTCCGGCAGGCCCCGGAAATTTCGAACATAGATAAACAAGATGTTCCCAAGGTGACGATCTGTCCAAGTCTCAAAATCAAACTAACTCTTGTTGTTATAAATCTCAACACGGCCTCCACCATCAACACGGACCTCGCACTATTCTCTAAAAAACTCCAAGAAGAACTTCGATTCATGCTCTCTGAAGAACTCAACCAGCCCTATGATGCGTGTCATCCCAAGAGGAGTAAATTTTGACATAGGTATGCCACAAAATTTCAAGATATCAATCACCTCTTTGCACGGCGGATGTCGGAATCCAGATCGTAATATCGTCATCCCACATACCGTCAACTAGCCCATCGGCGGATTCTAAACTCTTTCCTTAGCTTGGGTAATCCTTACTTCAAGATCGGTAGATAACCCATATCTTTTTCTCTAAATTAAAATTTACTCACCCGTAAGTATAGAGCACAATCGCATTGGGCGAGCTTGCGCATTACGCTTCGAGATCTAAAAATCGAGGAAAACAAGAATTATGAAAAACTTGCACTAGAAATAAACACTCACAACAAGGACAACGACATTCCGACAATAAGATAACTATGCCCGAGACGCTCAAGAGAGCTCTCACATATGAACACCTGTAGTCCAAAAAGAGCACGCAAAAAGATGCGTCCGGTGATGCATGGGTGCACATACCCGAGAGGGCCAAATCTCCCACCCAAATACGTCCACACTCCAACACAAACGCTCCCATGCACGCATACGTACAGGGGTGCGCACAGGTGGATGTGCCTGCATCACCGCGCGTGGATGCGTGCGCGCACCTCCGTGGATGCGTGCGTGCACCTCCGTGCATGTCTAGGTGCGTAGCAGGGTGCGTGGGTGGAGGCGCGCACCCCGGTGCGTGCGCGGGAGCGCGCACCCCGGTGCGTGCGCGGGAGCGCGCACCCCGGTGCATGCGCGGGAGCGCCCACCCCGATGCATGCGAGCCCAGGTGCACGTGCGTACGCGCACGTACCACCTCGCGTGCTCCGAAGTGCGTAAGGCATGCACACCACCACGCGAGCGGAGGCATGCGCACCACCGCGCACCCAGCTATGCACGCCCGGTTTTGTGACCAGGAACGCTTGTGCCTTCTCCATTGCACTTTCACCTTTGCATTTTCGCCTTCGCGCATCTCAGGCTTTGCGTGTCTCCACCTCCGAGCATATCAACTCATCCAAAACAATAAATGATGTACCTTGGCATGCACACCACCGCCAACCGCTCCCACAAAGACCTCTCATTGCTTGCCACCATGGTCGCTGGTGAAGAAGACATGGAAAAAAATCCTTATTCTTCTAACACTTCGGTTCCAAGTACCGATAATTTTTGAGGCATATGGCGAGGTCATCATAAATTTATAGAGAATTTGGGGTGTGAATAGTCTCCTCCCCATGATCCCCCACTAACTTTATGGGATCATGGGTGACCGCCACATGCGCGATCACCACACGCGATCTGCGTGCACCGTCCAATCCACCACCATGACCAGACGCCTACGCCGCCATCACCGACTCCGGGCGGGCCATAACTAGTCGGCCACGTCGGGGCCGCGCCACAACCGCCCCTCCCCGCGGCCGCCTCTCGCAACCACGGGGTTCCGCTCGCAAGGGCAGGCCATGCCTGGACGCCCCTCCCTGCGGTCGCAGGGCGCCATCCGCAGGGGGAGGTCGTGCCCAGCCGCACCTCCCCGCGACCACCTCTCGCAGCCGCGGAGCGCTACCCACAATGGGCGACCGTGTCCGGCCACCCCTCCCCGCGACCGCCTCCTACGGTCGCGCGGCGCTGCTCGTAAGGGGCGGCCGTGTCTGTCTGCCCATCCCCGTGGCCGCGAGACGTCACTCGCATGGGGCGGCCGAGTCCAGCACCACACCCCGCAGCTTCCTCCTGCGAGGGGCGGTCGCGCCCAACCCGCCGCGACCAGCCATGGCCCCTCCTCTCCTCTCGCCGGCGACCGTCCACCGGTGAGGTGACCGCTCTTTTATAACAGACCTTCCCCGTCGTCCGATTTTTCCACCGCGATCGCCGCCATCCATTTCGTGGGTAACCACCCACTAACCACCATGATTAGTGGAGGGTTATCATTAATTAAAAATTGGTCTGTATTTGGTGAATATTACACACATTGTATATGCTCAAAACTATATTAAATATGGTCTATAAATTGTAATTGTCGGTGGTTACGGTGTGTGGATAGCAACGTAACCAGCATAACTACCTCCTGAAGCATATAAAAAGACCCCCGGACCCCCGTGATTTCTAACTTTTCCTCCTCCCATTCTTCTTCTTCCTCCGGTCGGAGCTCTGCTGAAATCCTCCTATGAGCCTCCTCCACCAGCCGGGCCACCCAAAATTTTGTCTAAGTTCATGATGCTCTCAAGAAGAAGATGTTATGTGCGACATTCCACAAAGCCTCCTACGTGCACAACGTCACTCAAGTCATCGCCCACGCATCTATGTGCGCTCCGCCACGAAGTTTGCCACACAATATCTGAAAACGCTTCATCAGAGCATAGAAAAGTACTAGTTTCGTGTGAGGCGGTCTGTCGTCCACCGAGCACTCACAATCTCTCATTTCACTGTTGTAACGAGGAGCGGCCTCTCGCCCTCAATTATCCGTACGATCTGTGAACAATCACCAATAGTGAAGTTTCACCGGCACCATACCTGTCACGTGATTTTTACCCATTTAAAAAGTTTTCAAATGCATATTGAGCAAATACATCCCCAGATAATTAAGTAAACATTACTATTTTTATCCCTTTAACGATGAATTAATGAAAGACCTCACAAACATATAATCATTTTAGGATACCTTATTGTTAAAAATTTAGTAAACTATTAATGTTATCTTCAAGGTATGTTCAAGAAAGTCTTGAAATATTCAACAACAATTTCTGCCCAAAATCTTGCTATTTCTTTTTGCCAATTTTGTTTTTTTTCAATTAACTCTCCACTTATCAACTATACTCTTTATGTACTTCAGCACAAAAACACTGCAGTCATCGTTTGTTTATGTAGGTAGCCCTACCACCCAATTTATTGTCCACTACATGATATTTTTGGGCAACATGCTGCAAGCCTTCTCATTAGGGGTGCAAACGAGTCGAGCTTGACAAAATTGTAAAAAATTGTGATAGCGGAAAACGGGACACCAGACGCAGGAACATTCAACCACACTGAACCCAAGCAAACCAAAAGCAACCAGAAGTGCAAGAATCTTGTACTTATCAAAAATCTTTATAGAGCAAGACATACATGGCGAGACATGATTGTCAATGTATCTGATGGAAGCAAGAAAAATACAAAGCAAAAAAATAAGCTGCGCTGACTCAAGGAGTAACCGCCGGCCCTACTGCTAATCGCTATGGAATCCGCTGAAGCCGCCTGGTCGCAAGACCGTAACAAGCCACGCAGACTGCCCGTTATTCCAATTTTGAAAGGAACTATATCCGCTGAACTGCAAGCTGCCTGACCGCGAGGTCGCCTAGCCGCCTGATCACGCTGACTGCTGCCACCTAACTGAACAAGCCGCCCAGAGACGGACAGCTTATTGAACTGGGAAACTAGATGCAAAAGAGAAACCGCCTGGTCGCAAGCCACGACCTACTGCTAACCGCAGAGTCTGCACTGTCTCTGACCGCAGTCAGAACCAAGTCCATAGCTTTCCAGCGCTATCCGCACAACTTGCACAACACAAACCGGACAATCTTTTCAAACCGCGCGGATAAAAAACCCTAACCGCAGCAACCTCCCACGAGTTCACTTACTGTTCACTCGGTGTCCTCTGATGTGATAGAGGGTCCTATTTATATGCGCAAAGAGGAGTGTGAACACCGCCATAGACGATAGGATAACCGTCCTATCCTGTGCGAGCACCAAGTGTATCTGCTAAGCTGTGGATACACAACAGACTGCTGCGACTAGACAAGAGCGAGTCTGCAAAGGTTGCACCAACAAGGCCGGATACCAAGCTACTGACAAGTCGCCAAAGCCCAACCAGACTTGAACACAAAACAGGCAGCCTCTGTGAATACCGATCAAGTCCGCCCACTTGCGAACACAACACAAACCGCAAACTCCGAGCTTGCAGCCAAGGCACATAAGGCAGACAGATTTCGAACTCGACTGTCAAAGAAATCAGTCCGCGCAAACCACGCGACTTCCCGGACAACTACCATGGACAAGAAGCAGATCTAGACCAAGTCCGCAACACCGGCCAATCCGGCAACACTGCGGATAAACATCCTATCCGCCCGACTTTCACAGGGAACAGACCGTTAGCCACAACAAGGCCGACCTGCCAGGCCGCTACCCACTGACCACTCAGACCGCACGATCTGACCACCGAGACGGCCGAAACTGTCTGCATAGTTGAAAGTATCTAGTGGCGACTAAGTCCACCTATGGGGGGGGGGAATAGGTCTCGTGCAGTCTTTTGCGGAATTTAAATAACCTGCACAAATAACAAACACAGCACAGAAAAACACACAAGTAATTATAGTGGTTCTTTGATTTGGGTACGTTCACTCTCCCCCTTCGACTTATCTCCCACCAAGGGACGACTCGGTCACTTCACCAAACAGATTGAAATCCAATCCTCACACTACGGAAGGCACCCTTCCAACCGAAGGAGTCACTACTCCTCCACCACGGGTTGCACCCAATCCTTACAACTAGGAATCACTATTCCTTTACAACAAAACAAAAAATAGAATGTACAAGAAATACAAACTACACTTGTGGAGAACCTGATGTGCCTCTTTGTTCGTTGAAGCGTTCTTTATGAAGACGAAGAGTCCACGACCGGAGCACTCTCTTGGAGAGGATCTTATCAAGATCGGCGGCGGCAAATGAATGCGGCGGCGATGCTTTGTAGATCCAAACTTATTGACGAAGCAAGCAAGGTCTACCAACGATCTCAATCGGATCGGTCGTCTCAATCGATTCGGAATGAAGAGCTAACCTCGTTCAACAAATCGAGAGATAAGGGATCTCGAGAAAGAAGCGTGAGACGCTAGACTTGCCTCGGTTCTGTCGCTCGAAGATCAAAGATGATCTGAGATCTGCGGCGGCGACAACTTGCGAGCGGCGACGGCTTTGGGAGGATTTCCGCGATCGGCTAGGTCACGCTCGGCGGCTTTGATTTCTCGTTAATGATTAATGTTCAAGTTCGAAATAAGCATGCATATATACCCTGAGGCTAACCCAAAAGTCCTTTGTGGGACCCACAAAGATAAACCCTAGCCCCGGCCGAAACATCGTAACCCGTCATGGTTCGGTCAAGCGAGCAGAGCAAATTTGTCTAAGGCAAATTCGGCGAGAATCATTGGTGATTCTCGACGAAGTCGGCGGGAATCACTCACGATTCCCGTCGATTATGCCTTAGCCGATTTCCAGTTGTAAAACTAGTCAGCTTGCGGGAATCGGTGGGAATGCAAACGTTATTCTCGACGAATCGGCGAGAATCAGTTAATGATTCCCGACGATTCTGCCTTAGCAGAATTCTTGAAGGAGGACAGTCAGCCAGATAAAATAGGCGGGAATCACTGGCTGATTCTTGACGATTCGGCGAGAATCACTGGCTGATTCTTGACGATTCGGCGAGAATCACTAGTGATTCTCGTCGAATCGGCGAGAATCACTTAGTGATTCCCGTGGATTTTGACTTGGACGAACTTCCTCTTCCTTCCCATGAACTTGGTCTTTGACCCATCTTTGCTCCTCTTCTACTCTTGATCTATCTCGACCTTGTACTTGAAAATAAGTACACTCCAATAGAGAGAGCACATATGAGTCAACACACTGATCTGCTCAACGAGGGATTACGTTGCGCAGACCCGTATATATTGACCCACTGCACCCTGACAATGATGTGTACTTAGCATGGAATAGCTGCAAGCACAACTTGATAGAAAATCATCAAATACATTATCTATTCAACTTAGCTTGTTCAGGGGCTTCTTCAAATCAGGTATATTGTGGATACAATACCCAACAATCTCCCCCTATTTGAAGAAGCCTAAACCCTACAAGCTAAAGTGAATAGAACATATGGGATGAAAATCATAAACTAAGAATTCAGTTGAGAGTGAAATTCATTACCATTTTCCTGAGAGCATACTTAACGTTGACAACCACCTTAGCTTTAGCCGAGAGGGTAATCTCCCCCTTTTCGGATTCTGCAAATCTGGAACTTCACTTGGAGCCACATGCTCCCCCTCAGATCTTGCATCCGTGCTCGAGCTTGAGTTCCTTGCTGATGCTCCCCCTTGATCCAAGAGCCTTGAGCCTTACAGTCGTCACTCTTCATAGTTCAGCATGTCGAGTTCAGTTTTGAAGAGACTGAACTTGTCCTCGTCTAGGGGCTTCGTGAAGATATCTGCAACCTTCTTATCCGTGGGGACATAGTAGAGAGAGATATCTTTGTTTTCCACATGCTCCCGAATGAAGTGGTAGCGCACTTCAATATGCTTTGTTCTGATGTGCGACACCGGATTATTCGCAATTGCTATTGCGCTCGAGGAGTCGCAATACATCGGAACTTCTCTGAACTGCAAGTCATAGTCTTTAAGTTGATTTCTGATCCATAAAAGTTGTGCGCAACAGCTGCCTGCTGAGATGTACTCAGATTCAGCCGTAGAGGTTGCGACACAATTCTACTTTTTACTGTTCCATGAAATAAGCCTTCTTCCGAGGAATTGGCACGTCCCGGAAGTGCTTTTCCTATCATCTCTGCTTCCTGCAAAGTCAGCATCTGAAAAGCCTATCAGCTCGACATCATTGTTTTTTGGGTACCACAAGCCAATATTTGGTGTACCTTTAAGGTATCTAAGAATTCGCTTTACAGCGACATAATGAGATTCCTTAGTGTTCACCTGATATCTGGCACAAACGCATATGGAAAACATAATATTCGGTCTACTAGCAGTAAGGTAGAGCAGGGATCAAATTATGCTTCTATATTTGGTTTCATCAAAAAGTTTCCCTTTCTCATCCTTGTCCAGAGACACAGTGGATCCCATTGGAGTCCTCATAGAGGTTGCATTCTCCATTCCGAATTTCTTGAGGAGTTCATTTGTCAACTTCGTATGAGAGATGAAAATTCCATCCTCAGACTGTTTCACTTGAAGTCCCAAGAAATACTTTAGCTCCCCCATGCTGCTCATTTCAAACTTTCTTTGCATAAGTTTAGAAAACTTTTTGCAAAGATTGTTGTCCGTTGAGCCGAATATTATGTCATCGACATAGATTTGCACCAGCAAGATCTTGCCTTTGACTTCCCTAAGAAACAATATCTTATCTATTTTTCCTCTCGAGAACTTGTTCTCAAGAAGAAAAATAGACAGAGTCTCATACCAAGCTCGAGGAGCTTGTTTTAAGCCATATAATGCTTTATTAAGAAAATAAACATGATTAGGGAATGTAGGATTAACAAAACCTGGGGGGTTGCGCGATATATACTTCCTCTTTCAAATTTCCATTTAGGAACGCAGATTTCACGTCCATTTGATAGACAGTGATTCCTTTATGAGAAGCATACGCCAGGAATAACCTGATCGCCTCGAGCCTTGCAACTGGTGCAAAGGTTTGGTCGAAGTCAATCCCCTTCTCCTGTCTGTAACCTTGAGCCACCAGCCTGGCCTTGTTCTTTTTGATGACACCGTGTTCATCCAGTTTGTTTCTGAAGATCCACTTGGTGCCGATCACATTCTGGTTCTTTGGTCTGGGAACAAGCATCCAGACGTTGCATCATTCGAATTGAAGCAGTTCATCTTGCATGGCCAATATCCATGACGCATCTTTGTTCGCTTCGTCGAACTTCTTTGGCTCAACCTGTGACAGAAAACTAAGGTGCAAAATCTCGTTAATTGTGCCTCTCCGAGTTCTTACACCGTCACAAGGATCTCCTATGATCTGATCTCTGGGATGATCCCTCGCGTGTCGGAGCTCTAGGAGTCTGGCATCAAGAGCTCTAACATTTTCTTGGGCTCCTCCCTCTTCTGGGAGGATTTCTCCATCCTTACCTTCATCATCTCCGGTTGACGTTGAGGTGGAGACCTTGACGTACTTGGGAGTTGCATCTTTAGCGGTCTCATCGAGACTTAGCTGTTCAAGTCTTGCACCTGCATCTTCAAGAATGCCACTGGAAGAATTGCTATGAAGCAAGCTTCCTTCATCAAAAACAATATTAATGGACTCCTCTACCACTAGGGTTTTCTTATTGAAGACCATATATGCTCCACTATGGCTACTATAGTCCATGAAGATGCCTTCGAAGCATTTTTCTCCGAATTTAGTACGTGGGTACTTCCCATTATTGAGTGCATAGCATCTGCAGCAAAAAATCCTCAAATAGGACATGGTCGGTTTCCTGCCTTTCAATAGATCATAAGGCGTCTTATGATGATTCTTGTTGATCAATGCTCAGTTATGCAGATGACAAGCCGTGTTGACAGCCTCTGCCCAGAAGTACTCTAGAAGATAGGCGTCATTCAACATTGTCGTACATGCTTCAATGAGTGTTCTATTTCTCCTCTCTGCAACTCCGTTTTGCTGTGGAGCACGCGGGGAGGAAAACTCATGAAAGATACCAAGTTCTTCACAAAATTCTGTCATAGCACCAGACTCGAATTCAGTTCCATGGTCACTTCTGATTTTGACCACTGAGCAGTTAAGTTCGTTCTGAATCTGCTTGACAAAACTCGTGAAGATATCAAACGTATCTGACTTTCATTTCAAAAAGAACACCCACGTAAACCGAGAGTGATCATCTACAATCACTAGCGTATACGATTTGCCTCCTAAGCTATGAACTTGCACTAGACCGAACAAGTCCATATGCAGAAGATAGAGACATCTGGAGGAGTCTTTGTCTGCAATGCCCTTAAAGGTAGCCCGAGTCTGTTTGCCCTTCTGGCATGCAGGACAAGGGTTATCTTTGATGCACTTAATAGTAGGGGCATCCCTTACTAAGTTCTTAGAAAACAACATATTAATTTTCTTGAATTTAATATGTGTTAATCTCTTGTATCATTGTTCACAAAGAGATACACTGCCTTTTGCTACTAGGCACACGGGGGTAGAAGAATCTAAGCTAAGAAAATCTAAACAAAAGATATTTCTGCTCTTAATGCCAGTTAATACCGTCTCCGAAGAGGCACACGATATTATCAAGCACTTATCCTTACAGAACTTAACGTCATATCCTTTATCACACAACTGACTTATACTGATCAGGTTATGATTTAACCCTTCAATATAGGCCACGTCGGTGATAGAGATTATACCGTTGGAAATCATACGATAACCTCTGGTGACTCCTCGATCTGATCCTCCAAAGATGACTTTGGGTCCATTTCCGACTGGAGAGTAATCACGCAGCAGGCTTCTTGTCCCGGTCATATGCCGGGAACATCCACTGTCCAAGTACCAGATTGGCGTTTTGGTGGCCTTTGGACATTCCTGCAAAACAGAATCAGTTTCCGTTAGGAACCCAATCGAACTTGGGTTCTAGATTCCTTGTTAGCATACTCCCCCATCGGGTGGTTAACCCTACGAGTGGTCGGCCTCGCATTGCTAACATGAGGAGTCTCGTTGAATCTTGGATTAAACCAGCAATCCACGGCAAAGTGGCCAACTTTGCCACAACACCAACAGTCAAATCTGTTGTACCTTTTCCTAGGCTCCTGCTTCACCCTTGGAACAGTGGGTCCAGCCGGGGCCTTGGATCTGGAGGTGGAGGCATCATGATGACAGCAGTCACATGATTTCTTCACCTCCTATTCCTTTAGTATAACAGGCTTGGCTTTTGGTGCCTGCTTCCTATTATGCCCGCTAGAGAAGTGGCTATAATCCTCCACTTGGATTTCCTCGTAAGGTGCCTTGAAGACACTCTCACCATAGTTGTGGGGGGAAGGCCCAACCATCATACCGGCTCTAGGGCTTTTCAACCGAGGGTCGGAAGAAGTGGTCATAGGTTGACTCAAAGTCCTTCTCATTGCAAGGAAAGCAAGGCTTTTTGAATAAAACAGGATCGAGTGGAGCCTTTCCCTTTTCTGCAGCAGAGGCCTTCTTAGCAGCCTTGCTTTTCCTCTGCTTTCTTTTTCTCCTGGATGATTTACTAGACATACCCACATGCCCTAAGCTAGCCCCCTTAGCCTGAGCAGAGAATTCATCAACCAGAGGAAGAACGGTCTTGGGCATGGAGAAGCTTTTGACAATCTTCCTTTCTGCTGTAAGCTGTTCTTCCAACTTGCTTATTTCTTCAAGTTTTAGGTCAAGGAGCCTTAGAGACTCTGAGTGCTCAGAAGTCAGGCCCAGGTGTTCCTGTCGGAGAGAGATCAAGCTAGTGATCTCTTCTCTTAGAGACACACCCTCAGCCTTAAGGAATTTGACATCCTTTTTCTAAGCCCTCAACCTCTTGCGGCATTCCTCAAAGGTATTTAGCAGAAGCTCATACTTTTCGAGGAGCTCAGCTTCACGGGCAGATGGGCTGTCCTCGAGATCATCATCAAGAGACTCATAGTTAGAGTCAGAGAGGGGGGGTACGATCTTTTACCTTCCCAGTAAATGGGGGGCAGTCTCCTTCTGAGTCAGAGCAACCCACTAGCCCGAAGTAGGCTTCCTCATCATCACTAGAGTCTGAGGAATCAGACTCACTCTGTGTCTTGGGCTTTTTGGCAATGTAGCTCCTCTCCTTCTTCTTATCTCTAGAGGACCTGTGCTCCTCTCCCTTCCCCTTATCTCTCTTGCTTTGGTGGCAGTCAGCAACAACGTGACCTGGCTTATTGCATCCAAAGCAAATAATGTCATCAGACGATGTTTGTTCTGTTTGGATTCATACCCGTCAGAAGAATAATTCTTCTTCTGATGTCTGGAGGAGCCGTCTCTCTTTCTTTGATTCGTCAACTTGAGGAACTTCTTGAACTCCCGAGTGATGAGGGAGAAGTCTTCTTCAGATAGCTCTGAGCTGGAAGAGCCTGGCTCAGAGTCTTCATCCTCATCCTTTTTCTGAGAGCGGGACGAGGCTGCACCCTTGCCTTTCCTTGAGTGATTGACTTTCAGGGCCACAGTCGTTTCTCTGGCAGCGGCTTTATCGGCTTCCTCTTCAGCTTTTCTGGTGTTCAGCTGAAGCTCATAGGACAAAAGTTTCCCAAATAGAATCTGGGGATCAGTTTCTGCCAGCCTGCTAAATTCTCTGATGGCGCAGATCTTGGTGTCCCATTCCTTAGTAAGGGATCTAAGGAATTTGTCATTAAGTTCACCATCGGTGAACACTCTACCATAGCCCTTCAGGGCATTGACGATCTTCAGGAAGTTCTCGAAAGTCACTCCGATTTCTTCCTTGGGACCTTGCCTGAAGGCCTTTTACTTCTTGTTCAGAAGGGATCTTCGATCATCCCTTACTTCATCAGTGCCTTCCATCAGGATGATCAGGCAGTGCCATATGTCCTTGGCAGTCCTGCAGTTGCAGAAAATCTGCATCATGGAATCATCGATGGCACTTACCAGAATGTTCTGAGCTTTCTTGTCAAGTCCGACAAGCACCATCTCATCCTTATCCATTTCAATAAGTTTCTTGGGCACTTGCTTTGTTGGATCAATGGTGGAGGCCTTAGTGGGGATATAAGGTCCTCATCCACTATCATGAAGAGTCGGGGGTCGACTGATTCCATGTAGTACCTGATCCTTTTCTTCCAGATAGGAAAGTTCAGCTTGGTGCACACTGGGATCTTCCCTGAATACTTGAGTACTTCCATTTCAGAGATCTTCTTTCTTCTTGACACTAGACACGGGATCTTACTCAAGGTGTTAACCTTATTGCTGAGTAACCTCCCTCTGATACCACCTGAAAGTATCTAGTGTCGACTAAGTCCACACTATGGGGGGCGGGGGGGGGGGGGAATAGGTCTTGTGCAGTCTTTTGCGGAATTTAAATAACCTACACAAATAACAAACACAGCACAGAAAAACACACAAGCAATTATAGTGGTTCCCCGATTTGGGTACGTCCACTCTCCCCCTTCGACCTATCTCCCACCAAGGGACGACTCGGTCACTTCACCAAACGGATTGAAATCCAATCCTCACACTACGGAAGGCACCCTTCCAACCGAAGGAGTCACTACTCCTCCACCACGGGTTGCACCCATCCCTTACAACTAGGAATCACTATTCATTTACAACAAAACAAAAAATAGAATGTACAAGAAATACAAACTACACTTGTGGAGAACCTGATGTCCCTCTTCATTCGTTGAAGTGTTCTTGATGAAGACGAAGAGTCCACGATCGGAGCAGTCTCTTGGAGAGGATCTTGTCAAGATCAGCGGCGGCAAATGAATACGGCGGCGATGCTTTGTAAATCCAAACTTCTTGACGAAGTAAGCAAGGTCTACCAACGATCTCAATCAGATCGGTCGTCTCAATCGATTCGGAATGAAGAGCTAACCTCGTTCAATAAATCAAGAGACAAGGGATCTCGAGAGAGAAGCGTGAGACGCTAGACTTGCCTCGGTTCTGTCGCTGGAAGATCAAAGATGATCTGAGATCTGCGGCGGCGACAACTTGCGAGCGATGACTACTACGGGAGGATTTCCGCGTTCAGCTAGGTCATGCTCGGCAGCTTTGATTTATCGTTAATGATTACTGTTCAATTTCGAAATAAGCATGTATATATACCCTGAGGCCAACCCTAAAGTCCTTTGTGGGACCCAGAAAGAGAAACCCTATCCCTGGCCGAAACAGCATAACCCGTCATGGTTCGGTCCAACGAGCAGAGCAAATTTATCTAAGACAAATTCGGCGAGAATCATTGGTGATTCTCGACGAAGTCGGCGGGAATCACTCACGATTCCCGTCGATTCTGCCTTAGCTGATTTCCAGTTGTAAAACTAGTCAGCCTGCGGGAATTGGTGGGAATGCAAACGTTATTCTCGACGAATCGGCGGGAATCAGTTAATAATTCCCGACGATTCTGCCTTAGCAGAATTCTTGAAGGAGGACAGCCAGCCAGATATAATCGGCGGGAATCACTGGCTGATTCTCGATGATTCGGCGAGAATCACTAGTGATTCTCGTCGAATCGGCGAGAATCACTTAGTGATTCCCGTCGATTTTGACATGGACGAATTTCCTCTTCCTTCCCATGAACTTGGTCTTTGACCCATCTTTGCTCCTCTTCTGCTCTTGATCTATCTCGACCCTGTACTTGAAAATAAGTACACTCCAATAGAGAGAGCACATATGAGTCAACACACTGATCTGCTCAACGAGGGATTACGTTGCCCAGACCCGTGTATATTGACCCACTGCACCCTGACATTGGTGTGTACTTAGCATGGAATAGCTGCAAGCACAACTTGATAGAAAATCATCAAATACATTATCTATTCAACTTAGCTTGTTCAGGGGCATCTTCAAATAAGGTACATTGTGGATACAATACCCAACAACAGTCTGCACGAACAGTCCGCCTAGGCTGCCACTTTCACTTCAATAATTTCAACACTCCCCCTTGAAGTGAGAAGTGGAGACAAGCCCTAGCAATCCCCGTAACCGAGTAAATGACCCCTTCGATAGCGGCTTCATGAAGATGTTTGCGATGTTGTCCTCACTCCGCACTTGTCCAACCAAAAGAGACCCCTCCAACACCTTCTCCCGATTGAAATGGTGCTCAATCTCAATATGCTTAGTCCGCGTGTGACAAACTGGATTATTAATCAGTTTCAGGGCACTCTCATTATCACCGCGTAGCAGAGTAGGACCACACACTTCTTCATGGACGTCCTCTACTAGCCTCCTAAGCTAGATGACTTTTCGAGCTGCAAAGGCCGAAGCCTTGTACTCTGCTTCCTTAGTAGAGACGGCACCAAATCCTTCTTCTTGCTGCACCAAGAAATCCCCGCTAATCCACTTATGAAGACATAATCGGATGTTGACTTCTGGTCGTTTGAATCTCCCCCATAATCAGCATCTGTATAGCCATGCAGGTTGAAGCTCGTGTCTCTCCCATAAAGGAGACCAATATCAGAAGTGGACTTCACGTACTTTAGAATACTCCTTGCCGCCATCAGATGAGGCTTCCGAGGTTCCGTCATATACCGACTTACTCGGCCTACAACATATGCAATGTCTAGCCTCGTAATCGTCAAATAGATAAGGCTCCTCACCAGAGCATGGAACACTAGAGGATCTAGAAGTATCCTCCTCTCATCTCGTTAAAGTTTGATGCCAACATCAAGAGGACTAGCGCTACTCTTCCCTTCCTGCATGCCGAATCGCTGAACGATCTGATCTGCATAGCCCTTCTAGTAAACGAGTATGACACTCTCTTTTCTCTCCATCTTGAGTCCAAGGAAGTGGTGGAGCTCACCCAAGTCCTTCATCTCGAACCAAATGGCTAGCTCTGCACTAATCCTAGCCACCTCCTCCTCAGAGTTACCCGTAATGATCATGTCATCCACGTACAACAGCACTAAGACCTGAAGCTCCCCCTTCTTCTTGATGAACAGGCTCGAATCTGAGTCCGAGGAAAAATAACCGCTGAATTGGAGGTATTTTGCGATCTTCCCATACCCTGCCCGCGGAGCCTGCTTCAAACCGTAAAGGGCCTTCCTGAGCTTGCAGATGTATCCTGGATGATATTCCGACACGTATCCAGGCGGTTGAACCATGAAGATATCTTTATCAATCTCTCCATAAAGAATGACATTCTTTACGTCCAGCTTCCACATCTTCAAACCCTGGTAAGCCATCAAGGACATCACCACCCGAACTGAAGTCATCTTTGCCACAGGACAAAACATCGCTTCATAATCTTCTTCCTACTGCTGAGAAAAACCTTAAGCTACAAGACGTTCCTTGTACCGCTCGATGCTCCCACCCGCCTTCTTCTTCAGCTTATAGACCCACTTTCATGTCACAGGAGTAATGCCATTGACCTTAGGCACAATGTCCCATTTATCATTCTTCCTGAGGGTAGTCATCTCCTCATCCATGACGTCTTCCCACTCCTTGACTCCAATAGCATCATCAAAGGTAGAAGGCTCTCGCTCGTTCAGGGGGCCTGCGAAGAAACAAGAGACCAAGCTCACCGTGTTTCCTTCGCTATAATGATATTGTGGTTTGATTGTCCTCTTATATCTTTGAAGAGTCCGACCCTTGCTAACCACATTTGCTGCTTCTTCTGAATCAGCTACATTCCCGGACAAATTTGGAGCATTGCTCACATACTTGCTAAACCAGAAGTCTCCGCCCTAGAGCTAGAAACATCTGGAGCTCCTGGTGAAACAGACAACTCCACTAGAAGATCCTTAGCAGCCACTTCATGTTCATCATCTGACCTGCTCTCCTATAGCTCCACAGAGGAGCCACCTCCATATGACGTCAGCTCGTCGAAGACAATGTCTCTCGAAACTACAAACTTCTTCGTCACTGGGTTCATACACTTTTACACCTTCTTCCGCTCATCATAGCCCACAAAGAAAAGCTTCCTTGCGTTTGCATTCAGCTTTGTCCTGAGAGCATGGAGGATGTGTACGTAACAGGTTGATCCAAAAACCCGAAGGTGTCCAACTCCAGGCTTCTTCTTAAACACCATCTCATAAGGAGACTTCATGTTTATTGGACTTAGAGGCAGACGATTGATGACATAAGTTGCACAGGCCATCCCTTCTGCCCTGAAGGACCTTGGAATGCCTTTAGTATGAAGCCAGCACTTGAACATTTCCATCAAATGATGGATCTTCTGCTCTACTACTCCATTTTTTGTGGAGAATGAGCACAAGTAAGCTCCCTTTGGATGTCATGCTTCCTGCAGAAGTTAGATAACTCAGTTGAAATGAACTTACCTTCATTGTTTGTTCTCAACTTCTTGACCCGAAGGCCAAGCCGACCCTCCACTAGCTCTTTAAAATACACAAACAACTGAAACGCTTCTGACTTCTCCTTCATAAAGTACACCCAAGTGTACCTCGAGTGGTCATCAATCAAGACCAGCATGTATCTATTGCCTCTAAGGCTGGCTATGATGGTCGGCCCCATCAGATCACTATGGCTACACTCCAATGGTGCTTTACACTTGGTCTGCGACTTATCAAATGGAAGGCGATGAGCCTTTCCATATTGACATCCAGTACAAACATGACCGTCGCCGAAGAATGACAACCTAGTCAGGCCTTTCATAAGGCTCTTCACTGCCATGGCTTTTAGCTTGTCCATCCCAACATGTCCCAGCCGCTCATGCCAGATAGCGACACTATCATTGGCCCTCATCTGATCAACATAAGAACTTTTTGATAATACAAACAAGTCTCTAACCCTTCTCCCTACATGAGCAACGTCGGCCTTAACCGCTGACACGTTGCGGAGAAACTTCAGTTCTGTTGTACCGAACAGAATGTGATAGCTTGCGTCTACTACATTGGTCATTGAGAAGAGGTTCTTCTTCATGCCCGGTACATGATAGACACTCCTTAAGGTGAGTGGACCATTATCACTACCCAAAGAAACGACACTCTCCTTCTCAACTGAATGAACAGTATCATCAGTAATAATGATAGCTTCGTTACCTGATAACGTGTGCAGAGAGGAGAACTTTGACTCATCCCTAGTGAGGTGGTGACCGCACCCCGAGTCTACAATCCAGTCATCTTTGTAGTTGATGGTGGATAATTCACGGACACATGTGTCTGTCATGAACGTATTTCCCCATCCAGCTTCCTCAGCACTGGAACCACCCTCCTCTTTGTCTGCAACATGCCCCAGCTACAGCTTGACCTTGCAATCTTTCTTGAAATGACCTGGCTGATTGCACCTATAGCACTTAAGCCAATCCTTCTTCTTCTTCCAATCACGCTTAAGAGTAGCACTCCCTTCTTTCTCATAAGAAGTTGAAGGATCATCACCAGCATCAGTCTTCTTCTTCTCCAAAATCTTCTTCTTCCATGAAAAGAGCGCCTCCCCTCCTTTAGAGACAGTAACTTCAACCATCTACCTTGCCAAGCTCTCCTGCGAAGCCAGTAGGTTCTACAGCTCTAATAAAGATGGCTGAGTGGCCCAGCCTTGAACAGAGGTGACAAAGGCCACATACTCCTTCCGCATGTCCTAAGGATTATTACCCATTTTCTCAAATCGACGTGCTGGTTGACACAACCGTCGATTTTTCTCTAATGAGTTTCTTAGATGCGTTTTAAGGTTATCATCAAATCAGGATGCACCCACGCGACGTAAACGATGTCTACTTCATCATCGGGGACAGGTGCTACTTTCACTGGTATATAAATGTTCATCAAATATGCTACATCTCTCTTAATTTTTGTGTAAGAATGTCCATGGATCGCATTAGGGAAATTTGATGGTGTGTTTATGATTTAGCCAAGCATAATTATGATGTTGCAACATAAACACTACATATGAATGTAAATGAGATTATTTGTATGAGTAGCAACCAAAGATGAGTGATATATGTGATTTACATGATATTATTTCAAATAACTCCTCACATATACATAGAGGCATACATAATCATCATGTCATAATTTCATACAGTAATTTTGTTAAGTTTCATAAAATATTAATCAGCATGAGAGATACCAAGTTTAATAGTACAAAATTTGAGCAATAAACACTACATATCATGCATATGGTACCACTTAAATTGTAGCGGTTAAGTAAATGCTACCAAAAGATATATATGGTAGGGTTTAGAAACGCAACTATAGATAGATAACCGCTACTATAACCTATCATACCAACAGTATCAGTTATTTTGTCACGATTACAAAAATGCTACAGATAGCATTCTGCCACTTCTATCATTGGATCGATCTCCACCGTTGGATCCAAACTATATTTCTATGTAAGCATTCTGCCACTTCTGCTGCTGTAAAAAAAACCTGCTGCTTTCGATTCGACAAAACCCTCATGTGAAACCCTCACGCGCCGCTGTGCCCCGCTCTACACTCGGAGGACACCGACAGAGCCCTAGCTTTCAGTCTGAGTTTCTCCTCCTCCACAACCGTATCATCCAAATCCAGGAGAAATATTCTCGCGCGGATTTGTAGCAATACGGCTGCAGCCGGAGGGCGCTGAGGGGGTGCCGTCGTTGGTCGAATGGGCGCTTCTCCGACTATCAGCAAGCCTGCTCCCTCTCTGGATTTCGATACCTCCATCTTCAAGAAAGAGAAGGCCAACCTAGCTGGACACAAAGAGGTTTTTGGTTGCACTTTATTTATTTATTTTCACACCAATACTTCTCTACGCTATTTGCCTTATTCAGATTTCTCTTGGTTTCAGTTTACTGTTAGAGGCGGGAGAGATCTGTTTTGTTTATTGTCGGATGCGTTCAAGGGAATTAAGCAGATTGGTGTTCTTGGATGAGGTTCGCAGGTAAGATCCTTTTCTCCTTCATTTTCTTTTTTCCATTCTTCTGGCGTGTTTCAGCTTTGCTAGTGGATTTATTGACCTAGAAAAACTTGTGCGATTCATTTTTATGCTTCCAGTGTTTCTGAAATTAGGTTGTACTTAATTGTTACTGCAAATATCATGGAAAGTTTCAAGTGGCTGAAGATTGAGTTATTTGGAAGCAATTTTATGAGTTGTGTTTTCAAATTTATGCTCCGTTTCGGAGGACTTATTAACCGGGAGGACTTATTGTGTTTTCAAATTAAGGCTCGATTCATGCGGTCGTAACCGCTTGACCAGTGAAAATAAGTCCTCTCAAACGGAGCCTTAATACTAGGCAAGGGGCTCAACATGATTGAGTCCAATACAGAAGGACATGAAATCTACAATTGTCCTAACAATAATGGTAAAAGAGCAAAATGTTATATAAAGTTTGCAAATTTAGTATTTGTGATTATTTAATTGAACATGGATATGTGAATGAGTTTAGGTCACAAATTTTATAATGGTATGATAGGCTATCAAAACTTTAGGAAAAATTATGAAACTTGGGTAGTATGGTCATAGGGTTAATAAGAGCATCTGATGATTTTATTGGTAATTTTGGAACAATACAATTAGTACCTCCTTTATAATACATGGAATTGCCCTTGATAGTCTTTTGATTATTATGATCACACTGTTTAATAGGAAGTTATGAAAATTGGGCAGTGGGTATTTTAGGTCAATATACTCATACTTGAAATTTATTATAATTTGTAGATGTATATTTCCAGTACTTTCTTCACAAGCTTTTAAAAATGCAATTATATTCAAAAATAAATTCAAAGCTTAATGATTAATTTAAAATTATGAAGCTCCTGCAAAAGTGTACTTAGGTCAATATGCACATGAAGAAAGTTTATCATATTTTTAGATGAATATTTTCAATAGTTGTTTCATTAATTTAATAAACAGAATTATTGTTCTAAATTAAAATTAGAGCTCATTATTCTCTGGGAAGTTTGGAAACTTGTTGAGGAGTGTTTTTAGGGCATATTAGTCATGCTGGAATTTTCTTATAATTTTTGGAAGCTTATTTAAAATACTTACTTCTTTAACTTATGTGCTTCTTCAGCTTCGCTTCTGAAATAGGCTCATCGGGGTCCAACTTTGAAATCTCAACGCACAAGTTCTTCATTTTTAAGAAGAACATAGAGATGGATAGATCATCTTGAGTGGCCCTTGCCACCTCATTCTCCAAACACTATAGATGTGTTACATTCTTCCTGTTGAACAACCCATCAAGGGAAGTCCAAATCTCAGCAGTAGACTGACATCCGATGATGTGGTCAAAGAGTTCTGATGAGATAGCCTGCTTGAGAAAAAAACTCTGCTTTCACGTTGGTCTTTCTCCAAGCTCTCACCACTTCAACACTAGCCGCAGCAGTAATCTCATGCCTTTCGTCTCCACAAACGACCTCCTAAAGGTCCTCGCGCAAAAGATAGCTCTTCATACACGACTTCCACTTCTTGAAGTTAGTTGTCTTAAGGAGTTCAATTCCAAGAGCTCTTGCAAATCCACCTTCTATTGACATCACCTTGGTAAGCTTACACTTTGAGAAGCAAAAAAAGGCAAACTGATGGTGCTCAGCCTCTGATCCCTCTGATACTATGTAAAAATTTGTGATAGCGGAAAATGGGACACACGGCGCAAGAACACTCAACCATACTGAGCCCAAGCAAACCAAAAGCAACTAGAAGTGCAAGAATCTTGTACTTATCAAAAAACTTTACAGAGCAAGATATATATGGTGATACATGATTGCCAATGTATCTGATGGAAGCAGGAAAAATACAAAGCAAAAAACAAGCCGCGCAGACTCAAGGAGTAATTGTCGGCCCTGCTGTTAATCGCTATGAAGTCCGCTGAAGCCATCTGGTCGCAAGACCGCAACAAGTCGTGCAGACTACCTATTATTCCAGTTCTGAAAGGAACTCTGTCCGCTGAAATATAAGTTGTCTGACCGCGCGGTTGCCTAGCCGCCTAATCACACGGACTACTGCCACCGAACTGAACAAGCCGCCCAGAGGCGGACAACTTATTGAATTGGGAAACTAGATGCAGAAGAGAAACTGTCTGGTCGCAAGTTGTGACCTGCTGCTAACCGCTGGTTGCTACTCGCAGAGTCTGCACTGTCCCTGACCACAGTCAGAACCAAGCCCCTGGCTTTCCAGTGCTATCCGCGCAACCTGCACAGCACAAACCGGTCAATCTCTTCAAATCACATGGATAGAAAACCCTAACCGCAACAACCTCTCGTGAGTTCACTTACTGTTCACTCGGTGTCCTCTGATGTGACAGGTGGGTCCTATTTATAGGCGCGGAGAGGAGTGTGATCACCGCCCTACACGATAGGATAACCGCCCCATCCTGTACGAGCACCAGGTGTATTCACTAAGCTGCAGATACACAACAGACTGTTGCGACTAAACAAGAGCGAGTTCGCCTAGTTTGCACTACCAAGGCTGGATACCAAGCTACTGACAAGTCGCCAAAGCCTATCCAGACTTGAACACAAAACAGGCTGGCTCTGCGAATACCTCTCCAGTCCGCCCACTTGCGGACACAGCACAAACCGCAAACTCTGAGCTCGCAGCTAAGGCGCACAAGGAAGACAGCTGCCACACTCGACGGTCAAAGAAATCAGACCGCGAAAACCGCGCGATATCCCGGACAGCTACCCTGGAAGAGAAGCAGATCTGGACCAAGTTTGCAACACCGGCCAATCTGTCAACACTACGGATTAACATCCTATCTGCCCGGCTTTCACAGGGAATAGACCGTTAGCCACAACAAGGCTGACCTGCATGTAACGCCCCCGGTTTTTCTGTATTTGTTTAATCTTTGTTTGGCGTTACGTTGGCGCATTTTCAGCCTTTTTGCCATTGTTAGAGCATGGTCTTAGCTCTTTAGGCTCTCTGAGTTGCTTGTGTTGTAGCCTGCTTGCAAGGTTCTCTAGCGAGCCGGAGTCTCTTTGGGTGACTCGGTAAAGCCTCTCTGGGAATGCTTGTGTTTTGGCTTCGGGAAATGTTAGCCCGAGTTTTTTTTTATTTGTTGGATGACGATTCCGACTTCGCCACTAGATTCGTAGCATGGGTATTTAGCTACAGTGTGAATTTCGTCAATTTCGAGATCTTTTGTTTTTCGCGTCGTTTTGGCGTGTTTGTTAATTAGCTGTTATAATGTTATGTTTGGTCGGTTTTCTTTTGCCGGTTTTAGTGTTGTACTTATATAAGATTATAGTATAAGATTGTATGCTCAGTTATATTAGTGGCTGATTTAATGTTATGCTGATTTATAAGCATATATTATCAGCTATGTTGGAATAATTTGCCATCAGGACGCGTGTGTGTGGTACCGACCCCGTGACTTTCCCCATCGCATTCCTGGTCTGGGTGTTGACCTCGGTGGGCCCCCTGTGGTGTAATATCCCCGTGGTCCTGTAGTTGGGATTAGTCCCACATCGCTCGCAGCGCTCGCTCCTCCGTGTTTATGTACCCTGCCACATTTCATCTCAACACCTGGGTTTTGAGATGCGATATGGGTTGGTGGGTTCTCATATGGTATCAGAGGATGGTTGTCCTGCTACGGGGGTGTGTTGGAATAATTTTCCAGCAGGATGCGTGTGTGTGGTACCGACCCCGTGGCTTTCCCCATCGCATTCCTGGTCTGGGTGTTGACCCCGGTAGGCCCCCTGTGGCGGAATATCCTCACAGTCCTGTGGTTAGGATTAGTCCCACATCGCTCGCAGCGCTCGCTCCTCCATGTTTATGTACCCTGCCACCTTTCATCTCAACACCTGGGTTTTGAGATGCGATATGGGTTGGCGGTTTCTCACAAGCTATTCTAGTGGCTGTTATATCAGACTTATAATAATATTATATATACTAGTGGCTATTATATCAGAATTATAATAATATTATATATACTAGTGGCTGTGTATAATAGTATTTTATTAGCTTAGTGGCTGATAGTGGCTGGTTTATAGGATATAATGGCTTATTTTAGTATATCTCATTCATCTTCCCCAAGAAGAGAGAGACGAAAAGCTTCAAGCGGAAGACTTTGGGTGACGGAAGTGTTGGAGCTTCATTCGACAATTTCTGGAGGGTTAGGGCTAGGTTTTCTCGGGTAGGGGCAGATCTGGACTGCTCTCACTCAGATCTTCCTTCCTAGGTAAGTTTTGCTTGCTCTAGAGCTATCATAGAAGCTAGGGTCTTTTCGGGTTTGCTCATTTTCCCTCTTTAAGCTTCAGGTTTGCTGTTTTTGTGGCTGATCTTGCTGCCGATGCCGGAGTTTGGTAGGGCAGCTGTTGTTTCTTGGAGGTAGAGGCAAGTGGTGCTCTTGCCCTTGCCAAGCTTGTTCGTTCATGTTATTTTTCAATTTTCCCGAGCTAGATCATTCATGTTATTTTTTTTTCATTTTCTTGGAGGTAGAAGCTAGGGCTGCTGCAAGCATTGCCCCGAGCTAGTTTTGTCTAAATCTTTCCCAGATTTCAATTTTTTCTTTCTCCCTAGTTGTCATTTTGTGTCAAGATAGTGGCTAGAGGTAGGAATTTAGTGTACTAAGTTTAGCCCAGCTTAGTTGGTAGCTGTAGCCGGGTAGAAGGAGTAGAAAGAGGAGTTTAGAATTTTTTAGTTAAGTTACAGTTCTCTGGATAGCAGGCGTTGAGTGTTAGCTTAGGGCATAAGTCATTTTGTAGGCTAAGTTTAAAAGTGTTGAGTGTGACGACCACACTTAACGCCTAGCTGTTTAGTCTAGAGACTAAGTCCAGAAGCGTTGACAGCGTTGAGTGAGGTGAGCTCACTCAACGCCATCTGCTTTTGGCGTTGAGTGAGTTGAGCTCACTTAACGCCATCTGCTTTTGGCGTTGAGTGAGTTGAGCTCACTCAATGTCGTCTTGCCAATGACTTTTTCTAAGTCTTTTGGCGTTGAATGAGTTGAGCTCACTCAATGCCGTCAGCCTTGAAATTTTTCTAAGTCTTTTGGCAATGAGTGAGTTGAGCTCACTCAACGCCGTCTGTCTTTTGGTGTTGAGTGAGTTGAGCTCACTCAACGCCGTCTGCGTTTGGCGTTGAGTGAGTTGATCACACTCAATGTCATCTAGTCTGACGATATCTTTTTCTTCTAAGTCAAAAGCATTGAGTGTGGTGAAGTCACTCAACGCCTTCGACTGTTAGCAAGTACACATTGAGTGGGCTGAACTCACTCAACGCTATCGTCCAGCCAGTTTTTGCGGCTAAGTCTTTTGGCATTGACTGAGTGGAGCTCACTCAACGCGGCGTCGAGTAGACTGGACGCCTTCTCTGTTTGGTGTTTGGCGTTGAGTGTATAGTACACACTCAACGCGGCCTTTTTTGCTTAGTGTTTGGTGTTGAGTGTGTAGTACACACTCAATGCGGCGTCGAGTTGACTCGACGCTTTTCTTTAAGCTGGTGTTTTTCTCCCGAGTTTGATAGTGTGGGTTTTATTTCAGTTTGGTGTTGTGTTTTCGGCTAGTTTTTGGATACTGAATCGTGGATTGTGGCAGGTGGTTGCTCTGGTGGCTTAGTGAGGAGGTGATTTGTGTGTGCTGAGCTATGGCCACCACCTGTTAGGCCCTGGTATGGGCTGGTTTGGTTAGGTGTGTGTGGACCCTAAAGCTGCCACTAGTTGTTTTCATCCTGTAGAGTTTTTGGGTCTGGTTGTTTGGAAGAGGGCTGCTTTTGGCTACCAACCCGGGCCCAAGGTTTTACCACTGCTATTAATTCACAAGTTAGGACCGTTAGTTCCTTTCCTTTTCTAAATGGCTATGTTTGGCATATGTTTGCCTTTTTGGTGCTGCAGATTTTCTTTTTAGTAGGGCATGTTGCTAATTTCTCGCACTTGGTGCGTGTTGGTTATTCCTTGGACAGTGCTTCTTTTTTGCTGTCTTGTTTATTTCTTTCTGCTAAATTTGATAGCATTCTGTCGCTGGGTTTAGTAAACCCCTTCTTTTTATTTGCTTATGACCTAATGTTCTATTTCTATTTGATTGTATTCTTGCTGAGGTGTTCTTTCTTTGAATGCCTAAGGTTTAGAGCAGTAGCCAGTTGAGCAGCTAGTTTTCTTTTGGGGCATGTTGTGATCTCCTGGGCTGTTGAGATTCCCCTTCCTCAGTTTGTGAGGTAGTTTTTTCTTCCTTTCTGTATAGACATGCATACTCACCAGTGGGTTTGTGTCAGGTTGTTGACGTCCACTGGTGGTTTTCCTTGTGATGATAAGTATGTGACTTAAACTGCTATTTTTGTCTATTTGGAGGTTGTTTACCTGCTCTCTGGGAATGATTTTTGCTAGGATGCATGTTAGGTATTTTAACTCGTAAAAGCCTTACTATATGTATTTCATACATGTCATATTTCTAAACCTAAAGTACTATTTTCCAAAGTAACGTAAAGACTAATTTCATATTATACTAAATTTAGAGTCCTGCATTTCATGAGTTCTCCTTTGGGGACGTTTATACTCATGTAGGATGTCAAATCACCTTAACCAAAGTATTTTCTACTGCGTATAATGATATTTAATTGAGGGCTAGATGATCCCCTGTGCCGAGGGATACGGCCATCTAATTTAACTAGGTTTTCTTTCATAATAAGTCATGCTTCTCTTTAAGCTTTTTGAGTCTGGTGTTTTGCCTGAGTGTCTACAGTTATTCCCTGTATGACGTGGCATCACGACACGCATTTTCTCGTACTCTGATATAATTTTATTATTTAGGAAATGCGGGTCATGACAGTTGGTATCAGAGGGAGGTTGCTTGACAATTGCTCGGGCAACCTTCCCTTGTTAGTGTTAGTAGTTTAGTGTCATATCATACACACACAGATGTGTCATAAGTACGTCTTGGCTAAGGCATGAACACTACACTCATAAACATGATTAGAAGTATACAGGGCATATTATATAGTATGGGATGCATAATATGTGTTTGTATATGGATCCACCATAGGTGGCAACATGTGAGGGTTATGTAGTATGGGATGCATAACCACACCACATGAATGCCCATTAGCACGTTTTCTCTTTTCGTTGCATGCAATGTTATGTAGTATGTGATGCATAACATTTCCATGTGTACGCCGCTCATAACATGCATTAAGGCCTTTTTAGAATGCATAGCTCAACATGCATAGCATAACATAGCATAAGCACAACGATCCAAGCTAAATATTTACATGATGACATATGTACACACATGGTTTTGAGTCAAAAGGAATATAAATTCATGCATTCATGGTCTAAGCACATGAGTTAGTGTGATGTTGGTGAATCATCGTAGGTTAAGTGATGACTAGTGTTAGTCATCCCTTTTTGGGTAATTTAGTAGCTTAAATTCCTAAGTATTATTATAATTTTATGTTTTTGTATGATTGAATGTTGTTGTTTTATAAATCTATAGTTTTATTTTATGTTTGATTGTTATTTTATGTCTATGTTAATTTTTATTCATAAACTTATGTTTTATTTTATGTTATGTTTAGTTTATTTTATAAACATATGTTTTATGTTATGTTTATGTTATGTTTTATTTTTATTATCTTGTATTAGTTTAGGTTTACATAACTAAGGTTATAATGATTAATGTTTTGTTTTATGTTTTAGTTTATTTAATTTTAACTTATGTCTTGTCTTTATTTCTTTCTTGTAGGTGTCGGCCACCCTTTGGAGCAGCCCTTGTCCAAGCCCATGCCTACCCGAGCCCCTATGGAGTAGCCCAAGCCATGGAGAGCAGCTACCCGGCCCCCTCTTGCATTTTGGAGCAGCCCGTGTCCAAGCCCATGCTACCCGAGCCCTCTACAAGCTTATGCAGCAGCCCACTTCACTTTGGAGCAGCTCGGCCACCTTTGGAGCAACCTATGAAGCCTACCCGAGCCCCCTATGCCTTACCAAAGCCCACCTAGCAGCCCACATGATGTGGCCGACCACTCTCACTCCTATTTTATTTTATTTTATTTTTTTTGCCACCTTTCTCATGCATGCATCTCCCTCTCTCCTCATTAAATCTAAATACATGAATCCCTCCATGTGGCCGGCCACACTCCCCCTTCTACAAGCTTCCATGCTTTCCCCCATTTTATATTTTACATTTTTTATTTAATACATGCATGCACTCCACCATCTCTCTCCTCCCCTTTATTTCCCATTCACTCCCCCCTTCCCATTACATATTTTGTCATTAAACACATGCATGCATTTCTCTCCCCTCCATTTAATACCATGCATGAGCATTCCTCCCCCCTATGGCCGGCCACCCCTTGGGCTTCCCCTATTCTAGATGCTTCCCTCCACTCCTATAAAAGGAACCCATATCCCATGTTTTGAAGAAGTTGGATTGGAGCAAGAGAGCAAGAGAGTACATTTCAAGAGAGTTCTTTTCATTGTAATTTTCATTTCTAGTTTCCCTTTTTGTTGTAATTTCAATTGTTGTTTTAAAGCTTTGTTTAAGATCATTTTGTTTTAGCATTGTGAACGTTTCTTTTTAGTAATAATAATGAAAATGTTCCTCTCTTCTTTTATTTTGTCTTCCCTTTCAATTATGCGTAGCTAATTTCCTATAGCATTCGATCGTGAGGATCCATGAAGTGAGATGAGAGTTTATTTTCTTTCTTAGTTTTATTTTTGTTATTTCTACTCGATCCTTCTTTGATTTATTTTGCGTCGACTCCGTACTTCCGGTATACGGTAGTAGGCCTTGTTCTCATTTCATAGTAGTCGAGAGACTCATGATTTGAAAGATCGCTCAAAGAAGGAAGGAGTTGAACGCAATCCTAGAGATAGGACGACGTAAATCCTCCGGATTGGAGTCAAATCCAATAGTGCGGATCACCTCGATAATGCAACTTTAGGCTTCTTTGGTTTGTAAAGAGATTTCGATCAAAGAGTCTATAAGTTAGGAGACCTAATGCTCTAGCGAGATTTTGTCTTAATATCGGATCCGTCACGGTCGAGTTTGATTTGCAAAATTAAAACTATCTTTATTTTTATCTCTCTCATCTAGTTTCATGGTGAATCATTGATCGAATGCTAGCTTTTTATTATAAGTTTTTCGTCTCGCAAGTTGTTTTTTGTTTTACTTTAAAAAATTCTCAAATCCCAGAAGTTTTCCGGTAGGATAATAGTTAAAGCGTGAGTAGAAGTACTTGACAGCCCCGTGTTTAAATACGACCTTGGTACTACAATTCGACAGGTATGCTTGCCTGTTCGGGTTTTGGCCCACCAAGTTTTTGGCGCCGTTGCCGGGGATTTTTCTTCGTCAATATTTTGAAAACGCTTGCGCTATTACTTCTACAAAAATAAAAAAAAATTATATTTTATATATTTTAATATTTATAATCAACCCACTTCACTTTATTTCTACCCCACCTAAATTCTCTCGAAAAGGGTAAGGGGCTTTAAGCGCCACCATTTTACCTAGTACCGGGCGAACCCTTCACCGGGTAGTCCTCAGGAAGTTCGAGAGCCAAGCCGTAAAAAATCTATTCAAAAAAAAATTCCTTTCTTTTCCTCTTTTTCTTTCTTTTCCAAGCTTTCATTTTCATCTTCCCTCGTTTTCTTTACTAGTGCATGACCCGAGCGAATCCGTCGCTACTTGTTGATTTGGACCCGGAAATCGAACGCTCCTTTCAGAGACAACTACGATTCGGGGCTTCCACTTCTCAAACAGCGGTTGAGGATTCCTTTGGGGATTGTAATTTTAATTCTGAAATGGGAGACCCTAACCCAGAAATGGCTCAGCAAAGGACCATGTCCGATTATGCTCGACCCAATCTGGAGGGGACTGAGACAAGTATTGTTCGACCTGCGATTGCGAACAATAACTTCGAGCTTAAGCCTAGCATCATACAAATGGTGCAGCAATATGTACAGTTCGACGGATTACAAGATGAAGATCCGAACTTACATATTGCTAATTTTCTCGAAATCTGTGACACCTTCAAAATCAATGGTGTCTCAGACGATGCGATAAGGCTAAGACTCTTCCCATTCTCCCTAAGGACTAAAGCCAAACAGTGGTTGAGTTCTCTTCCAAGAGGATCAATCACTCTTTGGAACATTTTAACTGAAAAATTTCTTTCTCGTTATTTTCCCCCCGCCAAAACTGCTAAGCTTCGAAATGATATAACTTCATATTCTCAAATTGATTCTGAGACCCTCTATGACACTTGGGAGAGGTTCAAAGAACTTTTGAGAAGATGCCCACATCATGCTCTGCCTGTATGGTTGCAGGTTCAGACATTTTATAATGGGCTAAATCAAGAAACTAAGCAAATGATAGATGCCGCTTCCGCTGGTTCTTTGGACCGCAAAACTCCGGAAGCCGCTCTTGAGCTTATCGACGACATGGCGATGAACACTTATCAGTGGAATTCGTCCAGGTCTCGCCCATCTAAACCTGCAGGTATCTTCGAAGTGGATTCGGTGACGCAACTAGCAATGCAAGTGGAAATGCTCAACAAGAAGAACTCGGAGATGACTGCTCCCTCCGCCGCTAAGGTATATGAAAATGCTGCTGCTGCCGAGCAGGTGGATTATCTGGGGAACATACCCAGGCCTGCTCAAAATAATTCTGCCAATAATTTTTCTACTTTTTCGAATTTTTCTTCTCCTCCTGGTTTTAATGCTGCTACAAACTCTTATCATCCTGGATGGCGTAACCATCCTAATTTTTCTTGGAGTAATAATGCTAACGTAGTACGCCCACCGCACGATTTTACACCACCACCACCACCAGAACAAAATTTTCAAAAACCTTCCCCTTTGGAAGAGATCCTTGCTAAGTATATAAGCTCGAACGATGCTACTATTAGAAACATAACGGGATCAATTAAAAACTTAGAAAATCAAGTTGGCCAACTCGCCAAGGCCTTTTCCGAGAGACCACCTGGAACTCTTCCCTCGAACACTGAGCCTAACCCAAGGGAGCACGCAAATGCGATTTCCCTTCAGAGCGGTAAAGTTGTTAACGAGCCCACCACAAGGGAAGAGCCAAGGGTGAGTGTCCCTCCTGTTTGCACCCCCATGGAGAATGATAACATAGATCTTGAAAAAGAAAAATCTGCATTTGAAAAAGAAAAGGATAGCTCCATTATTTCTAATTCTGCAAAAGAAAAAAATGGTTTTCAAAATGATGCTCCGATTGTTCTAAAAGAATTCCCGCCACCTCCTTATCCGGCTAGACTTAGGAAAGACAAACTCGATGATCAGTACCAACGCTTTCTTGAAATGTTCAAACAAATTCACATTAATGTACCATTTCATGAAGCGATTAGTCAAATGCCGAAGTACGCAAAATATCTTAAGGACTTATTAACGAATAAGACGAAATTGGAGAACTTATCCCATGTAACATTGAATGAAGAATGCTCGACAGTCATTAAAAATTCAAATCTTCCGAAAAAGATAAATGACCCGGGTAGCTTTTCAATTCCTTGCATCTTCGGTGATTTATTCGTTAAACATGCGCTAGCGGATCTAGGAGCGAGCATCAATTTGATGCCTTTTTCTTTATTCAAGAAGCTTGGTTTGGGCACTTTGAGCCCTACAAGAATGAGTATCCAATTAGCTGATAGGTCTATTAAGTATCCACTAGGTATCGTTGAGGACGTGTTAGTAAAGGTCGACAAATTCATCTTCCCGGTGGATTTTGTCATTCTTGATATTGAAGAGGACGTCGAGGTTCCTCTTATCCTTGGACGACCATTTCTAGCCACCTCTCGAGCAGTTATAGACGTTAGTAACGGAAAGTTGTTTTTGCGAGTGGGAGATGATGAGGTCACATTTTCTATAAATCAATCAATGAAAAATTCTTTATAAAATGATGACTCATGCTTCTTTATTGATGTTTTAAATGAAGATTCTTCCCTTCCCCTTTCTAACATCTCTTCTAATGAATTTTCTTCTTCTTTTTCTGAAATTTCTTCAAATGGTTTTGAAAGCATGGTGATGTCAATACAAGAAAATTTTGAAAATGATTCTGTTTTTGGTAGAAAAAATTATGAAAAACTTATTTTTGAAAATAAAAAAGCTTTAAAGAATTCCTACGAGGAACCACCCAACTTAGAACTCAAACCCCTTCCCGAACATCTCAAATATGCCTTTCTTGCAAAAGATTCAAAATTGCCCGTTATAATCTCGGCTTTTCTTTCCCAATCCGAAAACGATCAATTGATCCAACTACTACAAAAGCATCGCCGAGCTATAGCGTGGCAAATTTGTGATATTCCTGGCATAAGCCCCTCTTTCTGCACACACAAAATATTTTTTTACAATAATCCTAAGGGTGTAGTTCAACCACAACGCCGTCTTAATCCGAATATGAAAGAGGTTGTGAAGGGAGAGGTGCTTAAGTTATTAGATGCGGGGATAATCTATCCTATTTCCGATATTCAGTGGGTAAGTCCAGTTCAAGTTGTTCCTAAGAAGGGTGGGATCACGGTAGTACCAAACGAAAACAACGATTTAGTTCCAACTAGGACGATAATGGGATGGAGGATGTGCATCGATTACCGTAAACTAAACGATGCCACTCGAAAAGATCACTTCCCCCTCCCCTTTATCGATCAAATTTTAGAACGTTTGTCCGGGCACAATTTTTATTGCTTCCTCGACGGTATCTCGGGATATTTTCAAATCCCTATCGCACCCGAGGACCAAGAGAAGACGACATTCACTTGCCCCTTCGGAACTTTTGCCTATCGTAGAATGCCTTTCGGATTATGCAACGCACCCGCCACCTTTCAGCGGTGTATGCTTGCCATTTTTGATAAATATGTAGAAAATATTATGGAAGTTTTTATGGACGACTTTTCCGTTTTTGGCGACTCATTCGAACTATGTTTAGAAAATTTAGGAAAAGTTTTAAAACGCTGCGAGGAGACAAATTTAGTCTTAAATTGGGAGAAGTGACACTTTATGGTACGTGAGGGTTTAGTCCTTGGCCACAACATTTCCGCTAGGGGAATTGAAGTGGACAAGGCAAAAATTGAAGTAATTGAAAAGTTACCGCCCCCTACAACAGTTAAAGCGATTAGAAGTTTTTTAGGTCATGCGGGTTTTTATCGTAGATTTATTAAAGACTTTTCAAAAATCACTAAACCTCTCACCCACTTGCTCGAAAAAGAAACTCCTTTTGTTTTTGATAAATCTTGTCTCGAGGCCTTTGAATTAATAAAATCAAAACTTATAAATGCTCCTATTATGATCGCCCTAGTTTGGGATTTACCTTTCGAAATTATGTGTGATGCGAGTAATCATGCGGTAGGTGCGGTTTTAGGTCAACGAATCGCTAAGAACTTTCATCCGATTTTCTACGCTAGTAAACCTCTCACTTCTGCGCAAGAAAATTACACCACGACGGAGAAAGAACTTTTAGCTATCATTTTTGCGTTTGATAAATTCCAACCCTACATCACCCTTTCCAAGGTTATCGTTTTTACGGATCATTCCGCTTTGAAGTACCTCCTTTCTAAACCGGATGCCAAGCCGCGTCTTATTCGTTGGATCCTCTTACTTCAAGAATTCGACTTGGAGATTCGGGATAAGAAAGGAGCGGAAAACCTAGCGGCTGATCATCTATCTCGTCTTGAAAATCCCAAACTTGATTTTTTAAATGAAACTTTTATTAATGACTCTTTTCCGGATGAGCGTCTTTTTAATATTTCTTCATCTCCTACCCCCTGGTTTGCCGATCTGGCCAATTATCTTGTGGCCCGGGTCCTTCCAAAAGAATACTCCACTCACCAAAAGAAGAAATTCTTTTCGGAGTTGAAGTATTATTTTTGGGAAGACCCATTTCTATTTCGCATTTGTGCGGACCGGGTGGTGAGGAGATGCGTTTCGCAGGAAGAGGGTCACCAAATTTTAAAACATGTTCATGAAGGTCCGACTGGCGGGCATTATCAAGCAAACCGCACCACCCACAAAGTACTTAGTGCTGGCTTCTATTGGCCAAGCATATTTAAAGATGCTCAAATCTTTGTGGGTGGATGTGATCGATGCCAGCGGACTGGAAATATTTCTAACAAAAATGAAATGGAGCAAAATTACTTTCTCGAGTGCGAAGTTTTTGATCTATGGGGCATAGACTTTGTCGGCCCATTTCCCTCCAGCCTAGGAAATAAATATATTCTAGTCGCAGTCGATTATGTTTCTAGGTGGGCAGAAGCCCAAGCTCTGCCAAATAATGATGCTCGCGTTGTTGTCAATTTTCTATAAAAATTATTTTCTCGCTTTGGTTTTCCTCGAGCGATCGTTAGTGATAGGGGAAGTCATTTTTGCAACGCTCAACTCACTAAGACTTTAGCCAAATATGGCGTTACGCATAAATTATCCACTGCTTATCACCCCCAAACTAACGGTCAGGTCGAGGTAGTCAATCGCGAGCTTAAAAGAATTTTGGAAAAAACCGTTTCTACTTCTCGTAAGGATTGGTCTTTGAAATTAGACGATGCTCTTTGGGCTTATCGGACAGCATACAAGACCGCCATCGGTTGTACTCCTTTCCGATTGGTCTATGGAAAATCGTGTCATCTTCCGGTAGAAGTAGAGCACCGAGCGTATTGGGCGTTAAAGTTTTTTAATTTCGATCCGCATTCGGTCGGCGAGCATAGAAAAAATCAATTGAATGAACTCGATGAATGGAGAGCGTACGCGTATGAAAATAATAAAATTTATAAAGAACGCACGAAATTGTATCACGATAAGAACCTGCGCCACCCTAAAACGTTTAAACCAGGCGATCAGGTTCTTCTTTTTAATTCGCGTTTACGTCTCTTCACGGGAAAGCTTAAATCTAGATGGTCCGGACCGTTCACGGTCAAGGATGTTTTTCCTTACGGCACTGTGCTACTTTCACACCCCGATAAGGGGGACTTTAAAGTTAATGGCCATAGACTTAAACTCTATTTCTCTAATGATTCTGTGACTCCTGCAAAGGAGAATCTTCTTTTTGATTCTTAGTTTATTATTTCTGATGGACATTTTTATTTTGTGATGGACATTTTTATTCTGAAACTCTCTTATTTGAAATGTTGTAATAAAAAAAACATTATCGGGCAATCTGCCCATGGACTCTATTTCTTTTTGCTTTTATTTTGCTCTTTCTACCGGAGGCCAATCAAGTCCATGATTGTGGTCGCCGCTCCGCCGTTGCTGATATCAGATGGATCAAGTCTTACCTGCTGACGATCAAGTACTCTAAAAGGCAAGCTTGGGGGAGCGACATTCGCCTTCATCTCACGAACCCGGGGAAGTCCTGTTCTTTTTTAGTTATTTATTTTTCCTGCATTTTTCTTTTTCTCTTCTTCTCAGTCCCCTTCTCTTTTTCTTTATGTTTTCTTCATTGAGGGCAATGAAGAATTTAAGCATGGGGGGGGGGGGTCTAGTTTCTTTTGGAATTTTCTTTCTGTTCTTCTTCTTTCAAAAATTTATGTTTTATATTAGTATAGTATTTTATGTTATGTCATCAAAATCCAAAAAAATTATAAAATATAAAACCCAAAAAAATTAGAAAAACAAAAAAAATCAAAAAAAATTGTGCTAAAATCTATTTGAAAAACAAAACCTAAAATTATTTTTAATCTTTATTTTCATGTTGCTTCTAGTGAAGTGTAGGCCCATGCAATTTCTTAGTTCTATATAGATCACTTTGAAAATGTTTTTCTAAACCTATCATTTTAACATAGTCTAGTTCTACTAGTTTCTTTTTCTTAAATATAGGCATCCGGTTTTTAAGTTATAAGCTAGCAATGCGTAGTTATGTCTTTTTATTCGGTTAGTTACTTACGAATGGTTGCTAGGTATCATTAGTCCTTTTTCATTTGCGGGGTAGTCTTTCTTGGTGTCTAGAACTTGTACCAAGCTACTCTCGAAGCATTTGCGCCGTTTTTACGTTCTTTAGAAATGATTTAGGCCACCATTTGAATAGTTTGAGCTTTTCGTGCCCACCAAAAACAAAACCCTTGCAAAACAATTTTGGGCCTTTTCCTTATTTTCCTTGTTTTTAGCTCCACCTTTCATTTCATTTTGTTCACCAAAGCCAAATACCTTTCCTATTTTTGCACTATAACTTTGAGCTTAAAAATTATTTTGTGGGAGGGGTATTATTTTTGAAATGAAAAGGACATTATAAAGCTTATTTTTGGAGCTTCCTTATCAATTGTTATTCAAAAAGAAAAAAAATTGAGAAAGAAAAATGAAAAATCAAAATAAGAATGCAAAAAGTTTATGTTTGGCCAAGCTTATAAAAGAAAAAAAATACATGGCCTTATCTTTGTTTTAGTTTGAATTGAAGTACTTTTCATGTCTTATCTTTGTATTTTAAGCTCACCCTTGGTTTAGTGTTTAAGCCATCATGTTTATCTTTGTTTCCATTTCCTAATCATTCACCTAAACCAAGTTTTAATGCCTAATAGAAGTCCTAATGATCTTAGAACTTAATTTCGCGTAGTGGAGAAAGTGTGAACGTACAAGCCTATGGCCACCATCATTGATGGATTTCTTTGGAGGTTATCTTGGAGTGTTTTAGGGTTAATGTTTATCTAGCAACCTAGTAGTTTGTTATTGCGCCGTTTATTTAGAACTACTTTTGTTTTCCTTATTTTCATTTATTTTGGATGCCTTGTTTTAAGATTTAGAAATGTGTAGACTTCTCTTATGTTTTAATGAGATTTTTAGGGTTTCACTTTCAAATCTTCTATTGTGCACTTCTCACCCCACTAGTTGATAATATGAATATTAGGATAGTTTAATTTTCCATGTTTTGTTTTTCTTAATTATGAAACCTAAATTAGCTTTGTTTATTTTCTATTTCCTTCCCTAGTTTTCATTTTTATTTGCTTGAGGGCAAGCAAATGTCTAAGCATGGGGGTGTTTGATGACTAGTGTTAGTCATCCCTTTTTGGGTAATTTAGTAGCTTAAATTCCTAAGTATTATTATAATTTTATGTTTTTGTATGATTGAATGTTGTTGTTTTATAAATCTATAGTTTTATTTTATGTTTGATTGTTATTTTATGTCTATGTTAATTTTTATTCATAAACTTATGTTTTATTTTATGTTATGTTTAGTTTATTTTATAAACATATGTTTTATGTTATGTTTATGTTATGTTTTATTTTTATTATCTTGTATTAGTTTAGGTTTACATAACTAAGGTTATAATGATTAATGTTTTGTTTTATGTTTTAGTTTATTTAATTTTAACTTATGTCTTGTCTTTATTTCTTTCTTGTAGGTGTCGGCCACCCTTTGGAGCAGCCCTTGTCCAAGCCCATGCCTACCCGAGCCCCTATGGAGTAGCCCAAGCCATGGAGAGCAGCTACCCGGCCCCCTCTTGCATTTTGGAGCAGCCCTTGTCCAAGCCCATGCTACCCGAGCCCTCTACAAGCTTATGCAGCAGCCCACTTCACGTTGGAGCAGCTCGGCCACCTTTGGAGCAACCTATAAAGCCTACCCGAGCCCCCTATGCCTTACCAAAGCCCACCTAGCAGCCCACATGATGTGGCCGGCCACTCTCACTCCTATTTTATTTTATTTTATTTTTTTTGCCACCTTTCTCATGCATGCATCTCCCACTCTCCTCATTAAATCTAAATGCATGAATCCCTCCATGTGGCCGGCCACACTCCCCCTTCTACAAGCTTCCATGCTTTCCCCCATTTTATATTTTACATTTTTTATTTAATACATGCATGCACTCCACCATCTCTCTCCTCCCCTTTATTTCCCATTCACTCCCCCCTTCCCATTACATATTTTGTCATTAAACACATGCATGCATTTCTCTCCCCTCCATTTAATACCATGCATGAGCATTCCTCCCCCCTATGGCCGGCCACCCCTTGGGCTTCCCCTATTTTAGATGCTTCCCTCCACTCCTATAAAAGGAACCCATATCCCATGTTTTGAAGAAGTTGGATTGGAGCAAGAGAGCAAGAGAGTACTTTTCAAGAGAGTTCTTTTCATTGTAATTTTCATTTCTAGTTTCCCTTTTTGTTGTAATTTCAATTGTTATTTTAAAGCTTTGTTTAAGATCATTTTGTTTTAGCATTGTGAACGTTTCTTTTTAGTAATAATAATGAAAATGTTCCTCTCTTCTTTTATTTTGTCTTCCCTTTCAATTATGCGTAGCTAATTTCCTATAGCATTCGATCGTGAGGATCCATGAAGTGAGATGAGAGTTTATTTTCTTTCTTAGTTTTATTTTTGTTATTTCTACTCGATCCTTCTTTGATTTATTTTGCGTCGACTCCGTACTTCCGGTATACGGTAGTAGGCCTTGTTCTCATTTCATAGTAGTCGAGAGACTCATGATTTGAAAGATCGCTCAAAGAAGGAAGGAGTTGAACGCAATCCTAGAGATAGGACGACGTAAATCCTCCGGATTGGAGTCAAATCCAATAGTGCGGATCACCTCGATAATGCAACTTTAGGCTTCTTTGGTTTGTAAAGAGATTTCGATCAAAGAGTCTATAAGTTAGGAGACCTAATGCTCTAGCGAGATTTTGTCTTAATATCGGATCCGTCACGGTCGAGTTTGATTTGCAAAATTAAAACTATCTTTATTTTTATCTCTCTCATCTAGTTTCATGGTGAATCATTGATCGAATGCTAGCTTTTTATTATAAGTTTTTCGTCTCGCAAGTTGTTTTTTGTTTTACTTTAAAAAATTCTCAAATCCCAGTAGTTTTCCGGTAGGATAATAGTTAAAGCGTGAGTAGAAGTACTTGACAGCCCCGTGTTTAAATACGACCTTGGTACTACAATTCGACAGGTACGCTTGCCTGTTCGGGTTTTGGCCCACCATTAAGCATAACATCATTATTAAAAAATCCCAGAGCAAGTTAGCAGTTGAAGCTAATACTTAAGTATGTTTTGTCTGTACTGTGTCGTTGAGTTCTAGTCGTTAAGCTAGGTTTTGATTAGCAGTTTATTGTTTTATTAAAATGTCGCTTGAGCGTGATGCAACTAGGTCGACTCCCCAGCTTGAGGGTGAGTCGTCGGGTGTGCAGTATGAGGCGGTTATTGCAGAACTGCGTCAGAGCATGGAGACCCTGTCAGGCTTTATTGTGGTGATGCAATCACAGTTGCAGGCATTGTTGGCTGCCACAGGATGGCAGCCTAGTGAGCAAACCCCCGCAGTGGGGGAGAATGTGAGCGAGATCAGCAAATTGAATAAGATTGCTTCTTGATTGTTAGCTGCTGAAGAGTGCAGCGTCAAAGGTTTCTTGGGTGGCCTCCCAAATTACATTCAGCAGTACGCCAATACTTACCAGTTCGAGACGAATGAGAGGACAGTGGAAGTTACCCTTAAAGTTTAGTCTATGGGATATGCTAAGGATCGAGGCATGATACTGAGGAAGGACAAGAGGAAGTCCGACGGGGGTAAGAGCTATAAGGAATCTAGTTTTTCTTTGAGGAAGAGGAGCCTAGAAGTTTGTAGTTTTTGTGGCCGATTAGGCCATCCTTTTGAAAGATGTTACCAAAGGTTGGGAGCTCAGAAGAAAGAGCAAGTTCAAGCGATTCAAGGGATTTCTAAGAGAGAGTTGGTTTGTTCAACATGTAAGCGGTCAGGGCATGATGTTGCCTATTGTTGTGAAATGAAGAAGACAAGAAGCTGTTTTCTGTGAGGACAAGAAGGGCATATGAAGTCTAAGTGCCCGCAGCTCCAGCCCGTTCGGCAGCTAGTCCCACTTCAGACATTGCCACCGCCACCGCAGTTGGTCAAAGGTAAAGGAAAGCTGAATGTGTTATCATCAGAAAAAGCTCAGACTTCTACCCAAGTAATATCAGGTTAGGTCCTCATCTAGTCTTAATTATTAGTGGTATTAAAAGTTTTAGTATTCGCTTCTTTGTATGCGTGAGAAATTGTTTTGGAAGATTTCTGGTACTACCCACTCGTTTGTGGCTAGGACCCTCATTTGGCCCTCGATCTTTGGGCAACCCACTTCGTGTTGAGTTTCCCTTTGGTGGTTGGGTATTGTGGGGCCAAAGTATTTAAGATTGTGCGAGTCTATATATGACTTCCTAGTTTTGCCGATTCCATAGAGTAGAATTATCCGCGCAATGTCTCCCCGACTATTTTTGCGGTATGTGCTCGAAATCTTTTAGATTCCGGATGTTTTGTTTGTCGGTTCCTGTGTTGGAGACCAAGGCTAGTTTGTCGCGTTTAGAGGAGATCCCTGTGGTGTGCGAGTTTGAGGTTGTCTTTCCAGCCAATCTTCCTGGTCTTCCACCTGGTAGGGATGTTGAGTTTGTGTTAGATTTGGAGTCGGGCTCGCGTCTTATTGCAAAGGTGTCGTACCGGATGGCCTCTCGAGAGCTGGAGGAGTTGCGTATCCAGCTGGATGAGTTGTTAGAGAAGGATTTTATAAGGCCGAGTTCGTCGCCTTGGGGTGCTCCTGTTCTGTTTGTTAAGAAGAAAGATGGATCCATGAGACTTTGCATCGACTATAGAGAGTTGAATAAGGTTACTATTAAGAACAGGTATCCCCTGCCGAGAATTGACGATTTGTTCGATCAGTTGCGCGGTAGAGCAGTGCTTTCTAAGATTGATCTTCATTCTAGCTACCATCAGCTCAAAATCCGTGAGTCAGATATTCCATGGTCTGCTTTTCGATCGAGGCATGGGCATTTTGAATTTCTAGTAATGCTGTTTGATTTAATCAACGCGCCCTCAGCCTTTATGGATATGATGAACCGTGTTTTCAAGGATTTTCTGGACAAATTCGTAGTTGTGTTTATAGACGACGTTCTAGTATATTCCCGCAATGCTGAGGCGCATGACCCGCATCTGCGACTAGTTTTTTTTCTGCTTTGAGGGACAATAAGTTGTTCGCCAAGTTGAGCAAGTGCGAGTTTTGGTTGCCTCAGGTTTCTTTTCTGGGCCATGTGGTTAATAGAAATGGGATTTCAGTCGACCCAGAGAAAGTAGCTGCAATGATGGGATGGAGTAGGTCTGGCACACCCAAAGAGATTAGGAGCTTCTTAGGGTTGGCTGACTATTACAGGAGATTTGTGGAGGGTTTCTCTACCCTGGCTGCACCTTTGACTAGATTGACTCAGAAAAATGTGGCTTTTGTTTGTGTGAGGAAGCCTTCCTAGAGCTCAAGAACCGGCTGTGCACTGCTTCCGTTTTGACCCTACCTACAGAGGGCATAGATTATGATGTTTATGTGGATGCATTGCATGTTGGGCTTGGTTGCGTGTTGATGCAAGTCGAGAAAGTGATTGCGTATGGGTCCTGGCAACTGAAGACTCATGAGAGGAACTACCCTACGCATGATTTAGAGTTTGCAGCCGTGATTTTGCACTGAAGTGCTGGAGACATCTGCTTTATGGCGAGCAGTGCAAGATTTTTACCGATCATAAGAGTTTAAAGTACGTCTTCACCTAGAAGGAATTGAATCTGCGCCAGCGGCGATGATTGCAGTATGTTGCCGACTACGATGTTGAGATCCAGTACCATTCGGGCAAGGCTAATGTGGTGGCCGATGCCCTAAGTCGGAGGACGGGGAAGATTTTTAATCTCTCCGTCGAGCTATTAGTGGAGGAATTTCTTTTGTTGGATATTTCTGTGGGGAGCTGCAAATTACAGAGTAGTTTGGGAGTAGCAGAGCCTTCTTGGATTGCGCTTATGAGGTTACATCAGAAAGATGATTTAGATCTGCTGCATTTACATCTTAGAGCTGAGAAAGGGAGTTACGAGATTTCTCGATTGATGACGCGGGTACTCTGAAGTACCACGGCAGATTTTGTATCCCCGGCGTTATGGATATTCGAGTTATGTTATGCAGAGAGGTGCATAGTTCTAGTGTTGCCTACCATCCAGGATCTACCAAGATGTATCATGACTTAAAGCAAATTGTCTGGTGGTATGGGATGAAGAGAGACATAGAAAAGTTTGTTTCTGAGTGCTATACTTGCAAGCGTTTTAAGGCCGATCATGGAAGGTCTGGTGGCAAGTTGACTCCATTGGGGATTCTGACTTGGAAGTGGGAGAGAATTTCGATGGATTTCATCATGGGTTTACCGAGATCTCCTAGAGGATATGATTCAGTTTGGGTGATTATGGAAAGATTAACGAAGTGTGCTCACTTCATACCTTATAAGATCGACTATCCGATGAAGAAAATAGCTGAGTTATATTTGAATGAAGTCATCCGATTGCATGGTGTTCCAGTCGGTTGTATTTCAGACCGCGAATCCCGGTTTACACCTCGCCTCTGGAAGAGTTTGCAAGAAGGTTTGGGTACGGATTTGAGATATTCTACCACATACCACCCGCAGACCAATGGTCAGACAGAGCGAGTTAATCAGATAGTGGGGGACATGATCAGATGCTACATTTTAGACTACGGAAGAGCGTGGGATGAGTGCTTGAGGCTTATGGAGTTTGCTTATAATAACAGTTATCAAGAAAGCTTGCAAATGCCTTCTTTTGAAGCTTTGTATGGGAAGTGCTGCAGGACTCCCTTATTTTGGACTGAGGTTGGAGAGAGATCTTCGTTGGGTCCGGATGCGCTTGAAGAAATGGAAGTAGCTGTGAAGTTTATTCGAGAGAAGCTTCGGATAGCTCAAGAACGATATGAGAAGAACGCCAACCGGTGTAGATCTGATTTGGAGTTTGATGTAGGGGCCTTGTTATTTCTTAAAGTTTCCCCAATGGTTGGTAAGAATCGGAAGTTGGATCCAAGTTATGTAGGGTCGTGTATAAATTGTTGTTTGGATTGGTGTGTTAGCTTGCAGGCTGGATTTGCCCGCAATTTTTCCCTGGTGTGCACGATGTTTTTCATGTGAGCCAGTTGTGGAAGTGTGTACTAAGCGGCAGGCAATTTTTGAATTATGTGCCCCAGTTGGAGCCTAATCTTTCTTATGTTGAGATGTCTGTTGGCTTTTTTGGATCCTCAAGATCGTGTATTGCGGAAGAGGACCATTCCAATGGTTAAAGTTTTGTGGAGAAACCAGGACGTGGAAAACGCGACTTGGGAAGTGGAGTCGGCTAACGGGGAGGCTCACCCTCATCTATTTCCCTGAGTTTGCTTGGTGTGTATTCTTCTGTTTAACTCTTGGTTTGTGATTTCCCTTTTATGGTAGAAGTGTTGTGCATAAAGTTTCGGGGTGAAACTTTCTTTTAGGGGGAGTGACTGTAACACCCCCGATTTTTCTGTGTTTATTTAATCTTTGTTTGGCGTTACGTTGGCGTATTTTCGACCTTTTTGACGTTGTTAGAGCATGATCTTAGCTCTTTAGGCTCTCTGAGTGGCTTGTATTTTAGCCTGTTTGCAAGGTTCCCTTGCGAGCCGGAGTCTGTTTTGGTAACTCGGTGGAGCCTATCCGAGAATGCTTGTGTTTTGGCTTCGGGAAATATTATCCCGAGTTTTTTTTGTTAGTCGGATGACGATTCCGACTTCTCCACTAGATTCGTAGCATGGGTATTTAGCTACGGTGAGAATTTCGTCAATTTTGAGATCGTTTGTTTTTTGCGTTGTTTTGGCGTATTGGTTAATTAACTGTTATAATGTTATGTTTGGCCGGTTTACCTTAGCCGGTTTTAGTGTTGTACTTATATAAGATTATAGTATAAGAGTGTATGCTCAGTTATGTTAGTGGCAGATTTAATGTTATGCTGATTTATAAGCATATTTTATCAGCTATACTAGTGGTTGTTATATCAGACTTATAATAATATTATATATACTAGTGGCTGTTATATCAGACTTATAATAATATTATATATACTAGTGTGTATAATAGTATTTTATTAGCATAGTGGCTTTTTTATATGATATAATGGCTTATTGTAGTATATCTCCTTCATCTTCCCCAAGAAGAGAGAGACGAAAAGCTTCCAGCGGAAGACTTCGAGCGACGGAAGTGCTGGAGCTTCGACCGATGATTTCTGGAGGGTTAGGGCTCGGTTTTCTCGGGTAAGGGCAGATCTGGACTGCTCTCACTCAAATCTTCCTTCCTAGGTAAGTTTTTCTTGCTCTAGAGCTATCTTAGAAGCTAGGGTCTTTTCGGGTTTGCTCATTTTCCCTCTTTAAGCTTCAAGTTTGCTGTTTTTGTGGCCGATCTTGCCGTCGGTGCCGGAGTTTGGTAGGGCAGCTGCTGTTTCTTGGAGGTAGAGGCAAGTGGTGCTCTTGCCCTTGCCAAGCTTGTTCGTTCATGTTATTTTTCAATTTTCCCGAGCTAAATCATTCATGTTATTTTTTTCCCATTTTCCTGGAGGTAGAAGCTAGGGCTACTGCATGCATTGTCCCGAGCTAGTTCTATCAAAATCTTGCCCAGATTTCAATTTTTTCTCTCTCCCTAGTTGGCATTTTGTGTCCAGATAGTGGCTGGATGTAGGAATTTAGTGTACTAAGTTTAGCCCAGCTTAGTTAGTAGCTGTAGCCGGGTAGAAGGAGTAGAAAGAGGAGTTTAGAATTTTTTTAGTTAAGTTATTGTTCTATGAATAGCAGACGTTGAGTGTTAGCTTAGGGCAGAAGTCTTTTTGTAGGCTAAGTATAAAAGCATTGAGTGTGGTGGAAACACTCAACGCTTAGCTGTTTGGTCTAGAGACTAAGTACAGAAGCGTTGACAGCGTTGAGTGAGGTGAGCTCACTCAACGGCGTCTGCTTTTGGCGTTGAGTGAGTTAAGCTAACTCAACACCGTCTGCTTTTGGCGTTGAGTGAGTTAAGCTCACTCATCGCCGTCAGCCTTGGAATTTTTCTAAGTCTTTTGGCGTTGAGTGAGTTGAGCTCACTCAATGTCGTCTGTCTTTTGGCGTTGAGTGAGTTGATATCACTCAACGCCGTCTACGTTTGGCGTTGAGTGAGTTGAGCTCACTCAATGTCGTTTAGTCCAGCAATATCTTTTTCTTCTAAGTGAAAAGCGTTGAGTGTGGTGAAGTCACTCAACGCCTTCAGTTGTAAGTGTTGACAGCGTTGACTGGGATGAACTCACTCAATGTTGTAATCCAGCCAGTTTTTGCGGCAAAGTCTTTTGGCGTTGAGTGAGTGGAGCTCACTCAACGCAGCGTCGAGTAGACTCGACGCCTTCTCTGCTTAGTGTTTGGCGTTGAGTGTATAGTACACACTCAATGCGGCGTCGAGTGGACTCGACGCCTTCTCTGCTTAGTATTTGGCGTTGAGTGTGTAGTACACACTCAACGCGGCGTCGAGTGGACTCGACGCTTTTTTCTTAGGCTGGTGTTTTTCTCCCAAGTTGGATAGTGTGGGTTTTATTTCGGTCTGGTGTTGTGTTTTCGGCTAGTTTTTGGATGCTGAATCGTGGATTATGGCAGGTGGCTTTTCTGGTGGCTCGGTGAGGGGGTGATTTATGTATGCTAAGCTGTGGCCACCACCTGTTAGGCCCCGGTTTGGGCTGGTTTGGTTAGGTGTATGTGGACCCTAGAGCTGCCACTAGTTGTTTTCACCCTGGAGAATTTTTGGGTTTGGTTTTACGGAAGAGGGCTGCTTTTTGCTACCAACCCGGACCCAATGTTTTACCACTGCTATTAATTCACAAGTTATGACCGTTAGTTCCTTTCCTTTTCTAAATGACTATATTTGGCAAATGTTTGCCTTGTTGGTACTACAGGTTTTCTTTTTAGCAAGGCATGTTGCTAATTTCTCGCACTTGGTGCGTGTTGGTTATTCCTTTGACAGTGCTTCTTTTTTGCTGTCTTGTTTATTTCCTTCTACTAAATTTGATAGCATTCTGTTGTAGAGTTTGGTAAACCCCTTTTTTTTATTCGCTTATAACCTAATGCTCTATTTCTATTTGATTGTATTCTTACTGAGGTGTTCTTTCTTTGAATGTCTCAGGTTCAGAGCAGTAGCCGGTTGAGCGGTTAGTTTTCTTTTGGGGGCGTGTTGTGATCTCCTGGGCTGTTGAGATTCCTCTTCCTCAGTTTGTAAGGTAGTTGTTTTCTTCCTTTTTGTATTGACATGCATACTCACAAGTGGGTTCGTGTCAGGTTGTTGACGCCCATTGGTGGTTTTCCTTGTGATGCTAAGTATGTGATTTAAACTGCTATTTTTGCCTATTTGGAGGTTGTTTACTTGCTCTCTGGGAATGATTTATGCTAGGATGCATGTTAGGTATTTTAACTTGTAAAAGTCTTATTATATGTACTTCATACATGTCATATTTCTAAACCTAAAGTACTATTTTCCAAAGTAACGTAAAGTCTAATTTCATATTATACTAAATTTAGAGTCCTGCATTTCATTAGTTGTCCTTTGGGGACGTTTACACTCATGTATGATGTCAAATCACCTTAACTAAAGTATTTTCCGCTGCGTATAATGATATTTAATTGAGGGCTAGATGATCCCCTGTGCCGAGGGATACAACCATCTAATTTAACTAGGTTTTCTTTCATAATAAGTCATGTTTCTCTTTAAGCTTTTTGAGTCTGGTGTTTTGCCTGAGCACCTGCAGTTATCCCTTATATGACGTGCCATCATGACACGCATTTTCTCGTACTCTGATATAATTTTATTATTGAGGAAATGTGGGTCGTGGCATTGCCAGACCACCACCCACTGACCGGTCTAACCGCCGAAACTGTCTGCACAGTCCGCACAAACAATCCGTCCTGACTGCTACTTTCACTTTAACAATTTCAACAAAAATTTTGAAGCTCGAGCTAATAATTTTGAGCTCGAGTTCATCAAGCTCATTTTGTCCTGGCTCAAGCTCGAGCTCAATGCTTGCTTATCAAGCTTGTGCTTCGAGCTCGCAAGCTCGAGCTACTCACGAGCTTTTTAGCCATGAGTCTGATTTTCTTTATATTTTTAATTTTTAAACAAAATATATAGAAATAAAAAACTCGCGAGCCAGCTCGCGAGCTTATGAACAATAATATCCGAGCTCGAGCTCGAATCGTAATCAAGCTCGAGCTCGAGCTCCACAGACTCGAGCTCGAGTCAAGCTCCACAGACTCGAGCTCGAGTCAAGCTTTTTTGAGCCGGCTCATCGAGTTTTCGAGCTGGCTCAACTCAACTTACACCCCTATTTCTCATCGTAGAAATTTGACCTACACAAACAAAGTATTACTCATTTAAACTTTATTAGTTGAAATAGATATAGACACGTATATATTATTGCCATTATCAGAAGCTCGCTGAAATGGACTATTTTTTGCAGTGAATCATAGAATTTCCTAACCTGTTCCTTAATGTTTCCAGCGAGCAAAACCCAATGGCTTGTTAGGTGGATGAGAGTAAAATTAAATCTGTATATAGTTCTCCATTGTTGCTATAAAGTGGTTTACTAAAGCTTTCACATTCATAAATTTTATTATTATTATTTACAAAGTTAAAATCATAAATACATGACATTAGACATATATTATCAAACGACAAAAAAAATGTAAAAGAAACACATATACTTAAAGCATGATTCGGGAAGACATAGACGAAGTGCCTTACACTCTTGGATTTATAGATTTTGTTTTCATGCTTAAGAAAATGATATAAGCATCCAAATGTAGGCCAATAAGCCACCCATTCTTTAAAAGTTCATCAATGCTCGAGTGGTACATGAGAATATTTCCTGCTCAATCACAATGTTGTTAATGAACCAATTCAAGCATTATTACTGTTAGAGTGCTCGAAACATCCGTGTGACCATCAAGTTTGGAATGATCTCCCCGTTGCCCCTAGCTAGGGCATTTATAGGCGAAACCCTAAATCCCCGACTACGGGTTTGGATGTCTATCGGATCCTAACCGACCCGTTAAGGAGCTCATTCGCACATATATAAATATACCTCAACAATCTCCTCCTATATTGTATATAAGTGTTAGCATAAGAAAATGAGATACTTATCCAATAGTTAATAATGACCAAAACAAAAGAGTTTTTTCCAGAATTATAAATATGAGTTTTAGATAACAAAATGCTAAACTCAAACCAAATGTTTCAAAAAAGAAATAAAACAAGAAACTGGAAAGCTCAAACTGATAATTGATCTAGGCGAACAACAGATCATCATCATCTGGGTCAAAATCAACTGTCTCTCCTCCAATCTCCATATTGCCTGCAAACAATTACAACAAGAATGTCATGAGACAAATCTCTATGAATTCAAACATTTGCAGAAATAAAGTGATTAGTTCTAACAGCGGGTGAACTTAATACTCTAACTGGGAGGAAAGAATCCCAAAAAACAGCATCTCTATCTAATTTACACAAAATTAGATTAATTGATTTCATATAATCAAACAATATTCCTTCGATTATTAAGACTATTATTAACGTTTCACAATTGTGTTATATCATCAAGTTTGGAATGATACAACAAGCTGTGGCTATTATATCATCAAGTTTGAAATGATATAACTAATAATCATAAAATCAGGGCATATATCAACAACCTCAGTATTCCTTTTTGGAATGATACCCAATTCAGCCTTTGACAAAGAATAATTACGTAAGTCATCAAGTTTGGAATGACTGACAACTATCTCACCTCTAGCTTTCATCAGATAACATCTGAAATACTTTAATGTGCTCAACGTAGATGCTTAAATGTAAGCAGACAACGGTTCTTATATTTAAAACATAAATTAGGTATTAAGTCCTCCTAAATGGACGTTAATATCATCTCCCCCGATGTTTTAGATGTGAGAACCTTACATAAGACCTTAGTAAGGACATCTGCTACATTATCTTTTGATCTCACGTCCGATAGGGATATTATCCCCTGATTGGTGAGATAGGTCAATCAGGCCTGTTTCATCCTTATTTGTCTTCGCTTTCCATTGAACAACGTATTAGTAGCAATGGTCTTTGTGGCTTGATTGTCACAATAAATCGAAATAGAGTTCATTTTTAGACTCGTCATTGGAATGTCCAATATCAGATCTCTTATGCACTCTGCTTTTTCTTCAACTAAAGCGGGAGCATAGAGTTCCGATTCCATAGAGGATAGTACAATGCACGTTTGCCTCTTAGACTTCCAAGCTACTGCTGCTCCTCCTAGTGTAAACATAAAACCACTAGTGGATCGACAATCAGCTATTTCTGAGCACCAAGATGCGTCAGAATACCCTTCAAGCACTGGAGGATGCCCACTGTAATATAAAGCATACTTCTCAGTATATTTTAAGTATCTCATTAGTCTGTCTAAGGCGTCCCAGTGGTCCTTCCCAGGGTTACTGGGGAATCTACTCAACATGCCGACCGTAAAGGCTATGTCAGGTCTAATGCAGGTAGTAGCGTACATGAGACTTCCTATGAGTTTGGAATAATCCAACTGTCTAATAGCTGAACCTTCATTCGGTGTCAGTCTACTGTTATAATCGTATGGAGTCTCAGCCTTTTTGCTCTTATCGTAACCCCACTTTTCCAATATAATCGTAATGTAGTGATTCTGACTCAGGGTAATATCCTTTTTTGTGAAGTTCACTTCCATTCCTAGGATAGTTTTCACCTCACCTAAGTCTTTCATGCTAAATTGTGTCGTCAAGGCAACTTTCACGTCTTTCACCTCTGACTGATCAGTCCTCAGAATTAACATATCATCAACGTATAAGCATATGATGGCTACTTTATTTGTACTTGTTCTTACGTACAGACATTTATCTGACAGACTGGATTTGAAACTCAAGGCTTTTACACAGGTGTCAAATTTTTCATGCAATATTTTAGGTGCTTGTTTTAATCCGCATAGTGACTTAATCAACTTATAGACCTTATTTCCTAGACCTTCTATAACGAACCCTTCAGGTTGGTGCATGTAGATCTCCTCAGTCAGATCTCCATTAAGAAATGCAGTCTTGACATCCATCTGATGAACAGTGTAATGTTCAATAGATGCTAGCGCGAGAAGAATCCTAATTGTCGCATCGTGACATACAAGTGAGTATATATCAAAGTAGTCCACACCACTCACTTGAGTGAAGCCTTTGACAACTAGACGTGCTTTGTATTTAGCGATACTCCCATCAGGACTAAGCTTCTTCCTCAGAACCCACTTATTGCCAATGGTTTTAGCCCCTTTGGGCAAATCGACCAAAGTCCATGTGTTGTTCTGCATGAGAGATTTCATCTCTTTGTCTATGGCTTCTTTCCATAATAGAGAGTCTCTAGATCACATCGCTCCTTATAAGTGGATGGATCAGCTTCAAATTGATAAGTCACGAAGTCTGTACTAAAGCTTTTAGACATTTTCTCTCTACTAGATAGCCTTCTAGTATCTAAACCACTTGTGTCTACAAGCTCAGTGTCAGAGTTACGTTGTCCTGGCTCAATACTAGTGGCTGGCAGACCTGGCAGTGTCAGGTTCTTATCCTTAAGGAACTTATCCTCAAAAAAGACAACGTCTCTTGATTCTATTACAGTATTAGTGGAGAGATCCAAAAACCTGTCTGCAGCACAATCATCTACACATCCTAGGTAGACGCAGGTATTTGTCCTGGGTCCAATCTTAACTCTTCTAGTGTCTGGTATCCTAACATAAGCGATACAGCCTAAGGTCTTTAGATTGTCAAATCTAGGAGGGCTCTTAAACCAAAGCTCAAGGGTGTCTTAGTCAGCTTTGCATGGGGAACTTTATTAAGAATGTTATTTGACGTGAGGATGGCTTCACCCCAATAGGCCGCAGACATGCTAGCAGTCAGCAACATAGAATTCAACATTTCTGTTAAAGTTCTATTTTTCCTTTCAGCGATGCCGTTGGATTGTGGGGAATATGGAGCGGTGGTTTCAGGGATTATGCCATTGCTGGCAAGGAAATTTCTGAACTCCCTCGAGGCGTATTCTCCTCCTCTATCACTCCTTAACCTTTTTATTTTCATGTCAAGTTGATTTTCAACCCTATTTTTGAATATACAAATTTTTTCAAAAGCTTCATCTTTGGTTTTAAGAAGATAAATGTGACTGAATCTAGAGTAGTCGTCGATAAAAGTTATCAGATACTTCCGACCTCCACGGGTAACAAAACTTTTGTAGTCACAAATGTCGGAGTGTATCAACTCTAGCAATTGTGTGCTCCGAAAAACCCGACTAAAAGGTGTTCTAGTTATCTTAGTTTGCGCACAAATTTCACATTTTTCAAATTTGGTTTTTGTGTCGAGGGGTATGTTGTGAGTTCTAGCTAGCAGGAGTAGTTTTTTATAATTGACGTGTCCTAGTCTTGCATGTAAAGTCTTAGGATCTATCAGATTTGAGCTAACCTGATTTACTACTTCGTGTGCTAGACTCAACCTATACATCCCGTTAACGACATATACGCAACCAAAGTAATGTGAGTGAACCATTAGGGTTACCCGACCACCACTAATGTTAAAAGACATACCCACATTGCACAACAGACTAATCGAAATTAAATTAGCAGCTAATGTCGGTATTAATTTAACATTTTTCAAAATAAGAGTCATACCTGAGGAGAGAGTCAGGGTAGCGTTGCCGACCTTCAGCACGTAACTACAACTCCATTCGCAACAGTGACAGTCTCTTCTACCTCTTTTGTCTCCTCCAGAAGCTTTGGATTATTGCAGACGTGGAAGGTAGCACCTGAGTCGAGCCACCACTCTGAACTGGTCGTCCTGTTACCGATCATGGCAACAAAGTCGGTAGGCGTTGTCTGATAAACCATGTTGGCTTGATTTTCAGTCATTGATGTGCTGGTTTCGCCCCGTTTGGGCTATCGGCACTCAGAAGCGCAGTGACCCCACTTATTGCAGTTGTAGAACTTGTCTTTGAATTTCTTCTTTATTTGTTTGCTGGTGGCAGCAACTGCGAGTGCACTGGTCGGTGGGCGAGTCTTCCCAGGCTTAGGCTTCCTCTTAGGATGTGTGATCATGTTAGCAGTAGAGGACTGCTTGCTGGTCGTCTCTATAGCGTGTCTAGTCCGGTTCTCATCCTCAATACAGATGAAGCGCTTGCGGTCTTTAAGGCTCACCTGCGTCTTCTTCCGGTACATCTCTGTATTGAAGGAATACTAGTCCGTGGGCAATTTGAAGATAATTGCCCCTGCAACAAATCAATCTGGCAGAGGGATATTCTCACTGTTGAGCTTGTCCACCAGATTTTCGAACTCAGCAACCTGTGGCAGGATTTCCCTTTCCTCAGTGAAGGTGAATGCCATAAACTTGTCCACCAGGTGCGTCTTGGACATATGCTCCTCCTCCTTGAATTGCTCCTCTAAGGCTTCCCAGATCTCCTTGCCCCTTTGCATCTTGTCGTACGTCTCTACAAGCCTGTTGGAGAGGCAATTCAGGATATAGTCCTGCAGAAGTCCTCGTCATTCACCCATTGATCACCATCTTCGCTTCCTTTGAAGTCTTCAAAAACAGTCTGTACTGTGTAGAAGATATTCAGGTACTTCATGTCGAACTGTGTGTTGCGCTTCCAGGCACTTAACTCGGCGTTGGAGAATTTCTCCAGCTTGATCATCGACATGGGAGAGGAGTGATTGACCGCCTTTGACATTTTGTGTTTCTTTCCACTACGTGTAATTCTACTTGCAGACAAAATTGCGAGTAGAAAAAACTAGAAAGAAATCACCTGAACACGCGTAGACGACGAATTCTTCGGATCCAATCCAAAAATTTAGCTTGCTCCTCCTCTTCAGTTGAAAGAAATCACCGAAGACTAGCACCGAGCAACAGGAACTCCACAAGATCTCACCAGAAATTCCACTAGAAGGAATTGAAGAAATCCCCAAAGGATGGAGAAGATCTAGGACTGCTTGTCTCTTCCAGAGATTTAAAAGAAAAGGCCTCCTTTTTTTTTCTTTCTGGCAGTGACTAGATCTGAACCAGATCTCCACAGGCGACGCAAGACAATCGCGATCTCTGGATAGCCGATGGAAAATGATTTTCATATTTCCCGATCTGGACGAGCGGCGGTATGAAGCGGCCGAGCCGAGCAACCTTCGACTGCAATAACAGAGGTTGTCTTCCTCTTTTTCTGCGCAGGAAAAATCTGATCGATGAAGACGCAAGAGCGGCAGACTTCTCCGATCGACACACGCACAGGAGCGGCGGCGTGACCTAGATCCGGCGGGGGCGTCGGGCTTCTCCTCCTTTTCCCGATCGACGAACACAGCGGGTGCACCGTTCCCGATCCTGGAAGTCGATCGACCAGAGCTGCGGCTCTCCTTCTCCTTCGCAATCGACGAAAGCAACGACGGATCGAGACGGAGGGATCCTTCGCGATCGACAGAGAAAAATGCATGGGAGTGGCGGCTGCGATCGAGAGAAAATTCGGGAACGGGGGTTAGGTCACGGGAGCGGGAGCACGGCTAGGGCTAAGGGGAGAATACTTCGAGAATGTTAGAGTGCTCGAAGCATCCGCGTGACCATCAAGTTTGGAATGGTCTCCTCGTTGCCCCTAGCTAGGGTATTTATAGGTGAAACCCTAAATCCCCGACTACGAGTTTGAATGTCTATCGGATCCTAACCGACCCGTTAAGGAGCTCATTCGCACTTATATAAATATACCTCAACAATTACAACATGTAGTCATTTAATAATACAAGTACTATTACAACAGGGAGTCATTTAATAATGCTACAAAGTACACAAATGAATTATAACTCTTCCGGTACTATGATAGAATGTGGTCTATTATCTAGCTGTCTTTTAGAAATCAAGCCCCTCCCCGGAAAAGCATGCTCCCCGAGTGTTGGAGTAAATTTCAAATTTTTCTTCCGGTCGCCCGGGCGCTTGAATCCATTAATCAAACTTTTATCTGCCGCCAACTTCAGACAACTAAAACTAAACTTTAATCCTTTAATCATTTAATCCTTTAATCAAACTTTTATCCTTTAATCAAATGCTAAACAAAACTTTCCACTGCAACTAAACTTAGCAGACAACTGATATAGTCGGGGACCCGGGGTCTATCTAAGTCATCGACTACCGGCGAAAAAGTTGTCATCTTATAGAACCATACCTACAAGAACAAGATATAACTTCAGATTATGTTATGGGTGCAATAAAAAAAAAATTATTCTTACTTACCTCCAAAAGAATAAAACAACCCTCCAAATCTCTCAAACTCTCGTTAGCTTTCTTCATCCATGCAATCCAATTTAATGGCCAAAATTGTGAGTGCGAAAACTTGTGCATGGCATTTAACTAGTTATATTTTCTAAACTCTTCAAGCCATCCGGAAATATGAAGACATGTCTGATTTTTCAATATCTTTAAAGAGAAAAAAAACTTACACAAAACATATTTCACCAAGGTATCAACCCTCTGTGACTCTACCACCTCAGAATAATATGCAACTGAAAGCCAAATAATCTCCCCTACCATATCTTTTTTCTCATAATTAGCTAGTGGGGTCCTATTAAAATTGAATTATTGGCCAGTGTTTGGAAGTCCTAACATTAGTGCAACTTGATTCACAGTGATTTTCATGTAAAACTCTCTTAGTAGGAAAGCCCTCTTTTCTACCAAATAAGACCTTAACAAGGTGTTTAATAGTGGAATATTTTTTATTTAAATTTGCAATTGAAAATATTGAAAGTATTCCAGCTTCGTGTAGCTCATTTTTTGAATGATCACTTATCACGTTTAATAGTGGTTGTGCTCGCTTCTTTTTTGAAGCTTGCATTCGCAATAGAAAGAAAAGAGAAAAAGGGACCACAAAAACGGGTCAAAAAATAAGGATATTCTCCCGGTTACTCTGAATAATCTCAGAGAGAACCGGCGGGAAATCCTCAAAACATGTCCAAAGAAAAGTACAGGAAATAACATAGCGAGAACAAAAATCCGCAGCCCGATTGGCCTCCCGCGGAGCATATCGGAGCAGGACACGAGGAAGCTCGAAAAGGAATCTCAACACATCAGCATCCGGGAAGTGGGTATCCCAAAAACACGAGTCAAAGCAGCGTTGACAATACTTGATCAAGTTGAGGCAGTCCCCCTTAATGATCATCCCTGAAGCATCAAAGCAGTCAATCGTGAGGTAGTCCCGAATGGTCGTCAGGGCCGCCATCTCCGTTCGGCCTAGATCCCATTGCACAAGCGGCCGGCCTACCGCAAAGAGGACCGTACCAGAGGAGTCACGAGCCACAATCCCCACCCCGGCTTGCGAAGAAGGTAGGAGAGCGGCGCCAATGTTGATCTTGAGCAAGCCCGGGGGTGGGGGACACCACAGGGTAGAAGACGGCCGGGAGGGCCGGGTGGTATCCCAGTTAGCCTGGGTGGGGAAGGTCGCCGATCAAGAAGCGGACTCCAACACCCGCGTCGCAATAATGGTGGGAGTGGCATACTCTTGGAGGTGGATCCTGGCGTTGCGCGCCTGCCAACACTGATAAACCGCAAAACCAAGAAGGGTAAACGTGCTGGAGCAGTTGGCTGAGTTGGAGAGGCCATCCATGAGGGCAGTCCAAGAATAGACACGGGGAAGGGTCAGCCCCCACCGCTGCAGCGCCGTCCCAACATCCTGGAGGCAACTGCACTCGCCGAGGAGATGGTCCCGCGACTCGGGAGCGCTGCAGCCCCAAGGGCAGCAAGTCTCAATCGCCAGCCCGCGGTGGGCCAACCAAGTCCGAGTAGGAATAGCATCCAAGGAGAGACGCCACCAGAAGGAACGCTCGCGGGGGCGCATCCGGAGTTTCTTAAGCCAACCCGCATCCTGCGACGGATGTGGGAAGAGGGCCGCGTAAGCGAGCCCAGTCACAGTCCGCCCCGAGAAGCGCGGAAGTAAGGTAGGAGTATTCTGGCGTTGTGCTCGCTTCTTGAATGAAGAAACAATGCACCTACAGTTCAAGTAAGGAGTCTTCGTCATCAGCAATGAGAAATAATGTAATCTTTAGAAAATTCGACCACAAAAGCAGTAGCACCATAAAAACCCCTTAACATCCGTATAGACGACAACATTATAAATTGCTCCATAGTCATCAAAAATATGACCCACATATAAAATTACGGCTGCATCTTAATAAAATACATTTTTAGAAACTGTAAGTACGACCAAAAAACCCCAAACATAGCCATATTGCACCATATTTTCTAAAAAATATGGCCAACAAAAAAAAAGGCTGCATCTTATGACCAATAAGCATAAATAGGACTGCATCTTAATTATGGCCCAATCGTAAACATATGTCTGCATCTTCAAAAAATATAGCATGAGTAGAACAAAAACCTAAACATGCACATAGAGGATGAAAGCGGACAACCGATTTCTTCTTGTTCTGCTAGGTCATCGCCATTCTATTTAGGCTCCGTTTGGGGGGGGGGGACTAATTTTCACCGGTCAAGCGGCTACGGCCGCATGAACTGGACCTTAAGATCCAGTTCATGCGGCCGTAGCCGCTTGACCGGTGAAAATAAGTCCCCCCAAACGAAGCCTTAGGCGTTATTTGGTTAGGCGGTGGAGGGAGGAGCCGACGGATGGAAACGGGGAATTGGGACTGGAGGGGAGGAGGCAAGGTTGAAAACGGAGCAGGCGGATGGTTTTTCCTCCTTGCTGCGGGAGCAAACGAAGCAAACGTCGTCGGCAGACTGTTTGTTTTTCCGCTGTCCGGAGGCGTTTGTGAAAGTCGCTCGAAGCATCCGGATTGGGATCTAGGTGGAATCCCCTACTCGTTGCCCCTAGGTGGGTATAAATAGGCAAACCCAAGGAGTTTCTACGGGTATTGGATATCCGTGTATCCGACACGACCCGTTATGCCTCTGAACCCGTTAATTCTCCAAATATACACTAAGAATCTCCTCATATATTTGTGACACATAACATATACGTTTTGGAGTGCAGAAAGTGGAGAGTATCAAAATAAGTTTCCTACTTTACACATTTGAATAAGAATTAGCACAGTTTTTAAATAAAAAACATAAACATGAGTTTTAAAATAATAACATAAATCATCCAAAAATAAAAGTGCAACTCAATAATTAATAAGTCTGGAAAAACAAAAATAGCAATGAATAAACGTGTAACAATTCTACTCAGAGAGTAGATCATCATCATCCATGTCAAAGTTCATTTTCTCTCCTCCATCTTCACCAGTGCCTGCAAGAAATTTCATGAGTCAGACTCTATGAATTCATAAACATATGCAGTGACGTATCAAAGTAAACTAGCTCTACCTAAACGAGCTTAGTACTTGTAGTAGTAGTGAAGTAACACTGTCAACATCTTTATCCAGTATAGCGAGAACTGGTCAAGTTTTTATTTTAATAAATCAAACGTTGTTATATTACTCATTAGTGACCACTATGTACCTCATTATATGATTTGACACACCGTCATTTGCAATATTATCAAATGTGGATTAATGTGCTATGATCACTAATTTTAGATTAACTCATACAACAACTTTATATTCCCAGTTGAATAATTCTCAAATCAACTTATAATGAGAAAGATGTTAAGTCATCAGGTGTGGAATGACTAGCATCTAATCATCTTGGGATTTCATCAAGAAATTATTTGAGGTTTTCAGTCTGTTATTAGATGCTTGAATATTGCAACTATAAGTTCTTGCTATCAAAACATAAACATAGGAGGAAGTTTCATATTTCTATGAACTTTAATCTCATCTTCCCCGATTATTTCATTGTGAGAACTCTATTTCAGCCCTTTACCAAGCCGTCTGCAACATTATCTTTCGATCTCACATCTATAAGGGTCATAATCCCTTGACTCGTGAAAGAGGTCAACTAGACTTATTTCATCCTGAGTTGCCTTCTTTTGCTATTGAACAAAGTGTTCGTAGCAATCATTTTCGTAGCCTGATTATCGCATTAAACTGCAACAGAACTCAACTTCAGGCTCGATAGTGGAATGTCCATCATCAAATCTCTTATCAACTCTGCTTCTTCTCCTGCTGAAGCTAGAACGTAGAGTTCAGATTCCATAAAAGACAGTGCAATACATGATTGCCTCTTAAACTTCCAAACTATAACTCCTCCTCCTAGTGTGAATATAAATCCACTAGTGGACTTGCTGACGTTGATTTCTGAGCACCAGGATGCATCAGAATATCCTTCCAAAACTGGAGGATGACCATGGTAACATAAAGCATACGTTTGGGTGTGTTTTAGGTATCACATCAGCCTATCGAGGGCATCCTAATGGTTTTGGCTAGGATTACTAGTGAATCTGCTTAACATGCCGACCGTAAAGGCTATGTCAGGTCTTGTACAATCATAACATACATGAGACTACCAATCAGTTTAACATAATCCAACTGTCTAATCGCAGCTCCATCATTGGGCTTCAAGCAATAGTTGTAATCGTAAAGTGTCTCCATTGCTCTACGTTCATTGTATCCCCATGTGTCCAACATGGACTTTATATAGTGGATTTGACTTAGGGAAATATCATTTTTCCCAAAGATCACTTGCATGCCTAGTATGGTCTCAGCTATACGTAGGTCTTTAATGCTAAACTCTTTCTTTAGTTCTAACTTAACGTCATCCACTACAGGGGCGGTTTTAGGGGGGGCCGGGGGGGGGGGGGGGGCCGGGCCCCCCCAAAAAATTGAAAAAAAGTTAATAAGTTAAATGCTGCCCGCAAGGTCCTGGCCGCTCGTCTCCCATTTCCGCAAGGTCCTGCAGGCCGCTCGTCTCCCGTTTCTGCAAGGTTGCCCGCAAGACTTCTTCTTCTTCCGCTCGTCTTCCGTTTCCGCAAGGTTGCCCGCAAGACTTCTTCTTCTTCTTCTTATTCTTCTTTTTTGTTTTTTTGAATCTGGATCCAGATTTCTGGATCCAGGATTTTCTGGATCCAGATTTTTGGATCCAGATTTTCTGGATCCAAAAATATTTCTGGATCCAGAAATCTTGATTTCTGGATCCAGATTTTCTGGATCCAGAAATATTTCTGGATCCAGATTTTCTGGATCCAGAAATCTGGATCCAGATTTCTTCTTCTTAATTCTTTTTTTTAACCTAGTGGTGATTGATGGTTGTTTGTGGACAGTTTACACAGTGAACTATTTTTGTTGCTTTACAAAAAAAAATCATTGTGCGAATTATATAGGAGCGGGGTGAATGAAATCCCATTTGAACTAGACACACTATTCCTCTTGTTGCCATTTGAGAGCATAAATACATCCCAAAGTAAAAAAAATGATGAAATGGGATAACTAACCAGCTATATCTCTAGTTGAAATTGGGAAAATTTACCTCAACTTCTTTGCCCATTTTATGCCTTGTAATTTTGATGGTTCAGTGTTCTTTTTGCAGGCTTCTTACTCCCCCTAGAACTCCTAAGTTTCCTTCCACGGACACTACTGAGAACCAACTAACCTCAATAGCCACAAAGAATAGATCTATGGTTAAATCATCATCGACCGCCAGAGCTTCAAGGGTATGATAATTTCTTCACCTTTGTTTCCAGTGTATTTCACATGTTTTCTTAATCTCATCCATAGGAATAGAAGCTTCCCCAAAATAACTTAGCTTATTATTTATTACACTGGCATATTGGGAAATCATGATTCATTCCTACATCAAAAATTTCAGCCTCTATTCAACAAACATCTAGCTTCATAACAGTCATGTAATACATAGGTTATTGTTTGTTCTTACATTTGTCATTGTTGTTGGTTACCGGCATTCTGTGTCTTCCTACCATCTTCACTAACATTTGTCATTGTTTGTGCTTACAGGTTCGTGAAAGTACCTGCATGGTTGTTGGTTATATCACAGATTCTGCTTATAGTAGCTTCTCAGAAACACTATTCTGTTGACGTGGTAGTTGCATAGGTACTTTATGATCTGCTTCTTTGGTTTACACTTGTTAGGATTCACATTTAATTTTTGTTGCCATTGTGAATACATAGGTTATCATGAAGAAATTTAAAACAATCAACTCATTTTTCAACAAAAAATCATCAACTAAATCTGGTACACCTTCGTCATCCGAACCAGTTAATGTTCAACCCCCTTTAGTTATTGTTGATTCTTCCCTAGTTGAGAATCGTTCAGTAACTTTTGAGCGTGATCCTGGACTACGTCCTCAAATTTGGCAATATTCTATAAATCAACAAGATGAAATGCGGCGAGCATATGTTAAAGCTGGGCCTTATCGACACATACTTCAAGACTATCCATCATCGGGTGAACATAATCGAAGATTTCAAAGTTCCTGGTTTGAGAGATTCCCATGGTTGGAGTATTCTCCTGCAAAAGATGATGCATATTGTTTGCCATGCTTTGTCTTCAATAAACAAATCCCTGGCCGATTTGGAACGAACTCATTCACAACTGAAGGATTTCGGAACTGGAAGAAAGTTAATGGGAAGAATTGTGCTTTTTGACTCATGTTGGGAAGAATCACTGTTCTCCACACAACATTGCAATCAAAAGTTGTGTAGATTTAATGTCTCAATATCAATATATAGAAACAGTGATGGAAAGACAATCTTCTCAGCAAATCGCAATGAACTGGTTGCGGGTCGGAACTTCAATTGATGCTTTACGATTTTGTGCATTTCAAGGTATTGCTTTTCGAGGTCATGATGAAAGCGCAGAATCAATTAATCGTGGTAATTTTGTCCAAGTTATTAAATTACTCAGAGAATATAATAAAGATGTTGAAAATGTAGTATTAGAAAATGCCCCAAGAAATGTTATATACATATCACCTATTATTCAGAAGGATCTTCTTTCTGTTATGTCAAGAATGATACAAGATATTATTCGTAAGGAAATTAGTGATTCTAAATATTGTATAATAGTTGATGAATCCAGAGATGAATCAAAAAGAGAGCAAATGGTTATCGTGATTCGATTTGTAGATGTTTGTGGCTTTGTGAAAGAAAGGTTCTGTTGGGTACATTGGAAAATGTGTACCTGATTTGAAGAAGCCCAACTTAGCTCAATGATATACATCAAGGTGTATTTGATGTTGTTTTGAGTTGACATGTGCAGGTGAAGAAGTATTAAAGAATGCAGAAAAATATTCTAAGTCCACATGTCGACACCTAAAGAAATTGTGTCGACACTTCAGAATATTTGTGTCGACACTTCAGAATATCAGTGTCGACACAGAGAAAAATAGTTGACCACATTTATGTCGACACTGGGAAGCAGTGTCGACACATAAAGAAAATCGTCGACCTCAGCACTGGGAAGCAGTGTCGACACAGTGAAAGATAGTCGACACCTAGAGAAAGTTAGTCGACTAGTGAAAGATAGTCGACCAGAGAAAGATAGTCGACTAGTGGAAGATAGTCGACTAGTGAAAGATAGTCGACCAGAGAAAGATAGTCGACTCACAGAAGAAGATAGTCGACCTCAACTGTGTCGACACTGGGTGGATGTGTCGACACCTTGAGATTGAGTCGACACATATTGGCAGAAGTCGACTATGCTTGTGTCGACACCAGAAGACTGAGTCGACACATTTTGGCAGAGTTGAAGATTGCTGTGTCGACACCTGAAGGCTGAGTCGACACATACTGAGTTCTGAATCTACAACAACTGTGTCGACACATAGGACTTGTGTCAACACACTGCAGAGTCTAGACCAAATTATTTTCTGAAGAAGCTGTGTCGACTTAAAGGCAACTTAGTCGACATCATCAAATACTGTGTCAACACCAAAGTCACTTGTGTCGACACAGATAGACAGATTGGTCTTGACACTTTCTAACAGACTGTCTCGACATTTTGCTGTCCAAGGTTAAGGTACAGGAACTGTTTGAAGACTTGACAGCTGTGGGTTGCCACCGTTTAACTGAAGCTGTCAGACCTCTCAGAAAACAGTTAGAAACCGGATCAGCCGGTTACCATGAAGAAAGTCTATAAATAGACACATTCAGAGGGAAATAAAATAAGCTAAGAAAAATAACTGAAGAAGATCTAAGAAGAAGAAACAGAAGGATTACGATCCTGTTGTAGTTTCAATTCAAGAAAGTGCTAAGCTTTAAAGAAGATCTTCATCAGTAGATCTAAGAAGAAGAAGAAGAAGTCTGAAGTATCAGAAAAGGTGTTGGATAGAGAGGGATCCAGTCATCTTGAAGAAGAAGAAGGAAGCCATTAGTGGTTTCTCAAGAAGCTGTTTGGAAATCAACTCAGCTAAGTTCAGATTCAAGAAGTTTTGAAGAAAGCTCAGATTCAGTTGATTTCATCAGCTGATCAAGAAGTGTCTTGTCCTCTTCTCTCTCAATAAAGGCAAGACATTAAAATATCTTTTCTAAATTTCTGTAGGATCTATTTACACAGATCTGAGTTGTAAGCCTGTGTTATAAAGGCTGAGTGTAGGAGAGGTGATCTCTGAGTGGTAGGGCTATTTGCCTGAGTGTAGGAGAAGTTCTCTGAGTGGTAGGCCTTGAGGCAAGGCTGAGGTAGGGCTGTTGAGCCTGAGTTGTAGGAACCTATCCAGGTTCTGAGCTGTAGGATCTGAGGATCTGAGAATAGTGGAAGTTTGGCCGAATCTAGCATACTGCTAGATAGGTGAAGGGGGAAAGTGGATGTACCTAGACCTTGGGGAACCACTATAAAACATTATGCAATCTGTGATGCTTAGTTGTCTGTGAATGCTGTGCTAGATGTTTTAATTTGTAATTGAATTCTGCCTAGAAGTTTAAACAAAAAATTAGAACCTATTCACCCCCCTCTAGGTGTTTAGGTTATCTTGAAAGTAAAACTATCAAGTGGTATCAGAGGGAGGCTCCTCAAAAAGGACTTAACAGTCTGAGGTAGATCTAAAAGGCAGAATCAAGATTCAAAAAGAAGGGTTCTGGTGAGAATCATAAGGAGCTAGGGTCTATGAAATTACCCATATGCAAGAAAGAAATTTTTGGAATTTGGAAAGAAAGAGTCAGACTGTTTATGGAGGCATCTGACCCAAGGATTTACATCACAGTACAGGAAGGCCCCTTCATTCCAATGAAGGTATCAGTTCTTGATGCAAATATCCAAACTCCAAAGAGTTATTCAGAAATGACCAAGGATGAAATCATCTTGGCAACCATGGATAAAAGAGCTCAGAACATTATTGTTAGTGCAATAGATGATTCAACATTTCAAAATCTGATTCACTGCAAGACCTCCAAAGAGATGTGGGACACATTGATTGTCTACATGGAGGGATCTGAAGAAGTAAGGCAGGACAGGAAATCTATGCTCAATCAGAAGTATGAAAGTTTTAGACAAGGAAAATCTGATAGCATAACTGAGTGCTACAAGAAATTCTATAGAATTGTGAATGAGCTTATGTCCTATGGAAGAGTCTTCAGTACTTATGAACTGAATGACAAATTCTTGAGATCCTTAACAAAGGATTGGGAAACAAAGATCGGTGCCATAAGAGAAGTGGCTAAATTGGCAGAGATATCTCCTCCCACCTTGTTTGGAAAGTTGTTATCCTATGAAATGCAACTTATGGTGAGGAAGGAGGAGGAAAAGAATTCAAGAGGAGAGCATAGAGAAAAGACTGTGGCATTCAATGCAGAAGCCACTAGAAAGAATAGGAGGAAATCACCATCTCCTCCTAAGGAAGTTGCAGAAGATAGTTCTGAAAATTCAGATAAGGGTTCAGAAAGCTGTGATTCAGATGTAGATTTTGCTGCATTCACAAGGCAATTCCAGAGGTTCTTGAAAAAGAAGCAATGGAAGTCTAGGCCTTCCACATCACAGCAAGTTGATGACTATTATCAGAAGAAAAGGTCATCAAGGAAAGAGAAGAGCAGATCAAAGCCCAGCAAAGCCACTACTTCAAAGATTGTCTGCTATTGTTGCAATAGGCCTGGACATGTAGTGGCTGACTGTCCTGATAAGAGAAAGGAGTCTTCAGACAAGAAGAAGACTCATCAGAAAGGCAAGAAGGAGAAATCCTTTGTTGCAAAGAAAGATAAGAGTCTAACAGACCAGTCAACTTCAGAGTCAGAATCTGAAGCTGAAGCATATATTGGACTATATGTTGCATCTGAAGAAGAGGAGTTTCTGCAGTTGCTAGACTCCGTCAATGAACAAAAGGATCATCAGTGTATGGGGCTGATGGCAGGATCAGAAGAGGACATATGCCAGAATCAGTCTGGTCCTAATAAGGTACAATGTCCTTCTATTACATCTGATTGTTGTACAAGTGAAGAATCAGCTACATCTGCATCAAGTGATGTAGATGCATCTGAATCTGAAGGAGATGTCTATCAATTGATAGACAAGTATGGGGACTTATTGCAGGCCCTTAAGAAAAGCAAGAACCTGGTTAAATCTCAGGCTCAGGAAATTGCTGAACTAAGAGTTGCTACAACTGAGTTAGAGAAAGTTATTGATCAGAAATTAAATGAAATTGCCAAGCTGAAGAATATAACTATTATTCAGATGGGCACAATTAACTATACTAATGATCAAGTGAAGAGTCTGGAGGCCAGACTTAGAATTGAAAGGGATTTAGTGGCTAATTACTCTAAGCCAAAATCTGTCTTACCCTTGATAGATGAATTTGTCACTCAAAAGGGTAAGGCTGGATTAGGATTTAAAGGTAACTCCAGGGCTGGCAGATTCAAGAGGAAAGGCAAAGCTCCTATTCAGCCACTAAACCTTTCAGTCCCCATAAAGTTTAGTAAGGTGGAAGTGCCTTCTAACAAATATGATCATGAAGATATTCAAGGTCATATTAAGACTAATGTTCTGAAGAACAAGGGTGTAAATGCAAGCAGGCCTACCCATGGTCATAAACCCAATGGTTTTAAGAAATCAGTAGGTGAAGTTGCTGCAGCACCAGCAATGAACAGAAATTCTTCTGACAAGGATGTATCTAGATCTAGATACAATAAGTTTGAATGTTGGTGTTGTGGCAAGAGAGGCCATTTTGCACTAGACTGCTGGTATAACCCAAGTGTTATAAAGAACAAGTGTCTACCTGTTAGAAGAGGTTATGGTAGCTTTATTAATACTAACCTGAACCAAGGATCCAAGACTTACTTGGGTTCTAAGGGTAAGTAATTCTATGTTGCAGGTGAATCCAAGTAACCATGCCCCTATATGGTACTTGGATAGTGGTTATTCCAAGCACATGACTGGAACAAAGGGGCTGCTGAAGGAGTATTCATCTGTCAAAGATGGACCTAAAGTGATATTTGGTGGATCTGAAAAAGGAGTCATCAAAGGGTTTGGTAACATTTCTTCTAACCTAATTATTATCACTCAAGTGGCTTATGTAAAAGGTTTGAAACATAATCTAATAAGCATAAGCCAGCTAAGTGATTTAGGATATGACATTTCATTTGTTAAAGATGGATGTCATATCAAAAGGTCAAGTGATCAAAAGATCATATTGACTGGGTATAGGAAGAGAAATGTATATTGTCTTAATTTTGAATGTGAGAATAAGGCTTCTCCCATCTGTCTTGTAGCTGATGATAATGCTTCTCATTGTGTTAAGTGGCACAAGAGATTGGCTCATCTAAACTACAAGACAATTGGCCAACTCTTTAGCAAAGAGTTAGTGAGGAATGGACCTCAAGTTAAGTGTATAAAGGAAAGGATATGCTCAGCTTGTCAAAAGGGCAAACAGACAAAATCCTCCTTTCAAAGCCTTGAAAACAAGGATTCTGTGAGGTGCTTATACCTCTTGCATATGGATCTTTTTGGTCCTATGCCAGTTCACAGTCTAGGTAGGAAAGTCTACACTTTTGTGGTTGTAGATGACTATTCAAGATTTACATGGGTGTTCTTTCTGAGACAAAAATCTGAAACCCCAAGTGTATTACTTAATTTTGTAAAGCAAATTCAGAATGAACTAAATAGTACAGTGGTCAAAATCAGAAGTGACCATGGTACTGAGTTTCAATCTGAAAGCATAACAAAATTGTGTAAAGACTTTGGGATTTTCCAAGAGTTCTCCTCACCTAGAACACCTCAGCAAAATGGAATTGCTGAAAGAAAGAATAGAACATTAATTGAAGCAGGTAGAACTCTATTGAGTGACACCTCTCTCCCATAATATTTTTGGGCTGAGGCAGTTAACACTGCTTGTCATGTAATCAATAGGGCTACTATCACCAAAAGCCACAAAATGACTCCCTATGAGATTGTGAAAGGCAGAAAACCAAATCTATCTTACTTTAGGATCTTTGGTTGCAAGTGTTATATACTTAACAATGGCAAGTCATATTTGACTAAGTTTGCTGCCAAATCCCAGGATGGGATATTTGTTGGTTACAACACAAATAGTAAGGCCTATAGAGTCTTCAACTTGATTACTCAAGTTGTTGAAGAATCTGTGCATGTTGTGTTTGATGAAACAAGATTAATCAACTGTGAGTTGTCTTGTAGATCAAATGACTCAACAAGTATAAGCAAAAGTATGGACAAGCTCTCCATTACTGAAGTATCAAAGGAAGATGGGGCATTGGAAAATGAAGGCTTCTGTCCAGGGGGAGAACAAGACACTATAGAAGCTGATGAAAATCAAGAGATTCAGCTAAATGAAGGAGCTAGAGATGTTCAACCAGAAGGGAATCTTCCTCCAGCTACAAGACATTTAAGAGATCATCCAGCTGATCAGATAATAGGTGATCCAAGACAGGGGGTGCAAACTAGAAGCAGAAATCAAAACACAGTTCTACATTCAAGTTTCCTGTCACATATGGAGCCTAAGAAGTTTGAAGAAGCTATCCAAGACCAGCACTGGATTGATGCTATGCAAGAAGAGCTGAATCAATTCAGAAGGTGCAATGTCTGGGAGCTTGTTTCTAAACCAAGAGACCACAACATAATTGGCACAAAATGGATCTATAGGAACAAGCTAGATGAAAGTGGAATAATAGTAAAGAATAAAGCAAGATTGGTTGCAAAAGGATACAGGCAGGAAGAAGGGATTGACTTTGATCAAACCTTTGCTCCAGTAGCAAGGCTGGAGGCAATCAGAATATTCCTTGCCTATGCAGCATATCAAGACTTCAAAGTATACCAGATGGATGTGAAGTCAGCATTTCTGAATGGTGATCTTAAAGAAGAAGTATATGTAGAGCAGCCATCAGGTTTTGTAGATCCTCTTAAACCTGATTTTGTTTATAAGCTTAGGAAAGCTTTGTATGGGTTAAAGCAAGCTCCAAGGGCTTGGTATGAAACCATGTCTACTTTTCTTATTGAGAATAAATTCTCAAGAGGAAAAATTGACAAAACTCTATTCCTTAGGGAATCCAAAGGCAAGATCATCTTAGTTCAGATCTATATTGATGACATAATCTTTGGATCTACTGAAAACAACCTTTGTAAAAAGTTTGCCAAACTTATGCAAGGGAAGTTTGAGATGAGCAGTATAGGGGAACTGAAGTTCATCTTGGGACTCCAAGTAAGACAGACTGATGATGGCTTGTCCATATCCCAGTCTAAGTTCACCAAAGAATTGATTAAGAAATATGGTATGGAGTCATCCTCCACCATGAGAACTCCTATGGGAACAAGTATGCCTATATGCAAAGATGATGCAGGTAAACCTGTTGATGAGACTTTGTATAGAGGAATAGTTGGCTCACTAATATATCTCACTGCTAGTAGACCAGATATTATGTATGCTACATGTGTCTGTGCTAGGTACCAAGCCTGCCCTAAAGAATCTCATTATACTGCAGTCAAAAGGATTCTGAGATATCTTAAGGGCACACCTAATCTAGGTCTTTGGTACCCTAGGAATAGAGATTTTCAACTAACAGGCTATTCAGATGCAGATTTTGCAGGATGTAGAGAGGATAGGAAGAGTATTATAGGTACTTGTCAATTCCTGGGAGGAAGACTAATATCATGGAGTAGTAAGAAGCAGACCAGTGTGGCAATTTCCACAGCTGAGTCTGAGTATGTTGCTGCTGGAAGCTGCTGTGCACAGCTATTATGGATGCAGCATCAGCTTAAGGATTATGGTATTCAAGTAAGTAGAACACCTCTTTTGTGTGATTCTAAGAGTGCAATTTCTATTGCTAATAATCCTGTTTCTCATAGTAGAACTAAGCATATAGAAATAAAATACCATTTTCTTAGAGAACATGTAGAAAAAGATGACATCTCATTGGAATTTGTGAAAACAGATTATCAAATAGCAGATGTGTTTACTAAGCCCCTAGATGAGACCAAATTCAATAAATTCAAAATTGAATTAGGTATGTTAACCATTGATTAGTGTAATCACAAAATCATCAACAATGAAGTTGAAGTGGTAACAAGACATTCATGTGATATAAAGACACATTGAAGTAGTATCAAGTACTTTGTAGTACTTATAAGTTGTGTTGAACAAACAGAAATTGGCTAAGTAAGATGGTGTCGACACATTCAGTAATATTGTGTCGACTCAGGGTAGTAATGTCGACAAGTCAGAGATATTGTGTCGACACAAAAAATATGTGTCGACACTTAAGAATCTTATTGTCGACTTATCCAGGAATGTAGTGTCGACTTCACCAGGATAGTGGTGTCGACACTTACAGATTTTGTGTCGACACTTATACTAAGAGTCGACACAGAACTTCTGATGCTCTACTATATATCTCTGGTGTCGACATAACAGCAAATTGGTGTCAACACATAATAGACGGACTTGATGTCGAGACAATAGAAGCTTGTGTCGACACATTCCATCTGTGTCGACACTTATAGTCTGTTTTTGGCGACTTTTGATCTTCTTTAAACAGAAGGTATAAATAGGTCAAAAACTCATTCTGTCGACACGCTAACAAGGTTTTCGAAACCCTGTGTCGACATTCTCTCTCTCTCTCTCTCTCTCTCTTTCTCTCATCTTTCAAGCTTTCTCGACTGATCAATGGCGCCAAAGATTGAAGATAATGTGAATGAAGGATATGAGTTGGTGCGCCAGGCCTTTGCTGCTGCCCCTCTAGATGTTCTCAGGGTTATCTCTCTCCTCTCCGACTCAGGATTAGAATTTCTGGTCTCCGAACCATCTAAGATATGGAAGAAGGAGGTGCATGAGTTCTTTACTTCTGCATCTGTAGACTCTGAAAGTCATGAGATAAAATCCACAGTTCATGGGTCACCAGTGGAAATTACACCAAGTAAGTTAAGAACAATTCTATAATTACCTATAATTGAGAATGAAGAGGATGTCCCTGCTTCTAAATCAAGGGAGGCTCTTCAATGGTGTGGATTGGATTCCACCATGAAAATTGGACCTGCTTTCAATAGGAAAGGAATGAATCAACAGGGCAAGTTTCTGTCTGATGTGGTTGGAAAAGTTATTCTGTGCAAGCCAGGTGGACATGATAGGATTTCCGCCTATATGTTCAGCCTAATGACCAGGATTGTGTTTACAATTCCAACGGATTGGTAATCTGTAATTTTTGAAAAGATTAAGGAAGGAATCAAGAAGCCAAATCTGGCTAGAATAATGAGTATATACCTAAGTAAGGAGATTCGTGGTGTTATGCAACAACAACCTGGAACAAAAATTAATCACATGAGAAGGATGGACATGAGATTGTTCTCCAGATGGGATAGGGTGCTGACCAAAGAGATGCTTGAAGTGGAAAGGCAGGATTCACCTGAGAAATCCCTAGGTCATGCTACCAGTACTGAGCACCCACAAGAAGAGCAAGTAAGACAAGAGGTTGAAGATCAGCCTACTTCTACACAAGTTCAGGATGCCACAATACCTGCAATTCAAGAAGAAGAAGTAAGAATACCAGCTCAGCAAGTTTATTCACCTACACAAACTGTATCTACTCATGACCAGGTACATGTGCAAGGGGAGCTGGTGTATTTTCCTACAAAAGACATTTCTAATATTTCTATTTCTGCACAGGTCCAGGGAAAGCAAGTGTCCTCACCTGCCCAGGACATCCCCAATACTGAACAAGTACAGGGGGAGAAGCTGTCTGAGCAAGTGCAAGAAGATGTTCAAATTGATATATCTCAAAATTTGAATACTGCAGATGTTCCAGCCCAGAAGGAATATACTCTAGAAGAGTTATTTCTAGATAATGAAATAATTACTGATAGAATGGAAGTGGAACAAGAAATTGAGGGGGAGCCTGTGCATGTGGAGACTGTACAATATGGCACTGAAGCAGCTGTTCCTCCTCCTCCCAAAGAAAGAGTTCAAATTGATAGTACTTCTGATTCTGAGAATGAAGAAGCCATGGTGGCTAAGAAGAGAAAACTTATGGTCTTCCAGAGAAGGAGCAAGAGCTATAAGCAGGCTCTACAGTCTACAGCACATCACACTCCTTCTGACTTTGATTATTACAAGTTTTTGGTCGATTTACAAGTGAAATTGGATGAACACAGAGTGGCTATTGAAAAATATGTTGATGAGAACAACAAGTCCCTGCAATTTGACTTAGCTCAAGATATAAAATCTATTAGGTTTGAGGTCAATATGCATAAGAAGGAGATGACAGATTGCTTCCATAAGGGAGGTAATGCTGTGGTATATTTGGCAAAACAACAGCAGTCTATCATCCCTAAGATGGATGATATTGCTTTAAAATAAAGCTATGTCTTGGAAAATCAGATAAGGATGAATGAGAATTTAACTGAATCTCATCATGAGATCATTAATGAATTGAAAAAGATTGTTCCAGGCCTGCCTGCAGCTAGAGCAAAGGAAATGGAAGAATTTGATAAGAACTTTCAAGCTGCTATTGATTATGTTAAAACTGCTATCACTACCTCTCAAAAGGAAATATATGACAAGCTTCTAAAGTTAAAACCATTTTTTAAAGAGGGTGTGAATTATCTAGATGGCCAAATCAGATTTCAGAAGGAAGATCTAAGAGATCATGTTACTAGAGAAGCCATAAAGGGGGAGAGGATGTTAGTTCATGCAGGCTCAGAGCACACCAAATGGGTGACCAATAGTATTCGAGCCACATTGGGATATCCACTTTTGTGTGATGATGCTATGGTGGCTGAGTCAGGAATACAAACAAGTCTACTTGAAGGCAATCAACCTGAGGTTGCCCAAGTCATTTACCCTCCTCCAGATTATGATATGATTGATCAGCAAGTTCAAGGAATGTATAGTCCTCCAAAGGAGGTTACTAATATTGTTATTGGGAAGGTTGATAAGCCTGAGGCTACTTTGAAAGACCAGCAAGATGCTCTACTATCTAAGAAAAGATTTAGAGAGCAGGCGAACTTAAGCCAGACTTTGAGCAGTGGAGTCCTACTTCCAGAAATATTATACTCACTGCATGGAAGGCTGTCAAAGACCAAGTGCATGAAACATGCAAGTGGTTCAATGAGATGGAATGGCGGAATTATGAAGCCAGGCAAGAGGTCATAGTATAGTTTAGAAGAAAAGCCAAGCTGAGTAGGCTGCCTCCAGATGCTCAGGAGCCGAGCAAGTACTTTCCAAAGCCCTTTCATTATTTTGAAAGGCAAAGGCTCAAGGAAGAAGCAAAGAAGAAGGCTGATCTAAAAGGCAAGAAGCCAGCTGAAGATTCTAAAGCTCCTGTGAAGGCTCAAATTCTATCTGGCAAAGGGATTGTCATAAAAGAGCCTGATCAGTCTTAATTTTTAGTTCTTTCAAAGTATTTTGTAATGTTTTGATTAAATCATTAAATGTAAATCTCTGTATTCAAACATTATCAAGTTATAAACAAAATGTTGTTTGGTATCATATAATATTCATTCTGTGATGGATTGTTTTTATTTTGTTTATATTAAGTATTCCTGTTATGTCATATATCATCAGTTTATACTTTTTATAAATGGTGTATATCATTGGCTATAGGGTTATGACTTCTCCAAATAGGGGGAGATTGTTGGGTACATTGGAAAATGTGTACCTAATTTGAAGAAGCCCAACTTAGCTCAATGATATACATCAAGGTGTATTTGATGTTGTTTTGAGTTGACATGTGCATGTGAAGAAGTATTAAAGAATGCAGAAAAATATTCTAAGTCCACATGTCGACACCTGAAGAAATTGTGTCGACACTTCAGAATATTTGTGTCGACACTTCAGAATATCAGTGTCGACACAGAGAAAAATAGTCGACCACATTTATGTCGACACTGGGAAGCAGTGTCGACACATAAAGAAAATCGTCGACCTCAGCACTGGGAAGCAGTGTCGACACAGTGAAAGATAGTCGACACCTAGAGAAAGTTAGTCGACTAGTGAAAGATAGTCGACCAGAGAAAGATAGTCGACTAGTGGAAGATAGTCGACTAGTGAAAGATAGTCGACCAGAGAAAGATAGTCGACTCACAGAAGAAGATAGTCGACCTCAACTGTGTCGACACTGGGTGGATGTGTCGACACCTTGAGATTGAGTCGACACATATTGGCAGAAGTCGACTATGCTTGTGTCGACACCAGAAGACTGAGTCGACACATTTTGGCAGATTTGAAGATTGCTGTGTCGACACCTGAAGGCTGAGTCGACACATACTGAGTTCTAAATCTACAACAACTGTGTCGACACACAGGACTTGTGTCGACACACTGCAGAGTCTAGACCAAATTATTTTCTGAAGAAGCTGTGTCGACTTAAAGGCAACTTAGTCGACATCATCAAAGACTGTGTCAACACCAAAGTCACTTGTGTCGACACAGATAGACAGATTGGTCTCGACACTTTCTAACAGACTGTCTCGACATTTTGCTGTCCAAGGTTAAGGTACAGGAACTGTTTGAAGACTTGACAGCTGTGGGTTGCCACCGTTTAACTGAAGCTGTCAGACCTGTCAGAAAACAGTTAGAAACCGGATCAGCCGGTTACCATGAAGAAAGTCTATAAATAGACACATTCAGAGGGAAATAAAATAAGCTAAGAAAAATAACTGAAGAAGATCTAAGAAGAAGAAACAGAAGGATTACGATCCTGTTGTAGTTTCAATTCAAGAAAGTGCTAAGCTCTAAAGAAGATCTTCATCAGTAGATCTAAGAAGAAGAAGAAGAAGTCTGAAGTATCAGAAAAGGTGTTGGATAGAGAGGGATCCAGTCATCTTGAAGAAGAAGAAGGAAGCCATCAGTGGTTTCTCAAGAAGCTGTTTGGAAATCAACTCAGCTAAGTTCAGATTCAAGAAGCTTTGAAGAAAGCTCAGATTCAGTTGATTTCATCAGCTGATCAAGAAGTGTCTTGTCCTCTTCTCTCTCAACAAAGGCAAGACATTAAAATATCTTTTCTAAATTTCTGTAGGATCTGTTTACACAGATCTGAGTTGTAAGCCTGTGTTATAAAGGCTGAGTGTAGGAGAGGTGATCTCTGAGTGGTAGGACTATTTGTCTGAGTGTAGGAGAAGGTTATTCTCTGAGTGGTAGGCCTTGAGGCAAGGCTGAGGTAGGGTTGTTGAGCCTGAGTTGTAGGAACCTATCCAGGTTCTGAGCTGTAGGATCTGAGGATCTGAGAATAGTGGAAGTTTGGCCAAATCTAGCATACTGTTAGATAGGTGAAGGGGGAAAGTGGATGTACCCAGACCTTGGGGAACCACTATAAAACATTGTGCAATCTGTGATGCTTAGTTGTCTGTGAATGCTGTGCTAGATGTTTTAATTTGTAATTGAATTCTGCCTAGAAGTTTAAACAAGAAATTAGAACCTATTCACCCCCCCTCTAGGTGTTTAGGTTATCTTGAAAGTAAAACTATCAGGTTCTTAGATCTCGTTCATGTTACAGATACTAGTGCACTAACTCTTAAGAATAAAATTTCTGCAGTTCTCTCTCGTCATAATTTGAGTATTCAGGATATGCGGGGTCAAGGATACGATGGTGCAAGTAACATGCGAGGTGAATGGAAATGTCTAAAAACTTTATTCCTTAATGAAAATTCACAAGCTTATTATGTTCACTGTTTTGCCCATAAACTTCAACTCGTTCTTGTTGCAACATCAAGGGAAGTGAAGTCTGTGCATAATTTTTTCAATGAATTGATTTATATTGTTAATACTGTTGGTGCTTCCTCCAAACGCAATGATCAATTACGAGCTGCTCAAAAAGAGTATTTCGATCACATGATTGCTTTAGGTGAAATTGAGACAGGAACGGGAGCCAATCAAATTGGTTCACTACAGCGATATGGTGATACTAGATGGTCGTCACATCTGAACTCTATTTGTAGCGTTATAAATATGTACAATGCTACGTGCTCTGTATTGCTTGATATTAGCGAAAATGGAGGGACATCTGCTCAACGAGGAGATACTGAAGCAGCGTTTAGAAAACTTGGAGTATTTGAATTTGTATTTACCTTGCATTTGATGAAAGAAGTTTTGGGAATCAGTGACGTATTATGCAAAGCACTACAACATCAATCTCAAGATATATTAAATGCTATAAATTTAGTTTCAACAACAAAAACAATCATTCAGAAATTACGGGAATCTGGTTGGGAAAATTTCTTTAAGATTGTGATCATATTTTGTGAGACCAATGAAGTCGAAGTTCCAGACATGAAGGCTCGATTTACTGATCGTCGGTTCCGAAGTCCACGTGATATCATAATAGTGGAACATCATTTTCGAGTGGACATTTTCAATTCCACAATAGATTGTGTGTTGCAGGAGCTCAACCAAAGATTCAGTGAAAATTCTATGGAATTACTTCATCTAAGTATGGCTTTAGATCCAAGTGATGATTACAAATCGTTCAATATTGATGATATATGTGCCCTCGCAAAGAATTTTTATTCTAAAGATTTCAGGGAGAATGAAATTTATGTGTTGAATGCTCAGTTGCAACATTATCAGCTTGATATTTCTTCTCACAAAGACTTCAAGAATTTGTCTACAATTTCCAAGCTTTATCAGAAATTGGTGGAAACGAAAAAAGCGAAGACATATTATCTTATTGACAGATTGATTTGACTCATTTTAACTCTTCCAGTATAAACAACAACCACAGAAAGGTCATTTTCTGCTATGAAACTTGTTAAAATGAGATTTCGCAATAAGATGGAGGATGAATTTCTTGCAAATTGCATGACTTTATATATTGAGCGAGAAATAGCGGAGAAAATTGACAAAGATTATATCATAGATGAATTCTATGAGGTGAAAAATCGTCGTGCACAATTGAAGTAACATATACGCGATTGTTTGTATCTTTTTTTCTTATTGAAGATATATATTATATTTTTGTTATGTTTAATTTTGTATTTAAAAAAAAAAATCCTTCGCTTGATAACTGGGCCCCCCCCTAGCCAAAATTCCTGGATCCGCCACTAGGAAGGAGGGTAAACAAATGAACCTCCGACAGTGTTTGCTCTGTTTCCACCCGCCCGCCTTGATAAACGCCCAAAAAAGCTCCGTTTGGAGCAGCCACCTCCCCCCTCCGGTTCGAACACTCCGTTTCCACCCGCCGGATCGACCCGCCACCGTCGAACCAAATGAAGCCTTAGTAGATTCTTTACATAGTGAGAATATCTCCCTGCCAGACAGTTTTGATGCTGCCACGATCATTTATAAGCTGCTATCTACGTGATACAATTTTTAATCTGAAATGTACCGCAAGAAGATGCAGGTTGGTCTTAATGACCTCAAGCGATTTATTCGCATTGATGATGAAAATATGACTCGACACGCTTTAGAAACTGTTAATAAGCAGAATGTTGCGACTAACATGGTCCTTAGTTCTAAACGCGTGCCGAACCCTAAAAGGACCAAACCCTCCCATGGTAGCTCCCAAGTTGTAGGCCCTAACAAACGCACTAAAAAGTTCAAGGACAAGTGTTTTAACTAACAAGTAGGGGCACGACGCATCTGATTGCAGACTCCCTAAACGAGAAAGAACCAAAGCACCAAAGGATGACAACCAATCCAATATGGTTAGCCTAGCTGAGTCTTCCGATTTTGTTGCGATGGTCGGAAATGCTGAGGCCAGCACGGAGTGGTACTTGGATTCGGGGGCGACGTGCCACATTTGCAATAATGCTGATCTTATGACAGGGCTCACTGCTGTGAAAGAGTCTATCACAGTTGCAAATGGCGAGACAACTGATGTCTTGAAGGTGGGGAATTCAACACTGCTGTTATCCTCAGGTAAGAATTTAACTCTCAAAAATATTAAATTTAATCCTTCCTTAGCTGTTAACTTAGTGTCTATAAGTTTATTATGTGATGCTGATATGTCTTTTACCTTTTGTAGCGGTAGAGTAACAATGTCAGTTAACTCCCACTATTTTGGATGTGCATACGTCCAAAATAGGATGTATTGACTAAGTCTAGCAAACGAGTTAGTTCAATAAGTTCAAACAAACTTAGTTAGCCCTAAGACTCTATATGAGAGACTAGGACACGTGAACTATAGGAAAATGTTCCAAATAGCTAGAACTCACCAGATCACATTAGACACTAAGTCACCGTCTGAGAAATGTGATGTGTGTGCTCAGACTAAGATCACCAAGAAACCTTTTAGTGCGGTTACTAGGAGCACAACACCTCTAGAGCTTATATATTCTGATATATGTAACTTTAAAAGTTTTGTCACCAGAGGAGGACGAAAGTATATGATCACATTTATAGATGACTGCTCTAAGTTTTGTCACATTTATAGAGGTTCATTTGTTTACCCTCCTTCCGGCGGCGTTTGCCCAAAACGGAGCAGCGAAACGCCCAAACAAATAGAGCCTAAAGCTTCAAAATCCAATACCTGAGGGAGAATCGTCTTCTCCTCGTCGAACATAAAGGAATGGAATTTGTCCACCAAGTGCACCTTGGATAGATCCTCCTCTTGCCTGAAGTGCTCCTCCAGTGCCTCCCTGATTTCCTTGGCAGTCTTCATCTTGATGTACGTCTTCATCAGGCTGGAGGACATGCAGTTCAACAGGCAATCACGGCAGAAGTCCTCATCGGTTACCCACTAAGCTTTGACATCAGTCCTAGAAACATCAGCACGGTCAGACTAAATTGTGTAGAACACGTTCAAAAACTTCATCCCAAACTGGGTATTCAACTTCCAGTCATTGAACTCTGTCGCCGTGAATTTCTCTAGTTTTATCATCGGGACCGGAGAGGAGAAATTATTCCCCTTCATCATTGTGGATCACACTCGGTCCAATGATATGAAGAAAAACTCCTCGGATCCCTTCCGATCAACGACAGATCAGAAGAGCTTCTTCGCGGCTAGAGTTCTGATTGGGACTGGAACAGGTGAAATAACGACGGCTTGTCCTTGCGATCTGGCGCCGGGATCGTGTTCCTTCCCGATCGCAGCGGTAGAAAAAATTCCAGAAATCTGGAGCGTACAGTCGGCAACAGAACGGGAGATGGGAAAATTTTTTCCCTTTGCGATCTGGCACCGGGATCAGAGCGGCGAAACCCTCAACGCAGGCAGTTTTTCCTCTTTCCCGATTGAAACAGCGGCGGGAGAAAAAACCGAGAGCAGCGGCGGCAGTTCCTATTCCCTATTCCTCCTTCCCGATCAAGCAGCGATGCCGAATCCTTCTCCTTCGCGAACCGAGCGGAACAGTGGCGTCGAAATCGGGACGGGAGAGGGAGAAGTTACGGGAGGAGAAAAAACATGAGCGTGAGCGACGAGGGTTAATGCTTCGAGAATGTGAAAGTCGCTCGAAGCATCCGGATGGGGATCTAGGTGAAATCACCTACCCGTTGCCCCTAGGTGGGTATAAATAGGCAAACCCAAGGAGTTTCTACGGGTATCTGATATCCGTGTATTCGACACGACTCGTTATGCCTCCGAACCCATTAATTGTAATATACACTAACAGTGCTTGCTCCAAACGCTCGAGTGAAAAGCTTAAACAAATGAAGACTTAATTATAAACTAAACAGCGTCTTTGAAACTCCGTCGTTAATCAAGAAAGAAGAAAGGAGTTGTTATATGTACCTTTTATGCCACAAACAAAGTCGGTTGCTGATGATTACGATCAGTCGGCAATGGTTTCCACCGCCAGAGCTTTGCGCGAGACGGGGAGGAGCGAGGGAGAGCAATTTCAAATTTGGGAGAATGAGGTGGGCCCCACGAGCCAAAAAATATTATTTATTTGTGCATGTAATTTTCGGTAAGTTACATACTTACATGCAGTCGTGGGCAAAAAGTTCGGGCCCGGAAAGCCCGCCCGGGCCCGGCACGGCAAAAGCCCGGCTATGGCCCGGACCGGGAAAAGCCCATCCCGGGCCAAGGCCGGGCTTGGGGGCTTTACCGGGCCCCCATTTTAGGCGGTTTCCCAGCCTGGTGCCCGACCCGGTTCGGGCTAAGCCAGAAATCCCACCAGGCGGTATTTGCGGGATTTTAGTCCCGCCGGGAGGGATTTTATTCCCGCCTATGATTAGGCGGGATTTTAATCCCACCTAAAAATTCCGTCTAATTGTAGGCGGGATTAAATTCCGCCTATGACTAGCGAGATTAAATCCCGCCTATTTAGAAGGGATTAAAATCCCGCCTTTTGTATTCAGGCCGGTCCGGGCCGGCCTGAAGGGCCTAATCGGGCCACCTCTTTGAGAGGGAGCCCGAGCCCGGACCGAGCCCGGTTGGCAAAAAACCCTGGCCCGACCGAGCCCGGCCCGATCGGGCTTTTTGGACACGACTGCTTACATGTGCCGTATTTTTTTATTTTAATAAAAATAATAATTTTAAAGGACAAACTATCAAAATCCCCTGCAGTTTGACGGTTAGACCGCCAGATTACCTTATATTTTGGCAGTTCTAATGTAAGCCAATTTTTAGGCTTGTCTGGACCAAATACCTAGCCGATTCACGGTTCAACCAATAGAACAGGCCGGTCCAATTTTTAAAACACTTTCTGATATAACCTTTAAATTTAGGGTGCTGTTACTAGCAAACATAGTTTGGTTTCTAGCAAATCATTACTATTAGCAAACTCTCATTTTTCAAAATGACTATTTGAAAATCATTTTGTTACTACCAAACCACCATAATTTTTTTAAAAAAATTAAAATTTTTTTAAAACATTCATTTTTTCAAAATAACCCGCTGCATATAATGACATTACAAATGATTTCAAATGTATTCATTCAACCACTTATGTTAGCATTATAGATGTGTCAAAATGCCGCAAATGTTTAGTATGTCTAAACTGCTTTTTCAACAAAATATCATTATCTGCATCAAAATCTTTAAACAAAATATCGGTCAGTTTAGAAATATATTTGATTTCTAATTACTATAAGGATGTGTTGTATATACGAGTTAAGTGTATATAAAAATATATACTTTCTTTTGAACTGCGTCTTATACGTACAATTTCATGAGAAGTGTTCAACATGAAAATTGTAGATCTCGACAAGATCTACAATTTTCATGTTGAACACTTTTTGATTTGAAGCACTTTAGACCCCCGATTTGACCCCTGAAAAAAGTTACGTCGTACATATGTACGGACGCCCGAGATCGGCGTGACTTTTTTCGGGGGTCAAATCGGGGGCATAAACGGTTTCAAATCAAAACGCGTTCAACATAAAAGTTGTAGATCTCGACGAGATGTACAACTTTGATGTTGAACACTTTTTGATTTAAAGTAGTTTAGACCCCTGATTTGGGTCCCGAAAAAAGTCACGCCGAAAATCTGTACGTTCGTTGCATGTCTTTTTAAGGGCCCAAATTGGAGGCCTAAACAGCTTCAAATGAAAAAATGATCAACATGAAAGTTGTATATCTCGATGAGATCTACAACTTTCATGTTGATCATTTTTTCAAATGAGAAATATTTGAGGCTCAAAATTCAAAAATTCAAAAATTGCCAAAAAACAAGATTGGTTTACTAGTAATAATTTTTGGGAAGAGAAAAAAATGCAAAAAATGACAGAATCTGTTTTTTTCTGGTTTGCTAGAATCGATAGTGGGTTTGCTAATAACAGCACCCTAAATTTAAGGCTAGATGGTTAAAAACTTAAAATACAGAAGCATCTCAATTCTCAACAATACTATGTGATAAAATAATATAACAAAGACGCAAGCAATATTAAAAACAATTCTTAGGCTTACGATGTTGTATGCGTCTGAGAGTTGAGAGTAAACAAAGTTTTCTATATCAAAGTGGAGTACAATACAAATTATTGAGAATGTTAAATATTGATTACATTAGAGGAACAATGAGAGTCCAATCTATAAAAAAAAGGGTACTATAAATATATATGCTTAAATGATTTGGGCATTTATAATTAAAGTTAGACAATTTTCTAATTAGAAGAGTTAGGGGAGTTAGGGTTAGGGCTGCAAACGAGCAGAGCTCGAGTGAAGCTCATCGAAAATGGCCGGCTTGAGCTCGAGTTGTTTTTTTGAGCTCGACAAGCCTATGTGCATTGGGCTCGAGCTCAAGCTCGAGTGAGCTCGACGAGTTCACTGAGCTAGACGAGAAAATTTTTAAAAAATTAATTATATATAAATATATAATATATATATATATATATATATATATATATATATATATTGGTATAATTGTATTATAAATATCTATATTGTACAACCCCAATTTGCTGAGTCCAGCCCACCTCGCCCCCAAAGAAAGGTGAAGCTCGAGACGGTCAGGCGAGTAGGCCCTTTGCGAGGTGACCTCGACATAACAGTTGTGTGGCGACCTCACCATTCTAGGCAGCTGCGAGCTGACCTCGCCATTCCAGGCAGCCGCATGCCCAGCGAGCTTTAGCAAGCCAAAAAGATTGTTATGCCCATGGATTGGAGTTTGCCTATAAATAGTACTATGAGGCACAAGTTGAAGGGACCTTGACCCCCCCCCCCCCCATCCCCCCTCCTGTGGGGGCGAGTTCAGTATGCGTCTCCCTTGTGCCGAGCTGATCAGCAATAGCTTCAGGAGGGGAAGTTCCTACAGACTTTCAGGTGTATGGCGGGACCTCCTCGCTGCAGCACGTGAGTCTTGTTTGTAGACAGTCCAGAACTATTCTTTTGCTTGCTACCTTCTTCTCGCCAAGTCACCCCCTTGGTCCGAACGCAATAACCAATTTTCTTGGCTCCAACATTTTTGGAACGGTGAGCGTGGACCGTGATCGGAGAAAGAAACTTTAGTGCGAGACCTCGCGACGAGCCCTGTTGAGAAGGATGCAAGGCGAATCAAGCCTAGGTGAGTACCAGCTATAGTGAGTTCCAGTTCTGATGGGCTCTAGCGAGGTGAGCACAAGCCTAGACAAGCCCCAGCGGGGAAAGTTCCACCAGAGGTGAGCTTTAATGTTGGAGAGTTCTAGCAGAGATGAGTTCCAGCAAAGGCGAGCTCCAATGTAGGTGAGTTCCAGCCGAGGTGAGATCCAACTAAGGGATTTCCAATTCCGGTATTCTACCCGCATGCGTTCTACTTGCAGGTATTCTACTCACCTATTTTCTACTCGCGTGTATTGTACTCATATGGGCGTTGTTCTCATGTATTCAACATGTGCGTGATCGGCTTGCGGGTGTTATACTCTCATGAGTTCTACTCGAATATGATCTGCTCGCAAGATGCAAGATGACTCCATGTAGGCGGCCTCATCTAGAGAAACTGTGAGATGAAATCGAGCTTGAATTTGGGCGATTTCAGGGAGCTTCGCCCGCATTTTCACCCCTTCTTAGTGCTAACTGTTGGGTGTGGCCCGCCATCCAGGTGTTGGATGGGGTGCCTCCCGGGCGCACCCGGGTTGGCTCCTGGCATGGGTGCAGGGGAACTCCATGGTACGGTTTAATGCAAGGGAGTTGGGTTGGCTCCGGGCATGAGTACAGGGGAGTTCCGGGCACGGTTTAAGTGCGAGGGAGCCATGCGAACAGTTTGACCGGTCCTGCTAAAATAATATAAAGGAATTGGTAGCGCCCTTCCTAACACTCCGGGGTTTTGGGAGAGTTGGTAGGCTCCATTCCTAACAACTGGTATCAGAGGGAGGTTGAGGTCATGGGTTCGATCCCCCTGGATGGCGTTCCAGGGGGAGTTTGTTGGGTGTGAACCGCCATCCAGGTGTTGGATGGAGTGCCTCCCGGGCGCACCCGGGTTGGCTCCTGGCATGGGTGCAGGGGAACTCCATGGTACGGTTTAATGTAGTCGGGTTGGCTCCGGGCATTAGTACATGGAGTTCCGGGCACGGTTTAAGTGCGTGGGAGCCATGCGAACAGTTTGATCGGTCCTGCTAAAATAATATAAAGGAATTGGTAGCGCCCTTCCTAACACTCCGGAATTTTGGGAGAGTTGGTAGGCGCCATTCCTAACACTAACACCTTCTTCAGACATAACATATATTAACACTCATGGGTGCATTGGCAAAACCCATGAGTGTAACTATGTGATTTGTAAAAAGTGTTGGCTCAAACATTTCGACCACAATGGCAATGTCTTGTGGGTATCCACATGATTGGGTCCTGGCCAAGCATATAAATATTCTGCAAGCCCATACTCGATGGGGATTCACACATATTCCGCGAGCGTATACTCACGAGGTCATCTTCTCAACCACATTGTGTTCTCCTATAATTAGTGAGTTCATGCTCGCAAGGTCATTGACCCAACAACTATGACGTTCCATTTAATTTCGCGAGGTCCTACTCGCGAGGTCCTACTCACGAGGTCTTTACAACAACAACAACAAAGTTCCGCCTAATTCTGCGAATTCATACTCGCGAGACTCTTACTTCAGCACGTATGGCCTTCTCTTTTGGCTCTGTGAGTTTCTATTCGCGAGGTCTTTATTTCAACAACTATAGATTTTTCTACGGGTGAGCATAAAAAAACGTAAACCGCAAAAACCGCTCGCACCGCACAAACCGTACCGATTTTTAAACCGCATTGCGTAGTTTCGGTGCGGTGCAGTTTTGAACTTTTACAAACCGAGTGCGGTGCGGTTTTCGGATCTTGAAAACCGCAAAAACCGCTCCGCACCGACTAATTACATATTATCAATTTTTATGAATATGTGACATATCACATACATCTAAATAAAAGTATAACGTACAAATTATTAATTAATAATTATAATTAACTAATTATAATTGTGCATATAGTTGCTTTCTTGTTTTGGTTTGTTTATTCTTTATCAATTTATTTATGAATTTGCTGATTTGCAAGCTTTTGTTAAGTGCAAATAGTTTCATAATAATTCATCTAACCATAAATGCGTATTTAGTGTCCTTCTCTTAATATTTCTATATTTGAATGATAAATAATGATACAATTATGTATATCGCATGTTAAAAACCGCATCGAAATTGCAACTGCACCGCAAAAAACCGCACCAAATCCAAACCATACCGCATAATTTTGGGCGGTACGTTTTTGCTCGGGCCAAAACCGCGCGCTTGCGGTACGATTGCGATTTGGGCCAAAACCGCACCGCGCACACCCCTAGATTTTTCTTTATTACACGAGCTCATCTCGCGAGATTTCGAAGAATTCAGAAGAAATCTATATTGGACAAGTGCTTATTTACGATGAGTGCCCTTACTTGGCAGACCAAAATAAGAAGCTTATATTTCATGATAAATATTCAAAAGGACTTAATTCACTTTGTCAAGAGAATGTCATCATCAATTAGGTCATGTAAAATGTATTTGTTATATTATTGTTATTTGCTAACATAAAACAAAGTTATTTGCTCTTTTGTGTTTTGTCCGTCTCTTCGGTATTATCGATTGGAGTAGATGAAGTCCTTGAGCATTGATGTTGTCGTAGTCAGGGTCCCTGCACGAGCTTCTTTCCCGTATACCGGCTACTTTGTCTCCTTAAGTGAGTCCAAGTCCTCAAGCTGTGATGTTATCGTAGTGAGGGTCCCTGCGCGAGCTCCTCTCCCGCATACTGGCTACTTGCCGCCTCGAGTGAGTCCAAGTCCTCAAGTCGTGATGTTGTCGTAGTTCGGGTTCCTGCGCGAGCTCCTCTCCCTCAAACAGGCTACTTGCCCCCTCGAGTGAGTCTAAGTCCTCAAGATGTGATGTTGTTGTAGTTCGGGTCCTTGCACGAGCTACTCTCCCGCATACCGGCTACTTGCCCCCCTCGAATGAGTCTAAGTTCTCAAGCTATGATGTTGATGTAGTTCAGGTCCCTGCGCGAGCTCCTCTCCCGCAAATCCGCTACTTGCCCTCTTGAGTGAGTCCAAGTCCTCGAGTTGTGATGATGTCGTTGTCCGGGTCCCTATGATACCAGCAACTTGCCCCTTCGAGTGAGCCCTAGTCCTCGACCTTTCTTCTTCCAGCACCAATTGAGCTCGCTCGTTTAGCAAAGGGCCTGTGAGGTGACAACCTTTCTTATCTACCCCCAATTGAGCTCGCTCGTTTAGCGACTTGGCCTAGAAGGTGTTGACCTTTTAACAACTCGCAAAATCGGGGTTGGATGATTTCTTTCTGACATCTTGCAAGGTCGCAAAGAAGTGGGGATTATATACAACCCCAATTTGTCGAGTCCAGCCCAATTCGCCCCCAAAGAAAGGGGAAGCTTGAGCCAGCCGGGCGAGTTGGCCCTCGCGAGGTGACCTCTCCATACCAGTTGTGAGGCTACCTCACCATTATAGATAACTTCGAGCCGACCTCACCATTCCAAGCAGTCGCGTGCTCAATGAGCTCTAGCATGCCAAAAAGACTGGTATGCCCCTGGATTGGAGTTTGCTTATAAATAGGACTCCGAGGCACAAGTTGAAGGGACATTGACCCCCCCTCCTTTGGGGGCGAGTTCAGTATGCGTCTCCCTTGTGCAAAGCTCAGCAATGGATTTAGGAGGTGAAGTTCTTATACACTTCTAGGTGTGTGGCGAGACCTCCTCGTTGCAGCACACGAGCCTTGTTTGTAGGCAGTCCCAAACTATTCTTTTGCTCGTCGCCTTCTTCTCACCAAGTCTCCCGCGAGACGATTACTAAACTAGTAAGCTCTTGTCACCCCCTTAGTCCCAATAAAAGGACCAATTTTCCTGGTTCCAACAAATATTTTATTAATTATAATACATATAATAAATTAAAAATATATATTTAAAAAAATCTCGCGAGCTCATGAACAAGAGGCAGTAGGCTCGAGCTCCTCTCGAATAAAAGCTCAAGCTCGTCAAGCTCGAGTTCGACATGCTCGAGTTCGAGTCGAGTTTTTTTAGTCGACTCGTCGAGCTCTCAAGCAGGCTCGACTCAACTTGCACCACTAGTTAGGGTGTTCAGTATTGTTGTGGGTCGCTCGAGGAGCATTGTATACCGGACTAATTTAGGCCACCATGGCCTGCAGAGCAGTCGAGCGTGCACACAGTCGCAGAGAAAGTAGAGAAATAGACAAGAAAGTTTTTAACGTGGAAAACCCGTAAACTAGGTAAACAACTATGTGACTGATTCTGTGCCAGTTGTTGGGAATATTTCCCTCAATATTCCTAGATTTGAATAAGCATCACCTACAATGCTAAGTGTATATCGTATTTGATAGCATATCTACTTTATGTTTATACATGTTTATTGACACTAAAACAGGTTTAGAGCAAATATGGATTATACCGCTGAGTAGGTATATCAGAGGTCAACTATATCGTTGACATACTGCTGAGAATAAATTCTCGTCTCAACGATACCGTGGGGAAGTCGCTGAAAGCCACAAATCTCCGTGCCAGGGAAGATAATGTTGAGAATGAAGTTTCTACTCAACGTTACCATGGAGAAGATTCAAAATGTTATCGTTGAGCCCGTTCAGCTTAGCGGAAGTCAAAATTGATGTTCATCATGTGAGTTAGACTACCACTAATAATAAACTATCAAGTGGTATCATAGGGTGGTTGGTCAAAAAGGACTTAATAGTTTGACCAGAATCCTATAGAGGTAGTCTAAGCCATTCATCATGTCTTCTAATGAGCTTCATAAGGAGATGAGCTCCATGAAGTTGCCCATATGCAAAAAGGAGAATTTTGGCATATGGAAGCAAAGGGTGAAGCTGTTAATAGAAGCTTCAGACCTTAAGATCTACATCACAATAGAAGAGGAGCCTTTTATTCCCATGAAGGTCTCCTCCATTAATCCAAATCTGCAAGTGCCAATGTGATATGCTGACATGAATAAGGATGATATTGTGATGGCTACTATGGATAAGAGAGCTAAAAATATCATAGTTGTAACACCTCATCCGTCATGTAGAATATAACAGAAGGTCCGGTCGGGGCCCCATGCCGTATTCCACGGACAGTCAGCGAAGTTACTCAATGAAACCACAACTTTCACGCATCCTAACTCAGAGTACATTCTAGCTGAAGAAGTTAACTTAGATGTAGAACACACATACCAGAAATGTCTTCTATAAACATAGGAATGATATATTAAATACACAACATGTTTTGGCCTTAAGGCCATACAAATGTTTCCTTTACAAAATGTGTCTTCATAATCGACACACGGGTCGACCACACATTAAAACAGTAAGTGTTTGCCTTTGGTACTTGAGGGCCAGCCAATTGTAGCATAAGGGACTTCAGCCCACTACTTTCCACTTGGCTCTCCAGCACCTGCATAGAACGGCCCACCAAAACATGGCAAACAAAGCAACGGTCAGCATTATCTACACAAATTATAACAACCTCACCCCTTACTCAGGGCGGCGGTTCTCCTTCCCTGCAAGAAACATCATATATATCTTTTGGAAACAAATATGTGCATTTAAGCACCAAACGCCACGGACGTAGGATCGATGGCCACACGCCCCGTGCACTCAGGGCACATTCTCGGTATACCGGACTTCTCCGGATCCCACACCAACCACAGTCCCATACTTGATGGTTCACTTGAGCATTCTAGTCTTTCCGACCAGGGGCCTAAGACTCTCATTATTCCAATGACAAAAATCAGTTACCTTAGGTGATCTAGCCAGGAATGACATAACGCAGGTACAGTTCAGCCTAATCTCATTGCTTAAATCTCCATGTCATTGACAAAAGCCAAATCAATAAAGCCCCGTGACAAGACGCGAGTCAGCCTCCCCTTAATTGCCCGTTAGGTTCTTTGGCCTTTTTAGTTAGGAAATTTAGGCTCAACTGCTTCAATTGTCGCCCACATTATCCCCAGGACCTGAGCTTACAATCAACATAAACAATGGCTCTCATGGCCTCAATAGTTTTGCTCTTTGGGCTCCAAGCTTCACTTGTTGCCCATATTGTCCCTAGGACCTGAGCTCACAAGGATCCCTTCAATGGCTGTCACAGCCATAATAGCTTGGCACACAAGGCTCAACAACTTCAAACAAAGGCCCCCCAGGTCTCTAAGAGACAAGCCTCAAAAATATAGCTTACTGGGAGCTATCGCCGACGGTAGCACTACCGCTGCACGGTAGGGGACAGAAGTCGTTTCTTCCTTATTTTTTGGTGTTTTCCTAGAGATCATCTCCAGTACTATCACTGCAGCATCCTGCACACCCCCTTGACCCAGGATTTTATACGTTTATCTATACATTTATCCACAAAGTCTTCTCCGACATGCAAAACAATTCATCACCAATCCAGACAAACCTGTCTAGATGGGCTTCACACAGCATGCCTATTCCTTACTTCGATTCCGAATTTTATATGTAATTTCTACCGGGGATCACAACGATCTACCCGCTGAAAACCACTCTTTTCTTCACCTTTTGGTGAGGGGTTCCATGCACGTATATAAACTAAGGACGTCACTTGTCCAAGAAGAAAGTCATTACCCTTCTTGATCGTTTAAGAGCCATGCTCTTGCTTTTGATCTAGATGAAACTGATCCTCACAGCTTCCTCTCCCCAGATCTGGCATCGACTCGCGATTCCGATCACAAGCACACCTTGGATCACATTTGCCCTTGGCCTCCTGGACATCTTCCTTCTCTTCCCTCAAGAACATCAAGAACTAAGAGAGTGAGAGAGTGAGAGAGAAAATGAGAACTCAATATCTTGTCCAGCCTTTGACAGAGAGCTACCACCGCGCAGTATCTCCTAACACCGCGCGGTATCGTAGGCTGTGGCCGCTTAGCTCAATCGACATTGCTCTGCCACTCAAAATCCGCTTCAGCATTACTGAACAATGGCCAGCTATCGCCACACAATAGATCACTACCGCCCCGCGGTAGGTTCATAATGCTTCATGGAGTGCATCGAGTGTGTCGAGTGCGTTGAGTGCATCGAGTGGTATCGCCACGCGTTACCTTTTTACTGCCACGTGGTACCTACCTGAAACGCCAGTTGAATTAATTCATCTGGATACTGTCGGCGTTAACATTACCGCCTGGCGGTAACTTCTAGAAATCAACTCCTTCCCATTTTCAGGATTTTTGGGGCATTACAATTCTCCTCTCCTTTAAGAGATTTCATCCCGAATACCAAAATTAGCCGAAAACAACATAGAAGTATAAATCATATTAAATGTACCTCAACGAAACAGCTCAGGGAACTCTTCTCGCTTGGTCTGCTCGCGCTCCCATGATAGCTCCTCATGGCCATAGTTGTCCCAACATACTTTGACCATTCGAATCTCTTTGTTCCGTAGTCGCTTTATTTTCGTGTCCTCGACAAAAATGGGTTTCACCTTCATTGTCAACCCACTATCGACTGGAATTTGCTCCACAACAACCACTTGCGTAGGCTCTTGCATAGCCTTCCGCAGTACCGATATGTGAAACACATTGTGCAAACCACTGAGTTTAGCTGAAAGCTTCAGCCGATAAGTAGCTTCTCTAATCCGCTCAATGATTTTAAACGACCCAAAGTATCTCAAACTCAACTTTTTCAAGCGTCAGATCCTTGATACGCCCTTGAATGGTTTAATCTTGAGGTAGACCCAATCGCCAACCGCAACTCTACGTTTCGGTGCTTTGCATTATAGTACTTTGCTTGCCTATACTGAGCAACCAACAATCACTCTCGAACAGTGCGTATAGTTGAATTTGCATCTTCGACCTCTTTACGCTTATATAGCTTCGATTCGTCTGTTTCCGCCCAAGCTAAAGGAGTACGACACTTCCTACCGTATAAAGCTTCGAAGTGCACCATCTGAATGTTAGCTTGATACCTATTATTATAGGCGAACTCGATCATATAGAGATGGTCCTCCCACCTCTTCCCAAAATCCAAGGCGCATATACAGAGCATATCCTCCATTGTCCTGTTGGTCCTCCTGGTCTGACCATCCGTCTGCGGATGAAAGGTCGTACTGAACTTCAGTTTAGTACCCAATAACTAGTGGATTATCCTACATTCATTCGAAGTAAAGCGCCCGTCTCAGTCACTGACAATTCTATGGGGCACACAGTGCAAACGTACTATATTGTCAACATACAACTTAGCCAATTTCAAAACAGAATTGTCCTTCTTATTCGGTATGAAGTGTGATACCTTTGTCAACCGGTCAATGATCACCCACATGACATCGTTCACGCTCTGTGATCTCGGCAGCCCATGCACGAAATCCATAGATATGTCATCGAACTTCCATACCGGAATTGGAAATGACTTCAGGAAACCACCAGGTTTCTGACATTCAGCTTTTACGAAGACACAAGTATGACACTTTATCACGTAAAGAGCAATATCCTTCTTTAAACCCGGCCACCAGAACATCTTTTTCATGTCCTTATACATTTTTGTGCTCCCTGGGTGAATTGAGTATTTAGTAAAGTGTGTCTTATACATCAACTCCTCCCGCAATTTACCCACATTTTGGACGCACAAACAACCGTCCTTTCTCAAAAGGCCGTCATCCAAGAAGAATTGGGAATTTGACCCATCCGCTGCATATCGCTTCATACTCTCATCGAGTTCCATTGCTCGTCAAATTTTGTCCGCAAGGTCATATTGTACCTCCGTCCAGTTCAAGCACACATTTATAGTGGCATTCTTGTAAACACAATAAATATCTAAGGCCTCTAACTCCTGGATTAGATGCTCCTCATGCATCTGTAGCCAACTTGCATGTACTGGAGTCCTATGACTTAAGGCATCTACGACCACATTTCCCTTCCCGAGAGTGTAATGTATCTTGAAGGTGTAGTACCCGAAGAACTCCATCCACCTCCGTTGTCGCATATTCAGATCCTTCTGATCTATTAAATACTTAAGGCTTTTATAGGCTTTTATGGTCCGTAAATATGTCAACTTTCACGCCATGCAAGTAGTGACGCCATAGCTCATAGCCGCCAACTCCAAGTCGTGGACTGGATACTTTCACTCGTGCACTTTCAAGTAGCGTGAGCCATATGCTATAACCTTTCCGAACTGTAGAAGAACACAGCTTAAGCTGCTCCCTGAAGCATCACTATAAATCTTATAACCGTCTATACCACATGGCAAACACAACATAGGCGTCGTGGTCAGACAACTCTTCAACTCTTCAAAATCTCGCACGCACTCTGGCGTTCAAACGAACTTCTGATTCTTCTTTGTCAATGTCATGAGAGGTAAAGCAATATGTGAAAATATCTATACGAAGCACCTATAATAGCCGATAAGTCCTAGGAAACTCCTTACTTCTGCTACCGAAGTAAGTACAGGACACTCTCGTATCACAGCAATCTTTACCGGATCCACAACAATACTCTCTCCACTTACTACATGACCATGAAAAGCCACTGAAGATAGCCAAAACTCACATTTAGAGAACTTGGATAATAGGCGGTTTCGCCTCAAGGTATGCAAAACCAATCTAAAATGATTTGCATGATCCTCTTACGACTGAGAGTATACCAATATGTCGTCAATAAAGACAATCACAAATAGGTCCAATACTCTCTGAAGATCTTATGCATGAAATCCATAAACATAGATGGCGCATTAGTGAGCCCAAAAGATATCACTATAAACTCATAATGCACATAGCGTGTACCAAACGCTGTCTTGGGAATATCACTTTCCCGAATTCACAACTGCCACTAGCCGGACTTCAAATCAAACTTGGAATAAACAGTCGATCCCACCAACTGACCAAACAAATCATCGATTCGAGGAATCAGATACATGTTCTTTTCTGTCAGCTTGCTTATTTCAAGATAATCAATGCATAGACGCAAGCTTTCATCCTTCTTCTACATAAAGAGAACCGGTGCACTCTACGGTGACATACTCAGACGTATATAGTCTTGCTCTAGCAATTCTTTCAATTGAACTTTCAGTTCTGCCATTTCCTTTGGCGCCACTCGGTATGGTGAGCGTGATACCAGTTTTGCACCTGACACCAGCTCAATCACAAAGTCTATATCTCGCTGGGGTGGAATCTCTGGGAGATCCTTAGGAAAAACATCTATAAACTCCGATATAATAGGAATGTCACTCAAGCTGGGCTTCAGCTCTATAGCCTCCAATAGCGTGGAAAACAATTTTGCGCCCTTCCGAACCGCCTTGACTACTTGGAGAGCAGACATCAATATCTTGCTCGATCCTACCATACCGACAAACTTAGTCTCACGTTCGGTGTTTTACCCCAGTGTGACTTCCTTAGAGTTGCAATCGATACAGGAACGCTACTCCGAGAGACAGTCCATACCAAAGATTACATCAAACTCAAATATCGGCAACACAAATGCTTCCAAGCCAAAATCATGACTTCTTATCTGAACCTCAACACAACAGGCTTTATCCACGCGCATTACGCACCCTTTAGGTAGTAACACATTCACACAATCTGTCGGTACAAACGAAGACATTCCGATATGCACTACGAAGTATTTGGATAGAATGAAATGAGAAGCTCATGTGTTGAACAGTGCTCTCGCCGGATAATCCGATATCAGGACAAAGCCTAATACAAATAAATTTATACACAAGCAATAGAGAAGGTACCAAGTATAGAAAGCAATAAAAACTGTATCTTAACTTATAACTATTACGACATCACTTTGTTTTATGGCCTCATGTTGGCAAAGATTATAGACTCGGGGCTGCACTTGGGATGTAGTCGATTTAACCACTATCTTTCCCTTTTCAGCATATATTGCACCCGTCTTTTTCTCCGTCTTTGGAGGGCCACTCTGACAGTCTCAGGTCATGTGTCCCACCTTGCCAAATGTGTAACAAGTGAGCAAACCTCTTCTTGTCATCACTTTAGACTTATTAGAAGAAGCTGGTCCCGAAGAACTAGCCTTCGTTCTCCACCTCTTTCGGTACTCAGATTTTATAGAATGCGACACCTTAAAATCTGACTTCTTTACCGCCAAGTCATTCTTACGCTGTACGCGCTTCATATCTTGTTCTAAGGAACGGGTCGTATTGACCAAGGTCAGAAAACCTTGCGTCATCGATCCTAAAAGAAGCAACTGCAGGTCATCTCCTAGTCCTTTTTAAAATCGATTTGTCTTTCGTTCCTCATCAGCAAACACAAAACCTACATAACATCCCAACCTCGTAAACATGTGCAAGTAGTCATCCACATAACTCTCGCCTTGAGTTAACCTTTGAAACTTGAAAGGGAGGGTAAGATCTACCTTTACTCTAGAGGGGGGGGGTGAATAAAGTATTTTTAAAATAATTTTGCAAATTTAAAACTAATTGGCAGTGGAAGACTTAATTTATTTATAGTGTATTGTGCTCACAGTAAAAAAAATAAAGTAAAGCAAGAAAGCTAATTCACAACACACAACAAATAAAACACAGGCAACCAAAAGAAACAAGGAGCTATAGTGGTTCCCCAATCAACCTGGGTACATTCACTCTTCTACCATTCTAGGTAGGAATCCACTACAGGATGAGTTGATTAGGTGTCCTGGGCACAAACGAGCTTTTGATAAGGTGCTCAAAAACCAAACCAGATTTTTTGATCAGGTGTCTTGCCACCACTGAGTTTTGACAAGATCTCAGAAACCAAACACAAAACTTTTGAAGGGAGTTTTGAATAACCCTTTTATAGCAAAAGAAAATAAAAAGAGTTAAGGTGTTCTTCTCTGTCAACAAACAAAGAGAAGATTAGTGGATTGATGATGTCAAAGCTCTCCCTGAGATTAGTAGTAGGTCAGGAGAAGAAGCTTTGCACATGGTGATATACCTTCAGTAAGATGAGATCTCCAACAAATGATTATTTCAGCAAAGGCTGAAATATGTTTTGTCTGGAGTCTTGATTGATAAAGCCTGGAAAGCTAGAATCAGAGAGGAGGTCTGAAAGAATAGAAGGAATTCTTCTCTGTGTGTTGATCTCCTTCTCTGTTCTATTCCTTGTATACTGTAAGAACTCTAACACTGTAATCCTGTAGTTCTTGTGTGTGTCTATCTCTTAGGTGTTGTTCTTGGTTGTTAGTTCTCTATTTTTATATTGTTCTGAAATGATATATTGAAATCCAATCTTCTAAATAACCGTTAGCCAGTCATAAATGACTTTCCTTAATTGATAACTGTCTCTAGAGGAAAGTCCTAAGAAACATTCTCTTTTAGTCTCCTTGAAACTTGCTCCAGATTGATCGAAATGGCTACGAAATATTTTGCATTAAATGCTGGATATGGAAGATATTTGAATTTCATAACAGACTAATTTGAAATCCTGAAATCGTCGATCTCTAAAGAAAATCATCGATCTAAGCTCGACTATCATCGACCTGAACTCAGAGACTGGAATTGGACTTGAGACAGAAATCGTCGATCTGAGCTCGGAGATCGTCGAACCGAGTTCGACGACTCGTCAACCTGAGCTTAGAGATAGTCGAACTGAGTTCGATGCCTCGTCGATCTGAGCTCGACGATAATTGCCTTTGTCTTCTGCACTTGTAATCTGAACTAGGAGGTCTTGGGGGCAGCTTTCAAACCTAAGTTCTAAGCCTTAGACCTATTATAGTTGACCTTTAAATCTATACAAAGAGGTCAAGACACAATCCTATGGACATAGTGATCCTTACCCAAATCAGTAATAAGATGTTCCAACAATCTCCCCCTATTTGGGCGAGGATTACTATTTACATGATTTAGGAATTAAAAAGCATACAAGCAGAAACAAATACAACATTGCAGAAGTTTAAATAACAACATTGCATAAGCATATGAATAATCACACAGATTGTTCAGAGAGAGATATATAGTTCAGTCTTACATTATCAGTCCTTTTCCTTTTTGAAAAGGATTTCCCTGTTGGGGTTTTCAGCTTCTCTCTTAGATCTTCTGCCATCAGCAACACCAAGGGTAGTTTGAGATTTGGCTCTAGGGACAACTGCCTCTGGGTGCAATTCCATGTATCTTTCTGGATCAAAGAATTTTATGGAAGAATATCTTTCAAGCTCTTTCTTTCTCTGTTCAGACAATGTTGAAATATTTGAAGTGTCTTTTCCTTGTTCTCTGGCTTTCCTTATCTGATCTAATGTAGCTAACTCCTTCATTCTTGCTGTCTAAGAGGCTGGGTTATTCTCTGGATCTTCATAAGGTACAAGAGGTTCATATCTGTTAATAGTGTAAGAAGGAGGAGCTTTTGAGGGAAGACTTTCTTTGAGCTTGTAAGGGAATGGACCAGTAGAAGTATTACTTGAAGCAGCTAGTCTTTTCCTTTCATATGGTCTGTATCTGGATTGTCTTCTGGAATATACTTGCTGATCTCTCTGATTACCTCTTTGTTGACTTCCTCTGGATTGATTTCCCCTGGAGCTGTAACTTCTTGATTGAGAACCTCTTGCTTGAGCATGAGACTGGGCAGATCTTTTAGTAGAGATAATTGAGGCTGAATCAGCACTGGATCTTGCACCAGGAGAAGGAGGAGGAGGAGGAAGAAATGGAAGAGATCTTTCCTTGCATCTCTTTTTCTTTTTCATTGCCTTCAGCTGATTTCTAGAGTATTGCATCCAGGGTTTTGTTATTGGACAATCATGCAATATATAGTAAAGAATGTCATTATCAGAAGTGGCTTTCTCTGCAAGAACTTTCCTTATAGCTTTACTTCTAGCTTTCCTCTTCCTTGCAATAGTTGCAGAGGAATAATCAGAATCAGTCTTATATTCATCACTATCAGAACTCTTGGGATTGTCATACAAATCATCAATCCTCTTTATGTATTCCTGTGTAGCTTTAGAAGGAGCAGCAGGAGCAGGAGTAGAAACAGTAGCAGGAGCAGGAATATAAACAGTAGCAGGAGCAGGGATACTGACAGCAGGAGCAGAAGTAGAAACAATAACAGCAGTAACAACAACAACAAAAACAACAACATCAGCATCTGAAGAAATAACAGCAGGCTCTGAATCAATATCATAAGACTCTGAAACACTAGTCTCTATGATTATCATATCATTATTAGCAGTATCAATACAAACATCAGCAATAGTAATTTCCACAGACTTGATTGAATTGATATATGATAATATCAAGCTGGGATCACAGTGAGAAACAGGCATAATGGCCTTAGTAAGATCTTCAACATCTTATGTTGGAAGATATCTGCTATATAGAGCATAAAATCTGAAAGCAGTGACCTGAAGTCAACTGTACTGAAAGATGGAACTGGAGCTGGAAGATCTGGCACTTCTTCTGAAATTTGCATGAAGTCTGAATCTTCAGCAGACAGCATTACTACTTCATTGGGCATCTCCCCCTGCCTGGATTGAGTATAGACTGGATCAAGGAACCCCAAAGAAGGGATTGCCTGAGGAAGATGGGAAGAAGAAAGCCTTGCAGATAAATCCTGGATGGATTTTAGAAGAGGAGCCAAGGAGGCTTCCAGCAGGAGTGTTAGCCTGGGAGCTAACATCTCATATAGCTTATCTTCAAGAGCAGGAACATCTACTTGCTCAAGGGAAGCTTGAGTAAAGGTAGAGAAGAAAGTTGCAGAAGTTGATGTAGTTGGTGGAGCTTTAGAAATGTGGAGAGGTGATGTTGATGGAAGAGGTATGGATGGTTCAGATATAGGGATGGTGGAGATGGATATAACTTGGATGGTGATGGATGGAGTGACTGTGGTTATGGATGGGGTGAATGATGGCTGAGCTAGGATATCCTAAAGTAGTTGTTGGTAGGAGGTGGAAGAGGATGGAAGCTCTTGTGGAGATGAATGAGAATCATCCATATAGGAGACATCTATGAGGTTGAATGATGGAAAATGGATGGATGAGTCATGATCAAGAGGGGGATAGAAATGTAGAGGATGAAATTGTTCTTGAAGAGTGGCTGGTGGAGGTGTAGAGATTGTAGGAGATGAAATTGAGATGGGGGATGATGAAATGGTTGAGATGGTTGAGGAAACTATGATAAGGGATGTAGGGATATGATGGTTGAGGAAACTAGAGGAGGAGATGGTGGAGATGAGGAGGAGGAAGCAGACAAATCGTCTAGTGGGGCAGTTTCCTGAGGGGAAGTGGCTGAAACAGTCCTTGTGCCTGAAGTAGAGTTAGCTGCGGGACCCCTGCTAGGTTTGGCAATCTGCCTATCCCATTTTCCAAAGATAGCACATGAGAGTCTCTTGGAAGCATTTATGTGCATGCCATTTGATACTGGCAGTTGGGAGCATCTGTTGTTTAAAAACAAGCCTACTATTCTCCCAAATTTAACAAAATTCTTGTTAATTTTCTTCTTAATCAAGTCAAAAAAGATTTCTCCCCAGTTAAGATATTTCTTTTCTACAATAGCAGCCATTAAACAGAACTGATATCTAGAAATAGTATCATGGGCAAAATGTTTTTGCTAAAAGAACTTTGCCCACTACATCAGCCAAAAATCTGTATTCTACTGAAAGATTTTTCTTAAGCAACTTGTTAGGGTTAGCTGCATTATGTCCCATTCTATCTAACATAACAGAAAATTCTTCTCCAGACAACTCAACAGTATCATGTCCAGTACTCAATTGAAAAACTTCTGTCAGAAGTGCGGGAGTGAGGGATACCTGGGTTCTTGAAATAGTCCCGACAACTGTATTTTGATCCAGATTATGGGCTGTGTATACTCATTCTTTGATTTCATCTACAGCCAGCTTAATCCTTGTAGTCATGATTGTGACCAACTGTTGTTCCTTAAACAGTTCTAGAATGTCCTTAAAAATTTGATTACTGCCTTCAAACGAGTCCATATCGATGTCAAATCTGGTATCAAACTTCATCGTGGCTAAGACAGCAACTGAAACGACCATGTTTGTCCTGCAAAAACAAAAAAACAAGACCAAGTATAGAAGGGTTTGGAGGGAAGGAAAGCTCTGCAGAAAGTATGAATGCGCAAAAGAGAACGACAACCGAAAAATGATTTTTATATCAGGGTTCGACGCAGAAAAGGAGAGATCGTTGAACTCAGTTCGACGATCTGGACTTCTAAAGGAAACTGAAAGGTCTTCAACATCGTCGATCTCCGTTTGACGATATTGGAGAGCGTCGAGCTCCGTTCGACGATCTTTGATCGGAAAGAGATAGCCTAGCATTATCTGGAAAACGCTGAGCTCCGTTCGACGATTTCATGAGAACGTCGATATCCGTTCGACGATCTTTGGGAAAAACGTCGAGCACAGTTCAGAGTTAAGAAAGAACCTATAGACACTAGAAAAATCAAGTTTTTAGCCTAGTCTTTGTCAATTTTAAGTTTTTAAAAAATCTTGGATCTTAATTTAAACTTCCTCCATCTAACATTCCTAACTGATTCAGGAAGAATGTGTGTTTCTTTTCATCCAAGGGCTTGGTTAAAATATCTCCCCTTTGCAAATCAGTTGGGATATATTGAAGTTCAATTTTATTCTTTTCAACATTATCTCTTAGGAAGTGATGTCTAATCTCTATATGTTTTGTCCTACTATGGAGGACTGGATTTTGGGCTATAGAAATAGCACTGGTGTTATCACAAAAGATTTTTGACTTATCAAGTTATAACCATAGTGTAGGAGCTGATTTTGAATCCATAATATCTGTGAGCAACAACTACCTACTTCCATGTATTCAGCTTCAGCAGTTGATGTGGACACAGATGTTTGTTTCTTACAAAACCAGGAGATAAGTCTGTCACCAAGAAATTGACAAGTTCCACTGGTGCTTTTCCTGTCTACTTTACATCCAGCATAATCAGCATTTGAAAATCAAGTTAATTTAAATCCTGAATCTTTTGGATACCAGAGATCTAGATTCGGACAACTTTTCAGATACCTAAGAATCCTTTTTACTAATGTTAGATGTGACTCTCTAGGGCTTACTTGGAATCTAGCACAGATGCATGTAGCAAACATTATGTCAGTTCTACTAGCTGTAAGATACAATAAAGAGCCAATCATTGCTCTATATGTTGTCTGATCAACAAGTTTCCCATGTTCATCAGCATCTAATACAGTATTAGTATGCATAGGTGTTTTCATAGATGATGCTTCAGACATACAAAATTTCTTAACCAACTCTTTTGCATACTTGGTTTGAGAAATGAATATGCCATCAACATGCTATTTGACTTGCAATCCTAGAAAGAAGGAAAGCTCACCCATGCTACTCATTTCAAATTTTGAATGCATTAGGTTAGAGAACCTTTTGCACAAATTTGAATCAGTAGATCCAAAGATAATGTCATCTACATAAATTTGTACTAGTAGGATATTGGACTTATGAGTTCTAATGAAAAGAGTTTGGTCTACTCTACCCCTTATAAAATCATTTTTTAAGAGAAAGCATGCTAAGGTCTCATACCATGCTCTAGGAGCTTGCTTGAGACCATATAATGCCTTATGCAATTTAAAAACATAATCAGGATGAGTAGGAGAGATAAAACCTGGGGGTTGTCTGACATAGACTTCTTCCTTGATATCTCTATTTAGAAAAGCACTCTTCACATCCATTTGATAAACTTTGAATCTCTTGTGAGCTGCATAGCCTAGGAATATTCTTATGGCCTCTAACCTTGCAACTGGTGCAAAGGTCTGGTCATAATATATTCCTTCTTCTTGAGAGTATCCTTGTGCAACTAGCCTTGCCTTGTTCCTTCCAATAATGCCTTGATCATCTAATTTGTTCCTAAATACCCATTTTGTTCCAACAATGGAATGATCCTTTGGCCTTGGCACTAGCTCCCAAACTTTGTTTCTTTCAAATTGATGTAACTCATCTTGCATTGCAATGATCCAGTGTGGATCTTGTTCTGTATCTTGTATGAATTGAGGCTCAATTTGAGATAGAAAGCAGGTGTGCATCAGGTTTTGGTTGACCTGATTTCTGGTTTGCACACCAGCTGACATGTCTCCAATCACTTGGGAGATTAGATGATCTCTTGATGTTACTAAATCAACAGGGGGTGTTGATTGTTCACCAACCTGTGTTGCTGTTTCCTCTTGTGGAACAACAACTGGCTCTTCAATGTGATTATCACCAGGATGTTGAATGTCTTCTTCATTTTCACTGCTTTCACCATTTTGTTGGATAGGTAAAGGTGTTGTATCCTCTTCAATGATGTTTAACCTGTTCAAATTCTCTGAAAGAGAATGTACCTGCAAAGGTTCTATGGTAGAAGTATTCTTCTCCTTATAAGACATGTTAGTTTCATCAAAAGATACATGTACAGATTCTTCAATTTTAAGAGTTGACTTGTTATATACCCTATAAGATTTACTGATCATGAAGTATCCTAAAAACACTCCTTCATCAGCTTTGGCTTGAAATTTTGCTATATATTTCTTGTCATTATTATGTATGTAACAAATACAACCAAAAATTCTGAAATAGTCTACTTTAGGTTTCTTCCCTTTGAGTAATTCATAGGGAGTCTTGCCCTTCAGCTTATGTATCAAACTTCTATTCAACACATAGTTTGAGGTGTTCACTACCTCTGCCCAAAAGGATAGAGGAAGGTGAGCATCTGTCAACATTATAGTAGCAGATTCAATAAGGGTTCTATTTTTTTTCCAGCTACCCCATTTTGTTGAGGAGTTTTAAGAGCTGAGAAAGTGTGCCTGATCCCTTCACTTTGACAGAACTCTTGCATAAAAAGAGAATCAAACTATGTCCCATGATCACTTTTGATCAGGGCAATGTGAGTATTGAACTCAATATGTATGCATTTGAGAAACTCTGTCAAACACTTAAAGTTATCAGACTTCTTCCTCAGAAAGAACACCCATGTGAATCTAGAGAAGTCATCTACAACTACTAAAGTGTATGATTTCCCTCCTAGGCTTTGTACTGTAATGGGTCCAAAAAGATCCATGTGTAATAGATACAAAATCCTAGGTGAATCACTCTTATTAAGTGTCTTAAAACTATTTTTAGTTTGCTAGGAGGCCGGAAGACCACTTCTTTCTACTCGTGTTTTTTTGGATTGTCCGAACCCACGAGGCCGATCTCAACTCGCCTGCCTAATTGACAAGCCCTGCAAAATCCTTCCTTCTTGTAGGGGCCAGAAGGTAGTCCTCTAACAAGGTTATCCTTGGATAGCTTAGCAATAGTTCTAAGGTTTACATGTCCTAATCTCTTATGCCATAGTTCATTTGGTTTACTAACAGAATTGAACAAACAGATATCTACCTTTGTTGATTGGAAATCTACAAGATAGATGTTACCTTTTCTTTTACCTATCAACACAGTTGTGTTGCCCTCTTATTTGATTTTGCATGAAGAATTGTTGAAAGTCACCTGGTAGCCTTCATCACACAATTGACTGATGCTGATTAAGTTGTGCTTCAGTCCTTCCACATAGGCCACCTTCTTGAATGTGACTGAACCTATCTGGACTGCACCATATCCCTTGGTCTGTCCAATGTTTGAGTCTCCAAATATGACCTTGGGTTTAAGCTTGGCTTTGAAGGATGTTAGATTATCCTTGCTTCCTTTCATGTGCTTTGAGCACCCACTATCAAGATACCATTGCTGGTTTATTGTTTGATAGGTCTTCACCTGCACATACAATAATTTATTTGTTTTTGACCCAGTTTACCTTGGGCCTAGGTTGATAACCTTTAAAATCTAAAATAAAATACATCCCTGGTTGACTCTTATAGCCTTCAGGATGATATCTCCTAGGAGGTATTATCCATTCAGCATAAGGGTTGAAGCCTTGGGATGTAGGACCTCTAGGATTGAAGTTTGACTTACCCTTAAAAAATTGTTCAAAGCTCTGAGCTCTGTTCGACGATCTCTGAGCTGAGTTTGACGATCTTGGGACAGATCGTCGAGCTCCGTTCGAAGATCGACTTTGCTTGAGTTCAGAGTTCAAAGATCGTCGACCTGAGTTCGAGGATTCAGCTTGACATCGCTGAGCTCCGTTCGGAGATCGTCGAGCTCTGTTCGACGTTTTCCGTTGAACCTTATTTTTCTTAGGAATATCAGAATTCTTCCTAGCTACCTCTACAACTCCCTTTCCTTTATCTGAGATAAATTTGATTGGGGTTGTTAATACTATAGGTTGGCTTGATGAAGCACCCAAGCCCAGTGTACTGTTAAGTCTTGAAATCACTGTGCTTATGATGTCCATCAGTCTAATGCTTCTCCCATTAAGGGATTCTTCAAACTTCTTTGCCTGAGATAGTTCACTTTTCAGTAAAGCTATTTGCTCACTACAACATTCTAACTCCTCAGTGAGTTTGAGGTTATCTGATTTTAAAGTGCTGTGTTCAGACAGTTGATTTCTGAGAGAGATAATCTCTTTCTCAGACTTGAGTAGGTCTAAAAACAGTGCCTTAAACTCAAATTTAAAGTTCTCTGAATCAAAATCAAAAAAGTCTATTACCTGATCTTCTTCAGTTTCAGGTTCAGATTCAGATCCTAACTCTTGTTCTGCATCTGAATTGTGTTGAGAGGCATTGATAATCATCATGCAGAAGTCCTTCTCTTGGGCATCATCTTCATCATCACTTGAGCTTGATGAAATATCTGATTCTTCTTCAGTCTCACTTCAGGTCTCAGCTACAAATCCTTTTCTGGTATGCTTGTTCTTACTAGAGGAGGATTTGTCATAGTTGTTTATCCTTGAGTATTTGTCTCTTTTCCTTTCTCTTTTATCTTTCTTGTCCTTGTTTTGGTTCTCTGGACAGTCAGGCACAATGTGGCCTGGTTTCCTGCATCCAAAACAAATAATCTCTTTATTACTGGATTTGTTATACCTTGGCTTTTTATGGCCTATGGATGACCTTTTCCTGAAGTCGTTTCTAGCCATCTTGTAGAATCTTTTGGCTAGTAGGCTCATTAGCTCTTCATTGCCTGTGACCTTGTCTTCACGCTGTTCTTCTATAGCTTTAAAAGCAATTGTCTTCTCCTTCCTTGTTGCTGGAGAAGCCGTCTTTCGCTCTTCCTCTCTATTTTTAACGAGCAGCTCATAAGACTTGAGCTTGCCCAATAGAGCTTCAGTGGTGATCTCATTCAAGCTTCTGGCATCCTTGATTGGCCAGATCCTTGAGTCCCAAGTGCTGGGGAAGCACATGAGGATCTTATCATTGAGTTCAGTCAGTGAGATCTCCTTGTCCAAAGTTTTTAATTCACTGACAATCAGACTGAGTCGGTTATACATGTCAGCTACTGACTCAGTTTCTCCCTTCTTGAAGTTCTCATACTGAGTTATGAGATGAGATCTTCTGTCCTTTCTCTCATCAGTAGATCCTGACACAAGCTCAGATAGCTTGTCCTAGATTTCCTTTGCTGAGTTGCATTCAGCTACTTTCTGAAATATATCATCAGACATTATCTGAGCCAATATATTCATTGCCTTTGCATCAGCAACTTTCCACTTCTTTATGTCTGCATCTGTTCCTGAAGGGGGTGGAACAGCACTTGTACTTGTGGTTTCTGAAGGTCTTGGACACACTGTCAAAACAGAATTAAAGATATCCTCATCAATAGAATTCATATACAATTTAATCCTTGCCTTCCAAAGTGCAAACTTAGAAAGATTGCACACTGGAGGTCTTGTGCTTGCATAGTCTTTGTTCTGTGCCATGGATTTATATTAAAATAAATAATAGAAATAACAACCCTCTATTAAAGGTTGATCTTATCAGAGATCTTTTGGTTCAGGTGTTAGCCTGTAAAAACAACCAACCTGGCTCTGATACTAATTGAAAGTGAGGGTAAGATCTACCTTTACTCTAGAGGGGGGTGAATAGAGTATTTTAAAAATAATTTTGTAAATTAAAAACTAATTGGCAGTGGAAGAATTAATTTATTTATAGTTTATTGTGCTCACAGTAAATAAAATAAAGTAAAGCAAGAAAGCAAATTCACAGCACACAGCAAATAAAACACAGGCAACCAGAAGACACAAGGAGCTATAGTGGTTCCCCAATCAACCTGGGTACATCCACTCTTCTACCACCCTAGGTAGGAATCCACTGTAGGATGAGTTGATCAGGTATCCTGGGCACCAATGAGCTTTTGATAAGGTGCTCAAAAACCAAACCAGATTTTTTTGATCAGGTGTCTTGCCACCACTGAGTTTTGACAAGGTCTCAGAAACTAAACAAAAAACTTTTGAAGGGAGTTTTGAATAACCCTTTTACAGCAAAAGAAAATAAAAAGAGTGAAGGTGTTCTTCTCTGTCAACACTCAAAGAAAAGACTAGTGGATTGATGATGTCAAAGCTCCCCCTGAGATTAACAGTAGGTCAAGAGAAGAAGCTTTGCACAGGGTGATAGACCTTCAGTAAGATGAGATCTCCAACAAATGATGATTTCAGCAAAGGCGGAAATATGTTGTGTCTGGAGTCTTGATTGATGAAGCCCGAAAGCTTGAATTAGAGAGGAGGTCTGAAAGAATAGAAGGAATTCTTCTCTGTGTGTTGATCTCCTTCTCTGTTCTATTCCTTGTGTTCTGTAAGAACTCTAACACTGTAATCCTGTAGTTCTTGTGTGTGTCTGTCTCTTAGATGTTGTTCTTGGTTGTTAGTTCTCTGTTTCTATATTATTCTTAAATGATATATTGAAATCCAATCTTCTAGATAGCCGTTAGCCAGTCATAAATGACTTTCCTTAATTGATAACTGTCTCTGGAGGAAAGTCCTAAGAAACATTCTCTTTTAGTCTCCTTGAAACTTGCTCCGAATTGATTGAAACGGCTATAAAATATTTTGCATTAAATGCTGGATATGGAAGATATTTGAATTCCATAACAGAATGATTTGAAATCCTGAAATTGTCGATCTCTCAAGAAAATCGTCGATCTAAGCTCGACTATCGTCGACTTGAGCTCAGAGACTGGAATTGGACTTGAGACAGAAATCGTCGATCTGAGCTCGGAGATCATCGAACCGAGTTCGACGACTCGTCGACCTGAGCTCAGAGATAGTCGAACTGAGTTCGACGCCTCGTCGATCTGAGCTCGATGATAATTTCCTTTGTCTTCTGCACTTGTAATCTGAACTAGGAGGTCTTCGGGGCAGCTTTCAAACCTAAGTTCTAAGACTTAGACCTATTCTAGTTGACCTTTAAATCTATACAAAGAGGTCAAGACACAATCCTATGGACATAGTGATCCTTACCCAAATCAGTAATAGGATGTTCCAACAGAACTGATTTTCCATTGCAATCCATTGTATAGATGGAAGGTATCTTGTAAGAAATAATTTTGAGAATTCCTCAATCGAGATCTCAATCAATGGCCGACCAACAAACTGATGCAGCTCCAACTCATCCCACCATAGCCTCGCAACTTCCTCTAATAAGAAGGTAGCTACAGTGACTTTCTGCCACTCTTACATTTCAATTGGTGTCATGGTTCTCTTTATTCTTGAGAGCCAGTCTTCAGCTTGTGTTGGGGTTCCAGTACATGCAAATACAAGAGGATAAAAACTCATCACATGTTTCAATTGCTTTTCCGTCACTCGCATTGTAGCCAATGGCTCAACAACCACTTGTCTCTCCACCACATTCTTAACTACGCCAGCCGGTTCCTAAACCACCGCAGGAATAAGAGGTTGTCTTTGCCCTCGTGGTTGCGCATTGATTAATGCGAACATGAGTTCAACAACCAACCGTATCATTTTTGCAGAAGGAGGGGGTGTTGGAACCTCAGTTGGTGCACTACTCTCCGCCGAGCGCTGAGGTTCATACTGCCCCGTACTACTCCTAGTCGCGTATAAACGTGAAACACACGATTAAGCAACTAATAATATTGCAAAAAACAATTATAGGAACATGAAGTTTCCTCAAACATGTGTATTTTCATTCCTAAGTAGACATTCATGGATTCATTCCTGTTATAACGGTAGCGCACATACGTGTGCTCACAACCCATTAAAAGAATTCAACCACGAATTCGAATAAGAAAGATCGACATCAAAACCTAATACCAAATTGTAACACCCTCATCCGTCATGTAGAATATAACAGAAGATCTGGTCGGGGCCCCACACCATATTCCACGGACAGTCAACGGAGTTACTCAATGAAACCACAACTTTCACGCATCCTAACTGAATGTGCATTCTAGCGGAAGCAGTTAACTTAGATATATAACCCACATACCAGAAATATCCACTATAAACATAAGAATAATATATTAAATACACAACATGTTTTGTTCTTAAGGGCTTACAACTGTTTTCTTTACAAAATGTGTCTTCATACATCGCCACGCAGACCGACCACACATGAAAATAGTAAGCGTTCACCTTTGGGCCTTCGAGGGACAGCCAATCGCAACATAAGGGACCTCAGCTCACTACTTCCCACTTGGCTCTCCAGCACCTGCATAGCACGGACCACCAAAATATGGAAAACAAAGAAACAGTCAGCATTAGCTGACCAAATTATAACGACCCACCCCTTACTCGAGGCGGTGGTTCTCCTTCCCTGCAAGCAACAACATATATATCTTTTGGCATCAAATTTATACATTTAAGCATTATACGCCACAGACATAGGCTCGATCGACCACACGCGTCGTGCACTCAGGGCACATTCTCAGTATACCAGACTTCTCCGGATCCCACCAGCATCCACAGTCCCAGACTTAATGGTTCACTTGAGCATTCTAGTCTTTCCGGCTAGGGGCCAAAGCCTCTCATTATGCCAATGACGAAAGCCGGTTACCTTAGGCGATCTAGCCAGAATGACATAACGCAGGTACAGTTTAGCCTAATCTCGTTGCTCAAATCGTCATGTTATTGACGAAAGACGAAGCAATCAAGCCCCATGACAAGACGCGGGTCAGCCTCCCCTTGCCCGTTCGGCTCTTTGGCCTTTTTAGCTGGTCACTTTAGGCTCAATAACTTCAATTTAAGCCCACATTATCCCCAGGAACTGAGCTCACAATCAGCATAAACAATGGCTCTCATGGCCTCAATAGCTGGGCTTTTCGGGCTCTCAGCTTCACTTGTCGCGCACATTATCCATAGGACTTGAGCTCACAAGAATCCCATCAATGGCTCTCACAGCCATAATAGCTGGGCACACAAGGCTCAACAACTTCAAACAATGGCCCCCAGGTCTCCAAGAGACAGGCCTCACAAATATAGCTCACTGGGAGCTATCGCCGGCGGTAGCACTACTATCGCGCGGTAGGGGACAAAAGTCATTTATTTCTTATTTTTGGGTGTTTTCCTAGAGATCATCTCTAGTATTATCACTACAGCATCCTGCACACCCCCTTGACCCCAGATTTTACACGTTTATCTACACGTTTATCCACAGAGTCAACTCTGACATACAAAACTATTCATCACCAATCCAGACCAACCTGTCCAGATGGGCTTCACACTACATGCATATTCCGTACTTCGATTTCAGATTCTATATGCAATTTCTACCAGGGATCACAATGATCTACCCGCTGGAAACCACCCTTTTCTTCACCTTTCAGTGAGGGTGTAAATGTTTACTTTTTCGATTGATAATGATCTAGAGGGGGTGAATATGTCCAATTTAAATTATGGGTATCCTTTTAAATAATCAGAGTTCTACTTTCTTTAAGATGATTAACACAGTCAAATAAACAAGATAGTCTAAACAACACTTTGAAAAATATTATAACACAGTAATCAGCAAACACAGCATAATGCAAACAGATTTATAGTAGTTCCCCAATTTATAGGTACATCCACTTCCCCCTTCGCCTATCTAGCAATGAACTAGAGTCGGTCAAACTCCTTCTCCTTCTTTTACTCAGATCTTCAGATCTTACAGCTCAGAGCCCTCTGGCTCCTACAACTCATACTATACAAGTCTTACCACTCAGATCATCAAGATCTTACACCTCAAGTTCTTTCCAAGATCTCTACCTTAGAATGAATCCTCACTCCTACTTCTCAGGCAACTCCTGCCCTACACCTCAGAGAATTACCAACTTCTCTTACCTCAGGCAATCCCAACCCTACCTCAGCCTTTATAATACAGGCTTACAACATAAAGAGAGTTATTCCCCTACACTCAAGATCTACAGTAGATCTTACACAATGATTGAAGATAAAAGGAATAGAATCAGAAAAAGTCACCTAGCAAGAAAGAAATAAGTGACAGCTTCTTGATCTGATCTTGATGAGTTAGCTTCCTTTGATCTTGACAAGATAGATCTGATTAAACCCTTCTTAGCTTTTTCAAAGCTTCTTGAAGTAGAAATTAGAGTTGATCTAGGCTGCAGAAATGTTGAAGATTATTCTTGATCTAGCTTCTATCCACCTTCTGAATTTGTAGCTGATGCTTCTAATATCTGACTTCAACAGATTGTGCTTTTTTTCTTCTCGTTGTTCTACTTTTCTCTGAAGAGTTGATCCCTTTAAATATGCTCTGATAGGAGTAACCAGCTGATCCGGTTAATAACTGACATCTGACAGTTCTGACAGTTGTCAGTACCCCCGTCTTGATTTCTGTACTTAGAAAATAAATCTGCTTGAAGAGTTGACACTTGATAGTTGAATGTGTCGACACAAGTCCTGGGTGTCGACACTGCTCTTGTAGTGGTGTCGACATAAATCTGAATGTGTTGACAGCACTTCACCTTGTCTCTACACAACTTATGTAGAATTTGTCGACACTAGTCCTGAGTGTCGACATTGCTTTCTTCCAGTCATGACTCAGCTTGTGAAGTGTGTCGACACTTGTCCTGAGTGACGACACAGTTGTCTTCAGTCTCGACACAGCTTGAATTGATTGTGTCGACATAGTTGTCCTTTGTGTCGACACAGCTTCTCTTTGTCTCGACACAACTTGTTCAATGTGTGTTGACACTAGTCCTGAGTGTCTCAACACTTTTGTACTTAGATTTATTTGCCTGCATACATGAACTTAACATCCATCAAATATAACTTATGTGTATATCATTGAGCTGAAATGACTTCCACAAGTCAAGTACATTATAACCAATGTACTCAACAATCTCCCCCTATTTGGAGAAGTCATAACCCAAAATCAATGATATATAACATGATACCAAAATATAATGATAAAGTCATTTATAATACAGAGCAGTAACATAAATAAAAACACATGTTAAAAACAATAATGCTGAACAGAAGATAAGGAAAACAATTTCAGTTATAATTAACAACACCTGAAATGTTGAATAAGCTAGGATTTCCATTAATTGTTTATCATAAAGTTTACTGATACAAGCTTTGGTTACTAAATAGTTACAGATCAAGTTGTCCATATGAAATATAAAACTAAGAATATCCTAAGGTAGTTCAGGTTCCTTGATAACTATGTCTTTCCTAGATTTTATCTTTGCTTTGATCTTAGCAACCGCCTTTCCTTTGTTATTCTTAGCTTTAGCTTTTGTAATAGCTTCTTCTTTAAGCCTTTGTATTTCAAAGTAATGGTATGGCTTTGGGAAATATTTGCTGGGCTCGATAGACTCAGCAGGAAGCTTTCCTTTCTTCATATCATATTTGAACTTTTGAATAACTTGCTGCTGCTTAAGATGTTTGTCCCATTCTTGTTCAATGTACCATTTTCACCTATCTGTGACATTAGAATTTACAGCCTTCCATGCAGTAAGAATTATTGATCTGGAGGTTGGACTCTATTGCTCAAAATCAGGTCAAGGCTCAGCTTGTTCTCTAAACCTTTTCTTTAATAACTAAGCCTCTATCTCTGGAGTAGTAGAAGACTTGTCCACTTTCTCATAGATTATATTCTTATCTAAGCCTTGAGGAGGACTGTACATGTGTTGAACAGATGCTTGAATAGACTCGGAATTAGCTTGTGCTACAGGATAATTAAAATCATAGATTTCAGCAGGAGGTGCTTCAAGTAGAGGTGGTTGACAACCAGATTCAGCAGTTTGATCTCCTTCAAACCATAGGGGAGTAAAGCCTAAAGTGTCTCTGATATTATTTGATATCAAGGTAGCATGTTCAGAACAAGCCTTAATCATCACCCTCTCCCCCTTTATGACTTCTCTTTCAATATGATCCCTCAAATCATTTTTATGAAATCTTACTTGACCATCGAGATAATTAATTCCTGATGTAACTGTGTTCTTAATTCTGAGTAAATTGCTGTCCAAAATCTTATCAGAAGTTTTGATGTCCTTTAGTAGAGATTCTGAATGACTTTTCAGTTTGTTGTCTAGTTCTGTGACAGTTGAATTAAGTTTTGTTTCCAAAGCAGTGGTTTGTTTCTTAATTTCTCCCAAAGTAGTGTCATGCATAATTATCAGATTTTCATTCATCCTATTCTGATTCTCAAGGGAATAGCCTTGCTTGAGTGCCACATCGTCCTGTAGTTATTTGGCTTCCTATTGTTGCTTGTCAAGATAGACTATTGTATGTGCTCCTTTCTCAAACAAAGTAGTCATTTCAGTTTTCAAGAGATTTACTTCAAATCTTATTGACTTGATGTCTTGAGCCAACTGAATTGCAACTCCTTGTTGATTTCATCTACATACTACTCTAGATCTTGCCTTTGCTTATCAAGCATGATCTGTAGTTGAACTAGCAGAGAGCTATTATCCATTGCAGGAGCTGATGGTTGTCCAGATTTAAGCTATTGTTTATAGCTCTTGCTCATCTTCTTAATTTCAGTAAACTTCCTTTTCTTCAGTTGAGAAGCTTCTGCTTCCTCAGATTCAGAAGAACTAACTTCTTAAACTTGAGGTGTCTCTTTGGTTTTGTTAGTATCTGGGGCCAACTCCCCCTCAACTCTTGTACCTTCCTTATTAATATTGATATTATCCATGGTAATATCTGCATACTGAATTTCAGCATCAGGTATCTCAATCTGAGAATCTTCAACTCTCTCCCCCTGGATGTTTGATACTTTTGACAAAAGAACTTCTTCTTCATTCTCTTTTGGATTGTCTTCCTCCAACACTTGTTCAGATATTTCATGTTCAGGATCTTTTGATTTTTCTAGGTCCTGAACAACATCCATTATAAAAGTTGTAGCTGTATCCATAGGCAATTCACTGAGGGTCTCCCCCTCAAATTGTTCCCTTTCTGGGATGTTCTCCCCCTGCAGCTGTATACTTATTCCAGTGGAATGCCTTGGAGATCTACCTTGTTCTTCCACAACATCCTCATCAGAACTGAAGTGCACCTCTTCTTCAGAATCACTAGAGGATACAACTTGTTCTACCATAGATTTCTTCCCAGTTACCTCCTTTGTCCTTTTAGGTTCTGGTGTCTCTTTAGTCAAGACTCTGTCCCATCTAGACATAATTTTCAAGTCTATTATCCTTATATGATTTATCTTAGAGCCATTTTTCTGATTTATATTATCTGGAATGACCTTTATCAGATACAAACTAACAATTCTGCCCATATTAGGCTTTTGAATTCCTTCTACAATTTTATCAAAAACTACCCTATTCCAGTCAGTTGTTATTTTGAAGATAATCCTTGTCATCAGGGTAAACATATATTTGGAAATCCTGTCATGGGCTCCAGTTTTGCAGAGGAGCACTTTTCCAACTATCTCAGATAAAAATTTTCCTTGGGAATTCATTCCTTTCCTGTTTAAAGAGTTTCCATAGCTGGTGGTTGGAGGTAGTCCACACCATTCCAAGGCCTCAGCAGTCTTGCTTGAATTCAGGTCATCATCCTGTGCAGTTCTTGGAATCTGAAAGACTTTAGCCAGTCTTTTGGTTTTTTACCTTTATCCTTGCTCCATTTACACTGGATTTAATCTCATCCGACTTAGGGTTTAATGAGGCATTAGAATAGAATTCAGATACATCTCTCTTCCAAATTTTGGTTGGTTCTGAAAGAAGATACTCTAGACCTGCCTCATTAACTAAGTCAATAACCTTCTTTATATAATCTGAAGCGGAGACGAATGCGTTGTGCAGTAGTTCGTATCCCTCATTGATGTTGACGTCCATCTTGGGTGCCATACTTGTTGAAAGAGCTTGAGTTTTAGAGGATTCGACTATGGATTTCTCGGTCTCGACACACATCGATCCGTCTCTCAAGATTTCTGGTAAGTGAAGTCGACAAATCCTAATACTTCCTATTTATAGTAACAGTCTTTTGAAGGTGAAAAGGCGCGCTGCATTTTGTAATTTTCTAACTATTTGGAAATATCAGTCGACACAAGGTTTATGTTTCTCGACTCAGACCTTAAGGTCTCGACAACCTTATGTCTCGACACAAAATTGTAATGTCTTGACACACATCCGCTAATTAGTGTCGACACAATGTCATGTGTCTCGACACACCTTTACTATTAGTGTCGACACACATTGTAGTGTCTCGACAAAATTCTTTGACTTAGACAAACTTTGTGTTCTGAAGATAATTTCATGACTATATAAAATTTTTCTTGGTTATGAAGACTTGTAAGTCTTATTAGTCATCCTTTTAAGAATTGTACTAACTTTTGTTGTAATTAATTGTAAATATCTATTCAATATTCAACATGCCTAGTTCAAATTTAAAATAATTGAACTTACTTTCATCTAGAGGTTTTGTAAAAATGTCAGCAACTTGTCTTTTTGTTGGAGTATACTGTAAGCTTATATTTTCTTTTTCAACATTCTCTCTGAGAAAGTGATATCTAATTTCTATATGTTTAGTTCTGCTGTGAGAAACAAGATTATTAGCAATAGAAATTGCACTAGTAGAATCACAAAACATAACAGATTTACTTAGATGTACACTATAGTCCAGTAGTTGATGTTGAATCCACAACAACTGTGCACAACAGCTCCAAGCAGATATGTACTCAGATTCTGCTGTAGAGATGACAATACTTGTTTGCTTCTTGCTACTCAAACTTATAAGTTTTTTCCCTAGAAACTGGCAAGTTCTAGAAGTACTTTTTCTGTCTTCTTTACACCCTGCAAAATTTGCATATGTGTAGCCTGTAAGTTCAAAATCACTATCCCTAGGATACCAAAGCCCAAGATTGGGTGTGCCCTTAAGATATCTAAGTATTCTCTTTACAACAGTATAATGAGACTCTATGGGGCATGCTTGGTACCTAGCACAGATACATATTGAAAATATAATATCTGGCCTACTAGCAGTTAAATACGGGAGTGATCCAATGATGCCTCTATACAAGGTTTCATTAACTGATTTCCCAGATTCATCCTTTTGTAGTGACACAGAAGAACCCATTGGAGTTCTCATGGTAGAAGAATTCTCCATACCATATCTCTTAATCAAATCCTTAGTGAACTTAGATTGAGAGATGGATATTCCATCCTCAGATTATCTAACTTAGAATCCCAAGAAGAAGTTTAGCTCACCCATGCTGCTCATTTCAAACTTGCCTTGCATAAGCCTTGCAAATTTACTACACAGCGTCTCATTAGTAGACCCAAATATTATGTCATCTACATAAATCTGGACTAGGATGCTTGATCCTTTGATCTCCCTAAGAAATAGTGTCTTATTTATCTTTTCTCTAGAGAACTTGTTCTCTATAAGAAAGGTAGACATGGTTTCATACCAGTCTCTAGGTGCCTGTTTTACCCCATATAAAGCCTTGTGCAATTTGAAAACATAGTTGTTGTGTTTAGGGTTAACAAAACCTGGAGGTTGCTCTACATAGACTTCCTCCTTTAGTGTACCATTGAGGAATGCTGACTTGACATCCATTTGGTAGACATTGTATCCTTTGAATGCTGTATGAGCTAAAAACAACCTTATGGCTTCTATACTAGCTACAGGTGCAAAGGTTTGGTCAAAGTCTAACCCTTCTTCTTGTTTATATCCTCTAGCCACTAATCTAGCTTTGTTCTTTACTATAATCCCATACTCATCTAATTTATTCATGTAAATCCACTTAGTGCCTATCACATTATGATCACTAGGTCTAAGAACTAAAGTCCAGACTTTGCATCTTTCAAATTGATTTAGCTTCTTCAAACCTTTTAGGTTCTACCTGAGAGAGAAAACTAAACTATAGAACCTCATTGTGATGTCTACTCCTAGTAGTTACTATTAATCTAGCATCACCTATTATTTGATCAATCAGATGATCTCTAAGGTGTGTAACTGTTACTGGCACATGCCTATCATTACCTAGTACTACAGGAGGATTAGGGTGATTCTCTTCCTCCCCCTGAGCAGTTGCAGTATCTTCTATAGGAATTTCTATATTGTCTCTAATGTGTAACTCTATGTTAGGTGAGTCACTTATTTTTAGCTTTTCCATTCTAGAGTCTACAACACCTAGACTAGAGCTGTTAGAGATCTCATTAAATAAAACAGATGATTCATCAAACACTACATTAATAGATTCTTCTACAATTTGATGTTTGAAGTTGTAGATCCTATATGCTTTGTTATGAAGATTATACCCTACAAAGATTCCTTCATAGGATTTCTCTGAGAACTTGGTTAGATAAGTTTTCCCATTGTCCAAAATATATACCTTACTACCAAAAAGTTTGAAGTAGGACAGATTTGATTTTCTGCCTTTTATTACTTCATAGGGAGTCTTGTTGTGATAGTTGTTGATCAATGCTCTATTCTGAACAAAGCATGCTGTGTTTACAGCCTCAGCCCAGAAATATTCTGGGAGAGATTTATCACTCAACATTGTTCTGGCTGCCTCAATAAGAGTTCTATTTTTCCTCTCAGCAACTCCATTTTACTGTGGTGTTCTTCGAGAGAAAAATTCCTGAAAGATTCCCAGTTCCTTATAGAAATTTGTCATCTTTTCAGATTGAAATTCTGTACCATGGTCACTTCTAAGTTTGACCACAAAACATCTCATCTCATTCTGAATTTGTTTCACAAATTCAGCAAGGATGTCTAGTGTTTTAGTCTTTCTCCTTAAGAAGAATACCCAAGCAAACCTGGAGTGATCATCCACAATCACATAGGTACAAGACTTCCTACCCAAACTAAGAACTTGCATAGGACCAAATAGATCAATTTGAAGTAAGTATAGACACCTCTCAGTGTCTTTGGACTGAATGCTCTTAAAGGAAACTTTTGTTTGTTTGCATTTTTGACATGCAGGACATAAGCCTTCTTTGGAGCATCTGAGTTGTTGACTATTTCTAACTAAGTCCATAGAGAATAGTTTACTCATAGCTTTGTAGTTTAAGTGAGCCAGTCTCTTGTGCCACTGTACACACAAAGTGTCTTTCTCACTTTCTACAAGACATACAGGTGTTTGTTCATTTATACTAAGGAAATTTTGAAAATAAATGTTCACATTCCTAGTGCCTGACAAGATGATCTCTTGATCACTTGAATTCCTTATCAAACACTTGTCATTGTGGAAAACAATTTCATACCCTATATCACAAAGCTGACTTATGCTTATCATATTGTGGTTCAATCCTTCCACATAAGCCACTTTAGTGATGGTAACTAGGCCATTAGAAATGTTACCATATCCCTTGGTGAGTCCTTTCTCTGACCCTCCAAAGATGACTTTTGGTCCATTCCTAACTGGAGTGTAATCTCTTAGTAAACTCCTTGATCCAGTCATATGCCTGGAACAACCACTATCCAAGTACCATATTGGCCTATTTGTGGTACTTGGCTCCACCAGCAAACACAAATTTAGTTCACCATAGGCACCCAAATATTTTTGGGGCCTTGGTTCCTGTTAGGCTTTGTTGTGTAAAACACAACATGCTTTCTAAATAAAGCTGGTTGAAACTTATATGAAGGTGCTGTTGGATTATACCAACAATCTAGGGCAAAATGCCCAACCTTCGCACAACACCAACACTCAAATCTGTTGTATCTTTTCTTTGGTTGCATATTTGAAAATTTTCTTTTGTGCAACACAGAATTGTCATCCAACTTCCAAGGTAGTGGTGCAAAATTTACACCCTTACCTTTCAAATTTAGGTGAGATGCACTGGGACCAGCACCAAGAATTCCTTGGCTTCTTGGATTGATCACCTTTTGTGGGGGGTTTTTTGGCCTATATTGCCTTTAGATGTCTGATCCTTCCAGCAAGCCTCTTTATTGACCTTACTAGTAGAGCATTCAGACCTCATGTGTCCAGGAACACATGATCTCAAGCATCTGTTAGAAGGCAGATACTCGACTAGTTGCATAACAGGACCACTTGGAGCTTTACCCTTGGGTACAGGCTTCTTTTTAAACTTTTTGTTCTTACCATATCCTACACCGCTTCTAAATGATGCAGAAAATGTATCTATGATAGGTAACACTTACTTAGGTTTTGAGAATTGAGTCAGAAGTTATCTTTCCTGAGTAAGCTTTGCTTCCAGGTCCTTGACAGTCTTGACCTGTTCTACTATCACCTCTGCCTGGCTATCTATCTTGTTAGTTAGTTCTATAAGTTTCAGTTTTTGTAGATCCAAACATTATGTTGGCTCTTTCCAACTAAAAAGATACTCCTCTCAAGGATTCTAATTCTTTAGCCTGATCCTTAGCAAGTTGTTTGCTTGCAATTAAGGCCTTTATTAACTTCCCATATCTGTTGATAAGGGAGTTAAAATCAACTTCAGTGTCTGAATCATGTTCTTTATTATTAGAGGAGTGTGAACATGATTCATTTTCTGATGCAGAAAAAGAATCTGAGGCTAAACTATGAGAGATTGAATTTACCTAAGCAGAATCTAAATAATCCTGATCTTCTTCTCCTAGTTTTGTCTCCTCAATAGCCATCAGGCCCATGAGAGCCTCCTCCTCTCCTGATTTTGATGAATTAAACTCACTGTTAGACAGTGTCAACTGTCTTTTTGATACGAGACTTTTGTCAGCCTTCTTGTGCTGTCCAAATTTCAAGTTTTCTGACTTTTTCTCCTTTCTTTTTGCTGGGCAATCAGCTATGACATGCCCTTTTCTGTTGCAACAATAACACACTATATTAGTCTTAATATATATATTCTGTGAAGACCAATACCTGTCCCCAGATTTCTTCTTCCTGGGTTTCTCTTGATGATTGGTCTTCTTGAGAGAAGTGTCACCAGCTAGACCCTTCCAGCCGCCCTACCTTCTTCTTCCCAACATCTTCTTGAACTATCTAGAGAAGAGAGACAGTTCCTCCTCAGTTAGGTCTCCTCCTGATGAGGAAGATCCTAAACACTCAAAAGTTGTTTCCAGTCTTTCTGTGAGTGTTAGCTTCTCTCTGATCTTTCTGGATGACTCAGCCTTTAGGGCCAAGGTCTTTTCTCTACTGTGTGCTTTAGCTGAATCTTCTTCAGACTTCCTAAGATTGAGCTGTAACTCATGTGACAATAGCTTTCTTAATAGGGCCTGGGGGTCTATGTTGGCTAAGTTCTCCATTTCTCTTATGACACAAATCTTAATGTCTCATTCCTTGTTCAGGAATCTCAAGAACTTGTCATTAAGTTCATAGTTAGTAAAACTTCTGCCATAATTTATCAGGTTGTTTACAATTCTGAAGAACTCTTCAAAACATTTAGCTACTGAATCTTTCTTATCTTGTCTGAAGGCTTCATACTGGTGATTTAGCAGAGATTTCCTGTTATCCCTAACCTCATTTATTCCTTCCAAGTAGACAATCAAAGACTCCTGCATTTCTTTGGTTATCTTGCAATGAATTAGATTCTGAAAAGTGGAATCATCTATTGCACTAACTATAATATTTTGTGCCCTTTTGTCCATAGAGTCCAGTATGATTTCATCCTTATCCATCTTCATATAAGTTTTGGGTGTCTTGATGTTTGCATCAAGTACTGACACTTTCATGGGATTGAAAGGTCCTTCAATCACTGTGATGTATATTCTTGGGTCTGCTGCTTCCATGAATAATCTGACTCTCTCTTTCCATATTCCAAAGTTTTCTTTAGAGCAGACAGGTAGCTTAATGGAATTATTTTCCCTCTGAGCCATAATATATCATTCTATGCAATCCTTTGGATTCTCACTAGGCTGTTATGCCTTTTTTTAGTGAACCTCCCTCTAATACCAATTGTAAATGTTTACTTTTAGGATTGATAATGACCTAGAGGGGGTGAAAAGGTCCAATTTAAATTATGGGTACCCTTTTAAATAATAAGAGTTCTACTTTATTTAAGATGATTAACATAGTGAAATAAACAAGATAGTCTAAACAGCACTTTGAAAAATATCACAGCACAGTAATTAGCAAACACAACACAATGCACATAGAATTATAGTGGTTCCCCAATTTATGGGTACATCCACTTTCCCTCTTCGCCTATCTAGCAATGAAATAGATTCAGCCAAACTCTTTCTCCTTCTTTTACTCAGATCTTCAGATCTTACAGCTCAGAGCCCTGCTGGCTCCTACAACTCAGACAATACAAGTCTTACCACTCAGATCACAAAGATCCTACACCTCAAGTTCTTCCCAAGATCTCTACCTCAGAATGAATCCTCACTCCTACTTCTCAGGCAACTCCTTCCCTATACCTCAGAGAATTACCAACTTCTCCTACCTTAGGAAATCCCATCCCTACCTCAGCCTTTATAACAAAGGCTTACAACATAAAGAGAGTTATTTCCCTATACTCAGATCTACATGTAGATCTTACACAATGAATGAAGATAAAAGGAATAGAATTAGAAAAAGTTACCCAACAAGAAAGAAATAAGTGACAACTTCTTGATCTGATCTTGATGAGTTTGCTTCCTTTGATCTTGATAAGATAGATCTGATCCAACCCTTCTTAGTTTTTCAAAGCTTCTTGAAGTAGAAATTAGGGTTGATCTAGGCTGGAGAAATGTTAAAGATGATTCTTGATCTAGCTTCTCTCCACCTTCTGAATTTGTAGCTGATGCTTCTAATATCTGACTTCAACAGATTGTGCTTATTTTTCTTCTCATTGTTCTACTTTTATCTGAAGAGTTGATCCCTTTAAATAGGCTCTAATAGGAGTAACCGGTTGATCCGGTTAATAACTGACATCTGACAGTTCTGACAGTTGTCAGTACCCCCATCTTGATTTATGTACTTAGAAAACAAATCTGCTTGAAGAGTTGACACTTGACAGTTGAATGTGTTGACACAAGTCCTGGGTGTCGACACTGCACTTATAGTGGTGTCGACATACATCTGAATGTGTTGACACAACCCTTCACCTTGGCTCGACAAAACTTATGTAGAATGTGTCGACACTAGTCCTGAGTGTCCACACAGCTTTCTTCCAGTCACGATTCAGCTTGTGAAGTGTGTCGACACTAGTCCTGAATGTCGACACAGTTATCTTCAGTCTCAACACCGCTTGAATTGATTGTGTCAACATAGTTGTCCTTAGTGTCGACACAACTTCTCTTTGTCTCGACACAAGTTGTTCAATGTGTATTGACACTAGTCCTGAGTGTCTCAACACTTTTGTACTTAGCTTTATTTGCCTGCACACATGAACTTAACATCCATCAAAAATAACTTATGTGTATATCATTGAGCTGAAATGACTTCCACAAATCAAGTACATTTTAACCAATGTACTCAACAGAGGGGTTTCATGCACGTTTGTAAACTAAGGACTTCACTTGTCCAAGAAGAAAGTTGTTACCCGTGTTGATCGTATATGAGACATACTCTTGATTTTGATCCGGATGGAACTGATCCCCGCAGCTTCCTCTCCACGAATCTGGCTTAGACTCACGATTTCGATCACAAGCACACCTTGGATCACCTTTTCCCTTGGCCTCCTAGTCTTCTTCCTTCTCTTTCCTCAAGAACCTCAAGAACTAAGAAAGAGAGAGTGAGGGAGAAAATAAGAACTCAATCTCATGTCTAGCCTTTAACAGAGAGCTATCGCCGCGCGGTATGCGGTATTATAGGTGGTGGCCGCTTAGCTCAATCGACATCGCTCTGCCGCTCAAAAAATGCTTCAGCCTTACTAACACGTTGCCAGCTATCATCGTGCGATAGATGACTACCGCCGCACGATAGATGACTACCGCCCTATGGTAGATTCTCAACACTTAGTCGAGTTAGTCGAGTGCGTCGAGTGGTATCGCCACGTGTTACCTTTCTACCGCCACGCGCTACCTATCTAAAACGACGGTTGAATTAATACATCTAGATATCGTCGACGTTAACACTACTTCCTAGCAGTAACTCCCAAAAACCAACTCCTTCCCATTTTAGGGCATTACAATAGTCAGTATTGGTGATTCCAACTTTCAAAACTTAGTCCACTACCAGAATTCAAAGAAAATGTGGGACACTCTCATAGTGTACATGGAAGGGACAGAGAATATAAGGGATGATAGGAAATCCCTACTCAATCAAGAGTATGAGTCCTTCAGGCAGAGAAGCAAGGACAAAATAGCTGATTACTATGAAAGATTCATCTAGATAGTTAATGAGCTGAGGACCTATGGCCGGGGCTTCCCAGATTATTAGCTGAAGGACAATTTTCTGAGGTCTCTAAACAAAAAACTTGTACAATAAGATTTGTGTCATGAGGGAGATGAGCAACATGGCCAATATTCCTCCCCATACTTAGTTTGGGAAGCTGTTCTCTTATGAGATGCAGTTAAATGCTAAAAATGAGGAGGAAATTATAACCAAGACTCATCAAAAGAAGAAGATTGTGGCTCTCAAAGTTGGAGAGTCAAAGAAGAACAAGAAGAGGATTCCCTCTCCTCACAGAAGACCAGCTGACTCAAAAAAATTGGAGCCTAGCACATAAGATGGTGATATGTCTGATGGGGAGTTTGTTTCCTTCTCAAGGCAGTTCAAGAAAATGATGTCCAAAAAGAAGCACTAGAAAAGCAAGCCTTCTTGCTCCTTCAACTACAAGAAGAACCCCAAGGGGGACATGTATGGCTCTTCTCACAAAAAACATATTTCTGCTGATATTATTTGTTATTATTATAGCAAGACTGGGCATGTCATTGTTGATTGCCTGATTAAAAGAAAAAAAGAGTTGCTACTAAGGAGAAGAAGCATGATGGTGACAAGAGACGCCACCACAAGGGCAAGAAGTCTTAGAAGACTTTCATTGCCAAGAAGGTGGAGAAAAGATGGAGCCAAAGTGATACAAATTCTTCTAATTTTGAGGAAGAACAATCCTACATTGGGTTGTTTTCTACTGCTGAAGATGGAGACAATCCTACTGCTAAGATAGTAATAAGTGCTCCCTTGTCACATCTAGAGAGTGACAGTGGGGAAGAAGATGAAGAAGAGGATAATTATGGACTAAAGGCTATGACTGAAGAAGGATTACATGATGAATCTGATCCTAATGAGGTACTTATACTTGCTATTTTCTTTTCTAATTCAGAGTATGAGACAGGTCCATAAGCTGAATCATCCTTTCCATCTAGTGATGAGGATGGTTCAGATTCTGAGTTTGGGGTCAATCAATTGATTAACAAGTATGGTGCCCTCCTTAAGCCCTTGGGTAAAAGCAAGAAGCTTGCTTCTTAAACCTCTTAAGGCTTAGTTAGAAGAAAAGATGGAGGTGTTCCATCAAATGGCATCTAACTCAATTGAGCTTAAGGGGATCATTGACAAGCACACTGAAATAAGATTTCAAAATGAATAACTTATTAAGAAGCTTGAGAATGATCTCCTCGTGGAGAGGAAGTTAGTGGCTCAATTCTCTAAGCCAAAATCTATGCTGCCCATTATTGAGTCTTTCACCTCTCAAATAAATAAGAGGGGATTGGACTTCAATGGAAGGGGAGCAGGTGCTTTGAATATAAGAAAGGGAAAGGCTCCTGTTAAGCCTCAAACCACCTATCAAAAGTTCGTGCTTCCTTCCAACAAGTATGACCGTGATAGCATTTATGGTCACTAGAAGAATGGAAGTTATCATAGTAAGGGCAAAGATGCACCTAACTACAGAGGGAGAAAGGGCATAGGGATGACTGCTTTGAAAGCTCCTCATGAGGAAATCCAAATAGATAAATATGAATAATTTGTGTTTGGTACTCCATCCCCAATACTCAAGGGTAAGGAAGTATCGTCTTCCCAAAACCTTCCAGCAAAGAAGCTTGCTAATGGAAAGATAACAATCAACTCTCACAAGTCAATATCAAATGTCATCAACACCATGTCAGCTACTTAGCTAACATCTATTGCTGTCAAGCCGATACCGTCGAGTAAGGTTGCTTACCATCGAGCATTCAGCCAGATTGTAGCTGAGAGGAATAAGAAGAATACTAATACTTTCTCAGCTGAACAAAATCATTCAGATTCACCATCTGCATCAACAAGTGTTCAGAAGAGAAGGTATAATATCCATGAATGTTGGTGTTGTGGTAAAGTGGGACACGTTGCCATTGATTGTTGACACAACCCCAATGTGAATAATGCAAAGAGATTTTTTCCTGCTAAGGAAGAAGTGGGCACCAATGCTTCTCTTACAGATAACAAGAACCTAGGACCAAAATTTAACAATGCTCCTAAGGTAAAAAAAAATTATACTTTGCAGGATAGTTCAAGTACCAATCTAAAGCAAATACGATACTTGGATAATAGGCGCTCACGACACATAATAGGAACTAGAAGTCTTCTAAAGGACTATTCTCCTGTGATGAATGGACCTAAGGTCATCTTTGGAAGCTCAGATAGAGGAGTCACCAAAGGATATGATATGATTTTTAATGGCATAATCTCTATTATAAGGGTAGCTTATACTGAATGATTGCAACACAACCTTGTAAGCATAAGTCAATTATGTGACTTAAGTTATGTCATTGAATTCCACAATGATAAGTATCTGATTAAGAAGTCAATTGACTTAGAGGTTATCTTCTCAGGCACTAAGAGTGGGAATATTTATTACTTAGATTTTATTTGGAAAAATTCTTCTACTCCACTGTGTCTTGTAGCTAATGAAAAAAGATCCCTATGTGTTCAATGGCACAAGAGACTTGCTCATATTAATTACAAGACAATTAATTTGCTATATTCAGAAAACTTAGTTAGAGATTCTCCTAAGTTAAAATGTGTAAAATAGGGTCCTTGTCATTCATATCAGATGGGAAAGCAAACAAGGGCCGCCTTTAGGAGCTCAGCTCCTAAAGACTCTACTAGATGTTTATATATGTTGCATATAGATCTGTTTGGTCCTTTACTCATTCAGAACTAAGGAGGGAAGATGTACACTTATGTGATTGTTGATCACTCAAGATTTACATGGATATTCTTCTTAAGGATAAGTCAGATACCTCGAATGTCTTCATCACATTTGTCAAGGCTATTCAGAATGAAATGGAATGTTCTGTGGTCAAAGTGAGAAGTGACCATAGTACAAAATTTTAGTCTGGATCCATGACAAAGTTCTGTGAAGAACTTGGTATCGCTTATGAATTTTCCTCTCCCAACACTCTACAATAAAATAGTATGGTTGAGGTAAAGAATAGGACATTGATAGAGGTAGCCAGGAATATGCTAAGTGACTCATCACTACCAGTATATTTTTGGGATGAGGAAGTTAACATTGCATGTCATGTCCTGAATAGGGCTTCTATCAGCAAAGTCCATAAAAAGACTCCTTATGAACTCATGAAAGGCAGAAAACCAACCATATCCTATTTTCAAATCTTTAGTTGCAAATGCTTTATATTAAATAATGGAAAATCTCATTTAACTAAATCTACTGAGAAATGCAATGTGGGGATTCTTATTGGATACAACTCCCATAGTATAGCATATAGGGTATTCAACGAGAAGACTCAAGTTGTAGAAGAGTCTATACATGTTATTTTTGACAAGACTAGTCTACTATATAAGGGCTGCCTAATAATGCATGTTGAAAGTTTAACATAGAAGATTTGTCTATCCAAGACAAGCCAAGCTCAAGTAGGAGGTCTTCTCAAGTTAAAGTGCTCGGTTGGGAAATTCAGGCGGCTGACAGAACTCCGAAAAATGCTGAAGAGGAACAACCAACTGAAATCATTCTAGCAAAATAGCAAGGCGCTGACAGGATACCTGCAACAACAAGGCATATAATAGATCAACCCAACACTCTCATTATTTGAGATATAAGCTAGGGGGTCACCACCAGAAGTAGACTTCAGAATAAAGCTCTCTTTTTGAGCCTCTTGTTTTAGGTGGAGCCCAAGAGTTTTAAGATGTCAATAGAGATCCATTCTGGACCAATGTCATGCAGGAAGAACTCCAGAAATTCAAGAGATACAAGGTATGGAAGTTAGTTCCAAAGCCGACCACAAGCACACAACATAATTGGCACCAATAGATTTTCAAGAACAAGATGGATGAAAATGGAGTCATAGTAAAGAACAAAGCCATATTGGTAGCTAAGGGCAACAGGCAAGTGGAGGGAATAGACTTTGATCAAAAAATTGCTTCAGTGGTAAGGATGGAGGCAATTAGAATTGTCCTGGCCTATGTAGCATTCAAGGGGTTCATGGTATACCAGATGGATGTAAAGTCTGCTTTTTCTAAATGGTAATTTAAAAGAAGAAGTATATATAGAGCAACCATCAGGTTTTATACATCTTACTCTTACATCTCATGTTTACTTAGAAAATCATTATATGAGTTAAAGAAAGCCCCTAGGGCTTGTTATGAAACCATGTCTAGCTTTCTTATTAAGAACAAGTTCTTAAGGGGAAAAATTGACAACACATTGTTCCTAAGTGAAACAAAGGGCAAGAATCTTTTAGTCCAAATTTATGTTGATGACATAATTTTTGGGTCTACTGATGACAACCTTTGCAAAAGATTTGATAATATTATGCAGGGGGAGTTTGAGATAAGCAGTATGAGAGAGCTCAAATACTTCTTAGGACTCTAAGTGAAACAGTCTGATGAGGGGATATTCATCTCTCTGACCAAGTGCACAAGAGAAATAATTAAGAAGTTTAGGATGGAATCTGCTTCCACCATGAAAACTCTCATGGGGTCAAATATATCCCTAGACAAGGATAAGAAGGGGAAACCTTTTGATGAATCCATGTATATGTGTATCATTGGATCTATGTTATACTTAACTACTAGTAGACCAGACATTATGTACGGTACATGTGTTTGTGCTAGGTACTAAGCATGCCCTAGGAATACTGATTTTGAACTAATTGGATATTCAGATGCAGATTTTACAGGTTATAAAGAAGATAAGAAAAGTACTAGTGGCACTTGTTAATTCTTAGGAAGGAGATTGATTTCCTGGAACAGTAAGAGGCGGAATAGTGTGGCCATATCCATAGTTGAGTAAGAATATATATCTGCAGGGAGTTACTATGTACAACTATTGTGTATTTAGCATCAACTGTAGGACTATAATTTTAAGGTAAGTAAAACTCCCTTATTTTGTGATTCATCCAATGTTATTTCTATTGTTAAGAACCCTGTATCACATAGTAGGACTAAGCACATAGAAATAAGGTATAATTTTATTAGAGAACATGTTGAGAGTTAAGGTATCTATCTTGAATTTGTCCCCACATAAAATCAAGTAGTTGATAGTTTGTTACTTACTAGGACATACTTCTAATAACATTTAATTCTGTTAGCTGCTAGAGAACCTAATATAGTGGCATGTTAGGTAGATAACTATAGTTTTTGTTTATCATTAGCATGAGTCAATTGACTCATTTTCATGTTTATCTATAAATTTAATGGACATATAGGCTCAACAGTGCAGAGGAGATTAGCTGAGAAAGTCTCAGCTATGTTTTGGAGTCCGCTGAGAAAATGCTCAATGGTATATGTCCCCGTCTTAATAATACAGCTAAGACGGGCTGTTGTGTTAAAAATCAATCATTCTCAGTCATTGGATCTGTTGCTTATGATCAATATGTGATATGACGCTTCAATTCCACTTTGAACCAATTTAAATATACATTAAAATCAATATATAGAGAGTTAGGGTCAGTTAAAAACATAAAACCTAAACCCTAGAAAGTCGTAAAACTACTCTGTCTTTCTCAGCGACTAGATTTTCTAAATCAATGGCACCAAAATCTGCTAAGATTCTTCAAGAAGGATATGAAGTGGTTAGAAATGGATTCCAGTATGCCTCTGAAGAAATTAAGGAAGTAATAAGGATTATATAAGTCGTCGGCCTGGAGTTTCTTCTATCAAAACCATCACCAATCGTGAAGGATGAAGTTTTGGAGCTTTACTCAAATGTTAAGCTGTCCTCTTCAAAGAAAATCGTCAAGAGCAAAGTGGGGGGATGTAAAGATAAACCCTAAAAGGATTGTCAAGGCCTTAAACCTTCCTTCAACATATATTGAAGAGGATTAGTAAATCTCTTCCCAAGAAATTGAACAACCCCTAAAATGGTGTGAATTCAATGGAGAGAGATATGGTTCACTAAAGAGGCAAACTCATTGCTGACATTATTAGGAAGGTCATCCTGTGCAAGATAGGATCCCATAACAACATCTCAAAGTCAATGTTTGAGCTGGTCACAAGGGTGATTCTATAAGATAAGTCTAATTGGGCACTTGTAATCTTCTAGAAATTGATTGATTTCCTATAGGTTCCAAACCTAGGCAGGATCCTATCCCTGTACCTAATCAATGCTTAACCTGAGCATTTCACCAAGAAACAAGGGGTAAAGATCTATTATATGAAGAGAATGGACATTAAGACACATGAGAGGTTCACATGGGTCTTGCCCATAAGCCAAGTATTTCGGAAAAAGGACAAGACAAAGGTCAAGGGAAAAAAGACTATTGAAGAAAGCGCTTCTGGATATGGCTCAGAAAGTAAGTGTGAAGGTTACAACACACCCATTCCTGATCCTGATCTATCTTTTTCAAGTGAAAAAGAACATGATGTTCAGGATATGAAAGTGTCTATTAGTCAATTTAAATCACCTATAGGGGGTGAATAGGTGAGTTCTGCGTCTTTTAGCGGAATAATAAATTAGTATAAACAAACACACAGAAACACAAAGAATTTATCATGGTTTCCCGAGTTGGGAACGTCCACTGTCCTGCCTTGCCTATCTACCACGAATGGCTAGATTCAGAAACTTCAACTTTATCTCAGATTGAAAACAATACTACAACTCAGAGCCTCAACTCCTACAAGCTCGGAGACAACTCTCATACCACTCGAAGAATAACTTCTCCTACAAACTCAATCCTATAAACAAGGATCTACAACTCGAAGGCAAGATGTTGAAACCAAAAACTAGGTCTCTATGAAGTTCACCCTTGGGGAAGGGGTGATCGCACACTTACTTCTCTCCCGCGAGCCAACGACTAAGGAAAAAGAATAGGGAACAGACCCAAGGGCTCGGCGTGGAGGTCCCACTACACACCCGGAAGATCTTAGAGTGCTTCCCCTCCCTATCCAAATGTCGTGCTAAGGATACCTCAGAAAGCGCAAAAAGACAGGTATACAAGTAAAGCATGCCATCTGAGGTACCCCCTTGGGTCTATTTATAGATTTTTAAAAACAGCTTTCAAATAACCAACCTCCGCTATTCTGAACAACTATGTGCAGCCCAATTGGGTCTTCCAAAAACGTAACTTCGTTGTTCTAATAGGCTATAGACAGGCCAGTGGGGGGTAAAATAGTAAAAACTCATCACAAGAGACTGGGTGAGTGGCCCTATGGAACCTCAACTCGCCGGGGACGACGAGTGCTTGATGGAGCTGACACTCGCTGTCTCTTCCCAACCATGGGCGAGTGCGGGCCCGGCCTTCCCCACACACCTACTGCACTCCGAACCCCCCGAGGCGAGTGCGAGCCGACCCACTCTACTTGCCCGCTACTCACGGAGCCCCTGGGGCGAGTGCGAGCCGACCTGCTCCACTCGCCTCTCAAATGATCTACCCCACTTGGGCGAACCGGACTACTTGGCTTTAAACAATCTGGCTCCTGTCCGCCGCTACTCACCGGATATGGGATTGTACACAATACCCACTCTTTGCAAGGTTGGCCTAAGCTCGGAAAGAAACATCCAACCTCGCAATATGCGGCGAGTGCGATAGGGGCCAGAGAATCTTTTGGTGGGCTCCACCAGCGGCTATATATATATATAGGTCAGTGTACTTTTAGTGACCTTTGTCATTCCATCTTACTTGAGCCCTGCCGAGATTCCTCTCTCTAAAGAACTCCAAGAGAAGCTCAACCGGGGCCACTAGCTCAACACTGCTCGTGTTGATGCGTTAGTCGACCTTCCTCCCATCGCTGCACTGCGCGAGGCAATGAAAATAAATCCTGCCAAGAAGGCCAAATCCATCCCAAAGGATGCTAAATCCATCTACCACGACCTAGAGTCTACCTTGACTCCTGGGCTCGCCTCCTCCAAACCAAATGCCGACCTCAATGGGAAAGTATCCGTCAACATTCCCGCTGACCCCGAGGACCATCAGTCCAATACAGAGACCTCCACACCGCGAGTCCACTCCCCACATGACAACTCGCGGCCTCGGACTCCCCACGACACTCGCTTGCAGAGTAAATCACCCCCCTTTGGGACCACATGGCTGGATTTGCTGAAAATCTGATTGCCAGCACTCACTCCTTCTTAGTAGCCTGCACCTACTTCTGCACTCACAGGGGGAAGGGTCGGGGACATCCCAGTTCCCAACTTCAACCTCATCTCCCCGAGAATCCATCCTCCGGATCACGTCAATGGCCCTACCTCCTTCGCACACCTTCCAAGAACTACCGATCTCATCCTGTTAGCTCCGCTTTATCTAGAACGTTTTGCGTAGGCCTCTTTTTTGCTCGCACCCTCTTTTTGCCTGAATTGATTGTTTTTTGTAGGGCTCCCTACTCCGTTTGAAGTTGAAGAATCTTCAGAACAAGCTCGCCGCTCGCCACCCCTTGAGCCTGGGGTGGAGAGCTTCCTGGATGACTCGCTGGATCCTACCGAGCTAAGGCGGCGAGTAGTGGAGGTGCTAAAAAAGCAGGACGCCTCCCTGCGCCAACTTCGAGCGGACAATGCATATAGCAAGCAGAGGCTGTAGGCGCTGGAGCCGGGCTACATGCTGCTCGCGGACAAGGTGGAGCACGGCTCGGCGAGCTAGATGATGTCTCCCACCCCAGTTATGGAGAGAATTGATGAAAGACTGCAGACCTTTAGTAGGGACCTGGACCTGGTCCGCGAGTTCCTCAACCCACGCTAACCTCCGGGGATGGGGGCGCGAGGTCGGTGTAGATGGAAATGGCTCCCTAGTTGAGCCTACCGGCCCTCGCCCCCCAGCGCCCCAGCTCGCGCGGGTTGACCGAACTTTCTTTGCTTATTATGAACTTCATTCTCGGGGCTACGAACGTCCCTGTCTGTAATAACTTAAATAATTCTTTAGAATTCAGTATTATTTGAAATAATAGGATGTGTTATCTAGGTTCAGCTCGTACTGGGATAGGCCAGATCGTCGGGTGGTGAGCTAGAATCGGCGAGCTAGGGCTGGCGAGCTGGACCGATCGGTCAGCTCAGCCATAAATCCAATTTTCTATAAATATGCCCCTCACCACCCCCCTGGCTATCGCCTTAATTGCATTCATACCCCACTTTGGTGCTCTGCTCGTTACCTGCTATCGCATCCCAACTCTTTCGCAGACATGGTGAAGATGCGACTTGACGCCAACGGGCAGTCCAAGTGTGCCCGTAGTTTGCCGAATACTTCTTTTTCGACAAAAACACCACCGAGCGCGAGCTCACTGCCTTCAAGACCAATTACCTTCCCCCCGACTATGAGGCACGCCGGCCAAGAGAGGGCGAGGCCATAAACACTTTCTACCGGGATGACCTCTCCTTCCCCATCTTGCACTTCGAGGTGGGGTTGCGCCTCCCCCTCTGACCGGAAATCCGCCAGATCCTGAACTACTTTGGGGTCGTTCTAGCCCAGCTAAACCCGAATGCGATCTCCATGATGGTCGCATTCGCCTGCCACCTCCGCTAAGAGCGGATCGAATTAAACCTCGATGTCTTCCGCAAACTCTTCACCTACCGAGCAACCAATGATGGGGTCGCCTTCCTGATGGGCTTGCACATCAAGATCCGCGAGACCTCAAACAAAAACCACAACTTGGTCTCCAAGGTCGTCTTCTCAAGGGCAACCTGAGCAACATTCCCTTCTCCCCTAGTAAAAGAGCGAGGAGGTATATCGGCCTCCAACGCTATCCGGCGTTGACGCTGAGCTGCACAGGTTCTTCCTGGGAAAGGACTTTGAGGTCGCCTTCCTTTGATGAGGCCTTGACTCGCTCCCCCAAGTTCTTCCCAGCGAAGGTATAAATATTCCCTACTCGCCCCACCGGCTCGCCCACAATCATCGATTTTCTAATCTAAGTCCTTTTCTGTAGGGGAGCGATCAATTCCCGAGCATCCGCCCCATGCAAACTCGAGAGCCAATCCAGACCCGCTTGCATGTGAGCGGGCAGCAGCGCCGGCTTGCCGAGGCGAGCTGGAGTCAGGTGGACCCTCCTCTATACGGAAACGACCTGGCCTTGAAGGGTCCATCTCACCTCGCCTCCCCCCGTAGACAAAGAAGATGAAGGCGACGGTGGTTTCCCGGGGCGACTACAATAACAAAAACAAGTTCGGGGGAGACCACCACAACAATAATAAGTTTGGGGGAGACCACAACAACAACAAGTTTATATAAGCTCATTGGAGACTACACCAGAGGGTTCGCCAGAGAGCTCGCTCAAGAGCTCGCCAAAGAAGGACTTGGAGGATGGAGAGACCTCCGCCTCACCTACTGTAGCAGCAACTGTAGCCCGTGAGCCGGTCCTGCCGAAGTGCCACCCACTTTTCGTCTTTAAGGGAAAGTCAAAGGACCCGGCCGGCGAGCCGATGGTGCGGTTGGATGAGCAGACCCACAGGGTCTCCATCTCATCACTCCATCCCTCCTGGTCGGGGGATCAACCCGCCTCTAGGCATGCCTATGCACTGGGCTTCGACCTGTATGGGCACGAGGATGTCAAGTCCTACAAGGGCCTAACCCTTCGGTAGCTCGGCCGCAAGGGTCTGCAAGCCAAGATGCGGGCTTTGGAGCTGCATCCATGGTTGTCTGCCGCGACTTCAACCTCAACCACCAGCTGCTGAAAGACGAGCAGGATTGCGACCTCACCAACGATAATGTTGTCGACATGGCGAGGCGACTACAAGTCGCTGAGAACCTCCTCGCAAAGGCCACCAACGGGCTGGTGAGCGCCATCCATCCCCTTCCTTTTTCCCATAGGATTTTTCACGCATGTTAAGCTTACCTTGCCTTTCTTCCCAGGAAGTCGAAGCCATGAGCAAACTACGAGCTCGGGATGCCGAGGTGGAGGATCGTGTTGCCGAGACGGAGGCTCGCTCCGCCGAGCTGGAGAAGGAGAATAACAGACTGAAGGAGGAGAACAAATGGCTCAAGGGAGAGCTGATCCGGAAGACAGGCATCTTCCTCCCTCAGTGTGGAGGTGAGCCGAGCATCCCTCCCAGATGGCCAAAAGTCTACAATGAGGCTGAGTTCGCCGAGAGGCTGCGGATCAACTCCATCAGCACCACCGACTACACCCTCCAGATGATGAAATATGTGGAGGTGTTGGTGGAGGGATGCTAAGAGATCACAGCGAGGGACCTTGTGCCGAACCTGTTCCCGCCAGCTACCCCTCCCAATGAGAAGGAGGAAAGATTCGAGTCGATGTTCAAGGACGTCAAGGGCTACAAGGGCGGCCACACATCCGGAGGGGAGGGCGAGGAGGATCACCCGTTCGGAGGAGAGGGCGAGAGCTAGCTCACATCCCCTTCCCATTTTTGTTATTTCTCTTTTGTAATCCTCCCCCCTTTTATAACATGTAATATTTATTAATGAAAAAGTACTTAGCTTGAGTTCTTCACTTCTCTTTTTTGAATCCACTATGACCTACGCGCCTGCGAGCTGACCTCCTCGTTGGGCAACCTCGCTAGGATAGAGCTTGTGAAAGGAGGGGTTAGATCTGACTTACTCTAGAGGGGGGGGGGGGTGAATAGAGTATAAAATTTTTTGGCGGTTTTAAACTTTTATATCAGAGTGAAAGTAGGTGATACCAATAATATATAAAGACAAGAAAAACATGCTAAGTTATTCTATTTATCACAGCCACAGCAAGAACAAATAGAAAATGAGCGCAACCAGACAACACGAATTTTATAGTGGTTCCCCAACTAGGTACATCCACTCTTCTACCACCCTAGTAGGAATCCACTATCAGGTTTTGATCAGGCGACTGCCACCACAATATCTATTTGCAGGGAGATATCACTACCCTTTAGGCTTTTGATCAGGTGCCCAAAAACCAACCATGTCTTTTGATCAGGTAACTTGACAACCAAGTGGTTAACTTTTGAAGGGAGTTAAAACCCTTTTACAGGAGGTGAGAGGAGGTGATGGTGTCTTCTCTTTCTCTAATCAACAGATAAGACTAGTGGATCTTTGATGTTGACAAAGCTCCCCCTGAGATGTTGAATGGTTCAGGAATACTGGAGCTTTGCTTCAGGGTGAAGGTCTTCAGCCTTGTTCTGTCAATGTCCAGGAATCCAGTAGACTGATGTTGAATGGATGTCTCTGAAGATTCCAGGCTCTGAAGATAAAGAAGACTCTTGATTTGTGATGAATGTTCTTCTTCAGATTTCAGGATTGACAAGAAAAAGAATAGAAATGTTTTTCAGCACACAGAGGAAAGTTCTAAATGATCAGGATCTGTTTTAGTGCTCTGGATTTTCTTCTCTGTGATGCTCTGTGAGTATGTTGTTTTCTGTTATTCTCTGTATATCCTTGTCGACTAAAGAGAGATAATCTCTTTTATATTCTCCAGTCAATTTCTACATTGAATTTTGAATTCTGGCATTAATTGCTGACTAATCTGGAGAATACAAACGACTGGAATGTCTATCATAAATGAGTTTCCCCAACTGTCCCTAATAAAATAAGCAAGTATTTATCCTGATGAATACCATAATTTATGCTGCCAATAACGGCTATATTCAAAGGAGTATGATCATTAATTACTCAGGAATATTACTGCTAATTAATATAGAAGTAGGGGACAGAAGGAAGAAAACTTCTCATTCTGGAGCTGGATAGAAATTGTCGACCTAAGAACGGAATTCATCGACCTGAGATCCAAGATCGTCGACCTGAGAATTCCAGTTCGTCGACCTGAGCTTTGCGAACTGCGTACTGAGAATGACTTGCCAAATCTGTACTCTAAGATCGTCGATCATAGAATCTGTCTGAAGAAAACTAATCGTCGACCTGAGCTCGAATATCGTCGAGCTCAGCTCAGAGAAATAACTCTGAGTTCGTCGATCTGAGATCGATGATCGTCGAGCTGAGTTCGAAGAACTTTGAACTGAACAATCTGTTTTCTGAATATTGTAAGTCTGAGTCTGCTGAGGTCCTCTGTTGGCTGGTCCATGAAGGTTTAACCTAAAGACTTAGCCTAAACTCTAGGATTACTAGACTTGACCCTGGCTATACAAGGTGGGTCAGACTTAACCTAATTTAGTGAACGTAGCCCAAATCCACTAGGGATCCAACAATCTCCCCCTATTTGGGTGAGGTCACTAATGCAAAATAAAAGAAACAGTCATAAAGTATGAAAACATATATCTGACAGAATTAAAACATTCATCAGATATTTACAAGATGTGCTTCATGATTAAACAGTATAGAGTTCAAAAATAAGAACAAAACACAAATAAAATCACTGTTTTTGCTTGGGATTTGCTTTCTCTGGCTTCTCAGCAGGCTGTCTGAATATGATTTCTCTGTTTGGATTAACAACTTCTCCATTTGACATGATCATGTCAGATGCACCAATAATGTTGAGAGAAGTTGCTCTGGGCACTACATCTTCTGGATGTAGTTTCATATTATCATCAACATTGAAAAATTTATTTGCCTTTGCATACCTTAGAAGTTCTTCTTTTCTGAATGAAGACATGGTTGTAAATTGAGAAAGATCATTTCCTTCAGCTTTGGCTTTGTTAATTTGAGAGAGTCCTATCAGTTCATGAAATCTAACCGTTTTGGCAGAGGTCTCCTGTTCTGGATCTATAAAAGGAATTGGAGGACCCTCTGGCCTTTTTGGACTAAAGTCCTGCTTTGATTCATCAATATTGTCTGTAGGAGTTCTCTTGGTTGAAGCTGGAGGAGGATGGCTTTGAGAAGATTGTTGACTACCATGCCTGGAATGTCTTTGATATGACTTGGTCACTAAAATAGATTTTTGAGAGACATTGCCAGAGGCACCTGAAGATGGAGGAGGAGGAGGAGGAGGGTCTTTCCTAAATTATCTAGGAGGAGACCTGTACCTTCTCCTCTTCTTCCTTTCTTTCTGTTCATTCTTGGATAGCCACATCCATTGAAGAATCCCTAGGTATGGAGTTATCTTTTGCAAGATATAGTAAGGGGTGTCATTGGTAGGATTTGTCTTAGGAGCAGCCTTTGGAACAATCTTTCTCTTCTTGGTAACTTTCTTCTTAGATTTAGGATCAACAGAATCATCAGAATCATCTTCCGTGTCATCTTCAGAAGAACTTTAAGGATTATAATATAAAGCATCTATTTCTTTTATTGTTTCCTTTGAAATCTGTTTATCAGCCTTAGGAGGAGCTTGAGGTAGAACAACTGCAGGTGTAGCAACATTCTCTGTGATCATCTGAGAATCTTTTATATCTTTATCCGTCAATAGAAACTCATTCAGCTAAGGATCATTCTGGATCTGTGCAATCTCTTGTGCAACATCTTGTGCAATCAGATCATCTAAACTGGGGATAGGGCTATTATCCATTACATAGGTTGGGCCAATAGATTCCACAACCATGTTAGTTGCAAAACTTGCCTTAAGTTGACTAGCAACTTCAGGACTTATAAGAGAAGTGTAGCAAACTATAGCCAAGGGTGGCTTAACTGCTGGAAGTAAAGAGTTTAGATAAATTGTACAGAAAGAATGTAATAAACTAAAAATGTCTACTAAGGGATTGATATAGCAATCACCATCAGTCACAATATCTGCAATCAGCAGATGTAAATCCAATATATTAGCCTCTAAAATCATATCTACATCTTTTGTTGTGACCTCAACTATCTGCAAAGCTATTTCTGTTACTGTTGGAACTGTTTCTGCTGCTGCTGGAGCTACTTCTGCTGCTGCTGGAGCTGCTTCTGCTGCTGCTGGAGCTGCTTCTTCATTGAGTATCTCCCCCTGCCTAGTTTTAGTAAGTACTGGAACAAGGCCCCTTGTTGAAGAAGAAGGGATAAAGGAGGCAGAGAGTTGGGCAACAAGGGATGAAATGGAGGCAGCAAGAGGTGAAATAGCCTCTACTATGAGTTGTTTTATGACTGGAGTGATGTGGTCCATGATGGAGACAATGAAGGAAGAATCTATGACCATGAAATCAGGAGGGGTTTGAGTGCATACAGATGGATTGAGGGTGGATGATGATGGATGAGAGGGTGAAGAATCTGGCATTGACTCATCTTGAGGTGTTGGAGTATGGAAGGGGGATGAAGGAAGATTCCAAGAATTCTTCCAAAACACACCTCTTTTGTGGTATTTTTCTTCCAAAATTCTCAAACATGATTCTAGCCCAATTCACGGGCTTCTTGTTCACAACAACACACATCACAAGGAATTGCTGCCTAGTGATGTAATCATGGGCTGTGTGCTTGCCCATCAGTACCTTGCCTACAACATCTGCTAGAAACTTGTAGTCAGCAGATAAATGTTTCTTCAGCAGTTTATTTGGTGTGTCTCCAGAATAACCCATCTTAATCAACATCTCATCAAATTAAGAACTATCAATCTCTAACTCTTCTTCTCCATTAATTAATCCGAAAATTTCAGTTAAGACGGCGGGGGTAAAAGATACTGCGTTACCCAATATTGTTCCCGTCATAGTATCATCATCTGGAGAGGAAGAAGTGAAAACTAATTCCCGAACTTCTTTTGCAACTCTCTTCATTCTGGTGGTCATCAGATTCTTTAACAACTGATTTTCAAATAATTTCAAAATTTCCAAGAAGATCTGGTCGGAATGTTGGAATGACTCAAAATATATATCAAAACCCATATCAAACTTCATTGCTGCAAGAGCGCTTGCTGGAATCGCCATTAATCACCTGCAAAGTAAACACAGAGAGATCAAGTGCAAGGGGAACAGAAAGCGCGGGATGGAGCTCGAAGAAAACCTACATATAAGGTTTTTCAGAATATCAAACGACAAACTCCGTCCTACAGAAAAGAAAAATTCTTTGATCTGAGGTCGACGAAATATTTTATTGACAAAAGAGGTCGTCGATCTCAGTCTGAAGAAGGGAAAACTTTTCGTCATCCTCAGGCTGACAAAAATTTTCTAAAGCCAGATCGTCGATCTCCAGTCAACGAAATTGACTCACACAGAGAGTTCGTTGATCTCAGGTCGATAAAGTATCTCAAAAAATTTTCTCAGTTTGTCAATCTCAAGTCGACGAACTGTGGCAAATTCTTCGACCATAGACAGAAAGTTAAATTAAAGCTTCTCCATTAATCATACAAAGCTGATTTAGAAAGAACAGATGGTTTCTTTCATCTAAGGGTTTGGTGAAGATGTCTGCTCTTTGCAAATCAGTGTAGATGTAGACAAGATTAATTTTATTTTTGTCCACACACTCTCTAATGAAATGATGCCTTATCTCTATATGCTTAGTTCTACTATGATGAATTGGATTCTGAGCAATAGAATTTGCACTTTTATTATTACAGAGTAAGGTTGAATTATTTATGTTGTATCCATAATCTAAGAGTTGGTTTTTAATCCACAACATCTGTGAACTGCAACTGCCAGCTGCTATGTACTCAGCTTCTACTTTTGATGTAGACACAGATGTTTGTTTTTTTGCAAAACTAGGAGACAAGTCTAGCACCAAGGAACAGGCATGTTCTTGATGTGCTCTTCCTGTCCACTCTACATCCAGTAAAATTAGCATCTGAGTATCTAGTCAACTCAAATTCTGACTCAATTGGATACCAGAGTCCTAGATTTGGGCAACCCTTTATATATCTTAAAATTCTTTTAAGGAAAATAAGATGAGATTCTTTAGGGTTCACTTGGAACCTAGCACAAAGGCATGTAACAAACATTATGTCTGACCTACTTGCTGTGAAATACAACAGGGAACCAATAATGCCCCTATATAATTTCTGATCAACATGCTTTCCATGTTCATCAGAGTCAACCAAAAGATTGGTGTCCATGGGTGTTTTCTTTGCTGAGGCATTTGAAATCCTAAAACTTTTGATTAGCTCCTTTGCATACTTGGATTAGGATATGAAGATGCCATCAGGCAATTGCTTCACTTGGAGGCCAAGGAAGTAAGAGAGTTCACTCATGCTACTAATTTCAAACTTTGAATGCATTAAGTCAGAAACTCTTTTGCATAGTTTGGAATCAGTAGAGCCAATGATAATATCATCTACATAAATTTGTACTAACAAAATGTTATCTTTACGATGCTTAATAAATAAGGTCCTATCTACAATGCCTCTAGAAAATTTATGCTCTAACAAGAAGCTAGCTAAGGTCTCATACCAAGCTCTTGGAGCTTGCTTTAAACCATAGAGAGCTTTATGCAATCTAAAGACATAAGAGGGATTAGTTGGAGAGATAAAACTTGGTGTTTGCTCCACATATACTTCCTCTTTGAGTTCTCCATTCAGAAATGCACTCTTGACATCCATTTGATAGACCTTGAACTTTTTGAAGGCAGCACATGAAAGGAAGATTCTTATAGCCACAAGCAATAGCCTGGGGAGTTAATTCCTCTTGTAAAATTATGTGGGTTGTTGTTGGTTTATCAACTGTTTCAATGAAATCATCTTCAATGTATTCAAAGTTTTGTGGAGAGGTTTGGGCATTAGCCTCATTGGTGAGGTTTAACTCATTCAACTGCTCACACAAATATGGTACCTACAGAGATTCACTGGTGGAAGAGTTCTTCTCCTTGTAAAACATGTTAGTCTTATCAAAGGAAATGTGTACAAACTCTTCTATTTTCATTGTAGATTGATTATAAACCCTATATGTCTTACTGACTTGGGAATATCCTAGGAAAATTCTCATTGCAGTCTTGGCTTCAAACTTTCTAATGTATTTCTTGTCATTATTGTGAATGTACACATACAACCAAAAATCTTAAAGAAATCTACTTTAGGTTTCTTCCCTTTAAGTAATTCATTGAAGTCTTGCCCTTAAGCTTATGTATCAAACTCCTATTCAGGACATAGTTTGTTATTCTTATAGCCTCTGTCCAAAAGGATAGTGACAAGTAAGTATCTGCATGCAATGTACCTGCAGCTTCAATTAGTATTCTGTTTTTTCCTTTCAGCTACTCCCTTTTGTTGAGGAGTTCTAGGAGCAGAGAAACAATGTTTGATACCTTTCGCCTCACAGAATCTTTGCATGGGAAGAGACTCAAACTCAGTACCATGATCACTTCTGATCAATGCAACTGGAGTAGATTACTCAATCCTTATGCTCTTAAGAAAATCTGTAAGAACCTTGAAGTTATCTGACTTGTTCCTCAAGAAGAACACCCAAGTGAACCTTGAGAAGTCATCTACAATAACTAAGGTATAAGATTTCCCTCCTAGGCTTTTTACATCAATGGGTCCAAAAATATCCATGTGGAGCAAATACAAAATCCTAGGTTAATCACTTTTATTAATGGATTTGAAACTATTTTTAGTTTGCTTTCCTAATTGACAAGCTCTGTAGAGGCCTTGCTTCTTGTAGGGACCAGAAGGCAATCCTCTAACAAGGTTGTCTTTGGATAACCTAGCAATATTTTCAGATTAACATGACCTAATCTTTTATGCCAAAGTTCATTATTATTATTATTAATTTGGTTGAACAAACATATTTCAGACCTAGCAGACTTAAAATTTACTATGTAAATATTTCCTACTCTAGATCCAGTTAAGACAATCTTGTTATCAACAGAGGAAATAATGCAAGAGGATTTATCATAAGTTACCTGAAACCCTTCATCACAGAGTTGACTAATAGAATTCAGGTTGTGCTTTAATCCACTTACATAGGCTACTTTCTTGAATGTGACCACTCCAATCTTTCATCTCCATAGCCTTTAGTCTGGCCACAATTTGAATCACCAAAAACAACCTTAGGACCTAGCTTGGACTTGTAGTTGGATAAATTGTCCTTGTCGCCAGTCATATGTTTTGAACAACCACTATCCAGATACGACTATTCCTCTATGGTAGGATAGTCTTTCCCCTGCACAAAAATAGATTAGATATTCTTGACCCAGGTTACCTTGGGTCCTTGTTGATTTACATAACTAAAACTGGTAATATATGAATATTCAGGTTGACTTTTGTAACCTAAAGGATGGTATTTTCTTGGTGGAATTATCCATTGGTTAAAAGGATTAATGTTCTGTCTAGGTTAATTAAAAATCCTGTTGGAATTAAAATTTCTGTTATTATAAACTGGGGTCGACAAATTCTGGTACGTTCATCGATCTGAGGTTGACGAACGGGGATGAGTTCGTCGAACTCCTCTCAAAGAATGAAGTATTCATGGAAGCATCTGACCCAAGAATAGACAAGGAACCCTTGGTAAGCTCTATATTCTCTTTATTCTAACTATGTTTATAGGCTTAAGAAAGCTCTATATGGATTGAAACAAGCCCCTAGGGCTTGGTCTGAAACTATGTCTACTTTCCTCATTGAGAAAAAATTCTCAAGGGGGAAAATAGACAAAACTCTATTCCTAAGGGAATCAAAAGGAACGATCATCCTAGTCTAGATATATGTTGATGACATTATCTTTGGATCAACTAAAAACAACCTTTGTAGAAAGTTTGCCAAACTTATGCAAGGGAAGTTTGAGATAAGCAGCATGGGTGAGCTGAAATTCTTCTTGGGACTCCAAGTTAGACAGACTGATGATGGCTTGTCCATATCCTAGTCTAAGTTCAGCAAGGAGTTAATTAAGAAATATGGCATGGAGTCAGCCTCCACCATGAGAACTCCAATGGGGTCAAGTATGCCAATAGGCAAAGATGAGGCAGGAAAACCTATAGATGAGTCTTTGTATAGAGGGATAATTGGCTCCCTTCTTTACTTGACTGCTAGTAGACCTGATATCATGTATGCTATATGTGTCTATGCTAGGTATCAAGCTTGCCCAAAAGAATCTCATTATTCTGCTGTCAAAAGAATTTTGAGATATCTTAAGGGCACACCAAATCTTGACCTTTGGTACCCTAAGAATAGAGATTTTCTGCTAACAGGTTATTCAGATGCAGACTTTGCAGGCTACAAACAAAATAAGAAAAGCACCACAGGTACATGTCAGTTCCTAGGTGGAAGATTGGTGTCATGGAGCAGCAAAAAGCAGACAAGTGTGGCTATATCTACTGCTGACTCAGAATATGTAGCTGCAGGCAGTTGATGTGCTAAGCTATTATGGATACAACATCAACTTGAAGACTATGACATCAAGGTAAGTAGAATTCCATTATATTGTGATTCTACTAGTGCCATATCTATTGCTAGAAATCCTGTTTCACATAGTAGAACTAAGCACATAGAAATCGGGTTTCATTTCATTAGAAACTATGTTGAAAAAGAAGACATAAGTTTAGAATTTGTCAACACTTATAATCAAATTGCTGACATATTCACCAAACCTCTGGATGAAATTAGATTCAATTGCTTTAAAATTGAATTAGGTATATTGAACCCTAAATAATCTGATAAATCAAGAAAATGAAAAGGTATATAAAATTTCTAGGTTTCTAGAAAAAATCTGTAAATTTTTGCTAGGTTATAAAATCTGTGTTGACACAACAAGGCGTGTGTCGACACTATAAACTAGTTGTGTCGACAAAAGAAAACTCTGTGTCGACACCGCTATAAAACCTTATGTCGACACAAAAAGTCGATGTCGACACAGCGCTGTCGAGACTTTAGATTCTCAGTCATGACCTAAGTAGTCTGTGTCAACACTAGCAACTAAGTGTCAACATATAAGATTCTAAGTTTAGGCACGTCTTTTGGTCTTCCTTTTCCTAAAATCCTATAAATAGGAGAAAGCACAATCCTGTCGACTGTACGATTTAGAACGAACAACGATGGCGCCAAATATGGAAGAGAACATCAACGAGGGTTATGAGCTGGTTCGACAAGCTTTTGATGATGCGAATTAGGAAATCAAGGAGGTAATTAATCTAATCACAATGGCTGGATTAGAATATCTGGTGTCAGAACCAACTAGAATATGGAAGAAAGAAGTTCTTGAGTTCTACTTGAATGCTTCTCTAGATTCAATTCGCATCAAAATCAAATCCACAGTTCAGGGTCGGAAGGTCAAGGTCACAATCAAAAGTCTAAGGAAAATCCTTCATCTTCCCAAAATCAAACAAGAAGATGAACTAGATTTTTTGATGACAGCTAGTGCACTAAACTGGTGTGGCTTATCTCCATCCACCAAGATTGGAGCAGCAATAATTCGGAAGGGAATGAACTCCCAAGGGAAATTCCTCTCAAAAATTCTGGGAAAGGTAATTTTGTGTAAACTTGGCCGACATGATAGGATCTCAGCCAACATGTTCAATCTCATGACCAGGATTATATTCAAAGTAAAGACTGACTGGGCTGCAGATATGTTTGAGAAAATTAAGGAAGGGATTAAGAAGCCCAATCTGGGTAGATTACTTAGCCTCTATCTGGCTACTTATATTCCAGAAACACTAAGCCAGAAGTATGGTACTAAGATAAATCATATGAGGAGAATGGACTTAAGAATACTATCCAGGTGGGACAGAGTATTGACCAAGGACGTCTCTACACCTCAGAAACTCATGAAAATGGTTCAAAAGAAGAAAACTCCAACCAAGACAGCTGAATCTTCCAGTGATTCAGAGGAGGAAGTTGTCTTCAGCTTAGATGAAGATGGACCAGAAAGTAAAAGAAAATCTCCTACTCTAGAAACTTGCACTGATGGTAAGTTGCAGGGGGAGCACAATCCTGCAAGCAACATCTATGTGGATCAGTTCCAGGAGGAGACTATTCGAGTTCCAGATCAACAAGTGCTATCAACTTCAGGGGGAGATAATGAGCAAAATACAAATGTCCAAACAGCTGAATTGGACAGAGAAACAGCCAATCTATCAATAATGGAGGTGGTACAGGACATAAATCAAGCTGCCAAAGGTACTGTGAATGAAGCACATGACGTGCTCATGAATGATATTGATCAACATAACCAAGACAAAGTTCCTGAGAATGAAATAACCATGAAAGAACAATTTGATTTCCAGGGGGATCCATCTGTTGAGAATGAGAAAGTTATTCCTCCAGTTCAGATGCAACAAGAGGTAACACTAGAAGAGTTATTTCCTGACTTACAAGGAGCAAGAACTGAGGGGGAGATGCCAATCATTTCCTCTAGTCCAAAAGAAATAGTGGACATAGCTAGTTCATCTGATTCCTATGAAGATGAAGTAGCCTCCAGGGCAAAGAAAAGGAAACTTATGGAGCTCAGGAGGAGGAGCTCAGGCTATAAGAAAGTCTTGAAGACTGCCCCACAAACACCAGCTCCCCTAGTAGACTTCAGTTCACTTTTGGTGCAACTGCAATTGAAATTGGATGCGCAAAGTGTTGCTCTTGAAAAATATGTGGATGAGAACAATAAAGATCTGCAATTTCACTTGGCCCAGGACATCAAATCCATTAGGTTTGAAGTAAACTTGCACAAGAAGGAAATGACATATTGCTTCCAAAAGGGAGGTAATGCTATAGTCTGCTTGGCCAAGCAACAACAGGAGGTCAAGACTAAAATAGAGGACATTGCAGTCAGACAAGGTTATGTCCTGGAAAATCAACTCAGAATGAATGAAAATCTCAAAGACTCATATAATACTATTCTAACAGATCTCGGGAGTAAAGCAACTGCTATCAAGGAACAATTGGTTACAGAAAAGTCTTATTTTGACAAACAAATCAAAGAGGATTTAGCTGCTGTCCAAACCGCCATCCAGGCATCTCAAAAGGCAATCTCTGATTAAATGCAGAAGTTCAAAGCCTACTATAAAGAAGGAACAATTATCTAGCTGATCAGGTAAGATTTCAGAATGATGATCTAAGAGACCATATAGAAAGAGAAGTCATAAAAGGGGGAGAGAGTATTAGTCAAAGCAAGCTCAGATCATGCTAAATGTATAACCAATACCATCAGATCAACTCTTGGTTATCCACCCCTTTGTGATGATGACAACACCGTAGAATCAGGAATTCAACCTGCTTACATTGAAGGGGTTCAACAGGAAGTAGCCCAAGTCATTTATCCACCTCAAGACTTTGAAGGAATTCAGCATGCAGTACAACAAATGTATAGTCCTCTAATGGAGGCACATAATGTTATTGTTGAAGAGATAGAAATGTCTGCAACTGCATTACAAAGAGAAAAAGAAGCACAAAGTGTAAGGGATGCTCAGAGAGAAGCTCAGCTATCTAAGAAGAGGTTCAGAGATCTGGCAGAATTAAAGCCTAATTTTGAACAATGGAGTCCAACCTCTAGGAATATTATTCTGACTGCTTGACATGCTGTTAAAGAGAATATGCATCATAGAGGCAAGTGGTATTCTGAATAGGAATGGAGCAAATATCAGGAGAGACAAGATGCTATATACCAGTTTAGAAGAGACCTTAGAGCTGGGAAGATACCTGCTAACTTTGTGGAGCCTAGCAAGTATTTCCCAAAGCCGTTTCATTACTTTGAAAGGCAAAGGATCAAGGCTCAAGAAGAAGGATATTAAAGGGAAGGAGCTGGCTGAGGACACTGGAGCTTCAGTACAAGCTAGGATTCAGTATGGTAAAGGAATTATCATTAAGGAACCTGATCAATCCTAGGGTTAGATTGACTAGGTTTAGGTCTATGTAATAGTTTTGGACTAAATCCTTGTAATTCTGAATTGCTGAACATATATAAATGAATTCCTTAGTTTAGCCATGATTTGATATTGTATACTTAGGTTTATAAGATGCATGATTACTATATTATAACATATTTTGATAATATGGTTACATGTTATGTCTGCTTATGGTTAACCTTATCTTTGAAATGACTGTTTACATCATAATCCTTGTTTTATTATAAGTAGTGTATATCATCGAATAAGGGTTATGAATTCTCCAAATAGGGGGAGATTGTTGGGTACATTCGAAACTGTGTACCTGATTTGGAGAAGCCTCACTTAACTCAATGATATACATCATTGTGTATTTGATGAGATGTTGAGTTTCAATGTGCAGGATAAAGAAATGCAGTAAAATATTCTAAGTACATGTGTCGACACTTGTGAAGGAAATGTGTCGACACTAGGAGCCAGACTGTGTCGACACACAGGACTTGTGTCGACACACAGAAATTCAGTCTACAGAGACTGTGTAGACACACAGGACTTGTGTCGACACACAGAAATTCTATCTACACCAATTGTGTCGACACACAGGACTTGTGTCGACACACAGGACTTGTGTCGACACACAGGACTTGTGTCGACACACAGGACTTGTGTCGACACACTCAAGAATTTTGTCAACACTAACTAAGTTGACACTGGAAGCATATTGTGTCGGCACACAGGACTTGTGTCGACACATTCAACAGAAGATGTGTCGAGAAGATAAGGAAGAGCTGGGTCGACATCATCAAGAATTGTGTCGACACATGTTCCATTTGTGTAGACACATATGAAGTTTTGTCTCGACACTTTCTGCTTAGATAAAAGTGACGATCTATCAAATGTAAAAAGTGAAGACTTGACAGCTGTCATAAATGACAAAGCTGTCACACCAATAAGATCTGTCAAAAGGCAGTTATGAACCGGATTAGCCGGTAACCTCGGATGGGATCTATATAAAGACCTGTTCTATCCAAAAAGAAGAAGAAGAGAAGAACTGAGTAGCGGTTTCATCCTGAAATCAACAAGTATCTGTTAAAGAGAAGGCAGATCCTGAACAAGTTTGCAAGAAGAATTCAGAGTTACATATGAAAGAAGAGAAGAGTTGGATTGTGGATCGACTCCAACTTTTCAAGAAAGATCAACCTTACTTTGTTCAGATTCAAGAAGCTTTGAAGAAGTTATGACAGGTTGGATCCTAAGGAGTCAGTTTATTCCAGAACTGATCAAGAAGTCTTCATCCATTCATCTTTTTCTTGGGTGAAGAAATAACCATTCTCTCAATCAAATTTTGTAAGATCTTTTATAGATCTGAGGTAGGATTTTTGTAATCTGAGTTATAGGCCTGGTTATAAGGGCTGAGGTAAGGCTTGCTAGCCTGAGTGTAGGAGTGTGGACTCACTCTTAGGTAGGATTCTCTAAAAGAATATTAGTTATAGGACTTGTTGAAGTCTGATCTATAGGAACCATTCTAGGTTCTGAGTTGTAAGATCTGAAGATCTGACAAGAAAGAAGGGAGTTAGGCCGAATCTAATATACTGCTAGATAGGCGAAGGGGGAAAGTGGATGTACCCATCTCTTGGGGAACCACTATAAACCTGTGTGTATGCTGTGTTGGCTGTGTTTGTTTTAATCTGTGCTGTGATAGTTGTAGTATAGGTTGTCTAACTGTGATATAATTTATCTGCCTAAATCAAATACGAATTGAACCTATTCACCCCCCCTCTAGGTGTTTAGGGTATCTTGAAACCAATTATTTCAGAATTAAAATTTCTGTTATTATAAACTGGGGTCGGCGAATTCTTGTATGTTCGTCGATCTGAGATAGACAAACGGGAATGAGTTCGTCGAACTCCACTCAAAGAATGAAGAGATTCATTTTCTGGGTCCCAATTTCATCGATCTCTGGTCGACGAACCATACTGGTTTCGTCGATCGCAATTAAAAGAATAGTTATAGTAGAAATTTGCGTTTGGAGTTCGTCGACTTGAGCTCGTTGAACTGGACACATTTCGTCGATTTGAGTTTGACGAAATCTGCTAAACATTGTTATGGTTAAGATTTTTCTTATTCTTTCTTCTTTTCTTATTCTTTTGTTTTAATACTATTTGTTTAACATGATTATCTTCTATTTTCTCTTTACCCTTTTCAGAAATAAATTTTATGGGGGTGGATAAAATGTTTTTCTGAATAAGTGGGGGTTGGCTTGATGAAGCACCTAATCCCAGCTTGCCATTAAGTTTGGCATTCACTGTGCTTGTGATGTTTATCAACTTTATGCTTCTCCCATTCAGGAATTCTTCAAGTTGCCTAGCCTCAAATAATTAAGTCTTTAATTTTATGAATTGTTCATTAGCTGAGGTGATTTCATCCTTTAATTTGTTGTTTTCTGACAACAAGTTTTCTTGTTCATTTACTTTCCTTATAAGTTGCTTAATTTCTTTTTCAGAATTTATTAAATCAAAACATAAGGACTTGAATTCATTTTTAAACTCTTCTGAATCAAAATCAAAAGAAGATAATACCTGATCCTCTTCAGATAGAGGTTCTTCAGTGTCTGATTGGTCAGCTTCAGAATGGGTTCTTGATGCATCAATAGACATCAAGCATATTTCCTTGGCCTTTGCTTCCTTTTCATCTTCACTGGAGTTGGAAGATGAAGATTCTTCTTCAGTGTCAATCCAGGTTTCAGCAATGAAACCTTTCTCCTTCCTTTTGTGCTTGATTCAGGAAGGCTTTTTGTAAGGTGTTTCCTAGTTTCCTTTTATCTTCTCCTCTCATTATTTTGGTTCACTGGACATTCTGAGATGAAGTGTCCAGGCTTCCTGCGGCCAAAACAAACAACTTATTTAGTTGGTGTTTTGTCATACCTGGGCTTGTCATCTTGCCTTGATGACTTTCTTCTAAAATCTTTCTTGCCCATCTTGTAGAATCTCTTGGCTAAGAGACTCAGGAATTATTCATTGATTGTTGGGGCTTCTGATTCTTCATTTTCCTTGAAGGCTATACTGTGCTCCTTCCTTGAGGGTGTGGAAGTCTTATGTTCAGCAACCTCTCTTGATTAGATCAACTGCTCATAAGACTTGAGCTTGCCAAGGAGATATTCAGTGGAAATCTCATTTAAACTTCTGGCCTCCTTGATTGGTCATATCCTGGAGTCCCAAGTGCTGGGGAAGCACATTAGAATTTTGTCATTTATCTCAGTCAATGAGATGTCTTTATCCAGGGATTTTAGCTCATTGATGATAACACTTAGTCTGTTAGACATATCAACCACTGATTAAGATTCTTCCTTTTTGAAGTTCTCATACTGTGAGATGAGGTTAGATCTTCTATCCTTTCTCTCATCAGTTGAACCTGCCACCATTTTGTTTAGAGAGTCCCAGATCTATTTTGCTGAAGTGCATTCAACCACCTTTTCGAAGATATCATTAGACATGGTTTGAGCCAGTATATTTATAGCTTTTACATCAGCTATTTTGGCTTTGTTCTGAGCATCTGTCCACTAAGGTGGTGGAACTGCATGAGTGCTTGAAGTTGTTGTGGATGCAGTCTCTACTATAGGTTGAGGGGGTCCTGTCAAAATAGAATTAAAAATTTCTTCATCAATAGAATTCATGTAAAGCTTGATTCTTGCCTTCCAGATGACAAACTTATTTAAGTTGCACACTGGAGGTCTAGTGCTTGCATAATCCTTGTTCTGTGCCATGCTATAAGAAATAAGCTAGAGAAATTTAGATCTAAGAAGGATCTGTTGGTTCAAGTGTTACCTTGTTCAACCAAGAGAACAACCCTATGATACCAATTGAAAGGAGGGGTTAGATCTGACTTATTCTAGGGGGGGGGGGGGTGAATAGAGTATTAAAATTTTTGGCTGTTTTAAACTTTTATATCAGAGTGAAAGTAGGTGATACCAATAATATATAAAGAAAAGCAAAATAGGCTAAGTTATTCTATCTATCACAGCCACAGCAAGAACAAACAGAAAATTAGCGCAACCAAACAACAAAAGAATTTTATAGTGGTTCCCGAACTGGGTACATCCACTCTTCTTCCACCCTGGTAGGAATCCACTAGCAGGTTTTGATCAGGTGACTTCCACCACAATATCTATTTGTAGGGAGATATCATAACCCTTTAGGATTTTGATCAGGTGGCCAAAAACCAACCAAAACTTTTGATCAGGTGACTTGACAACCAATTAGTTAACTTTTGATGGGAGTTAAAACCCTTTTACAGGAGGTGAGAGGAGGTGATGGTGTCTTCTCTTTCTCTAATCAATAGAGAAGACTACTGGATCTTTGATGTTGACAAAGCTCCCCCTGAGATGTTGAATGGTTCAGGAAGACTGGAGCTTTGCTTAGGGGTGTAGGTCTTCAGCCTCATTCTGTCAATGTCCAGGAATCTAATAGACAGATGTTGAATGGATGTCTCTGAAGATTCCAGGATCTGAAGATGAATAAGTTTCTTGATTTGTGATGAATGTTCTTCTTTAGATTTCAGGATTGACAAGGAAAAGAACAGAAATGTTTTCAACACACAGAGGAAAGTTTTGAATGATCAGGATCTGTTTTAGTGCTCTGGATTTTCTTCTCTGTGATGCTCTGTGAGTATGTTGTTATCTGTTATTCTCTATATATCCTTGTTGACTAAAGAGAGAGAATCTCTTTTATATTCTCTAGTCAATTTCTCCTTTAAATTTTGAATTCTCGCATTAATTGCTGACTAATCTGGAGAATACAAATGGCTGGAATGTCTGTCATAAATGAGTTTCCCCAACTGTCCCTGATAAAATAAGCAAGTAATTATTCTGATGAATACCATAATTAATGATGCCAATAACGGCTATATTCAAAGGAATATGCGCATTAATTACTCAGGAATATTACTGCTAATCAATATAGAAGGTAGGGGACAAAAGGAAGAAAACTTCTCATTCTGGAGCTGGACAAAAATTGTTGACCTAAGAACGGAATTCGTCGACCTGAGATCCAAGATCGTAGACCTGAGAATTCCAGTTCGTCGACCTGAGCTATGCGAATTGCGTACTGAGATTTACTTGCCAAATTTGTACTCTGAGATCATCGATCTGAGAATCTGTCTGAAGAAAACTAATCGTCGACCTGAGCTCAAATATCGTCGAGCTCAGCTCAAAGAAATAACTCTAAGTTCGTCGATCTGAGATCGACGATCGTTTAGCTGAGTTTGAAGAACTTCGAACTGAACAATTTTTTCTCTAAATCTTCTAAGTCTGAGTCTGCTGAGGTCCTCTGCTGGCTGGTCCATGAAAGTTTAACCTAAAGACTTAGCCTAAACTCTAGGACTACTAGACTTGACCCTGGCTATACAAGGTGGGTCAGACTTAACCTAATTTAGTGAACCTAGCCCAAATCCACTAAGGATCCAACAGCTTGTCGCTAGAATGTATCTGAGTTAGGATTCGTGCCCGCGGAGAGACCTTGGTTGCTCGCCGACACTAGATAATTAGGAGGCAGACCATCCGCCGAACTAAGCTCGCGAGTACCCAGCTCGCCCACTAGTTTCTCTTTTCGTCAATCATCAAGGTTAAGTTGTCAGAGATTCCCAAGTAAAAAACCTGAGGGGGTGGGAAGTACTTGCCGAGGACTTCCTTGCCTTGCCATCCTCATAGAATGTCGAGATCTCTGCTCGTCGCACTCTCATCTTGTCATGGGATGATGCTACCCCTAGGGTAGTAGGACCAGAAGACTTGCCGAGCTGGTCTCGCGAGTGATCAGCTCGCAGGTAAAAGTTCCTCCTCTTTAAGGTTGCCCATAGTTGCCTCGGCCAGCTCGCCCAGGTATGGCTAGATCCATCCCTTGATCACCTTTGTGTCCTGTCTTTGAAGTCCAACTAGCTGGTTCTTGAATTTAGATATAGCCATTTCTGCCAAGAATCTCAGCCCCGTCAGCTAGGTGAGAGCCTGGCAGCAGGAGCGTCTTGAGACCTAACCCTAGAGGGAGAATAAAGATCCTTTGGCCAACCTCCGGGCGCTACCACTTGCCCAGTCAGCTAGATAAGAGCCTGATGGCGGGTGTTGATAATCAACTGATCTCATCCCTCCAGGGTCATAATGACGTCACTCGAGGATCCCGGCTCTGCCAGCTAGGTGGAAGCCTGATAGTGGGATCATCTCGAGACCTAACCCCAGAGCAAGAAAACTTTCCATCACATAACCTTCGGGCGCTACCACCGGCCCAATCATCTAGGTGAGAGCCTAACAGCGAGTGTTGAGCATCAACCGGTCTCAGCTCTCTAGGGTCATAATGACGTCACTCGAGGATACTGGCCCTGCCAGCTAGGTGGAAGCCTAGAAATGGGAGCATCTCGGGACCTAACCCCAGAGTGAGAAAACTTTCCATCACTTATCCTCCAGGCACTACCACCAGCCCAATCAGCTAGGTGGGAGCCTGATAGTGGGTGTTGAGCATCAATCGGTCTCAACCCTCTAGGGTCATAACTGTTGGGTCCATTGCCCACAATGTCCTAGATTTTAGGAATTCAATCTTATCAATGACATACATAAAATTGTATTTGATGAGTGCATGAGTTCATGCATGTAGGGATGTCCTAGCAATAATGATGGGACATGTAGCCTAAGTGGCAAGGTCAGCTAAACACTTACCTAAGATGTGGATAGATAAAAATCTGTCTAAGTCCACATGCATTGAGTGAGAATTACTCACTCAACGCTAGATGACTTATAGCTCTGAGTGGAGCCTATACAGTCAAAGCCAAAGTAGTGGAAAGCTGAGAAAGTGGCCAAGCCCATAGGCATTGTGTAACACCTCCGTCTATTACATGAAATATAATAGAGGGTCCGGTCGGGGCCCCACACCATATTCCACAGATAGTCAGCGATATTATGCATGAATATCCAAACTTAGTATACGCAACTTAACTCAGAGCATTCTAGCGGAAGCTTTAGGGGTTATAATTGAACTCATCAAACATGAATTTCCACTATATATAAACCAAACCATTTATATATATAACAGGAATGTATACAGAAATACACAAAAGTGTTTGGCCTTATGGCCTTACAGTTAAACTTCACATGTGTAGATTACAAATATCGGCACACAGGCCGACCACACATTAAAACAGTAAAACTTTTTCATTCGGCCTTTGAGGGCCAGCATAGCAGCAAGGGCTTCATCCCGCTATTTCCTGCTCGACTCTCCAACACTTGCACAGAGACAATCCACCACGAGGGTGGCAAACAAGGCAACAGTCAGCATTCAGCTGACCAATTTATAACGACCCTACCCCTTTCCCGGGGTAGTGGTATTCCTTCCCTGCAGGCAAAGTATTTTCACAAGCAGATATATCACAAAAACGTGCACTCACGCACAGTTCAATATATCATAAACATCAGACACATAGCCTGTCGCTCCGTGCACTCAGGGCACATTATCAGTGTACTGGAAAACCAGGGTCCCACCACCATTCAGAGTTCCCAGATATAACGACAAGTTTGAGCATTCATGCTCCACAGCCCACAGTCGGAGACTTTAGTCTTGATGGCATACATCCCAAGACTCTCATTATGTGATCCTACCAAATTCCAATAACTTATGCACTCGAGTTAGACAACCATAACGCGGAGACAATTCAGCCATTACCTGTTGATCAAATCATCAATTCAATGTCTAGACTGGCGTGGGTCGGCTTCCCCTTATCTGTTCGGCTCGACGAATTTTAAGAGCTCAAAGCTCACAGATTAGCCACACAGTCTCCCAGAGACAGGCTTTACAATCAAAAAGGGAGTTAGTGCCAACGTTCATCACGATCGCTTGGCGGGACTAACAAAAGTTCTCTTTCTGCGCCCAAACTCAACCCAAACCATGCAGCATCCTGCAGTGCCAGAAACACTGGTCTTTCCATAGCACACAACATAAATAGCTCACCAAGAGCTATCGTCGTTTGCGATACTCACTGTTGCCCAGCGATATCCAACTAGTCTTAAACTGTGGATTTCTAGGGTATTTTCCTGGAATTCAACTCGAGTACCCCGCATACCCCGTATAGTACTCGTTTATACTCGGAGTCTTCTACGACATGCAAAATAAACATCACCAATACATACCAACCTGTCCAGATTGGCTTCACACAGCATGGATATTCCATACTATCCATTTCCGGATCTATATGCAAGACTCACCGGGGATTTCATGATTCAACCAAAAGGAATTCCCTCGATTCTCCACCTTTTGGTGGGGGATTCCATGCATATGACAAAAGAAGGACTTCACTTGTCTAAGATGGAAGATCATTACCCTTGTAGTTCTCTTCAGAGCCATGACCGTGACCTTTGATCCAGATGGAATTGATCGTCACAACTTCCTCTCCTCGGATCTAGTGTCGACTCGCGATTCTAATCACAAGCACACCTTGGATCGATCTCCACAAGAGTTCTTGGATGTTCCTCCTCTTCCCTCTCTAGAAGTAAAGAAGAGAAAGTATAAGAGAAGATGAAAATAAAATCTCAAGTCCATCCTTTATACAAAGCTACCGCCGTACGGTAATTCCTACCGCCGCACGGTAACACAGGCGGTAACCGCTTTGACCAGTCGGCGCCGCTATCCATATCTATCGCCCCGCGATAACTCTTTAGTGCCTGGCAGTCGACTGGTTACTCGAGAAATCCTTTCGACATTAATCGAGAGGCTAGCGCAACGCGGTAACGCCTATCGCCTGGCGGTAGCGCTCTCGACGACTCCTCGAAAGCGTTGAGTGGTCTCGCCGAAGGCATTTGTTACTGCGGTGCGATAGCTTCCTATCGCCAGGCGGTAAAAACCTGACTGCTTGGTCTTTTAATTCACACTGAGCTATCGCCTGCGATAAGACTATCGCTGCGCGATAGCCTCCAAGGACCACTACTCCTTTTGGTGTATTACACGTTGAGTGAAGTCAACTCACTCAATGTCATACAACAAAAGGCTATGAGATAGGATAATGCAGTAAAAGCCTAAGAAGAAATGGGAAGAAAAGTGGCTAAGTCCACAGGCGTTGAGTGAGTATCACTCACGCAACGTCATAGTCTATATTCATTGAGTATTGCCTCGTAAGTCAAAGCCATAGAAAATCTGTGCTAATATTTGACTAAGTCCATAGGCGTTGAGTGAGACAAGCTCACTCAACGCCATATGATAAAGAATTGACTAACCATCATTCAGTAAAAACCTGTGTTTTCAGACATAGTAATTTGGCTTAGTCCAAATGCGTTGAGTGGATCTTACTCACTCAACGCCAAGGAGCAGAAAAATATGTCTAAGGCAGAAAGTGTTGAGTGAGACATGCTCACTCAACGCTCTCAACATCATGATTCAGAAAATATGGCTAAAGAAAAAAGGCGTTGAGTAAGAAGTGCTCACTCAATGCTCTCAACACTTAAGATGCTGAAGAAGCGGGAAATTGATCAAGGTAGAAAGCGTTGAGTGAGGAGTGCTCACTCAACGCTCTCAATGCCAAGTATGCAGAAAAGGCTGAAGAATAAGCTATGGCAAAAAGCATTGAGTGAGGCTTGCTCACTCAACGCTATCAACGCCTAGATAGATAGAATTCTATCTAAGTGCCTTGGGGTTGAGTGAATCTCATTCACTCAACGCCTATTCTACTAATGCTCGATTTTGGCTAAGTCCACAGCAGCTGACGTCAGCAAAATCAATAAAGTCAACTAATTTCAAATCAAGTACGGAGAAGATACAGAACACGACAAACTCTGTCGAGAAGCTACTGTATGTCTTCTTTCGTTAAAACAAGGTGTAGCTGGAAGCTGCAGGTGGGCCCCACTAATTCATATGAGTCATTGATCAGCGAACTACAAAAGGAAGAGATTGGCCAAGACGCAAATAACTTTTAGGGCTTTATTGATTTCAAAAGTTGCGGTTGGACTTCATCTTCCTTGCCATTGCTGCCAAGAAAAAGCTTGAAGTCTTCCTATAAGAACCAAAATTTCAGTGAGTTGTTGCATCTTCATCTGCTACAGCACAATCAAAAAGATTTCTGAATGAGAAAGAGAGTAGAGCCATGATTCTCCAGTGGGCTCAGTTGGCTGATTGAAGTACTCAAGTTCATCATCTTCTTCAGCAAGATAAGAATCTTCATTCTGAAACTCTTCCAGCAGAGGCAGAACTTCTTCCTACTACTGTGAAGTAAGAGAGTGTTGAGACATCTCAGCCCTAGTTGTTGACACAGAAAAACAATTCTGTATCAAATTTACTAAATCACCTTTCTCCTTATAGGATCAAATTGGAACTGAGTGTAGGGCTTTTCAAACCTGAGGTTGGGCAATCTTGCCTGAGCTGTAGGAGAGTTAAAACTCTCTGAGTTGTAGGATCCTGCTGGATCTGAGCTGTAGGACTTGGTATCAAGTCTGAGGTAGGTGAGTCATTCTCACTGTGTTCTAGGGCACTTGTGCCTGAGCTGTAGGATCCTTTGGATCTAAGTTAGGGCTTAACAGCCTGAGGTAGGAGATTCATTCTCTCTAAGGTAGGATCCCTAGTAAATCTGAGGTAGGGCTGTCCTCCCAGCCTGAGTGTAGGGCCTTTGGCCCGTGGTAGGTGATCTGCTGATCACTAAGTTGTAGGCCCTTTTGGCTGAGTTGTAAGTCTTGGAGGAGACTGAGAGGTCTTGATGGATCTGAGATGTAAGCTCTTTGGAGAAGTGGTTTGGAGAAGTGTCTTGACTAATAGGAAGTTGGCAAGATAGGAGGAGAGTGGATGTACCCAAAAGTTGGAGAACCACTATAAATCTATGTTTGCTTTTCTATGTTATTTTCTTTATGCAGGTACTTGAAAACTAATTACTGCCAACACACTAAGTACTAAGTAAGATAAAATTAAAAGCTAATAATATCAATGAGATAACTTATTCACCCCCTAGGTTGTATGCTACCTTAAAAATAAAGACTTTCAAGTTGTATCAGAGTGAGGTTGCTTAAAAATGATCTAGCCATCTGAGTGATCTTCCAAGGTAGCTATAGATTATCCTTATGGGTTCAGGAGTGAACTATAGGGAGCTGGGTGCCATGAAGCTTCCTATCTATAGGAAGGAGGGATTTGGCATCTGGAAGGAGAGGGTCAGGTTATTCATGGAAGTAGCTGATCCTAGAATCTTTATAACTGTTAAAGGACCTTTCAACCCCATTAAAGTGTATGTCCTGGATGCAAACATCCAGAAACCCAAGAATTATGATGAAATGACAAAGGATGAAGTCATTCTTGCCACCATGGATAAGAGGGCTCAGAATGTCGTTATCAGTGCAATTGATGATTCTACCCTTTTGAATATGATTCACTGTAAAACTGCAAAGGAGATGTGGGACACTCTGGTGTTAAACATGGAAGGCACGGAGAAGGTTAGGGATGATATAAAGTCTATACTCAACCAGGAGTATGAGGCCATCAGACAGTCCAAGGGAGAGAACATAGCCACATGCTATGAAAAATTCTTCAGGATAGTAAACGAGCTAAGGACTTATGGAAGGGTCTTTAGTCACTATGAGCTAAATAATAAGCTCCGCAGGTCTCTCACCAGAGACTAGGACACAAAGATATGTGCTATCAGAGAAATAGCTAAGCTGGGTGACACTCCACCTCACACCCTATTTGGAAAACTGCTCTCTTATAAGATACAACTAACAGTCAGGAAATAGGAAGAGACCAACTGCAAGTCTCAAGCTAAAGAGAAGGTTGTGGATTTTAAAGCTGAATCCACAAAGAAAAGCAGGAGAAAGACCCCTTCTCCTCCAAGAAGACCAGCAGATTCAGACTGCTTTGAATATGATGCATCAGACAACAACATGTTTGATGAGGATTTTGCTATTTTCTCCAGGCAGCTCCATAGGCTGATGAAGAAGAAGTACTAGAAGAGTAGGCCATCCACCTCAGCTTATCACTGGAAGAAAACCTCCAAGGAGGACAGGTATGGCTCTAAACCCAATAAACAGAATTCTTCTAATATTGTTTGTTACTGCTGCAGCAAGCCATGTCATGTCATTGTTGATTGCCCTGTGAAGATAAGAGAGGATGATGAGAATAAATCTCACCAAAGGCACAAGGGAAAGAAATAAAAGTCCCTTGTGGCTAAGAAAGAGAAGAGCTGGACAGACTGATCATCATCAGAGTCTGAAGAAGAGGAAGCCTACATTGGGCTAGTTGTTGTTTCTGCTGAATAGGAAACTGTTTCAGCAGATGCAGACTATACTGCTGTGAGGATAGGAGTAAGGGCCCCTTTGACACTATTGGACAGTGACTCAGAGGTGGATGATGATGAAGAAGATGCCTACAGCTGTCATGGGCTGATGACAATGACTGATGAAGAGGGAAGCTAGGATCAGCCTGGTCAAAGTAAGGTACATTCCCTATCAAGTTCTGTGTCTATGTTTTAGACATGTCCCTATGTAGAAGAATCTTCATCTAATGGTGAAGATGATTCTTGCTCAGAAGGTGATGTCAATCAACTGATTGACAGATATAGTGAACTTCTGGATGCCTTTAAGAAATGCAAGAAGTTGACTAATAAGCAGGCTAAGGATATTTTATCTCTTCAGCCTGCTGCTTCTCAGCTTGCTGAAACAGCTTCTGTGCTGAATCAGACAATGAGGGAACTCACTCAACTAAAAACTTGTCAGGCATCCAGATGGAGACTATCAAGAGAAAAAATAGTCTCATTAGAGATCATGAAGAAAAGCTCTAGAGGGAGAAAGGTATTGCGGCCAGTTTCTCTCAGCCCAATACAGTGTTGACCTTGATAGACTCGTTCTCCTCACAGAAGGGTAAGAAGGGGTTGGGCTTCAAGGGTAACACAAGACCTGCCCATCCTAAAGGGAAAGGGAAAGTTCCAGTTGTGCCTATGGCATCAAGGCCACCTATCCCATTCAAGAGGGTGATATTCCCTTCAAATAGGTATTACCAGGAAAGTATATATGGTCACTATATGAATATTGCTTCCATAAGTAGAACAAAAGATGTTCTCAGCTATTGTGGAAGGTATAGCAGGGTAAGTGTAAGACCCTATTTTTTTGCTATGCTATCAGGGTCTTATGCTCAGAATAGTCGTTTTGCGGTGACACCGACTCTCGGGAAGGTCGTCACTACATAATGCCGATCCTGCCGGCCTTAAAGATCACCAAAGAATAGAAGTTTACAGACAAAAGACTATAAGTCAAGTCCAAAATCACATATAGCAAATGAAACAGAAATATAGGACATAAGTAAGTAAACAAGTAAATAACTTAACCTTAACTTATATGAATGCTCATACAAACTTATAAGTTAAGGGTCTTTTGCAAGGCTCCCATCGTATAATCTATCCCATACTAGTCTATATGATGGGGTATCAGGTTTTATGCAGGTATGAGTGTAATAAAATGTTATACAATGATTCATGCAAGTGCAATACACGCACACAACTTTATGCGCACAGACCTTTAGTTCCCCCATTTTGGAAGCTAGCTTCACTCCTAGGAGCCTTCGTAGTGGCCAATGGAGACAGTGGGTTGGGCCGCCCCACTCCTAAGCGGGTATTCACATTACTAGGCCTATCCCTTACGTACGCCTCTGAAGGACACACCTGCATCTCCACGTAATATGCTGACCCACCACCATATTTTTCCTTGGCTATGTGTAAAACACACCCGTCGAGTTAACGTATTAATGTCGGTGTGAACGAACGACAAATACCGAAGACCCACCACTTAATACACATATATTCATGAATTTCCGAGCCATCAGCTCCCCGGACTAACCTGTCCGTGATAACTACCTTCCGAGCCCTCGGCTCGTCGGACCAACTTGCCCATTTACACAACCACCGAGCCTACTACTCGAATAACCAAACCAAAACTCCAGATCCATCAGGGTGAGTGAAAGTGAAGGCCTAGTTTTTACTAGTTACTCTTTGATATTTATTCTTATGGTTTAGGTTAACCTTGGACTGCCCAGGGTATTCCCTGTGAAGGGCTCTCGATGGCACTAGGAATTACGATGGGCTGAAGCCCAAAGCTCCCTTTCGCAAGGCACTTATTATTGTTGGTATCTACCCACAGGTCCTAAACCCTTAGTCATTACACTTGAACTAACCCTAATTGTACCTTAGGCTTTCCAAGGGAAAGACGGTCCATCTTCGATCCCGAGCACCACCTTGCATCCTAGCCACCCAGGCTCTCACAACCTTGACTCCTATTGGTGACCTCACTCATTCTCAACCAGACCAGGTACACCAACTTCCCTTTTTCCATAACAGGTTTCACATGTTACCCTACGTTTACAATTTCTACTATGTGCAGACCCATTATCCTAAATGATGTGTATGAATGGTGACCCCTCCAAATATTCATCAAAATTACCTAAGATTATTACTGGGGGTCAACCATGTTATATTAAGATTAAATTCAGAAGACAATATTTTTCCTAACTTATTTGACATTTATTTAATTTTCTACAAAATCAGGCCAACTGTGCTTTTGGACACCAAGTACAATTTTCTAACATGATATGGACTTAACAAAATTATTATAGGTTAATGTCATCAAAATATAAGTAGATACCAAAATCCTAATTTTTCCAAGAAGAATTTGACCATCATTAAATTATTGAATAAACAACTACAATATATGGACATATAGGAGAAATATAGAATCATTCATCCCAAAATTATAAAAAAATTACCAGAAGACAAACATAAGCAGAAGAGACTATTGACCACGGATTATTATTTTCCAAGCTTATTTGGTCACAGTTAATTTATTTAATAATCCTCTACACATGGCACTTTGTGAAACAACTTGTATAGAAAGGCTTCCAATAATTTTGTAAAAATTCACAGAACATTATAATGCCCTAAAAGGTCCTATGACCAAGTTTCACAATTTTCTAGTGAGTGACAAATCCATAATTAATTTTCTTGCAATTAGGGCAAACATTGGGGTTGTGAATAAAGTGCCAAAAATAATAATCCAAAATTCATAATAAAATTATCAGAGAACAATAACATCAAAATAGGCTCACTGCCCAAGTTTCATGAACATCCAATAATATATAAACATGAAATTCTAATTTGAAATAAAGTGCCCTAAGTAATCCTTAATTAACTCAGGGGGATAAATGTTCCTAAAAACTCCAATAAAATTATCTAGGGCTTACTACCTCCCCATGAAGTAGTCCACTAATTTTCAAGTTAATACAAGGACATATGACCCCATGTCCTTCTCAGTACTCAAAGGGCAACCCTAGGGTTTGTACTAGGGGTTGTGGGCATATCCACCCCAAACCACCCAAAACCACTAGTGTGGGGGTTATAAGTTACTAAAAGTCAGTGACCAAAGTTTCACCTCATTTGGATGAGGAATGGTCACACACTCCACCTAGTGCACTTTTGACCTAATTTACCCTTCAGAGACCAAACTTTGGTCACATAAATACTTGCTAAAATCAAACCAAAATGGGTTGATATTTTTACCAGGGACATATATTGACCCTAAGGACCATACACAAAAATTTTGGTTGATTTTGAGGTCCATAGACACCTTAATTCATTCAAACCTATTTTATTAAATTTTTACAAAAACTATAAGAAAATGTCCTCCAAAAAATCCCATTTTTTGATATGTTATACGTATAGGTAATAGTGGCTTTCATCCCAAATTTCTAGTCATTTGGAAAAGTGGTTTGGTGGGGGCACTCAATTTAGTCTCTGACTAGCCCTATGTATAGTCTGCACCATTTTGAGTGTTGTGGTCAGACCATTGACCCAAATGGGTTGGAATTAATTTTAAAAATAAAGTAGACTTGAAGGGATACAATTTTGATGTTGATCATTTCTCCATCAGGGTAATTTAAGTATTTTAATAATTAAAACTAACCAATGCATTAAGTGTGACAGAAATTAAATAAAATGAAATGATATAATCCTAAACTATATCAGATGGCGACACGAATCTTGGCGCAATTCAGTGGCTGCTTGTCATTGTCCCCATCGCGCCAACGGTACAGATCAACCCGTCCTAGAGCAACTTCCACGCCAATTTCTCGGCCACCCAACCACCTCCATGGCCGGCCATCGTAACCACCACCTTTGTTGAGGTGGGAGCTATCAATTGGCGGCGACACGGCCGCTGGAGGGGTCATTTATGGCGAACCCACAACCTCTCTATTTTTATGAAATTTCTTCCAAATCACTCAATGGATCAGGCTCAATTGAGCCTGATATCTCCGCTAGTTGATCTAAGAGGCTAGCATAGAGGGAGAGGGGGAGAAGATGACCTTTTGGTAGGCGTGAAGCCTTGCCGATCGACTGGATGCCATTGCCAGTGGTGGTGTCGTTTGGTGCTCTGCAACTGCACTATAGAAAGGCTCGGCTGCTTCAGGGAAATTGTAGAAAAGGCTGCTGGGGGGCTAGGGATGCTTTTAAGATTGCCAAATGGGGAAGAGGGAGGGTGAAGCATCAATGGCCATTAATGGCCATGAAGATGACTTTTCGGCCATGTATTTGGGGGTGAACCTAGGCTCAACTTGGCCGAGAAAAGGCTGGAAACTTCTCCTCTCCCCCGGGGAGTTGAATCCTGCAATGAAGATGAATAGAGAGGCTCTTGGCCTCCCTTGTCCATGAATGACCTCTCTTTCTCTCTCCCCCATTAAAGGGGGGATGGAGCTTTCTCTCTCCTAGTCAACCTCTCCAGAATTGTAATGGCATTTTAAGTAAATTCTTGCCTCCTAGGCTAATGGGACACACTAGTTGGGCTTAACCCAAGTGGCTTGGGCTCGTTAGGTCATTTAGGCTAGTTTGACCTATTTTAGGTTTGAGTTGACTTTAGTCAATTTGACCATTTGGGTTGACCTCAATGGGTCCTTAGTGACCCATTGGCCTCTCCTAAGGTCTAGGGATACTTTGGTAGGGTTAGGGTTGACTTTTCGTCAAATTGACCTCTTTAGTTGACCCCAATGGGTCCTTGGTGAGCCATTAACCTCCCTCGGGGGTTAGGAGAGTCTAGGTGGGGTCATTTTGGCAATTTGGAGGTCCACTGGCCCTAGATAGGCCACTTTGACCATTTTAGGGTGAGAGTTGACTTTGGTCAACTTGACCACATTAGTTGACCCCAATGGGTTCTAGTGACCCTATGGGCCTCCTAAAGGGCTAGGGGTGTTATGGTGGGGGTCCTAGAGTCAAGTTGAATCACTAAAGCCAAACCCTAGGGGTGATACTTTGAAATGAGCTATTTGTAGACAAAGGTGATTTCCCCCTTCATGCCTTGGTTCAATTAGTCTTCTTGGGCTTCCTAGGGTTTTGTCATGACTTAGTCATGACAAAACCACCCTTAGGGGTCTAGCTGTTTGAGGGATGTTACAGTAAGTGCCTTTAAGGATGCCCATGAAGAAATTCAAATGGCCCATCATGGACCATTTTTTGGGTGTCACAGCCCCTCCCCCTCTCAAAAATGTGGCTGCAGCAAATTTTCAGAACTGTCAGCACAGAATCTGACTAAGGGTCAGTATGTTAGCTTGCTTGATATGGCTATTTATAATGCTATCAAGAGCACGCTGTTTGAAAATAAATGTGCTGCTGATGGGATTCAGAACAGACCACACAAGCTAGCAAGCAAACTAACCTTCAGTCAAATCCATGCTGAAAGGAATCAGAAAATGGCTGTTGCACCTCTTCCTTCTGTCAAGACTGTAGTCAAACCAACTACAGGGCCTACACAGAAAAGAAGATACAACATACATGATTGTTGGTGTTGTGGCAAGGTAGGTCAGTATGCCATTGACTGCTGGAATAATCCTAATGTGGTTAGAGCTAGAGTCAGTCCACCCGTCAGAAAACTTGATGGTGGATATGTTCTGTTTCAAACTAATGTGCACCTAGGACCCAATAGAAATTGGGGTCCTAAGGTAAAGTAAACTTCTTAATGCAAGGTAGTTCAAGTGGTCATACCCCAATATGGTACTTGGATAGTGGTTGTTCCAGGAACATGACTGGGACAAGGAGTAACTTGAAGGAGTTCACCCTAGTGAAAAATGGACCCAAGGTTATCTTTTGTGGTTCTGATATAGGGGTAACTAGACACTATGGTAAGATTACTAATGAAATAGTCACTATCACAAAAGTGGCTTATGTTAAAGGGTTGCAACACAACCTTATAAGCATAAGCCAACTCTCTTATCTTTGTTATGTTATTGTCTTCCACAAGGATGAGTGCCTGATTAGGAGGTCAAGTGACCAAGAGGTCATTTTGAAAGGCACTAGGAGTGGAAATATTTACTGTTTAAACTTTCTATGTCTGGACTTAGATTCTACTATTTGTCTTATTGCAAATGAAAAGGTCTCAGATTGTGTCCAGTGGCACAAGAGACTAGCTCACTTGAATTACAAGACGATTGGCAAGCTCTTTAGTCAAGTGTTAGTTAGGAATGATACAAATGTGAAATGCACCAAGGATAACATTTGCTCAGCTTGCCAAAAGGGTAAGAAGACCAAAGATTTTTTTAAGGGAACTAGTTCCAAAGACTTTGTTAGGTGCTTATACCTCTTGCATATGGATCTATTTGGTCCTATGCATGTTCATAGTCTTGGTAGGAAAGTTTACACCCTTGTGGTGGTTGATGACTATTCCAAGTTTACTTGGGTGTTCTTTCTCAAGAAAAAAATGAGACCCTTGATATCTTCATCAAGTTTGTCAAGCAAGTTCAGAATGAGTAACAGTTCTGTGGTCAAAATCATAAGTGACCATGGAACTGAATTCCTGTCTGAAGGCATGAAAGAGTTCTATGAAGAGCAAGAGATTCATCAAGAATTTTCTTCTCCTAGAACTGCCCAGCAAAATGGGATTGTTGAGAGGAAAAACAGAACTCTCATAAAGGCTGGAAGAATCTTATTGTGTGACACATCTCTCCTAGAATATTTCTGGGCTGAGGTAGTAAATACTGCATGTCATGTCCTCAATAGGGCCTCTATCACCAAAAGCCACAAGATGACTCCCTATGAGATCTTGAAAGGAAGAAAACCAAATCTTGGCAATCTCAGAATCTTTGGTAGTAAGTACTATGTGCTCCATAATGGAAATTCCTATGTGACCAAGTTTACTGCCAAGTCCTTTGATGGGATTTTTGTTGGGTACAACAATCATAGTAAAGCCTTTAGGGTATACAACTTGAAAAGCCAAGTTATAGAAGAGTCTATGCATGTTGTCTTTGATGAGTCTCGCATGATTAACAGGGAGCTGTCAAGCTCCTCTTCCAGTACTGCAGGTACAGAACAAATGATGGACAATCTGACCATCAAGGAAGCAGAACCAGTTATCTAAGATGAAGTGGATACTCCAGAAGGTCTATCAGACACACTTGGAGCAAAGGATGATCAGCAAGAGGCTGTTCCTAAAGCTGTTGTTGAAATAAGATTACCTCCAGCAATTAGGCATTTGAGAGACCATCCTGTTCACCAAATCATTGGTGAACCAAGCCATGGATTAGTGATAAGAAGCAGAATTCTGAATACAACTATATATGCAAGCTTCCTATCACAAGTGGAGCCAAAGAAGATTGAATAGGCCAATATTGATCAATTCTGGATAGTGGCTATACAAGATAAACTAAACCAGTTCAAAAGATGCAATGTTTGGAAGCTAGTTACCAGACCTTATGGACATAATGTCATTGGAGTCAAGTGGATTTACAGAAACAAACTTGACGAAAATGGCATTATAATCATGAATAAAGCAAGATTAGTAGCTAAGGGGTACAGGCAGGAAGAAGGCACTGATTTTGATCAAACCTTTGCCCCTGTAGTAAGGTTGGAGGCCATAAGATTGTTCCTTGCATATGTTGCACACAAGGGATTCAAAGTCTACTAGATGGATGTGAAGTCAGCCTTCCTGAATGGTGACTTAAAAGAGGAAGTCTATGTTGAGCAGCCTCTAGGTTTTGTAGTTTCTTACTCTCCAGATTCTATTTATATACTTAGGAAAGCTCTATATGGGCTAAAGCAAGCCCCTAGAGCTTGGTATAAGACTTTGTCTAGCTTCCTCATTGAAAACAAATTCTCAAGGGGAAAGATAGACAAGACCCTATTCCTAAGGGAATCTAAGGGTAAGATCATCCTAGTTAAGAGCTATGTAGATGACATCATTTTTGGATCTACTAATGACGACCTCTGCAGGAAGTTTGCCAAACTTATGCAAAGGAAGTTTGAGATGAGCAGTATAGGTGAACTTAAGTACTTCTTGGGTCTTCAAGTAAGACAGACTAATGATAGTTTGTTCATATCCCAGTCTAAGTTCACTAGGGAGTTAATAAAGAAATTTGGTATGGAGAATTCCTCCACCATGAGAACTCCCATGGGGTCAAGTATGCCCATATGCAATGATGAGGCAGGGAAAACTATTGATGAAACTTTGTATAGGGGGATAATTGGTTCCCTTCTCTATCTAACTACAACTAGGCCAGACATCATGTATGTTACAGGTGTTTGTTTTAGGTATCAGGCTTGCCCCAAAGAATCTCATTACTCTGCTGCAAAGAGAATTCTGAGGTATCTTCAGGGCACACCAGATCTTTGCATGTGGTACCATAGGAATGGGGAGTTTGAACTAACTGGCTATTCAGATGCAGACTTTGCATGCTGCAAAGAGGATAGGAAGAGCACTTCTGGCACTTGTCAAATCATGGGTGGAAGACTAGTTTCATGGAGAAATAAGGAGCAAACTAGTGTTGCAATTTCAACTGTAGAGTCAGAGTACATCTCAACAGGTAGCTGCTGTGCTTAGGTTCTTTGGATCCAGCATCAGCTCCAAGAATACAACCTTGAGATAAGTAGAAGTTCTTTATTTTGTGATTCCACTAGTGTTATTTCAATTGCTAGGAATCCTGTCTCCCATAATAGGACTAAGCACATTGAGATCAGATATCATTTCATTAGGGAGCATGTGGAATATAAAGATATCAACCTTGAGTTTGTCCCAATTGTCAAGCAAGTGGCTTACATCTTCCCTAAGCCACTAGATGAAGCAAAGTTTTACACCTTCAAGTTTGAGTTGGGTATGTTAAACTTGGTATAGTTTCAGGTGCTCCATATTTAGTTGCGGGTTATTTTGTATCTTGTAGATGTAATTTTTCTTCAGTAAAATGAAGACTCTTTCATGTGATATACCTTCAGTTGAATCATGGTCAACTGCTGTCCAGACTGGTATATACTAGATTGTCTACCAAGAAATATGACAGATGATGCATCAGTTGTGGGGGAGCTTGTCCAGCACTGCTCCAGCACTCTTATGAGGATCAACTGCTTCCTATTTGTAATCAAAAAGGGGGAGCAGATGATCAGAACCTTCCTGGATATTTGCTGAAGTCAAAAATGGGGAGGAAAAGATGATCATTTGTATGATCAAGGATTGTAGCAGCCATTCAGGGGGAGCATGTGTGGTAATATTCACCCTAGAGGCAAGGAGGTGTGGTAACTCTAGATCATTCTGCAGTTATATGTTTTTTAAATTCTTATTGTTGCATATTGTTGTGTATGTCATTGACTCATTATCGACTCATCAGCTTAAGGGTTTTGACTTCCTCAAATAGGGGAAGATTGTTGGGTCCATTGCCCACAATGTCCTAGATTTGAGGAAGTCAATCTTGTCAATGACTAATATAAAGTTGTATTTGATGAGTGCCTAAGTTCATGCATGTAGGGATATCCTAACAACAATGATAGGACAGGTAGCCTAAGTGGATAGGACAGGTAGCCTAAGTGGCTAGGTCAGGTAAATACTTACCTAAGATGTGGATAAACAAAAATCTGTCTAAGTCCACAGGAGTAGAGTGAGAATTACTCACTCAATGCCAGATGACTTATAGCACTGAGTGGAGCCTATACAGCCAAAGCCAAAGTAGTGGCAAGCTGAGAAAGTGGCCAAGTCCACAGACGTTGAGTGAAGTCAACTCACTTAACGTCATACAACAAAAGGCTGTGAGACAGGCTAATACAGTAAAGGCCTAAGAAGAAATGGGTAGAAAAGTGAATAAGTCCACAGGCGTTGAGTGAGTATCACTAACTCAACGCCATACTCTATATTCATTCAGTATTTCCTTGTAAGTCAAAGCCATAGAAAATCTGTGCTGATATTTAACATAGTCCATAGGCGTTAAGTGAGGCAAGCTCACTCAATGTCATACAATAAAGCGTTGACTGACCATCATTCAGTCAGAACCTGTCTTTTTAGACACAAAAATTTGGCTAAGTCTAAATGCGTTGAGTGGAGCTTACTCACTCAACACCAAGGAGCAGAAAAATCTTGCTAAGGCAGAAAGAGTTGAGTGAGACATGCTTACTCAACACTCTCAATGCCATGATTCAGAAAATCTGGCTAAAGCAAAATGCATTGAGTGAGACGTGCTCACTCAACACTCTCGACACTTAATATGCTGAAGAAGCAGGCAATTGATCAAGGCAAAAAGCGTTGAGTATGGAGTGCTCACTCAATGCTCTCAACGCCAAGCATGCAGAAAAGGTTGAAGAATAAGCTAAGGCAAAAAGCATTGAGTGAGGCTTGCTCACTCAATGCTGTCAACGCCTAGATAGACAAAATTCTGTCTAAGTGCCTTGGGGTTAAGTGAAGCTCATTCACTCAACGCCCATTCTACTAATGCTCAATTTTGGCTAAGTCCACAGGTGCTGACGTCAGTAAAATCAACAACATCGACAAAGTCAACAAATTTTAAATCAAGTATGGAGAAGCTACAGAACACGACAAACTCTACCGAGAAGCTACTATACATCTTCTTCCGTTAAAACAAAGTTCAGCTTGAAGCTAAAGGTGGGCCCCACTGATTCCTTAGAGTCGTTGATCGGCGAATTAAAAAAGTAAGAGATTGGTCAAGACGCAAACAACTTTTAGGGCTTTATTGATTTCAAAAGTTGCGGCTCGATTTCATCTTCCTCGCCATTGCTGCCAAGAAAAAGCTTGAAGTTTTCCTGCAAGAACCAAAAGTTTAGTGAGTTATTGTATCTTCATCTGCTACAGCATAATCAAAAAGATTTCTGATTGAGAAAGAGAGTAGAGCCATCATTCTCCAGTGGGCTCAGTTGACTGATTGAAGTACTAAAGTTCATCTTCTTCTTCAGCAAGATCAAAATCATCATTCTAAAACTCTTCTAGCAGAGGCAAAACTTCTTCCTATTGTTGTGAAGTAAGATAGTGCTGAGACATCTCAGCCCTAGTTGTTGACAAAGAAAAACAATTATGTGTAAAATCAATTAAATCACCTTTCTACTTGTAGGATCTAATTAGATCTGAGTGTAGGGCTTTTTAAGCCTGAGGTAGGGCAATCTTGCCTGAGCTGTAGGAGAGTTAAAAGTCTCTGAGTTGTTGGATCCTGCTAGATCTGAGCTGTAGGACTTGGTATTAAGTCTGAGGTAGGTGAGTCATTCTCACTGAGTTGTAGAGCACTTGTGCCTGAGCTCTAGGATCTTTTGGATCTGAGGTAGGGCTTAATAGCCTGAGGTAGGATATTCATTCTCTCTAAGGTAGGATCCCTAGTGGATCTGAGGTAGGGTTGTCCTCCCAGCCTGAGTGTAGGGCCTTTGGCCCGAGGTAGGTGATCTGCTGATTACTGAGTTGTAGGTCCTTGTGGCTTGGTTGTAAGTCTTGGAGGAGACTAAATGGTCCTGAGGGATCTCAGGTGTAAGCTATTTGGAGCAGTGGTTTGGAGAAGTGCCTTGACTAACATGAAGTTAGCAAGGTGGGAGGAGAGTGGATGTACCCAAAAGTCGGGGAACCACTATAAATCTATGTGTGCTTTTTGTGTTGTTTTCTTTTTGCATGTACTTGAAAGCTAATTATTGCCAACACACTAAGTAATAAGGAATAAAAAATTAAAAGCTAATAATATCAGTGAGATAACCTATTAACCCCCTAGGTTGTAAGCTACCTTGAAAATAAAGCCTTTCAATAACGATGTCACTCGAGGATCCCGGCCATGCCAGCTAGGTGGAAGCCTGACAGCGGGAGAATCTTGGTACCTAACCCCTATGCGAGAAAACTTTTCATCACTTAACCTCCGGGCGCTACCACCGACCCAAACAACTAGGTGAGAGCCCTACGATGGATGTTGAGCATCAACCGGTCTCAGCCCTCCAGGGTCATAACGACGTCACTCAAGGATCCTGGCCTTAACAGCTAGGTGGAAGCCTTGCAGCGGGAGCATCTCAAGACCTAACCCTAGAGTGAGGAAACTTCTTTGGCCAATCTCCAGACCTGCCAGCTAGGTGGAAACATAGCAGCAGGAGCATTTCAGGACTTAGCTTGATACAAACTTGCTGCAAACTTGATCTGCACAAAAGTTGGAGCATCAAAGGGTTTCATATTTATTGAAGGAATGGACGTACATATTTTTACGGATAGAAATACTTCAAGTCATCACCACTCAAGGTGTGACTTAGGATCTCTCCCTCCACATTTCAGAGATGGTACCCCCTTGCCTTAGAGCTTCATGGATGATATACGAGCCCTCCAAGTTAGGATTGAGCTTCCCCACTACCACTGACCTCCCAGCTGCATCCACCTTCTTTAGGACCAAGTCCCATTCCGCGAACTGTTTGACCCTGACGTTCTTGTCAAAGTACTAAGCCATTCTTCGCTTTACCTCTTCCTATCAGATGGCGGAGAGATCATGCAACTCTTCCTCCATGTCAAGGGAGAGTTGTAGCTCCTCCTTGTTTTCAGTCTACCATTCTTACCTTCCTGCCTCTACCTCGACCACCCGAGGCGTCCGGACCTCGAACTCTATTTGAAGCACAGCCTCGCACTAATGGGAGAGCTTGAAGGCGGTCTCCCTCGTGGTCATGTTGGGAGTGGTTCTTAGGGCCCAAAGAACTGAAGGAAGCTGATCCACCCAGCTACCCTTCAAATTCTCCACCTTCTTCTTGAGAAGGTTGACGATGATTTTGTTCTCCGCCTCCACCTGCCCGTTGCTCCTGGGATGGTTGACTGACGCAAATCTGAGATAGATCCCGAGCTGCCCATAGAAATTGATGAACTCAGTGCTGGCAAACTGAGTCTCATCGCCCGTGATAATGGCCTGGGGCAGACCGTGTCGGCAGATGATCTCTCCCTAAACGAAGTTCCTGATAAACTGGGAGATCACCTTGTGTTGGAACTGCTGTTTGGAATCGCCCCGGTTCTGCGGTACTATTCGAAGCAGAAGGACGTATTCCCTGTGGGCCTAACTGGCTACACTGTGGATCCGCCCGAGGACCGTTGATATAAAGAATAGTTGCGCCGTCTTCTATAAGACCGGTCTTTTGGTCGAGTTGGTAGCGCTAGGTCCTCTCAATTGGTATCAGAGGGGGTCGCGGGTTCGAAACCCCAGGGTCGTTTCTGGGGGGGGGGGATTGTTAGAACTGCGGTTCGGAATCGCCCCGTTGCTGCGGTACTATTCGAAGCAGAAGGACGTGTTCCCTGCGGGCCAAACTGGCTACCCCGTGGATCCGCCCGAGGACCGTTGATATAAAGAATAGTTGCGCCGTCTTCTATAAGACCGGTCTTTTGGTCGAGTTGGTAGCTCTAGGTCCTCTCACCTTGGCTAGCGCCTTCACTTCCAACCACTTAGAAAAATAGTCGACCATAACAAGCAAGAACCTCCTTTGTCCGCTGGCTTGGGGGAAAGGTCCTACCAAATCCATTCCCCAAATGGCGAAGGGCAAGGGAGTCATGATACTCCTGAGCCACTGAGATGGCTGGAGTTGGAGGGGGGAAAACAGCTGTCACTTGTGGCATTTCCTTGTGAATTCCGTAGTGTCCTTACTTAGGGTCGGATAGAAGTACCCCTGTTTCACTATCCTCCCTTCCAAGGTTCTGTTTCCCGAATGAATTCCACATTCCCCTGAATGCACCTCCTCTAGAATCCTATGGACCTCCCTCTCGGCCACGCAATGTGCCAACATCCCCGAGAGAGTCTTCCTATACAATTTTTCGTCGTGCATGAGATAATATGTCAACTTGTGCTTGAACTTTTTCTTATCCATCCCTTTTGGGAACTCCCCTGTGCACATGAATGTTGCAAATAGATCCATCCATGAGGGGTGGTTGTCCACCTCCATCAGTTCTCCCTCTTGGAATGACGGACGAAATAGGTCAGTGATGGTACCCCCCCCCCCACCCGGGGACCATGCTTGGCCATCTGATCAACCCGCTCATTCTCATCCCGTGGCACATGTCGGATGGAGAAGGTTTGGAATATGTATATGATCCCCTTCACCTTTGCCAAGTATAACGGGAGAGTAGGTTCCCTTACGTCAAACTCCCCATTGATCTGGGAGGCCACCACCATGGAGTCAGTGAGGACCTCCACATCATGCACCCTAGCTCCCTAGCTAGGCTTAATCCTGCTATCACGGCCTCGTACTCAGCCTGATTATTAGTGATGGAAAAATGCACCTCCACCATTTGCTCGATCCTCGTTCCCTAGGGTCTCTCTAAGATCACCCCAACCCCAAGGAATGCCTTCCCAAAGCGCCGTCCACCATCACCATCCAAGGGACCGGGCGAGTGAGTTCTGCCTCCGCCACCTCGGCCATATAGTCTGCAAGAAAGTCAGCCATTGCTTGGGCTTTGATCGAGAAGCGGGGGACAAAGGAGATATCGAACTCACTCAGCTCCACTGACCATTTTGCCAACCTCCCTAAATCCTCCACCCCCTCGAAGATGTTGCGTATGGGGTGGTCCGTCACTACCTAGATGGATTGTGCATGGAAATAAGGTCGAAGCCTTCGAGCTAAGATGACTAGAGAAAAGTCCAGCTTCTCTAATATCGGATAACGGAGTTATGCCTTCCTCAGTACCCGGCTTACATAGTATGTGGGCAACTGCTTCTTCCCCTCTTCTCGAACCAGGACGGAACTCAAGGCCTCTGCTCCAACCCCGAGATATAAATATAGGTCCACCCTCCTTCGGCCCTTGGAGCAGGGGGGCTTGAGTTAACTACCTATTCAAGGCATGGAACGCCTCCTCGCATTACTTAGTCCACTCAAACTTCTTGCCTCCCCTCAATGCTTTAAAGAAGGGAGAACACTTCTCCCCAGCCTGGGAAAGGAACCTGCTTAGCCCTGCCAATTTTCTTGTTAACCACTGGACCTCCTTAGTATTCTGAGGCGGCCCCAATCCCATGATCTCCTTGACTTTTTCAGGATTCGACTCCACCCCTGTGGGGGTGAGAAGATGGCCCAAGAACTTGCTCCTGCTGGCCCCGAAAACACATTTCAAGGGGTTCAACCTCATCTTGTACCTCGAAAGATTACCGAAGGTCTCCTCCAGATCCCGGAGGTGGGATTCCATCTCCCAGCTTTTGATCATCAGGTCATCTACGTACACCTCCAGGTCCCCCCTCCCCACTTTGCTCCTGGAAGACCCGATCCATCATCTTTTGGTATGCCACCCCCGCATTTTTCAACCCAAAGGGCATCATCTTATAGGAGTATTACCCATCCCCAGTGATGAAGGAGACATCTTTACATCGGGGGGGGAGGGGGAGCATCCTGATTTGATGATATCCTGAAAAAGCATCTAAGAAACTCATTACAGGAAAAACCAACGGCTGAGTCAACTAGCGTGATGATTCGAGGCAAGGGGTAACAATCTTTAGGACATGATTTATTAAGTAAGGAAAAATCAACACACATTCTCCATCGACCGTCTCCTTTTTAAACCATTACTACATTGGAGACCTAGCCGGGGTGAGAACTTCCATCTCCACCACCTCTTCCGTAGCCTCCAGATGAGATTGTTCTCTCCATTCTCCAACTTCCCCCTCTCTTGGGATGAGGACCTCCTCCTCAGCTTCCTCCATGGCCATCTCCTTGGCCTAGAACTCCGCCAACTCCACCTAGGCACGGTTCTCTTCCACTTCCACCTCCACTCTTCCTTCCTCCTTCTCTGCCACCTCCATCCTCTGCTCCATTTCCACGGCCTCCTCCTGCTAAGAAATGGAGTTCACCACGGTGACATAGCACTCCCTCGCCACCTTAGGGTCTCCTCAGACCCAGACCTAGATCCCCTCGTGGTTGAACTTAAGGAATTCGTGGAAATAAGAGGGGACGCAACGGAAGGCACTGATGAGAGGTCGTCCGAAGATGGCGTTGTTACTACTATGGGCGTCCACGATGACGAACCTACAGTTTCGGGACTGCCCCCCCAGAGTGACACAGAGCCCCACTCCCCCTTCGACCTCCTTCCTCTCCCAGGAGAACCCAAACAAAGGCACGTTCGAGGCAAGCACCCTCGTGGCATCCACTTTCATCGCATCAAATGACTGTTTAAGACGACATTGACCAAAATCCCGTTGTTAATGAGGTTCCTAGAGACAGTAAACCCTTTGACCATGGTCTGAATGACCAACGCATCGTAGAAGGGATCCTCATGATCTAGCATATCGCTCCTAGAGAAGGTGATCTTCTCCTCCAAGGGTGGGGTCTGGGATGTGGATCCAATGCTCCTCCGGTACATGGTGTGGAGGCCTTCCTTATGGGAAGCCTCGACTCCTCCCCCTCCCCCGTGGATCACTCTGATCCCGTCTCGGCCCCCCAACATCGGCCCGGTCCTCACACCTGTCCTCCTCTGCACGAGGCAGGACTTCCTCGATCTGCACCTCTCGGCAGTCCAGTTACTACTGCTGCTCACTGTTTCCTCTCACCTCGAGGAACTTCGGGCACGTGGCCTTAGCATGCCCCTCCTCATGATGGAAATTACAGTAGGGTAACGCTACCCTGACCTCCTTACTTCTCCTCTGCTGGCCCCTCCTCCTCTGCATGGCTATTGCCATAGCCAGGTGCTAATCGAGGAGAGGAGGCCTCTGACCTTGCCTCCAGCCTGGAGTACGGAACTGACCCTGGCCCCCATGGTGGTTGTCTACTCTATGGAAACCTTTTAGTTGGCCCTGATCCTGTCACTCTTGCTGCCTCCAGCCGAGCCGATTATTCGGCTCCTAGCGCCCCCACCTTGGCTGCTGCTGTTCTCGCTGACGGGTTCAGCTCTCCTCGCCTCCTGACCTCGGCCATCTCCTGGCCCCTTCTCCTCCTTCGTGGCCCACCTGGTAAACTTCTTCGCGAACTTGGGGTTTGATGCCTCCCCATCGACTTCCCTTGCTTCCCTTTCCATCAACTCCTCGTAGGAGAGAGGTGGTACCCTCTTCAGCTCCATCTTGAAGAAACCTTGCTGCAGCCCCAAGGTGAAGGCCATCATCAGGGTGTACCCTGGCATCTCCTGAACCTGGGTGGCTGATGATTATTTTCACATAACATGATAATAACTTGATGCGGATTCATTCTACAATTTAATAATAACTATGTATACAGGCATAAGCTAAATTGATTTAACATTTCAGGCAAGTGCACCTATCAATCATAGTATAGGAGAATTCTACATCTCGTGTCGTATTCCATAGGGCTTTTTCAAATACTCGTACTCACCCTCACTCTATTATCACACCGATAATTAAAATTGAATTCTAACCTACATTAACCTAACTATGACTATTTAGATAAAATTACATTGGAGTGTTAAATTCATGAAAAGGTGAAAGTTAAGAGCATTCACATGAAATTACTTTCGCATTGATTCAAATCTATCTAATTATGTGATAACAACATTATAAAATCCGTTGTAATGTAAGGGTAAAACATCCATTAAATTCTCTCTTGAGCAATTCAAAATCTAACCTAAGTGAGTAAATTTTCTCTCGAACAATTTACAATACTCAAATTTGCATTAAGTACGTTACCCTATTTACTACACAAACTCATCAAATCCTATCTCTAAGATATCATAAATTCATTTATACGTATCAAAATTATACAATTAACGTATCTCTCGATCATGAAAATTGCAATGTAAATAGAAATAACACCTAATTATGAAATTATTAACATCATTACAAACTTCCAATTTCTCAATCTAGAGGTTTGAAATTCATGAATAACAAAAGCTAAATTCATATTTAGGATAATCATTTTTGTTCCAAGGATTACATACGCATAAACTACCACAAATTTGATGAAAACAATGCAATGCATGATTAAAAAAATTGTTCAAATACAAAGTTCATGTAAAATATAAAATAAGGAAAGTTGAATCACCAATATAAGATCAAAATTAAGAAGATATATGAAGAATTAAAGGCATACAAAAATCCTCTTAAATTATCCTTCTCTTGGGTGCTCCACTTTTGTCCTCCAGAAAAGCTCCAATGCAAATTGATTCAAAAGTCCAGATTAATTTTTTCTCCAGGTTTTTATAATCTCATAGCAAACATGGTCGAACACGGGTTCCAACACGGCCGTGTTAACAGTTCCAGGATGGTTCCACACGATTAGGCATGTCTGGTCATGGGCCATGTTATTTGACACGGGTACTGACACGGCCGTGTTGGCGAACACGGCCGTGTTGTTCTTCATGTTCTTCAGACACGGGTTGGTCGACTTTAATTCTCCAATTTGTCCCGAAAAGGACACGGGCTGGGAACACCTGTGTGTTACCTCCCGCGTGGTGCTCTGACTCCTCCTCCATTTAATCGGATCCAGCCGGAATAGAACACGGGTAAGAACACGGGCGTGTTCCTACCCGTGTGTGACCAATTCTTCTCCCATGCTCAACCATGTTGGTCCCGTCAACTCCCCTGTTTGCTCTAAGACTTTTAGTTCCACTGGTTCGCCGTACCTGTATTAGAATAATGAAGTAGTAAGTGAATAGCTCAATACATGAAATAATTGAAACTCCAAACTATGCTCTACTATTCATGATAATACCAATTCCTAACTATTCTCGTGCAATTACTTGATAAAGAGGTAGAAAATAATGGACATGATTACAATTATGATAGTAAAAAGCCTATCATAATTGTACTTATCAAATACCCCCAGACATGAGTGTTTGCTTGTCCCTAAGCAAACAAATTCAAACAATTGGGCTACCGATACTTAATTCTTTTTCCGCACACTGGTTGTTATGAATTCAAATAGAAATTTGATGCTGCAATTGTATAGGAAATACTACAGCAGACTTTTCTAAATATAACTTTATCATAAAATTCCTCCAATACATATCTGAACTATTTTTCGCTCTTTCTTAGAATTAGGATTATAGTTATCCATAACTATTGTAAGGAGAAAATAACAATCTTAATAAAATATGCATTAGTATTTCAAAACTTAAAAATACCCATATTGATAGTCATACACTTTCCTTTACACACCCTCTCCACGACACTAGTGAGAATTAGTAAGGTTGGATCCTTAGGACTTGTATTATGGTGTATCCTTTTTGGCTTAGGATAGGTGATTATAGGTGGGGTAAGCAAAGATAACTCAATGGTTTTTATCACACCTAGATCACAATTGAGCCTTTTTATTTTGTAAATACCTTAACATATATCAATATTATAAGAGCACCCACAACCTTTGTAATTTTTATAGTCCCATATTTTAGATGGATACTCTCAAATTTATTTTTTTCTCATCCAAGGTTCCACAATAGGGATCATTCCAAGTGGATGTAAAAATACACGCACTCAGGCCACATATCACTATGTCCTTTAATTTTTTTTTTTGGGTACATAGTAGGGATCATTCCAAGTGGATGCAAAAATACATGCAGTCAGACCACATATCACTATGAACATACTCATTCCATGAAGGTCTCAATGATAGGTGTGCTAATAGGTAAGGATTTGGCCTTGCTGAATTTTATTGGTGGAGTATCAAAAGGTATAGGGATTAGGTCCAAATTGGGTGTGCAAGGGTATAATTTTTAAGGTTTTGGGATTGAAAGGCTCAAGCTATTCAAAAGGAGGCCTAAGTCATTTCCACCCTTACTAATTAACTTGTGCAAGAGGTTTCAGGATCGCTAGTAAGTTCTAGACACCAATAGAGAAAATTCTTTATTTTTATTTCCTAATACAAAATTATCAAAATATTACACTAATCGACTCACTTTAGTATAGATAAATATATTTTCTAAAATGGAGTGATTATTAGTTAATAATATAAAGGACACTCTTTTTAAAATAAATTATATGGAGAAAAGTAGGCTAATGAATTTCTATACGTAGTTACTAAACAACAAATTTGAACACGAATTCGTTTTAATCAGCATGCGAAAGTAAATTAGATAGTTATACTCCCAAATGAGTGAAGTAAAACAAGCTTAAAGAGAAGTAAAAAAAATTTTGAGGGGTGTATAACAACATTGAGTACTATGATAGTGAAAATATAATTAATTGTAATCTTGTCCATCGTAGAAATTTTTTAAATTGAAAGACATCCACCCCCAGACTAAAATGTTGCAATGTCCTCATTACAATGTAAAAAATTTGAGAGAGCAATTGTACCAGCATATAAAGAACTTACGATCATGAATATAAAGGAGCACAGAAAGGAACAAGGGTAAAATTTTTTTTATAGATATTGAAATTGATAATACATGAGCATAAAAACAAAAACTACAACACTACATAGCCAAATAGACAGTGATATATATCAGAAGTATATAGGAGCGTCATCCTGATCATCCTGGGGCGGAGGCTGGCAAGGAGCTGGCCGTGGTGGGCTGGTGATCCCCAAGTGATGCCGGATCTGATATATGGCATCCTCAGTCCGCTGCTACGTGTCCTCGATACGCTGAAGGCACGACGAGAGCTGGGTCTCGTAGAAGTGATGTAGCTCCTGCGCGTAACGAGATTGCCGCGGAGGCTGGGCAGTATGGGACTCCCCCTGAGTATAAGTCGAGCGGGCTGGGGGAATGAGAGGCTCATCGAGGTCAGGATCAACCTCATCATCGTCGATAGGGGCAGGTACATGTAGTCCATGGCTCGCAATGGTATATGTAATCCTACCCCGACCCTGAAGGGCGGTGACGAGGCGGATGGAGCGAAGGCTGGCCATGTTGATGGGCACGGTCTTCGCCACCACAGTCATCGGGGGGAAAGACGAGAGTATGCCCATATTTTTCACCAGGTGGGTGATGTAGGGGGCTACATAAATAGACCCGACGCGAGAGTTATCCTCTTGATGAAGAATGAACTAGGCTAGCATATAGCCCAGGTGGAGGGGGTAATGAGACGACATGCTATACAAATATAAAATATCCGACCTACTAACAACACCAGAGCTTTCGCCCCGGCCACTCAGAGTATGACTAAGTAAATGGTGGATGTAATGGATGGCGGATGTATCAAACTTTGACGCCTTAGACCTCTTGGCTTCATAAGGGTCAACGTCAAAGGAGATACGGGCCCAGATATCGCACGCAAGGTTGCGCGTGGGGAGGTCAAAATGAAGTTCAGCGTAGGTGGCAGAAGCGACGAAGGACTCCTCATACACCCCTAAGTACTGGGTGAATTGGAGAAGCGTGAGCGTATGAAAAGTGCCCGCCACCCGAAAGGAAATAATTCCCTCCTGCGGGTTTCCACGCTCCATCAAGGAAGGCTGAATGTTTAAATAAAAGGTAGACAAGAACTCTAGTGTGAGTTCTCTAAATCCTAGTTCCTCAATGGCGAAAAATTCTTGCCACCATACAACGAAGTTCAGCTCCCGGACTTCTCCCACAAGATTGATCTCTTCCAAGACGCTCCAGTCGATAGTACGAATATCCTGAAATTTATTTGATTGAAGGCGGTTGTAGCGATTGTTATGTGTTGGGTCTGTGAAGATTAGCGGTGAAGCGGAGTCACGCCTCTCTGTAGACAAGGCTTGAAGCTCTGGGCGGCGACAGAGACCACATTGGTTGCGTGAGGAAGACATGATCTGTGGACAAGAAGAATAATGTTTAAAATAGGAAAAAAATGGAGGCAGGGGAACAGAAGAAGAAGAAGGAAGAGAGATTGGAAGAAGAAGAACCTAAAGCCCAGAACCTTTAACTAGGAGAAATGTGTTGCGAGGAGAGGGGAGCGTCTACTAGCTTTGACGACCAATGCAATCAAACCAGATATGAATTGAGGATGCACAAGAGAGGATTAATTGAGGAAAAGAAGCATATGAAGGTGGAGAGCTCGGCCCCCCTTATAAAGGCATCGAACACGGGTTCACACATGTCCGTGTGTGCAACCCATGTTCAAGCATCTTTTATCCGAAGAACACGGTCTCTCAGGAGACGTGTGGTCAAAGTCACGGGGGTGCATCGTGTTAGGAGGACACAGCAAACAACACGGCCGTGTATTGGCCTGTGTAGTCAAACGGCGAGAATTTTTGCGCCAGATGGACACGATCAACAACACGGTTGGGTAGGTAAGCCATGTACTTGTCTGAATGGTGTCGTCAAATACGACACGGTGTGAAACACGGCTGTGTGAATAAGCCGTGTCCTTTTCGGGACAATCGTGATTAAATTCAGGGCACACGGGAACAAACACGGGTGTGTGTTTTCCCGTGTCCTGCTCTGGGCGAATATGCTTAATGAATACTCCTTGATACGGCACCACACACGGGTGTGTGTGTAGCCGTGTCATGCTCGGTGTAAAGTGACTCCTTTTCCTAGTTTTAATATGGGGCACGACTGGGTGAGTGGGTGTGTGCTTAACACGGCTATGCATACGGCCATGTGTGCAGCTGTGTCCTCCTCAGAAAAAAATTGCCTCTTGCTCATTTTTTCTATAGAACACGGCTATGTCCAATGGTGTGTTCAAGACACGTCCAGGCACACGGGCGTGTGCTTGGCTGTGTACTCCTCTGATTTAGCAATTTCTCCTAAGTGATTTATTTGCTCTTTTCTAGGTAGAAATTTAACTAAACTTTTCATTAAAAATTCTATAAACTATATAGACAATTTACTATACTATGTTATACAGTCTCCTAGTCTAGATGGAGGCAGGATTCTAGACGAGCAATTCCTTGGGGAAGTGCACCGTAATAAAGTTTTAACCGGTGCCCATTGACTTTAAAATCTCCCTTTTCAGGGTGAGTTAGCACGACGGTGCCATAGGGAAAGACTTCTTTAACCTGGAATAGTACGGACCACTTAGACATTAGCTTTCTTGGGAATAGACGCAGTCTGGAATTAAAAAGGAGTACCTTGTCACCCTTTTTTAATGTTTTGGGTTTTCGGAGGTGACGGTCATGAAATAGGTTTGTCTTCTCCTTATAAATTCTGGAGTTCTCATAGGCCATAGTCCTCCACTCATCTATTTCATTAAGTTGAAGTTTACGTTTCTCCCCTATAGAATTAGTATCAAAATTTAGAGAGCGTATTGCCCAATATGACTTGTGTTCTAACTCTATAGGTAAGTGACAAGATTTACCATAGACTAATCTAAAGGGGGTGATCCCTATAGGTGTTTTAAATGCGGTCCTATAAGCTCACAAATAATCATTTAGTTTCCTAGACCTTTGTTTTCTATTCCCTTCTATAGATTTTTAAAGGATCCTCTTAAGTTCTCTATTAGATACCTCAACTTGACCACTAGTTTGCGGATTGTACGGTATAGCGATCCTATGTGTGACTCCATATTTCTATAATACTTTATCTAGCTGTAGATTACAAAAGTGAGAACCCCTATCACTAATAAGTGTAGGTGGGGTGCCAAATCGCGCAAATAGAGATTTTAAAAACTAAATTACTACTCTACTATCATTAGTAGGCAAAGCTTGCACTTCAATCCACTTTGATACATAATCTACTACTACAAAAATATACTTATTCCCATATGAAATTGGAAAGGGTCCCATGAAATCAATTCCCCAAACATCAAATACTTCACATTCAAGAATAAAATTTAGTGGCATTTCATGTAATTTAGAAATATTACCTGCTTTCTGACAAGAATCACATGAAAGCACATACCTTTGGGCATCCCTGAATAGAAGGGGCCAATAAAAACATGAGTCAAGAACCTTTTTCGTAGAGCAATTTGCTCCATAGTGTCCACCAGTAGGTCCTGAATAGCACTGCTCCAGGATTCTCCAACCCTCCTCCGCTGATACACACTTTCAAATAACAGAATCTGCACATATCCGAAAAAGAAAAGGGTCCTCCCAGAAGTAATATTTCAAATCAGAGAAATTTCTTTTTCTGCTGATATGAAAAATCCTTTGGGAGGACCTTAGCAACAAGATAGTTTGCATAATCTGCAAACCATGGATAATCAGGATTTACATTCGAAGATAAGGCAAATTACGATTCCTCAGGGAATGTATCAGAAATCTCAGATTAATCTAACATTGTTCGTAGTGGGTTTTCTAGACGTGAAAGATGGTCTGCCGCTAAGTTTTTTGCCCCTCGTTTATCCCTAATTTCCAAATCAAATTCTTGCAATAGAAGAACCCAATGGATTAAACGAGGCTTTGCTTCCGCCTTGGCTAGCAAATATCTAAGGGCAGAGTGATCTGTGTGAACTACCACCTTGGACAATGTTAAATAGGATCTAAATTTATCAAAGGCAAAAACCACTGCTAGAAGTTCTTTTTCAGTAATAGTATAATTCTCTTGTGCATTATTAAGTGTTTTACTAGCATAAAATATAAGATGAAAATATTTGTTTCGGCGTTGTCCTAAAATAGCTCCTACCGCAAAACTGCTAGCGTCACACATAATCTCGAATGGCTGAGTAAAATCAGGCACTATCATGATAAGAGAATTAATTAATCTTTATTTTAAAAACTCAAATGCATGTAGACACTCTTGATCAAAGATAAAAGGCGTGTCTTTTTCTCTAAGAGTCTAATAAGTGGTTTAGCAATTTTTGAGAATCTCGTGTGCCCTAAGAAACTTCTAACTGCCTTAACAGAGGTTGGTGGTGGTAGTTTTCTATGGTCTCTATTTTCGCTCTATCTACTTGGATTCCTTGGCTTGAGATTTTGTGGCCAAGTACCAACCCTTCTTGTACCATAAATGGCATTTCTCCCAACTAAGCACTAGATTGGTTTCTTCACACCTCCTCATAAATTTCTCTAAATTATTCAGACACAAATCGAATGAGTCTCCAAACACGGAGAAATCATCCATAAACACTTCCATGATATCTTCAACATACTCGTTGAAGATAGCTAACATACACCTTTGGAAAGTGGCGGGGGCATTACATAGACCGAATGGCATACGTCTATAGGCAAAGGTACCAAATGGGCAAGTAAATGTTGTTTTCTCCTAGTCTTCTGATGTTATAAGAATTTGGAAATACCCAGAAAGTCCATCTAGAAAACAATAATAAGAATGCCTTTATAGTTGTTCTAATATTTGGTGAATAAAGGGTAAAGGGAAGTGGTATTTCCTAGTGGCATCATTTAACTTCCTATAGTCAATACAGACACGCCAACCCGTTACGATTCGCGTTAGAATCAACTCATTCCTATCGTTTACTACCATAGTTAGACCTCCCTTCTTAGGAAAAACCTGTACTGGACTAACTCATGAACTATCCGAGATAGGATATATCATACCAGCATCTAATAACTTAATAATTTCAGCTTTAACTACCTCTTTCATATTAGGATTAAGCCTACGTTGTGGTTGAATAGAAGATTTATAGTTTTCTTCCAAAAGGATTTTATGAGTGCAAAAACTAGGATTAATACCTTTTATATCCGATATTTGCCAGGCTAATGCACCTTTACATTTCTTAACCACAGTTAATAATTTTTTCTTTTCAGCATTAGAAAGTTTAGAAGAAATAATAACTGTGTACGAAGAATTAGTTCCTAAGAATGCATACTTAAGATGATCCGGTAATTTTTTAAGTTCTACTACGGGTGGATTCTTAGTATTATTCTTATGAACTTCATGATCTCCTTCGGTAATCAAACTATATTCAGTAGTTCTATTCATGAAAACAGGATTATCTAAAAAAAATAAATGTTCAACAATGTCTTCATTAATTTCATCTTCTAGAAAATCATTAGTGATGCAAATTTCTAAAGGATCTCTACAATAAAAGCTGGAATTCATAGAAGTCATAAAATTATCTACTCCATGAGAAAAATAGCAATAATCATCATTATCTAAAGATTGTTTCATAGTATTGCCTATTTGGAAAGTGACTTAATCTTCTCCTACTCGTAGAACTAATTTGCCATCAAAAACATCAATTAAAACTCTAGATGTGGCTAAAAATGGACGACCTAATATAAGTGGCACTTAAATATTTTCATCCATATCTAGAATAACAAAATCAGCAGGAAATATAAACTTGTCTACCTTAACCAATACATCTTCTACTATGCCTCTAGGATACTTAACCGATCTATCCGCTAATTGAATACTCATTCTAGTCGGACTAAGTTCTCCTAGGCCTAGTTTCAAATATAATTTGTAAGACATTAAATTTATACTAGCTCCTAAATCCGCTAAAGCTTTATTAACATGTAGATCACCGATTAAACATGGAATTGAAAATGAACCGGGATCCTTAAGTTTTTAAGGCAATTTATTTTGCAAAATAGCAGAACATTCTTCACTAAGTGTGACTAACGATAATTTTTCTATTTTTATTTTATTAGATATCAGATCCTTCAAAAATTTTGCATACTTAGGCATTTGAATAATTTCAGAAAAAAGGTAAATTAACATGTAATTGCTTAAACATAGATAGAAATTTACCATATTGTGCATCCATGCACTCCTTGTTCAGGTTTGCTGGATATGGTATGGCTGGTTGATACTCCATCGGCTTCACGTTCATATCATTCGGTTCTTTGCCACTAGACTCCTCTTGAGGTACTTCTTGTTCAAGACTTGGGTCTTGTAACTCCTTTCCGCTCCTCAACTGAATTGCTCTTGCATGTTCCTTCAAATTTGTCTCAGTATTACCCGGAAGTGTTCCTTGTTGTCTTTTAGACACCATCCTTGCCAACTGACCAATCTGATTCTCCAAATTTCGAATAGAACCCTCTTGATTATAGAAGGCAACATCGGTGGTTTGGGATTGTTGTTGTTGTCCAAATACGGGTTGCTTGCCTTGATTGCCTTGCCCTCCCCATGAGAAATTGGGGTGGTTCCTCCATCCTTGATTGTATGTAAAACTATATGGGTTGTTTGCAGGGTTGAAGGGTGGTTTGGGATTGTTACCCATATAGTCAACATGTTCTTGCACTTGAGGTTCACCACTAGGCATTCCAACAAGGGAAGGGTCCCATTGTTGAGGTACCATGGAGGGTATTGCTAAAGAAAGGTTGTCCATCTTTTGATGAAGCTTCTCCACTTGAATGTCTAAGGCAATAATGGCATCCACTTCATACATTCTTGCAAGCTTATTAGTCTTTGGTCTCACGGTAGTCCATTGATAGTTGTTCATAGCCATGTCCTCTATCAATTGCTGACCCGCTTCAGGTGTCTTATTATTCAAGGTGCCTCCACTAGCCGCATCGATCATTTGTTTGGTGGCTAGATTGAGACCATTATAGAAAGTCTGAATCTACAGCCATGAAGGTAAGGCATGATGAGGACATCTCCTAAATAGATCCTTGAATCGTTCCCATGTGTCGTACAACGATTCAGATTCCAATTGAACATATGTAGAGATGTCGTTCCTTAGCTTCGCAGTTTTCCCCGGTGGAAAGTACTTCATCAAAACTTCTCAACCATCATGTCCCAAGTAGTAATCTATCCTCTAGGAAAAGAGTTGAGCCACTGCTTCGCCTTATTCCTTAGTGAGAACGGAAACAATCTCAATCGAATGGCATCGTTGGAAACACCATTGATCTTGAATGTATCACATATCTCTAAGAATCCGGCTAAGTGGGTGTTGGGATCCTCATCTTGAAAGCCATCATATTGAATATATTGTTGAACCATTTGTATAACACTCGGCTTTAATTCGAAATTATTGGTTGGAATAGGTGGTCTAACGATGCTCGACCCAGTACCCTGGATATTGAGCCTAGTAAAGTCAGACATGGTTTGCTCATTTTGGTTTGCCATGGTATCTAAATCTTCTGGATGGTGTTCTCCTTGATTCACTGTTTCTTCTTATAACAGTTCGTTTGCAATATCTGTGGTATTGGTCCCCACGTCTCTTTGATTGGTGTTGTGAATAATTCATTCTGGTTCAGGATGAAATGGTTCTAGCCCAAAATTTCTTCCCCTGGTCATAGACTAACAGACTACAAAACAGAGATTAAGTAATATAATTATACTATAAACTAGTCTACAATTATTTATTACTGAACAAAAATGGTAGATTAATAGAGTTCTAAGCTTTCAAAATATTGAAAAATGATTTCCCCGGCAACGACGCCAAAAATTTGATGATTATTTTCACATAACATGGTAATAACTTGATGCGGATTCATTCTACAATTTAATAATAACTATGTAGACAGGCATAAGCTAAATTGATTTAACATTTCAGGCAAGTGCACCTATCAATCATAGTATAGGAGAATTCTACATATCGTGTCGTATTCCATAGGGATTTTTCAAATACTCGTACTCACCCTCACTCTATTATCACACAGATAATTAAAATTGAATTCTAACCTACATTAACCTAACTATGTCTATTTAGATAAAATTACATTGGAGTGTTAAATTCATTAAAAGGTGAAATTAAAGAGCATTCACATGAAATTACTTTCGCATTGTTTCAAATCTATCTAATCATGTGATAGCAATATTATCAAATCCATTGTAATGTAAGGGTAAAACATCCATTAAATTCTCTCTCGAGCAATTCAAAATCTAACCTAAGTGAGTAAATTTTCTCTCGAACAATTTACAATACTCAAATTTGCATTAAGTACGTTACCCTATTTACTACACAAACTCATGAAATCCTATCTCTAACATATCATAAATTCATTTATACGTATACAAATTATACAATTAATATATCTCTCGATCATGAAAATTGCAATGTAAATAGAAATAACACCTAATTATGAAATTATTAACATCATTACAAACTTCCAATTTCTCAATCTATAGGTTTGAAATTCATGAATAACAAAAGCTAAATTCATATTTAGGATAATCATTTTTTTTCCAAGGATTATATATGCATAAACTACCGCAAATTTGATGAAAATAATGCGATGCATGATTAAACAAATTGTTCAAATACAAAGTTCATGTAAAATATAAAATAAGGAAAGTTGAATCACCAAGATAAGATCAAAATTAAGGAGATACATGAAGAATTAAAGGCATACAAAAACCCTCTTAAATTATCCTTCTCTTGGGTGCTCCACTTTCATCCTCCAGAAAAGCTCCAATGCAAATTGAACCAAAAGTCTAGATTAATTTTCTCTCCAAGTTTTTATAGTCTCATAGCAAACATGGTCGAACACGGGTTCCAACACAGCCGTATTATAGGCCGTGTTTACAGTTCCAGGACGGTTCCACACGACCAGGCATGTCTGGTCGTGGGCCGTGTTATCTGACACGAGTACTGACACGGCTGTGTTGGCGAACACGGCCGTGTTGTTCTTCATGTTCTTCAGACACGGGTTGGCCTGCTTTAATTCTCCAATTTGTATTGAAAAGGACACGGGCTAGGAACACGAGCATGTTCCCACCCGTGTGGTGCTCTGACTCCTCCTCCATTTAATCAGATCCAGCCTGAAAGTGAGGGTAAGATCTACCTTTACTCTAGAGGGGGGGGGGGGGGGTGAATAGAGTATTTTAAAATAATTTTGCAAATTAAAAACTAATTAGTAGTGGAAGACTTAATTTATTTATAGTGTATTGTGCTTTCAGTAAATAAGACAAAGTAAGGTAAGATATAAAAAACACGGCACACAGTAACCAATACACAAGCAAACTAGATGACACAAGGAGCTATAGTGGCTCCCCAATCAACCTGGGTACATCCACTCTTCTACCACCCTTAGTAGGAATCCACTGCAGGATGAGTTGATCAGGTGTCTTGGGCACCAATGAGCTTTTGACAAGGTGCTCAAAAACCAAACCAGATTTTTTGATCAGGTGTCTTGCCACCACTGAGTTTTGACAAGGTCTCAGGAACCAAACACAAAACTTTTAAAGGGAGTTCTGAATAACCCTTTTACAGCAAAAGAAAATAAAAAGAGTTGAAGGTGTTCTTCTCTGTCAACAATCAAAGAGAATACTAGTGGATTTGTTGATGTCAAAGCTCCCCCTGAGATTAGCAGTAGGTCAGGAGAAGAAGCTTTGTACAGGGTGATAGGCATTTAGTAAGTTGAGATCTCCAACAATTGATAATTTCAGCAAAGGCTGAAATGTGTTGTGTCTGGACTCTTTTATTGATGAAGCCTGGAAAACTTGAATCAGAGAAGAGATCTGAAAGAATAGAAGAGATTCTTCTCTATGTGTTGATCTCCTTCTCTGTTCCATTCCTTGTGTTCTGTAAAACTCTAACTGTATAATCCTATAGAATTCTTGAGAGATATTCTCCTTGGTTATCTGTCTTTATTGTCTGTAAATATATTATGAAATCCAATCTCCTAGATAGCCGTTAGCCAGTCATAAATGACTTCCTTAATTTGTACTGTCTTTGGAGGAAATTCCTAAGAAACATTCCCTTTCAGTCTCCTTGAAACTTGCTCCAGATTAATGAAACGGCTACAAAATATTCTGCATTAAATGCTGGATATTGAAGGTATTTTAATTCCATAACAGTCTGATTTAAAAATCCTGAAATCATCGATCTCTCAAAAAATCGTCGATCTGAGCGCGACTATCGTCGATCTGAGCTCAGAGATCTGGAGTTTTACTTGAGACAGAAATCGTCGATCTAAGCTCAGAGATCGTCGAACTGAGTTCGACGCCTCGTCGACCTGAGCTAAAATATAGTCGAGCTGAGTTCTACGCCTCGTCGACCTGAGCTCGACGAAAATTGCCTTTGGTCTTCTGCACTTGTAATCTGAACTAGGAGGTCTTGGGGGCAACTTTCAAACCTAAGTTATAAGCCTTAGACCTATTCTAGTTGACCTTTAAATCTATACAATGAGGACAATCCTATGAACAAGAGGCTCATATTTGTTAATAGTATCTGAAGGAGCAGCTTTTTCATGAAATCCTTCTCTGAGTTTATAAGGGAATAGCCCTGCAGTAGTATCACTGGAAGCAGCTTGTCATCATCTTTCATATGGCCTGTATCTTGATTATCCTCTTGTGTATACTTCTTGACCTCTCTGATTGCCTCTCTATTGGCTTCCTCTAGATTGATTTCCCCTGGAGCTGTAGCTTCTGGACTGAGAACCTCTTGCTTGAACATGAGACTAGGCAAATCTTTGAGTAGAAATATTTGAGGCTGAATCAGCACTAGATCCTGCACCAGGAGAAGGAGGATGAGGAGGAGGAATAAATGGAAGAGATCTTTCATTGTATCTCTTTTTCTTCTTCATAGCCTTCAGCTGATTCCTAGAATATTGCATCCAATGTTCTGTAATGGGACAATCATGCAATATATAATAAGGAATGTCATTTTCAAAAGTGGCTTTCTTTGCAGGAACTCTCCTCATTGCTTTAGTTCTAGCTTTCCTCTTCCATGCAATAATTGTAGAGGAATCATAAAAATCTATCCTATATTCATCACTATCAGAGCTCTGGGGCTTATCATACATAGCATTTATTTCCTTGTAAGCTGCCTTGGTGGGGAAATAGGAGTAGAAGCAGGAGGTGCAACAGTAGGAATAACAACAGAAGAAGTTGGAATAATATGTACATCAACAGCTTCTGAAACAACAACAGCAGCCTCTGAAACAACATCAGCAGGCTCTAAAACAACAACGGGCTCACCAATAGGCTCTGTGATCATAACATAATCATCATCAACAAAAGCATCATCAGCAGTTGGAACTTCCACAGACTTGATTGAATCAATATATGATTGGATCAAGCTAGGATCACAGATTGAAACAGGCACAATGGCCTTAGAATGATCTTCAGCATCTTGAGCTGGAAGATATTTGCTATATAGAACATCAAAAACTGAAAGCAGGAACCTGAAAGATGGGACTGGGGCTGGAGCTGGAACATCTGGCACTGCTTTTGAACTTAGCATGAAATCTGAAACTTCAACATGCAGCATGGCTTCTTCATTGGGCATCTCCCCCTGCCTGGATTTAGTAGAAACTGGATCTAGGAACCCCAAAGAAGGGATTACCTGAGGAGGATAGGAAGAAGATAGCCTTGCAGAGAAATCATTGATAGATTTTATAAGAGGAGCCAAGGAGGCTTCCAGCAGGAGTGTTAGCCTGGGAGCTAATATCTCATATAATCTATCTGCAAGTGTAGGAACATCTACTTGCTTAAGGGAGTCTTGAGTAGAGGTAGAGAAGAATGTTGTAGAAGTGGATGTTGTTGGTGGAGCTGCAGAAATGTGTGGATGTGATGTTGATGGAAGTGGTATGAATGGTTCAGATATAGGTATGGTGGTGATGGATGAAACTGGAATGGTGATGGATGGTGAGACTGTGGAGATGGATGGTGTGAATGAGGGCTGAGCTAAGATATCTTGAAGAAGCTGTTGGTAGGAGGTGGAAGAAGATGGAAGCTCTTGTGGAGAAGAAGGTGAATCATCCATATAGGAGTCATCTAGGAGGTTGAATGATGGAATATGGATGGATGAGTCAAGATCTAGTGGGGGATAGTAATGAAATGGATTAAATTATTCTTGAAGAGTGGCTGGAGGAGGTGTAGAGATTGTTGGAGATGAAATTGTGATGAGGGATGTAGGGATGGTTGAGGAAACTGGAGGTGGAGATGGTGGAGATGAGATGGAGGATGAAGGCAAATCCTCTAATGGGGCAGTTGCTTGAGGGGAAGTGACTAAAGCAGTCCTGGTGCCTGAAGTAGTAGCTGCTGAGGGGGTCCTGCTGGGGTTGAAAATTGTCCTCTCCCATCTGCCAAATAAGGCAGAGGATAACCTCTTAGAGGCATTAATATGCATGCCATTTGAGACCAGCAGTTGGGGGCATCTGTTGTTCAAAAACAATCCCACTAATCTCCCAAAATTTACAAAATTCTTATTGATTTTCTTCTTAATCAGATCAAAGAAAATCTCTCCCCAGTTCAATTGTTTCTTATCTACAATAACAGCCATTAGACATAACTGATACTTAGAAATAGTATCATGGGCAGAGTGTTTTGCTAATATGACTTTGCCCACTACATCAGCCAGAAATCTATATTCTACTGATAGATTTTTCTTAAGTAACTTATTGGGGTTTGCTGCATTATGACCCATTCTATCTAGCATATTAGAAACTCTTCTCCAGATAACTCAACACTATCATTTCCAGTACTTAGTTGAAATACCTTTGTCAAAATTACGGGAGTGAGTGATACCTGGGTTCCCGAGATAGTCCCGACCACTGTATTCTGATCTAGGTTATGGGCGGTGTATACCCATTCCTTGATTTCGTCGGCAGCAAGCTTAATCCTTGAAGTCATAATGGTGACCAACTATTGTTCTTTGAATAACTCTAGGATGTCCTTGAAAATCTGACTGGTGCCTTCAAATGAATCCATATCAATGTAAAATCTTGTATCGAATTTCATGGCGGCTGGGATAGCAACTGAAACGACCATGACTTTCCTGCAAAAACAAACCAAACAAGACCAAGTGTAGAGGGGTTTGGAGGGAAAGAAAGCTCTACAAAAAGTATGAATGTGCAAAAGAGAACAATGGCCAAAAATGATTTTATATCCGGGTTCGACGCTGAAATGGAAATATCGTTGAACTCAGTTCGACGATCTGGGCTTCTAAAGGAATCTGAAAGGTCTTCAACATCGTCGATCTCCGTTCGACGATATTGGAGAGTGTCGAGCTCCGTTCGACGATCTATGACCGGAAAGAGATAGCCTAGCACTATCAGGGAAACACTGAGCTCCGTTCGACGCTTTCATGAGAACGTCGATCTCCGTTCGACGATCTTTAGGAAAAACGTCGAGCATAGTTCAGAGTTAAGAAAGAACCTATAGACACTAGAAAAATTGAGTTTTTAGCCTAGTCTTTGTCAATTTTAAGGTTTTAAAAATCTTGGATCTTAATTTAGACTTCCTCCATCTAACATTCCTAACTGATTCAGGAAGAATGTGTGTTTCTTTTCGTCCAAGGGTTTGGTGAAAATATCTCATCTTTGCAAATCAGTTGGGATATATTGAAGTTCAATTTTATTCTTTTCAACATTATCTCTTAGGAAGTGATGCCTAATCTTTATATATTTTATCCTACTACGGAGGACTGGATTTTGGGCTATAGAAATAGCACTGGTGTTATCACAAAATATTTTTGACTTATCTAAGTTGTAACCATAGTCTAGGAGCTGATTTTGAATCCACAATATCTGTGAGCAACAACTACCTGCTGCCATGTATTCAGCATCAGCAGTTTATGTGGACACAGATGTTTGTTTCTTACAAAACCAGGAGACAAGTCTATCACCAATAAACTGAAAAGTTCCACTGGTGCTTTTCCTGTTTACTCTACATCCAGCATAATCAACATTTGAAATTCCAGTTAATTCAAATCCTGAATCTTTTGGATACCAGAGACCTAGATTTGGAAAACTTTTCACATACCTAAAAATTCTTTTTACTAATGTTAGGTGTGACTCTCTAGGGCTTTCTTAGAATCTAGCACAGATGCATATAACAAACATTATGTCAGGTCTACTAGCTATAAGATACAATAAAGAGCCAATCATTGCTCTATATGTTGTCTGATCAACAGGTTTCCCATGTTCATCAGCATCTAATACAGCATTAGTATGCATAGGTGTTTTCATAGATGATGCTTCAGACATACCAAATTTCTTAACCAACTCTTTTGCATACTTGGTTTGAGAAATGAATATGCCATCAGCTTGTTGTTTGACTTGCAATCCTAGAAAGAAGAAAAGCTCACTCATGCTACTCATTTCAAATTTTGAATGCATTAGGTTAGAAAACCTCTTGCACAAGTTTGAATCAGTAGATCCAAAGATAATGTCATCTACATAAATTTGTACTAGTAGGATATTGGACTTATGGGTTCTAATGAAAAGAGTTTGGTCTACTCTACCCCTTTTAAAATCATTTTCCAAAACAAAGCATGCTAAGGTCTCATACCATGCTCTAGGAGCTTGCTTGAGACTATATAATGCTTTATACAGTTTAAAAACATGATTAGGATGAGTAGGAGAGATAAAACATGGGGGTTGTCTGACATAGACTTCTTCCTTGATATCTCCATTTAGAAATACACTCTTCACATCCATTTGATAAACTTTGAATCTCTTGTGAGCTACATAGGCTAGGAATATTCTTATGGCCTCTAACCTTGCAACTGGTGCAAAGGTCTGGTCATAATCTATTCCTTCTTCTTGAGAGTATCCTTGTGCAACTAGCCTTGTCGTGTTCCTTACAATAATGCCTTGATCATCTAGTTTGTTCCTGAATACCCATTTTGTTCCAACAATGGGATGATCCTTTGGCCCTTGCACTAGCTCCCAAACCTTGTTTCTTTCAAATTGATTTAACTCCTCTTGCATTGCAATGATCCAGTGTGGATCTTGTTCTGCATCTTATATGGATTGAAGCTCAATTTGAGAAAGAAAGCAGGTGTGCATCAAGTTTTGGTTGACCTGATTTCTGGTTTGCACACCAGCTGAGATGTCTCTAATCACTTGGGAGATTGGATGATCTCTTGATGTTACTAAATCAACAGGGGGTGTTGATTGTTCACCAACCTGTGTTGTTGTTTCCTCTTGTGGAATCACAACTTGCTCTTCAATGTGATTCTCACTAGGATGTTGAATGTCTTCTTCATCTTCACTTCTTTCACCTTTTTGTTGGATAGGTGAAGGTGTTGTATCCTCTTCAATGATGTTTATCCTGTCTAAATTCTCTGAAAGAGAATGTACCTATAAAGGTTCTATGGTAGAAGTATTCTTCTCCTTGAAAGACATGTTAGTTTCATCAAAGGACACATATATAGATTCTTCAATTTTAAGAGATGTTTTGTTATATACCCTATAAGCCTTACTGATCATAGAGTATCCCATAAAAAATCCTTCATCAGCTTTGGCTTGAAATTTTGCTATATATTTCTTGTCATTATTATGTATGTAACAAATACAACCAACAATTCTGAAATAGTCTACTTTAGGTTTCTTTCCTTTGAGTAATTCATAGGGAGTCTTGCCCTTCAGCTTATGTATCAAACTTCTATTCAACACATAGTTTGAGGTGTTCACTGCCTCTGCCCAAAAGGATAGAGGAAGGTGAGCATCTGTCAACAATGTAGTAGAAGATTCAATACGGGTTCGATTTTTCCTTTAAGATACCCCATTTTGTTAAGGAGTTCTAGGGGTTGAGAAAGTGTGCCTGATCCTTTCACTCTGACAGAACTCTTGCATAAGAAGAGAATCAAACTCCGTCCCATGATCACTTCTGGTCAGGGCAATGTGAGTATTGAACTCAATCTGTATGCATTTGAGAAACTCTGTCAAACACTTAAAGTTATCAGACTTCTTCCTCAGAAAGAACACCCATGTGAATCTAGAGAAGTCATCTAAAACTACTAAAGTGTAAGATTTCCTTCCTAGAATTTGTACTGTAATGGGTCCAAATAGATCCATGTGTAACAGATACAAAATCCTAGGTGAATCACTCTTATTAAGTGACTTAAAGCTATTTTTAGTTTGCTTGCCTAATTGACAAGCCCTACAAAGTCCTTCCTTCTTGTAGGGGCCAGAAGGTAGTCCTCTAACAAGGTTGTCCTTGGATAGCCTAGCAATGGTTCTAAGGTTTACATATCCTAATCTCTTATGTCATAGCTCATTTGGTTTACTAACAGAATTGAACAAACAGATATCTACCTTAGTTGATTGAAAATCTACAAGATAGATGTTACCTTTCCTATTACCTGTTAACACAGTTGTGTTGTCCTCTGATTTGATTTTGCATGAAGATTTGTTGAAAGTCACCTGGTAGCCTTCATCACACAATTGAATGATGCTGATTAAGTTGTGCTTCAGTCCTTCCACATAGTCCACCTTCTTAAATGTGGCTGACCCTATCTGGACTACACCATATCCCTTGGTCTGTCCAAAGTTTGAGTCTCCAAATATGACCTTGGGTCCAAGCTTGGCTTTGAAGGATGTAAGATTATCCTTGCTCCCTATCATGTGCTTTGATCACCCACTATCCAGATACCATTGCTGGTTTATTGTTGGATAGGTCTTCACCTACACATATAACAATTTATTTGTTTTTGATCCAGTTTACCTTGGATCTAGGTTGATAACCTTTAAAATATGAAATAAGAGACATCCCTGGTTGACTCTTATAGCCTTTTGGATGATATCTCCTAGGAGGTATTTTCCATTCATCATAAGGGTTGAAGCCTTGGGATGTAGGACCTCTACAATTGAATTTTGACTTACCCTTAAAAGATTGTTCAAAGTTCTGAGCTCTGTTCGACGATCTCTGAGCTGAGTTTGACGATCTTGGGTCAGATCGTCGAGCTCCATTCGAAGATCGACTTTGCCTGAGTTTAGAGTTCAGAGATCGTCAACCTGTGTTCGACGATTCAGCTTTAGATCATTGAGCTCCGTTCGGAGATCGTCGAGCTTCATTCGACATTTTCTGTTGAACCTTATTTTTCTTAGGTATATCAGAATTCTTCCTAGATACCTCTACAACTCCCTTTCCTTTATCTGAGATAAATTTGATTGGGGTTGTTAATACTATAGGTTGGCTGGATGAAGCACCCAAGCCCAGTGTACTGTTAAGTCTTTAATTCACTGTGCTTATGATGTCCATCAGTTTGATGCTTCTCCCATTGAGGTATTCTTCAAACTTCTTTGCCTCAGATAGTTCACTTTTCAGTGAAGCTATCTGCTCCCTACAACATTCTAACTCCTCAGAGAGTTTGAGGTTATCTGATTTTAAGGTGCTGTGTTCAGACAGTTGATTTCTGAGAGAGATAATCTCTTTCTCAGACTTGAGTAGGTCTAAACACAGTGCCTTAAACTCAAATTTAAAGTCCTCTGAATTAAAATCAAAAGAGTCTATTACCTGATCTTCTTCAGCTTCAGGTTCAGATTCAGATCCTGACTTTTGTTCTGCATCTGAATTGTGTTGAGAGGCATTAATAGCCATCATGCGAACACGGCCGTGTTGTTCTTCATGTTCTTTAGACACGAGTTGGCCTGCTTTAATTGTCCAATTTGTATCAAAGGACACGGGCTGGGAACAAGGGCGTGTTCCCACCCGTGTGGTGCTCTGACTCCTCCTCCATTTAATCAGATCTAGCCTAAAAGTGAGGGTAAGATTTACCTTTACTCTAGAGGAGGGGGGGGGGTGAATAGTGTATTTTAAAATAATTTTGCAAATTAAAAACTAATTGGCAGTGGAAGACTTAATTTATTTATAGTGTATTGTGCTTGCAGTAAATAAAACAAAGTAAGGCAAGATATAAAAAACACAGCACACAGCAACCAATACATAAGCAAACTAGATGACACAAGGAGCTATAGTGGTTCCCCAATCAACCTGGGTACATCCACTCTTCTACCACCCTAGATAGGAATCCACTACAGGATGAGTTGATCAAGTGTCCTGGGCACCAATGAGCTTTTGATAAGGTGCTCAAAAACCAAACCAGATTTTTTTGATCAGGTGTCTTGCCATCACTGAGTTTTGACAAGGTCTCAGGAACCAAACACAAAACTTTTGAAGGGAGTTCTGAATAACCGTTTTACAACAAAAGAAAATAAAAAGAGTTAAAAGTGTTCTTCTCTGTCAACAATCAAAGAGAAGACTAGTAGATTTGTTGATGTCAAAGCTCCCCGTGAGATTAGCAGTAGGTCAGGAGAAGAAGCTTTGCATAGGGTGATAGGCCTTCAGTAAGTTGAGATCTCCAGCAATTTATAATTTCAGCAAAGGCTGAAATGTGTTGTGTCTGGAGTCTTTGATTGATGAAGCCTGGAAAACTTGAATCAGAGAAGAGATATGAAATAATAGAAGAGATTCTTCTCTGTGTGTTGATCTCCTTCTCTATTCTATTCCTTGTGTTCTATAAAACTCTAACTGTATAATCCTGTAGAATTCTTGAGAGATATTCTCCTTTGTTATCTGTCTCTATTATCTGTAAAGATATTATGAAATTCAATCTCCTAGATAGTCGTTAGCCAGTCATAAATGACTTCCTTAATTGGTAGCTGTCTTTAGAGGAAAGTCCTAAGAAACATTCCCTTTCAGTCTCCTTGAAACTTGCTCCAGATTGATGAAATGGCTACAAAATCTTCTGCATTAAATGCTGGATATTGAAGATATTTGAATTCCATAACAGTCTGATTTGAAATCCTGAAATCGTCGATCTCTCAAAAAATCGTCGATCTGAGCTCGACTATCGTCGATCTGAGCTCAGAGATCTGGAGTTTGACTTGATATAGAAATCGTCAATTTGAGCTCGGAGATCGTCGAACCGAGTTAGACGCCTCATCGACCTGAGCTTAGAGCTAGTCGAGCTGAGTTCGACGCCTCGTCGATCTGAGCTCGACAAAAATTGCCTTTGGTCTTCTACACTTGTAATCTGAACTAGGAGGTCTTGGGGGCAGCTTTCAAACCTAAGTTCTAAGCCTTAGACCTATTCTAGTTGACCTTTAAATCTATACAATGAGGTCAAGACACAATCCTATGGACATAGTGATCCTTACCCAAATTAGTAATAGGGTGTTCCAACACATCCGGAATAGAACACGGGTAAGAACATGGGTGTGTTCCTACCCGTGTGTGACCAATTCTTCTCTCGTGCTAAGCCATGTTGGTCCATTCAACTCCTCTGTTTTCTCCAAGACTTTTAGTTCCACTGGTTCGCCTTACCTGTTAGAATAATGAAGTAGTAAGTGAATAGCTCAATACATGAAATACTTGAAACTCCAAACTATGCTCTACTATTCATGATAATACCAATTCCTAACTATTCTCGCACAATTACTTGATAAAGAGGTAGAAAACAATGGACATGATTGCAATTATGATAGTAAGAAGCCTATCATAATTGTACTCATCAGTGACCTCCTCTTGGAACCGGTCCACGTTACTCCCCAAGTTCTCGTTCACCTCCTGCTTGATGTGGAACAGGGACTCTGACTCCTTCCTCTTCTTGGAAGTGGGGAATCTTAACATGAACCCCCGATGCAGGTCCTAGAAGCAGTAGATTAAGTCGGCTAGTATCTGTTGGAACCACTCCCTCGTCTTCTCCTTGAGGGTGATGGCGAAGAGTCTGCACTTGAAGGCATCCAACATCTGCCTTATCAAAACCACATCCTCAAACAATTGGATGTACTATATCGGGTCATCCTTCCCAGTGTAATAGTGCATCTCCGGCTCCCCAAACCCCTCTGGAACTGGGGACGAATAAACCAACTCGCTAAAGGGGCTTCCTCCCCCTGCTGGGCGAGCCGGAGGATCTCGCACCTCCATCTTACTGAACAAATTCCACTCGCCGACCCGGGGAAGAGAACTCGCCCGGGGAGATCGCGTTCCCTCCCCTTCCCCGCAACCTCCTTCCTAGCTCGCCGAGCTGGGGCATCCTTGCCTAGAGTCGGGGGAACGACGACTGGGACAGCTAGTGATGAGCACTCAGCATGCACGCCGAATGCGAACCTGACAAGGCCGAGCACCTCCTGCCTGAACTCCTCAAACATCCCCACTATAACGAGAGGGGTAGGGTGGCGAGTCGGCCCTATCCGAACCTTGCCCTTCTCCTCCAGTCATCGAGCCTGCTGAAAATTTTCTGGGCTGACCACTCTCCACGCTCACCACACCAAAATGTTGAAACTGAAAACTCGGTCTCTGTGGAGTTTACCCTTGGGGAATGGGTGATCACACACTTACTTCTCTCTCGCGAGACAAACGACTAAGGAAAAAGAATAGGAAATAGACCCAAGGGCTCGGCGTGGAGGTCCTACCACACACCTGGAAGATCTTAGAGCACTTCCCCTCCCTAGCCAAATGTCGAGCTAAGGATACCACAGAAAGCGCAAGAAGACCGGGGTACAAGTAAAGCATGACATCTTAGGTACCCCCTTGGGTCTTTTTATAGATTTCATAAAACGGCCTGCAAATAGCCAACCTTCGCTGTTCTGAACAACTATGTGCATCCCAACCGGGTCTGCCAATAGCGTAACTTCGCTGTTCCAACAGGCTATAAACAGGACATCAGAGGTAAAATTGTAAAAACTCATCATACGAGACTAGGAGAGTGGCCCTATGGAACCTCCACTTGCCGGGGGCGGTGAGTGCTTGATGGAGCTGGCACTCGCCGTCTCTTCCCAGCCTTGGGAGAGTCCGGGCCCGACCTACTCCAGTCACATACTGCATGCTGAACCCCCTGGGGCGAGTGCGAGCTGACCCACTCCACTCGCCCGCTGCTCGCGGAGCCCCTGTGGTGAGTGAGAGCCCACCTGCTCCACTCTACCCTCAAACGATCTACCCCACTTAGGCGAGCCAGACTGCTGGACTTTACGCTATCTGGCTCCTATTGGCCGCTACTCGCTAGATATGGGGTTATATATAAGGCCTCCTACAACAGTACAAAAATATTTATAAAAACTAATCTTCTTTAGATCTGAAAACTTCAATCTCCCGTTCCTTTGAAAAGTAGAACTTGAGAGCCTTGAGGAAATAGAGAACTTGAAATCTTTGAAGTCTTGATCTGGACAATAAGGATCAACTAGATCTGAGGAGAACTTGGACTTTTAGAGATCAGAGATAAAGTCGAGCCACTTGTTGAAGAATGAATCGTGAAGAACATCGTCGTCCGCCGAGATAAAGTCATGAAGACCGGGAACGCGTATGCTGACAGGAGTTTTCTGAAATTTCTCGATTTGGGCAATTAAAAAGATTAGGGTTGAACAAAAATCACCATAGGTATTTATAGGAACTCCTCTTCTCTAACGGCTAGAAATCCCTTCCATGCGGAGAAATCACGAGTTATTGTATATGACGGTCGGGATGAGCCGAGACGGAAATTTTAAAACAGAAATAAAAAAACCCTAAGTCTTATTCGTCGAGTATCGTCAAGTATATAAGGGTATACTCGTCGAACTGCTTCGAATCTCGACCAAAATGACTTAGATGAATCCAGACAAATCTAACCGAGAGCTCAACGCATTCCTAGAGAGACTCGGCGTATTCGAAGAATATTGACTAGCATACTTAACGAATTTGACAAGTATCGAAAGATACTTTCAACGAATTCGACGAGTAGGCAAATTGATACACGACGAATTTTACTTGGCCGATTCTCAAGGAAGCAGGAAAGATTCACAGGATCAATTCCTACGAATTCGATGAGTCTCAGTAGGTATACCCGACGAATTCGACGAGTATCAACAGATAACCTCAATGAATTTGAGGAGACTACTCTACGATACTCGACGAATTTTCTTTAGATAAAATTCTGTCCTTTATGAATACAGTAACACATCCTTCCATGAATCTTTTAATGCACTTGAAATAGAAGTACACTCCAATAGAGATATTACACGTGGGTCAACACATTGCCCTACACAATGAGAGATTACATTGTATAGTTCTGTGTTTCATGATCCACTGTAACCTGACATTGGGTTGTACTTAGCAATAATGTCCTGTAAGTACATAACTAAAAACATGTAATAAAATAAAATCTCAATTCATCTTAGTTCAAGGGACACTTCTTCAAATCAGGGTAATTATGGATACAATACCGAACATGATGTCTGTGTATAGGTGAATGTAAACTCAAATCATGAATCAGCTGTGAGAGAGCAAGATACTCCCGAAATGGATGATGCATCCAAAGTGATAGAACAAGATTTTATAGAAAGGACTGATGCCTCAGCAGAGGGGGAGTTTGAGCAGTCCATAAGTGTTCTTCAGGACAAGGTTGACAAGATTCTTGATAACCTCATTGATGGGACTGATTAAATCATAGATGATCCACATGATAAGATTGAGGAAGAGTCAGTGGCTCAAGATAAGATGGATGCCCCAACTGAAGGGGAGAAAGAGCAGTTGATTGAGGATACATAGGACAATCCTCTTGATCACTTTTTGAATTCTGATGATCAAGTTGAGGGGGAGCTTCATACAGAGGTCCCTGCTCAGGGAGAAGGTTTACCTATATCCCAAGTGGCTGATACATGAACTCCAATTGAGTTGGATGGTCAAGAGGACCATGAGATAAAATCAAATCATGTTGATATTGATACAAAACAAGTACCTTATTCCCTTCCATCCGCCAACATGTCTAACAGTTCCATCCTCTCCACAATTCATGCTCTACTAAATGAGCAAGCTACATCACTAAAAAAGTTATATTGATGATTCAATAAAAGGAGTGAAAGCTGATATTCAATCTGAGGTTCATAAAGTCAAGACGTAGATCATGGTTGGCCTCGAATCTCTGAAAGGTGAAACAACACGTATTGATAGATAAATTACTAAATTGTTTGACTTGGCTACCAGCACAGTCAAGCAAAATGTCACCATTCTGAAATCAATGTCTGACAGCCTAAAGGATTCTGCATTAGATTTCAATAGTGTAAAGAACTGGGTAAGCTAAACATATGAAGTAATAAGGAAGGATTTTATCATGTTGAACAATATAGCTACTCCTCACAAGTCAAGGCTATTGAAATGGAAATTGAACACAACAATAAGAATGTTGATGATATTGAGAATGTGTGTCAAACAATGTCTAGCAAATTTAAATCCAATACCCTACAACTTAACAATAAAATCTTTGAAGAAGCCAGAAAGGGGGAGAAATTCAATGTTGAGTGAGTCCTAAGGATCCTTCAGGCAACTAGGATTGCTCTAAATTGGCCCCTGCTGGACAGAAATATACCAAAAAATTTTGATTTTCCAGCACTAGAAAGAGTTGCACATGATGCACAACTTGCTGCAAGGAGGAAAAGAGAAGGCATGATGTTACATTAAGAATTCATGGCTAAAAGGAGAGCTGAACAAGCTGAAGATCCAAATTATGAGCATTGGAGTGATAATTCAAGGGATATCATAATCAATGCCTGAATCAATCATGGCCAGATTCTGAAAAATATTAACAGTGTATATCCAAGTGAAGAATGGATCAAGAAATGAATTTCTTAAGAGAAAGAGTTTTCAAAGAAAACTTGGTGAGGAGGAACAATCCAAGAAGGATGCCCTCCAAGTATATTCCCAAGCCTTTATTGTACTTCAAGAGACAAGACAACAAAGCTAAAAGTGTTGAAAGGATGGCTGATGCTCAAGGAGAAGCTTCAAGTTCAACAACCAAGGGAATGAAAACAGATTCAGCAAGCCAACAAGTGGACAAGCATCTTTCCCTAAAATCTAAAAATCTTTTGATTTTGTTATGTTAAAACCATGTAATGGACATATGTATCTCTTCTAGACATCTGTTTTTATATTTTAATCTGAAATGTTGCGTGTCTATATGCTTATTGCTTTATTGTCCATGATAATATTCTATTTGGTAGTTGTTTGTGATAATATTTTTATTGCTATTATCATGATACCTGTGTTGACAATTTGATCTATAATATTATTGTCAAATGTTGATTTATTGGTTAATGCACCTTAGCATTGAAGTGTGTTTTGCCTTCTTAAAATAGGAGATTGTTGGAAATATTGCCCTAAAAATTTCTAGATTTGAAGAAACATCACCTACAATACTAACAGTACATATTGTATTTGATATCATATCTATTTCATGTCTATGCAGGTTTATTTACTCTAAAACAAGTTTAGAGCAAATATGGATTATACTGCTGAGTAGGTATATCAGAGGTCAATTGTATCGTTGACATATAACTAATAATAAAGTCTCGTCTCAGAGATATCGTGGAGAAGCTGCGGATCACAGTGCCAAGGCAGATAAAATTGTGAAAGTCACACTAGTGTCAACTACCTTCACCTATGGGGGGGGGGAATAGGTGTCTTGCACAGTCTTTTAGCGGAATTAATATTATACCTGCACAATTAAATAAAACAACACAGCACAAAAATAGGCAGGCAGTTATAGTTGTTCCCAGATTTGGGTACGTCCACTTTCCCCCTTCGACCTATCTCCCAACAAGGGATGACTCGGTCACTTCACCAATAGGATTGAAATCCAATCCTCACACTAATGGAAGGAACCCTTCCAATCGAAGGAGTCACCACTCCTCCACCACGGGTTGCACCCAACCCTTACAATGAGGAACCAACGTTCCTTTACAACAAAAGAAAAATTAGAATGTATAAAATACAAACTACTTTTGGAGCGCTAGGTGTCCCTCTTCGTTCGATGACACGTTCTTGAAGAAGACGAGGTGTCCACGACCTTAGCTCTCACTTAGAGAGGATCTCCCCGAAATCGGCGGCGGCAAGAAGTGCGGCGGCGGAGCTTTCGGGATCGGCGATGACAAGGTTTGCGGCGGCGAGCTTTGTAGATCCAACCTTCGTAGCAAAGCTAGCAAGGTCTACCAACGATCTTACTTGGATCGATCATCTCAATCGATTCGGAAGGGGAAGGTATTCCCGTTCAACAAATCAAGAGACAAAGGATCTCAAGATAGACATGTGAGATGCGTTGCTTGGCTAAGCTTCTGTCGCCGGGAGATCAAGAAGAACCCACGATCGGCGGCGGCGATAACTTGAGGAGCGGAGACGGAGGCGGAAGAGAAGACGTGATCTGCTAGGTCAAATCCGGCGGCTCTTTCTTTTCGTATGTGTCGATAGATCGTGATGTTCGAAAATACAATAGTATTTATACAGTAGGTCATATATTATGACCGTTGTGGGCCCTACCAGTAGAAACCCTTACTCCGGTTAAAAACAGCGCTTGTATACTTGGTCCGGTCCAGCGAGCAGCAGAAATTTGCCTAAGGCAAATTCGGTGGGAATCATTGGTGATTCTCGACGAATCGACGAGAATCACTAATGATTCCCGTCGAATTCTACTTAGAAGAATTCTTAGCTGAATTGCTTGCCAGTCGGAAAGAATCGTTGAGAGTCATCATCCATTCTCGACGAATCATCGAGAATGCAGAGTCATTCTCGACGATTCTGACTTGGCAGATTCCTTGAAGGCGTTGACTCAGCCTGGTGATTCTCACCGATTCTTACTTGGCAGAATCCTTGAAGGAGTTGAAGGAGTTGAGTTAGTCGGATGCATTCGGCGAGAATCAGCAAGCGATTCTCGACGATTCGGCGAGAATCACTAGTGATTCTCGTCGAATCGGCGAGAATCACTTAGTGATTCTCGTCGAATCATACTTATACGAATTTTCGTCTATCTTCCCGTGAGCTAGTCTTTGACCCATCCTTGCTCCTCTTCAGCTCTAGCTCTATCTCGACCCTGTGCTTGAAAGTAAGTACACTCCAATAGAGAGAGCACACGTAGGCCAACACACTGATCTGCTTAACGAAGGATTACGTTGCGCAGACCCGTGTATATTGACCCACTGCACCCTGACATTGGTGTGTACTTAGCGTGAAATAACTGCAAGCACAACTTGAAGACAAATGATCAAATACAATGTCAATTCACCTTAGCTGGTCCAGGGGCTTCTTCAAATCAGGTACATTGTGGATACAATACCCAACACATTGAGAATGAAGTTTCTACTCAATGTTATTGTGGAGAAGATTCAAAATGTTACCGTTGAGCCCGTTCAGCTTGACGGAAGTCAAAATTGGCATTAGCGCCGAAAGCAGGGATAAACTATTTTATTCCTGTTCATGCTTTGACAAGTTGTTTCTTAAGGTCATTGCAGATTATCAAAGAGTATAAAGAGGAACTTCTAGGGAAATGGAACAGAGTCGTTACACAAAGAGAAAACCTAAAGAAGTTCAACGACGCTCTGAGAAAAAAGAAGATAGTTCTTACTAAATACTTTTAGAAGAATAAGGAGAGACGTTCATCAGACTCAAGATAGATCTTCTTCCATCTACTGGAGAAGAAGATCAAGGTAGAGCTAGCCCTAACCTGTGCAACCTGATGATTACTCTATTCAGGGACCTACTCCAGATCATGTCATCACAGCAAAATAATAGAAGTGTTAAATCTTTAAGGTCCATTCTTTTTAGACTTTTGTTGTAATATTTAATTATATTTTTTGTAGAACCTTTGTGCCTGAGTTGTAGGGTCTTTATGCCTAAGTTGTAGGGTTGTGCACTCTACCTATTTGGTAGGATTTCTAGGTAAATTTGAGGTTGGACTTGGGGATAAGTCTGGGGTAGAAAACCTGGAGGTTTTTTAAGCTGTAGGAGTTAGAGCACTCTGAGTTGTAGGGCCTGTGTGCATGAGGTGGGACTTCTTGATAAGTCTAAGATGGGATCTATGGAAGATCTGAGGGATCTGAGTTGTAAGCTCAAGGATCTGAGTATTTAGAGGAGTTTGCCTAGTCTAGATCATTGCTTGATATGTGTAGAGGGAAAGTGGATGTACCTAAACCATGGATAACAACTATAAATCATTGTGTGTTTGTCATGCGTTTGATTTTTGTTCTCACTTTGCTTACAATCTGCTATAAGCTGAAAAGAACATAATTAAAGTGCAAGCCACATATACACCCCCCCTCTAGGTAAGTTAGACTACCACTAACAATAAACTATCACCAGTCAAACTTCACTATCTTCAGTAGTTTATAAACCTTGGGAAGAATTATGAGAGATAGGTTGCTCCTCATTACAGGTTGGGAAGGAGAGAGAATGCAGAGCGCTTGGAGGGTTGCAAGCCACCACTCGTAAAGCTTAGACTTTATCTCCTTCTAGCAGTGTAGAATGCTTGTGATCGTTAACTGGATGATGCACACCGGAGGTGACACGTAGGAAAATTGCTAAGGAGATCAATTGAATCGCCTTGCACGTAGGAGAATTCCTGAAGAGGCCAGCGAATTTCCTTTCACACATAAGCATTGTGGATTTGGACGAATCTTCAACGTGCTCAGAGGAATGCAGCTAGTAAGAGGATTCGACAGAGCTCTGGCCTATAGGATAAGAAAGCTAGGAGGAGAGAAGTTAGAAATGAGAGGGGGTCTAGGGTGCTATTTATAGTCCCCCAAGAGTGGTTACAATAGTTATGCAAATTTCTGTAGACCGTAACAACTCAAATTACTAAATACAAACCATTTTTAATATAGTTCAAGGCATGCATTATTTTTACTTGCTTATTATGCGCAGACCATAATTATTGTGGTTATTGGCCTGCACCCTTAATAATGGTTTCGCTGGTGCTTACGCGGGTGGTTACCCGTGAAATGAATGATGATGATCATCAAAGGGGGCCGATTGGACGACAAAGAGAGGACTGTCAGTGGTGGCTTGTAGGTGGCAAGTTCCCCAGCAGCGAGCGGCCGCTATGGGAGAAGAGAGAGGCACGGCCGGCCAGGTGGTCGGTCAGGGAAGTCGGTTGCGGAGCTGGCCGCGCCTTGAAGCCACATTCTTGCGGTCACGAGGCGTGGTTGCGGCTGGCCGCTCCTTGCGGTCGCGACACCGCGGTCTCATGGCGCAATGATGGTCGTGCCTTGCAGTCGCGACATTGTGGTCGCAAGGCGCAATGTCAGTCGCCCCTTGCGGTCGCAGCATGGCCATCGCGGCCATTCAGCCGTGAGGTATGGCCCCGACTAGCCTGGGCGGCCGACCGTTACACAGGTCGCGCCTTACGGACGCGAGGTGCGGCCACATACTGTCGCAGAGACAGACCGTGGCACCGTCTGCGCGTGCATCTATGACCATGCATTCGTGATGCACGGTCGTGGCCATCCGGCCGGGTTGGTCAGCCGCGCCTTACGCCTGCGACCTTATCATCGTGAGGCACGAATGTGGATTTGCAGCCACGGCCAGCTGGGTAGGCCAGCCGCGAGGCGCGTCCGCTCCCCGCGACCTTATTGGGGCTGGCCACCGATGGTGGTGGAGGCGACGACTGGTCATTTGGCAAACTACGAGCGGTTTGCGGTGTGTGCGATAGTGGACGGATCACATGCGCCAATCGCATGCAGATCACACGCGGGGTGGTGATGCATCATTCGTCGCATCCTAAGCCACACATTTTATTTACCAGCCTTTATTTATTAGCATGCATTTCTTTCGCGCATTTTTTTTGAAATTCGAAGTTGGCTGGCTCATCGGTTGACCACCTGATAAAATCCTCAATAAAGAGGTTTGGTAATTTTAATAGGAAGATGTTAAAGGCAAACTTAAAATAATTAGAAGACCCGTAAATGAATTAGGACAAATCCCAAAATCTTGAGATGCCCAAATAACCATCCTAATCTGTTCGTTTCGCGGGAAGTGGGGCATTGGAATTGGCATTCAATTACCAATTCCAATTATAGTTGTTCGGTATGCCAAAAATTTCATGGGAATCGGAAATCAAACCCAATTACGGCAGAATTGGGCATAAGCTAAACCCGCGAAAATGATTTCCGACATCGCTAGGTCATCATTCGCGATTCTGCTCATATTCCTTTTTCCGATCCCGTCGCCTCGACTGCTCTGGCTACGGATCCTGCCGCCTCTCCTGATCCTGCACTGACTCCCATCGCTGCACCTGCTCCGGCTCCCATCACCACTCCTGCTCTGGCTCTTGTCACTGCTCCTGCTCTGGCTCCTGTCTCCTCTCCTTCTCTGGCTCCGGCTCCAGCAGGTACACTGGATTGGGCTTCTTATTCTTCTTCTTCTTCGGATTGGGCTTCTTCTTCTTCTTTGGATTGGGCTTCTTCTTTGTTGGGATTTGTCTCCACAATACCTCAGATTTGTAGGAGGTCAGACCTTGAACTAAGATGAATTAAGGTGTATTTGATGCTGTGTTTAAGTTGTATGTGTGCAGGTTCTAATTGCCAAGTGTAGACCAATGTCAGTCTATAATGGGTCACCAAACACAGGACCATACAATGTAATCCCTCATTGTGTGATCCAAAGTGTTGGCCCATGTATAGCCTCTCAATTGGGATACACTTCCTATATGCACTTGGATTGATGGACAGAAGCATTGGAACTAATTTCCTCAAAAATTTCTAAGTCTAAAATACTCGAGTAACCCCTTTGTTATACTCGAGTATCAGACTTAATACTCGTGTATATATTTCCATACTCGAGTAGTTAATTAGACTTACTCGAGTAATCAGTTAGACTTACTCGAGTAGGCTCTGAATACTCGTGTATATACTTCTATACTCGAGTAGTTAGTCAGTCACTCGGGTAAGGTATTTTCATACTCGAGTAAGTAAGTTAATCACTCGAGTAAATCATATATCATACTCGAGTAGATCCTTTTTCTTCTCTTTTCTGCAAGTTCTAGTATTGATACTCGAGTAATTGATTTTGATACTCGAGTAAATTATTCGATACTCGAGTAGTTGGTTTTAATACTCGAGTAAGCAGTTGATACTCGAGTAATTGATTTTGATACTCGAGTAAATTATTCTATACTCGAGTAATTGATTTTGATACTCGAGTAAATTATTCTATACTCGAGTAGTTGATTTTAATACTCGAGTAGGTGAATGTTTCCTGGATTCATATGCTGATACTCGAGTATATCTTTGCTGATACTCGAGTATATCTTTTCTGATACTCGAGTATATCTCTTCTAATACTCGAGTAGTTCATTTCTCTATCAAGTAAACTTCTATTCTCATACTCGAGTATATGTCTCTTTGTCACTCGAGTATCTAAACTCCCATACTCGAGTATATCTTCTCTTACTCGAGTATAGCTGTTCCCTATTCCAGAATTCTTCTAAGTTCGAATTCGCTAAGTATTTTTTTTTGAATTCGTCACTTCTGATTGGTCCACGTGTCATCCTTAATTAAGATTATGACCGTTGGAGTCCACCTATAAATAGGTCATTTCAGAATTGACTAATTAACAAGATTACAGAGATATTCTTTTGAAGAAAAAGGAAATTCCGTGAACCCTAATTCTCACGCCGTCGCCGCCGCCATCGTTATTCACGGAAGAAATTCTGGATCGTCGATCTCCGTCTTCAAGGAACTATTTCTCCAGCGATCCAGATAAGAGTGAATCACTCGATCTCGCCGAGCCTCAAGGATTTCAGATCTATCTTCTCGATCGAGGTGGTTCTAGTTTTCAGATTTGTGGATCTTTCTCTCAAGTCATCTTCAACCTTTTCTGATCAAGTCAAAGCTCTTAAAGAAGAAGACTGTCAAAGATCCAGATCTGAAATTTGTTGTGTTGATTTTTATTCTCAAACCTAAATTTCATTGTAGGAGTTTTTCTCCGAGATTTGTAGGAAGATCTTTCTTCCGAGTTTTGTAGATCCAGTTGGATCGAGATTTGTAGGAACGTGGTTCCGAGGTGTAGGATTATTTTCAATCCGAGATAGTGGAGTAGCCGAGTCTAGTGATTTGCTAGATCGGTGAGGAAAGTGGACGTACCCAAGGTTGGGGAACCACTATAAATCTCTTGTCTTCTGTGATTGCTTGATGTGCGCTGCGTTAAATTTTAATTCCGCTTTTGACACGCATTTCACCTATTCACCCCCCTCTAGGTGATTTAGGCTAACAACTTAGACCTCGCAATTGGTATCAGAGGGAGGTTGATCGTTAAAAGGTTAACACCTTGATCTTATCCTTCTAAGTTGTTTTCTGAAAAGTATCAAGCATGAGTAAGACCAAGGATTTTGCTAAACTCCCTATCTGCACCAAGAACAACTTTCCTATGTGGAAGGAAAGAGTAAAGTTCTTCATGGAAGCAGTAGATCCCCGGATCTTCATGATTGTTGAAGAAGGTCCCCACATTCCTATGACTACTTCCACCATAGACCCTAACAAGCAAGTTCCCAAGAAGTTGATGGATCTAGACAAGGATGAGATTGCACTTGTCTCTCTGGACAAGAAGGCTAAAAACATTATAGCAAGTGCAGTCGATGACTCAATGCTGCAGAATCTAATTCATTGCCAGTCTGCCAAGGAGATGTGGCAATCCCTGGTGACTCTGATGGAAGGCACTGAAGAAGTGAGGGATGATCAGAGATCCCTTCTGAATCAAAAGTATGAAGCCTTCCGGCAAGGTCACAAGGAAGCCATAGCTGACACATTCGAGAACTTTTTCAAGATAGTGAACGGCCTAAGAGTTTATGGCCGAGTCTTCACCAGCGGGGAACTCAATGACAAATTCTTAAGATCCCTAACCAAGGAATGGGACAATAAGGTATGTGCCATTCGGGAGTTTGGAAGGTTAGCTGAGACGGACCCGCAAAATCTGTTCGGAAAGCTTATGTCTTACGAGCTACAAATCAACTCAAGAAAAGCTGAAGAAGAGACAAGCAGGTCTGCATCCAAGGAGAAATCTGTCGCTCTAAAGGCAGATAGCTCAAGGAAGATAAAGGCTAGCTCTCCTGCCCCAGTTCCTGAGGCTGATGAAGAAGAATCATCTGAGCCCAGCTCATCTGGCTCAGAACTATCTGATGGAGAGTTCTCCCTACTCTCAAGGCAGTTCAAGAAATTTTTGAACAAGAAGAAGCAATGGAGAGGCAAGGATGCCTCATATAGAAGATCACGACATGACAGTGATCATCGGAAGAAAGGCTCAAGTAGCCATGATAGGTATAATTCTAAACCGAACAAACAGATTTCTACTGACATCATTTGTTATTGTTGCAATAAGCCAGGTCACGTCATCGCCGATTACCCTCACAAAAAGAAAGAGGGTGGAAGAAGAGAGGAAAAGAAATCCTCACACCACAAGAAGAGGACAGAGAAAAGCTTAGTAGCCAAGAAGAGCAAAACTCTCAGCGACTCTGACTCATCTGAGTCGAGTGAAGAAGAGGAAGCTTACTTTGGGCTCATGGCTCATTCGGATGATGAACAAGTCCCCCAGTTTACTGGGGAGGTAAAATCTCACACTCCTCTCTCTGATTCTGATGATGATAATGAGCAAGAGGGATATTCCTCTGAAGATGAATCTGAGCTCATGGGTCAGTACAAGGAGTTACTCACCGCTTACGAAAAATGTCGTAGATTAATGAAAGCTCAAGCCAAAGAGATAAATTCTCTACGAGCTACTGAGAGCAGCTTGAGAGAAGAAGTCGATAAGACTAACTCTCTTCAAGAGAACCTCAATGCAGCTATGGAGGGATACAATAAAGCTCTCAAGCACATCGACCTTAAAGAGGAAATCATCAAAGATTTGGAACGACAACTCGAGGCTGAAAAGAAGCTTGTTGAGAGTTTTTCTAAGCCTAAGACAGTTCTTCCAATCGTTGCTGAATTCTCTGCTAAGGCCAAGGGTGCTGGTTTAGGCCACATTGTCTCTTCTAGTAAATCCTCTAGGAGAAACAAGGCCAAGAGAAAGAATAAGGCTGCCCGGAAGGCTCTCGCTGAAGAAAAAGGGAAAGCTCCCCTGGAACCTGTTGTGTTCAAGAAAGTTATCTTTCCCACGAACGAACTCGATTATGAGTCCACCTACGGACACTTTTCCAGGCCGATCCCTGAGAAGCCTAAGTCAAGATACCAAGGTTGGACTCGTCCTCGTAACTTTGGCGAGAGTGTCTTCAAGGCACCTTATGAGGAGATTCAGCTTCAAAGCTATGGACCTTATGCTCATGGTCATAATTTCAAAAAGACACCAAAAGTAAAACCCATTGTAGAAAAGCCTATGAAGGAGAAGACCTCATGTAACTGCCATCATCATGAAGCCTCCTCCTCCAAGAGTAAAGCTCCTGCCAGACCTTCATTCCAGAAAGTCAAGCAGGACTACACAAGGCAAAGATACAACAGGTTCAACTGTTGGTGCTGTGGCAGAATTGGTCATTTTGCCAGTGATTGTTGGTTCAATCCTGAAAATGCTGCAACCCCTAAGGTTAGCAACGTGAGAGTGACCACTCATGAGGCTAATACTCGTAGGGGGAGTATTCTAACTCGAGACCAAGGACCCAAACTTGTTTGGGTTCCTAAGGCTAAATGATTGTAATTGCAGGTATGTCCAAAGGCCACCAAAATGCCAATCTGGTACTTGGACAGTGGATGTTCTCGGCATATGACCGGGACAAGGAGCCTACTACAGAATTACACCTCAGTCTGCAACGGACCAAAGGTCATCTTTGGAGGTTCAGATCGAGGAATAACTAAAGGCTATGGTATGATCTCTAACGGTAGTGTATCCTTTTCGGATGTAGCCTATGTTGAAGGATTGGAACACAATCTCATTAGCATAAGCCAACTATGCGACAAAGGATACGTAGTTGAATTTCATGCTGACAAGTGTTTGATAAAATCGGTTAACAATATGGAAACTATTTTATCAGGCACTCGAAGCAGAAATATTTTCTTTCTGAATTTTATTTGTATAGACTCTTCGACACCAGTGTGTCTTTTGGCAAAAAGTAGTGCATCTCTTGCTGACCAATGGCACAAGAGACTAGCACATATTAATTTCAAAACTATTAATAAATTATTCTCTCAAAACTTAGTGCGTGATGCACCTAATGTCAAGTGCGTTACGGACAGTCCTTGTCACGCTTGTATCAAAGGCAAGCAAACAAGAAGTTCGTTTAAAAGCATAATAGGCAAGGACTCCAATAGAAGTTTGCAGCTTCTCCATATGGACTTGTTTGGTCCACTGCAGGTTAGAAGTTTGGGAGGTAAGGAATATACGTTAGTTATTGTGGATGATTACTCGCGCTTTGCGTGGGTGTTCTTTCTGAAACACAAGTCAGATACCTTCGGTATTTTCACTAATTTTGTGAGGCAGATCCAGAATGAATACAACTGTTCCGTAGTCAAAATCAGAAGTGACAATGGAACGGAATTCAAGTCTGGAGCCATGACAGAATTTTGTGAAAGTCAAGGTATCTTTCATGAGTTTTCCTCTCCTCGCACTCCACAGCAAAATGGAGTAGCTGAGAGAAGGAACAGAACACTCATAGAGGCTTGTCGGACTATGTTGAGTGATGCCTCACTTCCGGAGTATTTCTGGGCTGAAGCTGTCAACACCGCTTGTCACGTGCAAAATCGAGCACTCATCAACAAGAACCATGATAAGACTCCTTACGAACTTCTAAAAGGCAGGCAACCAACCATTTCATACTTTAGAATCTTTGGCTGTAAGTGCTTCGTACTTAACAATGGCAAGTATCACTCTACCAAGTTTAGCGAGAAAAGCTTTGAAGGTATTTTCGTAGGATATAGTAGCCATAGTAAGGCTTATAGAGTATTCAATAGAAAAACTCTGGTGGTGGAAGAGTCGATACATCTTGTATTTGATGAGACGAGTCTGTTGCAAAGCAACTCGTCTAGTGTGCCTATTGTAGATGCAGGTACAAAGTTGAAAGAACTTAGCTTGGATGAACCTAGTGAAGATAAAAATGAGACATTCATCAAGGTCCCCTCTCCAACCACCATTGGAGAGGTGGATGATCAAGATGAAGAAGACATCCCAGCTGAAGATGCAACTCCAGTGGCGGAAGAGATCCCAGATGCAAGGACTCTAGAGTTCAGACACTTGAAGGATCATCCTGTTGACCAAATAATAGGAGATCCTCGGGATGGCGTCAGAACTCGTCGAGGTACAACTAACGAGAATTTACACATAAGCTTTCTCTCACAGGTTGAACCAAAGAAATTTGAGGAAGCCAACTCCGACGCATCCTGGATTCTAGCCATGGAAGAAGAATTGAATCAGTTCATACGATGCAAGGTTTGGACACTTGTTCCTAGACCCAAAGGTAAGAACGTCATCGGGACAAAGTGGGTCTACCGGAACAAGATGGATGAAGATGGAACTATTATAAAGAATAAAGCCAGACTTGTCGCCAAGGGATATCATCAAGAAGAAGGAATCGACTTCGACCAGACTTATGCTCCAGTAGCGAGACTGGAAGCGATCAGGTTATTTCTTGCCTACGCTGCACTTAAGGGCTTTAACGTCTATCAAATGGACGTTAAGTCCACCTTCCTAAATGGTGACATAAAGGAAGAGGTGTACGTAGAGCAACCTCCAGGTTTTGTTGATTCAACCCATCCTAATTATGTGTACTTATTGCAAAAAGCACTATATGGTCTTAAACAAGCTCCTCGAGCTTGGTATGAGACTCTGTCTAGCTTCCTTCTTGAGAACAAGTTCACAAGAGGAAAGATAGACAAAACATTATTTCTTAGGGAAATAAAAGGCAAGATTTTGCTAGTGCAGATCTATGTCGACGATATTATTTTCGGCTCTACGGATAATAACCTCTATAAGAAGTTTTCTAAACTTATGCAAGGGAAGTTTGAAATGAGCAGTATGGGAGAGCTAAAGTATTTCTTAGGGCTTCAGGTGAAACAATCTGAAGATGGGATTTTCATCTCACAGACCAAGTTCACCAAAGAGCTACTTAAGAAATTCGGAATGGAGAATGCAACCTCTATGAGGACTCCAATGGCCTCAGCTATGTCTCTGGACAAGGATGAGAAAGGGAAACCTTTTGATGAAACCAAGTACAGAAGCATAATTGGGTCCTTGCTCTACCTCACTGCAAGTAGACCAGATATAATGTTCTCAACATGTGTATGTGCTAGATTTCAGGTGAACTCTAAGGAATCTCACTACATCGCTGCAAAGCGAATCTTGAGATACCTCAAAGGTACACCAAATCTTGGCTTATGGTACCCAAGAAGTAATGATAGTGAACTAATTGGATTTTCAGATGCAGATTTTGCAGGTAGCAAAGATGACAGGAAAAGTACCTCCGAGACTTGCCAATTTCTCGGAAGGAGACTCATTTCCTGGAGCAGTAAGAAACAAAACTGTGTAGCCATCTCAACGGCTGAATCAGAGTACATCTCTGCAGGCAGCTGTTGTGCACAGCTCTTATGGATCAAGAATCAATTTGAAGACTACAACATAAAGTTCCAGAACATTCCCCTGTTCTGTGACTCTTCCAGCGCTATAGCAATAGCCAACAATCCAGTCTCCCACAGCCGGACCAAGCATATAGAGCTTCGCTATCATTTCATCCGGGAGCATGTGGAAAATGGAGATATAGATCTACAGTATGTCTCCACAGACAGGCAAGTTGCAGATATTTTTACAAAGCCGCTGGACGAGTCCAAGTTCTCGTTCTTCAAAACTGAGCTTGGACTGCTCAACAAAGAAGACCAGTGATGGACTCTCAAATTAAGAAGATATCAGTAATGTTGGCTGCTCAGAGGTATAGTTTCTCAGGGGAAATAGACATCTACTAGGGCAACTCCTTCAAGTATTAAAGACTCGAGCATCGCTACACTTACACGAGTAAACGGCTAATACTCGAGTAAAAAGGTTCATATACTCGAGTAATCCAAAAGATACTCGCGTATGAACTTCTCATACTCGAGTATGAAAATTCGTTAAGAAGTTAATACTCGTGTATGCTGATTACATACTCGAGTATGTATAATTGATTACTCGTGTATGATGTGCCTACTCGAGTATACTAAACCTAATACACGTGTATGCTGTCATCTCCTACTCGAGTATTCGGAAGTATTTTGAATTTTCAAAATCTCTACTCGCACCCAGCAAATTGCCGCCTTATTCAGGTATGCCATTATACTTAATTCTCTTTAAACCTAATTAGGATTATTTATATATATATTCAAAACGAAAAAGTCCTTTCCACTTCTCATTCACTCAAGTAGCCGCCGACCTCTCGTATTCCCGACTACTGTTCTTCGTCTTCCTTACCGCAAGATTTCCGAATCGCTGATGGCTCCTCCCTCCTCCAAGTTTGGAATCGGCTCTGAATTAGTGATAGATGGCATTGAAGATATCTCGGATGATTTCAAGAACCTTCTGATTCTCCTGGACACGGCCGGATTGACCTTCGTTCTTCAAGAACCCTGCCGCCTCTTGCTTCCTGATGTTGAAGAGTTCTACAAAAATTTGAAGGTTAGACACAATGGAACAGTTCTGAAATCAAAGGTCAGGGGAGTTGATATTCGGTTAGATAAAACCTATGTCGCCACTCTGCTTCGGATGCCAGTGGTCGACGAAGAAGATGACTTAGACAAGGCAGATGCCGACCGCACCTCCTTATTCTGTGGTCGAGATCCAGAAGGTGGAGGTGAAACCCTGAATCGTTCTCTGTTCAATTCAGAAGGAAAGTTTCTCGTTGACATCATTGCCAAAATCCTCTGGTGCAAGACTTACTCCATCAGAGATGTATCCCAAAATCTATTTGACGTTATGCAAGCTATTGTCTGCAGGAAGAAGTTCCAGTTTGGAATGATGATACTGGATAAAATCAGAGAAAGCGTCAAACATCCCAGTTTTGCCAGGATTATCTCCCTCCTCCTCCATGAGATCAATCCTACAGTGTTTGACTTCTCTAAAGGGACTCCTCTTCACCACATGAAGAAAGTCTCAATATCTTCCATTCAGAGGTATGACCTCAAGATCATGAACCCTGCCCAAGCCTCCAAGGCTGATGCCATCTCAGCACAACTCCAAGACAGCAATTTACCTGAAGTCAGGATCCCATCTCCTCCTCTACATCAAACTATTGCTACCTCTGGTGCTTTAGTTGAGGGGGAGCCTGCCTCTTCTCTTTCTCAGCTTCAAGTTACTTCTGAATCAGTAATTCCAGCACAAGAAGAAGTCAGAGTTGCTACTCCTCCAGTTTCCCCTACTCCAGCTCATCTTCAATCAGAAATTCCTGAATCTGAGATTCCAGATACAGCCCACCTACTGTCTACAGCTGAAGATATAGACAGATTCATTGATGAGCTAAGCTCAGATGCTCCTCCTTTTCAAAATGATTCAGCTGCCAAGTCTCCTGCCCAGTCTCCTGCTCAGTCTCCAGCTCTCTCCCCTTTGGGTGCCACAGATCTTCATGATGATATCATTCTGTCCGATGACGAGGAGGATTCCCCAGACCCTGTTGACCCTCCTCTGAAGACACTTGATTTCTCTCTCCCTTCCTTCACTGATCCCTGTGACTCCATTGAGTTAATCCAAACCAAGAGAGCTGTAAGCTCAGTGGTTGTGGAAGAGATCACCCCTTGGACTGCTACTGCTCTACCAGTCCCTGGATTAACCTCAGCTCCCTCTTCCTCCTCCTCTTCAGATCTAGTCAGCAAGATTGAGCTCATGCTCAAAGAACAGAGAGATTACTTTGATGCCTCTCTGCAGTCAGTCAACTCCAAGGTCTCTGCTCTTGAAAAGGAGATGAGCAGAGGCTTTGCTGAAATCCAGGCAAATACTGATGAACTGAAACGATTGTTCCAGATAGGTGGCAAGGCCATAGATCACACCATCACGAGCATAGGTGAGCTCAGAAACCAAGCAGAGACAGTAGCTCACAATCAGCTCAAGCTAGATGAGAGAGCTGAAACCAATGTTGTGAAAGTATGTGATGAAGTGAGCACTTTCAAGGATGAAGCTATTGCCAAGCTATCCATAGATATCAGCAAGGGGGAGAAGGTTGTAAAAGAACAAGTTGAAAAACTTTCTGTACAAGCTGAAGCCCAGGTCAAACAACAGTATACCCAATCTCAAGAGGCCATAAGTGTTCTAGTAAAAGGATTGAAAGAATCCATTCTTTCCCAGCTTCAGTCAGTCAAATTCTATACCTATGACACTGCTGTCTGGCTGCATAATCAAAACTTTCCTGAGTTTCAACTGGACCCTACCATTATACCTCAGCATCTAAATCCTCTTGCAGAACAGCCTCCAGCAGATGTCTCAGCTCAAGCAACCCTTCAAGGAGGTGTGCCAGTTTTCTCACCTAGAGCTGAGGGTGATGTGACTGAGCCTCCCCTATCCTATACTGAAGCATGGCAAGATGATTTCCCTTCCAGTTCTCAAGGCCCTTCCAAGAAGAAAAGAAAATATGGTGACGGCGCTTCTGCCAGCCGTTCTGCACCAAGGAAAGAGCCAGCTTCTGAAGGTAGACCACCTGTTGCTCATGCTGAAGTGTGGAGTCCTACCTCTAAGTCCCTAATTCTTGATACTCTGAGGTTAGTGACAGATCTTGGGGAGAACAGAGATAATTATTATAGTTATTCAGAGTGGAAAGCCTACGAAGCATCTCAGATAAAGATCAGGCTGCATGACAGAAATTGGGGGCATAACAACCCAGCTGCTCCTCCTAGGCCCAGGACTTACTTTCCAAAACCTTTCAGCTACCTAGAAAGGCAAGACTTGAAAAGAGAAAGGATGCACAAGGATGCCCCATCTTGAGTTGAACTAAGAATGTGGAATTGGACTTTTGTTTCTGTGCTTAAAACATTTCTATATATATATATATTTAATTCTGGTTATGGCTATTTCATTAACTAACCTGCTTTAACTTATGTTTTGTTTTTCAAGTATATGTGCATTGTTCTTTTTACTCTGTATAATTCACCTTAGTATAGAGGATGCTGACATCTACAAATAGGGGGAGATTGTTGGGATTTGTCTCCACAATACCTCAGATTTGTAGGAGGTCAGACCTTGAACTAAGATGAATTAAGGTGTATTTGATGCTGTGTTTAAGTTATATGTGTGCAGGTTCTAATTGCCAAGTGTAGACCAATGTCAGTCTATAATGGGTCACCAAACACAGGACCATACAATGTAATCCCTCATTGTGTGATCCAAAGTGTTGGCCCATGTATAGCCTCTCAATTGGGATACACTTCCTATATGCACTTGGATTGATGGACAGAAGCATTGGAACTAATTTCCTCAAAAATTTCTAAGTCTAAAATACTCGAGTAACCCCTTTGTTATACTCGAGTATCAGACTTAATACTCGTGTATATATTTCCATACTCGAGTAGTTAATTAGACTTACTCGAGTAATCAGTTAGACTTACTCGAGTAAGCTCTGAATACTCGTGTATATACTTCTATACTCGAGTAGTTAGTCAGTCACTCGGGTAAGGTATTTTCATACTCGAGTAAGTAAGTTAATCACTCGAGTAAATCATATATCATACTCGAGTAGATCCTTTTTCTTCTCTTTTCTGCAAGTTCTAGTATTGATACTCGAGTAATTGATTTTGATACTCGAGTAAATTATTCGATACTCGAGTAGTTGGTTTTAATACTCGAGTAAGCAGTTGATACTCGAGTAATTGATTTTGATACTCGAGTAAATTATTCTATACTCGAGTAATTGATTTTGATACTCGAGTAAATTATTCTATACTCGAGTAGTTGATTTTAATACTCGAGTAGGTGAATGTTTCCTGGATTCATATGCTGATACTCGAGTATATCTTTGCTGATACTCGAGTATATCTTTTCTGATACTCGAGTATATCTCTTCTAATACTCGAGTAGTTCATTTCTCTATCAAGTAAACTTCTATTCTCATACTCGAGTATATGTCTCTTTGTCACTCGAGTATCTAAACTCCCATACTCGAGTATATCTTCTCTTACTCGAGTATAGCTGTTCCCTATTCCAGAATTCTTCTAAGTTCGAATTCGCTAAGTATTTTTTTTTGAATCCGTCACTTCTGATTGGTCCACGTGTCATCCTTAATTAAGATTATGACCGTTGGAGTCCACCTATAAATAGGTCATTTCAGAATTGACTAATTAACAAGATTACAGAGATATTCTTTTGAAGAAAAAGGAAATTCCGTGAACCCTAATTCTCACGCCGCCGCCGCCGCCGCCATCGTTGTTCACGGAAGAAATTCTGGATCGTCGATCTCCGTCTTCAAGGAACTATTTCTCCAGCGATCCAGATAAGAGTGAATCACTCGATCTCGCCGAGCCTCAAGGATTTCAGATCTATCTTCTCGATCGAGGTGGTTCTAGTTTTCAGATTTGTGGATCTTTCTCTCAAGTCATCTTCAACCTTTTCTGATCAAGTCAAAGCTCTTAAAGAAGAAGACTGTCAAAGATCCAGATCTGAAATTTGTTGTGTTGATTTTTATTCTCAAACCTAAATTTCATTGTAGGAGTTTTTCTCCGAGATTTGTAGGAAGATCTTTCTTCCGAGTTTTGTAGATCCAGTTGGATCGAGATTTGTAGGAACGTGGTTCCGAGGTGTAGGATTGTTTTCAATCCGAGATAGTGGAGTAGCCGAGTCTAGTGATTTGCTAGATCGGTGAGGAAAGTGGATGTACCCAAGGTTGGGGAACCACTATAAATCTCTTGTCTTCTGTGATTGCTTGATGTGCGCTGCGTTAAATTTTAATTCCGCTTTTGGCACGCATTTCACCTATTCACCCCCCTCTAGGTGATTTAGGCTAACAACTTAGACCTCGCATTCTTCTTCTTCTTCGGATTGGGTTTCTTCTTCTTCGGATTGGGCTTCTTCTTCTTCTTCGGATTGGGCTTCTTCTTCTTCTTCGTAGTCGTCGTTGTCATCTTCTTCTTCTTCTTCTTCTTATTGGGATTCTTCTTCTTATTGGGCTTCTTCTTCTTCTTCTTCTTATTGGGCTTATTCTTCTTATTGGGCTTCTTCTTCTTCTTATTGTGCTTCTTCTTCTTATTAGGCTTCTTCTTCTTATTGAGCTTCTTCTTCTTATTGGGCGTCTTCTTCTTATTGGGCTTCTTATTCTTATTGGGCTTCTTCTTCTTATTGGGCTTCTTCTTCTTATTAGGTTTCTTCTTCCTATTGGGCTTCTTCTTCTTATTGGGCTTCTTCTTCTGCTGCTGCTTCTTCTTCTGCTTCTTCTGCTTCTGCTTCTGCTTTTGCTTCTTCAGATATGGTGATACATTGCATACTTAAATTGAGAATTATGATTGGGTCAAGTCCAGATTGTTTCATGAAGTGTAATTAAACTAATATTTATTTTTGCTAGGTTCTTTATTTGAATGATTTGCTATCGATATGCTGAGTGTCAACGACATCAAGAGTGACGTGTTTATGGCTTTGTCGTTGCCAATCAGGAGGACTTGGCTACGCTTACATTTACGGGGTTGATTTTTTGGGATCCAAATATATTGTAATGTTATGTTATGTCATAAAATATATTTTTAATTTGGTGAACATTGGTGATACAAGACATTATCTGTTGATGTTGGTTTTTTTTAAAAAAAAATTTGTCGATTTTAATGTTATAAAATTAAATTTTCAAATCCAACCGTTGAAATCAGACATACTGCCGAACATCAGAATTATCAATTCCAATGCTGATGATAAAATTCCTGCATTTAGCCGAACAGGAGAATTGGAATTGACTTCAATTCCAATTCCTGCGGGAATCAAAATTGAAGTCAATTCCAATTCCTGCATCTAAATTCCTGCGAAGCGAACGGAGCCTAAAAGAAATTCCAAAGATAGATAACTGGAAATCAAGCGCATGACAAATTTTAGAAAATTATTGAGAAAACATTTAGAAAAATATTAGCTTTCAACAATTGAAAAGAAAAGAAAAGCACACAAAACACCCTTATTAAAAGCCCATTAACAGTGAAGAAAAATCAGGCCCAGATTTCAGAGAAAACACTTGATTGCTTTCTCTGAGTTGCTGGCCAAAGTTTTCTGTTTTCGCAAATCTGCCTACGCCCTAGTCCAATCGACGACACTATCCACAGGATCCCATCCAAGAAACGTTGTCGTCCCTGTCCCATCATCGCCTGCCGACAGATCACCTTCACTGGTCAATCCGCGTTTCTCTATCGCGTGCACCACCTCCGCCGATCGAAGGCCCCGCTGCCGCATTTTTCAAAAGGTCTGCTTCCATGCGATCGGTTTAAGTTTTCCACAATCTCTTGTAACGACGACCACATCAATCCCTCAGTTACTGGCCATAGGGTTTTTACTCCTTGTGTGAAGGACTTTGGAGTGGGCTGTTTCCTGACATATTTTTTTATTGTATCCTTGCTCGGAATTGTTAACTTTAAATTCACACATCTTAACTAAATAATTAATAACTTGCCTTTAAACGCTCATTCTGCTTTAATTTTTGTTGTTCCATAAATTATTGTTTGTGGTTTATGCTTGTGATCGTACAAATCCCTCTACAGCTCAATTTATTGGGCGGTTGGGAATTTTTTCAAATAACGGCTAACAGATTTGCTGAAGTTTATCGTTGAGATTATTGTTTTACGCGCAAGAATTTTTAATTGACCCATTGTAGCACAATTGGTGATGAGAAATGAAAGAACTTTATAGTTAAGCGTGCTCGGGTTAGAGAAGTTTCGGAATGGGTGACCTCCTGGGAAGTCACCGTAGGGATGCTTAACAGGGTCACTTCTCATCGAAGGGAGGTGGCGGATTCCAACAACCCGCCAGTGGGACTGGAGAGGGGTTGGGGTATACGGTCTGAAGACTTGTTAAATTTGAACCCTTTCAAGCATGGTGCTGGGGGTGTCAGCGGTTGCCCTTTAGATCCATGGGTTGGGGAGGCTGTTACAGCTGGGCTCTTTGGTGTTTACTTCCCGAAGACCCCTTCTGTGCTATATAGGCCATTTGGGTTGGGCACTTTGTACTTACCTCCCAAAGACCCTTTTGTGTAATAGTATGCAGGGACTCCGCTATGAGGTATATAGTGTTGAGGCGTACGTGAGGCCTGGGTATGATAGTGTGTATGCTCACCTAGTAATGGTGATGCCCTCTCCACCATCACTGTTTGGCCACGATGGATGATGTCTGAGAGGTTCTCTATCTCTGGAAGAGTAGGAACTAAGGGAATATGTCGACATAGAAAAACAAAGAGTGTGTGTGTAAACATGGGTGCGTCATCATACATTCATTGCATTGCATTGCATCGTATAAGATCCTCATCATATAAATTAGTATGGGTTCTTTTATATGATGAGTTACTATTTACTATACTAGGCCCTTAACTTATAAATATGTATGTGCATCCTTATAAGTTAAGTTCAATTCAGTCCTTACATATATATCATTTGATACAATGCTAGCATATATGTACTTTATATACCGGATGATACTCCTTGTTATTGTCTGCTTACTTACTGAACTATTGATGCAAGATAACTACCTAATTATTAATACATCTTGTCACATGCTTGTTATACTACTTATTATATTGTGTCTTCTCTTTCTTTTCTTCTTCACGATGCCTAAGAGTTGTCGAGGTGAGTGAATGTGAAGCCACTTAGTCTTTATGACTAACGGTTGGTACACTCACTTTTTTTAGGAGGATACCCTGCAGACGGAGCAGCAACAGCACCCCATGAAGGAGGACAGCTAGGCCAAGAATATAGGACCTGACACTATGATACCTTCAGTCCCCTTGGTGATAGATATGACTTTTGAGCGTTTTGTTGTAGCCTTTCGGGCAATCTCTGTACTCGAATATTTACAGAATCTTGTGTAAGAAAGGAGTTTCCTATATTTTCTAAAACAAAAAATGGAGATTATGGATGAGTAACTTAAAAAAGTTAATGAAAAACAATGAGTTCGTCACTGTAGAATTCACGCAGAATCTGAATGGCTTGTGTACCGATGTACAAAACCTTGGGATGACAACACGCAAGCAATGTCTTTCCTGATCACTTCCTAACTGTGTGTCAACTAGGGAAACACGGGTTTCGGAATCTTAATAGTGGTCCTATTAGCTACGTCATTTTTCCCATGAACACATTTACCACACTTGTTTTCGCAGTAGTGTTCCCTTCAGTCGAGGAGTTTCTTCTTGAGCACCTGCTCTAGGGAGAAGAGTTGCATCATCGATCATCATCCCCTCATCCCGACTAAAGTAGTGTTTCCACTTGCTCCCACTAAAACACAACATTTTGTCTTCGAGTTTATTCCTGAGGCCCTTCTCAAGGAAGAATTTATTAGTGGTGTATCACTCACCTTGGATGACAAAAATTCGATCTAACTTCTCCCGGAGAAGGAGTTGTCTAGTGATGAGCCCCTCATCTTAGGTGCGTAGACGCGATCTATGTATGTCTTGATTCTCTTTATCCACTGCAACCACCAGTCCTTGAGGCCACAGTTACTATGTATGATGAACACTTTTCCTTGATAGTAGAATCGTCATCATATATTGATTTTATATTTGGATAACATTATTTTATTATCGAGAAGCTCGTGGATGCTTTAGATCTCTAAAAAATAAATTATTCGTTGTATTTTATTTGAGAATTGAAAATATTGCTGCTTTTGGAATCATGATTAATGTTCATGCAATTTAATTTATTCAAAATTTTAAGAGATTATGTTTGAAGTATTATTAAAATTAGGCGGTAGTTGTCTCTAGCGAGTTTTTATCGTATTTTTTCAATCCTCTAATCGAAATGGAATTTTAAAAATTAGAATGTATCTTTTATAATCAGATTCCCAAACATGTGCATGTTACTACACTTAGATTAGACGAAAAGACTACAAAATTACTATGCGGATAAAATTAAATATGATGCCTAGATTTTATGAAAGAGAAAACAACAATACTAACATATGCAAAAGTAATATAAACTTCAACCTATCATACTATCAATGATTAAGAGTACTTCACGAGCCTACACAACACTGAAAAAAACATAGTAAAATTATGATAGAAAATAATTTTTAGGGGTTTCCAAAGTTTAAGTTTTATATTTTTTTGGAATATTATCTTTTTTTGTGTTTTTTTGTATAACATAATAAAATAGCATACTGCGTGACAAAGCTGAGGAGTGGCTTCATTCAATTCCACCTGGGACCGCCGCCGCATGAGACGTGCTTTCTTCAAAGTTTCTTGCCAAATTTCACCCAGTGTACAAGATTGTGAACGCTCGGTGGGAGATCGCTACTTTCCAGCAGCTTGACCAGGAATCCCTATCTGAAGCTTGGGAAAGGTTTTCAGAGATGATCCCTGAAAGTCTTTGTTTTCAAGGTAGCTTGCAACCTAGAGGTGAGTGAATAGGTCTATTGATATCTTCTGACTTTCTTTAAGTTTCTTCTTTAAGTGCTTAGTGAGTTAACAGTTATCAGCTTTCAAGAACCTACAATAAAGAAGAAACACAAAAAAACACACACAGAAATTATAGTTGTTCCCCAAATTATGGGTACATCCACTCTCCTCCCACCTTTCTAACTTTCAGTTAGACAAGACACATCTCCAAAACTCAGCTCAAAGAGCTTACTCCTCAGATCCCCCAGGATCTCTCAGTACCTCCAAGACTTATAGCTTAGGCACTAGGCCCTACAACTCAGTGATCAACATATCACCTACCTCAGGCCAAAGGCCCTACAACTCAGGATGGGAGGACAGCCCTACCTCAGATCCACAAAGGATCCTACCTCGGAGAGAATGTCTCTTCTATAGCTCAGGAACAAAGGCCCTACCTCGGATCCAAAGGATCCTACAGCTCAGGCACAAGTGCCCTACAACTCAGTGAAATAACTAACCTACCTCAGGCCTAGAGGCCCTACAGCTTAGTGATCAAATGATCACCTACCATAGATCAAAGTAAGATCCAGCACTCAGAGAGTATAACTCTCCTACAACTAAGGCAAATTTGCCCTACCTCTGGCAAAAGGCCATATAGCTCATATCCAAATGGATCCCACAGAAAACAATTGTTTAATTAATTTTTACACAGAGAAATTTCTTTGTCAACTACTAGAGCTGAGTTATCTCATCTCTAACTTTCCCCACAACAGCAAAAATAAGTTCTTCAATAAATGGCTGCTTCTGCTGGAGGTGACTCAGAATGTTACTTCTAAACTTGCTGTAGAAGACTAAAGAACAGTTAGGTCTTGAATTCTTCAAACAGCTAACTGAATGATGAGTCCATATTTTATACTTAATTTCGGACTCATCTGAGCTCATTTGCATGTCTTTGCACTACCATTCAGCGCCATTAGCACTCCTTTTGGTTCGCTGCGATATTCAATGTCTTGTGCACTTTATTAGCCTATTTCTGTGTGTGTGTGTATTTCCCTCTTGCTGTGCATTTTATTGATATCCTTGACTGCGATGTTCGACAACCCGTCCAGTTTTCTTGCAGGTTCGAGGATCGTGTGGGCGTCCGGGGTAGGATTTTCACCATTTTTAGCAAAGGAGTCAATGGTCGTGCGTTTTTACCCACGCACGACCATCGACCTCTTTGGCGCACGATCATCGGTCGTGCGCAGTCATGCCCTCTTTTCGAAAGTTCTGTCCTGCCATATCGCACGATCACCTGCTATACCGCGCACGATCACTGCTCGTGCGTTGCCGATCGTGCGCAGTCATGACCTCTTTTGTGGAAGTTCTGCTGCCATATCGCACGGTCACAGGCCATATCGCGCACGACCACTGGTCGTGCGCCTATGATCGTGCGCAGTATTTAATTCTGTTTTCTATAAATAGCGCAGGTCTCGCCCTAATTGAGGAGAGCCCGATTTTTCCGCCGTTTTTCGTCCCCGACAAAGGGTTCCGCCATTTCCCTTCATCCTCCACCTTAGGGAGGGGTTCCAGGCAAGCTTTCTCTGCCAAATCAAAGCCGGAGCACCCCCTCGGCCTCCTCCATCATCTCTTGGGCTTATTTCAAGCTTCAACGCCATGGCCATCAAGCAAAGGGAAGCTTGCAACTTTCTTCCGCTATCATGAGACGAAGAAGACGGGCCATTGGAAGGTGGTGACAGCCCTTCTCTACCCCGGACGCAGTTGAGGACCGAGCTTGGGCGCGGATTGATAACCCGACGACTCCAACCATGAATCCTCAATAAGGCTTCGGATTCGGTCGATCTCTTACCTTGTTCTTCCTTTATTGTTGTTTATGTGTTGTTGTAAACTTCATTTATTGATGATATGTGTTTATTTGTAAAACGCTTGTGCTAAATCATGTCTATGTGATTTGTATTTTCGTTATTTATTGCTTGAGGTGCGCCATATTCCGTCCACCACCATCCATCCTTGCCGCACTAACAATTGATAGTGGCGTGCGTAGCGAAGAGGTGCTTACGACCCTCATTCTGCCGTTCTCTCCACCACATCCGCTAGCCTACTCGCCAGTCCGCCTAGCGATTCGGTGCATAGCGGCCTGACTAGTCTTCATCCCGCCAAGCGAAGCTATGCATAGCGGCATTGCATAGGAGTAGTTGATAGATTTTTACTTTATTTTCCGCAACCATCAAAACCCCCATTTCATTACCTCCGACCCGAGGACTTCAATCTCAAGTCCTCCTCGAAATTAACTCCACCTTACTGTGTTCCTTGTGAGATCGATACTTGGGAAAACTCGCCCATTTTATATTACTTGTGCGACTGGTTCACTGCCGTGATCTTCTTGCATCAAGTTTTTGGCGCCGTTGCCGGGGAACACAGTCGTGTGAGTTTTTGGAGAGGGAGATTATAGATTGAAGCCCTTTTCCATCTGTTCATTCCATGTTTTATTTTTCTTTGCTTTAGTTTTATAATTTGTTGCTTATTTTTCTTTATTCCTTTTCTAATTTTGATATTTCAGTAGCAGGTATTCCTTTTTATTTATCTGCTTGTGTGTAGTTAATTTTTTCTTAGAAAATTCTCGTGGTGAATTTTTTCTTGTTGCACCATGTATTCTTATGCGAATATCCATTGCCGTTGGTGCAGGGATTATAGGCATAGCAGTGATGAGTGCCCCACTGAAGAATGGGAGCATAATTCTCGTGGTTCAGTGTATGGAGCACCGTTGTCTTATGGTACTTCATACACCGTACCCCAGTCTTATGGTCACTACTCTTCTCCGCCTTCACCTTTTTCATATTCCTCTTCGGTCCCACCTGGACCAAGGAGTAATGGAAAACGGTGTTTGTGTTGTCGTAGCACCGACCATGTGTTGAAAGATTGCGCAGAATTTCAGCGCCAGTTGGAGGCGGATGATGAGCAAGATATCCGGATTGTCTCATCCACCTCTCAAAGGGCTGCTCCTTTTGATTCTGATGATGTATCCGCAGTACCACCTTGTCTATGGGGGACTGCTGTGGATACACCCATCAGACTTTCTACTGATCAATGTGACGACATTGCGGTACTGTAGCCCTCTATACCTTCTTCCCCTCTTCTTGATTCACCCCCGGAGGAACCTGCACCTATTTTCTCTGATGTTGTTGTTCCTCCGCTTTCTTCGCAAGAATCATCTACTCCTCTTTTTAGTGAGTTGGTTGATGATGTTGTGCCCTTTGGAGATTGGGAATATGAGGATGCGCCATGGTATGACGAGGACATTATTCTCTTTAATGGAGAGTATTACGTCTTGGAACATAATGGCGCACCAAGGTGTGTTGATGAGGGGATCCTTTCTGATGAGGAAGTTTCCACTTCCTTGTTGGATGAGGGGATCCAAACCACCACCGAGGACCTCCTATTCTCAGATCCCCATCGTCATGACTCATATGACGCCGACGAGGATCATTATTCGGAGCCTGCTGGGAGTGAGATCGGGACCACTCCCTCAATTAGTTCCTTATGTTCTTCGTCTCCTTTATTTCTTGATCCCCTTTCTCTATCTGAGCCTATGCGGGTTGAATCCCCGTGGGTGAGCTTGGGTGACGATGAGCCTTGTGCTCAGGCTGACGACGGGTGTTTCAGCTTGTGTGAGGAGTTTCCTACTCCTTTTGCAGTTGAAGCCTCTACCTTCACCTTCGCCCCTAGCAAACTTGCGGTGGACGATACCTTGCTAGGCAAGGATTTGTTTTGTGGTGCGATGAGTGAGGGCCAGTGCTCCTCCTCATCTTACTTTCTATTTCCTCTACCTGTGCATCGCAGGTATTATTACTCAGGTAGAGGGGTAACTGCTCTTTCTCCGTATCGGTACTTGTTACCGACACGGATATTAGGCCAGTTACCTGTGTATTTTTCTTTTCATAGGCCCATTAGCTAGAACTGTTTAGAATTTAATAAGTCGTGCTGGGATGACAATAACCCCAGTACTTATCTTTCATTTTTTGCATTTTTATTTCCATGTCTATTTTATTTTAGCATTTCTTTTTGTATATTTTTCTTTTGCTTTTGCGGAGCTCACCCCTGCAGGTATTTTTGGCAACTTTGTGTTGGCGGGGTTGTGATTCTTCGTATGGCGAGCCTGTTTCAGCTTTTCATGCGTCTTCTGGTATGCTCACTAGCTGAGCATTGGGTAACCTCTTCCATTAGCCCTTTATGATTTTAATTTCAATATCATTTGTTGTTTAGTCTAAGTCTAGGGGAGAGCTAGCTTGTTGTTGCCTTTTGCACGTGCACATTGCTTGTGCATACTAGAAGCTTTTGTAGTTTTATTTTATTTAGTTCATTACATTGCACTCCACTGCACCCACATGAGCGCGTGCTTAGCTGTTAGCGTGCCGCGAGTTAAACTCATTTCTTTTGTTTGAGTTGGAAAAATTATGGTGCTGGTTTAGGATTGGGAGACAGAGTAAAATGTCGACCTTGCTGTGTTTCTAGTCAACTGCTCTCGTCTTGTGTAGAAATTCGTGTAGAATTAATTTTTCTTTATGCTTATAGTTTTGTAATTTTCTATTTGCGTAAATTCTTCTTATTCTACTCAAAAAATTGTGAATCCGGTGTGAATCAAACGGTAGTTTAGGAATGTGTGTAGCCGCCACTAGACTCGTTTTGCTCGAGTCGGGAGGACGGATTATCTTTTTCGGTGGCTATGAACTTGCCCCAAGCTACTCTCGAAGCATTGGTACATGGTTAGTCTAGCGTGAGCGTGATGTAGGCCATCATTTTGGCCCGGTTGAGCTTTGTACCGTTCCGAACGTCTTATCCTCGCTAAGCCTCGTTGTGCCTACCCTTCTTTTGATTCAGCTCCACCATTATTTCACCAAAGCCTCATAGCCAATCCTAGTCGCACACCCAAGTCGAGCTTTAGTATTTTATATTTGCATGATTGGGGTGTTGATGTGGTGATATTTCCGGTGAATATGTGGTTGTGCTCCAAAGTCATATTTGCTGATTTTGATAAAGAAAAGAAAAATTGTTAAAGAAAAGAAAATTGTTTGTAAAAAAAAATATGTGAAAAGGAAAAGTGAAAAGTACGAGTTTAATTGAAAATCTTTTAGGGGATGATTTTGATTTGGAGTAGGCGGTGCGCACACCATGTTGTAAAAATAAAGTCTGGGGGTGTGGTGTACTCGTTTATATTTTGGGGTTAGCGGTTGGATTCTTTCATTTTTGGATAGCTCATTTGGGTTAGGTGCATAGCCTTTCTGTTTATCTTTGTTTACCTCACCGTAACCCAAGCCCTGTGATTATCCCAAAGTCCTACGGATTCACGCTTGAGTCGAACTAGTGCCGTGGAGAGAGTGTGAACGGGCAAGCGTATGGTCCCCGACATTGGTGGATTCCTTTGGAGGTGATCCTGAGCCCCGATCTTTGGCAAAGCTCACCCTAGTGGCCAGTCTACTTTCTTCCTATGCGTGACCGGATGATTCACCGTGACTCTATTTTTGAGTAGTAATAACTTGTTGATACACATTGTGGAAAATATAAACTATTTTGCATACTTAGAAATTTCTTCTATTGTATTTTTATGCACGCGGGCATGCGACTTCGCATGGTACTCTGTTCTGCAATTTCTTTGTTAGCTAGTTCTTTTTCTGCAATTGAAAATCTTTTAGGGGATGATTTTGATTTGGAGTAGGCGGTGCACACACCCATGTTGTAAAAATTAAGTCTGGGGATGTGGTGTACTCATTTATATTTTAGGGTTAGAGGTTGGATTCTTTCGTTTTTGGATAGCTCATTTGGGATAGGTGCATAGCCTTTCTGTTTATCTTTGTTTACCTCACCGTAACCCAAGCCCTGTGATTATCCTAAAGTCCTACGGATTCACGCTTGAGTCGAACTAGTGCCGTGGAGAGAGTGTGAACGGGCAAGCGTATGGTCCCCGACAATGGTGGATTCCTTTGGAGGTGATCCTGAGCCCCGATCTTTGGCAAAGCTCACCTTAGTGGCCAGTCTACTTTCTTCCTATGCGTGACCGGATGATTCACCGTGACTCTATTTTTGAGTAGTAATAACTTGTTGATACACATTGTGGAAAATATAAACTATTTTGCATACTTAGAAATTTCTTCTATTGTATTTTTATGCACGCGGGCATGCGACTTCGCATGGTACTCTGTTCTGCAATTTCTTTGTTAGCTAGTTCTTTTTCCTTGTCTGCTTAGGTTGTGTTTGCTCGGGACGCGCAAACAGTTAAGTCTGGGGGTGTGATGAGTCCATATTTTATACTTAATTTCGAACTCATCTGGGCTCATTTGCATGTCTTTGCACTACCATTCAGCGCCATTAGCACTCCTTTTGGTTCGCTGCGACATTCCACGTCTTGTCCACTTTATTAGCCTATTTCTGTGCGTGTGTGTATTTCCCTCTTGCTGTGCATTTTATTTATATCCGTGACTGCCATGTTCGACAACCCGTCCAGTTTTCTTGCAGGTTTGGGGATCGTGTGGGCGTCCGGGGTAGGACTTTCACCATTTTTAGCAAAGGAGTCAATGGTCGTGCATTTTTACCTACGCACGACCATCGACCTCTTTGGCGCACGATCATCGGTCGTGCGCAGTCATGCCCTCTTTTCGAAAGTTCTGTCATGCCATATCGCACGATCACCTACTATACCGCGCACGATCACTGCTCGTGCGTTGCCGATCGTGCGCAGTCATGACCTCTTTTTTGCAAGTTCTGCCGCCATATCGCACGGTCACAGGCCATATCGCGCACGACCACTGGTCGTGCGCCTGTGATCGTACGCAGTATTTAATTCTGTTTTCTATAAATAGCGCAGGTCTCACCCTAATTGAGGAGAGCCCAATTTTTCCGCTGTTTTTCGTCCCCGGCAAAGGGTTCCGCCATTTCCCTTCATCCTCCACCTTAGGGAGGGGTTCCGGGCAAGCTTTCTCTGCCAAATCAAAGCCGGAGCACCCCCTCGGCCTCCTCCATCATCTCTTGGGCTTATTTCAAGCTTCAACACCATGGCCATCAAGCAAAGGGAAGCTTGCAACTTTCTTCCGCTATCATGAGACGAAGAAGACGGGCCATTGGAAGGTGGTGACAACCCTTCTCTACCCCGGACACAGTTGAGGACCGAGCTTGGGCGCGGATTGTGAAAGTCCACCTAGTGTCAATTACTTACACCTATGGGGGGGGGGGGAATAGGTGTCTTTGCAGCGTATTTGCGGAATTAAAGTTTTACCTGCACAAGAAAACAAAACAACACAGCACAGAAAGTACACAAGCAATTTATAGTGGTTCCCCGATTTGGGTACGTCCACTTTCCCCCTTCGACCTATCTCCCAACCAGGGATGACTCGGTCACTTCACCAACAAGATTGAAATCCAATCCTTGCACTAACGGAAGGAACCCTTCCACACGTAGGAGTCAACACTCCCACAACACGGGTTGCACCCAACCCTACAACTAGAGTCCAATCGGTCCTTTACAAAGAATTGAAAATAGCTTGTAAGAAATACAAACAACGTATGGAGACTAAGGTGTCCCTCTTCGTTCGACGACGTGTTCTTGAAGTCAACGAAGAGTCCACAACCCTAGATGTCACTTGGAGAGAATCTCCTCTAGATCGACGGCTTCAACAAGAGAGGCGGTGATGCTATGTAGATCCAATCTTCTTAGCAAAGTCGGCAAGGTCTTCCAATGGTCACACTAGGATCGATCGTCTCGATCGATTCAGATGGGGAAGGTTTCCCGATTACAAATCAAGAGACAAAAGATCTCTGGATAGACGCGTGAGACGCTGTGCCCGACTAGGCTTCTGTCTCCGGGAGAGGTAACGAAAACCCCGATCAACGGTGGCGAGCAACTAGCGAGAGGCGGAGAAGGTCGGCCGAGCTCGCTTCCGATCTAGGGCTTGACGGCGGCTTGTTTTTCTTCGATCTGTAATCCGTATCTTTACTATTCACAAATACATCATATTTATACCTTAGGTCATGAAGATGACCGTTGTGGGCCCCACCAGCAGTAAGACCTAAGTCCGGTTCAAAATCCCGTAGATAACGTGGACTGGTCCAAACAGAGTCGGAAAAATACCCAAGTCAAATTCGGCGAGAATCGTGGGTGATTCTCGACGAATCGGCGAGAATCACTTACGATTCTCGCCGAATTCTACTTAGAGAATTCTGGCTGCATAGGTTATAGAGGCCGGGGAGAATCGGTGGGAATCACCTTGGATTCTCGCCGACTCGTCGAGAATGCAAAGTCATTCTCGACGAATCGGCGAGAATCACTTGGTGATTCTCGACGATTCTGCCTTAGATGAGTTTTCTGACTGCGTCGAGACAGCCGGCCCAACCCGGCGAGAATCAACTAGTGATTCTCGACGACTCGTTGAGAATCACTAGTGATTCTCGATGAATCGGTGAGAATCACTTAATGATTCTCGACGATTTACACTTAGACGATTCGCGTCTTTCAACCCGTAAGCTGGTCTTTGGCCCATCCTTGTTCCTTGTCTGCTCTTGCTTTATCATAGCCCTGTACTTGAAATTAAGTACACCCCAATAGAGAGAGTACACGTAGGCCAACACACCGATCTGCTCAACGAGGGATTACGTTGCGCAGACCCGTGTATATTGACCGATTGCACCCTGACATTGGTGTGTACTTAGCAATGAATAGCTGCAAGCACAACTAGAAGAAATTCATCAAATACATAGTGAATTCATCTTAGCTTTGATAGGAGGCTTCCTCAAATCCAGGTAATTGTGGATACAATACCCAACAATCTCCCCCTATTTGACGAAGCCAAAATTCTACTAAGCTAAGATGAATTTCAACATTCCAGATAAAATATGCATAAACCAGAAGAGTGAACAACAAACGTAATCATACCAATGTGAGAGTCAATTAATAAACCACACACATGAATATATAAATATGAATATCCACACATAAATGTTCACAGTTTACTTAATAAAAAAGTTTAAATGAGATAATCACAAGAGCTAACATCCTACAGATCTTTGTCCTTAGCTATGTCTTCTTTGAGTTGCTGAGCTAAGAATTTTTTGCTTTGTCGCTCAAAATACTCCTTGGGCTTAGGATGGTATCTCGGAGGGGGTGCTTTGTTTGCCACAGTATTGCTTCTGAAGAACAAGTTTCTTTTGGCTTCATACATTTTGTGCCGCTCCCACTCGTATTGGCTATATACGTCACTTCGATTTATTTGCCCCCTCTGCTGTAACAAAAATGTGTCCAAGATGATACTCTTTGATACATGACTCCATTTTTCGTTTCTCACATCCTCCTCCGTCAATCTGATCTTCTTTTCAGCTGGTGTTTCCTTTGAAGTTCCTTCTTTGATTTGCCTTTTGCCTTTGGCTTTTGCTAAGGCATCTTGATCAAACCAGTTTCTTCGTTCAGCCCTTTCAGCAGCTTTCTTTGACTCGGCTTCGCTTAGTTGTACTTCTTCAGTCCTTATTTCACCCTCAGTAGTACCAGCACGGCCCTCATCCTCAGGTGGAGCAACAGGGACATGTATTCCCGATGCCTCTGTTACCAGCCAGTGGGCCGTTTCAAACATGTACCTATTCGAATTATCGAATTTGTATTTGTCAATTATTATTTATTAAGTTGATTAAAGGTGCAGTTATGATGTGGTAGTTTTGAAAGGCATACCTATTGGTCTGATCGAAGTTTAGAAGTACTAACTCTTGAAGCCCCGCCATCTTAGTGTTATACGCTTCCTCCCCCTTTTTGGCTTCGGCGGTTATAGAGTTTGTATAGGAATGCAGAGATGCATCAATGTGCTTCACAGTTTTACTGAATTCGTCCAGCAGAGATTTCTGATTTGCGTTCAGCGTTACCATGTTGGCATCAAATTTTTGTATGGTCTGTGCCACAACATGAATATTTTTATTGACTACTGTCAGGTCGTCAGTATTCTTCTTCAGTCCTTTCATGAGAAGAGATACGGCTGTGCCTGCCTCTGTATATTTTTCATCAAATTTCTTCTCCATCGTATCTAGTTTGTGGTTGATCTGAACCACATTCTTAAGCATGAGATCCTCAGAGTCCCGCAGTCTCTTTAGCACTTTGTTGTGGGATTTCTCAAACGTATCCTTGAGCTCATCTAGCATTCCTTGGACAAAATTGACAGTGTGATTTGCTATGTTTGCTTGAAGTGGAGGAGCTGTAGGCAGACCCTGGTCAGGCTCCCCCGCAGAAGCACTGGGAGAGCTGGATACTAGAATGGAGTCCACAGGGGGAACAAAGGATTGCTCCCCCTCCATCCTTGCATCTGACCGCTCAGGAGCGTGTTCCTCAGATGGAACCTCAATATCCTCCTGAGAATCTACTGCTTTCTCACTCTCTGGTACTTCTTCCTCTATCTCAGTCTCCAAGTGATCAGGCTTATCGGCAGAGTTGTGCACATCTTCTTCTACTTCTTCCTCCTCCTCCTTATCAGCCACCTCATCTCCCAGATCATCGTCGATAAGAGCTGCCTCATTGTTCTCAACCTCCTCATCATCTGCTACTTCATCTGCCACCATCTCCATAGCATCTTTAGCTATCTAAGAAATATCAGATAAGATGTTTGCTGAACCGGTTACAGGCTCCCCCTCAGTTCCTGCAATCAGGGCGTCAGGAACTTCACTGGGTGCTGCCATAGAATGAGCAGGAGCACTGGTGTCCACGGCCAGAGATGCTGCCTCTTGGTCTATTTCCCTGGCAGCCTGCCCTATTCGACGTTCCCACCGGTTGAATATGCTAGCATCCATCCTTTTCAAGTAGTGCAGAGGCACTCCCTTGCTCATGTCGAATGTGTCTTCGTCCAGTTGATTCAGATATAGGCTAATGATTCTGCCAAAGCTGGGGGTTCGGAGTGTGTCTTTAATCCTGTCAAAAAGCATGGCTCCCAGTTGAACCGCTATTGGCATACGATTGCCACCAGAGTCTTGAACATTTCCCCAGAAATATGGTCGCGGGATCCAGGTTTGCAGATTAGAGCCTTCCCAACGATGTCAGACAGCAACTTTCCTTCCTCGTTCATATCTTTCCTTTTGATTGACCTGGTCCACCTGGCCAATCCACAGAAGGATAGGGTCCTTGCTCTATCCTCTTCTTCCAGGTACTCTTCTTCTTCAAAACTGGATAACCGCAGGCATTGGGTCAGTTTCCTGGCGGATAACTTGATTTTCTTCCCGGCCACTTTGCTCTTGATGGAGGTGTCTTCATGACGGAGCTTCGCAGTTGCAAAGAACTCCAATACTTCCTTGTCCAAGATCTTGCATGGGTGCTCCAGCACGAACTTCAGTCCTGCTTCTTCAAGCATGATGATTATGTTCCGGGACTCATCCGAGGCCTGGGAGAACCCGGTTGTCACTAGCTCACATCCAGTGACCAGGCCTGCAGTAGTCCATGGGGCCATAGTAAACCTAGGAAGAAGGAGAATACCAATAGGATCTCCGATACCACGAGAGAGAGAGAGCAAAATCTAACCAAGTTCAAGTCACGAAAAGGGACAATATGGAGATTACCTAGTGGGGAGAGGCAGTGAAAGTTCCGATTTCTTCACGACGGAGCACCCGAGGATGCCTGAGACGCGGACCTGCGGTGAGAGTGGGCGGCAGAAGGCATCGGTCGTTAGTTCACCACGAAGTCACGAAGGAGGAACCCGCCGGAGTCACGTCGTTAGTTCACCACGGAGTTACGCAGGAGAAGGTCGCCGAGAGGTGAGAGAGACGGGGATTCCAGCGCGGGGTCTCGGCGAAACGGCGAACGGCGGAAGACGAAGGGTCGGAGGGTATCGTCGGGAAGAGTTGGTTTGAAATGATTCCGGGTTTAAGTAATATCCGGATACTTGGCGACTAACCTATTCCCGCCGAATGGCTCCCCCGGTTTACAATTTGGCGAGACTTGTAATTCATTTAGTATGTGATTTGATATGATGAGTATCGCCTATATTCCAACATAACGTTTTTGTCAAGGGTTGGAAGAGCTCAGGAGGCATAATTGCTTCTTCATCCACTAAAGGGATTGGGAACAACATGGCTTAGGAGGCACATCAACTAGGATTTACTTGACATCATGACAGTGGCTTTGCCAATTTCACCGGTCATTTCTAGATGGATAAGTGCAATAATCTTGATGTCAGAGGTCATGTTCCGTGACTCTTCATGACGTATCTTTTCAATTTTCGGAGGCGGACTTATCCCAAAAAAAAATGTCAAACTAATCTCTACTAGTGGAAGTAAAGGTTATCTCATACATATACTCCTTCCCAAGGTGAATGAGCATACGCGAATACTTTTTCTATAAGACCATCTAATTTCAGACGAGGTGAATTCATTATTAAGTGTGGATATATCAACATACATATATACATATATGGAATTATTTATGCGATATGGCTCAAACATTTGGGCTAATTGCAATTACCTGTGATAACAAGACGTAACATTCAAATCATCAGCACAGGTTATATCAGGAGGTCAGTATGCATGTGCCTGTAATGATGGCACTGCTCCCATTCTCGACACTTTATCCACGTCAATCTTGGAGCATCTCCTGTCCAGTTCCCGTCAGGATTGTGGGAACCTAGATCACCCTGCAGGAAAGAGTTATCTTGCCTTAGGAACCCAATAAGTATTGGGTCCTAGGTTCTTGTCAGCATAATAATTGGGATGCCTCCCCTCAGGGATCCTGGAGGGAGGACTAACATTGCCTCGAGGATGTGGAAGTCCCCTTGCCTTTGACACAGAAGGGTTGTGCCAACAATTTATGGCAAAATGACCCACTTTGCCACAACACCAACATTCATGAATGTTGTACCGCCGTTTGTGACCTGAACTGGTGACTGAGGTAGTCATAGTCCTAGGTCTAAATGGGATTGTGCCGAATCTGCTAACCGAATTGTCTCTTCCACCGTGACTCATGGATGGGTGGAAGGAATGCATATGGTAGGCGTCATGAGGCCTGGGAGGTGGTGCCTTCCTTTCAGTCAGCCCCCTTCCAAGGTCCCCATGTGTGCCAACAACATGATTTCTAACACCCCTTTCCTGAGTCCTAGGGAGGTGAGAGGCGCATTGTGAGCTGATGCTGGCAGACTCATGACGAGAAGGGGCAGTGGCCGAGAATACAAAAGGCTTGGTGGAAGCCTGAGGTATCCTCTTCTGGGTGGCCATGATAGCCCTTGCATTCTGGGTGCTTCCACAAGAGGGCTGATCATTCTTGCAGTGACCATGGTTGTTCCTATGGTCATACCTGAATGCATGATGTGTGCCCTTCCTGCTCGGGGTGGGGGGTCTGAACACAGTTTCCCCATTTCTCCATGAATTGACGATTTGGGAGATCCACCCATTTTCTGCTTTTCTTTTGATAGCATCTATCTTGGAAAAGTTAGAAACAATCCTCTTCTCGGTCTCTAGACGACTCTCTAGATCCGAGATCTTTGAGTCCTTTACCTTGATGGATTCCAATTGGAGATTCATCAAGGTCTTCAGCTGAGCAATCTCTTTAGCTTGCTCCTCCACAAGTAAGTTGCTCTTCTGAAGGGCACTCTCAAGAGAATCAGGATTTTCAATCCTTTGATTGAAGCTATCCATATCCCTTGCATCTCTGGAAGGACTACCCTCTGAATCGTTCCTGTCTTCAGGAACTTCAAGAGGAGAGGGGCATGAGGAAGAAGTTACCTGCTCATGGCTTTGCTGTTCAGGGTTACCGTAAATATCGGCAGATACTGTTGAGTCAGCTTCATCAGAACTGCTTTCCTCAACTTCTTCTTCAGTCTCTGACAAGGACACAGGAGCCCTGATACTGACAGATTGATCATGCCCTTCAACTTCAGAAATGAGGACCCCTACATAGGCTTCATCCTCTTTTTGACGACAGGTCCCTGTTTTCTCTGATCCCTCCATGAGGTCTGAGATGGTTTGCCACATGGACTTGGCAGTCCTACACTTGTCCACTCTAGAGCGAGATGGTCCAGACCAGACATCAGTGATGATCTGACGAATCACCTGGTCCAGGTTGAACAGTGAGAGCTCCGTCTCCGACATCTCTTTGGGACACTTGGGGATTTAAAGATCTTTCCCCGAGCTGGAAGCCTTCATGGGAATGAAGGGACCCTCTTCCAGAATGAGTGATGCTCGAGGGTCGATGGCCTCCAGATGAAATAGTACTCTCAACTTCCATACAGGATAGTACTCCTTTGTACATGAGGGGAGTCTTAGAGGAGGGACATCACAATCCAACTCCATGCTTGAGTCTGAGCTTCTTGTTGACACTGGTGGCAGGATTCTACTCAAGGTGTTAACCTTTTTGATGAGTAACCTCCCTCTGATACCACTTGAAAGTCCACCTAGTGTCAATTACTTACACCTATAGGGGGGGGGAATAGGTGTCTTTGCAGCGTATTTGCGGAATTAAAGTTTTACCTGCACAAGAAAACAAAACAACACAGCACAGAAAGTATACAAGCAATTTATAGTGGTTCCCCGATTTGGGTACGTCCACTTTCCCCCTTCGACCTATCTCCCAACCAGGGACGACTCGGTCACTTCACCAACAGGATTGAAATCCAATCCTTGCACTAACGGAAGGAACCCTTCCATACGTAGGAGTCAACACTCCCACAACACGGGTTGCACCCAACCCTACAACTAGAGACCAATCGGTCCTTTACAAAGAATTGAAAATAGCTTGTAAGAAATACAAACAACGTATGGAGACTAAGGTGTCCCTCTTCGTTCGACGACGTGTTCTTGAAGTCAACGAAGAGTCCACAACCCTAGATCTCACTTGGAGAGAATCTCCTCTAGATCGACGACTTCAACAAGAGAGGCGGTGATACTATGTAGATCCAATCTTCTTAGCAAAGTCGGCAAGGTCTTCCAACGGTCACACTAGGATCGATCGTCTTGATCGATTCGGATGGGGAAGGTTTCCCGATCACAAATCAAGAGACAAAAGATCTCTGGATAGACGCGTGAGACACTGTGCCCGACTAGGCTTCTGTCTCCGGGAGAGGTAACGAAAACCCCGATCAACGGTGGAGAGCAACTAGCGAGAGGCGGAGAAGGTCGGCCGAGCTCGCTTCCGATCTAGGGCTTGACGGCGGCTTGTTTTTCTTCGATTTGTAATCCGTATCTTTACTGTTCACAAATACAGCATATTTATACCTTAGGTCATGAAGATGACCGTTGTGGGCCCCACCAGCAGTAAGACCTAAGTCTGGTTCAAAATCCCGCAAATAACGTGGACCGGTCCAGACAGAGTCGGAAAAATACCCAAGTCAAATTCGGCGAGAATTGTGGGTGATTCTCGACGAATCGGCGAGAATCACTTACAATTATCGCCGAATTCTACTTAGAGAATTCTGGCTGCACAGGTTCTAGAGGTTAGGGAGAATCGGTGGGAATCACCTTGGATTCTCGCCGACTCGTCGAGAATGCAAAGTCATTCTCGACGAATCGGCGAGAATCACTTGGTGATTCTCGACGATTCTGGCTTAGATGAGTTTTCTGACTGCGTCGAGACAGCCGGCCCAACCCAGCGAGAATCAACTAGTGATTCTCGACGACTCGTCGAGAATCACTAGTGATTCTCGACGAATCGGTGAGAATCACTTAGTGATTCTCGACGATTTACGCTTAGACGATTCGCGTCTTTCAACCCGTAAGCTGGTCTTTGGCCCATCCTTGCTCCTTGTCTTCTCTTGCTTTATCATAGCCCTGTACTTGAAATTAAGTACACCCCAATAGAGAGAGTACACGTAGGCCAACACACTGATCTGCTCAACGAGGGATTACGTTGCGCAGACCCGTGTATATTGACCGACTGCACCCTGACATTGGTGTGTACTTAGCAATGAATAGCTGCAAGCACAACTAGAAGAAATTCATCAAATACATAGTGAATTCATCTTAGCTTTGATAGGAGGCTTCCTCAAATCCAGGTAATTGTGGATACAATACCCAACAGATTGACAACCCGACGACTCCAACCGTGAATCCTCAATAAGGCTTTGGATTCGGGCGATCTCTTGCCTTATTCTTCCTTTATTGTTGTTTATGTGCTGTTGTAAACTTCATTTATTGATGATGTGTGTTTATTTGTAAAACGCTTGTGCTAAATCATGTCTATGTGATTCGTATTTTCGTTTTTTATTGCTTGAGGTGCGCCATATTCCGTCCACCACCATCCATCCTTGCCGCACTAGCAATTGCTAGTGGCATGCGTAGCGAAGAGGTGCTTACGACCCTCATTCCTCCGTTCTCTCCACCTCATCCGCTAGCCTACTCGCCCATCCGCCTAGCGATTCGGTGCATAGCGGTCCGACTAGTCTTCATCCCGCCAAGCGAAGCTTTGCATAGCGGCATTACATAGGAGTAGTTGATAGATTTTTACTTTATTTTCCGCAACCATCAAAACCCCCATTTCATTACCTCCGACCCGAGGACTTCAATCTCAAGTCCTCCTCGAAATTTACTCCACCTTACTGTGTTCCTTGTGAGATTGATACTTGGGAAAACTCGCCCATTTTATATTACTTGTGCGACCGGTTCACTGCCGTGATCTTCTTGCATCACTGAACCTGCAGAAGACTGAAGACTCTCCTTTCTTTCTTTTTCAAAAGTATTTCCGATCTTATTGTAGCAGAAGAAAATGCTACAGTTAACAGAACTTTTTGTTCTACTGGAAGACTTCAAGCTTTTTCTCGGCAGCAATGGCGAAGAAACTGAAATCCAGCCACTCTTTTCTCTCTTTAAGTCAAGCCCTAAAGTTGAGTTCAACATCCAGAAGCTGTCCCTTTTATATTCCGCCGATTAACACCTCCAAGAAGCTGTGGAGCCCACCTGCAACAGACAGGTGCATCTTGCTTTAATGGAAGAAGACGTACAGTAGATCTACGGCAGTATTTGTCGGGTTCTATAGCTTTACCGTACTTAATTTGAACTATGTTGACTTTGTTGACGTCACCATCTGTGGATTTAGCCCAAATCAAACATCTTTAATATCGGCGTTAAGTGAGTAAGCATCACTCAATGCTAAAACACTTAGAAAGAATTCTGTCACTAGGCATTGAGTGAGCAACCTTCACTCAACGCCAAAACACTTAGGAAAATTTCTCTGTCATTAGGCGTTGAGTGAGCAACCTTTACTCAACGCCAAAACACTTAGAAAATATTTCAGTCTTTAGGCATTGAGTGGGTAAGCTTCACTCAATGCAAAAACACTTAGAAAAATATTTCATTCATTAAGCGTTGAGTGGGTAAGCTTCACTCAATGCCAAAACACTTAGAAAAATATTTCAGTCATTAGGCGTTGAGTGGGTAAGCTTCACTCAATACCAAAAAACTTAGAAAAATCTTTCTGCCTCTTGGCGTTGAGTGATTAAGCTTTAATCAACGCCATACCACATAGAAATGATTTTAGTCACTTGGTGTTGAGTGAGAAACCTTCACTCAACGCATTTAGACTTAACAGATTTTACTGCTTGGGAAGTATTGAGTATTGCTTCTTCACTCAACGCATTCAGCATCTATCAATTATATTGACATGGCGTTGAGTGAGTATACTTCACTCAACGTATTTGTCCTTAGACAGTTTCTCAGTTGATAAGGCGAGTGAATAGCCTTCACTCAACACTTTTGTCCTTAAACAAAATCTTGTGATAAAAACACTATCTCTGACTGACTAAAGTTCAGTCAATGCTTTTTATCACATGGCGTTGAGTGAGCTTGCCTCACTCAATGCTTGTGGACTTAGTCAAAATAACAACACATATTTTCTGTGGCTTTGAATGACTGAGCTATACTCAATGATAAATGTTGTATGGCGTTGAGTGAGTAGACTTCACTCAACATCGGTGTACTTATCCACATTTTCAGCCTTCCAATTTTTTGGTTTTGACTATCCAAGCTATACTCAACGCTATTACTCACCTTGCATTGAGTGAGTAGACTACACTCAACGCCTGTGGACTTAGGTGATTTCCAGCCTATCCAGCATCCTCCCTTGCATCTGGCATTGATTGAACTGGCTTTACTCAACGTCTGTGGACTTAAATTTCTATCCCTCCACATCTTTACTTTGTGACCACCTATCAAATCACTTGGAATACCTGTCCTATCAATGTTACAAGGACTAATCTGTTGGAGTTACCATGGTGATCTAGAAGTGGTCAAACATGTAATCTCACTACCAATGCGATATGAGCCTGCACGGTCGCACATAAGAGTTTGTGGAGAAGTTGGAAGATTGACTGTGTTGGTAAGGGTTACAAATCACCATACAGAATGGGGGTCAGGCAAACGTTGCCAAGGAGATTCGTCGAGAATCGTCGAGTATGACTCGCCGACTCTTGCCGAGTTCGTCGAGAATGATTCGTCGGGAATCGTCGAGTATGACTCGCCGACTCTCGACGAGTTTGTCAAGAATCATTCGTCGCGAATGATTCGTCGAGAATTGTCGAGTATGACTCGCTGACTCTCGACGAATTCGTCGAGAATCGAATTGTTTGATTCTTGGTGATTGGTGATACTCGACGATTCCTTCCTCGATTCTCGACGATTCTGTAGATGATTCTCGTCGATTCTGTCTGCTGATTCTCGCTGAATCTGGATCTCATTCTCGCCAAACCTGGAGCTCATTCTCGGCGAATGATTCTGGATACCTATGTTGTGTTGTCTGCAGATAGCGATACTCTTAGATCTGTTTATACCTTTGGTATAAATAAGGACTTAAGGTTTTGGGGAAAATAAATCGGTGGATTGCTCGAAATCGACGGAAGAGTTCCGCCATTCTCTCAGTCCACCGTATCCCGTACCCCCCCGATTGAAGATTTCCGCCGCATCGTTCGCTCCGCCAACCACCTACTCTCCGACGATATTCGCCGGTGTTTCTATTCCTGGCGCGGACCTAGCAGTCCGTGGAAGTGCAAGGTGCAGTTGATCTCCTTCCCGACCCTTCGTGCGACGAAGCTCGGTGTTCTCCTGCTCGTGTTGATTTCTGCAGAGACGTAGACGTTATTCTATATAGAACTCTCCACCGACAAGGACTCAAAGCTTGGAGCATCTCTATTGAGTTTTGACTCAACACCAGAAAGGTAACTTTGACCTAGTTATTTCTTTACTTCTGGATTCAACATTCATGGCCCGATCCAAAATCTCTTTTGTGTTGTTCTTGATTTTATTACTTTCGCTACGTGCACTAGTGTTGTGCCATCCTCATAGAGAAACCCAATAGTGGTATCAGAGGAAGGTTGCGGCCATGATTGTTATATTGGAAGTTAGGTTATTCCAGTACGTGTAAACCTAGAGATTTAGAAGTGTTCTAAATGTCTAGATTTAATCCTGGAACATCAATTATTGATGACTTTCCAAGGGAAATCCGTGGGCCCATAACCCACAGGTTAGGGGATCTGCCCCTTGGAACCCTGCCAGGAATGTCTGGGATTTCGTGGTAATTTATAATTGTTAGAAATTGTTGTCTCCTTAGCAGTAACCGTCCCTCGAGTGGTTAATGAACCCGTGTATTGTTTTGGATTTTGAATCCAACAATGAGAGACGAGCTTGTCTACTGCTTTAAGTTGAGTTGCCTTTGCCTTTGTCCAATGCATGTAAATCTGAAGATTTGGAAGAGTTCGGATGTTCAGATTTAGCCCTTCCTTCAATCAAATGTTGATAGTGCCATGTTGTGCACATAAGGGATGCATGTGGATTTTTGAAAAGTGTTTTTCTTTGGATGTGCACATTGATCAAATGTTGATCATGGTTAATTGTTAACCTATAATCAAAAATTCCCTTCATCAAATATTAAGTATTCGGATGCCTTCCGATGGATGACACTCTTCCTGCCTCGATCGATAAAGTGTGGGCTTGCCAAAGCAAGGTGCAGTAATCTATCTTGGTAAGGGTGCGAGCGGATAATTGTGATATCCCACTTTCGACATCGGGTCTAACTTAACTAGGTGACCTCAAAGGTTGAGTGCCTAGAGGCATAGGGTTGGCATGCACCATATGATGGATGCAAATAAGGAGTTATTCACCAACCATACAAGAATTGCATGAGGATGCAATTGGCAAGCGTTGCCTAACTAAATAACCACATCGTGAGAGAAAAGCCAAAGCTGACTCATTGTGTTGGTGAAATACGGATCTTGTCCACTAAGATAGTAGCTCGCATGAACTCTCCGAATTGATAGTGAGGGCCATCATTTCGAATAAAATAGTGGGAGTTTTAATTGAAGTCCAAATTAAAAATAAATTGTATTTTGAAATTTTTGTACTGATATTATTCTGCATGAATTCTTGTAGAATTCCATGGCAAGTGGTTCACACTCCACTCTATCTCTGAGAGCCATCCTTGAGAAGGATAAGCTCAATAGGACTAACTACATGGACTGGTACTGGAACCTGAGAATTGTTCTCAGGCAAGAGCGAAAGCTCTATGTATTGGAAGAAGAAGCCCCCGAGGTACCGACCGGGAATTCTTCCCGTACTGATAAGGATACTTATAAGAAGTATACTGATGACGCCTTAGACATCGACTGCCTTATGCTTGCCACCATGAACTCTGAGCTTCAGAGGCAACATGAGAACATGGGGTGCAAGGAGATTGACGAGCATCTCAAGAAAATGTTTCAAGGGCAAGCTCGTCAAGAGAGGTTTGACATCACAAAAGCATTGTTTCAGTGCAAGATGGGAGTTCGAGACTCAGTAGGGACTCACGTACTCAAGATGATTCGGTATATAGAGAACCTTGAAAGGCTGGGTTTTCCTCTGGGTCAAGAGTTGGCCACAGATCTGATCCTGCAATCGTTGTCAGACAGTTATGAGCAGTTTGTCTTGAACTACAACATGAATGAAATAGACAAGACACTGCCCGAGCTCCTAGGCATGTTAAGAAATGCCGAGATCAACATGAAGAAGGCCAAGCCTGCCAGCCCCATACTGATGGTGCATAAGGGCAAGGGCAAGGCTAAGGGCTCTATGAATATGAAGGTGGGACCTAAGTCACATCTTGAGCCCAAGTCTTCTGCACTGAAGAAAAAGAAGAGAACGGTGAAGGAAGGGAAATGCCTCCACTGTGGCAAGGCTGGTCATTGGAGGAGGAACTGTCCTTATTATATTGAGGGTCTGCAGAAAATGAAGGGAGGTATGACTTCCGTTTCAAATATTTACGTTATAGAGATAAACCTTTTTGCCCTTCATCTTGGGTATTGGATACCGGATGTGGTTCTCACATTTGTACAAATGTGCAGGAACTGGAAAGGAGAAGATTGCTGAGTAAAGGGGAGGTGGACCTGCGCGACGGCAATGGAGCAAGAGTTGTTGCTGTAGCCGTAGGGGTTTACCATCTTTCTTTGCCTAGTGGGCTTGTAAGTGAATTAGATAATTGTTATTTCGTTCCGGCTATATCTAGAAACATTATATCTATTTCATGCTTGGACATGATTGGATATTCTTTTATAATTAAGAACAACTGTTGTTCTATATTTAAGAATGATGTTTGTTATGCTGTAGCCCAATTGTTTAATGGTCTTTATGTTTTGAACTTAGACCATCTGATCTATAATGTAGAAAAAAATAAAAGACTAAGAACAAATGACTCAAACCCTACATATCTCTGGCATTGTCGTTTGGGCCATATAAACGAGAAGCGCATATCCAAGCTCCATAAAGATGGACTTTTGGACTCATTTGATTATGAATCATTTGAGCGATGCGAATCTTGTTTGTTAGGCAAGATGACTAAAGCCCCTTTCACTTATTATACTGAGAGGGGTGAGGATCTCTTGGGTGTTGTACATAGTGATGTATGCGAACCCATGAGCTCCATGGCTAGAGGTGGGTATTTCTACTTCGTTACATTTACTGATGATTTCAGTAGATACGGATATGTGTATCTTATAAAGTGCAAATCCGAGACCTTTAAAAAGTTCAAAGAGTTCAAGAATGAAGTAGAAAACCAGTTGGGTAAAAGGGTTAAAGCACTCCGATCTGATCGAGGTGGCGAATACTTGAGTCATGAGTTCCGTGATCATCTGAAAGAGTGTGGTATTGTATCACAACTCACTCCACCTAGAACACCACAACATAATGGTGTGTCTGAGCGGAGAAATCGTACTATGTTATACATGGTATGTTCGATGATGAGTCATGCAGACTTGCCTGTTTCCTTTTGGGATTTTGCTTTAGAGACTGCTGCAATGACACTGAATCGCGCTCCAATGAAAATGGTTCTGAAGACATCATATGAGATATGGACTGGGAAGCATCCTATTATGTCGTTCATTAAAATTTGGGGCTGTGAGGCATACGCGCGACGTCAAATGCCTGACAAGCTGGAACCCAAATTTGATAAATGTTATCTGGTGGGATATCCTAAGGAAATGAAAGGGTATTACTTTTACCTACCGTCCGAGGGCAAAGTGTTTGTCACAAGGACTGGTGTCTTCTTGGAGAGAAAATTCTTATCAAGAAAGAATGAAAAGGTAGAACTTGAAGAAGTTCAAGAACCACAAGTAGTGAATGAACCGGAATTGGATTCTGAGATAGGACTACAAGATTTTGTAGCTAGAGAACCTGCTCAAGAAACACAAGTCCTACGTAGATCTGGTAGACCTAGATTTGAGCCTAAGAGATATGGATTTCTCATGTCTCAAATAGGTATTGTGTTGCTTATGGATCATGATGATGAACCAGCAACCTACCAAGAGGCTATGAATGGACCGGACTCCGACAAATGGCTTGAGGCTATAAAATCCGAAATGGATTCCATGTATGCAAACCAAGTTTGGAACTTGGTGGAACCACCTGAAGGGGTACAACCCATAGGGTGCAAATGGGTCTTCAATAAGAAGACCGACATGGATGGGAATGTACAGACATTCAAAGGGCGACTGGTGGCTAAAGGTTTCAAGCAAATTCATGGTATTGACTATGATGAAACCTTTTCCCCTATTGCCATGGTAAAGTCCATAAGGATATTGCTTTCTATTGCTGCGTATTATGACTACGAGATCTGGCAGATGGATGTCAAAATGGCTTTCCTTAATGGAAACCTCCTTGAGGAAGTGTACATGACACAACCCGAGGGTTTTATATCCCCAAATGAAGCCACTAAAGTATGCAAGATGAATAGGTCCATTTATGGACTGAAGCAGGCCTCTCGAAGTTGGAATCTTCGTTTTGATGAGAAAATCAAAGAGTTTGGTTTCATCAAGAATGAAGATGAGCCTTGTGTTTACAAGCGAATCAGTGGGAGAATTGTTATCTTCCTGATATTGTATGTAGATGACATACTGTTGATTGGGAATGACATTCCTACCCTGAAAGTTGTTAAGAACAACCTAAGGAACTGCTTTTCTATGAAGGACATAGGTGAAGGGACTTATATACTCGGTATTAAGATCTATAGAGATAGATCGAAGAAGTTGCTGGGTTTGACCCAGAGTACATACATTGAGAAGGTGTTGAAGTGGTTCAACATGCTTTGGTCCAAGAAAGGATTTTTACCCATGTCTCATGGTGTGAATCTCTCTAAGGACCAGTGTCCAAAATCTTGTGAAGATAAGGACCGCATGAAGTTAATTCCATATGCTTCAGAAATTGGATCAATCATGTATGCAATGTTATGTACTCGACCCGATGTCTCCTTTGCTTTGAGCATGACTAGCAGGTATCAGTCAGACCCCGGTGAGTGTAACTGGATTGCAGTCAAGAATATCCTGAAGTACTTGAGAAGGACAAATGATGTGTTCTTGGTGTATGGTGGAGAGGAAGAGCTCGTTGTAAATGATTACACGGATTCTAGCTTCCAAACTGATAGGGACGACTCAAAGTATCAGTAAGGTTTTGTGTTTTGCCTTAATGGAGGAGCTGTGAGCTGGAAGAGTTCCAAGCAAAAGACAGTTGATGATTCTACAACAGAGGCCGAGTATATCGCTACAGCTAACGCAGCGAAGGAGGCTGTATGGATTAGGAAATTCATCGACGAGCTTGGTGTAGTTCCTAGCATTGTTGGTCCCGTAGTTCTCTACTGTGATAACAATGGTGCAATTGCACAATCAAATGAACCTACATCCCATCAGCGCTCTAAGCACATACTTCAGCGGTTCCATCTTATTCGTGAGATTGTCGAATGAGGAGATGTGAACATTTGCAGAGTGCCGACTGAGGAGAATATTGCGGATCCACTGACAAAGTCTCTCGCGCAGAGAAAGCATGATGGTCATACTAGATCAATGGGTATACGATACCTAAATGATAAGCTCTAGTGAGAGTCTTGTGGGTTGCATGTAAACATATATTCTGTTGGCTGTTTGTTGTTTATTCATATGATGAATTATGTACCGAAATTTAATTTTACAATTAATGGCAAGTTCTTTTATTATGATTTATCTATGCGATAGTTAAATGTTAACATAATAAATACCCTTAGAATGTTCGCTTCTATAGTACATCAAGTACGTGACTTGAATATGAGAGCCTATGATTTATTTGAAGAATCATTCTTAAAAAGTCCCTGGTCGTTGTATCATCATAGAAACTAAGGGTGATGATGATACATTAAGACTAGCACGTGTGTTGACTGATGACCAGTTCTCATAGGTCATGATATTGTGATATCAAGTCATCACGTGGGTACTTGTTAATGAACAAGTTGTACTGGACCGACCCAACCTGAGACTACTATGTGGATTGTTATCTAAACATGTCACAAGTAGGTCTCAATTGACAATGGTGTTGTGATCTTTTGACCTGAAGTCACAGCATTCATCAAGTGAGGAAGAGCGTGCTTTGATGCCATCTAAAGTCTTCCTTGAGAATGGTTGATGATAAGGGTGGTTGTTGGGCACGTTACAAATCATTTGGGTGTTTGTGTGTGAGCAGATATGAGATTTGTCCTCCTATATGATAGGAGTTGCATCCATGGGCCCCTTGATGGAACTTGACTGAGAAATGCATGGCCATGCTTGGTTGAGTCAATATGTGATATTGGACTCACCATTCTCTGGAAGTCCGTTCTAGATCAAGAAACTTGGATTGAGCTAATATGAGGATGACACGCTCCATGCCTCTAGTTATTTCCAGATGTAAGGGACAAAGGGACAAAAACAACGCTGGAATATTGTTCATATAGGCTTCTGAGTTATGAACTCTTATTGCTTGGGTAGCAATGATGCATTGCTAGATGTCGCTCATTATTTGTGAGGTTTTTGGTTTGATACTTTCAAGATCAAGTGGGAGACTGCTGGAGTTACCATGGTGATCTAGAAGTGGTCAAACATGCAATCTCACTGCCAACGCGATATGAGCCTGCACGGTCGCACATAAGAGTATGTGGAGAAGTTGGAAGATTGACTGTGTTGGTAAGGGTTACCAATCACCATACAGAATGGGGGTCAGGCAAACGTTGCCAAGGAAATTCATCGAGAATCGTCGAGTATGACTCGCCGACTCTCGACGAGTTCATCGAGAATGATTCGTCGGGAATCGTCGAGTATGACTCGCCGAATCTCGACGAGTTCGTCGAGAATCATTCGTCGCGAATGATTCGTCGAGAATCGTCGAGTATGACTCGCCGACTCTCGACGAATTCGTCGAGAATCGAATTGTTTGATTCCCGGCGATTGGTGATACTCGACGTTTCCTTCCTTGATTCTCGAAGATTCTGCAGATGATTCTCGTCGATTCTGTCTGCTGATTCTCGCCGAATCTGGATCTCATTCTAGCCGAACCTGGAGCTCATTCTCGGCGAATGATTCTGGATACCTATGTTGTGTGGTCTGCGGATAGCGATACTCTTAGATCTGTTTATACCTTTGGTATAAATAAGGACTTAGGGTTTTGGGTAAAATAAATCGGTGGATTGCTCGAAACCTACGGAAGAGTTCCTCCGTTCTCTCAATCCGTCGCATCCCGTACCCCGCCCGACGGAAGAGTTCCGCCGCATCGTTTGCTTCGCCGACCACCTACTCTCCGACGATAGTCGCCGGTGTTGCTATTCCTGGCGCGGACCTAGCAGTCCGTGGAAGTGCAAGGTGTGGTTGATCTCCTTCCCGACTCTTCATGCGACGAAGCTCGGTGTTCTCCTGCTCGTGTGGATTTCTGCAGAGACGTAGACGTTATTCTACGTAGAACTCGCCACTGATAAGGACTCAAAGCTTGGAGCATCTCTGTTGAGTTTTGACTCAACACCGGAAAGGTAACTTTGACCTAGTTATTTCTTTACTTCTTGATTCAACATTCATGGCCCAATCCCAAATCTCTTTTTGGTTGTTTTCCTTATTTTATTACTTCCGCTACGTGCACAAGTGTTGTGCCATCCTCATAGAGAAACCCAACATAATCTGCATGTATGAACTTAGTCACACATCAAATACAACTTTATGTATATCATTGACATGATTGACTTCTTCAAATCTAGGACATTGTGGGCAATGGACCCAACAATCTCCCCCTATTTGAAGAAGTCAAAACCCTCAATCAATTGAGTCAATGACATACACTAACATATGCAACAGTAGAATATTAACTTAAAACAAGAGAAGTTTTAGTTACCACATTTCCTAGCCTGTAATGTGATCAACATCACACCTGCTCTCCCTGAATTGTTGCTACCTAGTCTTGATCAATTTGATCATATCCTTCTCATAGTTCTGATACCACTTGTATCCTTCTCCTCCTATCCTATGATACAAGATCGTATCTTTCTCCTCCCACTTTTTGACTTTTGTAAATAGTCAGGGAGGTTCTGATTTTCTGCTCCCCCTTTTTGAATACAAATAAGCAGCAGTTGAACAACTTGAGAGTGCTGGAGCAGTGCTGGACTTTCTCCCCCTCAAATGAAGCATTATTTATCATGTTTCCTGATAGATACATTTGTCTACATCATCTGGATAGTACTTCAACAAGCATGATACCACTCAAGATATACAACTTGAAAAATCTTCAATTCCCTAAAGTACTTGTCCATCTACAAGAAATAGTATAACTTGCAACACCATGGGGATCAACTGAAGCTATATTAGGTTCAACATACCCAATTCAAACTTGAAGGTGTTGAACATTGCTTCATCAAGTGGCTTAGTGAAGATTTCAGCCACTTGCTTGTCTGTTGGGACAAACTCAAGGTTGATATCTTCATATTTCACATGCTCCCTTATGAAAAGATATTTTATCTAAATATACTTAGTCCTATTGTGTGAGACAGGATTCCTAGCAATTGAGATGACACTAGTAGAATCACAACATAAGGGGCTTCTACTTATCTGGACGTTATAATCCTGGATCTGATGCTGGATTCGTAGTAACTGAGCACAGTAGCTACCTGCTGAAATGCACTATGAGTCTACAATTGAGATTGCAACACTTGTTTGCTTCTTGCTGCTCTAAGACACTTATCTTCCTCTCAAGAATTGATAGGTGCCAGAAGTGCTCTTCCTATCCTCTTTGCAGCATGCAAAATCTACATCTGAATAACCAGTTAGTTCAAACTCCCCATTCCTAGGGTACCATAGGCCAAGATATGGTGTGCCCTTAAGATACCTCAAAATTCTCTTTGCAGCTGAGTAGTGAGATTCTTTAGGGCAGGCCTGATACCTAGCACAAACATATGTAGCATACATGATGTCTGGCCTACTTTTAGTTAGATATAGAAGGGAGCCAATTATCCCTCTATACAAAGTTTCATCAACAGGTTTCCCTACCTTATCTTTGTTTATAGGCATGCTTGACCCCATAGGAGTTTTCATGGTGGAGGAAATCTCCATACGAAACTTCTTGATTAACTCCCTAGTGAACTTAAATTGGGATATGGAAAAGCCATAATCAGTCTGTCTAACTTAGAGACCCAAGAAGAACTTAAGTTCACCCATACTGCTCTTCTCTAACTTCCCTTTCATAAGTTTGACAAACTTCCTATAAAGGTTGTCATCAGTAGATCCAAAGATAATGTCATTTACATATATCTGGACTAGGATGATCTTATCCTTAGATTCCCTTAGGAATACGGTCTTGCCTATCTTCCTCCTTAAGAATCTGTTCTCAATGAGGAAGCTAGACAAATTCTCATTCCATACTCTAGGGCCTGCTTTAGCCCATATAGAGTTTTCCTACGTCTATAAACAGAATCAGGTGAGTTAGGAACAACAAAACCTTGAGGCTGCTCAACATAGAATTCTTCTTTTATGTCACCATTCAGGATGGCTGACTTCACATCCATCTTATACACCTTGAATCCCTTGGGTACAGCATATGCAAGGAATAGTCTGATGGCCTCCAGTCTTGCTATAGGGGCAAAGGTTTGATCAAAATCAATACCTTTCTCTTACTGTACCCCTTAGCTACTAGTCTTGCCTTGTTCTTGATTATAATGCCATTTTCATCAAGTTTATTCCTATAAATTGACTTGACTCCAATGAAATTATGTCTTTGTGTTCTGGGAACCAGCTTCCAGACCTTGTATCTCTTAAACTGGTTCAGTTCTTCTTGCATAGCAACAATCCAGAACTGATCTATGTTGACCTCTTCAAATTTCTTTGTGTTGGGTATTACATCCACAATAACCCTGATTTGAAGAAGGGTCCAGTCAAGCTAAGACGAATTGAGATTATATTTGATTCTTATATTCTAGTGTTGTACTTGCAAGTTTACTTTGCTAAGTACACATCAATGTCAGGTTAAAGTGGGTCAGTAAACACAGGACTACACAATGTAATCTTTCATTGTATGGGCCAATGTGTTGACTCACGTGTAATCTCTCTATTGGGATGTACTTCTATCCCAAGTATAGGAGAAGGACAAAGGAAGGCCAAAGACATCGACTCAGAAAAATTTAATTTTATCTAAGTAAAATTCAGCGAGTATGGTGAGGCATATACGTCGAATTCGTCGAGTATCCTCTTGATACTCGCCAAATTCGTAGTGTATACTTACCGATACCCGTCGAATTCGTCGTAAATACTTTGGGTAAATTCTCTGGAAATCTAGAAATCCCCCAAGAAAAATTCGCCGAGTATCATTGGCGATACTCACCGAATTCGTCAAGTGTATCTAACAATACTCGCCGAATTCATCGATTATCCCAAGCAATACTCGCCGAATGTGTCGAGTCAAAATTTTGACTATTCTGGATTTCTTTCCAAGGATAATTCGACGTATATAATTATCAGGTTTGGCAAGTATCATAAGTGATACTCGACGAATCCCGTCGAAAATGACTTAGGTCGTTTTCCGAAATTTTTTCTCGTTCAGAATTTTCGGCCATGCATAGTAACTTCTAGGTTATGTTTTTGGAATTCTTTTATAACAGTTATTTTGAATCTCTTTATATATATGTTAGATTGATTTTAGAAATAACCAATCTTGCCCTAATTACATTTCGATTTTAAAAAAAGATTTGAAACTCAGAAACCGTCGGTCGCCCATACGCGATTCATGATTTTTCCCGATCGGCCGTCGGCGACTAGCGATCTTCTACTTCAACGTCTTCCTCGACTGGATCACTTCCTCTCTTAAGATCTATTCTACTCCAATCCTAGTTGTTGAAAGATTGAAGGCTCGAGATTCAATTTCTACAAGGATTTCAAGTTTCTGAGTTCTACAAGTTTCAAGATCTACTTCTACGAAAAACATCAGAGCAAAGACTTACAATCGTTTGAGTTTTGTAATATTCCTTTACATATTGTAGGAGATTTATCTTCGAGTTTGTAGATCCGTTTGAGGATTAAGTTTGTAGATCCGTTTGTGGATCGAGAGTGTAGATCTGTTTAGATCGAGTTTGTAGATCCGGTTGTGGATTGAGTGGTAGGAGTGTCGTCTCCGATTTGTAGGAGTTACAGCTCTGAGTTGTAAGATTGTGATAATATGAGAAAGGTGAAGTAGCTGAATCTAACCCTTCGTTGTAGATAGGCAAGGCGGGACAGTGGACATACCCAATACGAGGAACCACTATAGATCTCTGTGTTTGTGTGCTTGTTTATTTTTGAGTAATTTTTAATCCGCGAAAAGACACAAACATCACCAATTCCCCCCCCCCCCCCCTCTAGGTGAGTTAGGTAGATGCTAGATACTTTCAATTGGTATTAGATGGGCATTTTATTCGATAAGGCTAACACCTTGAACAAGATCCCTGATCTAGCATTCAGAGATTCCGCATATTGACCATGGAAAGAAGCAAGGACATATCATCCAAGAAGCTGTCTGTATACACTAAAGAAAATTTTCCCATGTGGAAAGAAAAAGTCAGGTTCTTCATGGATATTGCTGATCCAAGAATCTTTCAGATAGTGGAGGAAGGGCCACATATCCCAACTCAAGCTTCAGCTCTGAATCCAGCGATTATGATCCCTAAGAAAATGTTGGATCTAACGAAGAATGAAATATCCTTGGTCTCCTTGGACAAGAAAGCGAAGAACATCATAGCAAGTGCAGTGGGAGACTCTATACTCCAAAACTTATTCCACTGTAAGTCTGCCAAGGAGATGTGGGATTGCTTAGTAGTTCTGATGGAAGGGACTGAGGAAGTTCGAGATGATCGAAGATCTTTACTGAATCAAGAGTACGAAGCGTTTAAGCAAGGATCAAGTGACTTTATTGCTGACAGCTTCAAAAACAATTTCAAGATCGTCAACGTCCTCAGGAATTATGGTCGCACATTCACTAATAGTAAGCTTAATGACAAATTCCTAATATCCCTGACTAAGGACTGGGACACCAAAGTTGTTGTTATTAGAGAATTTGGGAAACTGTCGGAAATCGACTCTCAAAACCTGTTTGGCAAATTGCTCTTCTACGAACTCCAGATGAACACCAGGAAGAAGGAGGAGCAAAGCAACAGAACTTCAAGCAGAGAAAATTCAATGACTCTGAATGCTAAAGGTTCGAGGAAATCTAAAGTTGTGTCACCTGTAAGGACACGCACTCCTGATACTCTAGAAGACTCAGAGCCAAGCATATTAGGCTCTGAGCTATCGGATGGAGAATTTTCTCTTATCTCCAAGCAGTTCAAGAAAATGCTCAGCAAGAGGAGACAGATGAAGAATCAGTCATCCTCCTCTGTCTACAGAAATCTCACCGAGATGGAGATCGCTCAAAGAAAATATATAATAAGGAGGACAGGTATAAATTGAGACCGAATAAACACTTTTCCTCTGGCATTGTTTGTTACTATTGTAATAAGTCAGGGCATGTGATTGCGGAGTGTCCCTATAAGAAGAAGGATGGATCCAAGAAGGAAGAAAAGAGATCCTTCAAGGGAAAAGAAAAGAAGAGAAGAGCTTCGTCGCCAAGAAGTCGAAGAATCTCAGTGACAGTGACTCGAGTGAGTCAAGATCAGAAAATGAGGAAGCCTACTTCGGTCTTATGGCACAATCATACGAGGAAGTGGGCGACTCCAGGTACTACGAGAAGGTAAATTTGCCCACAACACTCTCTTAGTCTGAAACGTCCACTAATGGTCATGAAGGCTATTCTTCTGATGAGGATGAATCAGAATTGATGGCTCAGCACGAGCACCTATTAAAGGCTTTCGACAAATGTCGTAAGGTAGTCCAAAAGTAGTTAAAGGAGATTGCCTCCCTCAAGGCAGTGTAGACTAATCTGAAGGAAGAAATTGCAAAATTACTTCCTCTCAGAGATGAAGTTCACTCCTTGAAAGAGGAACTCAAGGGCTCCGCTGAGACATTGAGTCCTAAAGAAAAAAATCTTGATGAGTTGGAAGAAAAGCTCGCGGTTGAGAGAAAACTCATTGAGAGTTACTCCAAGCCGAAAACTGTTCTCCTTCTCATTCATGAGTTTTCAGCTCAGAAGATGGGTAGTGGTCTTGGCAACATCGGTGGAAAAGGTAAGGCTGACAAGAAGGCTAGCGCCAAAGAAAAGGGGAAGGCTTTAGGGTCTTGTGCACTTCACTTTGTGTTAGGCTTTAGGGTTTCAAATATCTATAAACTTATTCCGCAAGTTAACTCTAAGGGAGTTGAGTAGGGTGTCATAATTTTTGAATACTCTATTCACCCCCCCCCCCTCTAGAGTTGTATCTATCCTCACTTTCACGTTGAGTGGGTGAGCTTCACTCAACGCCAAAACACTTAGAAAAATCTGTCTGCCTCTTGGTGTTGAGTGAGTAAGCTGTACTCAATGCCATACCATATAGAAATGATTCTAGTCACTTGGCGTTGAGTGAGCAAGTTCACTCAATGCATTTGGACTTAGCCGATTTTCCTGCTTGGGAAGTGTTGAGTGGTTCTTCTTCACTCAACTCATTCAGCATCTGTCAATTATATTGACATGGCGTTGAGTGAGTAGACTTCACTCAACGCATCTGTCCTTAGACATATTCTCAGTTAATAAGGCGTTGAGTGAATATCCTTCACTCAACGCTTTTGTCCTTAGACAAAATCATGTGTTGGAAACACTAACTCTGACTGACTAAGGTTCAGTCAATGCTTTTTATCACATGGCATTGAGTGAGCTTGCCTCACTCAACGCCTGTGGGCTTAGTCAAATAACTACACAGATTGTTTGTGGCTTTGACTGGCTGAGCTATACTCAACGACATATGCAGTATGGCGTTGAGTGAGTAGACTTCACTCAACTCCTGTGGACTTATCTACATTTTTAGCCTTCCAATTGTTTGTCTTTGACTGTCCAAGCTATACTCAACGCTTTTACTCACATGTCGTTGAGTGAGTAGACTACACTCAACGCCTGTGGACTTGGGCGATTTCCAGCCTATCCAGCATCTTCCCTTGCATCTGTCGTTGAGTGAACTGGCTTCACTCAGCGTCTGTGGACTTAGATTTCTGTCCCTCCACATCTTTACTTTGTGATCACCTATCACATCACTTGGAATACCTATCATATCAATGTTGCAAGGACTAATCTATATGCATGAACTTAGGCACACATCAAATACAACTTTATGTATATCATTGACATGATTGACTTTTTCAAATCTAGGACATTGTGGGAAATGGACCCAACACTGCCCTAAATTTTTTTCTTCTTGGAATTCCCAAAGACTACCCGGTGAAGGGTTCACAAGGTACTAGGAGATGCGATGGGATGAATGCCCAAATCTCCCTTTTCAACAAATTAGATTTCACTTTTCTAATTTATTTTATTTTCATAATTTTTTAATAAAAGAAAGAAAAAACAATAAGACTTTTTTTGAAAGATTTTCTAATAAAGAAAAGGAGAACAAAATCTAATTCCCCTCACACTAAAGGAAAACATCGCCCCCGATGTTAAAAAAAGGAAAAAGGAGAAAGAGGAACAAGAAAGTCAAGAATTGTAAACAAAAAGATTTAAAACAGGTACTTCCCCGAATTGGCGAGTCCGAAGCTTGATGAAGATTTTTCGAGTTAAAAAAATTTCTCGCAACTAATATTCCGATGTAGGCAAGTATACCTATCAAAATATAATATAGGAAATATGTCGTATTAGCTCGAGGCCTGTCGAGTAATCTTACTCACGCAAAATTTCTATTAATTTATCGGACGAAAATTTGGTTTTATTTTTGGAAAACTTAAAGGTTGTAGATTGAAAAGTAGTAAGAGAAAAATTCAAGATTAAAAAGCATTAACACTTGATTGGGTGTTCTTGGAAATCCGATTATACAAGATTCGATCTAATTTTTAAAAATTTTGTTTTGATTGGATGATTGAAAAATACGATAGAAGCTCGCTAGAGTCGACTATCGCCTAATTTTTATAATATTTGCATATAATCTCTTAAAATTCGAAATAAATTAAAATCGCATAAAAATTAATCCACAAATCAAAAGACTTAATATTTCCAATTCTCAAAGACAAATATCAATCTCTTTATTTCCGAGCGATCTAAGGTATCCACGAGCCTCTCCGCCACTAAGACGTCAATCAGATAACGGAATTTATATACTAGCAATATAAACTCGCCACAAAAAAATCGAAAATAAATCAAAACAAAAACTTTTAAAAATTAGAGACGATAGATTATGATTTAATCTTCATCTCAATACTAACCAATCAAGTATTAAGAAAGATATTAGTTACTCATAATAAAAAAAGAAATAAAAATAAGAGGAGAAAAAGGATTCATGTTCATTTATATATAAAAAAAAGTACAAAATAAAAATAAGGCAAACTAAAATTTTAGAGAAAAAAGAGAAAACATATATGAAATAACTTCTAAAAATAAACCTCTCAACATATAGCACTTATACAAGAATATAAAACTCCTTAACTGTCTCTTGAATTTTGACTAGATGCCTTCTTTTTCTAACTTCCCAAAGTCTTGGATTGTTGCTTCTTTTATAGTCATCATGGAAGAACCTAGAAGAAATGTAAAATGAAGAGAGACACATGGGGGCGGCCACATAAAGAGGGAATTAAAGAGTGGAAGTGGAAGAGAGGGTAGAGGAGATGAAGGGTGGCCAAGTGCAATGAATAGAAGGGAAATATGAACCGTCAGCCACATGGATTAAATGATGAAATATTTCCATGCATGTGGAGGAATTAATTGGGGGATTTGAGGAGGTGGAGGAGGAAAGAGAGTGACTAAGGGTCTGTTTGGCGTAGCTATGGCAGCTGGAGAATCTCTATTCCAGCCGCCAGAGCTGTTTTTTAACTGTTTGAGACAGCTCCTTATGAAGAGCTTTTCAGAAATCTGGAGCTGTTTTGCAGCTCTTCAGAAATCTCCCCCCCCCAGCTTCAGCTTCCGCAAAATAGCTTTCTCTCTCACATATTTTGGAAATCTAATGGTTTCTTCAGTTGGAACATGCTCAGAGGTCTTGCGGCCTTCCTCCGGTAATTCCGAGCCCCGGACGGCCTTCCTCCGACGATTCCGAGCCCCCGACGGCCTTTCACTGGCGATTCCCAGCGCACTTCTGCACAGAACACCCAAACACTCTGCAGCTTTTCAAAACTGCTCCCCAGAGATCTATTTTAAAACAGCTCTATCCGAACAGCAGCTTTTCAATCCACCAGAGCTGTCCCAAACAGAGCCTAAATGCTATGAATTAAAATGGAGGGAGAGGAGATGAAATGGATGGGAATATAGTTCATGGTCGGCCATGCATGGATAAAATTGAGAAAATGAAAAAGAGAAGAGGGAAGGTCGGTCATGCATGATTTAATTTGAAGAAATAAAGTGGAGAGAGAGAGAGAGAGAGGGGCCGGGCACATGAATGTGCATGCATGAAATAAATGAGAAACTATGGATTTAAATATGAAATATTTTTTGCATGAGAATAATATTTGGATGCATCGTGAGGTGGCAACGTGTATTGAAATGATAAAATATTTCATGCATGAGAAAGGTGATCATGCATGAAGATATTTCCATGGGAATATTTTTACGTACAAAGGTTGACAGCGGGCTATTATGTCGATTCGTGCCGAAATCCCCCTAGGCCTGTCAAAAAATAATATTAGTGTAAAATATATAAAAAAAATAAAAAACTATATAATATAAAATTTAGAGAAAATTTATTTAATTTATATTAAAATATATTAATTATGATACACAAATTTTAGTCAAAATATAACATCATCAGTGAGCTCTTTGAACACACACCCGATGTTTTTGATGTTCAGTTGATGACGGGTTTCTGGTTCCTATGCTGAGCGCGTCGGGGTTGAGGAAATACTGGTGCTGGAGTATTCTTTCTCTAGATCATAGGGCTTGTGGGAAGAGTACTCAGTCGAGGCGGAATGTGGATCTGGTGGGGGCGCTCTGACATGCGCGGGAAGCGCAGTAGAAGTTTATTTCATTCCTTGATTCCTCAAGAATGCCTTGATCTCAGCCTGGTGCTCATTTATCCAAGGGACACGCTCAGCAAGCGTGTTCTCTAGTGTGACGACAGTCTCCTCCTGCCACAACGCATTGATAAGGGAATGGGAAGGACCAATATCGACACGTCCCTGCCAAGAGGATCCTTGAGTTGAACAGGTGCTTCTCCTTGCCATAGCTGCTAGTCGTAAGTATCACTGTGTGGAAGATATTGTCTTCTGAGACTTCTTCAGTCGTTGGGGAACTCTTTCTCATAGACGGCACAAAACTGTGGCGGGTCGATCGAGTCTCTTGGTAGACCAGACTAATCTAGGCCTCCTTAGCCCGCAGAGCGATCGAGCGGGCACATGTAAAAAACCCGTAAACTGGATAAAAAATAATGTGACAGGTTTTGTGTCAATCAAACTTCACTGATTTCAGTGGTTAATAGAGTTTGTGAGGAATCGAGGGCGATTTGCCGCTCCTCGTTACATCTTGGGAAGGGAAAAGAATGCAGAGCACATGGAGGGTGACAAGCCACCACTCGCGAAGCTTAGACTTTGTCTCCTTCTAGCAGTGTAGAATGCTTGTTATCACAAACTGGATGCTGAGGAGATCGATGTAACACCCCAAATATAAAGAATGAGAGCAGGCTGAGCAACACGGCCTTGGACACGGGTGTGTCCCAAGCCGTGTCCTGCTCTGTGTTACCGAGTTGACACACAGCCTATCGAGTGTTCAACGAAATGCACTCGACGATTCTCGAGAGGGTACACAGCCTGCAACACGGGCGTGTCTTAGGCCGTATCATACTATGGGTTGACAAAATGCACTCGACGATCCTCGAGAGGCAAGTTGAGTTAGGCACATGGCCTGTGACACAGGCGTGTCAAAGGCCATGTCCTTCTCTAGATTTGGCCAGGGATGTGAGGCCTGGTGAATACGGGCTAGATACCGGCGTGTCTGAAGCCTTGTCAGGGCACACGACCTGTGACACGGGCATGTCACATGGTCGTGTCTTGTTCGGGTCAAGTCGGTTTGTTTTCCGCTTAAGGTACACGGCCTGTAAAACGGGCGTGTCACAAGTCGTGTTCGCAAACAAAAAAGAGATTTCAAGGTGATTTGTGGTCGTTCATTTCCTTCACCTAGGATCCACTGGTCCAGGACTTTCCCTGCTGTATTAAGTCTAGGAATTGAGAGTTATCTCTCATTCATCTTGGCCATTCTCTTTCTAAAAGAGATAGAGAGAAGGGAGAGCAAGGAAGGAGGAGGAGAATGAATCTTGTGGCCGGTGGAGCTTTAGAGCCCCGAATCGGGAACCGAGTCCAGATTAGTGGAGCCAAGACTGTTGCGGTGCTTTCTATTAGACTAGATTTCCATGGCTCCAAAGAGATCGTCAAGGGTAACGATCTTCCTTCTTGGATATATGAAGTCCTCGTTTTGGCATGTACATGGATTTCCCCCACCAAAAGGTGGCTTTTGAGCGATTTTCTTGGGTTGATTTTTGAAATCCCCAGTTTTGCATATAGATCCGGAAATGTGTAGTACGGAATAGGCATGTTGTGTAAAGCCCATCTGGACAGGTTGGTCTGGATTGGTGATGTTTCATTTTTCGCACCGGAGAAGACTCCGTGTATAAACGTGTATGTTGTGGAGTCGATGGGTTGTGTCTTTGAAGGGCAGTAGCAGGAAGTACTGGAATGAAATGCCAGGAAAATACCCCATAAATCTTGTGTTGTATGCTATGAAAGACCAGTTTTTTGGCACTGCAGGGTGCTGCAGGGTTTGGGCTGAGTTTGAGTGCAGAAAGAGTGTTCTGTTGAACCCTCCAAGCGACTGTGAGGAACGCTTGCACTAACTCCCCTTTTGGAATGTGAAGCCAGTCCTTGGTGGACAGTGTGGCTATTATGAGCTGCGAGCTCTTGAAGGCTTCGTGTCGACCGGATAAGGGGAAAGCTGACCTGCGTCATTTTGGATGATTTGAGCCACGGGATTGGCTGAACCGGACCGTGTTATGTCTGACCGACTTGTAGACCTAGTTATTGGTCTCGTTGGAGCGTATAATGAGAGTCTTAGGATTGTGAGCCATTAATACTAAATGCTCAATACCGTTGGGTTTCAGACCTTGAACGGTGGTGGGACCCTGGTTCGCCGGTACACCATGAATGTGCCCTGAGTGCACGGATCGTCAGGCCGCGTGGCCGACGGTTGTGATATATTGATTGTGCGTGAGTTCACACTGTATGATATATCTTCTTGCGAAATGCTATGCCTGCAGGGAAGGAATACCACTGCCCCAGGAAAGAGGTAGGGTTGTTATAAATTGGTCAGTTGAATGTTGATCGTTGCTTTGTTTGCCACCATTATGGTTGGTTGTCCCTGTGCAGGTGCTGGAGAGTCGAGCGGGAAATAGAGGGTTGAAGCCCCAGCTGCTGCTGCTGCTGGCCCTCGAAGGCTGATCAAAGACTTTTATTATGTTCATGTGTGGTCGTCCTGCGCGCCAATGTTTGTAATCCATATTTGTAAAACTTAATTGTATGACCTTAAGGCCAAACTTTTGTGTATTTATTGTACATTCCTTTGGGGTATATATAAATGAGATTGTTTATATATAATGGACATTCCTAGTAGTTGAGTTCAATCTTAACCGTAATCTTCCGCTAGTATGCCCTGTGTTAAGACGCAAGTATGTTTTTGGTATTAACCTGTAACCTCACTGCATGTTTTGTGGCATATGGTGTGGGGCCCCAACAAGACCTTCTATTATATGTTATTTAACGGATGGGGTCGTTATATTATGGTATCAGCTTGTCTCGGTCTTCCTCTTTCTAATTCGTGATCGAATTCTTTTGTGGGGTGGCGAGCACGTGTTAGTGCAACCCGCTTTAACATTAATGAACTCAAGAATGTCCACTAAGGAATGTAAATACACCTGTTTGAGGAACCTGTGTGTTCCTATTTTGTTGTTATTGCTTGTGCAAGGTCGTTAAACTGTGTCTTGTTCACCTATAGGTGACTCGTAGTGGTGCTGGGCATTCTGAGCCCCAGCGTTCTAATGAGAGTGTGGCACCAGCTGGGGTTCCTACACCTCCTCCTTCTGCGAAAATAGTACGCTTAGTTGTTGAGGCGCTGTTTGCAATGATTCATGCACAACCTACTGGGCAGGCGCAGCCGGCATTGGTGCCAGAACGGGTTGGTGAAAGAACAGAACCTATTGAGGCTGTTGATCCTCGAGCAGCTGAACGGCAGTGGAAGCAGTTTATGAGCTTCAATCCTCCTACGTTTACAGATGTGGGAACCCCAACGCAAGTAGAGGATTGGTTGTCGCGCGTCAAGCGAGTATTGAAGTTGATAAGGACGGCGGAAGATCATAAGGTCACCTTGGCCACCTTCTTGTTGGAAAGAGAGGCTCGGCTATGGTAGGACGAGATAGAGTTGCACAACTTTGCGGGCAGGCAATTAATACAAGTCTTGATCGAGGAGTTTTCGCGATTATTTTTGGCAAAGCACCTACCAGCGGCACAATGCATCACCATGGAAAATGAGTTCCAACATCTAACACAAGGAGAAAGTAGTGTTGATACTTACTTGCATGAGTTTACATGGTTGGGACGCTATGCGGGGGTCTATCTTTGCTGATGAACAACGTAAAACCAATAGGTTCTACAAAGGGTTGCAGGATGAGTTGAGATTCCTGCTCTCAAGTTTGGTGAACCAAGGGTTTCAGGCATTGGTCGATACGGCTTGTGCGCTAGAGAAGGATATGAAACGGGTGCAAGGAAAGAGGGACTTGGCTGTGACAAAGTCCGATTTTAAAGCGCCCCGTTCTGTAAAATCGTACTACCAAAAGAAGTGGGGCAAGAGATCCAAATCTTTTGGACAGGCTCCTTCTACAGTTGCGTCGGGGGAAACGTCAAGGCAAGAGTCTCGTACCTGCTTTACATGTGACATAGTGGGACATATAGCCCGTGACTGTCGGGTTGGTCCGCCAAAGGTGAAAAAGAAGACGGGAGCGTCATATGCTGAGAAGGGAAAAGCAGTGGTGGAGTCTTCTGTATCCCAGGCGCAACCCCGAGTATATAATCTTGGCAAGCAGGAGGCCATAAACCAAAGTGACGTCGTCACAGGTACGATCTAAGTTATTGATTGTGTACTTTTCATATCTCATACCTTGTGTGTAGCTTGTGTATGATGTGTTTGTCTAGGCTTTGTCCTGATTCGGAACAATCTGGAGAGAGCACTATTTGATACGAGTGTTTCGCATTCATTTCTGTCTAAGGACTTTTTAGCACAAATCAGATTACCTAGTCATATGACGATAAATAGTGTGAAGGTGATATTACCAAACGGATATGTGATGTGTGCAGATAGGACTTGCTGCGTGGAAGTACAAATAGGAAGTCGGGATTTCGGCTTGAACGCATCTGTGCTACCGATATCGGAATTTGATGTGATCTTTGGTATGGACTGGCTCTCGGAGCAGCGTGCCTTTATTGATTGCAATTCAAAGGAGATCACACTAGGACAGAATACTGAGCTTGAGACTAAGTTTGCTGGTATGCGAGGAGTGGGCGGGACCTTGATGTATGCTCTCCAAGTCGTCAATGCTGCTCAGAAGGGCGTGAAGTTATTCTTCATGCTTATTCAGGCTGTTGAGTCAAAGGCCAGTGTGAATGATGTTCTGATTATATCGGAGTTTGCTAATGTGTTTCCTAAAGATCTTCATGGGTTCCCTCCCCAGCGGGAGATCGACTTCACTATTGAGCTGGTACCAGGTGTGAAACATGTGGCCCGCTCGTCATATTGCGTAGCGCCAAAGGAAATACCTGAACTGAAATTTCAATTGCAAGAGTTGCTGGAATAGGGTTATATATGCCCAAGTATGTCACCTTGGAGCGCACCTATTCTCTTTGTGAAAAAGAAGGACGGTGGTCTACGATTGTTTATTGATTATCGTGAATTGAATAAGCTGACAGAGAAAAACAAGTATCCGATTCTACGGATAGATGACTTGTTCGATCAGCTAGTGGGATCAACTATCTATTCTAAATTGGATTTAAAATCTAGATATTACCAATTGAGGATTCAGGAAGGTGGCATTCCCAAGACAGCATTTGGAACATGCTACGGTCATTATGAGTTCACTGTAATGTTGTTTGGGCTATGTAATGCGCCATTGGTGTTCATGGATCTAATGCACCGAATGTTTCGAGAGTACTTGGATCTGTTTGAGATCATATTCATTGATGATATCTTGGTGTACTCTCAATCGTAAGTTGACCATGCAAACCATTTTCGGTTGGTGTTGCATACCCTGTGGAGAAATACACTCTTTGCCAAGTTCTCAAAGTGTGAGTTTTGGCTATCGTCAGTGGCTTTTCTTGGCCATATGGTAAGTGGAGAGGGCATTGTGGTGGATCCATCAAAGATAAGAGCCTTTTGGGAGTGGCCAGAGTTGTCTTCGGTGGCCGAAGTCAGGAGTTTCCTTGGACTGGCAGGCTACTACAGACATTTTATAGAAAACTTCTCACGGATTGCTTTGCCTCTTACCACATTAACAAGGAGGGATCAGAAATTCGTTTGGACGCCAGAGTGCGCGCGAGCTTTTGAAGAGCTAAAGAGTCGTTTGACCACGACGCCTGTTTTAACATCGCCATGTGGTACAGACAGCTATGATATCTATAGTGATGCATCAGGGAGTAGCATAGGCTGCGTTCTTATGCAGTTTGGAAAGGTGATCGCTTATGGCTCACGTCAGTTTAAAGTGCATGAGCGAAATTATCCCGTCCACGACTTGGAGTTGGCGGCAGTGATTATTGCACTTAAGTTGTGGTGTCATTATTTATATGGTGTAAAAGTGGATATATTTACGGACCATAAGAGCTTAATGTACATATTGGATCAGGAGGACCTTAATATGTGACAACGGAGGTGGATGGAGTTCCTCGGGGACTATACCTTTGATATTCACTATACTCCCGAGAATGGAAACGTGGTTGCAAATGCCTTGAGTCGTAGGACTCCGTCAAGGGCAAATTGGTTGCAGATGCATGATGATCGTCTGATCCAGGATTTGGAAGTGTTAGAGATTTCTTATGTTGACAAGCATTCTACAGCCGATGCATGCTTGAACTGGACGGAGGTACAGTATGACCTTTCGAACAGGGTTCGACGAGCAATGGAACTTGATGAAAGTCTCCAACGTTATGCAAAGAATGGGTCAGCTGACCAATTCTCTTGGGATGATAGACTTTTACGGAAAGAGGGTCGTTTGTGCCTCCCAAGTATGGGTAAGCTAAGAGAAGAATTGATGTATGAAGCTCACTTTACAAAATACTCAATTCACCCAGGGAGCACAAAGATGTATAAAGACATGAAAAAGTTGTTCTGGTGGCAATGGTTAAAGAAAGACATAGCACATTATATGGCTAAATGTCAGACATGTGCCTTGGTGAAAGTAAAATGCCAGAAGCCCGGAGGTTTCTTGAAGTCGTTACCTATACTGGAATGGAAGTTTGATGATATTTCGATGGATTTCATGTACGGCTTGCCGAGATCTCAACGTGGTAAAGATTCATTTTGGGTGATCGTAGACCAGTTGACGAAAGTGGCTCACTTCCTTCCGAACAAGATGGACAATTCAGTGGAAGTCTTGGCAAAACTCTATGTTGAGCAAATTGTACGATTTCACGGTGTTCCCCGTAGCATCGTAAGTGACCGTGATGGATGATTCACATCGAATGATTGGAGGCTAATCCATCAGTTGTTAGGCACAAAGTTATCATTCAGCATGGCCTTTCATCCCCAAACTGATGGCCGGACTGAGAGGACCAACAGAATGATGGAGGACATGTTCTGAATGTGCGCCTTGGATTTTGGAAAGAGGTGGGAAGATCACCTCTATATGGTAGAGTTTGCCTACAATAATAGCTACCAAGTGAGCATAAGTATGGCTCCATTTGAAGCTTTGTATGGTCGGAAATGCCGTACACCGTTAGCTTGGGCAGAAACAGGCGAATCTAAACTATATAAGCGTAAAGAAGTCGAAGAAGCTAATTCGACAATACGCTCTATTTGGGAGAGTCTACTGATAGGCCAAGATAGACAAGCAAAATATTATAACGCCAAGCATCGAAACGTTGAGTTTTTGGTTGGCGATTGGGTATATTTGAAAATCAAGCCCTTCAAAGGTGTGTCCAGTATTCAGCGCTTGAAAAAGTTAAGTCCGAGATATCTTGGTCCGTTTGAAGTGGTGAAGCAAATTGTGGAAGTTGCCTATCGGCTAGCTCTTTCGGCAAAATTGAGCGGATTACATGATGTGTTTCACATATCAGTGCTTCGGAAAGACGTAAAAGATCCAGCTCAAGTGATTGCAAATGATCGCGTTCTGGTCTAATTTGGGCAAACGACGAAGGTTAGGCCCATTCAGATCGAGGATAAAGCTGATAAATAGTTGTGGAACAAGACAATCGGGATGGTCAAGGTCCGGTGGGACAACTGTGGTCGTGAGGAGCTAACATGGGAGCGAGAGAACACCATGCGTACGGAATTTCCTGAACTATTTGTTTAAAATGTTACACAGTGCATATCATGTTGTAAGCATAGTTTTGTTGAAGTTATAACATCTTGATTACTGTTTCCTTACTATATACAAATTTCGGGATGAGATTTCTTCTAAGGAGGGGAGGGTTGTAATACCCCAAATATCAAGAATGAGAGCAGGCTGAGCAATACGGCCTGGGACACGGGCGTGTCCCAAGCCGTGTCCTGCTCTATGTTGTCGAGTTGACACACAGCCTATCGAGTGCTCATCGAAATGCACTCGACGATTCTAAAGAGGGTACACGGCCTGCGACACGGGCGTGTCCTACTATGGGTCGACAAAATGAACTCGATGAAATGCACTCGACGAAATACACTCGATGATCCTCGAGAGGCAAGTCAAGTTGGGCACACGGCCTGTGACACAGGCTTGTCAAAGGTCGTGTCCTTCTCTGGATTTAGACAGGGATGTGAGGCCTGGTGAACACGGGCTAGACACGGGCATGTCCAAAGCTGTGTCAGGGCACACTTCCTGTGACACGGGTGTGTCACATGGTCTTGTCCTATTCGGGTCAAGTCGGTTTGCTTGCCGCTTAAGGTACACGGCATGTGATACGGGCGTGTCACATGCTGTGTTCGCCAACAAAAAAGAGATTTCAAGGCAATTTATGGTCGTTCATTTCCTTCACTCAGGATCCACTGGTCCAGGACTTTCCTTGTTGTATTAAGTCCAGGAATTGAGAGTTATCTCTCATTCATCTTGGCCATTCTCTTTCTAAAAGAGATAGAGAGAAGGGAAAGCAAGGAAGGAGGAGGAGAAGGAATCCGGCTGCCAGTGGAGCTTTAGAGCCCCAAATCGCGAACCGAGTCCAGATTCGTGGAGCCAAGGTCGTTGCGGTGTTTTCTATCTAACTAGATTTCCATGGCTCCAAAGAGATCGTCAAGGGTAACGATCTTCCTTCTTGGACATGTGAAGTCCTCGTTTTGGCATGTACATGGATTTCCCCCACCAAAAGGTGGCTTTTGAGGGATTTCCTTGGGTTGATTCTTGAAATCCCTAGTCTTGTATATAGATCCAGAAATGTGTAGTACGGAATAGGCATGCTGTGTGAAGCCCATCTAGAAGGGTTGGTCTCGATTGGTGATGTTTCATTTTTTGCACCGGAGAAGACTCCGCGTATAAACGTGTATGTTGTGGAGTCGATGGGTTGTGCCTGTAAAGGGCAGTAGCAGGAAGTACTGGAATGGAATGCAAGGAAAATACCCTATAAATCTTGTGATATATGCTATGAAAGACTAGTTTTCTGGCACTGCAGGGTGCTGCAGGGTTTGGGTTGAGTTTGGGTGTAGAAAGAGAGTTCTGTTGAACCCGCCATGCGACCGCGAGGAACGCTGGCACTAACTCCCCTTTTGGAATGTGAAGCCAGCCCTTGGTGGATAGTGTGGCTATTGTGAGCTGCGAGCTCTTGAAGGCTTCGTGTCGAACGGATAAAGGGAAAGCTGACCCGTATCATTTTGGACAATTTGAGCAATGGGATTGGCTGAACCAGACCGCGTTATGTCTAACCAACTGGTAGACCTAGTTATTGGTCTCATTGGAGCGCATAATTAGAGTCTTAGGCCTACGCACCATTATGACTAAATGCTCAATACCATTGTGTTTTGGACCTTGAATGGTGGTGGGACCCTGGTTCGTCGGTATACCAAGAATATGCCCTGAGTGAACGGATCGTCGGGCCGCGTGGTCAACAGTTGTGATATATTTATTGTGCGTGAGTGCACATTGTATGATATATCTGCTTGTGAAATGCTATGTCTGCAGGGAAGGAATACCACTTCCCTGGTAAAGGGGTAGGGTCGTTATAAATTGGTCAGCTGAATGTTGACCTTTGCTTTGTTTGCCACCATTATGGTGGGCTGTCCATGTGCTGGTGTTGGAGAGCCGAGTAGGAAATAGAGGGCTGAAGCCCTGCTGTTGTTGTTGCTGTCCCTCGAAGGCTGAGTAAAGACTTTTGTTATGTTCATGTGTGGCCGGCCTGCGCTCCAATGTTTGTAATCCACACTTGTAAAACTTAACTGTAATGCCTTAAGGCCAATCTTTTGTGTATTTATTGTACATTCCTTTGGGGTATATATAAATGAGGTTGTTTATACATAGTGGACATTCCTGGTAGTTGAGTTCAATCTTAACCTTAATCTTCTGCTAGTATGCTCTGTGTTAGGACGCAAGTATGTTTTTGGTATTAACCTGTAACCTCGCCGCCTGTTTTGTGGCATATGGTGTGGGGCCCCGGCCGGACCTTCTATTATATGTTATTTAAAGAATGGGTTCGTTACAATCGATCAAAGTGCCTTGTCACGTAGGAAAATTCCTGAAGAGGCCTGCTAATCATCTTGCATATAGGAGCATCGTAGGCTTGGACAAATCTTTGATGCGCTCGGAGGAATGCGCCTTGTAGGAGGATTTTTGCAGAGCTTTGGCCAATAGGAGATGAAAGCTGGGAGAAGAAAAGTTAGAAATGAGAGGGGGTCTGGAGTCCTATTTATAGGCCCCTAGGGGTGGTTATGGCTGTTATGCGGCTATTCGCATGACGTAACCACCCAAATTATTAAATACAGATCATGTTTAATATAGTTCAAGGCATGCATTATTTCTACATTCTTATTATACACATACCTTATTATTAGAGTTATTAGCCCCCACCCATAATAGTGGTTACGCGAGTGGTTACCCGCGAAATGAATGTCGATGATCGAAGAGGGACGATCGGACAACAGAGAAGGGACCGCAATCGGTGGCTTCTGGGCGGCGAGTCTCTCGGCGGTGGGCGACCGCCGAGGGAGGAGGGAGAGGCGTAGTCGACCAAGAGGCCGACCGCGTGCGCTGTAAAATCCCTCCTCCCAGGAATTGGGCATGGCCGAGGAGAGATTTTATGCCCAGGACCAGCGCTTTACAATGACACCAACTATGAGTTTGTTGCAACCACAAGACAGAGACCCTGCCGGCAAGCACGATGATTAACACAATCAATGAAAGAAGAAGTAAATCCATACATCATAGTATAGATATAATAAATATCTAATCAAAATTTCCACATGACATAAATAAGAGTACGAGTAATAGGGCTTATGCAGGACATAAACTTCATAAAATATCACTCTCTCTCAACTAACAACGCGAAAGTTAAACCATATGATCATTAACCTGACACCGGGTAGTAGTAGTGGTAGTGCGCGGCTTTGGCTCCTTTGATCCTGGTGTCTCAATCTCTTGCTCCTCCTGGTCAAACTGTGGCGGCGTATCCACGTGTCCATAAAATGATGTAGTCAAACGACCGTCAGTCAAACTAGACTCAGCTACTTCATCTCTTGTAACGACCCCATCCGTTAAATGACGTATAGTAGAAGGTCCGGCCGGGGCCCCACACTATATGCCATAAACAGACGGTGAGGTCACAGGATAATACCAAACCAAAAACGAATCCTAACTCAGAGCATTCTAACGGAAGATTTAAGTTACAACTTTGAACTCTCAACCGGAATGTCCAATATATAAAACCACCTTTATATATATACCACGGAATGTACACAACCACAAGAGTTTGGCCTTAAGGCCTTACAGTTCCTCTTACATACAACATGTTTTACAAACCTCGGCGCGCAGGCCGGCCATACATGAGTAAAAGAGAAAACAAAACAAAGCCATTCGCTTAGCCTTCAAGGGCTAGCCGCAGCAGCAGCAGCAACAGCAGTAGGGCTTCAGCCCATCACTTACAACTTGGCTCTCCAGCACCTGCACGGGAACAATCCACCCAACCGGTGGCAAACAATGCAACGGTCAGCATTCAGCTGACCCAATTATAACAATCCTACCCCTTTCTCGGGGCATGAGCATTCTTTCCCTGCAAGCATGGCATCATCAAATAGCAACTATGTGCGCGCAGGCACATTCAAGCCATCACAACCATCGGCCACCCGGCCCGACAGTCTGTGCACTCAGGGCACATTTTCGGTGTACCGGAATACCAGGGTCAACACCACCGTCTACACGGTATTTGAGCATTTCTAGTCTTTCCGGCGCGCGGGCCTAAGACTCTCATTAGGCGCTCCAACAAAACCTATACCAGGCTTCCAAGTCGGACGGACCTAACGCAGGTATGGATTAGCCACCCCCCGTTGCTCAAGTCGCCGAGCCACCTCGAATACGGAAGTATCCATGGCTTTTTATAGGCGCGGGTCGGTTTCACCTTTCCTGTTCGGCAATCTGCCTTTTCATCGAGTTGCAGCCCAACGGCTCAACTACTCACAAAGTGGCAACACACGGCCACAAGAGTTGCATCCAACCCTCTTCATTTCCTGGACATCGTCCAGTACTTCCTGCCGCACCAAGCAACAGGTAGGAACAAGGCATCACAAGCCATAGGCATCACAAGCCATTATCACGGAGCCTTCTCCGATATGCAAACAAGCATCACCAATCCAGATTACATCCAGATGGGCTTCGCACAGCATGCCTAGAGCCGTACTCCAATTCCGGCCTCTAACAAGGGGGACTTCACATATCTACCCCAAGGGACACCACAACCCACCGCACACTCGCGGGGAAGGGTTTTCCCTATGCAATACAGAAAAGAAGGACTTCACATGTCCAAGGAGGGAGATCGTTACCCTTGTCGATCTCTTCGGTGCCATCGAAAACGAGCCGGTGAGAAAGAACCGCAGTAGCCTTGCCTTCACAATGCCGGCTTCGGATCACGAATCGGACCACGGGAACTCCGCCGGTGGCTTGCTCTCCTCCTCCTTCTTCTTCCACTCTCTTTCTCTCTTTCTTAAGCACAAATGAAGAATGACCTCTTCATTCTTCCCTCACGGAGTTAATCCAGCCAGGAAACAACCTGAGCCCTTGGATCAAAAGAGAGGAAACTGAACGGCCAAGATTTTCCCAAAAAACCAATTTTTGGCCGACACGGCCTGTGACACGCCCGTGTCACAGGCCGTGTACCCCTTAAGCGGCACACACAGTTTGAACCGACTGAACAACACGGGCATCGACACGCCCGTGTCGAACCTGACACGCCCGTGTCATTTTTGAGACACGCCCGTGTCTCCTGCTCCATCGAGCTGCAACCAGTACACGGGTCGGAACACGGCAACTAACACGCCCGTATCCAGCCTGACACGCCCGTGTTCCCGGCCGTGTTCAAGGCCGTGTCCGGCTCTGACTTGAATAGGCCAAATTCGCAAAATAATTCGAACACGCCCTGGGACACGCCCGTGTCCCAGGCTGTGTACACCTGACACGCCCTGGGACACGCCCGTGTCCCAGGCCGTGTAAACCAGCCTGCTACTCAAACTCATCTTGAGTCTTTTTGGGGCCTTTTTGGGGTGTTACATCTCAGCCTCACCCCCATGACTCCTAGGCACCGCATGGGAGGAAGAAAGAGGAGGACCAATAGTAGCAGAATGTACAAGAAGGTGACAGTGATATATATATATATAATTCTCTAGCAGTTCTATATCAGTATGAGCAGTAAAGAAGAACAATAACTAGTACAGTATAAAAGTACAGTAAAAGAAGCTAAGGAAAACTAGTAAAGTGAATCAACTACACTCCATCACATAAGAGCACCCTAACTTATATGAATGCCCATACAAATACATAAGTTAAGGTGTTCGAAATATTAACTCATCGTATAAAAGGGCCCATACTAATTTATATGATGAGGATCTGCAAGTGTGTATACTATGTCATGTTATGAAATGCAATGATTAAGTAACTCACACACATGACTCTGCGCACAGACCTTTCATGCATCCCCACTTTTTGAAGGTGGCCATCCTCTCAGGTACCAATCGTCGTGGCTCACGGTGGTAGTAGAGCAGGTATCTCCACTCCTAGGCGGGCAGGCAGACTACCATGCCTAGACCTCTCGTACGCCTCAACGCTAATAACACAACAGCGGAGCCCCTGCGTACTCTTACTAGCGACTACCAATCATCTATGGTCGGGTGTGCTCTTAGAGTACATAGTCCTCCAAACCTCGGTATAAATATTTCATCAGTCTCCCTAAAGATCTACACTCTGAACTAGACTCATCATACTTCCATCGGTGTGCCTACTGGAACAGTACTGTGTGACCCACCACATAAACACAAATTAGGTATAGCAATACCCTCCCGAGCCTCCATCTCGCAGGACCAACCCGTCCTGATATCGACCAACAACCCTAGCCACCAGCTAGTAGGACCAACAAGCTCTATATCACTCTAACTCACATATGGGTGAGTGATAGATTTAACTTCAAGACAACCAAAACACCTAGAGGGGGGGGGGGGGTGAATAGGTTCTTATCCTTGTTTCAATCTAAGGGAGAATATAACCTCAGTTCTTTAATATAAATCTGAAAACTCTATAGCTAACACAGTATATACAATCACAGAACCTATAATTATACAAATCACAGATTGCACACTGATTTATAGTGGTTCCCCAAGGTCTGGGTACATCCACTTTCCCCCTTCGCCTATCCAGCAATATGCTAGATTTAGCCTAACTTCTTCCTTTTTTATCAGATCCACAGATCTTACAGCTCAGAATCCTGAAGGATTCCTACAACTCAGAATGTATACACACTCCTACAGCTCAGGATAATAAGCCCTACCTCAGCCTTGCAAAAAGGCCTACAACTCAGAGAACTGATTCTCCTACACTCAGGCTCAAACAGCCTTACCACTCAGAGATCTAAATCTCCTACACTCAGGCTCAAACAGCCTTACCACTCAGAGATCTAAATCTCCTACACTCAGCCTTTATAACACAGGCTTATAACTCAGATCTTTGAAAAGATCCTACAGAATTTGATAAGTATTTTTGATGGACTCTTACCCTTATTGAGAGAGAAAGGATAAGAGGATTCTTGATCAGCTTCTTGATGAGACTGATGGGTGAAATTACCTGTTCTTAGATTTCTTCAAAGTTTATTGAATCTGAACTCAGTAGGGTTGATCTCCTTTGAAGTTGACTGACTGGCAGCTTCCTTCTTGAATTCTAGAAATAGATCTGGATCTACTTAGTAGATTAGTTCAGGATCTACTTCTTGAGAGACTTGTGATTGTCTCCTTCTTGACTTCAAAACAGCTGGAGCTCTCTCTACCAAAATCTTCTTAAGTTCCTTCTGAATCCTTGATTGAATTCTTCTTAGAAAAAATTTTAGTAGATACTTCAAAATTTCTTCTTAGATCTTCCCCCGAAGATCTTCTTCTGTGTAACTTGTACTTTCTTGATCAAAAATCAAACTCTCAATAGTTGTGTTAGTTGTGTGTGTGTCTCTTCTTTTTCATCAGAATCCATCTATATATATAGACTTCATCCATGGTAACCGGCTGATCCGGTTTCTAACTGACTTCTAATAAGTCTGATAGCTTCATTAAAGTTGTTGGAATGTATAGCTGTCAAGTCTCCAGTCAGTTCTTGAACCTTTTTCTTTGTCAGCATAGTGTCGAGACTGACTGTCATTATTTGTCGAGACAAACTGTCAATATGTGTCGACACAAGTGACTTAAGTGTCGACACAGACTTTGGTGGTGTAGACATAGCTGTCTTGATGTCGACACTGCTCCTTGACACTGCATCTTGAGAATGTGTCGATACAGATTATTTGTCGACACAATCACTTCTTCACTCCATAGCAATCAACTATGTTGAAACTCTGCTGTGTTTCGACACAAGTCCTGTGTGTCGACACAGTTGATGTAGACTAAGAATTCTGTGTGTCGACACAGTTAATGTCGACTCTGCTTCTGTGTGTCGACACTGCCTCCTGGTGTCGACACAGTTGATGTTGACTAACTATTTTGTATGTCGACACTTCCTCCCGGTGTCGATACAGTTGATGTCGACTAACTATTCTGTGTGTCGACACAGCCTTTTCCAAGTGTCGACACAAACTTACTGAAGTGTCGACACAGCTTCCTCTGGTGTCGACACATGGACTTAGAAACTTTTTCTGCATTTTAGCCAATACTTAACCTGCACATATAAACTCAAAATAACATCAAATACACCTTGATGTATATCATTGAGCTAAGTGAGGCTTCTCCAAATCAGGTACACATTTTCCAATGTACCCAACAATCTCCCCCTATTTGGAGAAGTCATAACCCTTTAGTCAATGATATACACCACTTATAATAAACAAACATGATGATGTATATAAGCATTATATACCAGGGTAATTTATAAATAACACAAATAATAAACTGACATCACATAATAAGGATGCAAATTAAATGAACATGGAACATTTTTTGTTTATTTTATCAAAAAGTTTCTTAACACTTTTTATATAGACTCCTTTAAAAACTAAGAATTACATAGTTCTTGAAAAAACTATTAAACTAAACTAAGGCTGGACAGGCTCCTTGATGACTATTCTTTCCTTGATCTAATCTGAGCCTGCACAGAAGGTTCTGTATCTTTAATGGTCTTCCTGCCTTTCAACTCAGCCTTCTTTTGTGCTTCAGCCTTAATCCTTTGCCTTTCAAAATAATGAAAAGGATTAGGGAAATACTTGTTAGGCTCCTGAGCATCAGGAGGTAGCTTCCCACTCTTAGCCTTTCTTCTGTGTTGAACTATGGCTTCCTGCCTTGCCTCATACTTCTGTCATTCCTGCTCATTATACCATTTTCCCCTTTCATGAACTTGATCTTTCACAGCTTTCCAGGCAGTCAAAATTATATTTCTTGAAGTGGGGCTCCACTGCTATAAATCAGGCTTTAACTCAGCCTGTTCTCTGAATCTTTTCTTTGAAAGTTGAGCTTCCTGCTGAGCTTTCAAGGCAGCTTCTGGCATTTCAACTTTCTCTATAATGACATTTTCAACATCCTGTGGAGGACTGTACATTGTCTTAACTTGTTGTTGAATCATATCAAAATCTACTGGAGGGTAGATGATCTGAGACACTTCAGGTTGATCACCTCCAGCATAAGCAGGTTGCACACCATATTCTGCAACATTATCATCATCACAAAGGGGTGGATATCCCAAAGTGGCTATGCTATTAGATATCCATTTTTGCATGATCTGAGCCAGCATTGACTAACCCTCTCTCCCCCTTTATGGCTTCTCTTACTATGTGATCTCTTAAGTCATCCTTTTGAAATCTTATTTGGCCATCAAGAAAATTGATACCATCTTTATAAAATGATTTTAACTTAAGAAGCTGATCAGAAATTGTTTTCTGAGAAGTAGTAATGGCTGTCTTAAAGGAATCCAAGGCTTCATGTAGCTTCTGATCAAATTCCTCTTTCTCCTTACCTCTTGCTTCAGTCATTGATATAACTGTTTTCTTTACTTCAGTAACTATCTCATTGTGAGATTCAGTCATATTGTCATTCATTCTAATCTGATTTTCAAGGACATAGCCTTGTTTGACAGCAATATCATCCACTTGTTTCTTTACTTCTGCTTGTTGTTTTGCTAGAAATACTAAAGCACTGCCCCCCTTGTGGAAGCAATCTGTCATCTCTTTCTTATGGAGATTGAATTCAAACCTTATTGATTTAATATCTTGAGCCAAATCAAATTGAAGTGATTTATGGCTTTCATCAACATATTTCTCAAGTGTCATTCTCTGCTCATCCAATTTCACTTGTAAATCTACCAAAAATTTGTTGTAATAAGTCTTAGGAGAAGGTTGTGGAGGAGTAGTTTATAGTGCCCTTTTATAACTTTGGCTCCTTCTCTTAAAGACCAGAAGTTTTCTCTTCTTGGCATTCCTGAGTTCTTCATTCTCTGAATCAGAAGTACTGGCTATCTCAACCCTTTCTGGTGGAGTAGAGGGTGGATCTTTTGCAGTGCCAATCTGCTCCCCCTTAAGATTAGCCTGATCCCCCTCAAACCTCTTCAGTTCCTCCTCAACCCTGATATGCTCCTCCTTATCTGTTGCTCCCTCAATCTCAAGAAACAACTCTTCCAGAGTGAATTCCTGTTGAGTGTGAGTAGGTGATATTTCTTTCTCAGTAGCATCAATAACTCCAGATGTATCCTCCATGATCACATCTAGTGCATTCCTATTGACATGAGGTGTTACAAGAATAGATTGTGAATCCATTTCACTTGCCAAGTGAATTCTCTCTTCCCCTAGTACCTGTGCAGTAACTATCTCCCCCTGCACTTGTGCATTCTCAGCATTGTCCTGTATTTGTACACTTTCTTGCTCCCCCTGCACTTGTACACTAACTGTTTCCTTCTGCACTTGTGCATGCTCAGTAATATCATGTACTGGTGATTTTGCTGCAGTCTCTTGGTTATCCAAATCAGGTATGTCCTTTGAGAGGACCCTATCCCATCTGGATATTATTATGATGTCCATCCTTTTCATATAATTTATTTTAGATCCTGGAATCTGATGCATTACCTCTAGAATTGCTCCAACCAGGTATAAACTCATCAATCTAGCCAAATTAGGCTTTTTGATTCCTTACTTTATCTTCTCAAACAGAACTGCAGACCAATCTGTGTTAATCTTATAGATTATCCTTGTCATCAGACTGAACATAAAGGCAGAGAGCCTATCATGTCCTCCTAGTTTACACAAAATCAGCTTCCCTACCACCTCAGATAGAAATTTTCCTTGTTGATTCATCCCTTTTCTGTTAATGGCTGCTCCAATCTTCATGGTTGGATCCAATCCACACCACTGTAGAGCCTCCCTTGTCTTTGAGGCTGGGATCTCTTCTTCATCCTGAATTCTAGGAAGGTGAAGAATCATTCTTAAACTTTTCAGAGTAAGTTTGACTCTATTTCCATGAATTGACGATTTAATCTTGAGTCAAGTGGAGTCCACTATTGTAGCAGTATAGAACTCAAACACTTCCTTCTTCCAGATCTTGGTAGGTTCAGATACAAGAAACTCTAATCCATTATCAGTAACAAGGGTAATGACCCCTTTAATCCCCGTCGCCGCATCATCAAAAGCATTGCGCACCAGCTCGTAGCCTTCGTTAATGTTGTCTTAAACCTTTGGCGCCATTGGAATGGAGAGAAAACTTGAATTGAGAGAAGAGTGTTTGTCGACACAAGGGTTTAGTCTCAAAAATCTGGAGAGCGTGTCGACAGAATATGTTCACGACCTATTTATACCCTTCTAAACAAAGAAGGTCAAAAGGCGGGCTAAAATTGTCTAAAAGTGTTGACACTATTGAAAAGTGTCGATACATACTTCTATTGTCTCGACCACGACGATGACTACTATGTGTCGACACCAATTGATGATATGTCGACACTGGACATACTTAGTAGTTCATCAGAAATTCTGTGTCGACTCTTATTGCAAGTGTCGACACAATTTCTTGAAGTGTCGACAACATTTCCCTGGTTGTGTCGACACCACTAACTTAAGTGTCGACATCACTTCTCTGGATGTGTCGACACCACTTTCCTGGATGTGTCGACACTTTGCCCTTAGGTGTCGACACTACGACACTGTATCGACACAATTTCCCTGAATTGTCGACACAACTCCTCTGTGTCGACACTTTATTATTGAATGTGTCGACACAATTTTACTTAGCCACTTTTGTTAATCTAACATATGGTCAGCATTCCTAATTCAATTTTAAATCTATTGAATTTAGTTTCATCTAGGGGCTTAGTAAATACATCTGTAATTTGATAATCTGTCTTAACAAATTCTAATGAGATGTCCTCTTTCTCTACATGGTCTCTAAGAAAATGGTATCTTATTTCTATATGCTTAGTCCTACTATGTGAAACAGGATTATTAGCAATAGATATATCACTTTTAGAATCACAAAATAAGGGTGTTCTACTTACTTGAATACCATAGTCTCTTAGCTGATGTTGAATCCATAACAGCTGTGCATAGCAACTTCCTGCTGCCACATATTCAGACTCAGCTGTGGAAATTGCCACACTAGTCTGCTTCTTACTGCTCCAAGATATCAATCTTCCTCCCAAAAATTGACATGTACCTGTAGTGCTTTTCCTATTTTCTTTACAACCTGCAAAGTCTGCATCTGAATAGCCTGTTAGTAGAAAATCTCCATTCCTAGGGTACCAAAGGCCTAGATTAGGTGTGCCCTTTAGATATCTCAAAATTCTCTTTACTGTAGTGTAATGAGATTCTTTAGGGCATGCTTGGTACCTAGCACAGACACATGTTGCATACATAATGTCTGGTCTACTGGCAGTTAAATATTGTAGTGAGCCAATTATTCCTCTATACAAAGACTCATCTACAGGTTTATCATGGTGGAGGATGATTCCATACCATACTTCTTAATTAACTCCTTGGTGAACTTAGACTGGGATATGGATAAGTCATCACTAGTCTGTCTTACTTGGAGTCCCAAGAAGAACTTAAGTTCCCCCATACTGTTCATTTCAAACTTCCCTTGCATAAGTTTAGCAAACTTCTTACAAAGGTTGTTTTCAGTAGATCCAAAAATTATGTCATCTACATAAATCTGAACTACGATTATCTTTCCTTTGGACTCCCTTAGGAATTGAGTTTTGTCTATTTTCCCTCTTGAGAATTTGTTCTCAATAAGGAAAGTAGACAGGGTTTCATACCAAGCCCTTGGAGCTTGCTTTAACCCATACAAAGCTTTCCTAAGTCTATAAACATAATCAGGTTTGAGAGAATATACAAAACCTGAAGGCTGCTCTACATAGACTTCTTCTTTTAGATTTCCATTCAGGAATGCTGATTTTACATCGATTTAGAATTCCTTGAATCCTTGATATGTTGCATAGGCAAGGAACATTCTAATTGCTTCCAGTCTTGCTACTGGGGCAAAGGTTTGATCAAAGTCAATACCCTCTTCCTGCCTGTAACCTTTTGCAACAAGTTTTGCTTTGTTCTTCACAATAATTCCACTCTCATCCAGTTTGTTCCTAAAGATCTACTTTGTTCCAATGATATTGTGGTCTTTTGGTTTAGGAACTACCTCCCAGACCTTACACCTTCTGAACTGATTTAGCTCCTCTTGCATGACATTAATCCAATGTGGGTCTAGGATAGCTTCTTCAAATTTCTTTGGCTCTAATTGAGATAGAAAGCTTGAGTACAGGACTATGTTCAAATTCTTGCTTCTGGTTTGCACTCCATGTCTTGGATCACCAATTATCTGATTTACTATAATATCTTTTAAGTGTCTAACAACTGGAGGTAGTCTTTCTTTAGGCTAAATACCTCTAGTTTCTTCAATATGTTGCATTTCTTGGTTTTCTTTAGCTTCTAGAGAGTCTTGTACTCCCCCTGGACAGTAGCCATAATTTTCCATTTCTTGATCTGCAGTTGAATCTTCTGCAATGGAAAGCTTGTCCATTCTCTTATTTATACTTGTTGGACTGCATGAACTACAAGGCAACTCACTGTTGATCAATCTAGTTTCATCAAATACAACATGTACAGATTCTTCTATAACCTGTGTAATCAAGTTGTAGACCCTATAAGCCTTACTATTGTTGTTGTACCCAACAAATATCCCATCTTGGGATTTGGCAGCAAACATAGTTAGATAAGACTTGTCATTGTTAAGGATATAGCACTTGCAACCAAAGATCCTTAAATAGGATAAATTTGGTTTTCTACCTTTCATGATCTCATAAGGAGTCTTTTTGTGGCACTTGGTGATAGAAGCCCTGTTGATCACATGACATGCAGTGTTTACTGCCTCAGCCAAGAAATATTTTGGGAGAGAAGTGTCATTTAATAGAGTTCTACGAGCCTCAATCAATGTTCTATTCTTCCTTTCAGTAATACCATTTTGATGTGGTGTTCTAGGTGAGGAGAACTCTTGAAAAATCCCAAATTCTTCACACAGTCTTATCATACTTTCAGATTAAAATTCAGTGCCATGGTCACTTCTGATTTTGACCACTGTACTGTCCAGTTCATTCTGAATTTGTCTGACAAAACTATGTAAAACATTTGGGGTTTCTGATTTTTGTCTCAGAAAGAACACCCAGGAATATCTAGAATAGTCATCAACTACCACAAAAGTGTAGACCTTCCTACCTAGACTATGAACTGGCATACGACCAAATAAATCCATATACAATAGGTATATATACCTGACTGAATCCTTGTTTTCAAGGCTATGAAAGGAGGATTTTGTCTGCTTGCCTTTTTGACAAGCTGAACATATCCCTTCCTTCATACACTTAACTTGAGGACCATTCCTCACTAACTCTTTGCTAAAGATTTGGCCAATTATTTTGTAGTTAAGATGGGCCAGCCTCTTGTGTAATTTGACACAATGAGAGGCTCTCTCATCAGCTACAAGACAAATAGGAGAACCTTTGTTCTCACACTCAAAATTAAGACAGTACACATTCCTTTTTCTATATCCTGTCAAAATGACCTTTTGATCACTTGACCTTTTGATATGACGTCCATTCTTAACAAATGAAATGTCATATCCTAAATCACTCAGCTGACTTATGCTTATAAGGTTGTGTTTCAAACCCTTCACATAGGCCACTTGAGTGATAGTAATCTGGTTACTAGAAATGTTACCAAACCCTTTGATGATTCCTTTTTCAGAGCCACCAAAGATTACTTTAGGCCCATTTATGATAGGCAAGTACTCCTTCAGCAATCCCTTTGTTCCAGTCATGTGTCTGGAACATCCACTGTCCAAGTACCATATAGGGGCATGGTAACTTGGACTCGCCTGCAATAAATAATTACCTTCCCTTAGAACCCAAGTAAGTCTTGGGTCCTTGGTTCAAGTTAGTTTCATAGTTAACAAATATACCTGCAGCTCTTGTAATAGGTAGACTGTTGTTCTTCCTTACACTAGTGTTGTGCCAGCAATCTATGGCATAATGACTTGTCTTACCACAACACCAGCATTCATACTTGTTGTATCTATTTTTAGATATATTCTTGACAGTATGGTTGACAGTAAATCTTTTGTATTGTGCTGGTACTGCTGCAGCTACACCCACTGGTTTCTTACAAACATGGGGTTTATGAACATGGGTTGCCTTATTGACATAAGCACCCTTGTCATTCTGAACTTCAGTCTTACTATGACCATGAGTATTCTCAAGGTCATACTTATTAGAAGGCACTTGTACCTATCTAAAAACTACAGGGACTTTAAAATTCAATGGCTGGACTAAGGCTTTGCCCTTTCTCTTGAATTGGACAGCCCTGGTGTTACCTTTAAAGCATATTCCAGCCTTACCCTTTTGAGCCACAAACTCATCTATTAAGGGTAAAACTGATTTTGTCTTGGAATAACTAGCCACCAAATCTTTCTCCTTTTGAAGTCTGGCTTCAAGACTTTTAATTAGATCATTTTAGTATGTGATTGTGCCCATCTGAATAATAGTTATAGTTTTCAAGTTGGCAATCTCATTCAATTTTTGATCCAACTCTTTCTCTAAGTCAGATGCAGCCATCTTAAGATCTGCAATTTCCTTAGCCTGAGTTTTGGCAAGGATCTTGCTTTTCTTCAGTGCCTGCAACAAGTCCCCATATTCATCTATCAGCTGATGAATATCACCTTCAGACTCAGACCCATCCACATCACTTGATGCAGCTATAGCTGACTCTGCGCCAGTACTACAATCTGAATTACTAGAAAAACATTGTACCTTGCTAGGACCAGGCTGATCCTGGCACTTGTCTTCTTTTGATACAGCCATCAGTCCCATGCACTGATGGTCTTCTTGTGCATAGATAGAGTTCAGCAATTGCATAAACTCTTCTTCTTCATCAGCTGCATAAAGACCAATGTATGCCTCAGCTTCAGATTCAGACTCTGAAGTTGATTGGTATGTCAAGCTTTTCTACTTCTTAGCAACAAAGGATTTCTCCTTCTTGCTCTTTTGTTGAGTCTTTCTTTTATCAGCAGACTCCTTTCTTTTGTCTTAACACTCAACCACAACATGTCCAGGCCTATTACAGCAATAGCAAACTATCTTTGATGTTGTAGATTTGCTAGGCTTAGACCTGCTCCTGTCCTTCCTAGATGACTTTCTCTTTTGATAATAGTCATCAACTGGCTGTGATGTGGAGGGCCTAGATTTCCACTGCTTCTTCTTCAAGAATCTCTGAAACTGCCTGGTAAAGGCAGCAAAATCTGTATCTGAATCACTGTTATCTGAATTTTGGTTGTCTGAATTATTTGAGGTAATTCATTAGTTGCATTTCATAAGACAGCAACTTTCCAAATAAAGTTGGAGGAGAAATATCTGTATGTTTGGCCACTTCCCTATTGGCACAAATCTTGGTGTCCCAATCCTTTGTCAAGGATCTTAGAAATTTATCATTCAATTCATATGTACTGAAGACCCTTCCATAAGGCATCAGCTCATTTACTATTCTATAGAACTTCTTATAGCACTCAGATATGCTATCTGACCTCCCTTCTCTGAAACATTCATATTCCTGATTTAGCATAGATTTTCTATCTTGTCTAACTTCTTCAGAACCCTCCATATAGACTATCAAAGTGTCCCATATTTCCTTAGAGGTCTTGCAGTGAATCAAATTCTGAAAGGTTGAATCATCTATGGCACTTACTATGATATTTTGGGCTCTTTTATCCATAGTTGCCAGGATGATCTCATCCTTAGTCATCTCAGAAAAATCTTTGGGAGTTCTTTGATTTGCATCTAGAACTGACACCTTCATTGGAACATAAGGTCCTTCTTTTACAGTAATGTAAATCCATGGATCAGAAGCCTCCATGAATAGCCTGACCCTTTCTTTCCATATTCCAAATATCGCCTTCCTGCAGATGGGTAATTTCATAGACCCTAGTTCCTTGTGATTTTCTCCAGAACCCATTTTCTTGATTCTTGATTCTGCCTTAGGAATCTAACTCAGACTGTTAAGTCCTTCTTTGAGCAACCTCGCTTTGATACCACTTGATAGATTTAACTTCAAGACAACCTAAACACATAGAGGGGGGGGGGGGTGAATAGGTTCTCATCCTTGTTTCAATCTAAGGTAGAATATAACTTCAGTTCTTTAATATATATCTGAAAACTCTATAGCTAACACAACATATACAATCACAGAATCTATAATTACACAAATCACAGATTAGACATTGATTTATAGTGGTTCCCCAAGGTCTGGGTACATCCACTTTACCCCTTCGCCTATCCAGCAATATGCTAGATTCAGCCTAACTTCTTCCTTTTTTTTTCTCAGATCCACAGATCTTACAGCTCAGAATCCTGAAGGATTCCTACAACTCAGAATGTATCCACACTCCTACAGCTAAGGCTAATAAGCCCTACCTCAGCCTTGCCACAAGGCCTATAACTCGAAGAACTGATTCTCCTACACTAAGGCTCAAACAGCATTACCACTTAAAGATCTAAATCTCCTACACTCAGGCTCAAACAACCTTACCACTCAGAGATCTAAATCTCCTACACTCAGCTTTTATAACACAGGCTTACAACTCAGATCTTTGAAAAGATCCTACAGAATTTAATAAGTATTTTTGATGGACTCTTACCCTTGTTGAGAGAGAAAGGATAAGAGGATTCTTGATCAGCTTCTTGATGAGACTGATGCCTGAAATCAACCTGTTTTTAGCTTTCTTCAAAGCTTCTTGAATCTGAACTCAGTAGGGTTGATCTCCTTTGAAGTTGACTGACTGGCAACTTCCTTCTTGGATTCCAGAAATAGATCTAGATCTACTTATTAGATTACTTCAGGATCTACTTCTTGAGAGACTTGTGATTGTCTCCTTCTTGACTTCAAAATAGCTGGAGCTCTCTCTCCCCAAATCTTCGGAAGTTCCTTCTGAATCCTTGATTGAATTCTTCTTAGACAAAATCTGAGTAGATACTTCGGAATGTCTTCTTAGATCTTCTCACGAAGATCTTCTTCTGTGTGACTTGCACTTTCTTGATCAAAAATCAATCTCTCAATAGTTGTGTTAGTTGTGTGTGTGTCTCTTCTTTTTCTTCAGAATCTATCCATATATATAGACTTCATCCATGGTAACCGGCTGATCCGGTTTCTAACTGACTTCTGACAAGTCTGACAGCTTCATTAAAGTTGTTGGAATGCACAGCTGTCAAGTCTCCAGTCAGTTCTTGAACCTTTGTCTTTGTCAGCAAAGCGTCGAGACTGACTATCATTATGTGTCGAGACAAACTTTCAATATGTGTCGATACAAGTGACTTAAGTGTCGACACAGACTTTGGTGGTGTCGACATAGCTGCCTTAATGTCAACATTGCTCCTTGACACTGCATCTTGAGAATGTGTCGACACAGATTATTTGTGTCGACACAATCACTTCTTCACTCCACAGCAATCAACTATGTTGAAACTCTGCTGTATGTCGACACAAGTCCTGTGTGTCGACACAGTTGATGTAGACTAAGAATTCTGTGTGTCGACACTGCCTCTAGGTGTCGACACAGTTGATGTCTACTCTTCTTCTGTGTGTCGACACTGCCTCCTGGTATCGATACAGTTGATGTCAACTAACTATTCTGTGTGTCGACACTGCCTCCCGGTGTCGACACAGTTGATGTCGACTAACTATTCTGTGTGTTGACACAGCCTTTTCCAAGTGTTGACACAAACTTACTGAAGTGTCGACACAGCTTCCTCTGGTGTCGACACATGGACTTAGAAACTTTTTTTGCATTTTAGCCAATACTTAACCTGCACATATGAACTCAAAATAACATCAAATACACCTTGATGTATATCATTGAGCTAAGTGAGGCTTCTCCAAATCAGGTAATCATTTTCTAATGTACCCAACAGTGAGATCTCTATAACATTCCATAATCCTATCAGACTATATACTCTTGTCTAACTTCCGGATTACTTAGTGATTTATGGTTAACCTTGGACTTTCTGAGGTCTATCTTGTGAAGGGCTCGCAACGGTACTAAAAACTATGATGGGTTGAAGCTCATCGCTCCCTTTCTCAAGGCACTTAGTAATGTTATGTCAACCTTAATCAAATCCACTCTCAAGGTTACTAAGTGTGTGACCTCTTCAAAACAATAACTGCTGAAAACACTAATTTTTTAAAATTGCTAAATGCAAATCATATGATCTTGTATGTGTGTATGAATAAGAATCCTCTAAATTCTTGACCCTAGAACCTAAGATAATTTATTTGGACCTATCATGACATCTTAGATATAATTTCAGAGATTTATGATTTTTCTAAAATAATCAGCAATTATTATAATTTTCTCAAATTATTGCTACATGCAATTTTAAACATGAAGTGTCACTTTATTTTATCAAACCATCAAGATAAAATTATCCTAATATTATCTTGAGCAATAATGGCTTTGGCCCAAATTTCACATCATTCCAATAATATTTGATATTTAATTTTTAATTACAAAAATCTGATCCACTAGGTCATGTTACACATGAAGTACTATAAATATTCATCAAATAATTCATGAAAAATTACTGGAGATTACAAATGAAAAATAATTATTTATTCCAAAAATTTATAATTTTTATAACTCAATCTGAGCATAATTATCTCAATAATATAAAAAAGGCAAAATGGTAATTATAACTCCAACCCAAAGATTCTGACTTTCAAAAATTCCAATTAATTTATCTAGTGTTCATAATACTAAAGCATTACTATTGGAGTGATTTCATAATTTTTGCAACTATTTTAGTCACCCTAATTTCACTAATACCCTTGCGTAACAAAAATACTAATTAATTTATTTGTTAAGCAAATCAACTCCAAATATTCTAAACTTCATGAGGAGGTATACTTTTACTAAATAATTGCATGTATAAAATTTCACTTGATTTGACAAACCCAATCTTTCTAAATTCACAAGATACACATTTTGGCTAAATGCACACCACATCACATACAACATGACAACTTACAAGTGGCATTCACCAAACTACATGGGTCCAAAGGACCTGAAATTTTTACCAGGGCCTTATACCTCCCTAATGAACCTCTCAACAAATTTTTGATTAAAAAATTATTATTCTTCAAAATATTCCATTTATTTGAAAAATCATATTTTTTCCTTAAATCATAGGGAAATTTTGTCCAAAAATTCCCATTTTAAGACTGTAGGTGTATCTGTGGTATATTATTACATGCCCTAAATTTCAAGTCAACCCCCTCAGCCAATTAATCGTTATTAAGTAAATAGTGACTGTCCTACCCTAAGGACCAGTCCCACAAGAATTGTCCTATATGGAGCTACAATGCCCCAAATGACCTAATTTTAATTTCTCATTAATTTAGACTCATGAGGCTATTTTTTTTATGTTGGGGATTTTTCATGGTTCAGCTCCTAAGGGCCTCATTTTTCTAATTTAAAAAGTGTATAATAAGGGGACAAATATAACATATTATATATAATAATTAATATCAATTAAAACAATCAACGGTTGTAGGTGTGTGCAAAAGGAACCGAAGAACCGAGAAACGAATCGAAACCGAACCGAATTGGACGGTTCGGGTCAGTTCCTATGTTGATCGGTTTGGGTATAGATCCATAGAATATGAGAACCGGTGGTTCAGGTCGATTTTCAGTTCCTACAGTCGGGTACCCGAGAACCGACCCGAGTTAGTATTTAATCTTAATTAATAATTTGATATACAGGATTAAAGGTACAACACTTTAGCTGGTTCTCGGATCTAATATTTAATGTTAATCTTAATAATATAATATATACTATAACTTAATAATTAATATTAGTTATTCACTATTTAGACCTGAGCCGTCCAAATCCTAGCATTTCTGAGTTCTGTTCGCTCCCCATTTCTTCCCCGCGATGATGTGATTCAAGGTCTCCATCCCTAGCTTCTTCCCGTTACTCCGAGCCTCCGACGGCCCAACGACGCTGCTTCCTCCTCCCCTATGACCGGCATATCTCGTCCCCGAGACTTAAATGACAGTAAGAATCGAACCTGTTGGTACCCTAGATTTTGATTTGAGTTTACTCTTCTCTTTCTGTCTCTTGACCCAAGATTTATCTATGGTCAAAGGTTAGTTGATAGGATAGATTCTCTAGTTGTGTAGAATTGCATGTCCAGATGAAAATCTGGCTAAGTAATTTTTTCGTTCAACTATGGTCGAACGCCGCTCGACTATCGTCTATCGGCTGATCGACGATCGTCTATTAGTTGGTCGACGTTCTGTCTGTGTTGATAGTTCGACTATCTGTTGATAGGTCGACTATCTGTTTTGTTTGATAGTTCAACTATCTGTTGATAGGTCGACTATCTGTTTTCCCTTGATAGTTCGACTATCTGTTGATAGGTCGACTATCTGCTCTTCTTTGATAGTTCGACTATCTGCTTGGATAGTTCAACTATCTGATTGTTCGACTATCTGTTGATAGGTCGACTATCTGCTTTTTGTGATAGCTCGACTATCTGTTGATAGGTCGACTATCTGCTTTCTGTGATAGCTCGACTATCTGTTGATAGGTCGACTATCTGCTCTTCTTTGATAGTTCGACTATCTGCTTGGATAGTTCAACTATCTGATAGTTTGACTATCTGTTGATAGGTCGACTATCTGTTTTGCTTTGATAGGTCGACTATCTGTTGATAGGTCGACTATCTATTTTCTGTGATAGGTCGACTATCTGTTTGATAGGTCGACTATCTGTTTTGCTTTGGTAGTTCGACTATCTGTCCGGATAGATCGACTATCTGATAGCTCGACTATCTGTTCTGATAGGTCGACTATCTGCTGAGGTAGTTCGACTATCTTCTTTGATAGTTCGACTATCTGGATCGTTCTCCGTGCTTTGGTCGACGATCTCCGAGGGTCGTTCGATGTTTTGCTGTATGTCTTGAGTAGTTTTGTCGTATTCTATGATGTGATTAATTTCATAATTATTTTGGCACATTTTATAAAAGATTATTTGAATAAATTGTGATAACATTTCCATGCAATATCTTTTCCATTCCTTATGCATGAGCTAATATTTTTCTGACAAAGTCATTTGTCTTATTAGCTGAGATATGATTTATGCTTTATCTGCCAGGCTGTCCTTTATAGCTGTTAGACTCAAAAAGTCTTCCTTGGCTGTAAAGAGTCTCTTCTGATGTGATTTTCTCTTGTATTATTTCATCAGAATTATTTGCAGCTTCTTAGAAAGCTTTATCCTCTTATAGGATATCTGTCTGCAGTATTTTTGTTTTGCTTTATGCTTTTTGCAGCCCAGCTTGCAGAGTTCAGTAGAAGATAAGATTCAAACTCAAGTAAGAGCCGTTGCTGCTGCTGCTATATAAAGACTTCTTTGAAGAAAGAAAGAAGCTAGCTCTCATATACCAAAAAGCTATCAGCAGCATTCAAGCTTAAGAACTTACAGTTTCCAACTGCTCTCAGCTCATTCACATCTAACTGAGAAGAAGTTTTAGTTCTTCACTCTTCTTCAACCTGAGTTCTCCTGCCTCCAGGAAGATTTACACTCAGAGCTTTTTGAAGAAGAAGAAGAAGATAGCTGTCTGAAGAAGAAATTTTATTTCATATTATTTATCTTCTTGTAGCTTTTTCCTTCAGTATTTTCTGAAGTGTTTCTGCATTGAAGCAAGACTTCACCTGGACGTTCTTTTAGCCTGGGGGAGCCTTGATTCTTTTAGAGCTTTCTAGCTCAGTGCAAGTTATTGTGCTTCTCTAATCTATTGTAAAATAGAGAAGACACCATAACCTCCTTTCCCCCTCCTGTACAGGGTTATTACTCCCTTCAAAAGTATCCCTTGGTGGCAGGGCACCTGATCAAAAACCTGTGTTGGTTTTTAGACACCTGATCAAAAGTCTAAAGGGTTTCTGGATCTACCTGAAGCAGATCTTGTTGGTGGCAAGGCACCTGATCAAAAACCTGAGTGGATTCCTACCTTGTTGGTAGAAGAGTGGACGTACCCAAGTTGTTTGGGGAACCACTATAAATTCCTTGTGTCGTCTGTATTGCTTTAATTAATTACTTGCATTGTTGCTGTGATTAGATTTTAACTAGGTTTGCTAGTTGCTGTTTTGGATTCCAAGCCTTAACTGTAATTACAGTTGGTTGCCTTTTGTGCACATCACTTGTGTTAGGCTTTAAGGTTTAATCTCAAATATCTATAACCTTCATTCCATAATTAACTCCAAGGGAGTTGAGTAGACAGTCATCTTTGCTAGTGCAATTTTTGATTACTCTATTCACCCCCCCCCCCCCCCTCTAGAGTAGTATCTATCCCCTTTTCTTTCAATTAGTATCAGAGGGAGGTTGTCTGACTGAATAGGCTAACACCTAAGTCACAAGATCCTGATAGATACCAAAGTTTATAGATATTCACTTTCACTATCATGGCCCAGTTCAAGGATTACTCTAGCACCAGACCTCCAGCATGCAACTTAGCTAAGTTCAGCATCTGGAAGGCAAGGATTAAATTATATATGAACTCTATTGATGAGAGTATTTTTGCTTCTATTTAGACAGGACCACCAAGAGCACCTGCTGCAGCTACTGCCTCATCATCAACTGATATGAGTGCAGTGCCTCCTCCAGACTACAATGATGAATACAAAAAGGCAAAGATATCAGATGCTAAGGCAATGAACATTCTGGCTCAGACAATGTCTGATGAAGTATTCCAGAAGGTTGCTGACTGCTCCTCAGCAAAAGCAATGTGGGATAAACTGAACCAGATTATAGCTGGTTCAGCTGATGAGAGGAAGGATAGAAGGTCCAACCTCATCTCCCAGTATGAGAATTTCAAGAAAACTGATGTTGAATCAGTTGAAGCTATGTACACAAGGCTCAGCTCAATCATCAATGAGCTGAGGACTCTTGATAAGGATATTTCATTGACAGAGGTCAATGATAAGATTCTTATGTGCTTCCCTAGCACATGGGATCTGAGGATCTGGCCTATCAAGGAGGCCAGAAGCACAACAGAAATCTCAACAGAAGCCCTTCTCGGCAAGCTCAAGTCTTTTGAGCAAGTGCTGAAGTCTAGGGAAGCTGAAGCTGAAGCAAAGACCCCAACTCCTACAAGAAAAGAGCAAACCCTTGCTCTCAAAGCTGCTGACACTTCTGAAGGCAGCCAGTCTAATGAGGAACTGATGGCATTATTTGCCAAAAGGTTTCTCAAGATGGGAAGGAAAGACTTCAGGAAGAAGACTTCAAAATATGAAGAAAAACCAAGGTATGATCGAACTCCTTCTAAAGAAATAATCTGCTATGGTTGCAGGAAGCCTGGACACATTCTTCCAGATTGTCCAGAGGAAAAGAATAAAGATAAAAGGAAAGACAAGGATCAGCACAGAAAGCATTCCAAGCCATCCTCCTACAAGAACAAAAAGAAGGAGAGAGGCTTTGTTGCTGAAACCTGGAGCGATTCTGATGAGGAATCTTCTTCCTCAAGCTCCAGTGAGGATGAAGAAGAAAAGAAGGCAAAGGAAGTTTGCCTGATGGCAATTGATGCCTGCAGCAATCACTCAGCTGCAGAGAGCTCAGATTCTGATGAAGAAATGCCAACTGAAGATGAGGTATTGTCTTCTTACGATTTTACATCTGATGAATTTAAATCAGATTTTAAATCTTTATGTTTAGATTTAATTAGCTCTGAAAAGGAAATAAAAGAGCTTAGAATTAAACTAGCTGAATCTGAATCAATTTCTAATGAAAACATTAGGTTAACAGCAGAACTCACTACTTCTAGTGAAGAAATAAAATTCCTTAAGAATGAATTAGCTAAGTCCAAAAGGTTAGAAGAATCTCTGAATGGTAGAAGCCTTAAGTTGCTTGAAATAACCAGCATGTCTAACACTAGGTCAGGCAATAACAAATTAGGCTTAGGAGCATCTTCTAGTGAACCCCCAATCATTCTTAAAAACCAACTTTCAACTCCAGTGAATTTTATTTCATCTAGTGGAATAAAGAACACTGAGCAAGTTAATCAAGTTAATAGAGCTTTAAATAAAGCTAAAAGAGAGAAAAGAAAACAAAAATTTAAGGAATTACAAAGAGCGTTGAACGCTGCTCGACGATCGCAGGCCCAGTGGTCGAACGGAGATCGACGATCTGGGTACCAATCGTCGAACGCCGATCGACGTTTTCAACATGAGTTTCAAAACTACACCCAGAACTTTAGAAACCAGAATGAAAATAAAAACCCTAGGTTCATTGACCCATCATCTTCATGGACAATCCCACCTAGGAGATCTTACCCGTTAGGTTATCACCCTCAGCCTGCTTATTCATTTATTTCCAATTTTTCTTATGTGAAAAACAAGGGACCTAAGGTTACCTGGGTCCACAATGTTTAATTGATTTATTTGCAGGTGAAGACCTATCCTATCACTCAAAATAAGTGGTATTTGGATAGTGCTTGCTCCAAGCATATGACATGAAATAAAGAACATCTGTCAAGGTTCAAGGCAAAGCTTGGCCCAAAGGTAATCTTTGGAGATTCAAGCTGTGGTCAAACTGAAGGCTATGGCAGGATGACAATTGGAGCTGTAACATTCAAGAGAGTTGCTTATGTAACTGTACTGAAGCATAATCTAATTTCAGTAAGTCAGTTATGTGATGCTGGATACCAGGTATCATTTTCTAACTCCCTTTATAATATTACTTTAAATAATAATGTTGTTCTAGTAGGTATTAGACAAGGTAACATCTATTTAGTAGATTTTAACTCAACTCACTCTGAAATCTGCTTATTTAATAAAGTAACCAATAACAATACTTTATGGTATAAAAGGCTTAGCCATGTTAACCTCAAGAATATATCTAGGTTATCTAAACACAACCTTGTTAGAGGTTTACCTTCTTACCCCTACAAGAAGGAGAGCCTTTGCAAGGCTTGTCAATTAGGCAAGCAAACCAAGAATTCGTTTAAATCAGTAAATAAAAGTGATTCTCCTAGAATCCTGTATTTATTACATTTGGACCTATTTGGCCCAATAAATGTACAGAGTTTAGGAGGGAAGTATTACACCCTAGTCATTATAGATGACTTCTCTAGGTTCACTTGGGTGTTCTTTTTGAGAACTAAGGCTGATAACTTCAAAGCCCTTACAGATTTTCTATTATGTGTGCAGACTGAGTACTCTACTCATGTGGCCTTGATCAGAAGTGATCATGGTACTGAGTTTGACTCTCTTCTCATGCAAGAATTCTGTGAGAGAGAAGGTATCAAACATAGCTTCTCAGCTCCTAGAACTCCCCAACAAAATGGGGTAGTTGAAAGAAAGAACAGAACCCTAATTGAAGCTGCTAGCACATTATTGGCAGATGCTAATATGCCTCTTTCCTATTGGGCAGAAGCTGTTAGTACAGCCAACTATGTCTTGAATAGAAGTCTGATACACAAGCTTAAGTGTAAAACTCCTTATGAGTTGCTTAAAGGAAAGAAACCTAAAATAAATTATTTTAGAGTATTTGGTTGTGTAGTTTATATTCATAATAATAAAAAAAAATACCTTAGAAAATTTGAAGCAAAAGCTTCAATGGGAATTTTTCTTGGATATTCCCAAGTAAGCAAAGCTTATAGGGTATTTAATAAATCATCTTATAAAATTGAAGAGTCTGTTCATGTGTCCTTTGATGAATACCAAATGTTTTACAAGGAGAAGGAAACTTCCCCTTCCTCAAGTTCATTACAGGTACAAGAATCTACCAGAGATGTCAGTCAAGAGATTCTCCATCTTTCAACTCTTCATATCACTGAATCAGACAGTGATGAAGACATTGCAGAAATTGTTGCTGTACCACCAATAGTAGATCAAATTCCTCCTGAGGAATTAATCCCAACTATTGCTGAAGATCACATCCCACCTGCTGATGTTGTCACACTTAGAGATCATCCTACATCTCAAGTGATAGGAGACATATCAGCTGGTGTTCAAATAAGACATCAGTTAAGACAGGATATGATGCACGCTTGTTTCCTCTCACAGATTGAGCCCTCACCATTAAAGATGCTGAGCTAGATCCCCACTGGATCATTGCTATGCAAGAGGAACTCAATCAGTTTGAGAGTTGTAAAGTATGGACTTTGGTTCCAAGACCTAAAGGCCAACTGATCATAGGCACCAAGTGGGTGTATAGAAACAAGTTGGATGCAAATGGAATCATTGTAAGGAACAAAGCTAGGCTTGTAGCTCAGGGCTACAGACAGGAGGAAAGTATAGATTATGATCAAACCTTTGCTCCTGTTGCAAGGCTAGAGGCAATAAGGATCTTCTTAGCCTATGCAGCCTATATGAAGTTTAAAGTTTTTCAGATGGATGTCAAGAGTGCTTTTCCAAATGGTGAGCTAAAGGAAGAGGTATTTGTTGAACAGCCACCTGGGTTTGTTTCTTCAACTCAGCCCTCATATGTATTTAAGTTGCAAAAAGTTCTTTATGGACTCAAACAAGCACCAAGAGCCTGGTATGAGACTCTAGCTAGTTTCCTGTTAGAGCACAACTTTGTTAGGGGAGTAGTTGATAGAACCCTCTTCGTCAAGCACCACAAGGACACAATCCTGTTAGTTCAAGTGTATGTGGATGACATTATTTTTGGTTCCACTGATCCCAAACTATGCAAAAAGTTCTCCAACTTAATGCATTCTAAGTTTGAGATGAGGAGTATGGGTGAGCTGTCTTACTTTCTTGGTCTCCAAGTAAAGCAAGATGCTGATGGCATCTTCATCTCCCAATCCAAATATGCCAAGGAATTGGTAAAGAAGTTTGGGATGGCAGATGCTTCAGCAATGCATACACCTATGGCTACTAATGTAGTTATTGATTCTGATGATCAGGGAAAGCCTGTTGATCAAAAGAATTATAGGGCCATTATTGGTTCCCTATTGTATTTAACTACAAGTAGGCCAGATATAATGTTTGCTACATGCCTTTGTGCTAGATTCCAGGTCAACCCCAAGGAATCTCATCTGATTCTTCTCAAGAGAATCTTGAGATACCTGAAGGGATGTCCAAATCTAGGACTTTGGTACCCAGCTGAGTCAGAATTTGAATTAATTGGATATTCTGATTCTGATTATGCTAGTTGTCGGGTTGACAGGAAAAGTACCTCAGGAACTTGTCAGTTCCTGGGAGAAAGATTGGTCTCTTGGTTCTGTAAGAAGCAGGCCTCTGTCTCAACTTCAACTGCAGAAGCTGAATATATAGCAGCTGCTAGTTGTTGTTCACAGATCCTGTGGATACAAAATCAACTTTTGGATTATGGGTACTCACATAAGAACACTAAAATCATGTGTGATAGTACAAGTGCTATCTCCATTGCACAAAATCCAGTGCACCACTCTAGAACGAAACACATTGAGATCCGGCACCATTTCCTGAGAGATTGTGTAGAAAAGAACAAGATCAGCCTTGAGTTCATATCCACAGACCTTCAGAGAGGTGATATATTCACCAAGCCCTTAGATGAACAGAAGCATCTGTTCTTTTTAGTTCAACTAGGCATGATTAATGGAAGAGACTAAGTGTGACGTCTGCCTTGTTGAAACTTATTCGAAGATAGTCGAAGGACGTTCGAAGATAGTCGATCGGATTAAGCCTATCGTCGACCTATGGTTGAAGATAGCTTATCTACTTGAAGATCGTCGACCGGCATTCGAAGATAGTCGAACAGGTCGAGCTTATCGTCGATCTATGGTTGACGACAGCTTGTTGTTTGTGAAGACAGAAATAGTCGAACGATTGATCGACTACTCTGCTTCAGGACCGATCGTCGAACGACCGTTCGACCATCGTCTCTAGTATCTTTTAAATAGATCGACGATCATTGTTTTAATATAAAGCCGATGGTCGACCTAGGTCAAGAGATAGTTGCTTTTATCGTCGACGGAGAGCGTCTTTTCGCATTCCGTCTTCCCGCTTGCTCTTTGTCTTGCGATTTCTGCCGCTCCGTCCTCGCCGTCTCTCCCTCGTCTTCTCTAGCTCTCTCGATGGCGATTTCTCCAGCGCTCCTAGCAGTAGTAAAGTTTGATGCAGGATTCAGTATAGATTTCGACTCCTTCAGCTGCTGCGAACCCGGAATAGTGGAAATTCTAAATCTTTGCAAAGATCAAGGGTTAGAGAAGCTCATGTCCTCCAGAATAAAGATAAACACTCAAGAGATCAAAGAATGGGCATTCACTTTGTCTTCAACTGACGATTCGATGACTGGAACCATCGGCGGAGAAGAGGTAACATTGACTCCCGCTATTTTAACAGAAATTTTTGGATTGATAAATGGAGAAGAAGAGTATGAGCAAGATGCCCCTGAGTTTGGGAGGATGCTGATAGAGCTGGGACATGCCAAAGGCATTCCCTCTAAGCTGCTGAAAGTAAACTTTCCATTTAAGATTAAGTTTCTTGCTGAAATAGTTGGAAAAGTGCTACTGGGAAAGCACTCTGCCCACGACAATATTACAATGCAGCAGTTTGCACTGATGTGTGCAATTGTGAATAAGAAACAGATCAATTGGGCAGGAGTTCTATTTGACTTGATCAGGAAAAAGAATGGCAAGAAAGAAGTTACCCTGGGTAAGGTAGTTGGGATTTTTCTGAAGGAGAAATATCACCATCTGTTAATTTCAGCTGCTACCTCCATAAACGCCAGCAAGAAGATGGATCCATCCCTGTTCGCCAAATGGAAAAGGACCTTCCTGAAGCCCGCTCCCGCAGGGGTTGCTCCAGTTACATCTGAGAGCACCAGGACTGCCGCAGTCACTCCCCCTACAAGCAGCTGGCTCAGCAAACCTCTCCCTTCCATCTTCTTCATCTATTTTGCCGTCTACTTCAGTTGAAGTTCCATCAACCTCAATTGAAGTACAACCTTCTGCATCTCCTGCTGCATCTCCTCTCCCGTCTCATCTTGCTGGGATTTCTCAACCCAGTTTTGATTTATTGGTTTCTGAGATTTCTACTCCTCTTCATTCTCCAATTCCTTTGTCTGATCACATTGATCACCCTGCATCATCTCATCCATCTCCAGTTCCATCTCCAGTTCATTCTCCAGCTCATCATGTATATACCATCCCTGTTGATCTTCCATCCTCTAAAATCCCCCCATCATCATCATCATCTTTTGAGATCTCTCCAGCTTTCATATCTAGCATCCTGGAGCTAATTACCCCCTCAATCAAAATTATGATTAAAGAGGCAATTGCTCCTCTTGTTTGCTCTATATCTTCTTTGACTGCTGCTATTCAAACTCTCTCAAAGTCTGCTGAGCCCTCTTCCTCTAGGGGCCTGGTTTCAGTATCTACTGAAATCAGGCAGGGGGATATGCTTGATGAAGATGTCTCTGAGCAGCCCTTGGCCTCCCCTCCAGCAGATCATCATGCAGTGGCAGAGAGAGAAATAGAAGATTCAGCTCCTCCTCCTCTATCTGAAACAGAAATAAATGATGCATTGTTGAAATCTGAATTTATTGTTAAAGCTTGCTTAGAAGAATGTTCTACTCCCTTGGTCGCCCTGTACCTAGAAGGAATTATCACTTCCTTTCTAGATGAATTGTGGGAGTTAGGACACGCAGTGGTCGATTCTGAAGGTATTCCCTTTACTTACTTTTTAGACTTGTTAACTGATATGCTTGTATGGGAATATCTAGAAGGGATGATTAGATGTCATTTAGAAAAATTTTATTCATAATACTACAAATAAAATGGAAGAAGCTTTAGATGTTCAAGAGCCTGTTATCCAACCAGCTACAGAAGCTCAGTTTGAACCAGAACAAGTTGCTCAGCCAGAAGTGCAAGCAGAACTGGTCACCATGACAGTTTTTGATCTTCAAGAAAAAGCTGCAGATGCCCAAATTGAAAAATCTACTGTATGGGATGATTCCCCAAGTTTTGATTTAGATGCTCTCCTGACACAGGATGCCATGGAAGAAGAATTAGAAAGAGCTGCTCAAAAGGAAAAGGAAAGAGCTTTGAAAGATGCTATTGACCCATATGATCTGCCCATCTCTTTAAATTCTGAAGATGAAATTGATTCTGATGAGTCTGCTGAGTCAAAAAGAAAAAGGATTGCTAAAAAGAAAAGGAAAGTTGTAGCTCCTCCTCCTGCTAATCTAGATAATGATACCCCGTATTATATTCTGAAAGAGATTGATCCAAAATCAAAAGACTTCCAGCATTGGATGTTATTTTCTAAGAACCAGCAAAAGCAAAGGAAAAAGTCAAAGAGGTATGACTCTCCTATCCCAAGATGGAATCCTAGAGGTCCTCCTCCTCCACCTCCCAGTGCAGGAGCCTCAGGAAACTTATCTTCAAAACTTGCTGCTCAGTCTGAAAGATTAAATCCATCTCAGTCAGCTCAAAGGAGAAGTTCACAAGGATACCAAGGTAAAAGTCAAACTGGCTATCAAAGACCTGATGCTGTTAAAGAACAAGTAAAGGAGGTGGTGTATCAAAGACCAACATTTTCCCCTCCTCAGTCTAAAGAAATCAAAAGCTCAATCTCTCCTAAGCCAGTTCATTCTGTGAAGGATGTTCCAAAAGGTAAGTGATTTATTTTTATCTGAAAATTCTAGCAAGAACTTTGCTAAGTCTGCTCCTCCTTGTTATCTAGTTACTCAGGATAAAGAACCAGTTGATACTTCTTCTGAGAATGTTTATGAAAGCCCAGAGCTTGATCCTAATTTTAGGATGGCTCGTTTTCTTGAACTGGTTGGAGCAGCTCAAATTAAGAAAGCAAAAGCAGAAGGAAAAGACACTGCAGGATTGACCACAATGTCGAAATTCAGAATGAAGGAGCTCGATAAGTTCCAGGTTAGACCTGAGATATTTGATCCTTCAAAGTATATGGAAAAGCATCCTGAGGCAGTTGTCCCAAGAACAACAGAATTGAAAATCATTGGAGAACAAGACTTGAAGTTATCGAGAAAAGAAGCTCTAGATCCCTCAAGAAAGATTACTTTTGTTTCTAGCTCTTCTGATCCTAAGCCAAACCCTAAAGCATCTTAATATATCATTGATTGACAGTTAATTGTTTATCTGTTTGATTGATGTTATCTGCTTAGTTATTTCTCTTTATGCATTTTATTTTACTTTCAGTAATTAGTTTTGTATGTTTCAGTTGTTGAGAGACTTAAATCAAATAGGGGGAGATTGTTGGTACCCTAGATTTTGATTTGAGTTTAGTCTTCTCTTTCTGTCTCTTGACCCAAGATTTATCTATGGTCAAAGGTTAGTTGATAGGATAGATTCTCTAGTTGTGTAGAATTTCCTGTCCAGATGAAAATCTGGATAAGTAATTTTTTCGTTCGACTATGGTCGAACGCCGCTCGACTATCGTCTATCGGCTGATCGACGATCGTCTATTAGTTGGTCGACGTTCTGTCTGCGTTGATTGTTCGACTATCTGTTGATAGGTCGACTATCTGTTTTGTTTGATAGTTCGACTATCTGTTGATAGGTCGACTATCTGTTTTCCCTTGATAGTTCGACTATCTGTTGATAGGTCGACTATCTGCTCTTCTTTGATAGTTCGACTATCTGCTTGGATAGTTCAACTATCTGATAGTTCGACTATCTGTTGATAGGTCGACTATCTGCTTTTTGTGATAGCTCGACTATCTGTCGATAGGTCGACTATCTGCTTTCTGTGATAGCTCGACTATCTGTTGATAGGTCGACTATCTGCTCTTCTTTGATAGTTCGACTATCTGCTTGGATAGTTCAACTATCTGATAGTTCGACTATCTGTTGATAGGTCGACTATCTGTTTTGCTTTGATAGGTCGACTATCTGTTGATAGGTCGACTATCTGTTTTCTGTGATAGGTCGACTATCTGTTTGATAGGTCGACTATCTGTTTTGCTTTGGTAGTTCGACTATCTGTCCGGATAGATCGACTATCTGATAGCTTGACTATCTGTTCTGATAGGTCGACTATCTGCTGAGGTAGTTCGACTATCTTCTTTGATAGTTCGACTATCTGGATCGTTCGACTATCTGTCCGATAGGTCGATGATCTCCGTGCTTCGGTCGACGATCTCCGAGGGTCGTTCGACGTTTTGCTGTATGTCTTGAGTAGTTTTGTCGTCTTCTATGATGTGATTAATTTCATAATTATTTTGGCACATTTTATAAAAGATTATTTGAATAAATTGTGATAACATTTCCATGCAATATCTTTTCCATTCCTTATACATGAGCTAATATTTTTCTGACAAAGTCGTTTGTCTTATTAGATGAGATATGATTTCTGCTTTATCTGTCAGGCTGTCCTTTATAGCCGTTAGACTCAAAAAGTCTTCCTTAGCTGTAAAGAGTCTCTTCTGATGTGACTTTCTCTTGTATTATTTCATCAGAATTATTTGCAGCTTCTTAGAAAGCTTTATCCTCTTATAGGATATCTGTCTGCAGTATTTTTGTTTTGCTTTATGCTTTTTGTAGCCCAGCTTGCAGAGTTCAGTAGAAGATAAGATTCAAACTCAAGTAAGAGCCGTTGTTGCTGATGCTATATAAAGACTTCTTTGAAGAAAGAAAGAAGCTAGCTCTCATATACCAAAAAGCTATCAGCAGCATTCAAGCTTAAGAACTTACAGTTTCCAACTGCTCTCAGCTCATTCACATCTAACTGAGAAGAAGTTTTAGTTCTTCACTCTTCTTCAACCTGAGTTCTCCTGCCTCCAGGAAGATTTACACTCAGAGCTTTTTGAAGAAGAAGAAGAAGAAGATAGCTGCCTGAAGAAGAAATTTTATTTCATATTATTTATCTTCTTGTAGCTTTTTCCTTCAGTATTTTCTGAAGTGTTTCTGCATTGAAGCAAGACTTCACCTGGACGTTCTTTTAGCCAGGGGGAGCCTTGATTCTTTTAGAGCTTTCTAACTCAGTGCAAGTTATTGTGCTTCTCTAATCTATTGTAGAATAGAGAAGACACCTTAACCTCCTTTTCCCCTCCTGTACAGGGTTATTACTCCCTTCAAAAGTATCCCTTGGTGGAAGGGCACCTGATCAAAAACCTGTGTTGGTTTTTAGACACCTGTGAAAGAGAAGGGATAGATACTACTCTAGAGGGGGGGTGAATAGAGTAATCAAAAATTGCACTAGCAAAGTTGACTTTCTACTCAACTCCCTTGGAGTTAAATGCGGAATGAAAGTTATAGATATTTGAGATTAAACCTTAGAGCCTAACACAAGTGTTGTGCACAAAAAGGCAGCCAACTATAATTACAGTTGAAGCTTGGAAACCTAAACAGCAACTAGCAAACCTAGTTAATATCTAATCACAGCCACAATGCAAGTAATTAAACAAGGCAATCCAGATGACACAAGGAATTTATAGTGGTTCCCCAAACAACTTGGGTACGTCCACTCTTCTACCAACAAGGTAGGAATCCACTCAGGTTTTTGATCAGGTGCCCTGCCACCAACAAGATCTGCTTCAGGTAGATCAAGAAACCCTTTAGACTTTTGATCAGGTGTCTAAAAACCAACACAGGTTTTTGATCAGGTGCCCTGCCACCAAGGGATACTTTTGAAGGGAGTAATAACCCTGTACAGGAGGGGGAAAGTAGGTTAAGGTGTCTTCTTTATTTTACAAAAGATTAGAGAAGCACAATAACTTGCACTGAGCTAGAAAGCTCTAAAAGAATCAAGGCTCCCCCTGGCTCAAAGAACGTCCAGGTGAAGTCTTGCTTCAGTGCAGAAACACTTCAGTAAATACTGAAGGAAGAACTACAAGAAGATATAAAATAAGAAATGAAAATCTTCTAGCAGCTATCTTCTTCTTCTTCTTCAAAAGATCTCTGAGTCAGAACTTCCTGGAACCAGGAGAACTCAGGTTGAAGAAGAGCAAAAGAGCTAACACTTCTCAGTTGAGTGAAGATTGCTGAGAGCAGTAAACTTGATCTTGCTGTAAGCTTGCTGAATGAATTTTTCCTGAGAACTTGATTTTTGCTATGTGGACTAGTTGATTTCTTCTTCAAAGAAGTCTCTATATAGCAGCAGCAGCAACGACTCTTAACTGAGTTTGAATCTTGTCTTTTTCTGAACTCTGCAAGCTTGGCTGCAAAAAGCATAAAGAAAAACAAAAATACTGCAGACAGATATCCTATAAAAGGATAGAGCTTTCTAAGAAGCTGCAAATTACTCTGATGAAATAATATAAGAGAAAGTCACATCAGAAACGACTCTTTACAGCCAAGGAAGACTTTTTGAGTCTAACGGCTATAAAGGACAGCCTCGCAGAAATCAGATCTCAGCTATAAGACAAACAACTTTATCAGAAAAGATTAGCTCATGCATAAAGAATAGAATAGATATTGCATGGAAGTGTTATCACAATTTATTCAAATAATCTTTTATAAAATGTGCCAAAATAAGTATGAAATTAGTCACATCTCAGAAGACGACAAAACTATTTAAAACATACAGCAAAACGTCGAACGACCCTCGGAGATCGTCGACCGACGCACGGAGATCGTCGACCTATCGGACAGATAGTCGAACGATCCAGATAGTCGAACTATCAAAGAAGATAGTCGAACTACCTCAGCAGATAGTCGATCTATCAGAACAGATAGTCGAGCTATCAGATAGTCGATCTATCCAGACAGATAGTTGAACTACCAAACAAAAACAGATAGTCGACCTATCAAGCAGATAGTCGACCTATCATAGAAAACAGATAGTCGACCTATCAACAGATAGTCGAACTATCAGATAGTTGAACTATCCAAGCAGATAGTCAAACTATCAAAGCAACACAGATAGTCGACCTATCAACAGATAGTCGAGCTATCAGATAGTTGAACTATCAGGACAGATAGTCGAACTATCAAAGCAAACAGATAGTCGATCTATCAACAGATAGTCGAGCTATCAGATAGTTGAACTATCAGGACAGATAGTCGAACTATCAAAGACAACAGATAGTCGACCTATCAACAGATAGTCGAGCTATAAACGCAGACAGAACGTCGACCAACTGATAGACGATCGTCGATCAGCCGATAGACGATAGTCGAGCGACGTTCGACTATAGTCGAACGAAAAACTACTTAACCAAATATTCATCTGGAAAAGCAATTCTACACAACTAGAGAATCTAAACTATCAACTAACCTTTGACCATAGATAAATCTTGGGTCAAGGGACAGAAAGAGAGGACTGAACTCAAATCAAAACCTAGGGTTCCAACAATCTCCCCCTATTTGAGTTAAGTCTCTCAACAAATAAGGCATATAAAACTAATTACTGAAAGTAAATAAAATGCATAAAATAGAGATAACTGAGCAGATATCATCAATCAATCAGATTAGAAATTAACTGTCAATCAATGAATAATTAAGGTGCTTCAGAGTTAGATTCAGGATTAGAAGAGCTAGAAACAAAAGTAATTTTTCTGGTAGTATCTAGAGCTTCTTTTTTCGATAGCTTCAAGTCTTGTTCTCCAATAATTTTCAGTTCTGTTGTCCTTGGGACCACTGCCTCAGGGTGCTTTTTCATATATTTTGAAGGATCAAACATCTCAGGTCTGACCTGGAATTTTTCGAGCTCCTTCTTTCTGAATTTAGACATTGTGGTTAATCCTGCAGTGTCCTTTCCTTCAGCTTTTGCTTTCCTTATTTGTGCTGCTCCAACCAGTTCAAGAAAACGAGCCATCCTAAAGTTAGGATCAAGCTCTGGGCTTTCATAAACAATCTCAGAAGAAGTGTCAACTGGTTCTTTATCTTGATTAACTAGATAACAAGAGAGAGCAGACTTAGCAAAGTTCTTGCTAGAATTTTCAGTTAAAAAATAAATCACTTAACTTTTGGAACATCTTTCTCAGTATGAACTGGCTTTGGAGATGAAACTTTTTTCTTTGGAGAAGGAGGAGGGGAAAAGGTTGGTCTTTGATATACTACCTCCTTAACTTGTTCTTTAACAGAATCAGGTCTTTGATAGCCAGTTTGGCTTTTACCTTGGAATCCTTGCGAACTTCTCCTTTGAGCAGATTGAGATGGATTTGATCTTTCCGATTGAGAGGCAGATTTAGAAGATAAATTTCCTGAGGCTCCTGCACCGGGAGGTGGAGGAGGAGGACCTCGAGGATTCCATCTAGGAACAGGAGAGTCATACCTCTTAGACTTTTTCCTTTGCTTTTACTGGTTCTTAGAAAATAACATCCAATGCTGGAAGTCTTTTGACTTTGGATCAATCCCTTTCAGTATATAATATGGTGTATCATTGTCTGGATTAGCAGGAGGAGGAGCAACAGCTTTTCTTTTCTTCTTAGCAATTCTTTTCCTTTTAGTCTCAGCAGACTCATCAGAGTCGATCTCATCTTCAGAATTAGAAGAGATAGGCATATCATATGGGTCAATAGCCTTTTTCAAAGCTCTTTCTTTTTCCTTTAAAGCAGCTCTTTCTCGTTCTTCTTCTATGGCATCCTGTGCCAATAGAGCATCTAAGTCCAAGCCTGGGGAATCATCCCATACAGTAGATTTTTCAATCTGGGCATCTACAGCTGATTCTTGAATCTCAGAAACTGTCAAAGTGACCAGTTCTGCTTTAACTTCAGGCTGAGCAAGTTCAGAAATTTGAGCATTTGATTCTGGTTGTACTTCTGGAGCAGATTGGATAACAGACTCTTGAACTTCTAGAATTTCTTCCAATTTATCTGTAGTTTTTATGAATAAAATTGTTCTAAATGACATCTAATCATGCCTTCCAGATATTCCTAAACTAGCATATCAGTTAACAAGTCTAAAAAGTAAGAAAAGGGAATACCTTCAGAATCGACCACAGCATGTCCTAACTCCCACAATTCATCTAGAAAGGAGGTGATGATTCCTTCTAGGTATAGGGCAACCAAGGGAGTAGAACACTCTTCTAAACAGGCTTTAACAATGAACTCAGATTTCAAAACTGCATCAGAAATTTCCTGTTCAGATAGAGGAGGAGGAGGAGCTGAATCTTCTGTTGCTTTCTCTGCTACTGCAAGATGAACTGCTGGAGGAGAGGCCAAGGGCTGCTCAGAGATGTCTTCATCAAGCATCTCCCCCTGCCTGATTTCAGTAGAGACTGAAACCAGGCCCCTAGAAGAAGAGGGCTCAGTAGACTTGGAGAGTTTCAGAATAGCAGCAGTTAGAGATGATATAGAAGAAGCAAGGGGAGCAATTGCCTCATCAATCATAATTTTGATTGATGGGGTAATTAGCTCCACAATGCTTGATACAAATGCAGGAGTAATTTCAAAAGAAGATGATGAAGAGATGGAGGAATTTCAGAGGGTGGAAGAGCATCAGTGATGGTATATGCAAGGTGAGCTGGAGAATGAGCTGGAGATACAACTGGAGATGGAGTTGGAGAATGATGTGGAGATACATGGGTGGATGCAGGGTGATCAAGATGATCAGAAGAGGGAATTGGTGACTGAGGAGGAGTGGGAATCTCAGACACCAACAAATCAAAACTGGGTTGAGATATCCCAGCAAGATGAGTCGGGAGAGGAGAAGCAGGAGGAGAAGCAGAATGTCGTACTTCAATTGAAGTTGAAGGAACTTCAACTGAAGTAGACGGCAAAGCTGATGAAGAAGATGGAAGAGATAAATTTGCTGAGCCAGCTGCTAGAAGGGGGGGAGTAACTGCGACAGTCCTAGTGCTCTCAGAAGTAACTGGAGCAACCCCTGCGGGAGCGGGCTTCAGGAAGGTCCTTTTCCATTTGGCGAAGAGCGATGGATCCATCTTCTTGCTTGCGTTGATGGAGGTGGCGGCTGACACAAGCAGGTGAGGGTATTTCTCCTTCAGAAAAATTCCAACTACCCGTCCTAGGGTAACTTCTTTCTTTCCATTCTTTTTCCTTATTAAATCAAACATAATGACAGCCCAATTGATCTGCTTCTTATTAACAATTGCACACATTAGTGCAAATTGTTGCCTGGTAATATTATCGTGGGCTGAGTGCTTTCCTAGTAGCACTTTTCCAACAATTTCCGCAAGAAACTTGATCTTGAACGGGAAATTCACCTTGAGCGGCTTGGGGGGAATGCCTTCGGCATGTCCCAGCTCAGTTAACATCCTTGCAAACTCAGGAGCATCTTGCTCATAATCTTCTTCACCATTAATCAATCCAAAAGTTTCAGTCAGAATAGCGGGAGTCAATATTACCTCTTCTCCTCTAATTGTTCCAGTCATCGAATCATTAGTAGAAGATGAAGAGAAGGCCCACTCTTTGATCTCTTGAGAGTTTATCTTTATTCTGTAAGACATGAGTTTCTCTAGACCTTGATCTCTGCACAGATTCAGAATCTCCATTATACCTGGTTCGCAGCAGCTGAAGGCGTCGAAATCTACGCTGAAACCGGCATCAAACTTCACCACTGCAAGAAACGCTGGAGCAATCGCCATCGAAAACGCTGTAGAAGATGAGAGAGAGACTGTGAGGACGGAGCGCAAGAAAACGAGCAAGCGGGAAGACGAAATGCGAAAAGACGCTCTCCGTCGACGATAAGAGCAACTATCTCTTAACCTAGGTCGACCATCGGCTTTATATTAAAACAGCGATCGTCGATCTATTTAAAAGATACTGGAGACGATAGTCGAACGGTCGTTCGACGATCGGTCCTGAAGCAGAGTAGTCGATCAATCGTTCGACTATTTCTGTCTTCACAAACAGCAAGCTGTCGTCAACCATAGATTGACGATAAGCTCGACCTGTTCGACTATCTTCGAACGCCGGTCGACGATCTTCAAGCAGATAAGCTATCTTCAACCATAGGTCGACGATAGGCTTGATCCACTCGACTATCGTCGAACATCGTTCGACTATCTTCGAACAGATTTCAACAAGGCAGACGTCACACTTAGTCTCTTCCATTAATCATGCCTAGTTGAACTAAAAAGAACAGATGCTTCTGTTCATCTAAGCGCTTGGTGAATATATCACCTCTCTGAAGGTCTGTGGATATGAACTCAAGGCTGATCTTGTTCTTTTCCACACAATCTCTCAGGAAATGGTGTCTTATCTCAATGTGCTTCGTTCTAGAGTGGTGCACTGGATTTTGTGCAATGGAGATAGCACTTGTACTGTCACACATGATTTTAGTGTTCTTGAGTGAGTACCCATAATCCAAAAGTTGATTTTGTATCCACAGGATCTGTGAACAACAACTAGCAGCTGCTATATATTCAGCTTCTGCAGTTGAAGTTGAGACAGAGGCCTGCTTCTTACAGAACCAAGAGACCAATCTCTCTCCCAGGAACTGACAAGTTCCCGAGGTACTTTTCCTATCAACTCGACAACCAGCATAATCAGAATCAGAATATCCAATTAATTCAAATTCTGACTCAGCTGGGTACCAAAGTCCTAGATTTGGACATCCCTTCAGGTATCTCAAGATTCTCTTGAGAAGAATCAGATGAGATTCCTTGGGGTTGACCTGGAATCTAGCACAAAGGCATGTAGAAAACATTATGTCTGGTCTACTTGTAGTTAAATACAATAAGGAACCAACAATGGCCCTATAATTCTTTTGATCAACAGGCTTTCCCTGATCATCAGAATCAATAACTACATTAGTAGCCATAGGTGTATGCATTGCTGAAGCATCTGCCATCCCAAACTTCTTTACCAATTCCTTGGCATATTTGGATTGGGAGATGAAGATGCCATCAGCATCTTGCTTTACTTAGAGACCAAGAAAGTAAGACAGCTCACCCATACTCCTCATCTCAAACTTAGAATGCATTAAGTTGGAGAACTTTTTGCATAGTTTGGGATCAGTGGAACCAAAAATAATGTCATCCACATACACTTGAACTAACGGGATTGTGTCCTTGTGGTGCTTGACGAAGAGGGTTCTATCAACTACTCCCCTAACAAATTTGTGCTCTAACAGGAAACTAGCTAGAGTCTCATACCAGGCTCTGGTGCTTGTTTTAGTCCATAAAGAGCTTTCTGCAACTTGAATACATGTGAGGGCTGAGTTGAAGAAACAAAACCAGGTGGATGTTCAACAAATACCTCTTCCTTTAGCTCACCATTAAGAAAAGCACTTTTGACATCCATCTGAAAAACCTTAAACTTCATATAGGCTGCATAGGCCAAGAAGATCCTTATTGCCTCTAGCCTTGCAATAGGAGCAAAGGTTTGGTCATAATCTATACCTTCCTCCTGTCTGTAGCCCTGAGCTACAAGCCTAGCTTTATTCCTTACAATGATTCCATTTGCATCCAACTTGTTTCTATACACCCACTTGGTGCCTATGATTAGTTGGCCTTTAGGTCTTGGAACCAAAGTCCAAACTTTACATCTCTCAAACTGATTGAGTTCCTCTTGCATAGCAATGATCCAATGGGGATCTAGCTCAGCATCTTTAATTGTGAGGGGCTCAATCTGTGAGAGGAAACAAGCATGCATCACATCCTGTCTTAACTGATGTCTTGTTTGAACACCAGCTGATATGTCTCCTATCACTTGAGATGTAGGATGATCTCTAAGTGTGATAACATCAGCAGGTGGGATGTGATCTTCAGCAATAGTTGGGATTAATTCCTCAGGAGGAATTTGATCTACTATTGGTGGAACAACAACAACTTCTGCAATGTCTTCATCACTGTCTGATTCAGTGATATGAAGAGTTGAAAGATGGAGGATTTCTTGAGTGACATCTTTGGTAGAATCTTGTACCTGTAATGAACTTGAGGAAGGAGAAGTTTCCTTCTCCTTGTAAAACATTTGGGATTCATCAAAGGATACATGAACAGACTCTTCAATTTTAGAAGATGATTTATTAAAAACCCTATAAGCTTTGCTTACTTGGGAATATCCAAGAAAAATTCCCATTGAAGCCTTTGCTTCAAATTTTCTAAGATATTCTTTATTGTTATTATGAATATAAACAACACAGCCAAAAACTCTAAAATAATTTATTTTAGGTTTCTTTCCTTTAAGTAACTCATAAGGAGTTTTACACTTAAGTTTGTGTATCAGACTTCTATTCAAGACATAATTGGCTGTACTAACAGCTTCTGCCCAATAGGAAAGAGGCATATTAGCATCTGCCAATAATATGCCAGCAGCTTCAATTAGTGTTCTGTTCTTCCTTTCAACTACCCCATTTTGTTGGGGAGTTCTAGGAGCTGAGAAGCTATGTTTGATACCTTCTCTCTCACAGAATTCTTGCATGAGAAGAGAGTCAAACTCAGTACCATGATCACTTCTGATCAAGGCCACATGAGTAAAGTACTCAGTCTGCACACATAATAGAAAATCTGTAAGGGCTTTGAAGTTATCAGCCTTAGTTCTCAAAAAGAACACCCAAGTGAACCTGGAGAAGTCATCTACAATGACTAGGGTGTAATACTTCCCTCCTAAACTCTGTACATTTATTGGGCCAAATAGGTCCAAATGTAATAAATACAGGATTCTAGGAGAATCACTGTTATTTATTGATTTAAATGAGTTCTTGGTTTGCTTGCCTAGTTGACAAGCCTTGCATAGGCTCTCTTTCTTGTAGGGGCAAGAAGGTAAACCTCTAACAAGGTTGTGTTTAGATAACCTAGATATATTCTTGAGGTTAACATGGCTAAGCCTTTTATGCCACAAGGTATTATTATTAGTTACTTCATTAAACAGGCAGATTTCAGAATCAGTTGAATTAAAATCTACTAAATAAATGTTGCCTTGTCTAATGCCTACTAATACAACACTATTATTTAAAGTAATATTACAAAGGGAGTTAGAGAATGATACCTGGTATCCAGCATCACATAACTGACTTACTGAAATTAAATTGTGCTTTAGTCCAGTTACATAAGCAACTCTCTTGAATGTTACAGCTCCAATTGTCATCCTGCCATAGCCTTCAGTTTGACCACAGCTTGAATCTCCAAAGATTACCTTTGGGCCAAGCTTTGCCTTGAACTTTGACAGATGTTCTTTATTTCCTGTCATGTGCTTGGAGCAACCACTATCCAAATACCACTTATTTTGAGTGATAGGATAGGTCTTCACCTGCAAATAAATCAATTTAAACATTGTGGACCCAGGTAACCTTGGGTCCCTTGTTTTTCACATAAGAAAAACTGGAAATAAATGAATAAGCAGGCTGAGGGTGATAACCTAATGGGTAAGATCTCCTAGGTGGGATTCTCCATGCAGATGATGGGTCAATGAACCTAGGGTTTCTATTCATATTCGGGTTTCTAAAGTTCTGGGTGTAATTTTGAAATTCATATTGGAAATGTCGACCAGCGTTCGACGATGGCTGCTCAGATCGTCGATCTCCGTTCGACCACTGAGCTTGCGATCGTCGAGCAGCGTTCGACGTTTTTTGTAATTCCTTAAATTTCTGTTTTCTTTTCTCTCTTTTAGCTTTATTTAAAGCTCTATTTACTTGATTAACTTGCTCAGTGTTTTTTATTCCACTAGATGAAATAAAATTCACTGGAGTTGAAAGTTGGTTTTTAAGAATGATTGGGGGCTCACTAGAAGATGCTCCTAAGCCTAATTTGTTATTGCCTGTCCTAGTGTTAGACATGCTGGTTATTTCAAGCAACTTAAGGCTTCTACCATTTAGAGACTCTTCTAATCTTTTGGATTTAGCTAACTCATTCTTAAGAAATTTTATTTCTTCACTAGAATTAGTGAGATCTTCCTTTAACTTAATGTTTTCATTAGCAATCAATTCAGATTCAGCTAGTTTAATTCTAAGTTCTTTAATCTCTTTTTCATAACTAATTAAATCTAAACATAAAGATTTAAATTCTAATGTAAATTCTGCAGATGTAAAATCATAAGAAGATAGTACCTCATCTTCTGTTGGCATCTCTTCATCAGAATCTGAATTCTCTGCAGCTGAGTGATTGTTGCAGGCATCAATTGCCATCAGGCAAACTTCCTTTGCCTTCTTTTCTTCTTCATCCTTACTGGAGCTTGAGGAAGAGGATTCCTCATCAGAATCGCTCCAGGTTTCAGCAACAAAGCCTCTCTCCTTCTTTTTGTTCTTGTAGGAGGATGGCTTGGAATGCTTCCTATGCTGATCCTTGTCTTTCCTTTTATCTTTGTTCTTTTCCTCTGGACAATCTGGAAGAATATGTCCAGGCTTCCTGCAACCATAACAGATTATTTCTTTAGAGGGGGTACGATCATACCTTGGTTTATCTTCATACTTTGAAGATTTCTTTCTGAATTCCTTCCTTCCCATCTTGAGAAACCTTTTGGCAAATAATGCCATCAGTTCCTCATTGGACAGGCTGCCTTCAGAAGTGTCAGCAGCTTTAAGAGCAAGAGTTTGCTCTTTTCTTGTAGGAGTTGGGGTCTTTGCTTCAGCTTCAGCTTCCCTGGACTTCTGCACTTGCTCAAAAGACTTGAGTTTGCCGAGAAGGGCTTCTGTTGAGATTTCTGTTGTGCTTCTAGCTTCCTTGATGGGCCAGATCCTCAGATCCCATGTGCTGGGGAAGCACATAAGAATCTTATCATTGACCTCTGTCAATGAGATATCCTTGTCAAGGGTCCTCAGCTCATTGATGATTGAGCTGAGCCTTGTGTACATAGCTTCCACTGATTCAGCATCAGTTTTCTTGAAATTCTCATATTGTGAGATAAGGTTGGACCTCCTGTCCTTCCTTTCATCAGCTGAACCAGCTACAATCTGGTTCAGTGTATCCCACATAGCTTTTGCTGATGAGCAGTCAGCAACCTTCTGGAATACTTCATCAGACATTGTCTGAGCCAGAATGTTCATTGCCTTGGCATTTGCTATCTTTGCCTTTTTGTACTCATCATTGTAGTCTGGAGGAGGCACTGCACTCATATCAGATGATAAGGCAGTAGCAGCAGCAGGTGCTCTTGGTGGTCCTGTCAAAATAGAAGCAAAGATACTTTCATCAATAGAATTCATATATAGTTTGATCCATGCCTTCCAGATGCCAAACTTAGCTAAGTTGCATGCTGGAGGTCTGGTGCTAGAATAATCCTTGGACTGGGCCATGATAGTGAAAGTGAATATCTATAAACTTTGGTATCTATCAGGATCTTGTGACTTAGGTGTTAGCCTATTCAGTCAGCAAACCTCCCTCTGATACCAATTGAAAGAGAAGGGAAAGATACTACTCTAGAGGGGGGGTGAATAGAGTAATCAAAAATTGCACTAGCAAAGTTGACTTTCTACTCAACTCCCTTGGAGCTAAATGCGGAATGAAAGTTATAGATATTTGAGATTAAACATTAGAGCCTAACACAAGTGTTGTGCACAAAAAGGCAGCCAACTGTAATTACAGTTGAAGCTTGGAAACCTAAACAGTAACTAGCAAACCTAGTTAATATCTAATCACAGCCACAATGCAAGTAATTAAACAAGGCAATCCAGACGACACAAGGAATTTATAGTGGTTCCCCAAACAACTTGGGTACGTCCACTCTTCTACCAACAAGGTAGGAATCCACTCAGGTTTTTGATCAAGTGCCCTGCCACCAACAAGATCTGCTTCAGGTAGATCAAGAAACCCTTTAGACTTTTGATCAGGTGTCTAAAAACCAACACAGGTTTTTGATCAGGTGCCCTGCCACCAAGGGATACTTTTGAAGGGAGTAATAACCCTATACAGGAGGGGGAAAGGAGGTTAAGGTGTCTTCTTTATTTTACAAAAGATTAGAGAAGCACAATAACTTGCACTGAGCTAGAAAGCTCTAAAAGAATCAAGGCTCCCCCTGGCTCAAAGAACGTCCAGGTGAAGTCTTGCTTCAGTGCAGAAACACTTCAGTAAATACTGAAGGAAGAACTACAAGAAGATATAAAATAAGAAATGAAAATCTTCTAGCAGCTATCTTCTTCTTCTTCTTCTTCAAAAGATCTCTGAGTCAGAACTTCCTGGAACCAGGAGAACTCAGGTTGAAGAAGAGCAGAAGAGCTAACACTTCTCAGTTGAGTGAAGATTGCTGAGAGCAGTAAACTTGATCTTGCTGTAAGCATGCTGAATGAATTTTTCCTGAGAACTTGATTTTTGCTATGTCGACTAGTTGATTTCTTCTTCAAAGAAGTCTCTATATAGCAGCAGCAGCAACGGCTCTTAACTGAGTTTGAATCTTGTCTTTTTCTGAACTCTGCAAGCTGGGCTGCAAAAAGCATAAAGCAAAACAAAAATACTGCAGGCAGATATCCTATAAAAGGATAGAGCTTTCTAAGAAGCTGCAAATTACTCTGATGAAATAATATAAGAGAAAGTCACATCAGAAATGACTCTTTACAGCCAAGGAAGACTTTTTGAGTCTAACGGCTATAAAGGACAGCCTGGCAGAAATCAGATATCAGCTATAAGACAAACAACTTTATCAGAAAAGATTAGCTCATGCATAAAGAATAGAATAGATATTGCATGGAAGTGTTATCACAATTTATTCAAATAATCTTTTATAAAATGTGCCAAAATAAGTATGAAATTAGTCACATCTCAGAAGACGACAAAACTATTTAAAACATACAGCAAAACGTCGAACGACCCTCGGAGATCGTCGACCGACGCACGGAGATCGTCGACCTATCGGACAGATAGTCGAACGATCCAGATAGTCGAACTATCAAAGAAGATAGTCGAACTACCTCAGCAGATAGTCGATCTATCAGAAGAGATAGTCGAGCTATCAGATAGTCGATCTATCCGGACAGATAGTCGAACTACCAAACAAAAACAGATAGTCGACCTATCAAGCAGATAGTCGACCTATCACAGGAATCAGATAGTCGACCTATCAACAGATAGTCGAACTATCAGATAGTTGAACTATCCAAGCAGATAGTCGAACTATCAAAGCAACACAGATAGTCGACCTATCAACAGATAGTCGAGCTATCAGATAGTTGAACTATCAGGACAGATAGTCGAACTATCAAAGCAAACAGATAGTCGACCTATCAACAGATAGTCGAGCTATCAGATAGTTGAACTATCAGGACAGATAGTCGAACTATCAAAGACAACAGATAGTCGACCTATCAACAGATAGTCGAGCTATCAACGCAGACAGAACGTCGACCAACTGATAGACGATCATCGATCAGCCGATAGACGATAGTCGAGCGACGTTCGACTATAGTCGAACGAAAAACTATTTAACCAAATATTCATCTGGAAAAGCAATTCTACACAACTAGAGAATCTAAACTATCAACTAACCTTTGACCATAGATAAATCTTGGGTCAAGAGACAGAAAGAGAGGACTGAACTCAAATCAAAACCTAGGGTTCCAACAACCTGATCAAAAGTCTAAAGGGTTTCTAGATCTACCTGAAGTAAATCTTGTTGGTGGCAGGGCACCTGATCAAAAACCTGAGTGGATTCCTACCTTGTTGGTAGAAGAGTGGACGTACCCAAGTTGTTTGGGGAACCACTATAAATTCCTTGTGTCGTATGGATTGCTTTAATTAATTACTTGCATTGTGGCTGTGATTAGATTTTAACTAGGTTTGCTAGTTGCTGTTTAGGATTCCAAGCCTTAACTGTAATTACAGTTGGCTGCCTTTTGTGCACATCACTTGTGTTAGGCTTTAAGGTTTAATCTCAAATATCTATAACCTTCATTCCGCAATTAACTCCAAGGGAGTTGAGTAGACAGTCATCTTTGCTAGTGCAATTTTTGATTACTCTATTCGCCCCCCCCCCCCCCCCCCGCCCCCTCTAGAGTAGTATCTATCCCCTTTTCTTTCAGAACCCTAAACCAGAATCGAACCATCCTCCGGTCTAAGGATTTCATGCCTTTGCAAAACTAGCATAAGAATAGATTTGTTTTGATTTAGTTTTTGGATCTATTTTTGATTTTTCACATTCGTTTCGTTCCCAAGATTTTCTTAAAGATTTTCATTTCCCATTATTTACTGGTGGGTAATTTTTTTGGAGTTTCACATTATTTTCTCACATTCATTTTTGGATCTATTTCTGATTTTTCACATTTGTTTCACATTGTTTTAGATCTGTTTTCTTCTCGTTGGTAATTTTTCTTGGCCTATTGTTTGCTATAGTTGGAGGATACGCAGTCAAGAATGTTTTTTGGAGTTGAAAGTTGAAATCTCATCTCTTGTTGAAATGCCTCGATATTCAAGAACCGAGAACCGAATCGGAATCGACCCGAACCAAATGGTTCGGATTCGGTTTCATAATTTAGAACCATGGGTCGTTTCCGGTTCCAAAAATTTGGAACCGAACCTATACTGGTCGGTTCTTAGTTCTATGTGGAACCGAACGAACCGATCCGAGTTGTACCCCTAAACAGTTGTGATTATGTATTCTACCTCCAGCCAAAGGCCGAGATTGGCCAAACCTGGAGCCATTTTCCAAGATGTTTGTCGGCTATCCAGCCCCCTCCCTGGCCGGCCACCACAGCCACCACCTCCGTTGAGGTCGGGACTATCGTCGGGCGGCGGCTCTGACGCCGGAGTGGAGGTTTCCGACGAACCCGAGAGGAAGCCCAAAGCTCGTTTTCCATGGAATTTCAAAATCGAATTCAGCCCAATTGAGCTCTATCTCAAGTCTTATTGATCTATGATGCTAGCACAAGGGAGAGAGGGAGAAACATGCCTGATTTCGGGATTGGATGCGGCTACTCCAGTGGGTGGCCGTGGATTTTGGCGGTTTCCTGCGCTCGATCTCGATTCTCCACCGTTTACAACGATCCAAGAGTCAATTTCGACTGTTTGAGGCCTTCTGAAGGCGATGAAAGGGTTAAATCGAGCTTTGGGGTCCTTTATATAGGATATCCAAGTTATGGAGGTTATGTTCATGGCCATTAATAGCCCTCCTTAATGGTGGCCGACCTATAACTATTGGAAACCTCCTCCTCTTCATCTGGGGAGATGAAAGTACAGATTGGGGAAGAAGAAGGGAGTGTCACTTGGCCTCCCTCCATTATTTCCCCCTCCAAATGAAACTTCCCTCCTAATTACCCTCATTAAACCCCTAATTAAAACAATAAATCATATTAAATAAACCTGAAAATTTAGCGGGTCTTAAGATGTGCCTTGGGCAAGGCCTTAGCCCACTTGAATTGGCTTGGGCTCTCATTTAGCCTTTAAGGTTAATTTGACCATGGTTGACCTTGGGGTTTACTTTGGTCAACTTGATCGGTTGACTGGTCCAAGGGGTGTGTCTTGAGTCCCTTGTCACCACCCGATGTTCATTGGATCATGGTGATGCCCCAATTATGCTCACTTTGCCACATAGTGTGATTTTGACCTAAATATGGTCAAGTTTGACTTTGGTCAACTTGGTGACCCCATGATGGGGCTTTTGGGTCCACTGGGCCCCTAATGGCATTACAAGGCTAGGGTTGGAGTCAATTTATGGTTTTGAGGCCATTGGGACCTCTTAGGTGAGGTTTGACCTATATTGACCTAAGTTTACTTTGGTCGATTCAGTCCACTTGATTGACCAAGCCTTGAGTACATTGCTCAGTTGCCTCTCTCTTAGGGTTAGTGAAGTATTCGTGAGCTTACGTTGAGGTGGTGAGTTCATGTGAGTGTGAATTGACCTAGGTTGACTTGTGCACATTGGGGGTGCACATAGCAGTTTCTCTAAGTTTAAGCTGAGCTAGGGTAACACTTTGGCCATCATGCACCAGCCAAGCCCAAACCCTAACTTTAGGGGCCCTAGAAGTGTGGGGGATGTTACATGCGCACCGGTCGAGGAAGTCGGTTGTGGCGCCGGCTGTGCCTTGCATCCACAGACTGGCGGCTGAAGCCGGCATTACGAGGCTCGGCCCTGGCCGGCAAGGAAGGCCGGTCGTCGCCTTGCGATCGTGGTCATCTGGCCGCGAGGCACAGCCCCGGTCGGCCGGGAAGGCCGGTTGTGGCACTGATCGCTCTTTGTGACCGTGGCAATGTGACCACAAGGCACGGCCCTAGCCGGCCATGGTGGTCGGCGGCAACACCAGTTGCACCTTGCGGTCGCATCGATGCGGCCGACCGAGGAGGCGCGGCCACAACCGGCCAAGGAGGTGCCAACCACCAGCCGCGCCTTGCAGCCGCAAGGCGCGGTCGCGATTTTGCGGTCGGAGAGGCCGGTCGTGCTTTGCGGTCGCAACCTTACGGCCATGAGGCACATCCATGCCTTTATGGCCGCGGCCGGCCGGGGAGGCCGGCCTCCGCCTACGGCCTTGGTGGGGCTAGCCACCGGTGGCGGCGGAGGCAGCCGGTCATTTGGCCAGCTACAGGCAGTTGGCGGTGTGTGGGATGGTGGACAGATCTCTTGCGCCGGATTGAACGTAGGGTGGTTACTTGCATAACTCCCCACTTGACTAGTGGGGGGTCATGATGTTTTGGCTATTCGTACAACGATTTTTTCTATAAATTGTACGAAACCCCATCAAGTATAAATAATATAAATATAAAATATTATTTCATTGAATGACTCTAAATAATTGAGATATGATAATGATTAATAAAATATTAGAATATTGTTAAATAAAAAAAATTCATCTTTGGAACACTTATATTTATAAGGGCCCACATGCAATGACAACCATGTTATAAAAATGATGTATCATCCATTCATCCCCAAGAAGCTTCACATGACAAACAAGTAGAGTTTTTTTATGTTGATTTTACTAATTTATTCAAGCAATTGATTATATGAAAATTGAAGGGAGAAGAAAATGTTCCTCCTCATCTTAGTGGACACTCACACATTGGAACTTGAAGCCTTGATACATTTTATATGTCCCAATGCATTTGGGCATTAATGATCATGGATAAGTAATAAAAGATGGAATCTTTTAATAAGTAGATCTTTTGATAACAAGAGATCGATTTTACTTGCAAATAGTTAGCCCATGACATCAAAGAAAAAGATTAAGAGCACATTGGCTCTGAATATAATTTTGAATGGCATGGAGTTGTTAGAAGCAAATGAGGAGTGAGAGAATTGAGGAGGAAGCACTATCAATAGCCCACTAGTTGTTGGTGACTGCCTGTAAGCTTGGCTCGTCGACGTTCTGACCTACTATGCCAGCGGCAGGGCAATGGAGTAGTTTGTTGCCATCCCTCATAAATTGAGTTCTCTTAGGGCTCCATCCTAGCGAGGGTTTACGATCTCAATTGCACTCCTTCTCTACCTTAGATGAGTGAAAGGGTTGGCACTCAATAGATAAAAGTTGCTCAAGGGATGCCATGCTGATCTTCCTCATAATTGCATCGACAATAAGGTTTGACACCTCGATGTCAGCTCTTCATTACCACTTAATGTCGTACTATATATGTTTCAAGAGATCGGTTATTCGTCCATTAAAGTTGTATGTGAAACAGGTTTAGAACATCATGAGATGGTTTGATATGATCAATATATGGTGTGGTCATTAGATCCTTGAAATGACCTTTTGATGAGATCAACACAAGTTTTGGGGCTCATTCAGGTTCGTTCGATGTTGATATGTCACTTGTCATATTTCTCATAATCAGATAGATGACCGACTCCGTAGTTGCAATTAGAGCAACATTTCGATATTTTTATGTATTTATTTGTTTTACAGATTTTATTTAGTGAGATAATACAATCATCATGAATTAGCGATCATAAATGTTGGGCGCTGATATTAGCAACGCACTTTTGGCTATCCGCACGAACATTTAATCACAAGCATAATTTTAAGAGGTTGGCTATACGCAAGCATGTTTTTTATTAGCAAGTATTTTTTTTAGAAAGTTGGCTATCCACCAGCATACTATCATTCTTCATAAGACATAAAGATACTGAAGGATCACCAGCCTCATGCTCTTTGTTTCTCCATTTCTTCCAGAAACAAAAAGATCGAACCCACCATCCTTACTTATGAAAGCTTTTACTAACAAAAATTTAACTAAAAATGTTTTTTTAATGCATGAGAATGGAGGAATGGTGATTTTATGGAGCAGAAAACCTATGGTGGAGATTTTGGAGGTGTCTTCAGCAAGCTTTACGCCGTCGACGTCTCTGAAACTAGGGATGGTAGTACATCAACGCGATGAAAGATTCAACATTGTTGTGCGGCTAAGTGAGTGCGGTGCTAATATTAATTTTAAAAATCTAAAAAAAATCAAATTTTTAGTACGGATAAACAAAAATGTGGTGCTAATATCAGCGCCCTAAATGTTCAAGATGGTTTTTATAAGCATGTTATGTTAAGGAATGTAAATATGTTAATGCATAAATTCTGCAATCTCCTTGATTTATGCACAGTAATCAGTTATTGATTGGTTTTCCCTTTTATATGTAGTAATATAAATTAGGCAATGGCAATGTATAGGATTTAATTTAGGATCCTATATTGATCTATGCTCTGTATATATATTCCTTGTTTTCAATGAATAGACATGGAAGAATATTGCCTTTTATCAAGGTATCAGAGGTGTAAGACTCCTTACAAAAAAATAGCTTTCTCCCTTCCTCCTCTTCTTTCAGCCATCACCTATGACAGAACAACAAACAAAGCCTGAGGTTGATAAGTATGGCGTTCATAATAATCCTGTAACACCCCTATCCGTCATATAGTATATAGCAGTAGGTCCGGCCGGGGCCCGACGCCATATACCACGGACAGATGGAAGGGTTACTCAATGAAACCATTCTTCCAATCGTAACGTCCTACACAGAGCATCTAGAGAAAGCAATTTATTAAGTTGCAAAAATAAAAACCCAACCACAAGCATGAATGTCCACTAACGAACCCAAACAGGAATGAATTACAAAGTACACAAAGTACCGGCCTTATGGTCTTACAAGAGTTTGCCAAATTTAAAACCGTGTTTTCCATACATCGGCGCGCAGGCCGGACACACATGAATTAAACAAGTAAACATAACAAGGCATTCAAGGGCCGGCTCAGCAACAAGTTCTTTGGCCCGCTACTTGCCGCTCGGCTCCGCAGCACCTGCAAGCACAATTCACCGCAACGGTGGCAAACAAAAGTAACGGTCAGCTAAAGCTGACCAAATTATAATGATCCCACCCCCAAACTCGGGGCGGCGATGCTCCTTCCCTGCAATTATTAGCGTAATAAGCATTATAGTGAATAATCACAACATCACAGGTGCAGGCACACACGGCCGCACACCCCTTGCTATCAGGGCACTTACACGGTGAACCCGGTCAAAACCAAAGTCTTACCATCACCCCTTGGACGGCAATACTCGTGAGTAATTTAGTCTTTCCGGTCAAAGCCTAAGACTCACACAACTATGCCAATGGCCAGTCCCTATTTTCAGGTCTCTGTCACAAAACCACATAGCCCGGGTCTGATTCCACAAGCTCGTTGCTCACACCGCACTGTCAATCTTAAGCCAAATGTGCGGGTCAAGCTTCGCCGAATCCCAAATTTGATCAAACAAGCACATAACCCAGTTATGTTCAAGGCTGGCTCCCAGACCACCAAGTTGGCAGAAATGCGTTTCCGCCCAGATTTCTTGGTGCACCTTGGAGTTAATCCCCAAGATTCCCTGTTGCAATCTACCGCGTAGAAAACCCGAAAATAACCAAAGGCACGGCGTCTTCTCCGGCTAATCATGCATAATGAACATCACCGATCCAGACCAACTTGTCCGGGTAGGCTTCACACACCATGCCTATGCCTGTTTCTCGATTTCGGACTTTACATGCAACAAAGCGGGGACTATTCATGTCTACCTGAAGGAACACCTCAAACTCACCGCATACTAGCGAGAGGTGGCTTCCTATGCAAAAAGGAAAGAGGACTTCGCATGTCCAAGTTGAGAATCGTTACCCTTGGGTTTCTCTTTGGCGCCATGGAAATCTATACGGATGAAAAGCACCGCGATGACCTCGTCTCCGTAGATCTTGACTCAGCTTGCGATTTGGCGCTCTGAATCTCCTCCGGCAACCGGATCTCTCTTGCTTCTTTCTCCTTGCTCTCCCTTCTCTCTAGAACTTAGAAAGAGATTGGTAAAGATGGAATAAGGGTTTGAAACCCTATTCACGGCTTAGAATCCAACCAGGACAGCCCTCAGCCCTTTGATCCCTTTTGAAAGAAATGAACGACCACGATTTTACCTAGAAATAATATTTCGTGGCCGAACATGGCTTGCGACACGCCCGTGTCCAAGGCCGTGTTCCACACTCGTCGTAAACCAGGAAATCCAAAATAGGACACTGCTTGGGACACGGCCGTGTCACCCATGGACACGCCCGTGTCACCCATGGACACGCCTGTGTCATGGGCCATGTACCCCAATCGGCGTTGGAACCGTCACGTCCCAAACGGGACACCTGCTTAGACACGCCTGTGTCAACTTTGACACACCCGTGTAAACCAGAACACGCCTGTGTTCCGGATCGTGTCTCTCAGTCGACACGGGACTAAAAACATCCCGAGCATGACACGGCCATGTGATACGCCCGTGTCACCTGTCGTGTGCTAGAAACGCCTTGGGACATGCCCGTGTCCCAGGCCGTATTGTCTCCACAGCACAATCCAGCAAACTGCCCGAGCAGGACACGGCCTCTGACATGCCCGTGTCTCAGGTCGTGTTCCCTGTCTCGACGCTCGTTGACTGCATTTTCGTCGACCACTCGGTGATTCGTCGAACACGCGCACAACACGGCCCTGGGACACGCCCGTGTCCCAGGCCGAGTGACCCTTACCAAGGCCCAAACTCGCCTCAAAACGCTGCCCATTGCTCTTTTGAGTTTCGGGGCGTTAAAAATCCCTACTATCTTCACCACTCCGATCAACCTGGAGTCGTGCTTGTCACTAAACTGTTGAATGAAGAAAATTACCCACTTGGAGTTGTGCCATGCTCATGTCCCTCAGCATCAAAAATAAAGAAGGCTTCATCAATGGCACCATTCAAAAACTGACAACTACATCCACCACAGAGCTCCAACAATGGACGTGTTGCAGCATTCTCATGAAAGCATGGCTTCTCATTCAATCTCACAAGATATCAGAGCAAGTGAAATTTACAATGAGTTTGCTCATGAAATTTGGGCTGACCTGGAAGAGCGCTTTTCTCGCATCAATAGTGTCCATCTCTTCCATGTTGAAGAAGCAATTCATGATTGTAAACAGGACAACATGACAATTGGTGCTTATTAAACCAAGCCCAAGGGTCTCTGGGATGAATGAGACGCATTGTATTCTATTCCAACCTGCACTTGTGGCAAAGTAAAAGAGGTTTTGCAGTTCCAACAAAATCGAAAGACTATGAAGTTTCTCATGGGGATTAATGAAGCCTACACTGTTGTTCGGGCACAGATTATACTCATGGATCCACTTCCTATTGTTAACGAAGCTCATTCTCTAATTCACCAAGATGAAAGACAACGAGCAACATCAAAGGGAAGTGCACCCGTATCTGGCATTGCGTCCTTCGCCGTAAGGAACAACTCAGGAAATTATGAGAAACGTTTCACACCAAAAAATACACATTTGAAATGTGAAATTTGTGACAAATTTGGGAACACCTCGAAGACTTGTCAAGCACATCTTAAATGCGATTATTATGGCTGGAACGGTCACACCATCGACGCATGTCATAAGTTACACAAGAGGAATTCCGCTGGGGGTAAACCTGATCAACAATCACATAAGAATTTTACCTCTAAGGTCCATCAAGTCAATGCCAATACAACAATACCTCCTACCTCCTTCAACCCCATAGCAGAACAATACCAAAATCTGATGACCCTTCTTAACCGCAATAAGCCAAATTCCATGGCTAATATTTTTGGTAGTCCTTCTGCTATGAGTGACCTCTCAGGTAAAAACTTTTGTGCCTCTATTTTTGGTAAAGGAATATGTTGGATACTTGACACAGGAGCCACAAATCACATGATTTTCTCTCCTGACTTGTTGACTACAACTTCTCAAGTTACCAACCGAACCATGCACCTTCCAAATGGAGCACTGGTTGCCGCAACACATGGGCAGCATTCTCTTTGATGACTTTGCCTTACATGATGTGTTTTGTGTTCCATCTTTTAAATTAAACTTGATTTCTATTTGTAAGCTTGTTCGAAGTTCTCACTGTTGAGGTATATTGATTAGATGTTATATATCGGTGCTTAACGGGTTTGATCTAGGATCCAAATGACATCCAATAACCCGTCGTTGGAGATTTAGGGTTACGCCTATAAATACCCTTGATGGGGGCAACTTGGAGGTTCGTTCCAAACTCAACGTCCACACGGGATGTTTCAAGCGCACTATCATTCTCGAAGGTTTTTTCGTTGGTGTTGCCCTAGCCCCCTCTCCCGTGTGTTTCTCCCGCCGCTCTTGTTCTTCTCTCCCGATTTCGTGATTTCAGCCCTAGCCGACCAAAAGTTAAAATCACCCGGTTGCTGCCAATTAGAAGAAGGTCGGCAGTCACGTGATTTGGCCGGCGTTTTGTTCGTGGAGGAAGCCTGCCACATCTCTCGATCGGGAAGAGGAAAAAGGAAGCCGGTCCTAATTTTCTATGCAAGTCTAGCCGTCGGCTGTCCTAAACGATCCACCGTCGCTGCTCCTTTGTGATTCTCCCGTCACGGGAACAGCAAATCCCGCTCGGATTTTTCCTGGATCGCTGCCGGCGGCTCAGGTTGTCGTCGTCGATCGCTGGAAAAACATCGGCCGTATTTAGGGCATAATCACTCGATAGTGAAAAGAGAAGAATAGGATGAGTCGGTTTTTGGATTTTGTCGTCGCCTGCGACTTCTCCCACTTCCGCTGCCTGCAACATCTACTTGTGGTCTCTGATCGGGATCACCATCCAGGAAGAAGGAAGAGGCTTTCTTGTCTTTGTGTGAAGCCGATCGAAGGGATAGCCGATCCAGGCGACTTCTTGGAGTAAGGAAAAGTTTAATTTTGCTGGTTGATCGTTGTTGCTGATTGAGACAAGGGAAGAAATTTTTTCATCACCACTGGTTTCGTGGAACTAGATTTCCTTGCCCTGATTCTAGTGGGTTATTAATCTCCTTACCATTAGTGGAGATCTCCAACTCTTTTGGCTAGATCGACGCGGGACAAGTCCTCTTGCCCTGATTTGATCTAGTCTTCGACGATTGGTTTTTCAACCAGAGAGGAGAAGCAAAACAATATTACTTGATTGGATCTGAAGACCTCATCGTCCACGTGGCTCAGGTGACTTCTTTATAATTTTTCTACGTGTGCTTTAGTTTCCTTGTGGAACTTAGAAATTTCGAAAGAGACACAATGTCGAAGGGTTGCAACCTCTCATCTCCTGTGTCATTGATCAAGTTGGAGAAATTCTCCAACTCTGAGTTCAGTGCCTGGAAGAGGAACATGCAGTTCGGCATGAAGTACTTGAATATTTTCTACACTGTGCAGTCTGATTTTGAGTCTTATAGAGGAGGAGAGAACGAGGATAACTGGATCAATGACGAAGATTTCTGTCGTGATTACCTCCTCAATTGTCTATGGCCGAGACGTACATCAAGATAAAAACTATAAAGGAGATCTGGGATGCCCTGGAGGAGCAGTTCAGAGAGGAAGAGAACATGTCCAAGATGCACTTTGTGGACAAGTTCATGGCCTTCACTTTCACTGAAGACAGGGAGATTCTTCCTCAGGTTGCAGAATTTGAATCCCTCGTGGACAAGCTGAACAGTGAAAACATCCCTTTGACGGATGGGTTTGTTGCAAGAGACATAATTTTCAAGCTTCCATCGGCATGGTACTCCTTCAAGACTGAGATGTATCAGAAGAAAATGCAGGTCAGTATGAAAGACCTCAAGCGCTTCATCTGTATTGAGGATGAGAACCATACTAGGCACGTTATGGAGACGATTAGCAAGCAGAACTCTACTGCTAACATGGTCACGCATCCTAAGTGTAAGCCTAAGCCTGGAAAGACTAGACCACACTCCAGTGTACCCACAATTGCTGACACTAGCAGGAAAGCTAATAAATTTAAAGGCAGGTGCTATAACTGTAATAAGTAGGGTCATTGTGCTTCCGAGTGCAAGCAACCCAAAAGTGGTGAATTCAGTACACAAAAACGTGATAATAAAGCGAATATGGTTTATCAGACTGCGTCTGCTGAATTTGTTGATATGGTTAGCAATGGGAAGGCCAGTATAGAGTGGTGGCTTGATTCAGGTGCTACCTGTCACGTCTGCAGTAATTCAACTTTCTGTAGGACATCACTGTAGTAAAAGAGACAGTCATTATTGTAAATGATGGAGTAGCTGACGTGCTGAAGGTGGGAAATGTAACTTTGGTAATTTCCTCAGGTACACGTTTAATTTTGAAAAATGTTAAATTTATACCTACATTAGCTGCTAATTTAATTTCAATTAGTTTGTTATGCGATGTTGGTATGTCATTTAACATTAGTGGTGGTATAGTAACTTTAATTGTTCACTCACATTATTTTGGTTATACGTATGTAGTTAATGGGATGTATAGGCTGAGTCTAGCAAATGAAATAATAAATCAGGTTAGCTCAAATCTGATTGATTTTAAGACTTTACATGCAAGACTAGGACACGTGAACTAAAGAAAACTACTATTGTTAGCTAAAACTCACAACTTACCCTTAGACACAACAATCAAATTTGACAAATGTGAAATTTGTGCTCAGACAAAGATAACTAGAACACCTTTTAGTCAGGTTTCTAGGAGCACACAATTACTAGATTTAATACATTCCGACATATGTGACTACAAAAGCTTTGTCACAAGAGGAGGTCGGAAGTATCTGATAGCATTTATCGACGATTACTACTAGATTTTGCCACAATATTCTCCTTAAATCAAAAGATGAAGTTTTTGAAAAATTTCATATATTCAAAAATAGGGTTAAAAATTAACTATACATGAAAATAAAATGGCTAAGAAGTGATAGAGGAGGTGAATATGTCTCGAGAAATTTCAAAGATTTTCTTCCCAGCAATGGCATAATTCTTGAAACCACTGTCATGTATTCACCACAATCAATTGGTATCACCAAAAGGAAAAAAATAAGACTTTAACAGAAATGTTGAATTCCATATTGTTAACTGTCAGAATGTCTGCGACCTATTAGGGTGAAGTCGTCGTCACGTCAAATCAAATTCTTAATAAAGTTCCTCATGCTAAGTTGAAGCAAACACCCTATGAGCTTTGGTTTAAGAGACCTCCTAGATTTGATAATCTTAAGACCTGGGGTTGTATTGCTTGTGTTAGGATACTTGGCTCTAAAAGAGCTAAGATTGGACCTAGGACAAAAAAAATTTGTCTATCTAGGTTATGCAAAGGGTAGCGTTGCAGATAGGCTTCTATATCTCTCAACTAATATTGTAATAGAATCTAGAGATGCAGTTTTTTTTAGGATAAGTTCCTTAAAGATAAAAACATGATGCTTCAAGGTCTGCCAGCGGCTAGTATTGAGACTACTGTTGAGCCAGGACAAAAGAATCTCTGACACTGATCTCATAGACACTAGTGTTTTAGAATCTAAAAGGTTATCTAATAGAGAATGAGTGCCTAAAAACTTCGATATGGACTATGTGACTTACCATATTAAAGCTGATCTATCTACCTATAAAGAAGCGATGTGATTTAGGGATTCTCTACTATGGAAAGAAGCCATAGATGATGAGATGAACTCTCTCCAACAAAACCACACTTGGACCTTGGTTGACTTACCCAAAGGGGCTAGAACCATTGGAAGTATGTGGGTTCAGAAAAAGAAGCTTAATCTTGATGGGAGTATCGCCAAATACAAAGCACGTCTAGTTACAAAAGGCTTCACTCAAGTGAGTGGTATAGACTACTTTGATATATACTCACTTGTTTGTCACATTGCAACAATTAGGATTCTTCTCACTTTAGCATCTATTGAACATTTTGTCGTTTATCAGATGGATGTCAAGACTACATTTCTTAATGGATATCTGACTGATGAGATCTATATGCACCAACTTGAAGGTTTTGTGGTAGAAGGTCTAGAAAATAAGGTCTGTAAGTTGATTAAGTCACTCTATGGATTGAAGCAAGAACCTAAATTATTGCACGAGAAATTTGACACTTGTGTTAAATGCATGGGTTTTAAATCTAGTCTATTAGATAAATGTTTGTACGTAAGAACAAGTTCAGATAAAGTTGCAATTATTCGCGTGTATGTTGATGACATGCTAATTCTTGGCACTGATCAGTTTGAGATGGAAGACATGAAAGCTGCCTTGACGACACAATTTAGCATGACAAACTTAGGCGTGGTGAAAACTATCCTAGCAATGGAAGTGAACTTCACTGAAAAGGGTATTACCCTAAGTCAGAATCACTACGTTAGAAATCTACTTGAGAAGTGTGGTTATGTTAATAGCAAGAAGATTGAGACTCCATACGACTACAATAATAGACTGAAACTGAATGAAGGTTCACCAATTAGATATTTGGATTACTCCAAACTCATAGGAAGTCTCATGTATGCTACAACCTACACTAGACCTAATATAACCTTTACGGTCATCAGGTTAAGTAGATTAACAAGTAACCCTAGGAAGGACCACTAGGATGCCTTGGAAAGGCTAATGTGATACCTAAAGTACACTGAGAAGTATGCTTTATGTTACAGTGGACATTCTCCTGTGCTTGAGGGGTATTCTGATGCCTCCTAGTGCTCAGAAATTATTGATAGTAGATCCACTAGTGGTTTTGTGTTTACACTAGGAGGAGCAACAGTAGCTTGAAATTCAAAGAGGCAGATGTGCATTGCATTATCCTTTATGGAATTGGAACTTTATGTTCTCGCTTCACCTAGAGAAGAAGAAGAGTAGATAAGAGATATGATAATGGATATTCTAATTATAAGTCTGAAAATGCACTCTATTTCGTTATATTGTGACAATCAAGCCACAAAGACCATTGCTACAAATACGTTATTCAATGGAAAGCGAAGGCAGCTTAGGATGAAACATGTCTGGTTGACCTATCTCACCAGTCATGGGATAATCTCCCTTTTAGATGTGAGATTAAAAGATAATATAGAAGATGTCCTTACCAGGGGCTTATGTAAGGTTCTAACAACTAAAACATCGGGGGAGATGGGAGTAAAATCCATTTAGTAGGAGTTAATACCTTGCTTATTTTTAAATTTTAGAACCGTAGTCTGCTTACATTCAAGCATCTAGAGTTGAGTACACTAAAATTTTTCCAATGCTATCTGATGAAAGCTAGAGATAAATAGTTGTCAGTCATTCCAAACTTGATGACTTACACAATTATTTTATTCAAAAGTTGATTTGGATATCATTCCAAAAAGGAATACTGAAGTTGTTGATATTTGCCCTGATATTAAGATTATTAGTTATATCATTCCAAACTGATGATATAGTATTCACAGCTTGTTGTATCATTCCAAACTTGATGATATAGCACAATTGTGAAATGATTAATAATAATCTTAATAATCGAAAGAACGTGGTTTGATTCTTTGAAGTCAATTTTTTAATTTTTTGTAAATTAGATAGAGATGCTGACTTGTGATTCTTTCTTCCTAGTTAGAGTATTACGTTCTTTTACTGCTAAGACTTATCACTTTACTTTTGATATAAAATGTTTGAATTCATAGAGATTTGTCTCATGACATTCTTGTTATAACTATTTGCACATCAAATGGATATTGGAGGAGAGAAAGTTTATTTCGATCTGGATGAAGATGATCTGCTGTTTGCATAGATCATTTATCAGTTTGAGTTCTCCAGTTTTGTTTTCCTTTTTTCATTTTTGGAACCTTTGTTTGAGTTTATCTTATCAGTTATCTAAAACTCATATTTATGTTTTCTGTAAAAACTCATGTTTGATCGTTATTAACATTTGTTTTAAGTAACTTGGTTTGTGTTAACATCTATATACAATATAAGAGTAGATTGTTGAGGTATATTGATTAGATGTTATAGGTGTTTAACAGGTTTGGTCTAAGATCCGGATGACATCCAATAACTCGTCGTCGGGGATTTAGGGTTACGCCTATAAATACCGCTACTGGGGGCAATGTGGAGGTTCGTTCCAAACTCGACGGCCACACGGGATGCTTTGAGCCCACTAACACTCACTGCCTTGCAATATTTACTCATGATGTTGGTATGCTTCAGGACCAATGATCGGGGAAGATGATTGGGACGGGAACTGAACGAAGTGGACTTTACTATCTTTATACTTCGAAGAAACCAAAATACAGCCTTGTCACCGCAGTAGTTTCTCAATCCCAGAGACTTTAGCATCAACGCCTTGGTCACCCATCAAACAGGTTTCTTCATTTGATTTCTCTTTCTTTTAAAAACATGTTTTTTTGTGATATTGATGATTATTTTGTTTGCACATTAGCTAAACAAACTCGTTCTCAATTCCCATTAAGTTCCATTAATACCCATGCTCCGTTTGAATTAAATAATGTTGATATTTGGGGATGGTACCATGTTCCTACAACCAATGAGCACGATACTTTCTCACTATTGCCGATGATCATACTCGATGTACATGGGTTTTTTTGATGCATCATAAATCTGACCCCCCTTAAATACATCACGACATTCATCAATATGGTTGAGACACAATTTTCCTTGAAAGTTAAAGTTCTGCGTAGCGATAATGGTCCTAAATTCACAATGACAAAATTTTATTCAGATAAAGGAATCATTCATCAAACAAGTTATGTCTCTACCCGCACAACAAAATGGAGTTACCGAACAGAAACACTGCCACCTTCTCAATGTGGCACAAGCCTTATTATTTCAAGCTAACCTTCCTAAACATTTTTGTGGAGATGTCATCTTGGTTTCCACCTATCACATCAACCGAACTCCCCCACCAGTACTCAAAGGAAAAACCCCTTTTGAGATGCTTTTTCACAAACAGCTCACCTATGCTTATGTTTCACATCCACACACCATCATCTCCCCAAAAAAATTTGATGTCAGAGCCACACGATGTCTCTTCCTTGGATATCCATATGGTCAAAAAGGATATCGGGTTTATAATCTCTCAACGGGTAAAATATTTGTCTCGTGGGATGTTTCTTTTCACGAGACCATCTTTCCATTTCCATCTTCCACTGCAAGTTCCCCTCTCGTGCTTACTCATACTCAACCACCAACCTATGATGATGACACAGAGCCTTTTACAATCCCTTCTCCCTGCCCAAACATTAAAACTTTCCCATAAGAACCTATCTCTTCGGAAATTCCCTCGTCTCCAACTCCCATTGTTGCCCAACATTCTCCATTATTATCTCCCACCACACAAATTCCTCCTCTGTGGATGACACACACTACATATACATATGGTTATCTTTGTGAGTATCATGTTGGTATTTCTCTTCCTTCAAGAAATGTTTCGTTATCTAACTCGGCGTTGACTGAACCTACAGGTATCACTCACCCTTTATCTGATGTACACTCTTATACTAAACTATCACCCAAACACCATGCCTTCACCATTCTTATATCAGTCAAAAAGGAGCCACGATCTTTTGCACAGGTAGTTTATGACCCTCAATGGCGCCTTGCCATGCAACAATACCTAGATGCTCTCAAGGCTACCAAAACATAGTCCCTTCAACCATTACCTCCTGATAAGAAACTAGTTGGATGCAAATGGATATACAACATCAAATTCAATCCTAATGGTATCGTTGAATGATATAAGGCCTGATTGATTGCGAAAGGATACAATCAAGTAGAGGGATTAGATTACCGTGAGACTGTTGCCCCAGTTGCAAAGCTTGTGACCGTTCGTCTCCTCCTTGAAGTGACATCAACTCAAAATATGGCTACTTCACCAACTCAATGTTTATAATGCATTCTTACATAGAGATCTTGATGAATATGTCTACATGTATTTACCCCCTTGTTTCATTTGAAAGGGGGAGACACGCATTTGCAAACTTCACAAATCATTGTACGGTCTCAAATAAGCTTCTCGTCAATTGTTCATCAAACTTTCAGCAGCCCTCAAACAAGTTGGCTACCAAAAATCCAAAGCTGATGATTCATTGTTCGTCTGATCCCAAGTCGGTGAATTAACAACTCTTCTTGTTTATATAGATGATGTCATTTTGGCAGGAAATAATCTACAAGATATTGAAGACACCAAATTGTTTCTCAAGAATCAATTTAAGTTGAAGGATCTTGGACAATTGAAATACTTCCTAGGCATAGAGGTTGCTCGATCCAATAATGGCATTGCTCTTTCACAACAGAAGTATTCTCTTGAAATTCGTGAGGATGTCAGATATCTTGGTACAAAACCAACTGAAAGAACCCACCAACCCAACAGTTCATCTCAAAACCCAGGTTTTGAAAGGAAGGGTGGCGGGGTACATGAACACAGAGGGGAGAAAGCTGCAGGCGGTGTGGCATTAACCCCAACCACAGGCCCGCAGGGATATTCCGCCAGAGGGGCCCACTATGGTAAACACCCAGACCTGGAATGTGGTGGGAAGCCAAACACGGTCCCACATACACATGAACTGCTGGATAATTTAATCTCAACACACCCCCGTAGCAGGACAACCTCCTCTGATACCATGAAAGAACCCATCAACCCAACAGTTCATCTCAAATCCCAGGTAGGTTGTTGAGGTCCGGGGCTTGATCCCGGGACCTCCTTTATCAAACCCTTTTTCAGGGACCAGATACCCAACTACGCTAACCCCAACCACAGGCCCGCAGGGATATTCTGCCAGAGGGGCCCACCGGGGTCAACACCTAGACCTGGAATGTGGTGGGAAGCCAAACACGGTCCCACATACACATGACCTGCTAGATAATTTAATCTCAACACACCCCCGCAGTAGGATAACCTCCCCTTGATACCATGAAAGAACCCGCCAACCCAATAGTTCATCTCAAAACCTAGGTTTTGATATGAAGGGTGGCGGGGTACATGAACACAGAGGGGAGAAAGCTACAGGCGGTGTGGGATTAACCCCAACCACAGGCCTGCAGGAATATTCCGCCAGAGGGGCCCACCGGGGTCAACACCTAGACCTGGAACGCGGTTGGAAGCCAAACACAGTCCAACATACACGTGACCTGCTAGATAATTTAATCTCAACACCAACATCCTTTCCCATTGAGCAGAACTTATCCCTTATTAAGTTTGATGGTGACTATATTAATGATCCTTCTTCATATCGAAGACTTATTGGGCAACGAATTTATTTGGCCATTACATGGCCGAATTTAGCATATGAGGTTCACATTCTAAGACAATTTATGGACAAGCCATGAGTTCCACATTTAGAAGTAGCTCATCGTGTCTTACGCTATGTCACACACCAGGCCGAGGAATTTTTTTCCCATAACTAGTTCAATCCAATTAAATGCCTTTTGTGATGCAGATTGCGCTAGATGTCGTGATACCCGATGATCTATTAAGGGATATTGCATATTTCTTGGAAAATCAAGAAGCAAACTACAGTGTCGCGATCCAGTACAGAAGCTGAATATCAATCCATTGCAGCAACTTCTTGTGAGATTACTTGGTTGAAGTACTTTCTACATGATTTTGGGCTTCAAACATTCTCATCCTGCCAATCTATTTTGTGACAATCAAGCACCACTGCATGTTGCTTCGAATACAATTTTTCATGAACGGACAAAATACATAAAAATTGATTGTCATCTTATTCAAAAAAAGATTCAAGAAGGAATGATCAAAACAGCCTATATATTCACATCACACCAGTCAACTGGCATTTTTACGAAGCCACTAATTTCTTCACAATTCTCTATTTTACTTAGCAAGTTAGGAATTATCAACATGCATTCCAAACTTGAGCGGGAGTGTTAAGGAATGTAAATATGTTAATGCATAAATTCTGCGATCTCCTTAATTTATACTCAGTAATTAGTTATTGTTTGTGTTGAAGCCGGGAAAATCCCTTACTCCAAAAATTCGGATCATGCCATCCTAAGGTTACCAGTTCAGCGGTCAAGCTCGGAGACTAACGGGCTTAGATGCGGAAACAGTCAGATAACTAAAAGGACCTCAGGCGCTACTACGACAGGGAGGTCCCACCACGTACCCGGAAGCTTAGAAGAAGCATCCCCTCCACAATCAAAAATGGCCAAGCAGGGTATGATGTAGACTAGTTGATAACAATGTCGCGACGATTGAGATAGATAGTCGTAAACTTACGATATGTTTCTCTGAATAAAGGATCCAAAGGCTCAGCTCGCATTCTAGGAAAAATATGTTCGAGATCTTTTGCGAGATTCCGAAGTCCATCTCTTCGTACCTCTGGCATCCTATTTATAGGCAAATTCAAATAGAGGGGAGGTCTTATTTATAGCCCCACCATTGGTGACTAGGAGACTTCCTAGGAGAGCTCTCTCAGCTTGGCGAGTTGTTGGCCTAGTCGCATACCTGCCGCCTCCTGCGTTGACTCTGACTTTTGTCTTGAATTGCTGACTTTTACCCTTGCTGACCTGGCTCTAGAGGGGTCCACCCTCGATGAATATAGGTTGTACATAATCCCCGCTCTTTCCGAGCGATGTAGGAGCTCGAAAAGAAACATACAACACTTATTCGGCGAGCTGCTTAGGCGAGTATCTGAGTTACTCTCTTTTGATGGATGCCTCATGAACTATATAAATAGGGGGTCTGGTCTTTGAGACATGCTTTCTGAACTCGCACGCGATGTCGAAATCTGCCGAGGAAGTCTACCAAGTGAGCCTTGCCATCTTATCTGGATTCCTCGAGCCTGCGAGGCCAAAAATTTCGCAAGAAGGCGAGGTTGCTATCGATCTCCCTCCCCTAAAGAAGAAAAAATTGAAGAAGAAGTTGAAGAAGTCGCTCTCCTCCAAAATTGACAACCCTCCTCCACCTGCTGAGAATTCCTCCTCCTCGGCCATCAATCCTGAATCTTCAACCAACACCCAGAAGATCCTTGATGACCTCGAGCTGTGCGACATTCTCGAGCTATCTGTTCTTAACTTCTCGATCCTCTCCTCATCATCTTCTCCTCCTGCCCTGTAACTCGTCGGGTCCCAGGCGCAGTTGCAGGCAAACCTCTCCGCCTCGCAAGGTTGTCATCTTGTCAAAGACTAAATGTTATTGATCACTTTGCAATTTGCACTTTGACGACTTATTCTTTATACTTGCAGCTCCTCCATTAACTACTCTAGGCAAGCCTTTGGATGTCTCTCTTCTTCGAGAAACACTGATAGTCTCCCTTGAAGCTCCCCAACAGTCTCGATCAAGGCACAATGTTCGGATCATTGTCGGTACCAAGAAGGGGTCTGAAAAACATGCCCCTGAAGCGAGGAGAAAGGATCCTACGGCGACGAAGACCTTGCTACCCGGGGTGAGCAAAGCCCCTGCCTCTGCAACCACCTCATCGCTATCGGCGACAAGCATATCTTTTTCGCTGCCACCTCCTCCTTCAGCTAGCTTGCAACATCCGAGGAGGAGCACCCCACTGCCGCCACCTCCTCATTTACCATCGAGCAACGAAGCTCATCTTGAAATCTGCCTAGAAACCACGGTTCCTTGGATCCCGTCAGAGAGCTCGGCGCGATATCCAGAAAGAAGGAACCACAACTACTTCCCTCCAAGGACCGTAAGTCGCGACCTTGTAGGTTGCGGATAGGGGCAAGTTGCTGAGCACCCAGGAGGCTCGTCGTCATGCCAGCGAGAATAGACTCACTGCAGCTTGTCCCCTTGTCGAGCACGATCCCCTTGGCATGGTTGCTCGCACTATTGCTGAATTGGTATGATTGCTGATGTTGGCTTACAACTGACTTCGTGATTTCTCTTTGCTTTGACAGGTCGCCCTGCAACCCTTGGAGAGGCTTTCATTGACGCTCTCGGGCTCTCCGATCACGAATATCACTATGTCGTCGCCAGCGCTTACATCGAGCTAGAGGTCAAGTTCGACCAACTCGCAATTTGCGAGCCTCATCGTCCGATCTTGACGTTGGTGGTGAGGATGGAGAAGATGGAATAACTATAGGACCGGCTGGCGGCATATGAGGCCCGCTTCCACCTGATCCACTAGCTAGAGTGACATCAATCGATGACTGACCATCGCATCCATCTTTATGGTGAGGAGTTGGCCGGCATGCGAGCAAGTATGGGATCCGCTGGGCGACCTGTGGGGATGGAGGAACAACTATGGCGAGGAGACGATGCGTTGGTGGTGTCCATCAAGCATTTTTGGCGAGCATGCGAGATGGGCTGGGCTTGGTGACATCCATCTCTTCCTGAGCAGCGGCCTCCTAGGACTTAGAAATTTTTTGTTTTTTCTTTCTTCCATTTGTACTTCCCACTTGGAAATATTATATTGAAAGTGTCATTCTTTAATTGAATATGGCGAGTTTGTATCTCACACTTATTCTGTCAACTTATTATGTCGATGTTATTGATCTGTTTTGATACTCGCTTTTTTATTTTACACTCTCCTTCACTCTGCGATGTCTGGAATCGTCTATGCAGGTTTTGTCTATCTGGCGATCTTCTGGATGACGTTGCGCGAGATAGGATCTGTGGTTAGGGTTAGTCTCCCAGTTAGCATGCAACTTAGGCCGATACTCGCGCGAGATTAGTACCTTGCAAGTATGGATCCAAAGTAAATATCTGTATATCTTACGCTAATATATAAGCCAACATTGGAGATCTACAGTGTCGCCCCTGTCCGTTACTTTTGGTATTCCGAAAATGCCCCTTGCAGCTCCGCCATATATTTTAAAAAAAACTTTAGATTTCAGCTGGCCGCCGCCAGTGGAGGCGGCGGCTACCTCCCTAAACCCCACTACCGGAGTCGTCGGACGCCGGCGACACCGGTGGGGGTAGGCCGGAGGCGAACCGGCGGGTCCACCGCCGGTGGTGGCCCTGCCCGTGAGCTCCGCCGTTTAAAAAAAATGGATTTCGGCAAGCCGCCGCCAGTGGAGGCGGAGGGTGCCTCACCGGACATTGTCCATGCCACCATCGGTTACATTGGGCATGCCTATTTTACCTGCTGCCTGCTTCTAAAAAAAATTGGGCTGCCTTCTTCTAAAAAAAAATTTTGTGTCGCCGCCGATGATGGGGGAGAGAGAGAGGGAGGGGAGAGAGAAAGAGAGAGGGGAGGAGATCGAGAGCCAAGTGTCAGCCGTAGAGGGGAGAGCATCTCTAAATCGGCTGGCCATGGCTTCTTGGAGGAGGGAGGAGCTCGGGCTATGGCTGTTTGGGAGAGAGTAGTCGTGGGCAAAAGGCCCGGGCCTGAAAAGCCTGCCCGGGCCTTGCCCAGCAAAAGCCCGGCTAGGCCCGGCCCGGGCCAGGGCCGGGCTTGGGGCCTTTACCGGGCCCCCATTTTAGCCGATTGACCGGCCCGGTTCCTGGCCCAGGCCGAGCCGGGCAAAGTTCGGGTGTCGGGCAAGCCTGAGCCCGACCCCGGACTAAGGAATGCCCGAAGGGATTTTAATCCCGCCAGGCGTTAATCTCATCTGATCAGGCGGGATTAATTCTAGGAAGGATTAATCCTGCATGATCAGGCGCCAGGCAGGATTAATCCCAATCCCACCTGATCAGGCGAGATTAATCCTGCCTGGCGCCTGATCAGGCGGGATTAATCCCGCCTGATCAGGCGGGATTAATCCCGCTAATCATAGGTGGGATTAATCCCGCCTATGATTAGGCGGGCGCCTAATTAGGCGGGATAAAATCCCGCAAATTTAGGCGGGATTTTATCCCGCCTTTTTTAATTAAGGTCGGACTGGCTGGCCTGAAGGGCCTAATCAGGCTCCCTCTTTTGGAGGGAGCCCGAGCCCGGCCCGACTCGAATTGAGCCCGGGTCGAGCCCGGTTTGAAAAAAGTCCGAGCCCGATCGGGCCCGCCCGGCCCGGCCCAATTGGGCTTTTTGAACACGACTAGGAGAGAGAGAGGGAGAGAGGAGCTCGGGCCATAGTTGTTGGGGAGAGAGAGAAAGAGGTGGCCGACCATGGACATGGCTGTTGGCCAGTCGGCCGGCGGCTGCCTCAACGGACCCCACTGCCAGGGTCGCCGAACGTCTCCTCCTGCTCCTCCTCCTCTTCTCGTGCACCCCTCCACCTCCTGCTCCCCCTCCCCTCCTGCTCCTCTCCCCGCTTTAATTATGTTCTAAGCCCTAATTATATAATATTATTTATATTTATATATAATATTAGTTATTTATAATATTATTATTAATAATATAATTTATATATATATAATTATTATTTATAATAAACAATATTATTTTTAATTTATATTTATATTATATATTAATAATACAAGCATCTTTGCACGGGCTACGCCCGTGCTCGATTCTCTCGGGCGGCCTTCGGCCGCATCAGGCGGGCTTCGCCCGCCTACACACGGGCAAACCCGTGCTTGATCCTTTGGGTGGTATTCGACCGCAACAGTTGATTGGCGTCGAGTTTTGGCTTTGAGTGCTCTCAAAGCCATGAGCCATGAGCATGGCTTTGAGAGCACTCAAAGTCAAGACTTGACGCCATGATCTTGGTGTCGAGTGCTCTCAACGCTAAGATCATGGCATTGACGGAACTTGACGCCAAGATCGTGGCGCCGAGTCTTGGCTTTGAGTACTCTCAAAGCCATGATCATAGCTTTGAGAGCACTCAACATCAAGATCATGGCTTTGAGAGCACTCGACTCCAAGATCATGGCGTCGAGTCTTGCTCTCATCAAAACCATGGTACTTATATATCCTAATTATTAATAATATATAATATTATTAATAATATCTTATACTAATATATATATATTAGTAGAATATCTTATACTAATATATATTATTATTAATAATATATATTTGTATAATATCTTATACTAATATATATATATATATTATTAATATCTTATACTAATATTATATATAATATCTTATATATAATATTATTTATATTATAAATTATTATATATAAATAATATATAATATTATTTATCTATACTAATATACGAGCATCTTCCCACGGGCTACACCCGTGCTCTGGGGCATACCTAATCTCAGGCATGGTCGGGCGCGAGCCCGACCGTAAATGGCGAGATAAAATCCGCCAGGCGCTGGTTTTAGGGCATTTCCCTCTTCGCGATTTTTTTCCTCTTCGATAGTTCGACGAGATAAAGATGCGGGCTAGGGCATTTCCCTCTTCGAAGACGACGGCGCTGCACGCGACGACGCCAACAGCTCTTCCGCTCTTCGTCGTCTTAAAGACTTCGCCGACGGCTTGAACTCTAGGCTCTAGAGTCCAGACGGCTCCAGTAGTCTAGTGCCCAGTCCATGTCTGCGATTTCTTTGCTTGTTGTTGCTTCTTGCTGCAATTTCTTGGCTTCAAAATAGTTTTCCTCTTCGACCTCCAGTGCACATGCCCAGTCGGCCAGTCCAGTACTTTAGTGTCCAGTCCAGTCCAGGGAAGCAATTGCAGGATTTGCAGCATATAATTCAAAAGAGTTATAGAACCAGGTGGGTAGTCTAGACGTCCAGTGCTCCGTCTGCATTACAGGATTCGCAGCATCGACATCCCTTATTTCGAAGCTCCAAGTATCCAATCGGGAGAAAAACACGCACCAAGGGTAACAATCTCTTTCTCTCTATGTTTGTAATTATTTTTGTGCAATGAGAGTCCCCTCATGCCATTTCGGTTGAAGATGGGGACTCCGTCAGGGCGTAGGATTGCGACCCCGACATATTTTGATGTGTGAGCTTCACGAAGAGTCCCTCTCCCACTATGCGGTGGAGAGCGGGGACTCCGCCGAGGAATGGGATTGCGACCCCGGTGTAGTTTTCTGCTTTTACTTTGCTTTGGAGTGTCACCCGCCTTCAATTGGACGTGGTGTGTGTTTCCCTCGGTTCATTGCTAACCTCCGGGTCGATTGTGTCCGTCCCCGACATATTTTTATGCATTAGTGATCCGACGTGCGAGTCTGGATTTAGGCACGCTGTGTGAAGCCTACCCGTGGTGGTAAGCCCGGATCAGTGATGTTTGTGATGTGCATAACGATTAGCCCTAGTTGCGCTAATGGGAATATCCCGTTCATTTTATGCAGTGTGTTTAGTTAGTGCAATGGAGAAATTTTTTTCTAGAAAAGAAGCATGCCAAAGTTCGATAGATTCTCAGGAGTTAGTTTTAACTAGCAAAAGAAGTCATGTAGAAGAGTTTAAAATTGAAGATTTACCTTCAGATCCAGGCTTAAGACATCCTATAAATTCCTATGATGCAAATATTAAAGAGTCAGTATGAAGATATTATCTGCAGAAAGATCCTTGTCAACCTCAGTTAGAAATTTTCCCACAAACATAAATCGGAAAAAAAGCTCGGCGCTTTAATAAGAATTGGTTTAATGAGTTTAAAGACTGGTTAGAATATAGTATGGAAAAAGATGCAGCATTTTGTCTTTACTATTATATTTTCCCCCAAAGAGGTTGTGAGCCTACTTTTACTACTAGACGATTCAGAAATTGGAAAGATAAATCAGTATTGGAAAAATATGTTTGAACTCACACTACTCCACACAATGCTTCTAAAAACTTTGCGAGGCTTTGATGAATCAAAAATAGGGTATTCAGATTGCTTTTGCGAGACAAGAAGAACAACAAAGTACAGATTATCGTGCTCTTTTATGTGCTTCGATTGATTGTGTTAGATTTCTTTTACGACAAGGATTGTCCTTCCACAATCACGATGAGAGTAAAGTCAATCAAGGCAATTTTATGGAGCTTATGAATTTCCTTATTTCACATAATGATGACATTAAGGCAGTTGCGCTTCAAAATGCTCCTCGAAATTGCCAGATTATATTTCCTAAGATTCAAAAACAAATAGTTTCAGCAATTACAACGGAGACAATAAAACAAATCGTTAGTAAGATTGGAGAAAATTGTTTTACAGTTTTAGTGGATGAATCCCGTGATATTTCTACAAAAGAGCAGATGTCTGTTGTGTTACGCTATGTGAAATCCAGTGGCAAGATTATGGAGCGTCTTCTTGGTTTTGTTCATGTAGTCAACACTACTGCATTATCTTTAAAAGCTGACATTGATTCGTTATTTATGCAATATGAACTTAGTATATCTAAATTACGTGGGCAAGGATATGATGGCACTAGCAATATGAAAGGCGAGTTCTGAGGGCTAAAAGCTTTGATTTTGAATGAAAATAGTTGTGCTTTTTATGTTCATTATTTTGCACATTAACTACAATTGGTGCTAGTAGCGGTTGCAGAAGGAAATTCTGATATTGCAAAGCTTTTCACACTTATTAGAACTGTTTTGAATGTTGTTGGTGGTTCTTGTAAACGGCGTGATTCTCTTCGAGCATTGGAAGTTGATCGGGTTGCTAGAGAGCTTGGTTGCGGGGAGTTGGAAAGTGGACAAGGGTTGAATCAACCTTTAGAGCTAAAATGTGCCGAAGACACGAGATGGGGTTTTCATTATGTTACAGTTTTAAATTTTATTCATATGTTTTCAACAATTGTTGATGTACTGGAGATTGTGGTAATTTATGTGGCAGATGGAAACAAAAGAGGTATGACAAGCACAATGTTACAAGTTATCTTGTAATTCATTTGATGAAAAATATTTTATCAAAAACTAACGAGTTATCACAAGCGTTGCAAAAAAAAAAGATCAAGATATTGTCAACGTAATGCATTTTATAAAGTTGTCAAAATTGTTACTATTAAAGATGAGAAATAATGAAGTTGAGTGGGAATCGTTTATTGTTGAAGTCTCTATAATTTGTTGTAAACATGACATAGAAATTCCAATTATGAATGAGAAGTTCGTTCAACCAGGTAGATCAAGACGCAACACACGTGAAATTACAAATTTACATTTTTTTAGGATTGAAATATATAATGCAGTGCTTGATTGGATGTTAAATGAGCTAAATGACCTTTTCAATGAAATAAACAAAGAATTGTTGTTATGTGTCGCTTGTCTTGACCCAAAGAATCAATTTGTTATTTATTATAAACCAAAACTAATTCATCTTGCTGAATTAAATTCATATGATTTTACTCCGATAGAGTTGGAGTTACTTGAAAGACAACTTGACATATACATTTGTGACATACAATCTGCATCATCGGATTTATTTTCAAAAGTTAAGGGAATCAGTGGACTGCTTCAAAAAATAGTGGAATTAAATAAACAAGATAATTACCAACAAGTTTTCAGATTGTTAATGTTTGCTTGCCTCTTACCAGTTGTAACAGCTAGTGTTGAAAAAACATTTTCTACAATGAAGATAATAAAAAATCGTCTGTGAAACTGAATGGGAGATGAAAGGATGAATGATTGTTTGATGGCTTACATTGAAAAAGACATTGTAGATACAATTACAACTGAAGAAATTATTTCACGTTTTCAGAGCATGTGTCAACGTAAAGTCGTTTGTTGATCTGTAAGTTTTTTTTAATATTCTGCTATCTTGTTCTAATTTCAATAAAAAAATGTTAAAATTTAATGTGCCCGGGCGGTTTTCAAATCCTAGTTCTGCCACTTCCCGTGCTCGATGCACTCGGGCGGCCTTCGACCGCATCAAGCGGGCTTCGCCCACATGCGCACGGGCTTCGCCCGTGCTTGATGCTTCGAGTGGTCTTCGGCCGAATAGAAGCGGGCTTCGCCCGTTTACATGCAATTAACCATCTCGGTGCCGCACCCGCCACACGCAGCCCCCCAGAGCCCTGTGATTGTTTGATTTTGCATACGCGCTCCGGGGGCGGCGAGTGGCGAGTGCGGCGCCAAGATGGTGGATTGCGTGGAAGCGGGCGAAGCCCGCTTCTATGCGGCTGAAGACCACCCGAAGCATCAAGCACGGGCGAAGCCCATACGCAGGCCAGCGAAGCCCGCCTGATATGGCTGAAGGCTGCCCGAGAGCATCGAGCACAGGAATCGAGTGCTCTCAAAGACATGATCTTGGCGTTGAGAGAACTCGATGCCAAGATCATGGCGTCGAGCCTTGGCTTTGAGTGCTCTCAAAGTCATGAGCATGGCTATGAGTGCTCTCAAAGCCATGCTCATAGCTCATGGCTCATGGCTTTGAGAGCACTCAAAGCCAAGACTCGACGCCAATCAACTGTTGCGGCCAAAGACCACCCAAAGGATCAAACATGGTGAAAGTGAGGGTAAGATCTATCTCAACTCTAGAGGGGGGTGAATAGAGTTTATTCAAATAAGTTTCACAGTTTTGAGAATATCAGCACATATAAAATTTAATTTACACTATTGTGTAGAGTGCTAGAAAGAAATTTAAGAAGCAAGAAATTAAGAACACAGCACACAGCAATAATCACACAAACAATCCAGCAGACACAAGGAAATATAGTGGTTCCCCAAAAACCTGGGTACATCCACTCTTCTACCACCCTTGGTAGGAATCCACTCAGGATGAGTTGATCAGGTGTCCTGACACCAATGAGCTTTTGATAAGGTGCTCAAAAACCAAAGCTGGATTTTTTGATAAGGTGTCTTGCCACCACTGAGTTTTGACAAGGATCTCAGAACCAGACAGAACTTTTGAAGGGAGTTCAAGAACCCTTTTACAGAAGGAAAATAAAAAGGAAAAGGAAATGAAGTTGTCTTCTCTATTCTCAAATCAAATGAGAGAAGACTTAGTGGATCTTTTGTCAAAGCTCCCCCTGAGATGTAGACTGGTTCAGGAAAGGAAGCTTTGCTCTAGGGTGATTGGTCTTCATAACTTTGATCTCCAGCAAAAGATTGTTTCAGCAAGAAGACTGAAAGATGAGGTGTCTGGAGTTCTTGAGATGAAGTTGTGAACACTTTTTAGTAAGCAAGAAGATTGTTCTTCTAATTCTTGATCACTTGTTATTTGTCACACACTTTTTCTTATTGTTCTCTGAGTGTTGTATATTCTCTCTCTGTTTCTTTGAAGACAAGAAGAAGGATCTTATTCTCTGAAAAGAATTCTTGTCAAGGATAGCCGTTGGCAGTCATAAATGTCTTCCATAAAGTGTCTTGTCTTTTAGAGGAAGGTCCAATAAAATATTTCCTGAACAATTCCTTGAAACTTGCTCCAGAATAAAGACAAACGGCTGGCAGATCTTCTTGTCATAAATGCTGATAGCATTCAAAAACATTCCAAAGAATAACAGTATTTGAATCCTTAAAAGCGTCGATCTCTCAAAAGAATCGTCGATTTGAGCTCTACGATCGTCGAACTGAGCTCAGAGATGGAATGAGATCAAGCAGACAGAAAATGTCGAACTGAGCTCGAAGATCGTCGAACCGAGCTCAGCGACCTGAAGAATAACTGAAGAGTGATCGTCGATCTGAGCTCGAAGATCGTCGACCGGAGTTCGACGATTTATCAAGTTGAGCTCAGAGAACGTCGAACTGAGTTCGACGTTTCGTCGACCTGAGCTCGACGAGAATTGCCATTAGACTTGGCTCTATATCCTTGACATTGGAATGGTCCTGGGGGCAGCTTCAAACCTAAGTTCTAAGCCCTAGACTCATTCTAATGTTGACCTTTACAACTATACAACTAGTTCAACCTGGTTTCCTAAGACAAACATAGTGATCCTTACCCAATTTAGTAATAGGGTGTTCCAACAATCTCCCCCTATTTGGGTTAGGATTACTATTTACAAACAAAATCAGGAAAAGAATAAGCATACATTCAAAACAAGAGCTAACCAAGCAAAGATATAGCAGCAAGCAGATCACAGATAAAATAGCAGCAATTATCCAGAGGAGGATGAATGTTCAGCTTACACAATTTACTTCTTCTCAGTTCCCTTTTTAAACATAATTTCTCTGTTGGGATTCAGGGCTTCTTTCTTGGATCTTCTATCATCTTCTGCACCTAGAGAAGTTTGAGATCTGGGCCTTGGAACTACAGCCTCAGGGTGCAGCTTCATATAGTCTTCTGGGTTGAAAAATTTTCTTGATGTATATTTCTCCAGTTCTTTCTTTCTCTGATCTGATAAAGTTGTTATATTGGAAGTGTCCTTGCCTTGCTCTCTGGCTTTCTTTATTTGATCAAGAGCAGCCAGCTCTTTCATTCTAGCTGTCCAGGATAGAGGATTGTTCTCAGGATCCTCAAAAGGAACAGGAGGTTCATACCTGTTGATGGATTCAGAAGCAGTAGGAGGAGTCCTGGAGACAACTGTGTCTTTTAGCCTGTAGGGGAAAGGACCTGAAGTAGAGTCAGTGTGGCCTTGTCCTTCCCTTTGATGAGATCTATGTCCTCTCTGGCTTCCTCTATAATGACCCCTTCTAGATTGATATCCTCTTTGATGTTTCCCCCTTTGATAATATTTCTGATAAGACTGGGAGGAGCTTTGCCTTGAAGCTGGAGCTTGAGAGGCTGAGCCTGAGCCAGAATCTGGAGGAGGAGGAGGAGGCTGATACTGTGAAGATCCTTTCTCATACTTATCTATCTTCCTTCTCTTCTTCATAGCCTTGAGTTGATTCTTGGAGAACTGCATCTAGGGCTCAGATATGGGGCAACCATGCAGAATATAATAGGGAATGTCATTTGAATCCTTTGCCTGAGCTGGGGGAACTGACATTATGGCTTTACTTCTGGCCTTCCTCTTCTTGGCAATGGTATTTGCAGAGTCATCTTATTCAGTTTGGAATTGATCACTATCTGAGCTTTGAGGTCTGTCATTCAGATCATCAATGCTTTTCAAGTATTTCTCTTGTAACTTCAACTGATCAGCAGTCAGGGCAGGAGCAGCATCAGAAATTTGAGCAGGAGCAGCAGTAGAAACTTGAGCAGGAGCAGCAGCAGGTGTAGGAGCTTCTAGATAGGAGGCAAGTTCTTCATCAGCAGTTTCATCAGCAGCAGTTACTGGAACCATTTCAATATCTTCAGCAGCAGCAGCAGTTTCAACAACAAGAGGCACAATGGCCTTAGTAGCAGTATCAAGAATATCCACAACCTTCCAGGAATTTATGTAAGAGGCAATATGGCTGGGATCACAGACAGATATAGGCACAATGGCCTTAGACAAATCTTCAGCCTGAGGTACTGGCAGAAAACTGAAATGTACTGTATCAAACTTAGAGAGCAAGCTTTGAAGGTCCAGTACAAAAGCAGGAGCAGGAGCTGGAGCTGGTTGAAGCACATCCACTTCTTCATGAGGCATCTCCCCCTGCCTTGTTTCAAGGAGAGCTGAAGCAAGGCACCCAGTAGAAGGGATTCCCTGGGAGGAGGAAAAGGAGGAAAGTTTGGTAGACAACTCCTGGACTTGTTTCAGGAGTGGAGCCAAAGAATTCTCCAACAGAGATGTCATCCTGGGAGCTAGCAACTCATAGAGTCTGTCTGCCAACCTTGGAAGATCTACGTGCACAAGAGGGGCTTGAGCAGAGGTAGTAGAGAAGGTTGATGGAGGGATGTTGGCTGGAGCTGGAGATGTAGAGGTAGGTGGAGTAGGAATGGATGGCTCTGAGGGTGGAATTGTGGAGATAGAAGAGCTTGAGGTGGAGATAGGTGAAGCAAGAGAGGGTGTGAAGGATGGTTGGGAAAGGATGTCATGAAGCATTTGTTGAAAAGAGGAGGTAGAGGGTGGCTCAAGAGGAGTGGAAGGAGAATCATCCATAAAGGAATCCTCTATGAGGGAGAATGATGGTGAGGTGAAGGTTGAATAAGAGAAGAGAGGGTGGAATTCCTCTGAAGTAGATGCTGGAGGGGATGAAACTGGTGAGGAAATGGTAATAGGGGATGATATGGTTATGGTGGTGACTGGAGGAGAGGAGGAAATGGCTGGGGTAGATGCAGCTGGAGGAGGAGGAGAGACAGGCAACACTTCTACTGGAGCAGAGAGCAGAGGTGGAGTGACTGAAGCAGTCCTTGTGCCTGAAGAGAGTGGTGCAGCAGCTCTTGTAGGGTTGATAATTTGCCTGTCCCATTTGCTGAACAGGGCACAGGAGAGCCTTTTGGATGCATTAATGAACATCCCAGAGGAGGTTAGCAATTCAGGGCATCTGGAGTGCAGATAGACCCCTAGGATTCTCCCAAAACTGACAACAGTCTTATTTATCTTCTTCTTAATCAGGTTGAAGAAGATTGATCCCCAGTCAAGATGTTTCTTATCAATTAAGGCTGCCATCAAACAAAACTGATACCTAGAAATGGTATCATGGGCTGAGTGCTTGGCCAGAAGCACTTTCCCGACAACATCAGCCAAGAATTGAAATTCTATAGACAAATTTTTCTTCAGCAGTTTGTTGGGGTTTACAGCATTGTGCCCCATTCTATCAAGCATGGAATCATATTCTTCTCCAGATAATTCGATAGAATCGTCTCCAGAACTAAGTTGAAAAACATCTGTTAAGAGAGCCGGGGACAGTTGTACCTGGGTCCCTTTTATGATACCGACGACAGAGTTCTCAGTCTCATCTGTCGCTGTAAAACACCACTCTTTGATCTCTTCTGAAGCAATCTTCATCCGGGTAGTCATTATTTGGATCAGCTGTTGTTCTCTGAACAGATTGAGAATATCCTTGAAGCGCTGATCGCTTCCATCAAACGAGTTCATATCAATGTCAAATCCTGTGTCAAATTTCATCTTAGAGATTGCAGCACTGGAATCATCCATTTGCACCTGCAACACGAAAAACCAAACACGACCAAGCGTAGAGGATTTGGAGGGAAAAATAAAGAAAGTTGTAGAGAGTGAAAGCGCAAAAGGTGAACGACGGCCGCGGAAATGATTTTATATTAGGGTTCGACGGCGAAACGGAAAATCGTGGAGCTCGGTTCGACAGAACGTCGATCTCAGCTCGACGATTTGGGCTACAGAGGGAATCTGAAGAGACGTCAATATCGTCGATCTCCATTCGATGATGTTGAAAAGCGTCGAGCTCCGCTCGACGGCCTCTGATCAGAAAGAGAAAAGGCCTAGAGCTAGCGAAGGCTCTGAACTCAGATCGACGACTTCGGAAGCGTCGATCTCTGGTCGACGATTTTTGGAAAATCGTCGATCTTCGTTCGACGATTTCTGGGAAAACGTCGAGCACAGTTCAGAGACAAAACCTATTCAACAGACACAAAAGGAACTGATTTATTAGCCTAGTCTTGGTCTGTTTTATCTTTTCAAAAATCTTGTAAGTTTGTTTAGGCTTCCTCCATCTAACATGCCTAACTGATTTAGGAAGAAACTGTGTTTCTTTTCATCCAAGGGCTTGGTGAAAATATCTCCCCTTTGCAAATCAGTAGGTATATATTGAAGTTCTATTTTGTTTTTCTCTACATTATCCCTTAGAAAGTGATGCCTAATCTCTATATGTTTTGTCCTACTATGGAGGACTGGATTTTGTGCTATAGAGATAGCACTAGTATTATCACAAAAAATTTTAGACTTCTCTAAGTTGTAGCCATAGTCTAGAAGCTGATTTTATATCCACAGTATTTGTGAGCAACAACTGCCTGCAGCCATATACTCAGCTTCAGCAATTGAAGTTGGCACAGATGTTTGCTTCTTACAAAACTAGGAGACAAGTCTGTCACCAAGGAACTGACATGTTCCACTGGTGCTTTTCCTGTCTATTCTGCATCCAGCATAATCAGCATCTGAAAATCCAGTTAATTCAAATCCTGAGTCTTTTGGATACCAGAGTCCTAGATTTGGACAACTTTTTACATATCTAAGAATCCTTTTAACTAGAGTTAGGTGTGACTCTCTCGGGCTAACTTGGAATCTAGCACATATGCATGTAGCAAACATTATATCTAGCCTACTGGCTGTAAGGTACAATAGAGAGCCAATCATTGCTCTATATGTTGTCTGATCAACTGGTTTCCCATGTTCATCAGCATCCAATACAGCATTGGTAGGCATGGGTGTTTTCATACAAGATGCCTCAGACATACCAAATCTCTTAACCAATTCTTTAGCATACTTGGTTTGGGAAATAAATATGCCCTCAGCATGCTGTTTTACTTGCAATCCTAAGAAGAAGGAGAGCTCACCCATGCTACTCATTTCAAATTTGGAATGCATTAGGTTGGAAAACCTTCTGCACAAGTTTGAATCAGTAGATCCAAATATGATATCATCTACATAAATTTGTACTAGTAGGGTGTGGGACTTATGGGTTCTAATAAAAAGAGTTTGGTCTACTCTCCCCCTAACAAAATCATTTTCCAGAAGAAAGCATGCTAGGGTCTCATACCATGCTCTAGGAGCTTGCTTGAGACCATATAATGCTTTATGCAATTTGAAAACATAATCAGGGTGAGTTAGAGAGATAAAACCTGGAGGTTGTCTAACATAGACTTCCTCTTTGATGTCCCCATTGAGAAATGCACTCTTCACATCCATCTGATAAACCTTGAAGCCTTTGTGAGCAGCATAAGCTAGAAATATTCTAATGGCCTCTAACCTTGCAACTGGTGCAAAGGTCTGGTCATAGTCTATTCCTTCTTATTGAGAGTAGCCTTGAGCAACTAGCCTTGCCTTGTTTCTGACAATAATTCCTTGGTCATCCAGCTTGTTTTTGAAAACCCACTTTATTCCAACAATGGAATGATCCTTTGGCTTAGGCACTAGTTCCCAAACTTTGTTCCTTTCAAATTGATGTAGCTCCTCTTGCATTGCAATGATCCAGTGTGGATCTTGCTCTGCATCTTGAATGGATTGAGGCTCAACTTGAGATAGGAAGCAGGTGTGCATCAGGTTCTGGTTGACCTGATTTCTGGTTTGCACACCAGCTGAGATGTTTCCAATTACTTGGGAAATTGGATGATCTCTTGTTGTTACTAAATCAACAAGGGGTGTTGATTGTTCACCAACCTGTGTTGTTGTTTCCTCTAGTGGAACAACAACTGGCTCTTCAGGATGATTTTCTTCAAGATGTTGTACTTCTTCATCATCACTGCTTTCATTCTTTTGCTGAATAGGTTGAGAGGTTATATCCTCTTCTTTAACCTGTAATCTGTCCATACTTTCTGATATAGATTGTACCTGCAAGGGTTCTATGGTAGAAGTAGACTTCTCCTTATAACACATGTTAGTCTCATCAAAAGTAACATGAACAGATTCTTCAATTTTACAAGATGATTTATTATATATCCTATAGGCCTTGCTGATCATGGAGTATCCCAGAAACACTCCTTCATCAGCTTTAGCTTGGAATTTTGCTAGATGTTTCTTGTCATTATTATGAATATAACAAATACAGCCAAAAATTTTAAAATAATTTACTTTAGGTTTCTTCCCTTTGAGCAATTCATAGGGAGTCTTGCCCTTTACTTTATGTATCAGGCTTCTATTTAATACATAGTTGGAGGTGTTCACTGCCTCAGCCCAAAAGGATAGAGGTAGGTGAGCATCTGTCAACAATATAGTAGCAGATTCAATTAGGGTTCTATTTTTCCTTTCAGCTATCCCATTTTGTTGAGGAGTTCTAGGAGCTGAGAAAGTGTGCCTGATCCCTTCACTCTGACAGAACTCTTGCATAAGAAGAGAATCAAACTCTATCCCATGATCACTTCTGATCAGGGCAATGTGAGTGTTGAACTCAATCTGTATACATTTGAGAAACACTGTCAAACATTTAAAGTTATCAGACTTCTTCCTCAGAAAGAATACCCATGTGAATCTTGAGAAGTCATCTACAACTACTAAAGTATAGGACTTCCCTCCTAGGCTTTATACTGATATGGGTCCAAAAAGATCCATGTGCAACAAATACAAAATCCTAGGTGAATCACTCTTATTAAGTGACTTAAAGCTATTTTTAGTTTGCTTGCCTAATTGACAAGCCTTGCAAAGTCCTTCCTTCTTGTAGGGGCCAGAAGGTAGTCCTCTAACAAGGTTGTCCTTGGATAGCCTACCAATGGTTCTAAGGTTTAGATGTCCTAATCTCTTATGCCATAAAACATTTGGCTTAGATATGGAATTAAATAAATAGATATCTACTTTAGATGAAAGAAAGTCTACTAAGTAAATGTTACCTGTCCTTTTACCTGTTAACACAGTTGTGTTATTCTCTGACTTGATCTTGCACAAGGATTTGCTGAAAGTCACCTTGTATCCTTCATCACATAGTTGACTGATACTTATCAGATTGTGCTTCAGTCCTTCTACATATGCCACCTTCTTAAAAGTGACTGAGCCTATCTGAGCAGCACCATATCCTTTGGTTTGACCAAAATTTGAATCACCAAAAATCACCTTGGGTCCAAGTTAGGTTATGAAGGATGATAGGTTCTCCCTGTTCCCTGTCATGTGCTTTGAGCACCCACTATTTAGATACCATTGTTGGTTAGATACTGGATATGTCTTCACCTGCACATGAGCAGCTTATTTGTTTTTGACCCAGTTAACCTTGGGCCTAGGTTGATATCCCTTGAATTCAGAAATAAAAGACATCCCAGGTTGACTCTTATAGCCTTCAGGATGGTATCTCCTAGGAGGTACTATCCATTCAGTATAGGGGTTAAAGCCTTAGGATGTGGGACCTCTAGGATTGAATCTAGATGTGCCATTGAAGGAATGTTCACAGACCTGATCTCTGTTCGACGATCGTCGAACTGAGGTCGACGATCTTGGGTCAGATCGTCGATCTCTGTTCGAAGATCGATTATACTGAAGTTCAGAGTTTGGATATCGTCGAGCTGAGGTCGACGATCTGTGGTTAGATCGTCGAGCTCTATTCGACGATCGTCGAGTTCTGCTCGACGCAATCTGTTGAACTGAATTTTTCTCTGGCAGATCTGCATTCTTCCTAGCTACCTCTATTACTCCCTTCCCTTTGTCAGAGACAAATTTGATTGGAGTTGTTAATACTATAGGTTGGCTGGATGAGGCACCCAAGCCCAGTGTACTGTTAAATCTAGAGTTCACTGTGCTTGTAATGTCCATCAGTCTGATACTTCTCCCATTTAGGGATTCTTCAAACTTTTTAGCTTTTGACAGTTCACTTTTCAGTGAAGCTATCTCCTCCCTACAGCATTCTAACTCCTCAGAGAGTTTGAGGTTATTTGAGTTTAGGACATTGTATTCAGATAGTTTATTTCTGAGAGAGATTATCTCTTTTTCAGATTTTAGTAAATCCAAGCATAATGTCTTAAATTCATTTTTGAAGTCCTCAGAATTAAAATCAAAAGAGCTAATTACCTGATCTTCCTCTGGTTGATTTTCTGAATCTGAATCTGATTCTTCATCAGAGTTTTGTTGTGAGGCATTGATAGCCATCATGCAGAATTCTTTCTCATCAGCATCATCTTCATCATCACAGGAGCTAGATGAAGTTTCAGAATCTTCTTCTGTCTCACTCCATGTCTCAGCAACAAAACCCTTCCTTGTATTTTTGTTCCTGCTAGAGGAGGCTTTGTCTGAGCTGTTCTTTTTGAAATCTTTTTCTTTTCTTCTTTCTCTTCTATCCTTTCTGTCCTTGTTCTTCTTCTCTGGACAGTCAGGCATAATGTGGCCTGGTTTCCTGCAACCAAAGCATATGATTTCTTTGTTATTATTATTTGATTTATCATACCTTGGTTTGTCATGTCCTTTGTATGGCCTTTTTCTGAAGTCTTTTCTGGCTAGCTTGTAAAATCTTTTGGCCAGTAGGCTGACCAATTCCTCATTGCCTGTGAGTTTTTCTTCAGGCTGATCTTCAATAGCTTTGAAAGCTATTGACTTCTCTTTCCTTGAGGCTGGTGAAGTAGCCTTCTGTTCTTCCTCTCTGTTCTTGATAAGCAGCTCATAAGATTTGAGCTTGCCTAGGAGAGTTTCAGTAGTGATTTCATTTAGACTTCTGGCATCTTTGATTGGTCAGATTCTTGAATCCCAAGTACTGGGGAAGCACATTAGAATCTTGTCATTAAGCTCAGTCAATGAGATTTCTTTATCCAAGATCCTTAGCTCATTGACAATCAGACTCAATCTGTTGTACATATCTGCTACTGAATCAGTCTCTCCTTTCTTGAAATTCACATATTGGGTTATGAGGTGAGATCTCCTGTCTTTCCTTTCATCAGCAGACCCTGAGACAATTTCAGAGAGCTTGTCCCAAATTCCTTTGGCTGAGTTGCAGTCAGCTACTTTCTGAAATATCTCATCAGACATTGTCTGAGCTAAGATGTTCATGGCCTTTGCATCTGCAGTTTTCCATTTCTTTATGTCTGCATCTGTTCCTGAGGGAGGTGGAACAGCATTTGTGCTTGAGCTTGCTGGTGGACTTGGACAAACTGTCAAGACAGAATTGAAAATATCTTCATCAATAGAGTTCATGTATAATTTAATCCTTGCCTTCCAGAGTGCAAACTTAGATAGATTGCACACTGGAGGTCTGGTGCTTGCATAATCCTTGTTCTGTGCCATGTCTTTGAATAATATAAGATATAAAGAAAATAACCCTCTTAAGAGATTGATCTTATCAAGGATCTTTTGGTTCAGGTGTTAGCCTGTATGAGCAACCAACCTGCCTCTGATACCAATTGAAAGTGAGGGTAAGATCTATCTCAACTCTAGAGGGGGGGTGAATAGAGTTTATTCAAATAAGTTTCACAGTTTTGAGAATATCAGCACATATAAAATTTAATTTACACTATAGTGTAGAGTGCTAGAATGAAATTTAGGAAGCAAGAAATTAAGAACACAGCACACAGCAATAATCACACAAACAATCCAGCAGACACAAGGAAATATAGTGGTTCCCCAAAAACCTGGGTACATCCATTCTTCTACCACCCTTGGTAGGAATCCACTAAGGATGAGTTGATCAGGTGTCCTGACACCAATGAGCTTTTGATAAGGTGCTTTAAAACCAAAGCTGGATTTTTTGATAAGGTGTCTTGCCACCACTGAGTTTTGACAAGGATCTCAGAACCAGACAGAACTTTTGAAGGGAGTTCAAGAACCCTTTTACAGTAGGAAAATAAAAAGGAAAAGGAAATGAAGTTGTCTTCTCTGTTCTCAAATCAAATGAGAGAAGACTTAGTGGATGTTTTGTCAAAGCTCCCCCTGAGATGTAGACTGGTTCAGGAAAGGAAGCTTTGCTCTAGGGTGATAGGTCTTCAGAACTTTGATCTCCAGCAAAAGATTGTTTCAGCAAGAAGACTGAAAGATGAGGTGTCTGGAGTTCTTGAGATGAAGTTGTGAACACTTTTTAGTAAGCAAGAAGATTGTTCTTCTAATTCTTGATCACTTGTTATCTGTCACACACTTTTTCTTATTGTTCTCTGAGTGTTGTATATTCTCTCTCTGTTTCTTTGAAGACAAGAAGAAGGATCTTATTCTCTGAAAAGAATTCTTGTCAAGGATAGCCGTTGGCAGTCATAAATGTCTTCCATAAAGTGTCTTGTCTTTTAGAGGAAGGTCCAATAAAATATTTCCTGAACAATTCCTTGAAACTTGCTCCAGAATAAAGACAAACGGCTGGCAGATCTTCTTGTCATAAATGCTGATAGCATTCAAAAACATTCCAAAGAATAACAGTATTTGAATCCTTAAAAGCGTCGATCTCTCAAAAGAATCATCGATCTGAGCTCTACGATCGTCGAACTGAGCTCAGAGATGGAATGAGATCAAGAAGACAGAAAACGTCGAACTGAGCTCGAAGATCGTCGAACCGAGCTCAGCGACCTGAAGAATAACTGAAGAGTGATCGTCGATCTGAGCTCGAAGATCGTCGACCGGAGTTCGACGATTTGTCAAGTTGAGCTCAGAGAACGTCGAACTGAGTTCGACGTTTTGTCGACCTGAGCTCGACGAGAATTGCCTTTAGACTTGGCTCTATATCCTTGACATTGGAATGGTCCTAGGGGCAGCTTCAAACCTAAGTTCTAAGCCCTAGACTCATTCTAATGTTGACCTTTACAACTATACAACTAGGTCAACCTGGTTTCCTAAGACAAACATAGTGATCCTTACCTAAATTAGTAATAGGGTGTTCCAACACATGGGTTCGCCCATGCGTAGGTGGGCAAAACCCGCCTGATGCGGACGAATGCTGCCCGAGAGCATCGAGTACGGGCGTAGCCCGTGCGAAGATGCTCTTAACCCTATAAACAAGGTTATGTAATTATAGTCATATAAACATAAAGTTAAACAGGACTTCTGTAACTTTATAACATGTTATAACTAGACTTATATATTTATAACTATAATTATATCTCTTAATTTTTGTTGGAAACGCGAATGGGTCCCTCCGTACACATATCAACTTCAAACTACACACCACAAACACACCCGGCGAGACCGACTACCCGCGCGAACTTCACCAGCGAGCACTCTCCCTACGAGCTCCTCCCAACTTGCTGGCGAGACCAACTTCTCGCGGCTGTTATGGTTCCAAGCGAGTACACCCGGCGCGAGTTCACTCAGTAAGAGAAACAGGCCGGCGAGCACGACACCTCTGCGAGACCGACTCCGGCTAGTCCTCATCAGAATTATGACTGTCTATGTGTTATTGTCAGAACTTTCTAAGACAACTTCAGCAGCTTTCTCAAGAGAAGATGGAGACATCCTCCTAACTTTTATTGTGGCTTCAGCCTTGAAGGCCACATACTTTTCTCTGTGTTCACCTTTATTGTTTTTCTCTTCCTCTTTTCTGACCATAAGCTGCATTTCATAAGATAGTAATTTTCCAAATAGAATAGGAGGAGAGATTTCTGCAAGTATGGCCACCTCCCTGATTGCACATATCTTGGTGTCGCAGTCCTTGGTTAGAGATCTAAGAAATTTATCATTTAGTTCATATGTGCTGAACACTTTTCCGTATGACATAAGTTCATTAACAATACTGAAGATCTTCTTCTAGCACTCAGTAATGCTGTTAGTTTTGCCTTGTCTAAAGCTTTCATATTCCTGATTAAACATAGATTTCCTGTCTTGTCTCACTTCTTCTGATCCCTTCATGTAGACAATCAAGGTGTCCCACATCTCTTTGGAGGTTATGTAGTGAATCATGTTTTGGAAGGTTGAGTCATCTATAGCACTGACTATTATATTTTGTTCTCTCTTATCCATGGTAGCAAAGATGATCTCATCATTGGACATTTTAGAATATTCTTTTTGTGTCTTGAGATTTGCATCAAGAACTGAGATTTTCATTGGAATAAATGGCCCTTCTTGAACTGTAATATAGATTCTTGGATCAGATGCTTCCATAAACAATCTGATCCTCTCCTTCCATACACCAAAAATTTCTTTCCTACAAATAGGTAGCTTCATGGATTCAAGTTCCTTGTGATTTTCTCCTGAACCCATTTTGACTAACTTATTTTTGCCTTGGAGATCTGCTCAGACTGTTAAGTCTAATTATTGAGGAACCTCCCTTTGATACCACTTGAAGGAATTGGATTCAAGATGTCCTAAACACCTAGAGGGGGGGTGAATAGGTTCAATTCCTTTTTAAGAATTAGGTAGAAAACTTAAGCAGGTAAGATTATATTCCTAGTAACTATCACAGCACAGTACTAAAATAATCACAGCCAATCACAGAATGCACACAGATTTATAGTGGTTCCCCAAATGATGGGTACATCCACTTCCCCCTCTGCCTATCTAGCAGTAAAATAGATTCAGCCTAACTCCTTTTTCTTTTCTTAGATCCTCAGATCTTACAGCTCAGAACCCAAAGATGGTTCCTACAACTCAGAGTGAATCCACACTCCTACCTCAGGCCCTTACCCTACCTTAGCTTTTATAGATTTAGGCTTAAGACTCAGAGAGACACCTCTCCTATCTTAGGCTCACAGCCTTACCTCAGCCTTTCCCCAGGCCTACAACTCAGATCTATAATAGATCCTATAGAACAATGATAATCAGATGTAGAGAATCTTCACCCAAGCAAAAAGAACAATGGTAGAAGATTTGTTGGTCAATTCTTGAAAGACCTGACAACTTTTGGTTCAACCTATCTTAGCTTTCTTCAAAGCTTCTTTAATCTGAACAAAGTAAGGTTGATCCTCTTGAAGTTGATCTTCTTGAAGTTGATCTTCAATCAGCTTCCTTCTTCCCTTCAGAATTTAATCTGAATTCTCCTTGCAAATTTGATCTTGATTTTCACTTAGAGACTTGTTGTTGATTGTCTCTTTCTTCACTTGGATACTCAAAGATCTCTGCCCTTTTTTCTCCAAAAAGTTCTCTCTTGTGTTCATAGCTTCTTTGGAAGATAGTATCTGTCTTTATATAGAATTTCTCCAAGATTACCGGATGATCCGGTTCATAACAAACTTCTAACAACTCTGACACTTGCAACATCATTGATGATCATGACATCTATCAAGTCACCAGTCATCCCATGAGTCTTTATCTCAGTCAGCAAAGCGTCGAGTCATTGCTTCATATATGTTGACATAAATAACTTAAGTCTCGACACAATTCCCTAGTGAAGTCGACACAGCTCCCATAGTGTCGACACAGCTTCTTGACATGGCTTCTGTATGATATGTCGACACAAGTCCTGTGTGTCGACACAGCCTCTAGTCTTGATCAAATTCTGGAATGCGTCGACACAAGTCCTGTGTGTCGACACAACTTCTTGTCTTGGTTATACTCTGGAATGTGTCGACACAAGTCATGTGTGTCGAAACAACTGTCGTAGACATAATCCAGATGTGTGTCGACACTCGCCCAATGTGTCGACACAATTATTGTTGACAGATTTTCTGTGTGTCGACACAAGTCCTGTGTGTTGACCGACACAGCTTTCTAAGAGTGTTGACACTTGTACTTAGAATATTTCCTTTGCAAATACTTAACCTGCACAAAGTAACTTAAAATACCATCAAATACACATTGATGAATATCATTGAGTTAAGTGAGGCTTTTCCAAGTCTGGTAAACATTTTCCAATGTACCCAACAGATATAGTTGACACTTAACAGGAGCAAGCTCAATTGTAGGTAGAGAATACATTCGACACTAAATCAGGAGGAAGCTCAACTAAAGGTGGAGAGTTGACAACTCACAGGAGCCAAGATCAGCTAGAGGTGGAATCAACTGCTTTCAGGAGACGAGCTCAACTGGAGGTGGATAGCAACATCTTATAGGATCTAAGCTCAACTGGAGATGGAGTCGACAACTCTCAGGAGACGAGTTCAACTGGAGGTGGAAGCAACATCTTATAGGAGCCAAGCTCAACTGGAGATGGAATCGACAACTCTTAGGAGCTGAGCTCAACTGGAGGTGGAGTCGTCTCGGGGTACGTAGTCGGCCTGTAGGAGTGAAGCCCATACAGGGGGCTAAGACTATGACAACAACACACAATAAATCATCATCTTACAGGAGATGAGCTCAACTGGAGATGGAGTCGACAGCTCTCAGGAGCCGAGCTCAAATAGAGGTTTGAGTCATCTCGAGTTGCGCTCGTAGTCATCCTGTAGGAGGGAATCTCGTACAGGGGGGCCGGACTACGACAACAACACACACGAGGAATCAACATCTTATAGGAGCCCAGCTCAACTAGAGATGGAGTCGACAGCTCTCAAGAGCCGAGCTCAACTGGAGTTGAAGTCGTCTCGGGTTGAGCATGTAATCAGCCTGTAGGAGGGAAGCTCGTACAAGAGGCCCGGACTACGGCAACAATACACACGAGGAATCAACATCTTACAGGACCCGAGCTCAACTGGAGATAGAGTCGACAACTCTTAGGAGACGAGCTCAATTAGAGGTGGAGTCGACAGCTCTCAGGAGCCGAGCTCAACTGGAGGTGGACTCGACTCGGGTTGGGCTCGTAGTCAACCTGCAGGAGGGAAGCCCGTACATGGGGCCAAGACTACAACAACAACACACACGAAGAATTTATCTCACCTGAGGGGGTTGGTAGCCGATATACAGGAGAGGAACTCGTGTAGGGACTCATATTACAACAAATCCACTACTCGAGGACTTCTACCAGTATTGAGGTCACTCGCCCTGTTACTTAAGAGATAGCCAAAGTGTTAGTTGTATCAACTTCTTTGATGACAAAGGAAATTTCTAAAAAGACGAAAATCTTCTCTCCATCAAGTTGGGAGGTTGACGTCCAGACCTGTTCCTAATAGTTTCTCTAGTCGGAAGAGAGATGCAATCAGGGGTAACTAGGCCTACATACATGGGGAGAGCTGATCACGACCATCAATGTAGGGGCTCGGTTTTACAAGGACGCTTAAATCCCGACGCACTGTCTCATAGTCCGTCCTGGGCTTTTTAGGAGAATCAGGTTGAAGGCATGTTTCCCAACTCAAACGTGGAGATCGCTACCAGATCCGCCACCTACCTATGAAGGCTAGCATACAAGAGAAGGGAAATGGCACTCGGGGGGTCCTACAGGACACACAATCGAGTCTACCATCCTTCTATGAACTCGTACCTTCTAGAGTTTAGTTCTCCAGCTGCTTCTAAAAGCATGACGGGTTATCCCAACTTGGAAACAACAGAGACGCGTCCTGCCCCACAGGACAAACTGTTGGGTCCATTAATCACAATGTCCCGGATTTGAAGAGGTCACACAGTTCCCTGGTATACATATGTTTATATCTGATATGCATGTTTAAGTTCATTATATGCTTGTTCTATACTTTACATTGATTAGACAGGTTGTATGGGTCAAAATGATAGTGGGAATCAAGACAGGATGCTGGATAAGCAGAAAACATGTTAAGTTCAGAAGCGTTGAGTGAACTCTCTTCACTCAATGACAGAAGGTTAAAAACATTGATAGGAGATCCCGCGGTCAAAACCTCAGTAATTGCTGACTTGAAATGTCTATGGACAGAAGAGTTGAGTGAAGACATTTCACTCAACGCCTACTCAAAAAGATTTCTAGTTAAGTATAGAAGCGTTGAGTGATGAAGGATCACTTAACGCCAAATCAAGAAATTCAGCAAAGTTAGAAAGCGTGGAGTGTAGAAGCTTCACTCAACGCCTTCATACAAGAAAATTCTACAAAGTTCAAATGGGTTGAGTGATTAAGGCTCACTCAGCTCTACATCAGTAAGGTTGTAATATTCAGATGCATTGAGTGTTGAAGGTTCACTCAATGCCTCAAGATACAAATTTTCTGCTAAGTATTTCTGCGTTGAGTGACATTTCTTCACTCAGCGCCTATGCAGATTGACTGAAGATTACTAAGTCTCTAGGCACTAGGTCATGCTGACATCATCCAAAATTCAAATATTACGGGACTTGCATGCTAAATGACAAGAGGCATTGTATGCCTTTAGTATATAAATTAAAGCTTAATTTGCGTGGCAGTTACAAATTTCGGCTTGCCCATATTGAGGAAAGAGTCGTTGGACGGCGAGAGATAAAGTGGACTTTATAGAGAAATAAACGAAAGCCTTTTTTGGTCATCTTCATCGTCTCCATCAAGCAAGAAAATCCTTGACACGAGGATTTACAGAAGGTCCGGAAAATACATACAAGTTGGATGTTTGAAGAACACAAAGAACTGTAAAATCAAAAAATCTTCAACAGTAAGTACACAGAACTCATTTTTCTGTGTAAGAAGGAGAAGTAGAGCAAACTCTAGTTTTTGTTCATCTTTAGGGCCTCTGCACTCAACACTGGTACATCAAAAGTCTTGGAGAAATAGAGTTCTGCAGTTGACTTCTCAGCACAAGTAGATTTAACTTGAAGATTTACATCATTGTTGTTGTGAAGAAGTTAGGACTGAGCTTACTCATTTCAGGAAGAAGAAGACTCATAGAACAATCCATTTGGAGTCAATCATCATCAAACATTTACTCTTTTTGTAGGATCATTATTGATCTGAGTTGTAAGCCGAAAATAAAAAGGCTGAGTGGTAGGATCTTGTCGAGATCTGAGGTAGGAGATTAATTATCTCTGAGTGTAGGGCTGTTCTTCTAGCTTGAGTTATATGTCTTCTTGATAAGCTTGAGGTAGGTGATCTGGAGGGTCACTGAGCTGTAGGAGTAAAGATTACTCTGAGTGTGTAGGGTTGTGGCCAGAGATAGGGCTTGGAGGAAGCCTAGGAGATCTTGAGGGATCTATGTTGTAAGCTCTTTGAGCTGAATTTGGAGAAGATTGCTTTGTCTAACACAATATTAGAAATGTGAGAGGGAAGTTGTTGGATCCCTAGTTTGGATTTGGGCTAGGTTCACTAATTAGGATTAGTTTGACCCACATTGTATAGTCAGGGTCAAGTCTATTAGTCCTAGAGTTTAGGCTAGTCTTTAGGTTCAATCTTCATGGACCAGACAGCAGAGGACCTCAGTAGGCTCAGACTTAGAAGAATTCAGAGTTCAAAATTATCAGTTCAAAATTCTTCAAACTCAACTCGACGATCGTTGATCGCAGATTGACAAACTCAGAAATCTTTCTTTGAGTTGAGTTCGACAATATTCGAGCTCAGGTCGACGATCTCCTCCTTCAGACGAATTCTCAGCTCGACGAACTTTGAGCATAGAAATGGCAAGTTATTTCCAGAATGCAGTTCGCAGAGCTCAGGTCGACAAACATGAATTCTCAGCTCGACGAACTTGGTACTCCAGTCGACGAATTTTGTTTAGAGGTCGACGAATTCTGTCCCGAACCAGAATGAGAAGTTTTCCTTACTTCTGTCCCTTATTTATTATATTATTTAGCAGTAATTCTCTGAGTAATTAATGTTCATATTCTCCTAAATATAGCCGTTATTGGCAACATTAATTATGGTCTTCATCAGGGTAATTACTTGCGTATTTTATTGGGACAGTTGGGGAAACTCATTTAAGTCAAATATTCCAGCCATTTCATTCTCCAGATCAGTCAGTAATTTATGCTTGGAATTCAAATTTCAAAGGAGAATTTGGACAGCGGAATATAAAAGAGATATTCTCTTCAGACGGCTGATACAGAGATCTGATTCAATAGAAAGAGAAAACCAGTAACAAGAATACAAAGAAGAGAATACAGTTACACAGAACAACAACATACAAAAATCTTTCTCTATGCAGAAAGCATTCTGTTTTCCCTTATTCTTTCTAAAGACTGAATAAGAACAACCATCAATATCAAGAGTCTTCTTCAACTTCTCCTCCAGGAACATTCAAGGACACCAACTTTGAATCAATCAGAAAGTTCCAGGATCTTTTAAGACAAGGCTGAAGACCTACACCCTGAGCAAGGCTCCATGTTTTCTGAACCATCTCTACATTTCAGAAGGAGTCTTGATAACAGAATCCACAAGTCTTCTCTGTTGTATAGAGAAAAGAGAAGACATCATCACCTCTCTCACCTCCTGTAAAAAGGGTTTATTAACTCCATTCAAATGTTTATTCTTCATTTTGGGCACATGATCGAAAGCCTAAATGGTTGTGAGATCTCCCTAGAAATAGATCTTGTGTAAGACCCCCTTTTTTTCTTTTTCAAACCCGGGGTCTTAGCCCAGAATTGCCGCTTTGCGGTGGCACCGACTCACGGGAAGGTCGCCACCACAAAACGCCAATTCTGCCGGCCCTTTTCGATCGCAAAATAGTAGCATAATAAAGTAAGAGCAAGTCCACAATAATCACATGTTTATAAATAAATCTCCACGAAGGGAGTGTCCACAATATATCAGAGTACTACAAATACGGGCTTACGCCCGGTACATCATATCCTCACTACAAGTCACTCGCGGAAGCAAAGCTAAAACTAAGCGTCACCGTAACTGTCACTGATCTGAGAGCACCCAAGCTGGACTGGCCCATCTCCACCGACTCTGTACTCCGATGTTGCTGCATCTCTGGGTGCTTCTTCCTTTTCGGCCTGCCATCGCCGCCTCGCGATCCACGTCTACGTCTACGTCTTCGGCCTCCTGGTTGCTGAGCTGGTGGAGTCCCACCCATCAAGGGGCATTTAACCCGTGTATGTCCCGGCTGGTGACAATGGTAACACGGTCGCGGGGTCGACTCTGTCAGGAACTGCAAAAGCCGTGACCCTTCCATATGGTACACCTAAAATGTTGTGGTTCGAAAACCGTTAGTCATAAAGACTAAGCCCTATCATCCCCTACCCCTTCCCCCATGGCTCCTAGGTACCGAGCGGAGAGGAAGAAAGGGAAGGACATGAAGGTGGAGAATAGTCAAGCAGGTGACGATGGACCTAACTAGCAAGTTATAACAGGTGAACAGTAAAAATGTTGTAATAGGTAGAGCAATTATTAAGAAGCAATTTGTATAAAAATGCAGCTAGAGAACAGTAAGTAAACAAACAAGTAAATAAGTATGAAACCTTAACTTATATGAATGCCCATACAAACTTATAAGTTAAGGGGTCTTCTGCAAGGCTCCCATCGTATAAAAAGTCCCATACCGATTTATACGTTGGGGTGTCGGTTGTATGCAAATATGAATGTAGTGATATGCTATGCCATGATTCATGCAGGTGCAACTCACGCACACGACTCTATGCGCACAGACCTTTAGTTCCCCCTGTTCGGGAGGCTAGCTTCACCCCCAGGAACCTCCGTTGTGGCAAACGGAGACAGTGAGTCGGGCCCCCCCCCCCTCCTAGGCGGGTAACCACACTACCAGGCCTAGCCCTTCCGTACGCCCCTAGAAGAACACAACCTAGAGTATCCGCGTACTGTGCTGGCTGTACACACCAGGCTTTTCACCGAGTCATCGTACCGCTGTCGGTGTGATCAATCTCCTAGTACCGATGACCCACCACTTTTATTCTGTACTCCAACCCTCGAGCCCTCGGCCCCCCGGACAGTCCCGTCCGTGCATCTATCATCAGAGCTACTGTCTGAATGGCAACAAGTCCTATTTTTCTACCTTCCTAGCTATCGGGGAGTGTAAATGTGCAACCCTAGTTATACTAGTTGCTCTTTTAATTTATTATTCCTATGGTTTACGTTAGCCCAGGACTGCCCCCGGTATACCCCGTGAAGGGCTCTCAAGGGGCACTAGGAACCAAGACGGCGGCATTACGGCCCGAAGTTCCCTTTCGCAAGGCACTTATTGTTATTGGTTGACCTCCCTTAACCCGATCCTCTTTAGTTACTTTAAATCTAACCCTAGAGTATTAAGACTCTTCCTCTTCTTCCCGGGATGGACGATCTTTCGTCGTTCCCGTACTCCCTTATGCTAACCAGTCTCACACTCTACTTATCTTGACTTCCAATGATGAACTCAATCTTAATTTGCCCTACCAACCATCAACTACCAAAATTCCATGGCTTACTATATGCAGACCATCCTAAGCTATATGAGGTACATCAGGGGAGGTACACCAAATTATCTTCCAAATCTCCTATAATATTTACTGGAGGTCTACCATATCATAATTTGTCTAAATCCAGAAACTTATAATTTTCCTAATTAATCCGATATTTATTTAATTTTCTCAAAGGACGGGCCATGGGTCCTTTTAAACATGAAGTACATGATCTTCTTAAGTAATGGCTACCCAAAAATCATGATCATTAAATAACAGCAAGATAATCTCAAATACAAATTTCCAGAATTTTACAGGAAGTATTTAGCCTCTAAATAATTTATCCAGTATAATCACGTTAATTCTACATAATGAAGGAAGTACTGAAATTATTCATAGAAAAAATTATAGAAAAATTACTAATCAGTAGTAGGATATATAAAAAAATCTTTGTGCAGAGAATCATAATTTTACTAGCTTGCTAAACACCACCAAAGATTTAATCAAATAATCAAGGTAAAACATACTTAATGAAGCAAGCCTTAGAATTAATCTTTCAAAAATCCCATAAAAATTCACAGAGATTTAAAATCATAATAAACGTTCTCTGCTTAAATTTCATTAATTTCCAGAAAGTGTGTACTCCATAATAAATTTTCTAAGCAAGTCATACAACTACTAAGTCATTAAAGGAGTATCCAAAATAATGATCATAAAATTCATAGAAAAATATCCAGAGCTTGTACCATCCCTATAATGCACTCTACCCAATTCTTATCACTTTTCAATGTGATTTAGTGTCATTTCCTATCGCTACAAGTTTTGCACCCTAAACTAGGGTTAGATTTTTAGGTATCCCAACGGTCTCCAAATCTACTAAGATTTCGTCCAGAGAACTATATTGGCCCTATGGTTCTCTTCACCCAATTTCGGGTCAATCCAAGGTCATTTGACCATATGACCTTCACAAACCACCCAGACCCATCCTTAGGGTTTGGCCTTGGTCCTTAGGGTAAACTTACCCCGATCCACCTCAAACTCCATGAGGGGGTGCTAGAGAATATTACTAGCCAGTGGTAAAAATCTCAGCCTCTGTTGAGGTGATTTGACCACTCAAACTTCAAAAGTGCACTTTTAACCTGAGACCCCTTATTAGGGCAAAACTTAGGTTTGTTCATTTCTAATCCAAACCATCTCCAAATGAGATGAAAAATTATACAAAACCTTATGGTGAACCCAGTGACCACTCACCAAAATTTGGGAGGGTTTGGAAATTATTTAACTATCTAATTAAATTCGGCTAGGATTATTGAATTTTTCTAAAAACTATAGAAAAATATTCTCCAAAAATTCTCATTTTTGGATAGCACCTAGATATTGGTAATATTAGGCCACACCAAAAATTTCAAGTCATTTTGATGACTGGATTGGAGTGGGGAATTTTTCTAAGGCAAGACAGCCCTCTGGATAGACCTCACCATAAAGGGTGTTGTGGTCTAACCAGGATTCCAAATCGAGTAAAATTAATTTTGAATTACAGTAGACTTCAAGGGCTACATTTGCTATGTTGATCATTTTTCCTGTAGGAGTCTCTAGGTATTTTTTTCCAATTTATTTAACAAGACAGATATTTCATTCAGAAATTGTTTTAAAAATAGAATTTATTTCTCATGCCACTGTTCATCTTCTTCAACAGCCCGAAACCAGAAGCCTGAAAACTCATTTTTCCTGTAGCTTTTCCAAAGCTATTTCCCGACCATCCAGCCATCTCCCTGGCCGGCCACCACCACCACCACCTCTGTTGAGGTGAGGGCTACCGTCGGGCGGCGGCACGGCCGCCGGAGAGGCGGTTTCCGACGAACCCGCCACCATGCAAATTTCGGAAAAGCATGGAAACGCTCACCCGATCCAGCTCTTTTGAGCCCGATATCTCTCCTAATGATTTCTAAGATCTATCCATAGAAGAAAGAGCAGAGGAGGACCTTATTCATGGTTTGAGGGCGAGATGGACGTTGGACTGTCATGGCGCGGTGGTGGCGTCGTCGAAATTCTTCTACAGCACAGTAGGAGGCTCGAAACTTCAGGTAAGGACTGGGAAACTTCATCTCTGAGTCTAGGGAGCCCTTTTTAAAGGGAAGAAAGGAGGGAGGGGAAAGGTTGAAACGTTCACGGCCATTAATATTTCTCTCATCAACGTTTCGGTTATGATGCAGAGAATTTAATTGCTGGAAACGAAGAGACGTTTGCCAGGTGGCGAGTACCTATTGGACTAACATTTCCTTATTTATTTAACTAATTAGGGACTGAAACGGCCCATAAATACTCCTGGTGTAACCTCCCATAATCCTAATTGATTACAACGTCGGTTACCGAAATTTCCAGTCTGGCTGACGTTTCGGCCTTTGTCACGGGCGTGACACATAGGTCACGGGCGTGACAGGCCCGCGTAGCCAATTCTGGGTTCGACGATCGTCGAGCTGAAATCGACGATCGTCAAACATGGTCACGCCCTATGTCACGGGCGTGACATTTTGGGTCACGGGCGTGACAGGCCCGTGTGACCAATTCTGGGTCGACGACCGTCGAGCTGAAATCGACGATCGTCGATCACGGTCACGCCCTATGTCACGGGCGTGACATTGGGGGTCACGGGCGTGACAGGCCCGTGTGACCAATTCTGGGTCGACGACCGTTGAGCTGAAATCGACGATCGTCGATCATGGTCACGCCCTATGTCACTGGCGTGACATTTCGGGTCACGGGCGTGACAGGGTCATGAGGTAATTTCCGCGCTCGGCGATCGTCGCGCTGAGATCGATGATCGCCGAAGGGGCACGCCCTTAGTCACGGGCGTGACACCTGGGTCACGGGCGTGACAGGGCCGGGTTGAAAATTCTGCGCCCGACGATCGTCTCCCTGAGATCAACGATCGTCGAATGAGTCAGGCCCCAGGTCACGGGCGTGACGGGTCGGTCACGGGCGTGACCAACCCATAACACGAAATCTTGGTCGATTTATTTCGTTTTTTGGGCTTCCTAGGGTTCTATCACGACTAATCGACTCCTAGGGGTCCAGCCGGAAATGGGATGTTACAAATCCCAATAAACAAAACAAAGATTTCGTCCCCGAAATCAAGGTTAAGCCCACGGGACTCTAATCGGGAAAAGAAAGCTTGTAACATCCCATAAAAGTTGAAAGATCTACATCCCTGCGTTACGTTTGCAGTGTGCAGTTTTGATTCTAAGAACCATTCGTCCAATTGACTAGGTATATATCCCAATAAACAAAAGATTAGCCCCTATCCTTGAAAATTTCAGTCCTACTGGTTTAAAACAGGAACACAAATTGGTTGTCCAGAGGGGTTGTGAGGTATACATGACCGAAAAATTCTGGATACTTCTGTCGCATCAAGTCCTGTGGATCCCATGTATGCTCCTCCTATCCTTGATTGTTCCACAAAACCCTGACTAACGGAACCTTCTTCCGTCGCAAGGCCCGTACTGTCGTGTCATCGATCTTGCTAGGCTCTAAGTTGACTGACCGATTCAACACAATCGTCTTGGGCACCCCGTGCTAACGAACAACTACTCACCATTCTTATGAAACACCCACAAGAGTTTTCTTTCGGGTCGAGGTGACGCCAACTACCTCGTCCAGTCTATCCTCGACGCTCCCTTTACCATTGTGCCTGGGGTGGGGACGACGAAACCCGTGCATAAAATCTCCAATTATACCTTCGTACTTCCATTATATCTCGGGCAGTGGCTGTAATAGTTTCCCAAAAATTCTTTCACTTAGCCTTCAACAACTGAAGGACCTCACCGTGCATCACCAAATCCATGACACTTTTATTCACTCCAGGGGGTAGATGCTCTGAGATACACCACACTTCCGGTAATTTAATTTCTCATTTGTGTGTGTAGGCAACAGATCTATAAAATCTCCACACGATGATTGTCCTATTCCTTTGAGTACGCCCGAAATCAATCAATTTAACCTTACGGGTTATATTTAAGGTATCCGTCTTTCAATATATTGTTTGCTCACATCGTGTAGTTTCCTAGAGTCATCGTACTTCCGATGATATAACATAGCGATCTAGTCTTATCTTTGCCCGAACAACGTCGAATTATGTCAAATTCAATCTCACTATTCCTAAATTCGGGCTAAGAAAACCTAAGTCAATCCTATTTGCCCAATAAACAAAAGTTTAGCCCCCAATAAACAAAAGATAAGCCCCTACCTACCTTGGGCTAAGCATCTTTTATATTACCATGTTATCTCCGTCCCATTTGGGTGCACAATCCCTAGGGCATCAATCTTCGACTTGGGGTTCCACCCTGAAATTCGTCGATATACCCCGTACTTCAAGCACTTTGAGTCACATTTTCGACAACCTTGTCCGAGTCAAGATGTTCCCAATCCCAAATGGGTATCTTCCGAACTTGTATTCCTATCCGACCCTTAGTGTTTGTCTCGGTGGTTGCCTCCAAATAATTCTTGTCACAGGCATGCGGGATAAAACTGCTTTTCTTCTACCATTCTGTTAATAGATCATTGGCCTCAATTCTCCTTAAGGTCGTCCTACCGGTTTGAGTAATCGTTGATTGGGATAGGAGGGACACCTGAGTTTTCATCTTAGGTAGTCATTCTCGTGCTAAACTCCTCCTTCATTCTCTTTGGGTATCTCCTTACCTTAACAAAATTCATACCCAAGGTCTATTTTGAACTAGGGCATACTATAGATTGTCCTGGTTAATCACGAGTCCTAGTTGGTTGAGTCTGAATCGTAGACTAGAGAATTATGTGAAAAGTTCTCTGCCGCCGGAGGTGTTCCCTGCTGGGGGCAGGGTAGGCCACAGGCTACAAAGAAGGATTCTAATTAACGATGAGGTGGACTTTCACATGTGATTTCCCTTATAGGCACGCCACTGCTTCCGCTGCTTAGTTTGTCCCCAAACTAAACTCGAGCGGGGGTGACCCAGGGTTAGTGGACTGCTACTTTTCCGATCGAGGTTCGCTCTGATACCACTTGTAAGACCCCCTCTTTTTTTTTTCTTTTTCAAACCCGAGGTCTTAGCCCAGAATTGCCGCTTTGCGGTGGCACCGACTCACGGGAAGGTCGCCACCACAAAACGCCAATTCTGCTGGCCCTTTTCGATCGCAGAATAGTAGCATAATAAAGTAAGAGCAAGTCCACAATAATCACATGTTTATAAATAAATCTCCACGAAGGGAGTGTCCACAATATATCAGAGTACTGCAAATACGGGCTTACGCCCGGTACATCATATCCTCACTACAAGTCACTCGCGGAAGCAAAGCTAAAACTAAGCGTCACCGTAACTGTCACTGATCTGAGAGCACCCAAGCTGGGCTGGCCCATCTCCACCGACTCTGTACTCCGATGTTGCTGCATCTCTGGGTGCTTCTTCCTTTTCGGCCTGCCGTCGCCGCCTCGCGATCCACGTCTACGTCTACGTCTTCGGCCTCCTGGTTGCTGAGCTGGTGGAGTCCCACCCATCAAGGGGCATTTAACCCGTGTATGTCCCGGCTGGTGACAATGGTAACACGGTCGCGGGGTCGACTCTGTCAGGAACTGCAAAAGCCGTGACCCTTCCATATGGTACACCTAAAATGTTGTGGTTCGAAAACCGTTAGTCATAAAGACTAAGCCCTATCATCCCCTACCCCTTCCCCCATGGCTCCTAGGTACCGAGCGGAGAGGAAGAAAGGGAAGGACATGAAGGTGGAGAATAGTCAAGCAGGTGACGATGGACCTAACTAGCAAGTTATAACAGGTGAACAGTAAAAATGTTGTAATAGGTAGAGCAATTATTAAGAAGCAATTTGTATAAAAATGCAGCTAGAGAACAGTAAGTAAACAAACAAGTAAATAAGTATGAAACCTTAACTTATATGAATGCCCATACAAACTTATAAGTTAAGGGGTCTTCTGCAAGGCTCCCATCGTATAAAAAGTCCCATACCGATTTATACGTTGGGGTGTCGGTTGTATGCAAATATGAATGTAGTGATATGCTATGCCATGATTCATGCAGGTGCAACTCACGCACACGACTCTATGCACACAGACCTTTAGTTCCCCCTGTTCGGGAGGCTAGCTTCACCCCCAGGAACCTCCGTTGTGGCAAACGGAGACAGTGAGTCGGGCCCCCCACTCCTAGGCAGGTAACCACACTACCAGGCCTAGCCCTTCTGTACGCCCCTAGAAGAACACAACCTAGAGTATCCGCGTACTGTGCTGGCTGTACACACCAGGCTTTTCGCCGAGTCATCGTACCGCTGTCGGTGTGATCGATCGCCTAGTACCGATGACCCACCACTTTTATTCTGTACTCCAACCCTCGAGCCCTCGGCCCCCCGGACAGTCCTGTCCGTGCATCTATCTTCAGAGCTACTGTCTGAATGGCAACAATTCCTATTTTTCTACCTTCCTAGCTATCGGGGAGTGTAAATGTGCAACCCTAGTTATACTAGTTGCTCTTTTAATTTATTATTCCTATGGTTTACGTTAGCCCAGGACTGCCCCCGGTATACCCCGTGAAGGGCTCTCAAGGGGCACTAGGAACCAAGACGGCGGCATTACGGCCCGAAGTTCCCTTTCGCAAGGCACTTATTGTTATTGGTTGACCTTCCTTAACCCGATCCTCTTTAGTTACTTTAGTTCTAACCCTAGAGTATTAAGACTCTTCCTCTTCTTCCCGGGATGGACGATCTTTCGTCGTTCCCGTACTCCCTTATGCTAACCAGTCTCACACTCTACTTATCTTGACTTCCAATGATGAACTCAATCTTAATTTGCCCTACCAACCATCAACTACCAAAATTCCATGGCTTACTATATACAGACCATCCTAAGCTATATGAGGTACATCAGGGGAGGTACACCAAATTATCTTCCAAATCTCCTATAATATTTACTGGAGGTCTACCATATCATAATTTGTCTAAATCCAGAAACTTATAATTTTCCTAATTAATCCGATATTTATTTAATTTTCTCAAAGGACGGGCCATGGGTCCTTTTAAACATGAAGTACATGATCTTCTTAAGTAATGGCTACCCAAAAATCATGATCATTAAATAACAGCAAGATAATCTCAAATACAAATTTCCAGAATTTTACAGGAAGTATTTAGCCTCTAAATAATTTATCCAGTATAATCACGTTAATTCTATGTAATGAAGGAAGTACTGAAATTATTCATAGAAAAATTATAGAAAAATTACTAATCAGTAGTAGGATATATAAAAAAATCTTTGTGCAGAGAATCATAATTTTACTAGCTTGCTAAACACCACCAAAGATTTAATCAAATAATCAAGGTAAAACATACTTAATGAAGCAAGCCTTAGAATTAATCTTTCAAAAATCCCATAAAAATTCACAGAGATTTAAAATCATAATAAACGTTCTCTACTTAAATTTCATCAATTTCCAGAAAGTGTGTACTCCATAATAAATTTTCTAAGCAAGTCATACAACTACTAAGTCATTAAAGGAGTATCCAAAATAATGATCATAAAATTCATAGAAAAATATCCAGAGCTTGTACCATCCCTATAATGCACTCTACCCAATTCTTATCACTTTTCAATGTGATTTAGTGTCATTTCCTATCTCTACAAGTTTTGCACCCTATACTAGGGTTAGATTTTTAGGTATCCCAACGGTCTCCAAATCTACTAAGATTTCTTCCAGAGAACTATATTGGCCCTATGGTTCTCTTCACCCAATTTCGGGTCAATCCAAGGTCATTTGACCACATGACCTTCACAAACCACCCAGACCCATCCTTAGGGTTTGGCCTTGGTCCTTAGGGTAAACTTACCCCGATCCACCTCAAACTCCATGAGGGGGTGCTAGAGAATATTACTAGCCAGTGGTAAAAATCTCAGCCTCTGTTGAGGTGATTTGACCACTCAAACTTCAAAAGTGCACTTTTAACCTGAGATCCCTTATTAGGGCAAAACTTAGGTTTGTTCATTTCTAATCCAAACCATCTCCAAATGAGATGAAAAATTATACAGAACCTTATGGTGAACCCAGGGACCACTCACCAAAATTTGGGAGGGTTTGGAAATTATTTAACTATCTAATTAAATTCGGCTAGGATTATTGAATTTTTCTAAAAACTATAGAAACATATTCTCCAAAAATTCTCATTTTTGGATAGCACCTAGATATAGGTAATATTAGGCCACACCCCAAATTTCAAGTCATTTTGATGACTGGATTGGAGTGGGGAATTTTTCTAAGGCAAGACAGCCCTCTGGATAGACCTCACCATAAAGGGTGTTGTTCTTATCTTTCAACAGTCTGAGAGAAGATAAGTGGATGATGATGTCAAAGCTCCCCCTGAGATCTGTAAGGGTTCAGGAAGGTGAGCTTTGCTAGGGTTATAGGTCTTCATTCAGAAATTGTTTTAAAAATAGAATTTATTTCTCATGCCACTGTTCATCTTCTTCAACAGCCCGAAACCAGAAGCCTGAAAACTCATTTTTCCTGTAGCTTTTCCAAAGCTATTTCCCGGCCATCCAGCCATCTCCCTGGCCGGCCACCGCCACCACCACCTCTGTTGAGGTGAGGGCTACCGTCGGGCGGCGGCACGGCCGCCGGAGAGGCGGTTTCCGACGAACCCGCCACCATGCAAATTTCGGAAAAGCATGGAAATGCTCACCCGATCCGACTCTTTTGAGCCCGATATCTCTCCTAATGATTTCTAAGATCTATCCATAGAAGAAATAGCAGAGGAGGACCTTATTCATGGTTTGACGGCGAGATGGACGTTGGACTGTCATGGCGCGGTGGTGGCGTCGCCGGAATTCTTCTACAGCACAGTAGGAGGCTCGAAACTTCAGGTAAGGACTGGGAAACTTCATCTCTGAGTCTAGGGAGCCCTTTTTAAAGGGAAGAAAGGAGGGAGGGGAAAGGTTGAAACGTTCACGGCCATTAATATTTCTCTCATCAACGTTTCGGTTATGATGCAGAGAATTTAATTGCTGGAAACGAAGAGACGTTTGCCAGGTGGCGAGTACCTATTGGACTAACATTTCCTTATTTATTTAACTAATTAGGGACTAAAACGGCCCATAAATACTCCTGGTGTAACCTCCCATAATCTGAATTGATTACAACGTCGGTTACCGAAATTTCCAGTCTGGCTGATGTTTCGGCCTTTGTCACGGGCGTGACACATAGGTCACGGGCGTGACAGGCCCGGGTAGCCAATTCTGGGTTCGACGATCGTCGAGCTGAAATCGACGATCGTCGAACATGGTCACGCCCTATGTCACGGGCGTGACATTTGGGGTCACGGGCGTGACAGGCCCGTGTGACCAATTCTGGGTCGACGACCGTCGAGCTGAAATCGACGATCGTCGATCACGGTCACGCCCTATGTCACGGGCGTGACATTGGGGGTCACGGGCGTGACAGGCCCGTGTGACAAATTCTGGGTCGACGACCGTCGAGCTGAAATCGACGATCGTCGATCATGGTCACGCCCTATGTCACGGGCATGACATTTCGGGTCACGGGCGTGACAGGGTCATGAGGTAATTTCCGCGCTCGGCGATCGTCGCGCTGAGATCGACGATCGCCGAAGGGGTCACGCCCTTGATCACGGGCGTGACACCTGGGTCACGGGCGTGACAGGGCCGGGTTGAAAATTCTGCGCCCGACGATCGTCTCCCTGAGATCGACGATCGTCGAATGAGTCACGCCCCAGTTCACGGGCGTGACGGGTCGGTCACGGGCGTGACCAACCCGTAACACGAAATCTTGGTCGATTTATTTCAGTTTTTGGGCTTCCTAGGGTTCTATCACGACCAACCGACTCCTAGGGGTCTAGCCGGAAATGGGATGTTACAAATCCCAATAAACAAAACAAAGATTTCGTCCCCGAAATCAAGGTTAAGCCCACGGGACTCTAATCGGGAAAAGGAAGCTTGTAACATCCCATGAAAGTTGAAAGATCTACATCCCTGCGTTACGTTTGCAGTGTGCAGTTTTGATTCTAAGAACCATTCGTCCAATTGACTAGGTATATATCCCAATAAACAAAAGATTAGCCCCTATCCTTGAAAATTTCAGTCCTACTGGTTTAAAACAGGAACACAAATTGGTTGTCCAGAGGGGTTGTGAGGTATACATGACCAAAAAAATCTGGATACTTCTGTCGCATCAAGTCCTGTGGCTCCCATGTATGCTCCTCCTGTCCATGATTGTTCCACAAAACCCTGACTAACGGAACCTTCTTCCGTCGCAAGGCCCGTACTGTCGTGTCATCGATCTTGCTAGGCTCTAAGTTGACTGACCGATTCAACACAATCGTCTTGGGCACCCCGTGCTAACGAACAGCTACTCACCATTCTTATGAAACACCCACAAGAGTTTTCTTTCGGGTCGAGGTGACGCCAACTACCTCGTCCAGTCTATCCTCGACGCTCCCTTTACCATTGTGCCTGGGGTGGGGACGACGAAACCCGTGCATAAAATCTCCAATTATACCTTCGTACTTCCATTATATCTCGGGCAGTGGCTGTAATAGTTTCCCAAAAATTCTTTCACTTAGCCTTCAACAACTGAAGGACCTCACCGTGCATCACCAAATCCATGACACTTTTATTCACTCCAGGGGGTAGATGCTCTGAGATACACCACACTTCCGGTAATTTAATTTCTCATTTGTGTGTGTAGGCAACAGATCTATAAAATCTCCACATGATGATTGTCCTATTCCTTCGAGTACGCCCGAAATCAATCAATTCAACCTTACGGGTTATATTTAAGGTATCCGTCTTTCAATATATTGTTTGCTCACATCGTGTAGTTTCCTAGAGTCATCGTACTTCCGATGATATAACATAGCGATCTAGTTTTATCTTTGCCCGAACAACGTCGAATTATGTCAAATTCAATCTCACTATTCCTAAATTCGGGCTAAGAAAACCTAAGTCAATCCTATTTGCCCAATAAACAAAAGTTTAGCCCCCAATAAACAAAAGATAAGCCCCTACCTACCTTGGGCTAAGCATCTTTTATATTACCATGTTATCTCCGTCCCATTTGGGTGCACAATCCCTAGGGCATCAATCTTCGACTTGGGGTTCCACCCTGAAATTCGTCGATATACCCCGTACTTCAAGCACTTTGAGTCACATTTTCGACAACCTTGTCCGAGTCAAGATGTTCCCAATCCCAAATGGGTATCTTCCGAACTTGTATTCCTATCCGACCCTCAGTGTTTGTCTCGGTGGTTGCCTCCAAATAATTCTTGTCACAGGCATGCGGGATAAAACTGCTTTTCTTCTACCATTCTGTTAAAAGATCATTGGCCTCAATTCTCCTTAAGGTCGTCCTACCGGTTTGAGTAATCGTTGATTGGGATAGGAGGGACACCTGAGTTTTCTCCTTACCTTAACCAAATTCATACCCAAGGTCTATTTTGAACTAGGGCATACTATAGATTGTCCTGGTTAATCACTAGTCCTAGTTGGTTGAGTCTGAATCGTAGACTAGAGAATTATGTGAAATGTTCTCTACCGCCGGAGGTGTTCCCTGCTGGGGGCAGGGTAGGCCACAGGCTACAAAGAAGGATTCTAATTAACGATGAGGTGGACTTTCACATGTGATTTCCCTTATGGGCACACCACTGCTTCCGCTGCTTAGTTTGTCCCCAAACTAAACTCGAGCGGGGGTGACCCAGGGTTAGTGGACTGCTACTTTTCCGATCGAGGTTCGCTCTGATACCACTTGTAAGACCCCCCTCTTTTTTTTTCTTTTTCAAACCCGGGGTCTTAGCCCAGAATTGCCGCTTTGCGGTGGCACCGACTCACGGGAAGGTCGCCACCACAAAACGCCAATTCTGCCGGCCCTTTTCGATCGCAGAATAGTAGCATAATAAAGTAAGAGCAAGTCCACAATAATCACATGTTTATAAATAAATCTCCACGAAGGGAGTGTCCACAATATATCAGAGTACTGCAAATACGGGCTTACGCCCGGTACATCATATCCTCACTACAAGTCACTCGCGGAAGCAAAGCTAAAACTAAGCGTCACCGTAACTGTCACTGATCTGAGAGCACCCAAGCTGGACTGGCCCATCTCCACCGACTCTGTACTCCGATGTTGCTGCATCTCTGGTGCTTCTTCCTTTTCGGCCTGCTGTCGCCGCCTCGCGATCCACGTCTACGTCTACGTCTTCGGCCTCCTGGTTGCTGAGTTGGTGGAGTCCCACCCATCAAGGGGCATTTAACCCGTATATGTCCCGGCTGGTGACAATGGTAACACGGTCGCGGGGTCGACTCTGTCAGGAACTGCAAAAGCCGTGACCCTTCTATATGGTACACCTAAAATGTTGTGGTTCGAAAACCGTTAGTCATAAAGACTAAGCCCTATCATCCCCTACCCCTTCCCCCATGGCTCCTAGGTACCGAGCGGAGAGGAAGAATGGGAAGGACATGAAGGTGGAGAATAGTCAAGCAGGTGACGATGGATCTAACTAACAAGTTATAACAGGTGAACAGTAAAAATGTTGTAATAGGTAGAGCAATTATTAAGAAGCAATTTGTATAAAAATGCAGCTAGAGAACAGTAAGTAAACAAACAAGTAAATAAGTATGAAACCTTAACTTATATGAATGCCCATACAAACTTATAAGTTAAGGGGTCTTCTGCAAGGCTCCCATCATATAAAAAGTCTCATACCGATTTATATGTTGGGGTGTCGGTTGTATGCAAATATGAATGTAGTGATATGCTATGCCATGATTCATGCAGGTGGAACTCACGCACACGACTCTATGCGCACAGACCTTTAGTTCCCCCTGTTCGGGAGGCTAGCTTCACCCCCAGGAACCTCCGTTGTGGCAAACGGAGACAGTGAGTCGGGCCCCCCACTCCTAGGCGGGTAACCACACTACCAGGCCTAGCCCTTCCGTACGCCCCTAGAAGAACACAACCTAGAGTATCCGCGTACTGTGCTGGCTGTACACACTAGGCTTTTCGCCGAGTCATCGTACCGCTGTCGGTGTGATCGATCGCCTAGTACCGATGACCCACCACTTTTATTCTGTACTCCAACCCTCGAGCCCTCGGCCCCCCGGACAGTCCCGTCCGTGCATCTATCTTCAGAGCTACTGTCTGAATGGCAACAAGTCCTATTTTTCTACCTTCCTAGCTATCGGGGAGTGTAAATGTGCAACCCTAGTTATACTAGTTGCTCTTTTAATTTATTATTCCTATAGTTTACGTTAGCCCAGGACTGCCTCCGGTATACCCCGTGAAGGGCTCTCAAGGGGCACTAGGAACCAAGACGGCGGCATTACGGCCCGAAGTTCCCTTTCGCAAGGCACTTATTGTTATTGGTTGACCTCCCTTAACCCGATCCTCTTTAGTTACTTTAGTTCTAACCCTAGAGTATTAAGACTCTTCCTCTTCTTCCCGGGATGGACGATCTTTCGTCGTTCCCGTACTCCCTTATGCTAACCAGTCTCACACTCTACTTATCTTGACTTCCAAAGATGAACTCAATCTTAATTTGCCCTACCAACCATCAACTACCAAAATTCCATGACTTACTATATGCAGACCATCCTAAGCTATATGAGGTACATCAGGGGAGGTACACCAAATTATCTTCCAAATCTCCTATAATATTTACTGGAGGTCTACCATATCATAATTTATCTAAATCCAGAAACTTATAATTTTCCTAATTAATCTGATATTTATTTAATTTTCTCAAAGGACGGGCCATGGGTCCTTTTAAACATGAAGTACATGATCTTCTTAAGTAATGGCTACCCAAAAATCATGATCATTAAATAACAGCAAGATAATTTCAAATACAAATTTCCAGAATTTTACAGGAAGTATTTTGCCTCTAAATACTTTATCTAGTATAATCACGTTAATTCTACGTAATGAAGGAAGTACTGAAATTATTCATAGAAAAATTATAGAAAAATTACTAATCAGTAGTAGGATATATAAAAAAATCTTTGTGCAGAGAATCATAATTTTACTAGCTTGCTAAACACCACCAAAGATTTAATCAAATAATCAAGGTAAAACATACTTAATGAAGCAAGCCTTAGAATTAATCTTTCAAAAATCCCATAAAAATTCACAGAGATTTAAAATCATAATAAACATTCGCTGCTTAAATTTCATCAATTTCCAGAAAGTGTGTACTCCATAATAAATTTTCTAAGCAAGTCATACAACTACTAAGTCATTAAAGGAGTATCCAAAATAATGATCATAAAATTCATAGAAAAATATCCAGAGCTTGTACCATCCCTATAATGCACTCTACCCAATTCTTATCACTTTTCAATGTGATTTAGTGTCATTTCCTATCTCTACAAGTTTTGCACCCTAAACTAGGGTTAGATTTTTAGGTATCCTAACGGTCTCCAAATCTACTAAGATTTCGTCCAGAGAACTATATTGGCCCTATGGTTCTCTTCACCCAATTTCGGGTCAATCCAAGGTCATTTGACCACATGACCTTCACAAACCACCCAGACTCATCCTTAGGGTTTGGCCTTGGTCCTTAGGGTAAACTTACCCCGATCCACTTCAAACTCCATGAGGGGGTGCTAGAGAATATTACTAGCCAGTGGTAAAAATCTCAGCCTCTGTTGAGGTGATTTGACCACTCAAACTTCAAAAGTGCACTTTTAACCTGAGACCCCTTATTAGGGCAAAACTTAGGTTTGTTCATTTCTAATCCAAACCATCTCCAAATGAGATGAAAAATTATACAGAACCTTATGGTGAACCCAGGGACCACTCACCAAAATTTGGGAGGGTTTGGAAATTATTTAACTATCTAATTAAATTCGGCTAGGATTATTGAATTTTTCTAAAAACTATAGAAAAATATTCTCCAAAAATTCTCATTTTTGGGTAGCTCCTAGATATTGGTAATATTAGGCCACACCCCAAATTTCAAGTCATTTTGATGACTGGATTGGAGTGGGGAATTTTTCTAAGGCAAGACAGCCCTCTGGATAGACCTCACCATAAAGGGTGCTGTGGTCTAACCAGGATTCCAAATCGAGTAAAATTAATTTTGAATTAAAGTAGACTTCAAGGGATACATTTCCTATGTTGATCATTTTTCCTGAAGGAGCCTCTAGTTATTTTTTTCCAATTTATTTAACAAGACAGATATTTCATTCAGAAATTGTTTTAAAAATAGAATTTATTTCTCATGCCACTGTTCATCTTCTTCAACAGCCCGAAACCAGAAGCCTGAAAACTCATTTTCCTGTAGCTTTTCCAAAGCTATTTCCCGGCCATCCAGCCATCTCCCTGGCCGGCCACCACCACCACCACCTCTGTTGAGGTGAGGGCTACCGTCGGGCGGCGGCACGGCCGCCGGAGAGGCGGTTTCCGACGAACCCGCCACCATGCAAATTTCGGAAAAGCATGGAAATGCTCACCCGATCCGGCTCTTTTGAGCCCGATATCTCTCATAATGATTTCTAAGATCTATCCATAGAAGAAAGAGCAGAGGAGGACCTTATTCATGGTTTGACGGCGAGATGGACGTTGGACTGTCATGGCGCGGTGGTGGCGTCGTCGGAATTCTTCTACAGCACAGTAGGAGGCTCGAAACTTCAGGTAAGGACTGGGAAACTTCATCTCTGAGTCTAGGGAGCCCTTTTTAAAGGGAAGAAAGGATGGAGGGGAAAGGTTGAAACATTCACGGCCATTAATATTTCTCTCATCAACGTTTCGGTTATGATGCAGAGAATTTAATTGCTGGAAACGAAGAGACGTTTGCCAGGTGGCGAGTACCTATTGGACTAACATTTCCTTATTTATTTAACTAATTAGGGACTGAATCGGCCCATAAATACTCCTGGTGTAACCTCCCATAATCCGAATTGATTACAACGTCGGTTACCGAAATTTCCAGTCTGGCTGACGTTTCGGCCTTTGTCACGGGCGTGACACATAGGTCACGGGCATGACAGGCCCGGGTAGCCAATTCTGGGTTCGACGATCGTCGAGCTGAAATTGACGATCGTCGAACATGGTCACGCCCTATGTCACGGGCGTGACATTTGGGGTCACGGGCGTGATAGGCCCGTGTGACCAATTCTGGGTCGACGACCGTCGAGCTGAAATCGACGATCGTCGATCACGGTCACGCCCTATGTCACGGGCGTGACATTGGGGGTCACGGGAGTGACAGGCCCGTGTGACCAATTCTGGGTCGACGACCGTCGAGCTGAAATCGACGATCGTTGATCATGGTCATGCCCTATGTCACGGGCGTGACATTTCGGGTCACGGGCGTGACAGGGTCATGAGGTAATTTTCGCGCTCGGCGATCGTCGCGTTGAGATCGACGATCGCCGAAGGGGTCACGCCCTTGGTCACGGGCGTGACACCTGGGTCACGGGCGTGATAGGGCCAGGTTGAAAATTTTGCGCCCGACGATCATCTCCCTGATATCGACGATCGTCGAATGAGTCACGCCCCAGGTCACGGGCGTGACGGGTCGGTCACGGGCGTGACCAACCCGTAACACAAAATCTTGGTCGATTTATTTCGGTTTTTGGGCTTCCTAGGGTTCTATCACGACCAACCGACTCCTAGGGGTCTAGCCGGAAATGGGATGTTACATCTTGTGGTGGAAGTCACCTGATCAAAAATGTGATAGTGGATTCCTACCAGGTGGTAGAAGAGTGGATGTACCCAGTTTAGGGAACCACTATAAAATTCTTGTGTTGTCTAGTAGATCATTTTCATTTTTGTATTATTGTGTTGTGATAGATTAGCTTAGACTGTTTCCATTTCCTGTTACTACTATTGGTATCACCTGTTTTACTCAGATAAATTTTAAAACAGCCAAAAGTTTTAATTACTCTATTCACCCCCCCCCCTCTAGAGTAAATCAGGTCTTTCAATTGGTATCAGAGGGGTGTTCCTTTGGTTGTACAAGTTAACTCTTGAACCAAAAGATCCTTGTTAGATCTGGTTTTCTTTTCCTAGTTTTTCTTGTTTATATCATGGCACAGAACAAAGATTATGCAAGCACCAGACCTCCAGTCTGTAACTTGAATAAGTTTGCTATTTGGAAGGCAAGAATCAAGTTATATATGAACTCTATTGATGAGGATATTTTTAAATGCATTTTGACAGGACCACCAACTCAAGAAGCTACATTCTTCTCAACTTCTAGCACTCATGATGTTCCACCACCTGAGTGAACAGATGCTCAAAAGAAGGTAAAAATAGCTGATGCAAAGGCTATGAATATTCTAGCTTAGATAATGTCTGATGACATCTTCTAGAAAGTGACAGAGTGCACATCAGCCAAGGCTATCTGGGATTCTCTTAAATAGATGGTAGTTGGTTTAGCAGATGAGAGAAAGGATAGGAGATCCAATCTTATCTCTCAATATGAAAACTTTAAGAAAGAAGAGTCAGAGTCTGTCAGTGACAAGTACAACAGACTAAGCTTAATCATCAATGAGCTAAAGACTCTGGACAAGGACATAACTCTCACAGAAGTCAATGAAAAAAATCCTCATGTGCTTCCCCAGCTCATGGGATTCAAGAATCTTGCCAATCAAGGAAGCTAGAAGTCTGAATGAGATTTCCACTAAATCTCTACTTTGAAAGATGAAGTCCTATGAACAATTGATAAAGTCTAGAGAAGCTGCAGAGCAGAAGACTCCCTCATCAGCAAGAAAGGAGCAGAACATTGCATTCAAAGCATTTGAAGAATCAGAAGCTCCAAAAGCCAGTGAAGAATTTCTTAGTCTCTTAGCCAAGAGATTTTACAAGATGGGCAAGAGGGATTTCAGAAGGAAGTCATCTAGGCAAAATGACAAGCCAAGGTATGACAAGACCCCAACTAAATAAGTTGTTTGCTTTGGTTGCAGGAAGCATGGACACTTTATATCAGAGTGTCTAGAGAACCAAAAGAAGGAGAGTAGAAGAGAAAAGGAACCCAGGAAGCAACACTATAGCAAGCCCTCCTCCACTATGCATAAGAGAAAGGAGAAAGGATTTATTGCTTAAACCTGGACTGAAACTGAAGATGAATCTTCATCTTCCAGCTCCAGTGAAGATGAAGAGTAAGCAAAGGAAAAAGAAGTGTGTCTGATGGCCATCAATGCATCAGGCAGCTGTTAAGAAGCAGAAGATGACAAGTCAGAGGGTGAAGACTCTGAATCTGAGGAAGATCAGGTACTGTCTTCTTTTGATATTAATTCAGATAATTTTAGAACTGAATTCAAATCTTTATGTATTAACTTAATTAATTCTGAAAAAGAGATTAAATAACTTAGAGAAAAATTGACTGAACTAGAAAACTTGCTTTCTGAAAATATCAAATTAAAAGATGAATTAACTCTAGTAAATGAACAGATTATCTCATTAAAAACTTAATTAACTGAGGCTAGGCAACTTGAAGAATCCCTAAATGGGAGAAGTATCAAGTTGATGGACATCACAAGAATAGTGAATGCCATACTTAATGGTAAGCTGGGCTTAGGCGCTTCATCAAGCCAACCCCATTGATTCAGAAAAATATACTAACAACTCCAATTAAATTTGTTTCTGAAAAAGGCAAGGAAAAGATAAATGATAATAATGTTAAACAAATAGAATTAAAAAGGATGAATAAGAAAAAGAGAAAGAATAAGAAAAATCTTAAATATAACAATGTTAAGCAGATTTCGTCGAACTCAGATCGACGAAATATGTATAGTTCGTCGAACTCAAGTCGAAGAACTCCGAACGCAAATTTTTATTATAATTATTCTCTTAACTGAGATCGACGAAACTAGTATGGTTTGCCGACCAGAGATCGACGATATTGGGGCCCAGAAAATGAATACTTTCATTCTCTGAGTGTAGTTTGACAAACTCATCCCCATTTGTCGAACTCAGATCGACGAACTTACCAGAATTCGTCGAACCCAGTTCTTAATAACAGAAACTTTAATTCTAACAGACCATTTAATCAATCAAGAGATTATGTTAATCAATTCACCCATTGGATAATTCCACCTAGAAGATTTCATCCATTAGGTTATAAAAATCAAGCAGAATACTCATACATTTCCATCTTTAATTATGTAAATAAATAAGGACCCAAGGTAACCTGGGTCAAGAATAGCTAATCTATTTTATTGCAGGTGAAAGACTATCCCACCACATAGCAACAGTGGTATCTGGATAGTGGTTGTTCAAAGCATATGACTGGCAGCAAGGACAACCTAATCAACTATAAGTTAAAGCTAGGACCCAAAGTAATATTTGGTGACTCTAATTATTGTCAGACTGAAGGATATGGAAAGGTCAAAATTGGAGCAGTCACCTTCAGGAAGATAGCTTATGTAAGTGGACTGAAGCACAACCTTATATCCATAAGTCAGTTATGTGATGAAAGGTTTCAGGTATCATTTAACAAAACCTCTTGTATTATTACTTCAGTAGATAACCAAGTAGTGTTAACTGGTACTGGAGTAGGAAATATCTATGTAGTTAATTTTAAGTCAGCTAAAAATGAAATATGTCTGTTTAACCAAACAAGTAATAATAATGAACTTTGGCATAGGAGATTAAGTCATGTAAATCTGAAAAATATTACTAAACTCTCTAGGGACAACCTTGTTAGAGGATTGCCTTCTTGCCCCTATAAGAAGGAAAGCCTTTTCAGGGCTTGTCAATTAGGCAAGCAAACTAAAAACAGCTTTAAGTCACTTAATAAGAGTGATTCACCTAGGATTCTGTATTTTCTACACATGGATCTTTTTGGACCCATTGTTGTACAGAGCCTAGGAGGGAAGTCTTATACCTTAGTGATTGTTGATGACTTTTCAAGGTTCACTTGGGCGTTCTTCTTGAGAAATAAGTCAGATAACTTCAAGGTTCTTACAGATTTTTTTAAGAGCATAAGGATTGAGTACTCTACACTAGTTGCATTGATCAGAAGTGATCATGGTACTGAGTTTGAGTCTCTTCCCAATTAAGAATTCTGTGAGAAGGAAGGTATCAGGCATTGCTTCTCTGCTCCTAGAACTCCTCAACAAAATGGGGTAGCTGAAAAGAAAAACAGAACACTCATTGAAGCTACAAACACATTACGTGCATATGCTCACTTGCCCTTATCCTTTTGGGCAGAGGCTGTGGGCACATGAAACTATGTACTGAATAGAAGTTTTATTCATAAGCTTAAGGGCAAGATGCCCTATGAACTACTCAAATGGAAGAAACCTAAAGTAGATTATTTTAGAGTCTTTGGTTATATTTATTACATTCATAACAAAAATAAGAAATACATTAGAAAGTTTGAAGCCAAGGCTGAAATTTGAATTTTTCTTGGATATTCCCAAGTAAGCAAGGCTTATAGGGTATATAATAAATCATCTATGAAAATGGAAGAGTCTATTCATATTTTTTTTGATGAATCTAACATGTTTTACAAGGAGAAGATCCCTTCTACCATTGAGACTTTGCAGGAACCTCATCTGTGTGAGAAGTTGGATGAGTTGACCCTTACTAATGAGGCTATTACATATCCTTCTCCACATGTTGTTAAAGAAAGTGAAGATGATGTCACTAAATACAGTGAAGAGCCAACAACAGCTACCATAATTCCACAAGAGGAATTAATTCTCCAAGCTATTACTGAACCAACTCCTCCTACTGAATTAGTCACACTTAGAGATCACCCTGTATCTCAAGTGATTGGATACATATCAGTGGGTCTTCAAACAAGGCATCAACTCCACCAAGACATGATGCATGCCTGCTTCATATCTCAAACTGAGCCCCAATCCATTAAAGATGCTGAGCAAGATCCACACTAGATCATTGTAATACAAGAGGAGATCAACCAATTTGAGAGATGTAGAGTTTGGGATTTAGTTCTAAGACCCAAAGACTACCCAATCATTGGAACTAAATGGGTATTTATAAATAAACTAGATTCTCAAGGTCTTATCATAAGGAATAAAGCCAGATTATTTGTTCAAGACTACAGACAAGAGGAAGACATAGATTATGACCAGACATTTGCCCCTATTGAAAGGATTGAAGCAATCAGGATATTTCTAGCTTATGTAGCCTACAAGAAGTTCACAGTATATAAAATGGATGTCAAAAGTGCATTCCTAAATGGTGAACTTAAAGAAGAGGTATATGTGGAACAAACACCAGGTTTTATCTCTTCATCCCATCCATCTTATGTTTTCAAATTGCATAAAGCTCTATATGGTCTAAAGCAAGTTCCAAAAACTTGGTATGAAACCTTAGCTAGCTTTCTCTTAGAGCATAATTTTTCTAGAGGCATAGTAGATAGGACTTTATTTATTAAGCATCATCATGATAAAATCTTGTTAGTACAAATATATGTAGATGACATTATATTTAGTTCTACAGATTCCAAACTATGCAAAAGGTTCTCCAACCTTATGCATTCCAAGTTTGAAATGAGTAGCATGGGTGAGCTCTCCTACTTCCTTGGTCTCCAAGTGAAGCAGTCCCCTGACGACATCTTCATATCCCAATCCAAGTATGCTAAGGAGCTGATAAAAATGTTTGGGATGGCTGATGCTTCAGCTAAGAAAACACCTATGGCAATAAATGTTGTGATTGATTCTGATAAACATGGGAAACCTGTAGATCAGTAATTATATTGAGCCATTGTTAGGTCCCTGTTATATCTCACAGCAAGTAGGCCAAACATTATGTTTGCTACTTGTCTTTGTGCTAGGTTCCAGGTGAACCCTAAAGAATCTCACCTTATTTTCTTAAAAAGAATTTTGAGATTTTTTAAGAGTTGCCCTAATTTAGGACTCTTGTATCCAACTGAGTCAGAATTTGAGTTGACTGGATACTCAGATGCTGTCTTTGCTGGATGTAGTGTGGATAGGAAGAGCACATCAGGAACATGTCAGTTACTTGGTGATAGGCTAGTGTCTTGGTTTTGCAAGAAGCGAACATCTGTGTCTACTTCAACAGTAAAAGCTGAGTACATAACAGCTGGCAGATTTTGTTCACAGATGCTGTAGATTCAGAACTAACTTCTAGATTATGGTGTCAACTTAAATAAATCAACTCTACTTTGTGATAATACTAGTGCAATTTCTATTGCACATAATCCAGTGCATCATAGTAGAACTAAGCATATAGATGTAAGACAACATTTCATTAGAGAGTGCGTTGATAAAAAGAAAATTAATCTCACCTTTGTCTCTACTGATTTGCAAAAGCCAGATATCTTCACCAAACCCTTGGATGAGAAGAAAAATCTGTTCTTTATGAATCAGCTAGGTATGATAAATGGAGATGCATTAATTTAGCTTTCTATCTATGGTCTAAGAATTTGCCACAGTTCGTCGAACGGAGATCGACGAACTGAGAAAAGTTCTTGAGATAATTCCTCGACCAGAGATCGACGAACTCTCTGTGTGTGAAGTTTTATTTGTCGACAAGAGAACGATGATACTGCTTCAGAAAATTTTCATCGATCGGAGAACGATGAAAAGTTTTCCCTTCTTTAGACTGAGATCGACGAACTCTTTTGTCAATACAATATTCCGTCGACCTCAGATAGAAGAATTTTATTTTTCACAGTACGGAGTCTGCCGCTTTGTATTCTGAAAACCTTATATCTAGGTTTTCTTTGAGCTCCATCCCGCGCTTTCTGTTCCCCTTGCACTTGATCTTTTTATTTCCTTTTGTAGGCGAGTAATGGTGATTCCAGCGAGCTCTCTTTCCGCAATGAAGTTTAACACAGTATTCAATAAAGACTTCGAATCATTTCAACATTCTGATTAAATTTTCCTGGACATACTGAAGTTATTTGAGGAACAACAGTTGAAGAACTTCATGATAACCAGAATAAAGATAGCTGCTACAGAAATCAGAGAATGGGTGTTCACCTTCTAATCTCCAGACATCGACACCATGACAGACACAATATCTGGACATCAGGTTACTCTCACTCTCACAGTGTTAATAGAAATTTTTGGTTTGATATATGGTGAAGAAGATTTAGAAATAAATAGCTCTGAATATGATGAAATGTTGAATAAAATGGGTCACACTAGAGAGGACCCTAATAAGCTATTGAAGAAAAATTTGTCTTCTGAATATAAGTTTTTAGACGATGTGGTAGGCAAAGTATTGCTAGGAAAGTATACTGCCCATGATTATATTACCAGGCAACATCTTCTAGTAATGTGTGCTGTTATAAATAAGAAACCAGTGAATTGGGCTAAAATCTTGTTCGATTTGATAAGGAAGAAGAACAGTAAGAAAGGGGTTTATTTTGGAAGAATCTTGAGATTTTTTTCTTCGAGAAAAGTTAACTTAATCCCTGGTCTCATAGACCATATTCATTAATGCTTCCAAAAGGCTAACATGTGCCTTGTTTGGAAGATGGGAGAGGACTATATCAAAGCCTTTTAAGGCTTCAACCTCTTCTAGAGCATCTGAGAATACAAGAGCTGTGACAGCTGATCCCCCACCCCCAGAAGATGTTCCCTCCATCAGCATTCCATTCATCCAGATTCCAACACCTCCATCTCAACAACCTACTCCTCCACAAATTTCAATTCCTTCATCAATCCTCCAACAACCATCCACATCTCAAGCTCATACTCTAACACCACCAATTCAATCTCATGAACATCAACCAACACCAGTTCAATCTCCAGAGCATACCACACCACCTCAATCCCCACTTCCTCATCATCTTGCTGACATTCCCCTCCATAACCTCTCATCCATTCCATCTTTTGGCCTTTTGTCATCATCTCCCTTCCACACATCATCCCCTGATGAGCCAATGACAGACACCAGACCTTTCCCTTCCTCCTCTTCCATCCATCCTTCTTTATCTACTTAGACACCATCTAAGTTTGTGCAATTGGATTCCCCTTCCATTCCCTCCCTTCTGGAACTCATCACTCCCCTTCTCAAAAAGCTTATAGCAGTGGCTATTCAACCTCTTGCTGAATCTTTTTCATCCCTATCTGCCCTCATTTCTGTTGCCCCCTCTATCCCTTCTTCTGGGGGCCTGGCTTCAGGACCCTATGAAACCAGGCAGGGGGAGATATCCAGTGAAGAAACTCCAGTCTCCTCTCCTCCAGCAGATGTAGCAACATCAGCAGTTTTACAGTTAGATGAGCCAGCAAATGCAGATGCAGATGCAGATGTGAATATTATTTCAGAAGTTGAGATAGCAGTTGATTTTGATATGCTTTGTATAGATGAGCAAGTTGATCTGCCAGAAGTTTTGACTGTTGGTGATTGTTGTGTCAATCCTATAGTAGATTATTTGGTTTGCTAAATTCTTTTAAGTCAAATTATATAAATTATCTTCCAGAAGTTTTCCCAGAGCCATCTTTGGCTATTGTTTGTTGTACTTCACCAATAAGCCCTAAGGTTGTTAAATAACTAAATGCAAGTTTTGCAGTTTCTGTAAATTCTGAAATATCATTTGCTGAGGAGGTTTGCATCCCTCCTCCTCGCATGTGGGCTGAGTCCCTAATGCCAAACATGAATGAATTTTTGTTTGCTGATTTTGAAGAAAATGATAATCAGATTGTTACTAAGAATGTTGCTCCTCCAGAAGTTCCAGAACCTCAAGTGCTTCCTCAAGATGAGAAGCAAATCTCAAAGGAAGCCTTGAAGGAAATTGATGATATGTATGACATTCCTCCAGAATCTTCTGATGAAGACAATGATGATAATGTTCTTGATGATCCAAAAGCAAAGAAGAAGATTGCTAAAAAAAGGAAAGCTGTTCCCAATGCTATTCCCAAGCCTAAACCTACACATGATACTCCTTACTATATTTTGCAAAAGATTACTCCATACCATGGGATGCCACAGTAGATGTGGTTGTCAAAGAATGAGCAAAAAGAAAGGAAGAAGAGAAGAATGTATAGGTATCCTCCTAAGCACTTCAGGAAAGACCCTCCTCCTCCTCCTCCATCAGTTGGGGCCTCTGGAAGTGCTTCTCTCAGATCAGCGCCAGTTACTAAAACATATCAAAGAGACTCCAAGCTAAGTCAACAGCAGCAATCCTCTCAGAGCTAGCCTCCTCCTGCTACAAAAAAGAAAAGTACTTCAGCATCTACTGATGATTCAAAGAAGGACTCTAGTCTTAAAAGGCTAGAATCACCTCCTATTCCATTTGTAGATCCAAAACAAGAAACAATTGCAAAAATGGCCAGGTTTCAAGAGCTGATTGTCCTTTCTATGATCAACAAAGCTAAAGCAGAAGGAAAAGATCCATCTCAATACTCCAGAATGTCATCATATAGAAAAGAAGAACTCAAGAGGTATGCTAAAGCAAATAAATTTTTCAATGTAGATGATTGTATGAGCTTGCATCCTGAAGAGTAGTACCAACATCCACCTCATGCAATATAATTGGAGCATCAGACATGACAATGTCAAAAAGATAAGCTGCAAATCCAAATAGAGAAATTATTTTCAAATAGCCATCTGACAAATCTGAGAAAGAGAAGGCAAAGAAGAACAAATAACTGTTGTGTTTAGTTTTCATTTTCTGAACTCTATTTGTTAATCATGAAGCACCTTTGTACATATCTACTAGATGTTTTATTTTCTGCTAGATATATTTTATTCTGCTTTGTGATTGTTTTCTTTTGTTTATATTAGTGACCTCACCCAAATAGGGGGAGATTGTTGGATCCATAGTTTGGATTTGGGCTAGGTTTACTAATTGGGATGAGTTTGACCCACATTGTGTAACAACACGACCCGTTAGATAACATATAATAGAAGGTCCGGCCGGGGGCCCACATTATATGCCACAAACAGACGGTGAGGTCACAGGTTAATATCAAAATACCATCGCTCCCTAACCCAGAGCATTCTAGAGGAAGTTTAAAGCTTGTAAGAACTCATCCAATGAATGTCCACCACTAATATATAAACAACTCATTTATATATAGATAATACCAGGAATGTTTACAACTCAAATGGTCACGGCCTTAAGGCCTTAAAAGTTACTCTTTATATAATATGATTTCCTACATCGGCACGTAGGCCGGCCACACATGAAATCTAAAGCTTCGCACGGCCTTCGAGGGCCTACCAGCAACAGCATTAAGGGATTCAGCCCGCTCATTCCAATCAGCCCGCAACACCTGCATAAGAACGTCCACCCCAAGGGTGATCCACAAAGCAATGGTCAGCATTTAGCTGACCAATTATAACGACCCTACCCCATACCCGGGGCAGTGGTTCCTTCCCTGCATGTAATACAATCACAACACATATATATATATATATATATATCTGCCACAATCACTTCACAAACACTGGCCTTCGTGCCAGACGCTCCGTGCACTCGAGGCACGCTTACGGTGTACCAGTACATCCTTACACCACCGATTAGAGGTTCTCCACTTGGTGACCGAGCCCTAGTCTACTACAACACACGTGCTGGAGGCATCCTCGCCCGTCTCACTCAGAGGTGTTCACCTTACGACAACCATTGAGCATTATCGATTGACATGCCGGGAAGGCCCGCAGCCCCCCATTTGCAGTGCTACCAACCGACCGTTCACAACAATCTTACCACTGAACTTGTCGGGTGGCCTACCCGCTCAGAGATTCTTAACTTGTTGGCCATGGGCATTAGCTGCCAAACCCCTATTGGAGACCTCTCGCACCCATCCCACTCAGAGGTACTCGCTCACAACAATCCTACCACAGAACTTGTTGGGTGTCCCACCCACTCAGAGGTTCTCGTATCCATCTCTTAACACAGGCACATAGTGTCACTTTCCAATCCATCAACCAGCTCGTGCTGAGTATCCAACCAAAGGAGCTATACAAAGCATCCTTCTAACAATTCACAATCGTCCTTAAAATCTCCGCAAGCTAATCGATTTATACACGGAGTCTTCTCCGATTCGCAGCATCACCAATCTAGACATCCATCTAGATGGGCTTCATACAGCATGCCTATTCCGTACTACACACTTCCGGATCTAAATGCAGACTCGATCACTGGAATCGCTTACGCTTTCCATCTCTTGGTGGAGGATCACATGCACATGCATAAAGTAGGACTTCACTTGTCCAAGAAGGAGATCGTTACCCTTGACAATCGCTTCGAAGCCATGGATAAACTAGCCGGATAGTAATAACCTCGATGGCCTTGCCTCCACAACGCTGAACTCGGCTCTCGATTCGGACCGCTGAAGCTCCACCGGCGGCCGGAAAGCTTCTCCTTTCCTCCTCGAAGCTCTCCTCTCTCTCTCTCTCTCTTCTCTTTAGAAAGAGAATGGCCAAGGATTGAATGTTAACTTCATACCAATCCCGAAGTAAAACCCAGCTGGGAATACCCTGGACCATTAGATCTAGGATGAGGGAAACGAATGGCCACAAATCGGCTGAAAAGTCAACTTTTCTGGCTGACACGGCCTGTAACATGCCTGTGTCACAGGCCGTGTACTGCAAGCGGTACACGAACCGACTCACCCAGACCAAAATATGGGCCAAGACATGCCCGTGTTAAACCCCTGACATGCCCGTGTCAGTAAATACACGCCAGTATTGAGGGGCGTGTCCTTCACTCAACACAGGAATGCCAACTCGAGAAGAACACGGCTAAGGCACATGCCCGTGTCCTTGGCCATGTGCCAAACACGCCCCTCTGACACGCCCGTGTCATTGGCCATGTGCCACACTCAACGCCACTCAATTCCACTTAACGCCGCCAAGTTACCAACCCGAGCAGGACACAGCCTGGGACCCGTCTGTGTCCCAGGCCGTGTCGCCCCTCATCTCTTGTGGACTTAGTGTTCGTCGAGCTCTCGCAACATAGCCGAGTACCCAGAGATGGACACGCCCATGTCCCAGGCCGTGTCACCCAGCCTGAACTCGAAATTGACATTTGGGGTGTTACAATCCTCCCCTCCTTACAGAAATTTCGTCCCAAAATTTAGCGCAACACAGATACCAACACAACCACTCTGTTGCAATAGAAACAAAGACGATCCAGGTTGCAAGCTCAGAGGCCTCAGCTTATATCGTCCCACGGCATCGCACCAACACTAGTGTTTTTACAAACACAACTACATACAATATGTACAACACAAAAGCAATAAAGTGCGCACACCACTTTATTTCCTCTCATCTGCGTCTCTTAGCATCCACTTGGCGGCCTCCGTTAACTCCAAATTATGCACGCAATTAGGTTGCTCTTCACGATTCGAACTTTGCGGCTCCTACAACTAGAGAGTATACATTCGGGGATGCGCCCAAGATGCAGATGACTCTGCCACGACCTTGCCCTTTTCCTCATAGGACGCACCTGACTTTTTCTCACCATTCGAGGCGCCACTCCAACAATCTCTGACGATATGCCCATTCTTCCCACAATTAAAACACATACACGTCTCCACACGTCCTTGCCCGTACGTTGCTCCCGAAGTAACATTTGATTGAGCTTGTTCAGCAGGCCTAAACCGCTTCTTATCACGTTTCCTAAACTCCGATTGTTCGGACTGTGGAACTTTGAACTCTGACTTTTCTGCCGCCAAGTTCTTGTCATGCACCCATTTAAAATCTTTCTCCAGCGCACCGGCTGTATCTACTAAGGCTTGGAAGCCTTGGTTCACTGAACTCGGGAGGGCCAACCGCAGATCATCACGAAGTCCTTCATAGAACCTATTTTTCTTCCGCGCCACTTCCGCAAACGTCGACCCCGCATAATGCCCTAGCCTAGTGAACTCATGCAGGTAATCATCAACAGTCTTCTCACCCTGCACCAGATGTTGGAATTCGTTCTCCATCGCAATTCTCCGCAATACTGGCAAATACTTTGCCCAAAACAATCTGGAGAATTAGTCCATCGAAATCTCTCCCAGGCCTTTTCCTACCAATTGGTGCACTCGACCTCATCCCACCGAAGCCTCGCCTCTCCTTCTAGCAGGAAAGTGGCTAAAGTGACTTTCTGCCACTTCATCAATCCTGATCGCTGTCAGGATCCTCTTCACTTTTGAGAGCAATTCCTTTGCCTGCATTGGGGAATTCGCCCCGACAAACATAGGTGGATGAAAATAAATAAACCGCTTCAGTTGTTCGTCTACTGCTTTCTCATCAATCTGAGCATCAAAACGCTCTTGCCTCACCCTAACCCATACTGGATCCACTGCAGGCCTTGCCTGCCCAATAGGTTGTGCTTGAATCATGACAAATACTTCCTCCGTAACTAGGTGTACGGTTTTCGTAGAAGGAGGAGGTGTGGGCACCTGAGCTGGTACCGCACTCTCATCCGAACGCTAGGGCTCCGACTGCCCAGCTCCGCTCCTTATCACCTATACATGAACAAGATATCAATAACCTCCAATCCAAAATGGCAAACATTCCCAAACCCTCAAATTCCTAGTGGACATTCTTGCGTTCATTTATGTTAAAACGGTTCGCACGTATACGTGCTCGCCACCTGACAAAAGAATTCGGCCACGAATTCGAAAGTGGAATACCGAGGGGCCTCTGAAATAAAAATATAACAACACGACCCGTTAGATAACATATAATAGAAGGTTTGGTCGGGGCCCCACATTATATGCCATAAATAGACAATGAGGTCACAGGTTAATACCATCGCACCCTAACCCAGAGCATTCTAGCGGAAGTTTAAAGCTTGTAAGAACTCATCCAATGAATGTCCACCACTAATATATAAACAACCCATTTATATATAGATAATACAGGGAATGTTTACAACTCAAATGCTCACGGCCTTAAGGCCTTACAAGTTGCTCTTTACATAATATGATTTCCTACATCGGCACGCAGGCCGGCCACACATGAAATCCAAAGCTTCGCACGGCCTTCGAGGGCCTACCAGCAGCAGCAGCATGGGATTCAGCCTGCTCATTCCCATCAGCCTGAAACACGTGCATAAGAATGACCACCCCAAGGGTGATCCACAAATAAACGGTCAGCATTCAGCTGACCAATTATAACGACCCTACCCCTTACCCGGGGCAGTGGTTCCTTCCCTGCATGCAATACAATCACAACAGATATATATATATATCTTCCACAATCACTTCATAAACGATGGCCTTTGTGCCAGACGCTCCGTGCACTCAAGGCACGCTTACGGTGTACCAGTACATCCTTACACCACCGATTAGAGGTTCTCCACTTGGTGACCGAGCACTATTCTACTACAACTCGCGAGCTGGAGACATCCTCATTCGTCTCACTCAAAGGTGTTCACCTCACGGCAACCATTGAGCATTATCGATCTACACACCGGGAAGGCCCGCAGCCCCCCATTTGTAGTGCTACCAACCAACCGCTCACGACGATCTTACCACCAAACTTCTTGGGTGGCCCCCCGCTCAGAGGTTCTTAACTTGTTGGCCATGGGCATCAACCGCCAAACCCTAGTTGGAGACCTCTCGCACCCATCCCACTCAGAGGTTCTCGCTCACAACAATCCTACCACAAAACTTGTTTAGTGGCCCACCCACTCAGAGGTTCTCGTATCCATCTCTCAACACAGGCACATAGTGCCACTTTCCAATCCATCAACCAGCTCGTGCCGAGAATCCAACCAAAGGAGATATACAAAGCATCCTTCTCACAATTCACAATCGTCCTTACAATCTCTGCAAGCTAATCGATTTATACACGGAGTCTTCTCCGGTTCGCAGCATCACCAATCTAGACATCCATCTAGATGGGCTTCACACAGCATGCCTATTCCGTACTACACACTTCCGAATCTAAATGCAGACTCGATCACTGGAATGGCTTATGCTTTCCACCTCTTGGTGGAGGATCCCATTCACATGCATAAAGTAGGACTTCACTTATCCAAGAAGAAAATCGTTACCCTTGACGATCGCTTCAGAGCCATGGAGAAACTAGCCGGATGGTAATCACCGCGACGGCCTTGCCTTCACAACGCTGAACTCGACTCTCGATTCGGACCGCTGAAGCTCCACCGGCGGTCGGAAAGCTTCTCCTTTCCTCCTCCAAGCTCTCCTCTCTCTCTTCTCTTTAGAAAGAGAATGGCCAAGGATTGAATGACAACTTCATGCCATTCCCGGAGTTAAACCCAGCTGGGAATACCCTGGACTATTAGATCTAGGATGAGGGAAACGAATGGCCACAAATCGGCCGAAAAGTCAACTTTTCTGGCTGACACGGCCTGTTACACCCCCGTGTTATAGGCCGTGTACTACAAGAGGTACACGAACCGACTCACCCAGACCATAACACGGTCTAAGACACGCCCGTGTTAAATACATGGCAAGCCCGTGTCAGTAAGTACACGCCCGTGTTGAGGGGCGTGTCCTTCACTCAACACAAGACTGCCAACCCAAGAAGAACACGGCTAAGGCACACACCCGTATCCTTGGCCGTGTTCCAAACACGCCCCTTTAACACGCCCGTGTCACAGGCCATGTGCCACACTCAATGCCACTCAACGCAACTCAACGCCGCCCGGTTACCAACCCGAGCAGGACACGGCCTTGGACACCCCCGTGTCCCAGGCCGCATTGCCTCTCAATGCTTGTGGACTTAGTGTTCGTCGAGCTCTCGCGACACAGCCGAGTACCCAGAGCTGGACACGCCTGTGTCTCAGGCCGTGTCACCCAGCCTGAACTCCAAATTGACATTTGGGGTGTTACACATTGTCTTGACAGGGTCAAGTCTATTTGTCCTAGAGTTTAGGCTAGTCTTTAGGTTCAATCTTCAAGAACCAGCCAGCAGAGGACCTCAGTAGACTCAGACTTAGAAGAATTCAGAGTTCAAAATTATCAGTTCGAAATTCTTCAAACTCAGATAGACGAACTCAGAAATGAGTTGAGCTCGATGATATTCGAGCTCAGGTCGACGATCTCCTCCTTCAATCAAATTCTCAGCTCGACAAACTTTGAACGTAGAATTGGCAAGTTATTTCCAGAATGCAGTTCGTAGAGCTCAGGTCGACGAACAGGAATTCTCAGCTCGACGAACTTGGAACTCCAGTCGACGAATTCTGTTCAGAGGTCAACGAATTCTGTCCAGAGCCAGAATGAGAAGTTTTCCTTACTTCTATCCCTTATTTATTATATTATTTAGCAGTAATTCTCTGAGTAATTAATGCTCATATTCTCCTGAATATAGCCGTTATTGGCAGGATTAATTATGGTTTTCATCAGGGTAATTGCTTGCTTATTTTATTGGGACAGTTGGGGAAACTCATTTAAGTCAAATATTCCAGCCATTTCATTCTCCAGATCAGTCAGTAATTAATTCTTGGAATTCAAATTTCAAAGGAGAATTTGGATAACAAAATATAAAAGAGATATTCTCTTCAGACGGTTGATACAGAGATCTGATTCAATAGAAAGAGACAACCAGTAACAAGAATACAGAGAAGAGAATATAGTTGCATAGAACAACAACATACAGAACTCTTTATCCGTGCAGAAAACATTCTGTTTTCCCTTGTTCTTTTTAAAGACTGAAGAAGAACAACCATCAATATCAAGAGTCTTCTTCAACTTCTCCTCTAGAAACATTCAAGGACACCAATTTTGAATCTGTCAGAAAGTTCCAGGATCTTTCAAGACAAGGCTGAAGACCTACACCCTGAGCAAGGCTCCAAGTTTTCTGAACCATCTCCATATTTCAGAAGGAGTTTTGATAACTGAATCCACAAGTCTTCTCTGTTGTATAGAGAAAAGTGAAGACATCATCACCTCTCTCACCTCTTGTAAAAAGGGTTTATTAACTCCCTTCAAAATTTTATTCTTGGTTTTGGGCACCTGATCAAAAGCCTAAAGGGTTGTGGGATCTCCCTAGAAATAGATCTTGTGGTGGCAGTCACCTGATAAAAAACTTGATAGTGGATTCCTACCAGGGTGGTAGAAAAGTGGATGTACCTAGTTTAGGGAACCGCTATAAAATTCTTGTGTTGTCTGGTTGATCATTTTCTTTTTTCTTTTGCTTTGTTGTGATAGATTAGCTTATACTGTTTCCATTTCCTGTTACTACAATTGGTATCACCTATTTTACTCTGATAAATTTTAAAACAGCCAAAAGTTTTAATTACTCTATTCATCCCCCCCCCCCCAGAGTAAATCAGGTCTAACCCTTATCTTTCAAAAGTGGATGTACCCATACCTAGGGGAACCAATATAAAATCTGGTGTATTGTTCTTATTCTTGAAAGCTAACATAATAGTCAAACACAAAACTCACCAAAGTCAAAGAAAATTCAAAAAGACTAGAAGACCTATTCACCCCCCCCCCCACCCTCTAGGTGTATAGCTACTCTTGAAGCAAATACTTTCACAAACAATTGCTAAGAGTGGGCCTTTTAGTCTTCTCAAAGACCGATGACGCCTTTACACATGGTATCACTTTGTGAGGTCGATCCTTCATCGAGTTCCAGAGGTAAGCGTCTAGACCTGTTCCTGATAGTTCCTCCAGACGGAGGAGAGATGCAATCAGGGGTAGCTAGGTCGACTGATGCATTGAACGGCAAGTGTACCGATCGTAAAAGTAATATAAAATGGGCGAATTTTCTAAAGTATCGATCTCCAGGGAACACAACAAGGTGAGTTAATTTTGAGGAGGACTTGAGATTGAAGTCCAACAGTCTAACCTATGAAAGGGGTTTTTGGTTGTTTGCGGATGAAGAAAATAAAACACTAACAACTACTCCTATGCAATACCACTATGCAATGCTTCTCCAGGAAAGATGGAAGACTACACGAGCTGCTATGCACCAAATCGCTAGGCGGATGGATGAATAAGCTTGCGGATGAGGTGGTGAGAACGGCGAAATGAGGTTAAAGACCACCTCAAAACCGGATGTGGTTGCGGATGGAAATAAAAGGCACACCTCAAGCAAATAACATGAATATAAATCACATAGACATTGTAATATAGCTTAGACAACTAGACCCCCTAGTAGTGGTTTTGCCATGACTAGGTCATGACAAAACCCTGGGAAGCCCAAGAAGACCAAGTGGACATAGGAATGTAGGTGAGATCACTATGGTCTACAAATAGTAGATTCATAAACCCTAGTCTAGGATGATCATGGTGCTTCACCATGACTCCAAGACCCCACCATGACCTCACCAACCTATTGAAAGGCCTTAAGGATCCATTGGAGTCAACCCACGGTGGCCAAGTTGACCTAGGACCATCCTAGGCCTAAATTGGGCAAGGTGCCCTAACTAAGGGCAATGTGCCCCTAATAAGCCCAACCGACCCTACCAGGGCCTTCTTAGACCTATAGTGGGGTCAATGGGTCACCAAGGACCCCTTGGGGTCAACCAAAATGGTCGCGTTGACCAAAGTCAACTCTAGCCCAAAAAATGGTCAAATTGCTCTTACTAAGGGTCAAGTCACCTCCAAGGTGCCAATTCAACCCTACACAACCCTACCTAGACCCTAAAGGAGGCCAATGAGTCACCAAGGATCCATTGATGGTGACACAAAAGGTCAAATTGACCAAGGTCAACCCTTGTCTAAGTTAGGTCAAACTTAGCTCAAATGGGCTAACCCAAGCTCAAGCCCTATTCACTTGGGCTAACAGCCTCTTAATTATTTAATGTCATGAATTAGGGGGCTGAAATTAGGCTAGGGTGATGAACAATTTCGGACATGAGGGGCAGGAGGGAGAAAGCTCCAATTTTCCTTAATGGAGGAGAGAGAAGTGGGGGAGTAAAAGCCATTCATGGCATAGGGAAGACAAGGGCCATTCTTCTTTGCTTGGTTCACCTCCCCTAACAAATTTGAGAAGATCAAGAGCATTTCCAGGCTTTTACACTAACTGGATGCACTGAACCACCATGGCCGAAAGGAAGCTTTTAAGGCCTTTAATGGCATTGATGTCATGACTACCCTCCTCCCCCCCCCCCATTTTATGGTTTTAAAAGCTTCACTGGGAACCAAGGAGTCGTTTCAACCCTTGCCCTGGAGATTTCGAGTTACTTCACTGTGTTGTTGCATAAACCGAGCGGCGCCACCACCGCAAATGGCTGCCCGGCGATCGACGCGACTTCAAGCCTCCGATAAGGTACTCCCCTTCTCCTACTTCCATGGGTAGATTGTAGAACTAATTAGGGTCAAGGTTCGGGCTCAATTGATCCCAATTAGAGGACTGATTTTCCTGGTTTTTTGGAGAAAATTGAGATTGGCGTGATCGCAGGAATTGGCCCCTTCGGCTGTCGTGCTGCCGCCCAGCCATGGCCACCACCTCGACGGAGGTGGTGATGGCGGTGGCCGGCCAAGGAGGTGGTCGGGTAACAAGAAGTGGCGGCTGGAAGTAGATCTAGATCGGTTCAATCCTACCCGTCGGTTGGAGGAAGAAGAAATGTCTTAACCGTTGGATCTTGCATCAAGATCCGTGCAGGATCATTATATTTATATTTTATTTAAATGAATTCTATCACATATAATCATTCACCTTGGAAATTTATTTAAAAATACTTAAAGGCTTCTACAGAGAAAGTTGTCAACATAAATTTGTAGATCTGAGAGTCTACTTTATTTTAAAATTGATTTTAATCAATTTGGGTAAGTGGTTTGACCACAACACTCATTTTGGTGAGGGTTATACATAGGGTTAGACAGAAAATAAAATGAGTGCTCCCACTTCATCCCTTATCCAAATGACCTGAAATTTGGACAGGTAGTCACCCTAACCTATACCTAGGTCCTGTCCAAAAATGGGAATTTTGGGGGATAATGTTTCTATAGTTTTAGAAATTATTTAATAATCTTAGGGTAAATTAATTAAGAGACTTAATGACCTCCAAACCCTCCCAATTTTTTGTGAGTGGTGTTTGGGGTCATCATGAGGTTCTGTAGAAATATTCACCTCATTTTGAGTTGATTGGGTTGTGAACTAAGTAAACCCTAGTTTTGCCCTAAAAGGGGTGTTTAGGTCAAAAGTGCACCTTGTGGGTTTGGGTGGCCAAATCACCTCAATAGAGGTTGAGATTTGGGTCACTGGTTCGACATGGCATGTAAAACCCTCATATGGATTATGAGGTGGTTTGGGGTATAATTGCCCTAGGACCCAAGTTCAAACCCCCAAGTTTGGACCTTAGGTGTTTGAGAAGGGAATGGAGTCAAATGCCCTTGTATGGACTTGAAACTTGGTGGAGAGGACCCTATGGTGGTTAAAATCCTCTGGTGGGAATATTAGTGGATTTAGAGATGGTTAAAACCCTCAAAACCCTAACCCTAGTTTAGTGCATAACCCTTATACATGTAAGATAGGCCATCAAAACTTAATGAAAAGCTTTGAAACGGGTTGTATGGTCATAGGGTTAATAAGAGCCTCTGGTGATTTTATTGGTAATTTTGGAATAATATATTTAGTACCTCTTTTATAATACATGGAATTGCCCTTGATAGTCTTTTGTTTGTTATGATCACACTATTCAATTAGAAGTTATAAAAATTGTGTCGAGGGTATTTTAGGTTAATATACTCATACTTGAATTTTATTATAATTTTTAGATGTATATTTTCAGTACTTTCTTCACAAGCTTTTAAAAATGCAATTATATTTAACAATGGATTCCTGCCCGTTGTTTCATTAATTTAAGAAAGAGGATTATAGTTTTAAATTAAAATTAGAGCTCATTATTCACTAGGAAGTTTGGAAACTTTGTCAGGAGTGTTTTTAGGGTATATTAGTCATGCTTGAATTTTCTTATAATTTTTTTGAAGCTTTTTTACAATACTTACTTCTTTAGCTATTAATTATGTGATTATATTTAAAATTATGGATCAGAGGTTTAAACCTGGTAAAAAAATCACGAGACTTGAATTTACTGTTAAATAGCTGCCTAGTATTTATCATAATTTTATGGAGCATTTTGCATGACTATAAGGGCCACATCATATTCAAACTGGGGCATTTGAATTTTATGAGAAATAAATAAAATGTCAGATAAATTAGGAAAATTCCAAGTTTCTGTATTTAGTCTATAAGTGTCATGATAGCCTCCATTAAATATCTTAGGTTGTTTGGATTAGTATTTAGTGTACCTCCTATCATGCACGTAATATAGCATAAGATGGTCTACATTTAGTAAAACTGCGGAAATCATGTTAACATGTGGAATGGTCGTAGGGAGATGGGATTGTGTTTACTGATCTTAGTAAAGTGGATTGGAGTATACCATTGAAAGCTGGGATGAGCAGGATGTTGGGTTGACTAGAATCAGATAGTTCTCGGGATCGACGAAAGATCGTCTTTCCTGTGGAGGGAGAAAGAAGGTCAAACAGACTAGGATTAGATCCAAAGTAATATTAAAAAGGGATCGAGATTCGGGTATTAACCAATAACACTAAGTGCCTTGCGAAAGGGAACGGTGGGCTTCAGCTACCATCATAGTTCCTAGTGCCCTTTAGAGCCCTTCACGGGGTATACCTTGGGCAGTCTTGGGCTAACCTAAACTCTGGACAAATAAACTGCAAGAGTAACTAGTATAACTAGAGATTAACTTTCACTCACCTAGATGTCTCAGGATGTTATGTTGGGTCACATGGGCAGTAGGCTCGGTGGTTTTGGTGATGGGCAGGTTGGCCCGGCGAGCTTTGGATCGGTTGTTATTTGTGACGGACGGGATAGTCCGGGGAGCTTTGGCTCGGTGGTTGGTACATCAATTTAGCATGTGCATAGAATATAAGGTGGTGGGTCTTCGGTGTTGGAGGGTTGATACACCGACGCCAATACGTTGACTCGGCAAGTGTGATTTTGCACTTCGCCAAATTAAGCCCGGTGCACCAGCTGGCAAGAGTACGCAGGAGCTCCTCTTAGTACACTAGCATCGAGGCATACAATAGGTCTGACTGGTAGTGCAATTACCGGTTTATAGGTGGGTGAGGCCCAACCCACCGCTTCCGTTTTCCACTACGGAGGTATCCTGGGAGGTTAGGCTCCATAAAGGGGGAACTAAAGGTCTGTGTACACAGACTCAGGTGGGTGAGTTGCACTTGCATGATCACATCATAGAATATTTGCATGTCATAGCATCATCATTACATATAACCCCTGACACCAATTGTATAAAGTGGTATGGGACGATTTATACAATAGGCCCTGCAATACGACCCCTTGGTTTATAAGCTTGCGTGAGCATGCTTATAAGCTAAGGTTATTATTCTATGGATATATATTTTTTGCTTGAAAACCTACACCCTATCATATAAATAGGTATGGGATCCTTTATACGATAGGAGCCTTACAGAAGATCCTTTAGCTTATGTGTGTTCATATAAGTTAAGGTTACTTATTATATGTTCAGTCTTTCATACTTTCATATCTGCTATATATACTCTTAGAACTGCTAGATTAGTTCCACTGTCACCTGTTACTTTATTATTCTCCACCTTCATTACCTCTCCTTTCCTCCTCCCCGCTCGGTGCCTAGGAGCCAAGGGGGAAGGGGTGGGGGATCATAGGACTTAGTCTTTTAGACTAACGGTTTTTGAATCACATCATTTTAGGGTACCGTGGAGCCCATCATGGAGGAGCAGCCCCGGAGGTCGGCACGCTTGGAGATGGGACAGTCTAGCAGCGGAGTTCAGATAGCTGGGACTGTGAGTCCCGATCGTTAGTAGATGTTTAGTTTTTGCTTTCGCGCTGAGTGATATATAGTAAGGATATTGATGTACCGGGCATGAGCCCTATTTTAAGTACCTTTATTATTTCTGTGGACCCTCCATTCGTGGAGATTATTTACTATATGAAAGTGTTCAGTTGTCTCCCTAAATCACTTAGAGGGGGGTGAATAGGTGAGTTGTGCGTCTATTTGCGGAATAAAAAAAATTGCGATCTTGCACACAAATCAACCAAGCAAACACAGACGACAAAAGATTTATAGTGGTTCCCCAACCTTAGGTACGTCAACTTTCCCTCACCGATCTAGTAAACCACTAGACTCGGCTGCTCCACTATCTCGGATTGAAAACCAATCCTACGTCTCGAAACCAAGTTCCTACAATTTCGATCCAAATGGATCTACACTCGGAAGATAAAACTTCCTACAACTCAGAGAAAAATCTCCTACAAGAATTGATAATCAAAAATTGAGAATACAAACAAATGACCTTCGAATCTTGAGACTTTCTGGCTTGATCTTCTTCTTTGAGAGTTGCAGCTTTATCAGATTTGTTGAAGAAGAACTCATGGCTAGAACTAGATCTGAAGATTTTTTTTTTACTTCACCCGATCGGAACGTTGATGGAGAAAGAGAAACTGTCACGATCAGGAAATCAATCTTTGTCTGAATCCTTTGAATCGGAAACCCTGACTCTTGCACGATGAAGATCGGCGGCGGCGGCGGGTCTCGTTTTGGAAAGAAAGAGAGAGAGGATTCAGCGAATTGAGAAATTATGATAGCGTGTAGATCCTTCGTATTCTTGGTATTAGGGTTATTAGATTGACATGACTTTATATAGGATCTCTCTAACAGTCATAATTAGTCTTAATGACGTACACGTAGACCAGTCACATCAAGTGATTTGAAAATCACGTCATTCTGGACTTAACAGAAGTTTTTGCAGAAAATGACTTACGTTTCTCGAGAAGAATGATATTTCTCGAGAAGTAATGTTTATTACTCAAGAAGAAGACAAAGTATTACTCGAGACAACATTTCTGCTAAACGTAACTTCAGTTCCCGAGAAAGAAGAATACTACTCGAGAACTAATAATTGCTTCTCGAGAAAAGGCAGCCAATGACGTTGAGTCAGTTCTTAGCACTCAACGCTCTCAACGCTTTTACTGTTGAGTACTCGAGTACTGTCTGAAATTCATGAGAATAAAGAAATGGATTACTCGAGAACGAGAATTGATTTATCGAGAGAAGGAAAGTTTCTCGAGAACTAGGAATAGCATTTCTCGAGAACTAAGAGTTGTTCTCGAGAACTACACTTAGAAAATTTTCTTATATAACAAATCAGTACTCGAGAAGTAGAGGAGTCTACTCGAGAACTAAGTTAGCACTACTCGACAACTAAGGATAATACTCGAATAACGTTCCTGACTACTCGAGAACTATCAAATATACCACTCGAGAACTAAACTTCTATTTCTCGAGAACTAAAGGACTACTCGAGAAAAGGACTTAGAGAATTTTTGTTTTTAAGAAAACTTTTCTTCTGACTAAGCTCAACACCAACATCTCATCTCTTGATCCAAGTGCTTGAAAATGAAGTGTATCCCAATAGAGAGACTGCACATGAGTCAACACTTTGGATCACACAATGAGGAATTATATTATATGATCCTGTGTTTATGACCCACTACATATTGACATTGGTCTACACTTAGCAATAAAGTCCTGCAAACACAACTAAAATAGAGGATCAAATACAACTTAATTCATCTTAGTTCAAGGGTGACTTCATGCAAATCTGGGTTATTGTGGATGCAATACCCAACAATCTCCCCTATTTGTAGAAGTCAGAACCCTCTACTCTAAGGTGAATTATATCACAAAAAAAAGAACTAGATATGAAAAGTTAAGAATACAAAGAAATGCAAGAAATAAATATAGACACATAATTATAAAAACTAGAGTTTATATAATCAGAATAGTTTCAGATTTCAAGTCCACATTCATTCAATCAATATTCTCAACATCCAAAAATATAGACCTAGCTCTGATGTTGTTGATGATATAGCTTTTCAGACTTCTCTTGTTGCCTCCTGAAATTGCTGAATGGATTATGGTAGTACTTAGGTGGTCTTGGGGGTGCCTTGGGATTATTTCTGCCATAATCTCTGTCATAGATCCTTCTCTTTGTCATGGATTTCTCATGGAGGTCCCATTCAGTAGAACTGTAATGGATAGATCTGCTTTCATTGTAATCCATTACCAGCTTCAAAGTACCTAAAATCAAAGTCTTGGAAGTGAGGCTCCAGATTTCAGCATATTCTTGGGCTTTCCTCTTCTCTGTCTTTTGATTAGGAACTGATTTAGAGGTAGAGGGACCTTCACCATATTTTTTTTTCTTAAGAATGTGAACTTCAAGTAAGTCCTGGGGAATAATATCATCCCACACTTTAGTGTAAGAATCTGGAGGAATAGTCTTATCAGAATGTCTAGGAGAGAATGTAGGCATAGGAGCAGGAACATGCATCTGATCAGATTGAGCAGACTGAGTTTCAGCAAGATGGTTGAGATGATGAGGAATAATATTTGGATCTGCTTGAAACTCTGGAAATATCTGATTGTGCATCCAGACTGTTGTATCATATGTATGAAATTTGATAGACTGAATTTGGGCAAGCACATCCTTGTTGATTCCTGTTAACTTTTCAGTCCAAAGAGCATGAGAATTTTTAGTGAATTCATCTACATGTTTGGCTACATGTTCTTTTACTAGAGTCCCCACCTTTCTGATTTCTACACATAGAGAGCTTATTGTGTCATCTTTAAAGGTGCCAACTTCCTCACATACCTTCATAACATTTTCTTGGCCTTTCTTCTCAATAAAAATCTGATTGTTTGCCAAAGTTATGCATTGATTCATCACTTTACCAACACTTGTAATAGTGTGGTCTAAGGCTTTCCCACCAATCTGAAATAGATGTTTTAGTTGATCTGTGTTATGTTTAATTTCTGCAAACCCTCTGCTCATCTCCTTTTCAAGAGCAGTGACTTGAGTTTGCACTGATAGCAAGGAATCATCAAAATGTTTTCTTTGGTCAGCCAACATCTGTTAAATTTTACTTAAAATATCAGAAGAACTGGTAGAAATAGAAGCAGTATCAGTAAGAGTAGTAGTGACAGTAGCAGGAGGAGCAGGAACTTTCCATTGAGAAATTTCTTCAATTACTACAGAGCTTGGAGCTCTCTTGAAGAGATTAGGAATAGTTTCTTCTTCTACATCAGTAAACACAGGAAGAGAGAAAGTTAAGTTCCTCAAAGCTAGTTCAACTAGTTCTGGAAAACCTTGGTCATCATCAGAGAGGAGGACATTGTCTTGCTTGTCTTGATCAGCAGGTTCTGAGGCAACAAGATGTGACTTTGAAGACTGTACTGGTGAATCAGTAGGGGATGGAGATGGAGTTTTATCTGGAGTTTGGACCTAAGGTGGCTCCTTTTCAGTAAGTTCCTCTATCATTCTATCAACATCTTCTAATGTGGATAAGAGAGTATCCTGAACTTGTTCATATATATGAAGTGCTGTAGAAATGTCTGGATGAGGAGATCTAACTGGAGAGGAAGGAATTCTAACATCAGGAGCAGAGGAGACAAGCTCCCCCTCAATTGTTATACCATCAGTGTGAGCAATCTCAGGATGAGTGGGAGATGGGTTCCTGTCCTCTGAAGCAGCAGCTTCTGAAATCTTAGCAGCCTGAGATGGATTCTGCAATCTGACTTCCCATCTTTGAATGGAAACAAAAGAAATTTTCTTCATATAGTGGATTGGAGTACCCTTTGAGGTGTCAAAAACTTGAGGATTTATCTCATGAAGCATTAGAGATATAATCCTTGCAAAATTTAGAGCCTTAATGCTCTCCCTTATTTTATCAAGAATCATCATTCCAAATTGAAATTTCTTCCTACACACTATGACTGTGAGAAATGTAAACAAGTCATTAGATATAAATCCTATAGAACCTGCCTTGCACCAGAGGATTTTTCCAATGATGTCTACCAGCAGTTTGCTCTCTGCATTCAAATCTGGTCTTCTAACAGAATTGGCTTCAGTAGAGATTCCACAGTAACTGCAAGCCAAAGCATTTTCTTCGGCAGCTAAATCATCTTCTTCATCTACAACTGGTATTCTTAACAGTTGAGAGACAATGGTAATATTCAACTTGATCTTAATACCTTTAATCTTAGATTTAAGGACTTGGCCATTTCTCCTTACTTTGATATTCTTGAAGATTTCTTCAACTTTTGGAAACAGTATCTTGCAGGGTTCTTGAAGAACAAATGACAAACCTGCGTTGTCGAGAAGTATCAGCAAATTTTTGAAGTCGTCTGACAGTTCTATGATCCCAGCAACAACTAACTCACTTCCAACACCGATCTTGGATTGCGGCGCCATGGATTCTTTAAGAAAAAGATGAGCGGCAGAGGGAACACGACAACGACGAAAACTCTGGTTCAGCGGCGGAAGATGAAACGATTTCTCAAGAAATTGATTTTGAAATCATGTTGGATTAATGAAATCTAAAGTTCTCTATTTATATAAGTCTAGTAATGATTATTAGGTCTAAATTAAGCCTTAGATTAGGGCGGAAAGCAGGCTTAGAGCGAAACAGAAGAATTCGGAAAATTTTGAAAATTGAAGAGTCACTTCTCGAGTGGAGACTTAGTTCTCGAGAAATGAATGACTGCTTCTTGAGAAGTCAGAACCTATTTCTCGAGTGATGATTTTACTTTTCGAGAACAAAGTTATTACTCGAGTAATGATACTCGAGTGAGATACTTCTGTTTCTCGAGAAGAAGAAAAGTACTCGAGTAATTATAGTGCACTTCCCGAGAAGTCATCCTGTTTCCCGAGAAATCAAGTCCACTTAGATAAACTTCTAACCTTTTTGGCTTGTTCTTGATTTCCGAGCCTTGAAATGATTCCACCTTGTCTACTCTTCCTTGTTGAGCATGCCAAGTTCAGTTTTGAAGAAGGTAAACTTGGTCTCATCCAGCGGCTTGGTGAAAATATCTGCAACTTGCCTGCCTGTAGGAATATATTGCAGATCTACATCCCCTTGCTCCACATGCTCCCTGATGAAGTGATATCTTAGCTCGATGTGCTTTGTCTGGCTGTGTGAGACTGGGTTGTTGGCAATTGCTATTGTGCTGGAGGAGTCGCAAAACATTGGAATGTTTTTGTCCTTCATGTTGTAGTCTTCCAGCTGATTCTTTAGCCAAATCAACTGTGCATAACAACTGTTGGCAGAAATATATTCTGACTCAGCCATTGAGATTGCGACACAGTTTTGCTTTTTGCTACTCCATGAAATAAGTCTTCTTCCAAGGAATTGACATGTCCCGGAAGTGCTTTTTCTGTCATCTTTACTACCTGCAAAGTCAGCATCTGAAAAACCAATCAGCTCGCTATCATTACTTCTTGGGTACTCTAAGCCAAGATTTGGTGTACCTTTAAGGTATCTCAAAATCCGCTTCACAGCAGCGTAGTGAGATTCCTTACAGTTCACTTGGAATCTAGCATAGACACATGTAGAGAATATTATGTCTGTTCTACTAGCAGTAAGGTAAAGCAAAGATCAAACTATGCTTCTATACTTGGTTTCATCAAAAGGTTTCCTTTTCTCATCCTTGTCCATAGACAAGGCAGAACCCATTGGAGTCCTCATAGAGGTTGCGTTCTCCATTCCGAATTTCTTAATTAACTCTTTGGTGAACTTGGTCAGGCAGATGAAAATTCCACATTCAGATTGTTTCACCTGAAGCCCTAAGAAATACTTCAGCTCTCCCATGCTACTCATTTCAAACTTCCCTTGCATAAGTTTTGAGAACTTTTTGCAGAGGTTGTCGTCAGTAGAGCCAAATATAATGTCGCCAATATAGATCTGTACTAGCAAAATCTTGCCGTTTATTTCCTTAAGAAATAATGTCTTATCTATCATTCCCCTTGTGAAGTTGTTCTCAAGGAGAAAACTAGATAGAGTTTCATACCAAGCTCGAGGAGCTTGTTTCAAACAGTACAGTGCTTTAGATAATAAATAAACATAGTTAGGAAAGTTTGGATCAACAAAACCTGGGGGTTATTCAACGTACACTTCTTCCTTTATGTCACCATTAAGGAAGGCGGACTTCACGTCCATTTGATAGACAGTGAATCCCTTTAGTGCAGCATACGCTAAAAACAACCGGATTGCCTCCATCTTAGCCACTGGAGCATATGTCTGGTCGAAGTTGATTCCTTCTTCTTGACGATATCCTTTGGTGACGAGTCTCGCTTTGTTCTTTATGATCATTCCATTTTCGTCCATCTTGTTCTTGTAGACCCACTTTGTCCTGATGACATTCTTACCTTTGGGTCTTGGAACAAGTTTCCATACTTTACAGCGCTTGAATTAGTTCAGTTCCTCTTCCATGGCCAAAATCCATGATGCGTCCGAGCTTGCTTCCTCGAACTTCTTTGGTTCAACCTGTGAGAGGAAACTTAAATATAAATTTTCATTAGTTGTACCTCTACGTGTTCTGACACCATCCAGTGGATCTCCTATGATTTGGTCCATTGGGTGATCCTTCAGATGTCTGAGCTCTAGAGTCCTTGCATCTGGAACTTCAACCACTAGAGTGACTTCATCAACTTGGACTACTTCTTCATCTTGATCATCTACCTCTTCAATAGGGGTTGGAGTTGTGATCTTGATGAATTTTTCACATTTGTCTTTGTTTGGTTCATACAAGCTAATTTCTTTCAACTTTGCACCTGCATCTTCAATAAGCATACTAGAAGAGTTGCTCTGCAGCAAGCTCGTCTCATCGAATACAACATGTATTGATTCCTCTACAACCAAAGTTTTTCTATTAAATATCCTATATGCCTTACTATGGCTGTTATATCCTACAAAAATACCTTCAAAATTCTTTTCGCTAAACTTGGTAGTGTGATACTAACCATTGTTAAGCACGAAGCATTTACAACCAAAAATTCTAAAATATGAGACAGTTGGTTTCCTGCCCTTTAAAAATTCATATGGTGTCTTATCATGATTCTTATTTATGAGTGCTCGATTTTGCACGTGGCATGCAGTGTTGACGGCTTCTGCCCAGAAGTACTCCGGTAGTGAAGAATCACTCAACATAGTTCTGCTGGCCTCTATGAGTGTTCTGTTCCTTCTCTCAGCTACTCCATTTTGCTGTGGAGTACGAGGAGAGGAAAACTCATGAAAGATACCTAGGCTTCCACAAAATTCTGTCATGGCCCCATACTTGAATTTAGTTCCATTGTCACTTTCGATCTTGACTACGAAACAATTGTATTCATTCTGGATCTGCCTAACAAAATTTGTAAAGACATCAAAGGTATCTGACTTGTGTTTCAGAAAGAACACCCACGCAAAGTGCGAGTAGTCATCAACAATAACCAATATATATTCCTTGCCTCCCAAACTTCTAATTTACAGTGGACCGAACAAGTCCATATGAAGTAGATGTAGACATCTATTTGAATCTTTGCCAATAATGCTTTTAAAAGTAGTTCTCGTTTGCTTGCCTTTCATACAAGCATGAAAAGGTCTATCTTTGACGTGTTTGACCTTTGGGGCATCACGTACCAGGTTTAGTGAAAATAATTTGTTAATAGTTTTAAAATTAATATGTGATAATCTCTTGTGCCATTGGTCAACAAGAGACGCACTATCTTTTGCTAAAAAAACACACTGGTGTAGAAGAATCTATACAAATAAAATTTAAACAAAATATATTCCTGCTTCGAGTGCCAGATAGAATTGTTTCCATATTGTCAACAGACTTTATCAAGCACTTGTCAGCATGGAATTCAACTATGTATCCTTTATCACATAGTTGGCTTATGCTTATGAGATTGTGTTCCAATCCCTCGACATAAGCTACATCCGAAAAGGATACACTACCGTTAGTGATCATAGCGTAGCCTTTAGTTATTCCTCGGTTTGAACCTCCAAAGATAACCTTTGGTTCGTTCAATACTGGAGAGAAGTTATGAAGTGGGCTTCTTGTCCCAGTCATGTGCCGAGAGCATCCACTGTCCAAATACCAGATAGGCATTTTAGTGGCCTTTGGACATCCCTGCAATCATAATCAGTTTGCCTTAGGAACCCAAACATGTTTGGGTCCTTGGTCTCGTGTTAGAACACTCCCCCTACGAGGATTAGCATTATGAGTGGTAATTCTCATGTTTCCAACCTGAGGAGTTGCAACATTTCTTGGATTAAACCAACAATCGATGGCAAAATGACAAATTCTGCCACAGCACCAACAGTAGAACCTGTTGTATCTTTGCCTTAGGTACTCCTGCTTGACCTCCTAGGATGTGGTCTAGCACGGGTTGCAGTCTTGGAGGAAGAGGCTTCATGATAATGGCAATCACATGATTTCTTCTCCTTTGCAGGCTTTTCCACAATGGGTTTTACCTTTGGTGCCTTCTTGAAGTTATGACCATGATCATAAGGACCATAGTCCTGAAGAATGACTTCTTTATAAGGTGCCTTAAAGACACTCTCACCAAAGTTTCTGGGGAGAGTCCATCCTTGGTAACGAGACTTTGGCTCTACATAAGTAGGCCTAGTCAAGTGGTCGTAGGATGAATCAAGATAAAACTCATTAGTTGGAAATATGACTTTCTTAAAGATAGTCTGATCTTGAGGGGCCTTCCCCTTTTCTTTGGCCAAGGCCTTTTTGGCGGCCTTTTTCCTTCTCTGAGCCTGATTCCTCCTAGAAGATTTACTAGGAGCTTCTACATGGCCTAGACCAGCACCCTTGGCCTGAGCAGAGAACTCAGTAACAAGAGGAAGAACTACCTTGGACTTAGAGAAACCTTCAACAAGTTTCTTTTTAGCTTCTAGTAATTCTTACAACCCCTTGATGATTTCATCCTTCAGATCAAGGTGCTTGATAGTCTTGTTGAACTCATCGACTGCAGTATCTAAGTCTTCTCTGAGTAAGTCCATCTTAACAACTTCCTCTCTCATAGAGCTTTCTACGACCTTTAGAGACTTAATCTCTTTTGCCTGAGTTTTCACGACCTTTCGACATTTGTCGTATGCCTTGATCAACTCCTTATACTTTGCCATGAGTTCAGACTCATCGTCAGAAGAGATTTCCTCATGATCATGCTCAGAGACTTCAGATTCAGAAAGAGGAGTGTGAGAGTTTACCTTTCTAGTGACCTGGGGCTCTTGTTCATCATCTGTCTTAGCCATAAGCCCAAAGTAGGCTTCTTCTTCTTCACTCGACTCAGATGAGTCAGAGTCACTAAGAGTTTTGCCCTTCTTGACTATCAGGCTCCTCTCTGTCCTCTTTTTGTTGTATGAGGACTTCTTTTCTTCTCTCTTACCACCTCCTTTTTCTTGTGGGGGCAATCAGCAATGAAATGACCTGGCTTATTACAATAATAACAGACTATGTCAGTCGAAATATATTTGATAGGTTTATAATTATACCTATCATGGCTACTTGAGCCTTTATTTCGCAGATCACCATCATGTCATGATCTTTTATATGAGGTATCCTTGCCTCTCCATTGCTTCTTTTTATTCAAGAATTTCTTGAACTGTCTTAAGAGCAATGAGAACTCTCCTTCAGATAGCTCTGAGCCTGACATTCTTGGCTCAGATGATTTCACTTCACTTTCTTCTGGAGCTGATGCTGGTGAGGCAGCTTTGCCCTTCTTTGAACTGTCTGCCTTTAAAGCAATGGACTTTTCCTTTGAAGAGAAATGACTTTTCTCTTCTTCAGCCTTTCTGGAGTTGATCTGCAGTTCATAGGACATTAGCTTGCCAAAGAGATTCTGTGGGTCTGTCTCAGCTAGTTTGCCAAACTCCTAGATGGCACAGACTTTGTTATCCCATTCCTTTGTGAGAGACCTCAGAAACTTATCATTCAGCTCCCCATTAGTGAATACCCGGCCATACACTCTTAGGTCGTTGAATATCTTGAAGAAATTTTCAAAAGTGTCTGCAATGGTATCTTTTGGCCCTTGCCGGAAGGCTTCATACTTCTGATTTAGGAGGGACCTTCTATCATCCCTTAACTCTTATGTTCCTTCCATTAAGGTGACAAGAGACTACAACATTTCCTTAGCAGATTGGTAATGAATCAGGTTCTGCAGCATTGAGTCATCGACTGCACTTGCTATTATATTTTTGGCTTTCTTATCCAGTGAGACAAGTGCAATCTTGTCCTTGTCTAGATCCATTAATTTCTTAGGTACTTGCTTAGTTGGATCTATAGTGGAGATGGTCATGGTAACGTGAGGACCTTCTTCAACAATCATGAAGATCCGGGGAACCACAGCTTTCATGTATAATTTAATCCTTTCTTTCCACATGGGAAAGTTGTTCTTGGTGCACAGAGAAAGCTTAGCAAAATCTTTACCCTTGACCATGCTTGGCAAATTCTCAAGAGACAACAGAAGAGGAAATTGATCAAGGTGTAAACCTTTTAATGACCAACCTCCCTCTGATACCAATTGAAAGAGTTTAGTTGTCTACCTAAATAACCTATAGGGGGTGAATAGGTGAGTTGTGCGTCTATTTGCGGAATAAAAAAAATTGCGATCTTGCACACAAATCAACCAAGCAAACACAGACGACAAAAGATTTATAGTGGTTCCCTAACCTTGGGTACAACCACTTTCCCTCACCGATCTAGTAAATCACTAGACTCGGCTACTCTACTATCTAGGATTGAAAACCAATCCTACGTCTCGGAACCAAGTTCCTATAATCTCGATCCAAATGGATCTACACTCGGAAGATAAAACTTCCTACAACTCGGAGAAAAATCTCCTACAAGAATTGATAATCAAAAATTGAGAATACAAACAAATGATCTTCGAATCTTGAGATGTTCTAGCTGGATATTCTTCTTTGAGAGTTGCAGCTTTATCAGATTTGTTGAAGAAGAACTCACGGCTAGAACTAGATCTGAAGATTTTCTTTTGACTTCACCCGATCGGAACGTTGATGGAGAAAGAAAAACTATCACGATCAGGAAATCAATCTTTGTCGTAATCCTTTGAATCAGAAACCCTGACTCTTGCATGATGAAGATCAGCGGCGGCGGCAGGTCTCGTTTTGGAAAGAAAGAGAGAGAGGATTCAGCGACTTGAGAAATTATGATAGCGTGTAAATCCTTCGTATTCTTGGTATTAGGGTTAGTCGATTGACATGACTTTATATAGGATCTCTCTAACAATCATAATTAGTCTTAATGACGTACAGGTGGACCAGTCACATCAAGTGATTTGAAAATCCCGTCATTCTGGACTTAACAAAAGTTTTTGCAGAAAATTACTTACATTTCTCGAGAAGATTGATATTTCTCAAGAAGTAATGTTTATTACTCGATAACAAGACAAAGGATTACTCAAGACAACATTTCTGCTAAACAGAACTTCAGTTCTCGGGAAAGAAGAATACTACTCGAGAACTAAGAATTGCTTCTCGAGAAAAGGCAGCCAATGGCGTTGAGTCAGGTCTTAGCACTCAACGCTCTCAACACTTTTACTATTGAGTACTCGAGTACTGTCTGAATTTACCGAGAACAAAGAAACGGATTACTCGACAACGAGAATTGATTTATCGAGAGAAGGAAAGTTTCTCAAGAACTAGGAATAGCATTTCTCGAGAACTAAGAGTTGTTCTCGAGAACTACACTTAGAAAATTTCTGATATAACAAATCAGTACTCGAGAAGTAGAGAAGGAGTCTACTCGAGAACTAAACTTAGTTTCTCGATAACTAAGTTAGCACTACTCAAGAACTAAGGATAATACTCAAATAACGTTACTGACTACTCGAGAACTCTCAAATATACTACTTGAGAACTAAACTTCTATTTCTCGAGAACTAAAGTACTACTCGAGAAAAGGACTTAGAGAATTTCTATTTTTAAGAAAACTTTTCTTCTGACTAAGCTCAACACCAACATCTCATCTCTTGATCCAAGTGCTTGAAAATGAAGTGTATCCCAATAGAGAGGCTACACATGAGTCAACACCTTGGATCACACAATGAGGAATTACATTGTATGGTCCTGTGTTTATGACCCACTGCAGACTGACATTGGTCTATACTTAGCAATAAAGTCATGCAAACACATAACTAAAATAAAGGATCAAATACAACTTAATTCCTCTTAGTTCAAGGGTGACTTCATGCAAATCTGGGTTATTGTGGATGCAATACCCAACACTATAAATGTGATTTCTGTGGACATGTCTTTTACTCTTTTGCTACTCTTCTATGATCGTTTTGGCCGGTAGGATCGGCGTTTTGTAGTGATGACCTTCTCGGGCGTGAAGGTGTCACCGCAAAGCGGCGGTTCTGGGCCTAAGACCCCGGTGGTTTAAAAAGGAAAAAAGAGGGTCTTACAGACATGATTGTATACAAATGCATGTCAAATTAAACATACTTCATCATATACAAGAGATTAAACTACACATTAAACAACAAGAGAAAAAGAGAGTGTGAAATCGACCGAATGTGAATTCTTGCTGAGGATTCACGGTAGGATTCGTCGGGTTGTCAATTCGCGTCCTAGCTCTGTCCTTAACTGCGTCTGGGGTAGAGGAGGTTGTCGCTAAATCCCAATGGACACGTCTTCTTCGTGTCACAATCCGGTGGAGGATGGCACAAACTTCTCCTAGCTTGATGAAGAAAGCTAGGTCAAACTCTTCTTGAAGCTTAAGGATGAAGGAGGATGCCGAGAGGAAGCTTCGGCTTGGATTTTGCAGTGAAAGCTTGCCCGGAGCACCTCCATATGGTGGATGATGAAGGGGAACGACTGAACCCTTCCTAGGAGACGAAAACGGTGGAGAAATGTCGAGCTCCCCGGAATTAGGGCGGAACCTACGTATATATAGACAGCAGAAATAATAATACGCACGATTGATAGCGCACGACCAATGGTCATGCGCACTATGTCCATTGATCGTGCGTATTGGCATGGCAGAGCTCAAGAAAAACAAGGATAACTCACACGAGCAGTAGCGCGCGACCGATGGTCGTGCGCACTATTTCCAATGGTCGTGCGATCACCCCAGACAGAACTCCACGAAAAATAGAATCAATGCACACAATCAGTAGCGCACCACCAGTTGTCGTGCGCACTGTGTCCAGTGGTCATGCGTTTTCCCCAGGCAGAACTTGGAAAAATGAAGAATAGTGCGCACGACCAATGGTCGTGCGTAATAGATCCGATGATCGTGCGCAGTATTCATATTTCCAAGAAATCCTAGAACACACACACGACCCCTGACCAATAGGAAAAACAAATCACTGATATGTGCAGACATTCCACGCAATCACAATAAGGAGTACAATCTATAAAAGTAACAAAAATACACAACCACGGGCCTAAATGTGCACTTCCTATGGAAATAAAGATAAGATGAAATATATACGATAACGAACTAAAAGTGGAGTGCATTTGAAAGAAAACTAGCCCAGATGAGTCCAAAAATCGCTATATAAATAGGACTCATCACACCCCCAGACTTACCTATTTGCGTGTCCCGAGCAAACAAAATCTATGCAGATAGAAAAAATAAAATAGCTAATAAAGAAATTGAGATACGGAGTACCATGCGAAGTCGCATGCTCGCGAGCATAAAAATATAATAGAGGAAATTTCTAAGTATACAAAATAGTTTATACTTTTCATAATGCGTATCAAAACTTTATTACTACTCAAAAATGGAATCACGGTGAATCATCTGGTCACGTGTAGGAAGAAAGTAGGCAGGTCACTAAGGTGAGCTTTGCCAAAGACCGGGACTCGGGATCACCTCCAAAGGAATCCACTAATGTCGGGGACCATACGCTTTCCCGTTCACACTCTCTCCACGGTACTAGTTTGACTCAAGCGCTAATCCGTAGGACTTTAGGTGAAGAGATGGGGCTTGGGTTTTGGTGAGGTAAACAAAGATAAACAGGAAGGCTATGCACCTAACCCAAATGAGCTATCATAAAAAGAATCCCTCTGCTAAGCAAAATACACGCGGGTACACTACACCCCCAGACTTAACTTTTAACATATGGGTGTGTGCACCGCCTACTCCAATTATAACCATATCTCCAATAGGATTTTCAATCATGCTTTTTCTTTTTTACTTTTCATTTCCACATATAATTTTTTTTCAAATCAGTTTTTTCCTTTAAATAGTTTCCGAAAATAGAAGCTTTGGAGCACATCCACATATTCACATATAATATCACCACATCAACACCCCAACATGAAAAATGTAAAACACTAAAGCTCGACTTGGGTGTGCGACTAGGATCGGCTATGAGGCTTTGGTGAAATAATGGTGGAGCTGAAGCAAAAGAAGGGGTAGGCACAATGGGGCTAGCAAGGATAAGACATTAGGAACGGTATGAAGCTCAACCAGGAAAAAATGATGGACTACATCACGCACACGCTTGACTAACCATGCACCAATGCTTCGAGAGTAGCTTGGGGCAAGTTCTTAGCCACCGAGAAAGATGATCCTTCCTCCTGACTCGAGCAAAATGAGTCTAGTGACGGCTACACACATCCCTACACTAACGTTCGATTTAACCAGATTCACCAATTTTTGAGTAGAATAAAAAGTCTTTACGCAAATAGAAAATTATAAAACTATAAGCAGACAGAAAAATTAAATCTATTCCAATTTCTACATAAGACGAGAGCACTCGACTAGGAGCACTACAAGAGTCAACATTTTACTCCGTCTCACAATCCTATGCCAGCACAATTATTTTCCCAAATCATACAAAACGAGTTTAACTCGCAGCACGCTAACATTTAAGCAGGCGCTCATGTGGGTGCAGCGGTGAGCGATGCAATGAGCTAATAAAAATAAAACTATAAAAGCTTCTAGTATACACATGAAATGTGCGCGTGCAAAAGGTAACAAATAATGGCTCTCCCCTAGACTAAAACTAAGCAACACATCATATGATATTGAAATTTAAATCAGATAGAGACAAGGGAAGAGGTTACCCAATGCTCAACAAGTGAGCATACCAGAATACACGTGAAAAATAGAAGCAGGTCCACCAAACGAAGAATCACAACCCCGCCAATATGAATTTGTCATGAATACCTGCAGGGGCGAGCTCCGCAAAAACAAAAGAAAAATATACAAAATACGAAGAAATAATAAAACTAAGATAGACATGAAAATAAAAAAATACACAAAATGAAAGATAACTACTGGGGTTATTGCCCTCCGAACACGACTTTTTAAATTCTATACATTTCTAGTTAATGAGGCGATGAAAAGAAAAGTGCACAGGAAACTGTCCTAGTGTCCGTTGCGGTAGCGGGTACTGATACGATGATAAAATAGTTACCGCTCTACCTAAATAATAATACATGTCCAACATAGGTAGAGGAAATAGGAAATAAGAAGAGGAGGAGTGCTAGTCCTCGCTCATCTTATCACAAAAGAAATCCTTGCCTAGCAAGGCGTCGTCAACCATGGGTTTGTAGAAAGCGATGGAAATAGCATGGGCACCAGGCTCATCATCATCCCAACATACCCGTGGAGACTCAACCTACACAGGATCAAATACAGAAAGGGGATCAAGAAATAAAGGAGATGAAAAACTAAAATAATCAAAAATAGGGGGAGTGGTCCCAGTCTCACTCCCAGTAGGATCCAAGTATAGATCATCATCGGTATCATCAACTGACTCACTAAAACAAGGAGTAGATAATTCTTTCAAAGAATTTTGAGGAACAACAACATCAGAGAAAATATGAGCGGGTTCCTCCAGGGGTGAATCCAAAAGAGGGGAAGAATGCATGGGGAGAGACGACACAACAATGTCATCACATCGATCAGTCGAAAGTCTGATGGGTATATCCGCAGCAGTCCCCCATAGATAAGGTGGTACTGCGAATATATCATCAAAATAAGAAGGGGCAGCCAATTGAGAGGTGGACGAAACGAATCGGATACCCGGTTCATCATCTCCTCCAACTGCCGCTGAAATTCCTAGCAATCTTTCAATATGTGCTCGGTGCTACGATAACACAAACACCATTTTCCATTACTCCTCAGTCTAGGTGGGACCGGAGAGGAATAAGAAATAGGTGAAGGCATAGGAGAGAAGTGACCATAATACTTGGGTATGGTGTATGAAGTACCATAAGAGGACGGTGCTCCATACACTAAACCACGAGAATTATGCTCACTATCTTAAGTGGGGCACTCATCACTACCATGCCTATATCCCCGCACCATCTACAATGGATATTCATATAAGAAAACATGGTGCAACAAGAAAGAATTCACCAACAGAAATATTTTAAGCAAAAATTAACTACACACTAGCAGATAAAAGAGAAGGAATGCCTGCTACTGAAAAATTAAAACTAGAAAAGGAACAAATAAAATAAGCAACAAATTCTAAAAACTAAAGCAAAAAAAACATGATATGAACAAATGTAAAAGGGCTTCTATCTCCTATCTCCCTCTCCAAAAACTCACACAACTGTATTCCCCTCCAAAGGCACCAAAAACTTAATACGTTGAACGACAAGTTTACCAGTCACACAAGTAATATAAAATGGGCAAATTTTCTGAAGTATCGATCTCGAGGGAACAATGCAAGGTGGAGTTAATTTTGAGGAGGACTTGAGATTGAAGTCCAACAGTATAACCTACGAAAGGGGGGGTTTTGGTTGTTTGCGGATGAAGAAAATAAAACACTAACAACTACTCCTATGTAATGCCGTTATACAATGCTTCGCTAGGCGGGATGGAAGACTACACGGGCCGATATTCACTGAATCGCTAGGCGGATGGAAGAGTAGGCTTGCAGATGAGGTGGTGAGAATAGCGGAATGAGGATCGAGAGCACCTCTTAACTACGCACGCCTCTAGCAATCGCTAGAGCGGCAAAATCGGATGTGGTGGCGGATGGAAATAAAATGTGCACCTCAAGTAAATAACATAAATATAAATCACATAGACATTATTGTATACAAATGTATATCAAATTAAACATACTTCATCATATACAAGAGATTAAACTATACATTCAACAACAAGAGAAAAAGAGAGTGCGAAATTGACCGAATCTGAAGTCTTGCTAAGGATTCACGGTAGGATTCACCGGGTTGTCAATCCGCATCCTAGATCGGTCCTCAACTGCGTCTGGGGTAGATGAGGCTGTCACTTACTCCCAATGGACCCGTCTTCTTCGTGTAACGATTTGGTGGAGGAGGGAACAAACTTCTCCTAGCTTTATGGAGAAAGCTAGGTCAAACTCTTCTTGAAGCTCAAGGATGAAGGAGGAGGCCGAGAGGAAGCTCTGTCTTGGATTTGGCGGTGAAAGCATGCCCGGAGCACCTCCCTATGGTGGATGATGAAGGTGAATGGCGGAACCCTTCCTCGGAGACGAAAACAGCGGAGAAATGTAGAGCTCCCTGGAATTATGGCAGAACCTGCGTATTTATAGACAACAGAAATACTAATGTGCACGATCACTGGAGCACGACCAATGGTCGTGCGCACTATGTCCAGTGATCGTGCGTATTGGCATGGCAGAACTCAAGAAAACTAGAATAATGTGCACGAGCAGTAGCTCACGACCAGAGGTCGTGCACACTATATCCAATGGTCGTGCGATCACCTAAGAAAAAACTCCAGGAAAAATGGAATCAATGCACACGATCAGTAGCGCACGACCAGTGGTCTTGCGCACTGTGTCCAATGGTGGTGCATTTTCCCCAGGCAGAACTTGGAAAAAATGAAGAATAGTGCGCACAATCAGTGGCGTACGACCAGTGGTCGTGCGCAATAGATCCGATGATCGTGTGCAGTATTCCTATTTCCAAAAAATCCCGAAACACGCACACGACCCCTATACCAATAGGAAAAACACATCACTAATATGTGCAGACATTCCAGCAATCACAATAAGGAGTACAATCTATAAAAGTAACAAAAATACACAACTACGGGCCTAAATGTTCACTTCCTATGGAAATAAAGATAAGATGAATTATGTACGATAACGAATAAAAAGTGAAGTGCATTCGAAAGAAAACTAGCCCAGATGAGTCCGAAAATCACTATATAAATAGGACTCATCATCGACATAGAAGGGGGGAGCTTGTTGGGTACATTGGAAACTTTGTACCTTATTTGGAAAAATCCTTTTCAGTTCAATGATATACACACAGTTGTATTTGATGTATGTTAAGTTCTTGTGTGCTGACAAATAAAACTAAGTACAAAAGTGTCGATACACTAGACAAGTGTCGACACCTTTGTCAAAGATGTGTTGAGACAAGAAGTAGTTGTGTCGACACTCAGGACTAGTGTCGACACACTTTACACCAGGAGTGCTGAGTCAAGGAGAAAATTGTGCCGACACCCAGGACTTGGGTTGACACTATGATATAAGAAAGCAACTGTGTCTACACTCAGAACTAGTGTCGACACACTCTACTCAAGTTGAGTTAAGACTAGAAGCAAGTAGTGTCGACACTCAGGACTTGGGTCGACACCATTAGTCAGGAAGTAAGTTGTGTCAACACACTAGACTTGTGTCGACACATTCTACAACAGTAGTGTCGATACAAGGTGAAGTCCATGTCGACACATTGAGAATTATGTCGACACATTCTACAACAGTAGTGTCGATACAAGGTGAAGTCCATGTCGACACATTGAGAATTATGTCGACATCACTACAAGAGTAGTGCTAACACCCAGGACTGGTGTCGACACATCCAATAGTCAAGTTTCAATACTTCAAGCAGAATTGTTTCTTGAGTACAGAAATCTAGCTAGAGGTACTAACAATTGTCAAAACTATCAGATTTCAATTATTAACAGGATCAGCCGGTTACCCTTGACAGAGCCTATTTAAAGGGATCAACTCTTCAAAAAAGTAAGTTAGAAAAATCTGGTGAAACCAGATCTAAGAAGCAATTTGCTAGAATTCAGAAGGTGGAGAGAAGCCTGATCAAGAATCCTCTTCAACATTATTCAGCCTAGATCTACCCTAATTTCAACTTCAAGAAGCTTTGAAAAGCTAAGAAGGGTCATATCAATTCATCTACAACAAGGATCAAGGGAAGCTGATTTATCAAGTTTAGTTCAAGATGCAGTCACTTGTTTCTCTCTTGCTGGGGGACTAATTCTGAATCTTTAGTTTCACTATCATTAATCTTGTAAGATCTACTTTTAGATCTGAGTGTAAGGGAATTAATTTCTCTGATTTGTAAGCCTGTGTTATAAAGGCTGAGGTAGGGCAGGAGTTGCCTTAGGTAGGAGAAGTGGGTATTTCTCTGAGGTGTAGGATCATAATGATCTGAGTGGTAAGACTAGTATAGTCTGAGTTGTAGGAGCCAGCTGGGCTATGAGCTGTAAGATCTGAGGATCTGAGTAAAGAAAAGAAGAAGGAGTTTGGATGAATCTAGTTCAATTCTAGATAGGCGAAGGGGAAAGTGGATGTACTCATCAATTGGGGAACCACTATAAATCTTGTGTACTGTATTGTGATTGATGTGCTGCGTTTGATGAGCTATGATGATCTTTAATTGCTGTTTAGTTTTCCTGTTTCATCAGACTGGGGTAATAAAGATAGAAAAGTAATTTTCATTATCTATAAGTCGCCTAGAATTAAATTGGACCTATTCACCCCTCCCCCCTCTAGGTCACCCTATCCTAAAATAAATATTTACAATTGTTATCAGAGGCGAGGTTCACTGAGAAGGCATAACAGCTTAGTGAGAATCCAAAGGATTATAGAGAAAGATATTTCATGGCTCAGAGGGAAAATAATTCCATCACGCTCCTAGTCTGCTCCAAAGAGAATTTTGGAATTTGGAAGGAAAGAGTCAAATTATTCATGGAGGCAGCAGATCCAAGAATATACATCACAGTTGTTGAGGGACCTTTCATTCCTATGAAAGTGTCAGTTCTTGATGCCAACATCAAGACACCAAAGACCTATATGGAGATGGATAAGGATTAGATAATTCTGGCCTCTATGGATAAGAGGGAAAAAATATAATAGTCAGTACAATAGATGATTCCACTTTTCAGAATCTGATTCATTGCGAGACAGCTAAAGAAATGTGGCAGTCACTGATTATCTACATGGAAGGAACTGATGAGGTCAGAGGTGATAGGAAATCTCTGCTAAACCAACAGTATGAAGCCTTCAAACAGGATAAGAAAGACTCAGTGGCTGATTGTTTTGAAAAGTTCTTCAGAATTGTAAACAACCTGAGAACTTATGGCAGGAAATTTAATAACTATAAACTTAATGATAAGTTCTTGAGGTCCCTAAACAAGTAATGGGACATCAAGATCTGTGCCATAAGAGAAATGGGGAACTTAGCCAACATAGACCCCCAGGCTCTATTTGGCAAGCTATTGTCCCATGAGTTACAGCTCAATCTCAGGAACTCTGAAGAAGATTCAGCTAGAGCACACAACATAAAAAATACCTTGGCCTTAAAGGCTGAGTCATCCAGGAAATTCAGAGACAAGTCAACACTCTCAAAAAGATTGGGAACAGCTTCTGAGTGTTCAGAATCATCCTCATCAAAAGGAGACTTGACTGAGGAGGAACTGTCTCTCTTCTCTAGATAGTTCAAGAAGATATTGAGGAGAAGAAAGTAAGGTAGCTGGAAGGGACCAGTTGGAGACTCTTCTCTCAAGAAGACCAATCATCCAGATAAGCCCAGGAAAAAGAAATCTGGGAATAGGTATGGTTCTTCACAGAACAAATATATTAATACTAATATTATGTGTTATTGTTACAACGAGAAATTACATGTCATAGTTGATTGCCCAAAAAAAAAGGAGAAAAAGTCAGAGAACTGGAAGGATGGACAGCACAAGAAGGCTGACAAAAGCCTCTTGGAAAAGAGACGGTCTACACTGTCTGACAGTGAATCTGATTCATCAGAATCAGAAGAGGAGGAGGGTCTCATGGGCATGATGGCTATTGAGGAGACCCAATCAGGAGAAGGAGATCAGGATTGTTCAGATCTTACTAAGGTAAAATCAATCTCTCATAGTTTAGCCTCAGATTCTTTTTCTGCATTAGAAAATGAATCATGTTCACACTCCTCTAATAATAGAGAACATGATTAAGACATTGAAGCTGATTTTAACTCCCTTATCAACAGATATGGGAAGTTACAAAGGCCTTGATTGCAAGCAAACAACTTGCTAAGGATCAGGCTAGAGATTTAGAATCTCTAAGGGGAGTATCTTTTTAGTTGAAAAGGGCCAACATAAAGTTGGACCTACAAAAACTGAAGCTTATAGAACTAACCAATAAGATAGATAGCCAGGCATAAGTAATAGTAGAATAGGTCAAGACTGTCAAGGACATGGAAGCAAAGCTTACCAAGGAAAGATAACTCCTGACTCAATTCTAAAAACCCAAGTCAGTGCTACCTATCATAGATAACTTCTCTGCACCATTTAGAAGTGGTGTAGGGTATGTCAAGAACAAAAAGTTCCAAAAGAAATTTGTACCTAAGGGTAAAGCCTCAATGGGTCTATTTAAGCAACCCTCCAAGTATCTGCCTTCTAATAGATGTAAGATCATGTGTTCCTGGACACATGATATTTGAGTGCACTACCAACAAGGTCAATAAAGAGTCTTGCTAGAAGGGACAGACATCTAATGGCAATAAAGGTCAAATACCTCCACAGAGGATGATCAATCCAATAAGCCAAGGAATTCTTGGAGCTGGTCCCAGTACACCACACTTAAATTAGAAAGGTAAGGGTATGAAATTTGCACCACTACCTTGGAAGTTGGATGACAATTCTGTGTTGCACAAAAGAACAACTTCAAATGTGCAACCAAAAAAGATACAATCGATTTGAGTGTTGGTGTTATGGGAAGGTTGGGCATTTTGCCCTAGATTGTTGGTATAATCCAACAGCATCTTCATATAAGATTCAATCAATTTTGTTTAGAAAGCCTTTTGTGTTTCACACAGCAAAACCTAATAGGAACCAAGGCCCCAAATTTATTTGGGTGCCTTAGGTGAACTAATTTTGTGTTTGCAGGTAGAACCAAGTACCACAGGAAGGTCAGTATAGTACTTGGATAGTGGATGTTCTAGGCACATGACTGGAACAAGGAGTTTGCTAAGTGATTACACTCCAGTTAGGAATGGACCAAAAGTCATCTTTGGAGGGTCAGATAAAGGACTCACCAAGGGATATGGTAACATTTGTAATGGCCTAGTTACCATCACAAAAGTGGCTTATGTGGAAGGATTGAACAATAATCTGATAAGCATAAGTCAGCTTTGTGATACAGGTTATGAAATTGTTTTCCACAATGACAAGTCTCTGATAAGGAACTTAAGTGATCAAGAGATCATCTTGTCAGGCACAAGGAGTGGGAACATATATTTTCTAAATTTCTTAAGTGTAAATGAAAAATCACTTATATGCATAGTTGCTAGTGAGAAAGACTCATTATATGTGTAATGGCACAAGAGGCTGGCTCACTTAAACTATAAAGCTATGAGCAAGATATTCTCTATGGACTTTGTTAGAAACAGTCCCTAGCTCAAATGTTTCAAAGAAGGCTTATGTCATGCATGTCAAAAATGCAAACAGACAAAAGTCTCGTTTAAGAGCATTCAGTCCAAAGACACAGAGAGGTGTCTCTACTTACTTCATATGGATCTATTTGGTCATATGCAAGTTCTTAGTTTAGGTTGGAAGTCATATACCTATGTGATTATGGATGATCACTTTAGGTTTGCTTGTGTATTCTTCTTAAGGAGAAAGCCTGAAACACTAGACATCCTTGTTGATTTTGTCAGACAAGTTCAGAATGAGATGGGATGTTCTGTGGTCAAGCTTAGAAGTGACCATGGTAACAAATTTCAATCTGAAAAGATGACAAAATTCTGTAAGGAACTAGGTATCTTTCAGAAGTTCTCCTCTCCAAGAACACCACAGCAAAATAGAGTTGCTGAGAGAAAGAATAGAACTCTCATTGAGGCAGATAGAACAATGTTGAGTGATACATCTCTCCCAGAATATTTCTGGGCTGAGGCTGTGAACACAACATGTTATGTTCAAAATAGGGCCATGATCAACAAGAGTCACAGAAAAACTCCCTATGAACTAATGAAAGACAGAAAACCAAATCTGTCCTACTTCAAACATTTTGGTAATAAGTGTTATGTATTTGACAATGGGAAAACTTTTCAAACTAAGTTTTCAGAGAAATCCTATGAAGGAATCTTTGTAGGGTATAATGCATATAACAAAGCATATAGAATTAACAACTTGAAACATCAAGTTGTCGAAGAATCTATAAATGTAGTTTTTGATGAAACATCTGTTTTATATAATGAGATTTCTAACAACTCTAGTCTAGGTGATGTAGACTCTATAATGGAAAAGTTAAAAATAGGTGACTCACCTGATCTAGAGTTGCACACTAGAGACAATGTATAAATTCCTATAGAAGATATAGTAACTGCCCAGGGGGAGGAAGAGAATCATCATAATCCTCCTGCTAATCTAGGTGATGGTAGGCACCTTTTAGTAGAAGTTAGACACCTTAGAGATCATCCTATTGATCAAATAATAGGTGATGCAAGATTAGGAGTGACTACTAGGAGTAGACATCACAATGAGGTTCTATACTCTAGCTTTCTCTCCCAGATAGATCCTAAAAAGTTTGAAGAAGCTAATTCAGACCCCAACTGGATTATTGTTATGCAAGAAGAGCTCTATCAATTTGAGAGATGAAAAGTCTATAGTCTAGTTCCTAGACCTAGTGATCACAATATCATAGGCACTAAGTGGATTTATAGAAATAAACTAGATGAGTATGGGGTTATAGTTAAAAACAAAGCTAGATTAGTGGCTAAAGGATATAGACAAGAGGATGGGATAGACTTTGACCAAACCATTGTTCCTGTAGCTAGGCTAGAGGCCATAAGATTATTTTTAGCTCATGTAGTATACAAAGGTTAAAAAGTCTACCAAATGGATGTAAAGTCAGCATTCCTCAATGGTACACTTAAGGAGGAAGTCTATGTAGAGTAGCCACAAGGTTTTGTTAACCCTAAACTCAACTCTCATGTCTTCAAATTGCAGAAGGCTTTGTATGGGTTAAAATTGGCACTTAGAGCCTGGTATGAGACCCTGTCTACCTTTCTTATAGAGAACAAGTTCTCTAGAGGAAAAGATAGACAAGACATTATTCCTAAGGGACATCAAAGGATCAAGTATCCTAGTCCAGATATATGTTGATGACATAATTTTTGGGTATATTAATGAGAAGCTGTGTGGAAAATTTGTCAGGCTTATGCAAGGTAAGTTTGAAATGAGCAGCATGGGTGAGCTAAAATTCTTCTTGAGATTCCAAGTTAGAAAATCTGAAGATGGTGTATCCATCTCTCAGTCTAAGTTCACTAAGGAGTTAATTAAGAAGTATGGTATGGAGAATTCTTCTACCATGAGAACTCTAATGAGTTCTTCTGTGTCACTACACAAGGATGAATCTAGGAAACCAGTAGATGTAACCTTGTGTTGAGGCATAATTGGATGACTCCTTTACTTAACTTCTAGTAAGCCAGATATTATGTTCTCAACATGTGTCTATGCTGGGTACCAAGTATGCCCCAAAGAGTCTCATTACACTACTATAAAGAGAATACTAAGATATCTTAGGGCACACCCAATCTTGGGCTTTGGTATCATAGGGATAGTGATTTTGAACTCACAGAGTACACAGATGCTGATTTTGCAGGGTGCAAAGAAGATAGAAAGAGAACTTCTGGAACTTTTCAGTTTCTGGGGAAAAGACTCATAAGTTGGAGTAGCAAGAAGCAAACTAGTGTTGCAATATCAACAACGAAATCTGAGTACATATCTGTTGGAAGCTGTTGTGCATAGTTGTTGTGGATTCAACATCAACTATTGGACTACAATGTACAACTAAGTAAATCTGTTATGTTTTGTGATTCTACTAGTGCAATTTCTATTGCTAATAATCATGTCTCACACAACAGAACTAAATATATAGAAATTAAATATCACTTTCTCAGAGAGAATGTTGAAAAAAAATATCAGCTTACAGTATACTCCAACAGAAAGACAAGTTGCTGATATTTTTACAAAACCCCTAGATGAAAGCAAATTCAATTACTTTAAATTTGAACTAGGTATGTTGAACATTGAGTAAACATTTTCAATTAGTAACAACAAAAGACTGTACAACTGATAAAATATAACTAACCATGTCAACAAATCTAAACAAATAAGAAAGACTTGATATAAGTCAACAAATTTTATTTAGAACACAAATTTTGTCTAAGTCCAATAATTGTGTCGAGACACCACAGTGTGTATCGACACTATAGGCAGTATTGTGTCGAGACACCATAATAAGTGTTGATAAAATAGATAGTCATGTGTCGAGACATTAAAAATTAGCGTCGAGACATAAGGGTGTCGAGACCTTGAGGGCTGTGTCAAGAGACATGAAACTTGTGTCGATTTAAGTCGACACATCTCGACTGTATAGGTTTTCAGTGTCGACACCAGACATTTCCCGAATTTTTCAGATAATTCTAAATGCAGCATGCCTTCTCGTCTTCCGCATTCTATTACTATAAATAGGTGGTGCAAGGAGTTGTTGTCTACGCTTACCAAAAATCTTGAGAGACTGTTCCCTGAGTGTCGAGACCTAGAAATCCTTAGTCGACACCTCTCAATCTCAAATTCTTTCAATTCCAATGGCACCAAAGATGGACGATAACATCAACGAGGGTTATGAGCTAGTGCGAAATGCATTTGACTCTGTATATGAAGAAATCAAGAAGGTGATAGACCTAGTCAATGAAGCAGTTCTTGAGTATCTACTTTTAGAACCAACCAAGATATGGAAGAGAGAGGTATTTGAATTCTTTTCCAATGCTTCTTATAACCCTAAGTCAGCCAAGATCAAATCAAATGTTAATGGATCAAGAGTAAAGGTCACAATAAAAAGGCTGGCCAAAGTTTTTCAGATTCCAAGAACAGCATAGGAAGATAAATTTGATTCCAACAAGACTGCAGAGGCATTAGTGTGGTGTGAACTAGCTCCAACCACCAGGTTTGGTACTTCACTACACAGGAAGGGAATTAATTCACAAGGGAAATTCTTGTCTGAAGTAATAGGAAAGTGCTCCTCTGCAAGACTGGAGCATGTGACAAGATTTCATCCTTCATGTTAAACCTGATGACAAGGATTATATTCAAAATAAAAACTGATTGGAACAAGGTTGTGTTTGATAGGATAGTAGAAGGAATTTAGAAGCCCAATATGGGCAGAATAGTTAGTTTGTATCTCGTTAAGACTATTCCAGATATCATCAACCAGAAAGTTGGAACAAAGATCAATCATATGAGAAGGATGGACCTCAGAATTTTGTCTAGATGGGATAGGGTCTTGTTTAAAGATACTCCTGAACCCAATACGTCTAAGAAGGTAAAGGGCAAGAAATTTGTGGTAGAGGAAGTTGAATCCACTAGTGATTCTGAAGAATAGGTGAACTTCAGTTCAGATAAGGATACAGAGGAAGAACAAAGAAGATCTCCAAGGTTTTCACCTGGAATTAGTGTTCAGGTGCAGGGGGAGAATTTACAATAGGTGCATCAAGTTGAGGGGGAGAACCTCACAGAATTACCAATGGATACAGCTACTACCATTATAATGGAAGTAGTTCAAGATCTAAAAACAATTCAGGACCTGTTGCTGTTCCAGACCAAGACTTGACTAAAGCTCAAGAGGATGTTATTCCTCTTACTAAAGAGGTTCAAGAATAAATAAACCAAGATACCACCAATATTGTTAATGGAGTTGCTGCTGTTCAGAGGGAGTTACCAGAACATGCCATAGGCACTGGAGGAGATATACAAGAGAAGTCTGTTGAGCTGGATAAGACTGTGGAGATGGTAAGCTCTTCAGATTCATAGGAATAGCAAGCTGCTAAGCTCAAAAAGAGAAAAATATCTGAAATTAGAAAAAGAAGCAGAAGCTACAAAGAGCATTTACAATTTAGAACACCAGCTACTCCTACAGTAAACACTAGCTCTCTACTAGTGCAAATTCAGATAATGTTGGATAATCATAGGACAACTCTTGAGAAATATGTTGATGAAATCCATAGAGAGTTACAATTCCAACTGACTAAAGATATAAAATCTATCAGTGTTAAGGTAAATATGTTAAAGACAGATATGACCAATTTCTTTGAGAAAGGAACAAATGTTATTGTCTACCAGGATAAGCAACAACTGGAAGCCAAGCAACTAGAAGATGATGTGGCAATCAAGTAAGGCTATGTCATTGAGAATCAGAACAGAATGAATGAAAATCTTATCATAATACACAATATTACCTTAGAAGAAATAAAGAACTAGGCCATTGGTTTGGGAACTAAGATTGATTCCACTACAAAAGAAATGGAAACAGGACTAGTAGCTCATAAAGCATCACTGTTACAAGATATCAAAGCATCTGATAAGGAGCTAGATGATCATCTACTTAAAGTAAAATCAACTCTAACTTCTGGAATCAATCACTTGGAAGGCACTTTAAGATTTCATAAGAATGATTTAAGAGATCATGTTGCTAGAGAAATCATAAAGGGGAGAGAGCAATGATAAAGACATGTGTTGAGCATGCTATCTGGACCTCCAATAGCATAAGAGAGACTTTAGGCTACTCTCCCATCAGGTATGATGAAGACCAAGTGGCTGAGTCTTGTTGCCAACTAGCTTAGTTTGAGGATATTCAACAGGCTATACAGACTATGTACAGTCCTCCTCAAGGTTTAGATCAGAATGTAATCTGTGAGAAAGTGGACAAGTCTTCTACTGCAAAGGAAATAGAGGCTCAGCTATCAAAGAAGAGATTCAAAGAACAAGTTGAGGCCATGCCAGATTTTGAGCACTGGAGCCCAACCTCCAGATATATTATTCTCACTATATGGAAAGCAGTTAATGATAATGTAACTAAAAGGGGTAAGTGGTATTCAGAGCAGGAATGGGCTAAGAATCTAAAGCATCAGGATGTAATTCTAAAATTCATACATGATCTAAAGACAGGAAGGATTCCTGCTAATTCTATCATGCCCAGTAATTACTTTCCAAAGCCCTTCCACTATTTTGAAAGACAAAGGCTGAAAGAGGAAGAAATTGCAAAGACTAAGGATGACAAGGGAAAGAAGGTTATTGATGACAAGGAACCAAAAGTTAAAGCCAAATTCCAGTCTGGAAAGGGGATTGTTATCAGAGAACCAATATTACCTTAGGAAATTTTAGTTTTTTATTTGTTCTAAAAACTATGTATAACCAAAGCTCATAGTTGTAAATCTTTTGACAAACTATTAATGAAAATTTTGGTTTGCACAAACATTCTGTGTGTTGATTAATTAGTATTGCAATTCTTTGCTTTATCTTCTATTCAGCATTATTCTTGTTGATTTATGTATAATGTAATATGTGATCTTGTCTGTGTTATAGGACAACACTGTTATCTTTATGTCTAATTCATAATATTTTTGTGAGCATGTGTTTATCATTGAGTAGGGTTATGATTTCTCCAAATAGGGGGAGATTGTTGGGTACATTGGAAACTGTGTACTTGATTTGGAAAAATCCTTTTTAGCTTAATGATATACACATAGTTGTATTTGATGTATGTTAAATTCTTGTGTGCAGGAAAATAAAGCTAAGTACAAAAGTGTCGAGACACTAGACCAGTGTCGACACCTTTATCAAAGATGTGCTGAGACAAGAAGTAGTTGTGTCAGCACTCAGGACTAGTATCGACACACTCTACACCAAGAGTGCTGAGTGAAGGAGAAAACTGTGTCGACACCCAGGACTTGGGTCGACACTATGATACAAGAAATAAACTGTGTCAACACTCAGGACTAGTGTCAACATACTCTACTCAAGCTGTGTTAAGACTGGAAGCAAGCAGTGTCAACACTCAGGACTTGGGTCGAAACCATCAGTTTGGAAGTAAGATGTGTATACACACTAGACTTATGTTGACACATTCTACATCAGTAGTGTCGAGACAAAGTGAAGGTCGTGTCGACACATTCAGAAGTATGTCAACATCACTACAAGAGTAGTGTCAACACCACTACAAGAGTAGTGTCAACACCACTACAAGAGTAGTGTCGACACCCAAGACTGGTGTTGACACATCCAACAATCAAGTTTTAACACTTCAAGAAGAATTGTTTCCTAAGTACAGAAATCTAGCCAGAGGTGCTGACAACTGTCAGAACTGTCAGATGTCAGTTATTAACCGGATCAGTCGATTACCCTTGACAGAGCCTATTTAAAGGGATCAGCTCTTCAGAAAAGTAAGTTAGAAAATTTTGGTAAAGCTAGATCTAAGAAGAAATTTGCTAGAATTCAGAAGGTGGAGAGAAGTCTGATCAAGAATCGTATTCAACATTCTCAAGCCTAGATCTACCATAATTTCAACTCCAAGAAGCTTTGAAAAGCTAAGAAGGGTGAGATCAAATCATCTATAATAACGATCAAGGGAAGCTGATTTATCAAGTTCAGTTCAAGAAGCAGTCACCCGTTTCTCTCTTGCTGGGTGACTAATTCTGAATCTTTCTTTTCACCATCATTAATCGTGTAAGATCTACTTGTAGATCTGAGTGTAGGGGAATTAATTTCTCTGAGTTGTCAGCCCGTGTTATAAAGGCTGTGGTAGGGCAGGAATTTCCTGAGGTAGGAGAAGGTTGTATTTCTCTGAGGTGTAGGATCTTGGTGATCTGAGTGGTAATACTTGTATAGTTTGAGTTGTAGGAGCCAGCTGGGATCTAAGTTGTAAGATCTGAGGCTCTGAGTAAAGAAAAGAAGAAGGAGTTTGGCCGAATCTAGTTCATTGCTAGATAGGCGAAGGGGGAAAGTGGAAGTACCCATCAATTGGGGAACCACTATAAATCTTATGTACTGTGTTGTGTTTGTCGTGCTGTATTTGATGAGTTGTGATGATCTTTAATTGCTGTTTAGTTTTCTTGGTTCATCAGACTGGGGTAATAAAGATAGAAAAGTAATTTTAATTATCTATAAGTAGTCTAGAATTAAATTGGACATGTTCACCCCCCCCCCCTCTAGGTCACTCTATCCTAAAATAAATAGTTACAAAGCTGGTCTCGATCATCAATACAGGGGCTCGGTCTTACAAGGACGCTTAAATCTTGAAGCATCGTCCTATCGTCCGCCTTGGGCTTTTTAGGGGAATCAGGTCAGATGCTGGTTTCCCAAACTTATCGAGGATATAAACTTAACTGCTTCTAGCTAACTTGAGACGATCAATACCAAGAAGACAACTCGCATTCACCCGTGCCTCCGAGGGCGAGGATATGTATAAATAATATAAAAACAATATTACAGGTAAGTAATACATGTTACGGCTAAGGGTAGAACCTTTGTAGGTCATCCCCGCTCCAAGTACTTCCCAATAGCTCTCCTTCTTGATTGTGTAGGTGATAGCCTCCAATGGCTAGTGCTTCCTGGACTATGAAAGGTCCTTCCCAGTTAGGATTCAGCTTGCCAATGGTAGCTGCCCTTCCTGCTACGTCCACCTTCTTCATGACCAGGTCTCCTGCGAGGAAGTGCTTGAGGCGAACATTTTTATCGAAGTGCTTTGTCATTCACCTCTTGATCTCCTCTTAACGGATGGAGTATAATTCACAAAGTTCCTTGATGTAGTCCATTGAGATCTTCAGAGCTTCTTCATTCTCCAAGCATCATTCTTCACTGTCTTCCCCTGCTTCTACCACCCTCAAGCTCTGAACCTTGATTTTTATTGGGATGAGTGTCTTATACCCGTGGGATAACTTGAAAGGTGTTTCTCCCATGGCCGAGTTAGGAGTTGTCTATAGATCCCATAAAACTGAGGGGAGCTACTCTGCCTAGTTGGCTTTAGGATTGGTCTTTAAGAGATTGATGATCAACTTGTTTGCGGCTTCCACTTGTCGATTGCTCCGAGGATGATGGACAGAGGCGAATCGAAGATCTATCCCTAGCTTCTTGCAAAAGTCTTCCAGCTCTAGGTTGGTAAACTGCGGGTCGTTGTCGGTGATGATGGCGAGAGGAATCCCGAACCTGTAGGCGATCTCTCCCCAGATGAAGTTCTTCACGACCTGAGACGTGGTCTTGGCAAGAGCTTTGGCCTCGATCCACTTGGAGAAGTAGTCGATGATGATGAGAACGAACTTCCTCTGACCGTTGGCTTGGGTAAAAGGACCAATCAAATCCATTCCCCAGATGGCGAATGGCCAGGAAGCGGTGATTGAATGAAGTTGTTGAGCTTGCTGCAACTAAAGAGGTGCAAAGAGTTGACACTTCGGACACTTCCTTGAGAATACTTCTGCATCCTTCTGAGTGGTCATCCAGAATTAATCGTGACTTAGAATCTTATGTTCCAGAGTACGAGTCCCCGAGTGGTTGTCATACTCTCCTGAATGAATTTCCTCAAGCACTCAGGGGAATTCGCCTTCTAATAGACATCCTAAAGAGCCTGTAATTGTCTTGCGATAGAGTTCTCCTTCATGCAACAAGTAGTAAGAAGTCTTGTACCAAAACTTTCTCTGATCTCCCTCACTGGTAGGAAGTCGACCTGTCATTAAGAACGTAATGAATAGGTCATTCTAAGAAGCCCTTTTCTCAATCTCCATCATCTCCCCTTTATTGATGGATGGTCAAAACAACTCGGTCATTGTCCCTCAAGCTCTGGGATCGTACTTGGCAAGATAGTCTGCCTTTGAGTTCTCCTCTCGGGGCACATGCTCAACGAAGAAGGATTGGAAACCTCCTATTAAGTGCTTAACCTTAGCCAAGTACTTCTGCAAGATGGGGTTGCGCACCTCGAATTCTCCCTTGATCTACGATGTGACCACCATTGAGTCGGTGAAGGCCTTGAGATCTTGGATTCCCAACTCCTTGGCGAGATGCAAGCTTGCTACCATGGCTTCTTACTTTGCTAGATTGTTCGTGAAGGGGAAAAGGATCTTAATTGCTTGCTTGATCCTATTTCCTTGCGGGCTCACCATCATGACTCCGGCTCCCACTGAATTATTGTCTAAAGCCCCATCAACGAACATCTTCCAAGAGAATATGTTGGGAGCGCCTTCTTCCCCTCCTACCTCAGCCAAGAAGTCGTCCAGAAAGTCCGCTACTATCTGGGCCTTGATCGCCACCCTTGACAAATAAGAAATATCGAACTCGCTGAGCTCTACCGCCCATTTTGTCAACCTGCATGAATGCCATCCAAGATACTTTGCAGTGGATGATCAAAGACGACCTTGATGGAGTGAGCCTGAAAATATGGGTGGAGCCTCCGAGTTGAAACTACCAAGGAAAAAACTGACTTCTCCTGGATGGGATACCTCGTCTCTGCCTGCCTCAGTACTCTACTCACATAGTAGATGGGGAGCTGCTTCCTTCCTTCCTCTCTAACTAACACTGAGCTAACTGCTTCCACTGCCACTCCCAGATATAGGAGGAGGTCTTCACTTCCCTATGTGTCTTGGAGTAGAGAAGCTTGAGCTAGCTGCTGCTTGAGCTTTCTAAAAGCCTCCTCACACGCTGTGGTCCACTCAAACTACCGGTTGCCTCGGAGAGATTTTAAAAAAGGAGAGAACTTCTCCCTAGCCTTGGACAGGAAGTATTTATGACCTGCCAGCCTTCCTGTCAACCTCTGGACTTCTTTTGGATTCTTCGGGGATGCCATCTCTAGAATGGCCTTGAATTTGTAGGGATTGTGCTATACCCCTTCAGAATGAGGGTAACCTTATAACTTCCCTCTTCTAGCTCCAAAACTGCACTTTGCCAGGTTGAGTCGCATCTTATACTTTCGTAGGGTTGCGAAGGTCTCTACCATATCCTTGGTGTGCTCATCGATGCTCCTGCTCTTGATTGGGAGGTCATCCACATACACTTCTAGATTCTGCCCCTTTTTCTCTTTGAAGACTTGATCCATCATTCTCTGGTAGGTCGTGCTCGCGTTCTTTAGACCAAAGGGCATCATCTTATAGCTATAACAACCATCGCTATTGATGAAAGAGATGTCGCGGCAGTCGGGGGAATGCATCTAGATATGGTGATACCCTGAAAAGGCATCATGGAAACTCATCACAAGAAACCCGACGGCTGAATCAACCAGCGCGTTGATTTGAGGCACGGGAAAGCAATCCTTCAATCACTAGAAGATCCGCTCCTCCCTCCACCTCTTTCTTCTCTCCAGAGAAGCCAAAGAGGGGTCTGTCCAAAGCTTGGTTCCTGGATGTTTCCACCTGCAGCTCGACAAAGGTTCTCTTGAAAATGAATTCATCGAACTCCTGTTGTCTGCCAGGATTCAATCGACAGTTAAGACCTCGATGGCGGCTTGGATGATAAGGGCATCATGAAAAGGATTTTCATTCGCCAGTATGTCCTCCTCGGAGAAAGTTATCTCGTCTAATGGCAGCGAACTTGAGAGGTCGAGGCAATGCTCTTCCGGTAAATCTGATAGAGACTTCCCTTGCGGGAAGCTCCAAGTATATCCCCTCTTTTGATCACTCCAACCTACCCACCTTCTAGGTTGTGTACTTCTCCGCGACCTCCCAGTTTGACCCAATCCTCGTTCCTCTTCCTCCCTAGAGCTTCGAACACTATCGATCCTACTGGTACCTCCTTCCTAGGTTGCTCCCTCTCTACCGCTCTGGTTTCCAGCCTCCTTCTTGCCTCCCAAAAATCGGGGCAGTCCATGGTCCCTTGCACCTCTACTTGATGTAGATCGCAATAGAGGGGAATCTCCTCTGCCTGGTTCCTTGCCGACTGATCCTTCTTGCGTTGCTTCTTTCCTTGACAGGCAATGACCATCACCTCTCCTTGAGCCCTTCCTTTCCTTCCACCCTATTGATGGTCATTCCTCCTCTCCTAATTATGGAACTGAGGCCTAATAAGTGGTCTATACGGGGATCGATTAACCGGATAGTGGATTCGTAGCGCTTCCTCCCTCCTCTCCAGAGCCGCCATGGACCTCTTCTCCTCTTGCCTTTAAGGCCTCTCCTATCTCCTCGGCTCCTCCACCCTCTTGGTCTCTTATCTTCTCCTCGACTCTTCCCTTCTTCTCTCCACTTGTCTTTCTAGCACCACTCAATCCCTAGCCTCCAAAAGTCCTCCTTTTCCTTTGCTTCCCTGTCATAACCTGCATTTTCTCAACTATTAAATCATATCAGAGAAAGAGAAAAAATGCGTCATGATGCCACGTCGTGCAGGGGATAATTGCACACGCTCAGGCAAAACTCCAAACTTTAGATTTTAAGGAAAATTCATAGTTTAATATGAAAGAAAACCAGTTATATCTTGATGGTCGTATCCCTCGGCACAATGGATCAGCTAGTCAGAAATATATATTTATACGCAGCGGAAAATACTTTGGTTAAGTTGCTTAGACATCCTGAATGAGCATAAGTGTCCCCGAGGGACGACTCATGGTATGCACGACTCTAAAGTTAGTACAATATGTATAAAAAATATAGTCTTTACGCTATTAGGAAAAATAGTGTCTTACTTTTAGAAACATGACGTGCATGAGATACATATAGTAATACTTTAGGGTTTTAAAATACCTAACATGCAACCTAGCATAAATCCTTCCCAGAAAACAAGTGAACAACCTCAAATAGGCAAAAGTAGCAATTTTAGTTTATACCCAGCATCACAAGTAAGCCACCAGTGGGCATCAAAAACCTAACACAAACCCACTCGTGAGTAGGCATGTCTATACAGAAAGGAAGATAACTACCTCACAAGGATGAAGATTGGCAACCTCAGCTACCCAGGAGGCTATCAGCAAACCCCACAAGGGTACTAGCTGTTTAACTGGCTACAACCTGAACTTGAGGCATTCAAATAAAGAACACCTCAGCAAGTAAAAGAAAATCAAAGGAAGTGGAGCATTACATTCATAAGCAAAAAAAATAAGGGGTTTACCAACCCAGCAACAACCAAGTGTGAACATAAACGGTGGCAGCTACAGAAGAAACACTTTCCAAAGAGTAGCAAAAGCACACCAAGTGTGAACATAAAGAGCAACAAGCTCTGCTAAGCACCTGCAGCAGCACCAAGGAAAACATATACCAAAAGAAATAGTCACTAGAAAGTAAAGGAACTAACATTCCTAATCTTTTTAAATTATTGGCCGTGGTGAAAACCTTGGGTCGGAGTGGGCGGCACATCCCTCACCAACAACCAGACCCAAAAACACTCCAGAGTGAAAATAAACGGTGGCAGCTACAGAGTCCACACACCTAACCATACCAGCCCAGCACGGCCTAGGTGGTGGTGGCTACAGCTCAATACACATAATTCACCCCTTACAGAGCCCACAAAACCACACCATCTGTCATAATCCACGGGTCGGCATGCAAAAACTAGCCGAACACAACCCCCCCCCCTCCTAAGGGAAAAAGCCATACTTGAAAGTGACACTAGTGTCAACTATCTTCACCTATGGGGGGATAGGTGATTTGCAGTCTTTTAGCGGAATTAAAAATTTACCTGCACAATAAAACAAAATACGCACAGCACAGAAACACACAGGCAGTTATAGTGGTTCCCCTATTTGGGTACGTCCACTTTCCCCCTTCGACCTATCTCCCAACAAGGGACGACTCGGTCACTTCACCAACCGGATTGAAATCCAATCCTCACACTATGGAAGGAACCCTTCCACCCGAAGGAGTCACTACTCCTCCACCCCAGGTTGCACCCAACCCTTACAATGAGGAAACAAAGTTCCTTTACAACAAAAGCAAAAATGGAATGTATAAAAAATACAAACTACGTTTGAAGCGCTTGGTGTCCCTCTTCGTTCGATGAAGAGTTCTTGAAGAATACGAAGAGTCAACGACCTAAGCACTTTCTTGGAGAGGATCTCCCCGAGATCGACTGCCGCAAGGATTGCGGCGGCGATGCTTTCGAGATCCAAACTTTGTAACAAAGCTAGCAAGGTCTACCAACGATCTTTCTTGGATCGATCGTCTCAATCGATTCGGAAGGGGAAAGTATTCCCGTTCAACAAACCAAGAGACAAAGGATCTCAAGAAGAAACGTGAGACGCGTTGCTTGGCTAAGTTTCTGTCGCCGAGAGATCAAGAAGAATCCGATCAGCGGCGGCGACGAGCTATCGAGCGGCGACGGCGGCGGAAGGAAATCCGCGATCTGCTAGGTCAAGTCGGTGGCTTGTTCTTTTTCGTATGCATTGATTATTTGTAAAGTTCAAAATACACGAGTATTTATACTGTAGATCAACCTTTATGACCGTTGTGGGCCCCACCAGAAGAAACCCTAATTTCGGTTCAAAATGCGCCTGAACATTTGGTCCGATCCAGCGAGACAACGGAATTCGCCTAAGGAAAATTCGGCAGGAATCATTGGTGATTCTCGACGAATCGGCGAGAATCACTTATGATTCTCGTCGAATTCTCCTTAGAAGAATTCTATTTGATCAGCAAGCCATCCAGAGAGAATCGGCGAGAATCACAATCCATTCTCGACGAATCGGCGAGAATGCAAAGTCATTCTCGACGATTCGGCGAGAATCTCGTCGATTCTGCCATAGCTGAATTCTAGATGGTGTTGAGAGAGCCGGATATATTCGGCGAGAGTAGGCTAGTGATTCTCGACAATTCGTCAAGAATCACTAGTGATTCCCGTCGAATCGGCGAGAATCACTTAGTGATTCTCGTCGAATTTTCCTTAGACGATTTTTTGTCTATCTTCCCGTGAGCTGGTCTTTGACCCATCCTTGCTCCTTGTCTGCTCTTGATCTGTCTCAGCCCTGTACTTGAATATAAGTACACTCCAATAGAGAGAGTACACGTAAGCCAACACACTAATTTGCTCAACGAGGGATTACGTTGCGCAGACCCGTGTATATTGACCCACTGCACCCTGACATTGGTGTGTACTTAGCGTGGAATAACTGCAAGCACATCTTGAAGAAAATCATCAAATATATTATCTATTCACCTTAGCTTGTTCAGGGGCTTCTTCAAATCAGATACATTGTGGATATAATACCCAACAATCTCCCCCTATTTGAAGCAGCCTAAACCCTACAAGCTAAGGTGAATGGAGCATATGAAAATCATAAACTACTAATTCAGTTGAGAGAGAAATTCATTACCACTTTCCTGAGAGCATACTTGGAGCCACCTTAGCCTTAGCCGAGAGGGTAATCTCCCCCTTTTCGGCTTCTGCAAATCTGGGACTTTTCTTGGAGCCACATGCTCCCCCTCAGATCTTGCATCCATGCTCGAGCTTGAGTTCCTTGCTGATGCTCCCCCTTTATCCAAGAGCCTTGAGCCGCACAGTCTTCATTCTTCATAGTTTAGCATGCCGAGTTCAGTTTTCAAGAGACTGAACTTGGTCTCGTCTAGGGGCTTTAAGATGATATCTGCAACCTGCTTATCTGTGGGGACATAACAGAGAGATATGTCTTTGTTCTCCACATGCTCCCGAATGAAGTGATAGCGCACTTCAATATGCTTCATTCTACTGTGCGACACAGGATTGTTCGCAATTGCTATTGCGCTCGAGGAGTCACAATACATCGGAACTTCTCTGAACTGCAGGTCATAATCTTTGAGTTGATTTTTGATCCATAGAAGTTGTGCGCAACAGCTGCCTGCTTAGATGTACTCAGATTCAGCCGTGGAGGTTGCGACAAAATTCTGCTTCTTACTGTTCCAAGAAATAAGCCTTCTTCCGAGGAATTGACACGTCCCGGAAGTGCTTTTCCTATCATCCCTGCTTCCTGCAAAGTCAGCATCTAAAAAGCCTATCAGCTCGACATCATTGTTTCTTGGGTACCACAAGCCAAGATTTGGTGTACCTTTAAGGTATCTAAGAATTCGCTTTGCAGCGATATAATGAGATTCCTTAGTGTTCACCTGATATCTGGAACAAACGCATGTGGAAAACATAATATCCGGTCTACTAGCAGTAAGATAGAGTAGGGATCCAATTATGCTTTTGTACTTGGTTTCATCAAAAGGTTTCCCTTTCTCATCCTTGTCCAGAGACACAGTGGATCCCATAGAGGTTGCACTCTCCATTCCGAATTTCTTGAAGAGTTCATTTGTGAACTTCGTCTGAGAGATGAAAATCCCATCTTCAGACTGTTTCACTTGAAGTCCCAAGAAATACTTCAGCTCTCCCATACTACTCATTTCAAACTTCCCTTGCATAAGTTTGGAAAACTTCTTGTAAAGGTTGTTATCCATTGACCCGAATATTATGTCATCGACATAGATTTGCACCAGCAAAATCTTGCCTTTGACTTCCCTAAGAAACAATATCTTATCTATTTTTCCTCTAGAGAACTTGTTCTCAAGAAGAAAACTAGACAGAGTCTCATACCAAGCTCGAGGAGCTTGTTTTAAGCCATATAGGGCTTTATTAAGAAAATAAACATGATTGGGAAATGTAGGATTAACAAAACCTAGGGGTTGTGCGACATATACTTCCTCTTTCAGATTTCCATTGAGGAAAGCAGATTTCACGTCCATCTGATAGACAGTGAATCCTTTGTGCGAAGCATACGCCAGGAACAATCTGATTGCCTCGAGCCTTGCCACTGGTGCAAAGGTCTGGTCGAAGTCAATCCCCTCCTCCTGTCTGTAACCTTGAGCCACCAGCCTGGCCTTGTTCTTTATGATGACACCGTGTTCATCCAGTTTGTTTCTGAAGATCCACTTTGTACCGATCACATTCTGGTTCTTTGGTATGGGAATAAGCGTCCAGGCGTTGCATCTTTCAAATTGATGCAGTTCATCTTGCATGGCCAATATCCATGCCGCATCTTTGTTCGCCTCGTCGAACTTCTTTGGCTCAACCTGTGACAGGAAACTAAGGTGCAAAATATCGTTAATTGTACCTCTTCGAGTTCTGACACCGTCACAAAGATCTCTGATGATCTGATCTCTAGGATGATCCCTCACGTGTCGGAGCTCTAGGAGTCTAGCATCTAGAGCTCTGACGTCTTCTCGGGCTTCTCCTTCTTCCGGAAGATTTTCTCCATCCTGCTCGTCAACTTCTCCAGCTGACGTTGAGGTGGAAACCTTGACGTACTTGGGAGTTGCACCCTTAGCAGTCTCATCGAGACTTAGCTGTTCAAGTTTTGCACCTGCATCTTCAAGAAAGCCATTGGAAGAATTGTTAATTAAGCAAGCTTCCTTCATCAAATACAACAAGGATGGATTCCTCGACCACTAGGGTTTTCTTATTGAAGACCCTATATGCCCAGTTATGGCTACTATAGCCCATAAATATGCCTTCGAAGCATTTTTCACCAAACTTAGTACGTGGGTACTTCCCGTTATTTAGTACATAGCATCTGCAGCCAAAGATCCTTAAATAGGGCATGGTTGGTTTCCTGCCTTTCAGTGGCTCATAAGGCGTCTTACGATGACTCTTGTTGATCAAGGCCCGGTTTTGTACATGACAAGCCGTATTGACAGCCTCTGCCCAGAAGTATTCTGGGAGAGAAGCGTCATTCAATATTGTTGTGCAAGCTTCAATGAGCATTCCATTTCTCCTCTCCGCAACTCAATTTTGCTGAGGAGTACGCGGGGAGGAAAACTCATGAAAGATACCATGTTCTTCACAAAATTCTGTCATAGCCCCAGACTCGAATTCTATTCCATGGTCACTTCTGATTTTGACCACTGAGCAGTTAAGTTCGTTCTGAATTTGCTTGACAAAACTCGTGAAGATGTCAAACGTATCTGACTTTCGTTTTAAGAAGAACACCAATATAAACCGAGAGTGATCATAAACAATCACTAGCGTATAGGACTTGCCTCCCAACCTATGAACTTGCACTGGACCAAACAAGTCCATATGCAGAAGATAAAGACATCTGGAAGAGTCTTTGTCGGCAATGCCCTTAAAGGTAGCCCGAGTCTGTTTGCCCTTCTGGCACGCAGGACAGGGGCTATCTTTGATGCACTTAATAATGGGAGCATCCCTTACTAAGTTTTTAGAAAATAACATACTAATCGTCTTGAAATTAATATGTGTCAATCTCTTGTGCCATTGTTCACAAAGAGATGCACTGCCTTTTGCTACCAGGCACACGGGGGTAGAAGAATATAAACTAAGAAAATCTAAACAAAAGATATTTCTTCTCCTAATGTCAGTTAATACCGTCTCCGAAGAGGCACATGATATTATCAAGCATTTATCCTTGCAGAACTTAACATCATATCCTTTATCACATAATTGACTTACACTGATCAGGTTATGATTTAAACCTTCAACATAAGCCACGTCGGTGATAGAGATTATTCCGTTGGAAATCATACCATAACCTCTAGTGACACCTCGATCTGATCCCCCAAAGATGACTTTGGGTCCATTTTTGACTGGAGAGTAGTCACACAGCAGGCTTCTAGTCCCAGTCATATGTCGGGAACATCCACTGTCCAAGTACCAGATTGGAGTTTTGGTGGCCTTTGGACATTCCTGCAAAACAGAATTAATTTCCCTTAGGAACCCAATCGAACTTGGGTCCTAGATTCCTTGTTAGCACACTCCCCCTCGGATGGTTAACCCTACGAGTGGTCGGTCTCGCATTGCTAACATAAGGAGTCTCGTTATATCTCGGATTAAACCGGCAATCCACGGCAAAGTGACCAACTTTGCCACAGCACCAACAATCAAATCTGTTGTACCTTTTCCTAGGCTCCTGCTTCACCCTTGGAATGGTGGGTCCAGCCTGGGCCTTGGATCTGGAGGTGGAGCCATCATGATGACAACAGTCACATGATTTCTTCACCTCCTATTCCTTCAGTATAACAGGCTTGGCTTTTGGTGCCTGCTTCCTATTATGGCCGCAAGAGAAGTGGCCATAATCCTCCACTTGGATTTCCTCATAAGGTGCCTTAAAGACACTCTCACCGTAGTTGCGGGGGAAGGCCCAACCATCATACCGGCTCTTGGGCTTTTCAACCGAGGGCCGGAAGAAATGGCCATAGGTTGAGTCAAAGTCCTGTTCATTGCAGGGAAAGCCAAGCTTCCTGAATTCAACAGGGTTGAGTGGGGCCTTTCCCTTTTCTGCAGCAGAGGCCTTCTTAGAAGCCTTATTTTTCCTCTGCTTTCTGTTTCTCCTGGATGATTTACCAGGCACACCCACATGCCCCAAGCCAGCCCCCTTAGCCTGAGCAAAGAAGGTATCAACCAGTGGAAGAATAGTCTTTGGCATAGAGAAGCTTTTGACAATCTTACTTTCTACCGCAAGTTGTTCTTCCAATTCATTACTCTGTCGTAGACTTTCAGTCAACGCCTCGCTTTACGCTCCGGAAGACTCACCCTCAGATTGGGGAGTAGATCTCATCGAAGCATGCCTCGCCATCCTATAATCGTATCAGCAAGACTTAGAACCTACCCCAACTGCTAGAACAAAACTACCCGGTACAGACAAACATATTTAAATATGAACTTCAACTGGTAAACTTGCTCTGGGATTTGTTTTTATAATGATGATGTTATGCTTAACCTAAGATGGTTCACCAACATCCTACTAAACCATGTGCCTAGACGATGAATGCATGTATTTGTATTCTTTTTGACTCAAAACCATGTTTGTACATATGTCATCATGCAAATCTTTAGCTTGGCACATTGTGCTTATGAAATGTTATACTATGCATGTGGTGCTATGCATTCTAAAAAAAGGCCTTAATGCATTTCATGGGCAGCATACACATGAAAATGTTATGCATTCTATACTACATAATATTTCCGTGCAACGAAAAAAGAAAACGTGCAAGCCGCATTCATGTGGTGAGGTTATGCATCCCATACTACATAACCCTCACATGTTGTCTCCTATGATGGATCCATATACAAACACATATTATGCATCCCATACTACATAATATGCCCCGTATACTTCTTCATGCTTATGAGTGTAGTGTTCGTTCTTTATCCAAGATGTGCTGATGACATATCGGTGTGTGTATGATATGACGCTAAACTATCAACGCAAACAAGGGAAAGGTTGCCCGACCAATTGTCAAGCAACCTCCCTCTGATACCAACTGTCACAACCCACATTTTCTTAACGATTAAATCATATCAGAGCAAGAGAAAAAATGCGTTGTGATGCCACGTCGTGCAGGGGATAACTGCACACGCTCAGGCAAAACTCCAGACTTTAGATTTTAAGGAAAATTCGTAGTTTAATATGAAAGAAAACCAGTTATATCTTGATGGTCATATCCCTCAACACAATGGATCAGCTAGTCCAAAATATATATTTATACGCAGCGGAAAATACTTTGGTTAAGTTGCTTAGACATCCTGAATGAGCATAATTGTCCCCGAGGGACGACTCATGATATGTACGACTCTAAAGTTCGTACAGTATGTATAAAAAAATATAGTCTTTACGCTATTAGGAAAAATAGTGTCTTTGTTTTAGAAACATGACGTGCATGAGATACATATAGTAATGTTTTAGGGTTTTAAAATACCTAACATGCAACCTAGCATAAATCCTTCCCAGAAAACAAGTGAACAACCTAAAATAGGCAAAAGTAGCAGTTTTAGTTCATACCCAGCATCAAAAGTAAGCCACAAGTGGGCGTCAACAACCTGACACGAACCCACTGGTGAGTATGCATGTCTATATAGAAAGGAAGATAACTACCTCACAAGGATGAAGATTGGCAACCTCAGCTACCAAGGAGGCTATCAGCAAACTCCACAAGAGCACTAGCCGTCTAATTGGCTACAACCTGAACCTGAGGCATTAAAAGAAAGAACACATCAACAAGTAAAAGAAAATCAAAGGAAGTGGAGTATTAGATTCATAAGAAAAAAAAAGGGGGTTTACCAACCCAATAACAAAAAGTTAACAGTAGAAGAAAAGGCATGACACTAAGAAGAAACACTGTCCAAAGAGTAGCAAAAGCACACCATGTGTGAACATAAAGAACAACATGCTCTGCTAAACACCTGTAGCAGCATCAAGGCAAACATATGCCAAAAGAAATAGTCACTAGAAAGTAAAGGAACTAACAGTCCTAATATTTGTGAATTATTGGTCGTGGTGAAATCCTTAGGTCGAAGTGGGCGGCACAGCCCTCACCAACAACCAGACCTAAAAACACTCCAGGGTGAAAACAAACGGTGGCAGCTACAGAGTCCACACACCTAACCATACCAGCCCAACACGGCCTAGGTGGTGGTGGCTACAGCTCAGCACACATAATTAACCCCTTATAGAGCCCATAAAACCACACCATCTGCCATAATCCACGAGTCGACATGCAAAAACTAGTCGAACACAAAACACCCCCCCCCCTCCTAAGGGAAAAAGCCATACTAAAATTCCTAAGGAAACACACCAACCAAAGAAAAAAGCGTCGAGTCCACTCGTTGCGGCGTTGAGTGAGCTCCACTCACTCAATGCCAAACCTGACACGGCGTTGAGTGAGCTTCACTCACTCAGCGCTGAATGCTAGCTAGGGACGGCGTCAAGTCCACTCGACGCGGCATTGAGTGAGCTCCACTCACTCAACGATAAAAGACTTAGCCATAAATTCTCCGCTGGTTTACGGCGTTGAGTAAGCTCAAATCACTCAATGTTGTCAACGCTTTTCTACTTAGCCGCAGAAACTAGCCTCGGCGTTGAGTGAGTTCACCACACTTAAGGCCAAACCTAATAGCCAAGGCGTTGAGTGAGGTCCACTCACTCAAAGCTTTTGACTTAGAGCAAAAACAGGCTTTGGCATTGAGTGAGTCCACCACACTCAATGCCAAAAATGCCACGGTGTTGAGTGAGGTCGACTCACTCAACGCCAAATGACTTAGCCGCAAAAACAGGCGCTGGTGTTGAGTGAGTCCACCACACTCAATGCCAAAACAGCCACGGCGTTGAGTGAGGTCGACTCACTCAACGCCAAATGACTTAGCCGCTGGGAAAAACTGCGGCATTGAGTGAGTCCACCTCACTCAATGCCAAATAGCCACGGCGTTGAGTGAGGTCCACTCACTCAATGCCAAAACACTTAGCCGCAAAAACGACCATGGCGTTGAGTGAGGGCACCACACTCAACGCCAGAAGCCTAACAGTCTAGGCGTTGAGTGAGGTACACTTACTCAACGCTTTTGACTTAGACTTATAATCAGAAACCTTGGAGCTAACCCGACCCCAGCCCACTCAACGCTTACAAACCAGAGAGCTCTATTTGGCCTAAAAAATTACCTCCTAACCCTTATACCTGAACAACAGCTATCTGACTTAAACTATAGCCAAAAAACTATACCCTACCTCTAGCCATCTGACTTAAACTATACCTGTACAGCAGGTACAGCCATACCCTACCTCCAGCTACCCTCTAGACACCAAACCGAGGATATAAGGGAGAAATTAGCCAAAAAAACACTCACCGCAGGAATAATCAAGTAAAAAAAAAGTCAAAACAATTGGTAAGGGCAAGGAGCCACTTGCCTCACTGCCAAGATGCTGCAACTGCAGTAACACATCCTGGCTTTGGCGGCAAGCACGGCCACCTACGGCAAGAACAGGGCACAGGGAAAAAACCTGGAAATCCTAGCTCTATAACCACAGCTCTAGAACCAGAACAACTTACCTAGAAAGGAAGATCGGGACAGGAGCAAGAAAAAACTGCTCTTTTCCCGAGAGAAACCCGCTCTCAGCTAACAGCAACCGTCGGCCAGAGCTCCAGCGCCTCCGCCTCCCAATTCCTTCCGCTGGAAGCTAAGCTCTGGCTCGGGAAATGGGGAAAAGAAACCAGCTAAGCCTTTTTTATAATATCTCCAGCCACTAATGCTAATATAATAATACTAAAGCTTGGAAACTCCCCACTCAGCTAGATAGTTGAAAATAAACTAAGCCTGAAGCCTTGCACGATCGGCCACTAGCAGCAAAGGGAAAGTCTTATACTATAATATATATATATATATATATATATATATATATATATATATATATATATATATATATATATATATATATATATATATATATATATATATATATATATATATATATATATATATATATATATATATATATATATATATATATATATATATATATATATATATATAGACATATGTAAACATATATATATATATACTTATATATCTATAACAGAACACTCTTATGCTATAACCAGCCAACCCAGATAAACATATATATATATATAAACATATATACTTATATAAACATATATTTATATACTTATATAAACATATATTTATATACTTATATATAAACCTATAGTTATAACATATATACCGATATATATATATATATATATATATATATATATATATATATATATATATATATATATATATATATATATATATATATATATATATATATATATATATATATATATATATATATATATATATATATAAACATACATATATATACTTATAAATAATACATAAACAAGGCACGAGCCTCACCAAGCTCGACCACATAAGGCCATGCACAGCAATAGCAACCGCTACCAGCTCGCATAAAAAAATAAAAATAACGTCGAAACGATGTAAAGACAAAAGATCTCGGAATTCGACGAAACTCACACCGTAGCTAAAAAGCCATGCTACGAAAACAACAGCGAAGTCGAAAACAACATCCGACGACCAAAACTCGGGCTAACACCTCCCGAAGCCAAAGCACAAGCATTCCCTAAGAAGCTCTGCCGAGTCATCAAAACAGACTCTAGCTAGCTACGGAATCTTGCAAATAGGCTACAAATAGGTCACTCAAGGAACCTAAAGAGCTAAGACCACGCTCTAACAACGGCAAAGGCCGACAACGCGTCACCGTAACGCCAAACAAGGATTAAACAAATCACAGAAAAACTGGGGGCGTTACATTCCCTGGTCTTCTCCATCCAGCCTTTCCAAGAAGTCTGGATTCTTCTCCTCCCCTACACGAATGTATTCTCCTGTTCGATCATCTCTTCAAAAGACCTCGAGGGATTGGACCCGATCTCCAGGCTTAACAGACCCTGCTTCAGGCTGAACTTCAGAGCTAGAGTCAAGTTGAAGCTGTCCACCTCCTAAACTTCCAGGACCTCCTCCTGGAAACGATCGATATAGTGGTCGAGACATTCGCACTACCCTTGGGTGATCTTAAAGAGAGCGGTTAAATAACAAATAATAGAAGGTCCGGTCGGGGCCCCACATTATATGCCACAAACAGACGGCGGGTCACAGGTTAATACCAAAATACCACTCATCCTAACTCATAGCATTCTAGCGAAAGTTTATAAGTTGCACGAACTTAATCCATGAATGTCCACTAATATATAAATAACTAATTTATATACAAGACCACGAATGTAAAAAAGCACACCGCTCACGGCCTTAAGGCTTTACAAGTTTCTCTTTACAAATATACGACTTCATACATCGGCACGCAGGACGGCCACACATGAAATCCAAATCTTTGCACGGCCTTCGAGGGCCTAACAGCAACAGCAAGGACTTCAGCCCACTCAATCCATTTCCGTATCTACATGGGCAGCACCTGCATATAGACATCCACCCCAGGGATGACAAACAAAGCAACGGTCAGCATTCAGCTGACCAATTATAATGACCATATCACTTACCCGGGGAAGTGGTTCCTTCCCTGCATGTAATCCAATCTCAACACATATATACATCACACATTACCATCACAAATGCCGGCCTTCGTGCCAGACGTCCCGTGCACTCAGGGAATACTTACGGTGTACCAAGCTCCTCATGGTTCCACCACCAATTCAAGGTGTTTACTTGTTGGCCAGGCCTAAGCCTCCAAACCCCTGTTGAAGACCTCACACACCCCTCCACTCAGAGGCATGCACCTCATAACAAATTGTGAGCGTTATCAGTCGACCTACCCACGTAGTGTAACAAGCCTAGGGAAATTGCCCCGCTGCGTTGCTACCAATCGACCGCTCACCCGGTCCTAGCACGGAACTTGTTGGGTGGCCCACCCACTCAGAGGTTCTTAACTTGTTTGCTATTGGAAACAGCCGCCAAACCCCTGTTGACGACCTCTCATACCCATTCACTCAGAGGTGTTCGCTTACAACAATCTGATCAATGAACTTGGTGGGTGTCCTACCCACTCAGAGGTTCTCGCATTCCTCCTCAACACCGGCACATAGTGCCGCTTTCCATTCCATCAATACAGCTCGCGCCGAGCATACAACCAAAGGAGCTATACAAAGCTCATCACAATCATCCTCACCATCTCCGTAAGGTAACCGATGTATACACGGAGTCTTCTCTGGTTCGCAGCATCACCAATCCAGACATCCATCCAGATGGGCTTCACACATCATCCATATGCCGTACTACACAGTTCCGTCTCTAGATGCAGACTCAACTACTGGAATCACTTACACTCTTCCATCTTTTGATGGAGGATTCCACAGATATATATGCATAAACAAAGGTCTTCACCTGCCCAAGGAAGAAAGACCGTTACCCTTGACGATCGCTTCGGCGCCATGGAAAACTAGCCGGATGGAAATCACCGCGGCGGTATTGCCTCCACAACGCTGCACTCAGCTCTCGAAACGGACCACTGAAGCTCCACTGACGGTCGGAAAGCTTCTCCTTCTTCCTCCTCCAAGCTCTCCCTTCTCTCTTAACTTAGAAAGAGAAAGAGCAAAAGTAAATGAGATCTCTTTCTCATTTCTCGGATTTGAAGCAGAAGGAAAATACATGCACCATTGGATCCAGATAGAAGGAAACGAACGGCCAAGATCGGCGTGGAAAAGCATCTAAATAGAGCTGATACGGCCTGTGACACGCCCGTGTCACGGGCCGTGTTCCTTGAGCGGTTCAGGAACCAACTCAATCTGGAACAGAACACAGGCCACGACACGCCCGTGTCACTTCCTGACACGCCCATGTCAACAAGTACACGGTCATGTGGATGGTCGTGTCACCTCATCAACACAAGGCTGAAACACCCGAGAAGGACACGGCTAAGGCACATGCCCATGTCCTCGGTCGTGTGCTCAACACACCCCTGCGACAAGCCTGTGTCACAGGCCGTGTACCACACTCAACGCCACTCAATGCCACTCTACTCAATGCCACTCCACTCAATGCCGCCCGAGCAGGACATGCCCTGGGACATGCCCGTGTCCCAGGTCGTGTGCACTTGACATGCACTGGGACACGCTTGTGTCCCAAGCCGTGTCACCCAGCCTGAACCCATTTTTGGGACTTAGGGTTTTGGGGTGTTATAATCCTCCCCTCCTTATAGAAATTTCGTCCTAAAATTTAGCACAACATAACCAACAATGCAACCATTCTTTTGTACAAATACACACGATGATCCGGTGTTACGCTCCACACATTCTTGTACCAACAAAAATGTTTTCACAAACACACATACATACAATAAACAAAGTACAACAAAAGCAATAAAGTGTACCCTCCACTTTATTTCCGCTCATCTGAGTCTCGAAGCAGCTTTTTAACAGCCTCTTACAACTGTAGGTTAAACACTCGAGGCTGTTGCACGTCATAATGTGAGCTTTGCGGCTCCTGCACTCCGAGATTGTACACTCGCGGTTGTGCCTGGGATGCAGATGATTCTGCAACTGCCTTACCCTTTTCCTCATAGTACGCGCCTGGCTTTTGCTCACTCTTTGACGGGCCTTTCCAACTATAACGGGCAATATGCCCCTGCTTTCCACAAATGAAAAAGGTACGCGACTCAACACATCCTTGACCAAACGTCGTGCCCGAAGAAATATCCGAAGATGTTTGTTCAGCAGGCTTGAACCTCTTCTTATCCCGTTTCCTGAACTCCGACTGTTCGGACTGCGGGACTTTAAACTCTGACTTGTCCGCCGCCAAGTTCTTCTTATCATGTACTCGTTTCAAATCTTTTTCCAGCACACAGGTTGTATCTACTAAGTCTTGGAAGCCTTGGTTCACTGAACTCGGAAGTGCCAATCTCAACTCATCTCGGAGTCCCTCATAAAATCTATAAGTCTTACGCGCTTATTCCGCAAAAGTCGACCCCGCATAACGTCCAAGCTTAGTAAATTAATGCAGGTAGTCATCCAAAGTCTTCTCGCCCTGCACCAGACGTTGAAATTCGGTCTCCATCGCAATTCTTCGCGATACTGGCAAATATTTTGCCCAAAACAACTTGGAGACTTTGTCCATCGAAATGTCTCCCAAGCCTCTGCCTGCCAACTGGTGCATCTCGACATCATCCCACCACAGTCTTGCCTCTCCTTCCAGTAGTAAAGTGGCTAATGTCACTCTCTGTCCCTCATCAATCCTGAGCGCTGTCAGGATCCTCTTCACTCTTGCAAGCCAATCTTCCGCCTTCGTTGGGGAATGCACCCCGACAAACGTAGGTGGATGAAAATCCATAAATCGCTTCAATTGCTCGTCAGTCGCTCGCTCGTCCACTCGAGCTTCCACACGGTCTTGTCTTGCACCAACCTGAACTGGCTCCACGATCGGCCTTGCCTGCCTAACAGGTTGTGCTTGAATCATGGCAAATACTGCCTCCGCAACTAGGCGTAAAGTTTTCGCAGAAGGAGGAGGTGTGGGCACCTTGGCTGTGCCGCACTCTCATCCGAACGCTGGGGCTCAGACTACCCAGCTCCACGTCTTGTCACCTATATGTGAACAAGATATCAATAATCAACCTCCAATCCAAAATAGCAAACATATTGAATACACACGCGCACATTCCTAGTGGACATTCTTGAGTTCAATTATGTTAAAACGGTTCGCGCATACACGTGCTCTCCACCCGACAAAAGAATTCGGCCACGAATTTGAAAGCGGAAAACTGAGAGGGCCTCTGATACCAAAATGTAACAACTCGACCCGTTAAATAACATATAATAGAAGGTCAGGTCGGGGCCCCATATTATATGCCACAAACAGACGGCGAGGTCAGAGGTTAATACCAAAATACCACGCATCCTAACTCATAGCATTCTAGCGGAAGTTTATAAGTTGCACGAACTCAATCCATGAATGTTCACTAATATATAAATAACTCAATTATATACAAGACCAGGAATGTAAACAAGCACACCGCTAATGACCTTAAGGCCTTACAAGTTTCTCTTTACAAACATACAACTTCATACATCGGCACGCGGGTCGGCCACACATGAAATCCAAAGCTTCGCACGGCCTTCGAGGGCCTAACAGCAACAGCAAGGGCTTTAGCCCGCTCAATCCATTTCCGCATCTACAAGGGCAGCACCTACATATAGACATCCACCCCAGGGGTTACAAACAAAGCAACGGTCAGCATTCAGCTGACCAATTATAACAACCCTACCCCTTACCCGGGGCAGTGGTTCCTTCCCTGCATGTAATCCAATCTCAACACATATATACATCACACATTACCATCACAAATGCCGGCCTTCATGCCAGACATCCCGTGCACTCAGGGCACACTTACGGTGTACCAAGCTCCTCATGGTTCCACCACAAATTCGAGGTGTTTACTTGTTGGTCGGGCCTAAGCCTCCAAACCCCTGTTGAAGAACTCACGCAACTGTCCACTCAGAGGCACGCATTTCAAAACAAATTATGAGCGCTATCAGTCGACCTACCCACGTAGTGGAACAATCCTAGGGAAATCGCCCTGCTACGCTGCTACCAATCGACAGCTCACCCGATCCTACCACGGAACTTGTTGGGTGGCCCACCCACTCATAGGTTCTTAACTTGTTGGCTATGGGCAATAGCTGCCAAACCCCTGTTGACGACCTCTCATACCCATTCACTCATAGGTGTTTTCTTACAACAATCCAATCAATGAACTTGGTGGGTGTCCTACCCACTCAGAGGTTCTCGCATTCCTCCTCAACACCGGCACATGGTGCCGCTTTCCATTCCATCAATATAGCTCGCGCCGAGCATACAACGAAAGGATCTATACAAAGCTCATCATAATCATCCTCACCATCTTCGTAAGGTAACCGATGTATACACGGAGTCTTCTCCGGTTCGCAACATCACCAATCCAGACATCCATCCAGATGGGCTTCACACATCATGCCTATGCCGTACTACACAGTTCCAGCTCTAGATACAGACTCAACCACTGGAATCACTTACGCTCTTCCATCTTTTGATGGAGGATTCCACTGATATACATGCATAAACAAAGGGCTTCACCTGCCCAAGGAAGAAAGACTGTTACCCTTGATGATCGCTTCAGCGCCATGGAAAACTAGCCGGATGGAAATCACCGCGGCGGCCTTTCCTCCACAACACTGCACTCGGCTCTTGAAACGGACCGCTGAAGCTCCACCGGCGGTCGGAAAGCTTCTCCTTCTTCTTACTCCAAGCTCTCCCTTCTCTCTTAACTTAGAAAGAGAAATAGCAAAAGTAAATGAGATCTCTTTCTCATTTCTCGGATTTGAAGGAGCAGAAAAAGACCTGCACCAATGGATCCAGATAGAAAGAAACGAACAGCCAAGATCTGCTTGTAAAAGCATCTAAACAGAGCTGACACGGCCTGTGACTCGCCCGTGTCACAGGCCGTGTTCCTAAAGCGGTTCAGGAACCGACTCAATCTGGAATAGAACACGGGCCACGACACGCCCGTGTCACTTCCTAACACGCCCGTGTCAACTAGTATACGGCTGTGTGGATGGTCGTGTCACCTCATCAACACAAAGCTGAAACACCTGAGAAGGACACGTCTAAGGCACACGCCGGTGTCCTCGGCCGTGTGCTCAACACGCCCTTGTGACACGCCCGTGTCACAGGCCGTGTACAACACTCAACGCCACTCCACTCAACGTCACTCAACGCCACTCCACTCAATGCCGCCCGAGCAGGACACGCCCTGGGACACGCCCGTGTCCCAGGTCGTGTGCACCTTACACGCCTGTGTCCCAGGCCGTGTCACCCAGCCTGAACCCATTTTTGGGACTTAGGGTTTTTGGGGTGTTACAGGAGGTCTCACCACGTACCTGAAAGCTTAGAAGAAGCAACCCCTCCATAACCAAAAATGACTGAGCAGGGTATGGGGTAGACTAGTTGATAACAAAGTCGCGGCGATTAAGATAGATAGTTGCAAACTCGCGATATATCTCTCTGAATAAAGGATCCAAAGGCTCATCTCGTTGTCTAGGAAAAAGGTGGTCGAGATCTTTTACGAGATTCTGAATTCCTTCTCCTCGTACCTATGGGCTCCTATTTATAGGCAAATCCAAAGAGAGGGGGGTGTTATTTAAAGACCCACCCCTGGCGACTTGGCGACATCCTGGGAGAGCTCGCTTGGCTGGGCGAGTATATGGCCTAGTCACCTACCTGGAGAGTATGCGAGTGGAACATGCCATACTCGCTTAGGCCTTCTACCGCCTCACGTGTTGACTCTGACTTCTGTCTGGACTTGCTGACTTTGAACCTTGTTAACCTGACTCTGGAGGAGTCCACCCTGGACAAATATGAGTTGTACAGTTTGGTTTTCCCTTTAATTTAGGATCCTCTCTCTCTCTCTCTCTCTCTCTTTCTCTCTCTCGATGAATAGACATGGAACAATATCGACTTTTATCATGTTTTATTATAAATAAGACCTGATGTGTCTTACTTCACGTACTTCCATCACAATTTCTCCTTGAATTATTTCACACGCATCACTTCTATAACTTTATGATCACGTGCTTCTTACTTGGTTTAGGCTTCGTTTAACACGTTGTGGCGGTATTCAACGCATGAGTTAAATCGTCAATCATTAAAGATCACCTAACAAATATCATCTGTTTGAGCATAAAGGTGGATGAAGTTTTTAGGTGGGCGTTAACAAATGACAATTTCACCCCCCATGTTAATGACAACCAGCACGGTGCCAAACGGAACCTTAAACACTTCTAATATTCCACAAATCTTCATAGCCCACTCGTTTTTTTTATTTCCTCTGAGAGATTATATAGTGTCATCTTTGATATCATGCAGCAATATATTTTTATTTATGTTGTGGGTCGCTCGGCATTTTTGTAGACTGGTCGAATTAAACCCTCCAGCTTGAGAGTGAGTCATGCGGGCAATCAGTCAAAATAAAGTTAGACTGATGGAAAGAAGATTTTTTATCATAGGAAATTCAGAAATGGTGAAAAACCATGAGGCTGGATCGTTGCCGACCAAATTCTACTAGATCTTTTGGTGTTATAAGTAATAGAATGCAAGAGGGTGGCAGACCACAGCTCGTTGCAAGGAGTGCAAAAAAAAGTGTAAAAATGATTTAAATAAAAGACATTTTATTGCTCAAAAAAACAATACAAAGGTATGTCTCTTTATTTATAGAAAATGAGGGAGATAAGATATTACAATAAGGAATGTGAGACTAAATACAAGTCGGCGGACTATATGGTTTGACAATAAAGAATACACATCTTGGGATGCCGCTGATCTTCAACTGAGGAAAGTCCTAAGACCGCTACTGCGGGTTGGCTCTAGACCGTAGTTGCAGATAAACACCAGACCGTTGCTACGGATAACCATCAGACTGTTGCTGTGGATAACCACCAGACTGCTGTTGCGGATAACCACCAGTCTGTTGTTGTGGACAACCACCAGACCGTTGTTTCGGATAGCCTCCAGACCGCTGCTGCGGATAACCTCCAGACCGCTACTGTGGGAAGTGCCTGACCACAGTCGCGGGTAGCCACTAGACCGCAGTTGCATGTTGAAAACAAGTCGCAGATGTGGGTTTCTCTTCGGATTGTAATACAAGAAGACAAAACCTCCAGGCCAATTCGGCAGGACACGAGTCAATAATAGCGGTTTACCAAACCGCTAGACAAAACTGCAGGTCTGTCAAACCGCAAGACTGCTACCAAACAGACTACAATTCCTAACTACTAAGCCAAACTGCTAGAATATAGAAACTGGTAGACCGCTGCGACTAGATAACAGACCACCTGATCTCATCAAGTTTCAACACTCCCCCTCAAGGTGGAGCATATATGTCAACCATTCCCAGCTTGTTACAAACTTCCAAAAGGGGTAACTGGTTTGGTGAAGAAATCAGCAAGCTCTCTATCAGTGGTAGCAAATGGTGTGTAGATTTGATTCTTCAATATCTCCTCCTTGATAAAGTGGCAATCCACTTCAAAATGCTTCGTCCTCTCATGAAAGACTGAATTCCTTGAAATATATATGACCGCCTTATTGTCACAGAACATTGGTAGATGATGATTATAAACTTCTCCAAAATCGAGCATAAGTGTTTGTATCCATTTCAACTCACAAGTAGTTAGAGTCATGCTTCTATATTCTGCTTTCGCACTTGACTGGAAATTACAGCCTATTTCTTGCTCTTCCAGCTGACCAGATTCCCTCCAACAAAGGTACAAAAACAAAGCATAGACTTCTTATCTTACTTATCATCTACATAGCTAGCATCAGAATAGACCTCAATTTTCAAATATCCCTTTTTTCCGAAACCAAAGACCTTTTCCCAGAGCACCTTTCACATACTCTAGGATCTTAATAGCTGATTGTAGATGAAATTCTCTAGGAGCTTGCATAAATTGGCTGACTCTTCCTAGTACATAGCAAATATTCAGTCTTGTGACTGTCAAATAAATGAGTTTCCTCACAAGCCATCTGTATCTGGTGACATCTTTAAGAAGAGGAGGATTCTCACTCCAGCACATTTCATCTCCAACAGCCATTAGAGATCTAGCAAGTTTAGTACCAAGAAGACCTATCTTTATTAAGAGATCCAAGGCATACTTCCTTGTGAAAGAACTATTAAATCGGGCTTCCTGGATATCTAAATCCCCAAAAAGTATTTGGGAGACCACGTATCTTTGGTAACAAAATACTGATGAAGATGCTTCTTTGTCATTTCAATACCCTTTCTATCATCTCCTGTAAGAAAAATGTCATCCACATAAACCGCAAGAACAATAAGACCAACTGAGGTTCTACGAATGAACAAAGAGTGATCTGCAGCACTCTGAGCAAACCCAATAATAGAAATAACTTTATTGAACTTTTCAAACTAGGCTCTCGACTTTTCTTAAGACCATATATAACTTTTCACAGGCTTACAAACCTGAGAATCCCCTTGAGTAACATACCCAGGAGGTTGTTCCATATATACTATCTCCTGTAAATCACCATAAAGAAAGACATTCTTCACATCCAACTGAGACACCTCTCAGTCTCTGTTGAAGGCCATAGAAAAGAGAACATAGACCATAGTAATCCAAGCAACAGGAGAGAACGTATCAAAGAAATCCACACCATATGTCTATATAAACCTCTTGGCAACAAGCCGAGCCTTGTAATGGTCAATAGTACCATAAGGAAGAAACTTGATTACAAAGACCCAGTGACAACCAACCACATTAGCTCCTGGCAGAGTAGGAACAAGAGTCCAAGTGCCCTGTTCTGTGGGAGTTTTCATCTCATCTTCCATAGCGGCTTTCCAATGAGGAATAGCGAGAACTTCTTAATAGGTGGTCGGAATGACATTAATTGACAGAGCGAGAGAAAAACTTTTGCAAGAAGGAGACAGCCACGCATAAGAAACCACATCCCGAATAGGATGTTGAGTGCAAGTTTGAATACCTTTCCGAAGGGAAATGGGAAGATCAAGATCGGATTTATCTACTGTATCAAACATGTTGGGTCCATTGTTCCCAATGTCCCTGATTTATAAGAAATCAAATAGGTCAATGTCACACACATCAACTTTATTTGATGTGTATTTGAGGTCATGAGTGAGGGTTAGTCCATATGATATTGATTGGAACGGTGGACACAATAATTGGCTGCTGGACATAACAAAAATCTACTAAGTCCATAGGCGTTGAGTGGAGCAAGCTCACTCAATGCCAGAGGTAAGGAATCAATATTATCTAGCTGGAAATTTGCCCAAGTCCACAGGAGTTGAGTGAGTAGAGCTCACTCAACTCCATATAGCAAATAGTGATGTGTCTATCTTAGCCTAACTGGTGATATCCAAAAATATGGCTAAGTACACAGGCGATGAGTGTAGTCTACTCACTCAATGCCATATAGCAAAAAACTGTGAGTCAGGCTGAGTCAGTTAAAGCCTAGAGAAATAAGGTGAAAATGTGTCTAAGTCCACAGGCATTGAGTGTGGTCTACTCGCTCAACATCATACAGCTTTTAGCGTTGAGTGTTGTTGTGTCTGTCAATGCCACAAAAAAGTTGGAAATTTTTTTAACAAAGTCCACTGGCATTGAGTGTAGCTTACTCACTCAACGCCATGGTAGAAAATCTATCTAAGTAGCAAGGCATTGAGTGTAGCTTACTCACTCAATGACATGGAGCAATAGCGTTGATTGTATACTTGCTTATGTGTTATCAGACACAGATATTTGGCTAAGTACAAAAGCATTGAGCGTAGCTTACTCACTCAATGCCAGATAACAGAGAAATTCTATTAAGTAATTTGGTATTGAGTGGAGCTTACTCTCTCAACGCCAAGGCTCAGAAAATCTGGCTAAGGCAAATAGCGTTGAGTGAGGCGAGCTCACTCAATGCTCTCAACGCCTTGATGCAGAAATATTTTCTTAGGCAGAAAGCGTTGAGTGAGGTGTGCTCACTCAATGCTCTCAACACCTAAATTTCCTAAGTTGCTGAAAAACTTTCTAAGGCAAATAGAATTGAGTGAGGCGTTCTCACTCCACGCTCTCAATGCCTAGACAGATAGAATTTTGTCAAAGTGGTGTGGTGTTTAGTGTTGCTTACTCACTCAACGATTTTCCTTCAAATGCTTGGATTTTTTCTAAGTCCACAGATGCTGAGTCAGCAAAGTCAAAAAGTCAACAAAATTCAAATGTTGCGGGATTGCTGCAAGAGGCACTAGCGGCTAGCTGTAATCATCCTCTGCACATGGAAAGATATATTTTTGTCTTTAAGTGTTGGAGCCCACACACAGCAAAGAGTCGTTGAATCAAGAGTAAATGGAAAGAATGTGATGTATGGCTAAATCTCAGCCATCAATCTTGGTGGTGGGCCCACTGCTCAATTGGCCATCAAAGAATAAAAAGGAGCAAATCGGCCAGAGCAAATATAAAAAATCGATCCTTTCTAGGTTTTCCAACAAAAAAAAGTGCGGCAAAACTTCATCTTCTTCCTCGCCTTTCTTGTCGAGCCTGAAGAAGTTGTTTTGCACAAAAAACTTAGCGGCTAAGGCAAATAGCGTTGAGTGAGGCGAGCTCACTCAATGCTCTCAATGCCTTGATGCAGAAATATTTTCTAAGGCAGAAAGCATTGAGTGAGGTGTGCTCACTCAATGCTCTCAACGCCTAAATTTCCTAAGTTGCTAAAAAACATTCCAAAGCAAATAGCGTTGAGTGAGGCGTTCTCACTCAATGCTCTCAATGCCTAGACATGCAGAATTTTGTCTAAGTATTGTGGTGTTTTGTGATGCTTACTCACTCAACGATATTGCTTCTAATGCTTGAATTTTGTCTAAGTCCACAGATGCTGAGTTAGCAAAGTCAAAAAGTCAACAAAATTCAAATGTTGCGGGATTTCTGCCAGAGGCGCTGATGGTCAGCTGTCATCATCCTCTGCACATGGAAAGATATATTTTTGTCTTTAAGTGTTGGAGCCCACACACAGCAAAGAGCCGTTGAATCAAGAGTAAATGGAAAGAATGTGATGTATGGCTAAATCTCAGCCATCAATCATGGTGGTGGGCCCACTTCTCAATTGTCCATCAAAGAATAAAAAGGATCAAATCGGCCAAAGCAAATATAAATATCGAACCTTTTCTAGGTTTTCCAACAAAAAAAAGTGTGACAAAACTTCATCTTCTTCCTTGCCTTTCTTGTCGAGCCTGAAGAAGCTGTTATGCACAGAAAACTTAGCTGAGGAAAGAGATAGCAGAAGTAATCACCATCCGCAACAGCAGGTTCAGAAGCAATTCTGAGGAAAAAGATCTACAAGCTTTGCAAAGAAACGATAGTTGTTTAAAGAAAGATTCAACTATCGGCTTCATTGTCTTCAACAGCAAAAGCTTTGGCTAATATCTGCTCAGTCTAGGAAGAAGTAGACACGGTTTTTTTGCTCTGGTATCTAATCAAATCACCTTTTATTTCTTCTATATAGATTCTTTGTGAGTCTGAAGTTGTAAGCTTGTGTTATAAAGGCTAAGTTCTTTGTGACCTGTGGTTTGGCTTAGTGCCGAGTGAAAGATCTTTTTGACCTGTGGTTTGGCTTAGTGCCAAAGTGGTAGGTCTGTGTGACCTGTGAGGTTCTGCGAGATCTGTGATGTAAGCTCTTAAGGAGCCGAGTTTTGGGGGAAGTGCCTAGTCTAACAAACTGTTAGAAAGGCGCAGAGGGACAGTAGACGTACCCAAGATTGGGGAACCACTATAAAATTGTTGTGTCGTCTGTGAGTGTTCTCGAAAGATAAAACTAACCTAATCAATAAGCAAAAAAAATGGCTAACAATTAAGAAGATTTAAATTGAGACAAAAACCTATTCACCCCCCCCCCTCTAGGTGTTTAGCTAGCCTTGAAAACAAGACTTTCAACTGTTATCAGAGGGAGGTTACTCTTTAAAGGCTTAACAGTCTGAGTAGATCTCCAAGGTTAGCTAGAAGTCAGTCTCTATGGGTTCAGGAATGAACAATAAGGAGCTGAGTGCCGTGAGGCTTCCAATATGTATGAAGGAATGAACATGTCCCAGGGCATGTCCTTCACTGTGTGTGTCGAATTGTCGACACAATTTAGTCGACGATTGTTGAGTGAGGCGACACGGCCTGGGATACGTGCATGTACTAGGGCGTGTCTTGCTAGGGTTGGAAACCGGGCGGCATTGAGTGGCATTAAGTGGCATTGAGTGTAGAATATGGCATGTGGTACGGGCGCGTTATAGGGGAGTGTTTGGCACACGGCTAAGGATACAGGCGTGTGCCTTAGCCGTGTCCTTCTCGAGGAAGTTGGTCCTATGTCGATTGAGGAACACGCCCCTTGACACAGGCATGTACCTTGTGACACGGGGATGTCAGGGCTTGATACGGGCGTATCTTAGTCCATGTTCTGGTCTTGAGTGAGTCGGTTCCTTAGCCGCTTAGGGAACACAGCCTTGGACACGGGCGCGTAACAGGCAGTGTCAGCCCAAAAATAGATATTTGGGGGCACATCAAGGCCGTTCATTTCCTTCTATTTGGATCCTGTGGTCCAAGCTTCTCCCTGTAGTGATAAGACCATGGATTGAGAAGTATTTCTCATTCTATTTCCTTGGCCATTCTATTTCTAAGAAGAGAGAAGGGAGAGCTTGGAGGAGGAAGAAGGAGAAGGGTTCCGGCTGCCGGAGGAGCGTCAATGATCCGACTCGAGATCCAAGGCTAGCATTGTGGAGGCAAGGCCGTCGCAGTGATTTCCATCCGGCTAATTTCTCCATGGCTCTGAAGCGATCGTCAAGGGTAATGATCTCCTTCTTGGACAAGTGAAGTCCTACTTTATGCATGTGCATGGGATCCTCCACCAAGAGGTGGAAAGTGTAAGCGATTCCAGCGGTTGAGTCTGCATTTAGATCCGAAAATGAGTAGTACTGAATAGGCATGCTGTGTGAAGCCCATCTGGATGGTTAGTCTGGATTGGTGATGTTTATATTGCGAACCGGAGAAGACTCCGTGTATAAAACGCGTAATTTACGGAGTTGGTTAGGATGTATGTGAATTGGGGGTTATGTAAACTCCTTTTGTTGTGGACTCTGCATGAGTTGTTTGATGATTGGGGAAGCTTTGTGTAAGCTCCTTGTATTGTGAGGGCATGCGTGCACTGGTTGCTCTGCGTGAGCTACAAAGCTGCGGGTGACCGGGAAAGGATAGCCGACCCGCGTCAAGTTGTGCACAACTGACGAATTAAGCAATGGGAAAGTGTTGTCCTGTCACTTGTTATTTGGGAGATCGATTAGTGGCAATGCAAATGGGGGCTGCGGCCATACCCGGCTTGTTACACTACTGTGGTAGGTCGGTCTGAAATGCTCAAGTATTACTGGTAGGTGAACACCTCTGAGTGGAATGGGCGCGATAGGTCTCCAGCATGTGTGTTGTAGTAGACTATTGCCCATATACAACAAGTTAAGCACCTCTGATCGGTTGTGTTACTAAGGGTTGTTCGTTACACCGTAAATGTGCCCTGAGTGCACGGAGCGTCGGGTTGCCGCTGGCGTTTGTGATGTTGTTGTGCTTGCGAGCATTTGATGTGATATAAATATATCTGTTGTGATTGAAATGCTTGCAGGGAAGGAACCACTGCCCCGGGTAAGGGGTAGGGTCGTTATAATTGGTCAGCTGAATGCTGACCATTGCTTTGTTGATCACCCTGGGGTGGACGATCATATGCAGGTGTTGCGGGCTGATTGGATTGAGCGGGTTGAAGCCCTTGCTGCTGATGCTGGTAGGCGCTTGAAGGTTGTGCTAAGCATTGGATTTCATGTGTGGCCGGCCTGCGTGCCGATGTATGAAATCATATTTTATAAAGAGAAACTTGTAAGGCCTTAAGGCCGTGAGCGGGGTGTGCTTGTATACATTCCTGGTTATTTATATAAATGTGATATTTATATAGTAGTGTACATTCAATGATTGAGTTATTGCAAGTAATAAGCTTCCGCTACAATGCTCTGGGTTAGGTGCAATGGTATATTGGTATTAACCGATGACCTCGCCGTTTGTTTGTGGCATAGAGTGTGGGGCCCCGGCCGGACCTTCTATTATATGTTATTTAACGGGTGGAGTCAATACATTTTGGTATCAGCTTGTTTCGGTCTTCCGCTTTAGAATTCGTGGTCGAATTCTTTTGTGGGGTGGCAAGCATGTGTACGTGCGAACCGTGTTAACATAAATGAACTCAAGAATGTCCATTAGGAATGCGAGTGATTGGGCATGTTTGCCATTTTGTATTGGAGGTTAATGATGTCTTGTTCACGTATAGGTGACATGGAGTGGAGCTGGGCAGTCTGAACCCCGGCGTTCGGATGAGAGTGCAGCACCAGCTGAGGTGCCCACACCTCCCCCTTTAGCGGAAACCATAGGCTTAGTTGTAGAGGCGGTATTTGTCATATTTTAAGCACATACTATTGGGCAGGCAAGGCCTATAGTAGAGCCAGTATAGGTTTGTGCGAGGCAAGAGAAGGTTTAAGCTCGGATTGATGAGAAAGCAGCTGACGAGCAACTGAAGCGGTTTATTGATTTTCATCCACCTACGTTTGTCGGGGCGAATTCCCCAACGTAGGCGGAGGATTGGCTCTCAAGAGTGAAGAGGATCCTGAAGCGATCTGAATTGATGAGGGGTAGAAAGTCACTTTATCCACTTTCCTGCAGGAAGGAGAGGTGGGGCTTTGGTGGGATGAAGTCGAGATGTACTAGTTGGCAGGCTGAGACCTGGGAGAGATTTCGATGGAGGAATTCTCTAGATTATTTTGGGCAAAGTATTTGCCAGTATGGCAGCGAATTGTAATGGAGAATGAATTTCAACGTCTTGTGCAGGGTGAGAAGACTGTTGATGATTACCTACATAAGTTTACCAGGCTGGGGCATTATGCGGGGTCGACTTTTGCGGAAGAAGCACGGAAGATGAATAGGTTATACGAGGGACTCCGAGATGAGCTGAGGTTGGCGCTCCTGAGTACGGTGAACCAAGGCTTCCAAGCATTGGTAGATACATCCTGTGCGCTGGAGAAAGACATGAAACGGGTGCAGGATAAGAAAAAATTGGCGGTGGAAAAGCCAGAGTTCAAAGTTCCCCAGTCTGAATAATCCGAGTTTAGGAAGCGGGATAAGAAGAGGTTTAGGCCTGCTGAACAAACATCTTCGATTGTTACTTCGGGAGCCACGTATGGGCAAGGACGTGTTGAGACACGTACATGTTTTAAATGTTGGAGGCAGGGACATCTAGCCAATGCTTGTTTGAGTGGCCCTCCAAAGGGTGAGAAAAAGATAGGGGCGACCTATGAGGAAAAGGGCAGGCAGTGGCAGAATCATCTGCATCCCGGGTGCAACCGCGAGTGTACACTCTCGAAGTGCAGGAGCCGCAAAGCTCAAATCATGAAGTTCATCAGCCTTGCGTGTATAATCTAGAATTACAAGAGGCTGTTAAGAGGATTATGAAGGACGCGGCTGAGCAGAAATAGAGAAAGAATGTACATTACTTTTATTGTTGTATGATGCTTGTAAAAAGACTTTGTTTGTGCGAGGTCGTGGGGCGAGTAACCCCAGATCGTTTTCTGTATATTTGCAACAAAGGCATGGTCATGTTGTTGGATATGTTGCGCTAAATTTCGGGACGAAATTTCTATAAGGAGGGGAGGGTTGTAACACTCCAAATCCCAATTTGGAGTTTAGGCCGGATGACACGGCCTGGGACACGAGCGTGTCCCAGGGAGTGTCAAGCTCTCGGTACTCGAGTGGGTCTCAAATAGGACTCGAATGGGCATCGAGTGTATCTCGAGTGAGGCACATGGCCTGGGACACGGGCGTGTCCTTCACTGTGCGTGTAGAATTGTCAACACAATTCATTCGACGATCGCTGAGTGAGGCGACACGGCCTGGGACACAGGCGTATCCCAGGGCGTGTCCTGCTCGGGTTGGAAACCGAGCAGTGTTGAGTGGCGTTGAGTATAGAACACGGCCTACAACATGGGCATATCACAGGGGCGTGTTTGGCACACGGCTAAGTACATGGGCGTGTGCCTTAGCCGTGTCCTTCTCGGGGAAGTTGGTCCTGTGTCGATTGAGGAACACGCCCCTTGACATGGGCGTGTACCTTGTGACACGGGCATGTCAGGGCTTGATACGGGCATGTCTTAGCCCATGTTCTAGTCTGGAGTGAGTCGGTTCCTGAGCCGCTTAGGGAACATGGCCTGGGACACGAGTGTGTCACAGGTCGTGTCAGCCTAAAAATAGATATTTGGGGGGCAGATCAAGGCCGTTTATTTCCTTCTATTTGTATCATGTGGTCCAAGATTCTTTCTGCATTGATAAGACCATGGATTGAGAAGTATTTCTCATTCTATTGCCCTGCCCATTCTCTTTCTTAGAAGAGAGAAGGGAGAGCTTGGAGGAGGAAGAAGGAGAAGGGTTCCGGCTGCCGGAGGAGCGTCAACGGTACGACTTGAGATCCGAGGCCAGCGTTGTGGAGGCAAGGTCGTCGCGGTGATTTCCATCCGGCTAATTTCTCTATGGCTCTGAAGCGATCGTCAAGGGTAACAATCTCCTTCTTGGACAAGTGAAGTCCTACTTTATGCATGTGCATGGGATCCTCCACCAAGAGGTGGAAAGCATAAGCGATTCCAGCAGTTGAGTCTGCATTTAGATCCGGAAATGAGTAGTACGGAATAGGCATGTTGTGTGAAGCCCATCTGGACGGTTAGTCTGGATTGGTGATGTTTATATTACGAACCGGAGAAGACTCCGTGTATAAAACATGTAGTTTACGGAGTTGGTTAGGATGTATGTGAATTGGGGGTTATGTAAACTCCTTTTGTTGTGAACTCTGTGTTAGTTGTTTGATGATTGGGGAAGCTTTGCGTAAGCTCCTTGTATTGTGAGTGCATGCATGCACTGGTTTCTCTGCGTGAGCTACGAAGCTGCGTCTGACCGGGAGAGGATAGCCGACCCACGTCAAGTTGTGCGCAACTGACGAATTGAGCAACGGGAAAGTGCTGTCCTGTCACTGGTTATTTGGGAGATCGATTAGTGGTAATGCAAATGGGGGCTGCGGCCATACCCGGCTTGTTAAACTACTATGGTAGATCGATTTGAAATGCTCAAGTATTGATGGGAGGAGAACACCTCTGAGTGGAATGGGCGCGAGAGGTCTCCAGCATGCGTATTGTAGTAGACTATTGCCCATATCTAACAAGTTAAGCACCTCTGATCGGTGGTGTTACCAAGTGTTGTTCGGTACACCGTAAATGTGCCCTGAGTGCACGGAGCGTCGAGCTGCGGACGGCGTTTGTGATGTTGTTGTGCTTGCGAGCATTTGATGTGATATAAATATATCTGTTGTGATTGAAATGCTTGCAGGGAAGGAACCACTGCCCCGGGTAAAGGGTAGGGTTGTTATAATTGGTCAGCTGAATGTTGGCCATTGCTTTGTTGATCACCCTTGGGGTGGACGATCATATGCAGGTGTTGCGGGCTGATTGGATTGAGCGAGCTGAGGCCCTTACTGCTGCTGCTGGTAGGCCCTTGAAGGCCTTTTGAAGCTTTGGATTTCATGTGTGGCCGGCTTGCGTGCCGATGTATGAAATCATATTTTATAAAGAGAAACATGTAAGGCCTTAAGGCCGTGAGCGGGGTGTGCTTGTATACATTCATGGTTATTTATATAAATGTGATATTTATATAGTAGTGGACATTCAATGGTTGAGTTCTTGCAATTAATAAGCTTCCGCTAGAATTATTTTGGTTAGGTGCGATGGTATATTGGTATTAACATGTGACCTCGCCGTCTGTTTGTGGAATATAGTGTGGGGCCCCAGCCGGACCTTCTATTATATGTTATTTAATGGGTGGAGTCGTTGCAGCAAGTCTCAGGCAAGAGACAAGGATGTAGCATTCAAAGATGAAGGCTCCAACAAAAGCAGAAGAAAGTCTCCCTCTCTACAAAGGAGAGATGCTGAATCTGAATCTTGAAGATCAGAGAAAAGCACATCAGACTGTCAATGGTCTGATGAAGATTTTGTTGCCTTCTCCAGGCAATTCAAGAAGTTCATGAAGAAAAAGCATTGGAGAGGCCGACCTTCCACCTCCTCTCATCCCAAGGATGGCTACTACAAGGGCAAGAGAAAATCCTCTAAGGAGGACAGGTATGGTTCCAAAATTGGTAAACATGTTTCAACTAACATGACTTGTTATCATTGTAGAAAGTCTGGGCATATAATAGTCGACTTCCTAGTCAAAAGAAGGGAACATGGTGAGAAAAAGGACTACCGGCAAAAAGGCAAGAACGATAAATCCCTCATTGCTAAGAAACAATGAAGCTAGACTGACACCTCCTCATCAGAGTTAGAAGAAGAAGAAGCCTGTATAGGGTTGTACTCTACTGAATATGGAGCTGCAGAAGCAGACTGTATTAAAAGGCTAGCTTTTATAGAAGAAGAACCTTAGAAGGTTCTTCCTGCTACCATGGTTGAGGTAAGAGCCCCTCTATCACAGTCTGATGGTGATTCAGAGGTGGATTACGAAGAAGACAGTTGCTGCCTTGGGCTGATGGCAAGGTCTAATGAAGACTCAGCCAGGATCAGCCTGGTCCAAGCAAGGTAATCTCTGTTACTAGCTCTTCTATATCAGATTATGAATCAATTCTAGATTCTTGTGCCTCTACAGCAAATGATGATATATTAGAATCTTAAGGAGACATCAATCAATTGATAGATAACTATGGTGCACTCCTGCAGGCTCTAAAGAAAAGCAAGCTCCTGGCCAAACAGCAGGCTCAGGAAATGTCTTCTCTTCAGCTTGTTGTTTCAGAATCATCAAAACTGCTGGATCTGAAGATCCAAAAAGTCAGCAAACTGAAGAGCGTAACAATAATTCAGATGAGAACCATAACCTTCAAGAATGACCATATCAGGAATCTTGAAGGAAAGCTCCAAAAAGAGAGGGAACTAATGGCTAGCTACTCTAAGCCTAGCACAGTGCTGCCCTTGATAGACCCCTTCTCCTCCCAAAAGGGAAAGAAAGGATTGGGTTTCAAGAAAAGGATACGAGCTGCCAATACCAAGGGAAAGGGAAAAACTCAAGTGCAGCCACTAGCCTCTAAGCCTCCTGTTAAATTTAATAAAGTGCAACTACCTTCTAACAGGCATGACCATGAGAGTATTTATGGTCACTGGAAGAATGCTAGACCCCCTAGTGTGAACAAAGATGTTCCATAATATGGTGGTAGATACAGTAAGGGTGCAAGTGCCTTTAAGGCAACCTATGAGAAAATACAAATGGCCCATCATGTTCCATTTGTGTTTGGTGCACCAGCCCTTTCAGTCAAGGGTAAAGCTATTGACTATTCTCCAGATCTTCTAGCCGACTCTAAGATAAAGGGCAAAGCTATGAGTAGACAAGACCTGGGCATCTCTGAGGCCATCAAGTGTGTGCTTTCTAAAATGAAAGTAGCTACTAGAAGGGCTCAAGATATCCCAAGCACTTCTACTTCCAGACCCACCACTTGTCAGACTGGGGTTCGGAAACTAAAGAACAAGACAGTTGCTTCCCCTTCTAGACCAAGAATTGTTGTTAACACAACCACTAAACCTGCTCTGGAATGAAGGTACAACATCCATGAGTGTTAGTGATATGGCAAGGTAGGTCACTTTGTTGTTGATTGCTGACACAATCATAGTGTGTAGAGAGCCAATGTTAGCTTGCCTGTCAGAAAAGATACAGGCAGGCATAGTCATTTTCAGTCTAACCTGCACCTAGGACCCAATAAAAATTGGGGTCCTAAGGTTAACTGATTTGTGTCTTGCAGGTTAATCCAAGTGCCCATACCCCTATATGATACTTGGATAGTGGATATTCCAGGCACATGACTGGAACAAGGAGCATGCTGAAGGATTATGCTCCAGTAAGGAATGGACCAAAGGTTATCTTTGGTGAGTCAGAAAAAGGGGTGATTAGAGGTTATGGTAAGATCTCTAATGGCATAGTCATTATCACTAGAGTAGCCTATGTGGAAGGGTTGTAACACAACCTGATAAGAATCAGCCAACTCTGTGATCTTGGCTATGACATAGTATTCCACAAGGATGAGTGCCAAATTAGGAGGTTAAGTGACCAAGAGGTCATCTTAACAGGAACTAAGAGTGAAAATGTTTACTATTTAGATTTCCTATGGTTAAGCAAAGACTCACTTGTATTCCTAGTTGTAGATGAGAAAGCTTTTTCCTGTGTCCAGTGGCACACGAGGCTAGCCCATCTGAATTATAGGACCATAGGCAAGCTGTTTAGCAATGAGCTTGTTAGGAATGGCCCTAAGTCTATATGCAATAAGGAGGGTATCTGCTCTGCATGCCAAAAGGGCAAACAGACTAAGACCTCTTTCAAGAGCATTGACACCAAAGACTGAGTGAGGTGCTTATACCTCATGCATATGGATCTATTTGGTCCTATGCCAATTCAAAGTCTAGGTAGGAAAGTCTACACCCTTGTGGTTGTTGATGACTTTTCCATATTTGCCTGGGTGTTCTTTCTAAGGAAGAAATCTGAAACCCCTGATGTCTTCCAAATATTTGTTAAGCAAATTCAGAATGAATTCAACAGCACTGTGGTCAAAATCAGAAGTGACCATGGGACGCAGTTTCAGTCTGAGTGCATGATAAGGTTCTGTTAAAAGCAAGGGATTCATCAAGAATTCCCCTCTCCTAGAACACCCCAGCAAAATGGAATTGCTGAAAGGAAAAATAGGACTCTCATAGAGGTTGGTATAACCTTATTAAGTGACTCATCTCTCCCAGAATACTTTTGTGCTGAGGCAGTTAGCACTGCATGCTATGTCGTTAATAGGGCTTCTATCACCAAGAGCCACAAGAAGACTCTCTATGAGATCTTGAAGGGCAGAAAACCAAACCTGAGCTATTTCAGGATCTTTGGTTCCAAGTGCTATGTGTTCAACAATGGAAAGGTCCATTTAACAAAGTTTGTTGCCAAGTCCCATGAAGGGATCTTTATTGGGTACAGTACTCATAGTAAGGTATATAGAATCTAAAATTTAACTAGCCAAGTTGTAGAAGAGTCAATGCATGTTGTTTTTGATGAATCCAACATGGTTAACAGTGAGCAGCCTAGCTTCTCCTCTTATAGTATTGCAGGTATAGAGCAGATGATGGACAAGCTAACCATCAAGAAAGCTACTCCCACAGTCCAAGAAAATGATGATTGATAGTCCATTCGAAGAGAAGGGCAAGACATACCTGAAGAAATCGAAGACAGGCTAGCTGAAAACCTTGAATATCAGCAAGCTGCAGTTAGATTGCCTCCAGCTACCAGGCATCTAAGGGACAATCCAGCATACCAAGTCATTGGTAATACAAATCATGGAGTTCATACCAGAAGCAGGAGCATGAATACAGCTCTCTACTCAAGCTTTCTGTCTCAAGAAGAGCCCAAGAAGTTTGAAGAAACAATCAAGGACTAGTTCTGGATTGGAGCAATGCAAGAAGAACTGGACCAACTTAAGAGATATAAGTTCTGGAAGTTGGTTCCCAGACCACAAGGACAAAATATCATAGGTACCAAGTGGATCAACAAGAACAAGTTGGATCAAGATGGCATTATTGTCAAGAATAAGGTTAGACTGGTGGCTAAAGGCTACATGCAAGAAGAAGGCATAGAATTTGAGCAGACCTTTTCCCCAGTAGAAAGATTGGAAGCAATAAGGATATTCCTTACATTTACTGCCTATCAGGGATTCAAAGTCTACCAGATGGATGTTAATTTAGCATTCCTGAATGGGGACCTAAAAGAGGAAGTATATGTGGATCAGCCACAAGGTTTTGTAGATCCTAACTCTCCAAAGTTTATTTATAAGCTTAGGAAAGCTCTATATGGGCTAAAGCAGGCCCCTAGGGCATGGTATGAAGCCTTATCCAACTTCCTCATTGAGAACAAATTCTCAAGGGGGAAGATAGACAAGACCCTATTCCTAAGGGAATCAATGGGCAAGCTTATCCTAGTCTAGATATATGTTGATGACATTATCTTTGGATCTACTGATGATAACATTTGCAGGAAGTTTGCTAAACTTATGCAAGGGAAGTTTGAAATGAGCAGTATGGGTGAGCTCAAGTTCTTCTTGGGACTCCAAGTAAGATTGACTGATGATGGCTTGTCCATATCCCAGTCCAAGTTCATTAGGGAGATAATCATGAAATATGGTATGGAGAATGCCTCCACCATGAGAACTTCCATGGGGTCAAGTATGCATATAAGCAAAGATGAGGCAGGAAAACCTATTGATGAGTCTTTGTATAGAGGGATAATTGGTTCCCTTCTATACTTGACTGCTAGTAGGCCTGACATCATGTATGCTACATGTGTCAGTGCTAGGTATCAAGTCTGCCCTAAAGAATCTCATTACTCTACAACAAAGAGTATCTTGAGGTATCTTAAGGGCACTCCATATCTTGGCCTATGGTACCCTAGAAATAGGGATTTTGATCTAACATACTTTTCAGATGCAAATTTTGCAGGATGCAAAGAAAACAGGAAAAGCATTACTAGAACCTGTCAGTTCTTAAGAAGAAGGCTAGTATCTTGGAGCAGCAAGAAGAAAACTAGTGTGGTTATATCCATAGCTGAGTCAGAGTACATATCAGCAGGCAGCTGCTGTGCTCAGCTGCTATGGATCCAGAATCAGCTCCAGGATTACAACCTTCAGGTAAGTAGAACTCCTTTATACTGTTATTCTACAAGTGTTATTTCTATTGCTAGGAATCCTGCCTCACATAGAAGAACTAAGAATATAGAAATTAGATATCATTTTATTAGGGAGCATGTGGAGAAGGAAGACATCAGTCTTGAGTTTGTCCCCACAGACAAGCAAGTTGCTGATATCTTCAATAAGTCATTAGATGAAGCAAAGTTCAACACCTTCAAATTTGAGTTGGGTATGTTGAACTTGGCCTAGCTTCAGGCACTCCCTTTTGCATTTTTTTGTGGTGCATGTATTGTTCCTCTTGCAGGAGATAAAGACTCCCCAGTGGTATCACTTAATTGATGCTTCTATTAAGGGGAAGTAAGTTACTCTGGAAGGGCCAGCCTCTATCTGCCTATTCTACAGAAGTCAAAAAAGGGGAGAGAAGGTCAGAGGTTGCAAGGGGAGAGAAGGACATATCAAGTCATCTAGAGGACATGTGGAAACTAAGGGATAAGGAGATGATCACTATCATGCAGCAAACCCAAGGAGAGAAAGAGCTGTTCCCATATATGGGAGAAAGTGATCAAGGCACTCAAGTAAGGTCAAACACCTTGCAGAAAAATAGGGGGAGTAGGTGATGCTCGCCATACAGGAAGGAAATGAGGCACACTTCCTTATGCTGCTATATTAGAATTAAATATTTATTTTGCTATATAGGTTGTGTGTGTCATTGACCAAGGAAAGAAAACAATTTGGATAAGGGTTTTTGATAGTTTTACTTTCAAGACAACCTAAACACCTAGAGGGGGGGTGAATAGGTGATGAGTCCTCTTTATATACCTATTTTCGGACTCATCTGGGCTTATTTCCTTGTCTTTGCACACCGTTTAGCGTCATTTGCACTCCTTTTGTTTCGCTACGGTTTTTCACGCCCTGTGCACCTTTGTTGCCCATTTTCTGTGCTTGTATGCATTTACTTTCTTGCAATATTTATCACTGTTTGCTGTGGCTGCCGCGATCGATGCCCCGTGTAGTTTTTCCTGCAGGTTTGGGGATCGTGAGGGGATTCGGGATAGGCGTTTCACTATTTTTGGCAAAGGAGTCAGTGGTCGTGCGTTTTTACCCACGCACGACCATCGACCTCCTGGCGCACGATCACTGATCGTGCGCAGCCCGGTCTCATTTGTGAAACTCTGTCTTGAACCTTCCGCACGATCACTTGCCATACCGCGCACGACCACTGCTCGTGCGCTGCCGATCGTGCGCAGTCATACCCATTTTGCAAAGTCTGTCTGGCTATTACCGCACGATCATCAGCCTTGCCTCGCACGATCACTGATCGTGCGCTGCTGATCGTGCGCGACTACTGATTTTCTGATGCAGGTTTGCAGGTTGCTCACACACGGGCGCTGACCTTGGTCGCGCACGATCACTGGTCGTGCGCCAGTGGTCGTGCGCGCTATTTATTCTGCAAGCTATATATACGCTGTTCCGCGAATTAGGGCGAGAGCATCATTACGGAACCTTCGCCAGTCCACCGTTTCGCCCTCCAGCAAGTCCCATTCACCTCCACCTTCATCCATACCAACGGGAGGACCTTCTCCGGTGATTCCGAAGCATTTCGCATCCTCCGGCGATCCTCCCGGCCATTGAAGCATTCTTCTCCGAGCTTTCCACCAAGGAAGAAGACGAAGCACCCCTAGAGAACGGAGTTACAGGCCCTCGAGGTGACAGCTCGGTGGTACCGGAAGCCCTCCTCGGACTGCGCTTGGAAGCAGATTGACAACCCCCACCTCCGGCCAACAACCGCGGTGGATCTTCAATCTCATGGTTGTGCATTTTCTCTCTTTTTCTTGTTGTATGAAATGCTTGTACTTGTAATGGACATCAACTTCTAGCATTATTGTTATTAGTTGTATTTCATCTTGCTCTTGAGATTTATTCTTTGATGCGCCTCGCTCCATCTCGCTCCACTCTACATGTTCGTTTCACTCAAGCTTGCTCCGCACTAATCACCTCACTCGCTAGATTTCCGTCCACTCGCCAATCGAAGTACGGCATCGCGGCCGCTACATCCATCTCGCCTTGAGAAGCGGTGATTGCGACCCGCATAGTTTACATTAGTGTAATCGGTCGTAAGACCATCTACAAAAGCCCCTTTCTTTTCTGTTTATTTAAATTAACTCTCATAACGATAGTTTTAGAGTCTAGATCGTTCGACGCCAATTGCATTCCTCAAGAGACCGACATCCGGGGATTCATTCCCAACTTTATTACTTGAGCGACCGGTACGCTTGCCGTATTTTACGCGCATCAAGTTTTTGGCGCCGTTGCCGGGGAATGCAACTGTTGAACGATCATGATTTCTGAAAATTTTGGTATTCGAGTTAACTTGTTTTGCTCTGTTTCATTTCTTTCCTCTTCTGCTGTAGTTCATTGTTGGAATTGTAAGTTTTGCGCGATGAATCTTTGCAAAGTAGTTGCTTCCGTTTGACTTTGATATTTCCGCAATGTGGGCCAATTTCAATATTCGTTGCCCTCATTGTGGAGATATCTCGCATGCAAGTGATCGATGTCCCCAGAAGTATAGTTCCCAGGAAATTCATGACTCTACATTTCGTAGACATAAGCCGGTTATCCACCGACCAGCGGAGCCATTACCGCACAACTTTTTCTCGTCTTCAGCAAACGCTTCACCGCGGAAGCCGGCTAAGCAGTGCATCTTTTGTCGAAGCTGGGATCATGCATTGAAGGACTGCACTGCTTATTTAGCTGAATTGGAAGTGGATAATGAGCCGGACTTCCGGATTATTCCCGCTTCCACCGTGGGCAGCACCCCTTCAGCCTCGGGATATGCATCGATGCCATCTCCATGTTTTGGAGAATGCACTTCCGGTACATGCCCCGATGCTTGTGTCGATCCCCATCCCGGCATGGATACGTATACTTCTGATGAACATGCATCACCTAGCATCGAGTCCGGTTGCGAAGAGACAGTTCTTGACTCCCCGTTGAGTTATGTACCTCCGCCTTCCGCTTTGCATAGTATTCATTCTTTTTCTGATGTTTCTGTTGAGGCTGATTCGCAGGTGGAAACTAGCACTTTCAGCTTTCTGTTAGATCCAGTCGAGGAGGACATTTCCGTGGTTGAGGTTGCTACCTTCACCCCATGTGAGGATGTCCAATGCGCGGACGAAATGGATGCTGCGCTAGGAACTTCTTGCACCATCCTGGACAGTGGTGTTCAGATTTCTGCAATTCTACCAATGGGAGATGACTCCGGGATCATTTCCAAGATTAAGGATTGTTTATGTTATTCTTCTGATTTATTTCTTGACCCCGTTCTTGTTTCCACTTCCCTGCAGGATTCCATCTTGGAACCGGTTCAACCAGTGCACGGGCTTGTAATGCGGCCTATGTCTGCTAGCAACCAGATGCAGGTGGAGTTGGAGATGAAGAACTTCACAAGTTATGTCTTGCCCATGCCTGACACTCTCGGCAGGGGTACTTATACAGGTAGTGGGGCATTTGTTCTGTCTCCATACCGGTACCCGCTACCAACACGTGAGCAAGAACAATTGCCTGGGCATCTCCATTTCCATACGCCAATCAGTTAAGCAAAGTCGAGGATTTGAATAAGTCCTGTTGGGAGACAGAAAACCCAATAGTTATCTAGGTAGCGTATTCTTTTCTTTTAGAATTTTTGGGCAATTTTCTTCCACTTTTCTCATCTCATCTTATATATTCTTGCCTTTTAGTCTAAAAATGCTTACGGTAGCTTTGCCTCATTTCTGTATCCCCCTAGCGCACCCTCAGCGTTATCCGAGCGATCTTGGTACAAAAATTGGCTGCCTGTAATTTTTAAGTATCGCGCACGATCAGTGATCGTGCGCGCTATTTATTTTCGCACGATCAGTGATCGTGCGGTCGGCCCAGTTTTTATAAAAAGACCGCTCGGGCTGTGCCGAGCGTGCGCCCTAAATCTCTCGCTCCCGAGCTTTCGTCGTGCGTCGCTCTCCTGAGCTTTCGTCCCCTCTTCTTCTCCGGCAAATCTCCGAGAGATTTCTTCCCTCCTCGCTCCACCGGATCTTCCTCTTGCAATGGCTTCTACCTCTAACCGCAGGGCTGTCAACGCCTACCAGCGCTCCACTCCGGCTCAGGTGCTGCAGAGGATGGCGGCATTTCAGAAGGACACCCACCAGCGCCGGTTTACTGATTTGAAGAACAAACCCTTCCTCCCTCAGCATCTTGTGGACTGGGAGGAGTTAAGGTCCATTGGCGATGGCGGTGTTCTTGCGGATTCTATCCTCCACCTCTACTCATTCGACAAGTGGAGCCACGTTTTTGAGTGCCGCGAACCCGGATTCAAAGAGCTCACTTTGGAGTTCCTCTCCACGTTTGAGTGGGAATGCGACACTCGCGGCTATCGCCCTGTTGAATGCTCCTTCCGGATTCGGGGACGGGTCATTTCCATGACCATCCATGAGCTTGGCGTCCGAGCCGGATTCTACTCAGATGCTTCGGAACCACAAGGTTTAGGCTCCGGCTTCCCTGAAGGGTCCTCCCATGGGTCTGCTTGGCGCGAAATTACCGGTTCCGACGAGGAGTATGTGGCTCGGAAGGCCAAGTCGACCAAGATCATTTCCCCTGCTTTGCGGTATCTTCAGCATCTTCTTAGCCACTCACTCACGGCGCGGTCACTTAGTCAGAATGTGGTTGGATGGCAGGATTTAGTTTCACTTTATAGCATGCTCCGTCGGGAACCCATCCACCTTGGTTATATGCTGGCGACATTCTTCCATCATGAGGCTACTTATCGCCTCGCCGGCGCGATCGGTGGTGCTTATTACATCACTCGCATCGCCAAGAATTTGGGAGTTTGGGATAGTTTGCCGCCGATGGAGCAGGTTACCACCCCTTCCGTCATCACCCGAGCCAATATGGTCAGTTTTCATCTGCTACGTGTTATTGGGAGGCGATCCGATCGTCGATTCGAGATAGTTATGCCAGGTGACGCCCGAGGAGCGTTGCAGGAGGACGAGGATGAAGTTGCTCCAGAATCTTCCGCCATGGGTAGGCGGAGAGCTGCAGGAGGCACTCAGTCACGTCGTTCTCGGCCACCATCTGCTGAGCCGGAGAGGCAGCCCGACCCTCATTTCAGTGCTGCGCAGGGTCAGAACATTCCATTTCTGAATGAGCGCCTTGCGGATATTGAGGCCTCCCAGTTGTGGATGCAGAACCTGGTATATCAGCAGGCTTTGCGTGGTGGCCTAAACATCCCTCCGCCGCCGGTTCGTTCCGCTCCCGCTCCCCGCCCGCCGCCCGTTGAGATCGACAGCAGCGACGAGGAATGAGTGCAATTCCTCCACCCCACTGCTACCTCTGCATTTTATTTTTGGTCGTTATTTATTTTATTTTGTTGCATAAACATTATATACAATTGCTAATACAGGTATTTGGTCCACCTTAAGGACGGTAAACAAAAGGGCTATTCGGGAGACAACCCAAGCTTGGACCTTTTGGTCCCCTTGTTTTTGTTTGATTTTATTTTATGCTTTCTATCTTTTTGTATTTTCTATTGTTCGGCCTAATTCGCAGGTTCAGCTTATCTTTTGTGCGATGCAGCACTGCCCGCGAATCATCACGCAATCTTCTGGCATGCTCCCCTCTTTGGAGCATTGGTACTCTCTCTCGCTTCAGATTTCATTTTCTGGTTGAATGTTTATTTTTCTTGCTTTTGTTTTCATTCAAGTCTGGGGGGAAGAGCCGCTTGTGCACTCCACGAGCACATTTAATTTCGCATGCCAGTAGTTTTCCTTTTTCGCTTCATTATGTTAGATTCCTGTTGCACACCACTGCACCCACATGAGCGCGAGCTTAGCTGTTAGCGTGCCACGAGTTGAGCTTGTATCTTTGTTAGATTTGGAAAATTTCTGTGCTAGTTTAGGATTGCGCGACGGAGTAAAATGTTGGCCTTGCTGTGTTTCTAGTCAACTGCTCTCGTTTTGTATAGAAATTTGTGTAGACTTAATTTTTCTGTATGCTTATAGTTTTATATTTTTCTATTTGCGTACATATTTCTTATTCTACTCAAAAGTTTGTGAATCCGGTGTGAATCAAACGGTAGCGTAGGAATGTGTGTAGCCGCCGCTAGACTCATATTGCTTGAGTCGGGAGGAAGGATTATCCTTCTCGGTTGCTAAGAACTTGCCCCAAGCTATTCTTGAAGCATTGGTACACGGTTAGTGTAGCGTGAGAGCGATGTAGGCCACCTTTTAGCCCGGTTGAGCTTTGTACCCATTCCTAACATCGCCCTTGCTAGCCCCTTTGTGCCTACCCTTCCTTTTGATTCAGCTCCACCATTATTTCACCAAAGCCCCATAGCCGATCCTAGTCGCACACCCAAGTCGAGCTTAGTGTTTTATATTTTCATGTTGGGTTGTGATGTGGTATTTTTTATTCGTGAAAATGTGGAAGTGCCCCCAAGCTTTATTTGCTGAAAATTGTGTTTTGTGAAAAGAAAAATATTTGAAAAAGAGAAAAAGTGAAAATGAAAAGTGAAAAGAAAAAGTTTGATTGAAAATCTTTATTTGAGATGATTTGGATTTGGAGTAGGCGGTGCACACACCCATTTAATAAAAGTTCAGTCTGGGGGTGTGGTGCACCCGTGTTTATTTTGTGGGCAGCGGGTACTAGTTTTGTACGTTTGCTCATTTGGGTTAGGTGCATACCCATCATGTTTATCGTTGTTTTCCTCACCGTAACCCAAGCCCCATTATTACCCGAAGTCCTACGGACTTGCGCTTGAGTTGACTAGTGCCGTGGAGAGAGTGCGATCGGGCAAGCTTATGGTTTCCGACATTGGTGGATTCCTTTGGGGGTAATCTTGAGCTCCGGTCTTCGGCAATGCTCACCTTAGTGGCCTGTCTACTTTCTCCCTGCGTAGGACCGGCTGATTCACCGTGATTCCACTTTTGAGTAATAATAAATTTTTGTTACGCATTGTGAAAAATATAAAATATTTTGTATACTTAAGAATTCCCTCTACTTTATTTTTATGCACGCGAGCATGCGACTTCGCATGGTACTCCGTTTGGCAATTTCTCTTTTTAGCTAGTTCATTTTTCCCCGTCTGCTTAGGTTCTGTTTGCTCGGGACGCGCAAACGGTTAAGTCTGGGGGTGTGATGAGTCCTCTTTATATACCTATTTTCGGACTCATCTGGGCTTATTTCCTTGTCTTTGCACACCGTTTAGCGTCATTTGCACTCCTTTTGTTTCGCTACGGTTTTTCACGCCCTGTGCACCTTTGTTGCCCATTTTCTGTGCTTGTGTGCATTTACTTTCTTGCTATATTTATCACTGTTTGTTGTGGCTGCCGCGATCGATGCCCCGTGCAGTTTTTCCTGCAGGTTTGGGGATCGTGAGGGCATTCGGGATAGGCGTTTCACTATTTTTGGCAAAGGAGTCAGTGGTCGTGCGTTTTTACCCACGCACGACCATCGACCTCCTGGCGCACGATCACTGATCGTGCGCAGCCCGGTCTCATTTGTGAAACTCTGTCTTGAACCTTCCGCACGATCACTTGCCATACCGCGCACGACCACTGCTCGTGCGCTGCCGATCGTGCGCAGTCATACCCATTTTGCAAAGTCTGTCTGGCTATTTCCGCACGATCATCAGCCCTGCCTCGCACGATCACTGATCGTGCGCTGCTGATCATGCGCGACTACTGATTTTCTGATGCAGGTTTGCAGGTTGCTCACACACGGGCGCTGACCTTGGTCGCGCACGATCACTGGTCGTGCGCCAGTGGTCGTGCGCGCTATTTATTCTGCAAGCTATATATACGCTGTTCCGCGAATTAGGGCGAGAGCATCATTACGGAACCTTCGCCAGTCCGCCGTTTCGCCCTCCAGCAAGTCCCATTCACCTCCACCTTCATCCATACCAACGGGAGGACCTTCTCCGGTGATTCCGAAGCATTTCGCATCCTCCGGCGATCCTCCCGGCCATTGAAGCATTCTTCTCCGAGCTTTCCACCAAGGAAGAAGACGAAGCACCCCTAGAGAACGGAGTTACAGGCCCTCGAGGTGACAGCTCGGTGGTACCGGAAGCCCTCCTCGGACTGCGCTTAGAAGCGGATTGACAACCCGCACCTCCGGCCAACAACCGCGGTGGATCTTCAATCTCATGGTTGTGCATTTTCTCTCTTTTTCTTGTTGTATGAAATGCTTGTACTTGTAATGGACATCAACTTCTAGCATTATTGTTATTAGTTGTATTTCATCTTGCTCTTGAGATTTATTCTTTGATGCGCCTCGCTCCATCTCGCTCCACTCCACATGTTCGTTTCACTCAAGCTTGCTCCGCACTAATCACCTCACTCGCTAGATTTCCGTCCACTCGCCAATCGAAGTACGGCATCGCGGCCGCTACATCCATCTCGCCTTGAGAAGCGGTGATTGCGACCCGCATAGTTTACATTAGTGTAATCGGTCGTAAGACCATCTACAAAAGCCCCTTTCTTTTCTGTTTATTTAAATTAACTCTCATAACGATAGTTTTAGAGTCTAGATCGTTCGACGCCAATTGCATTCCTCAAGAGACCGACATCCGGGGATTCATTCCCAACTTTATTACTTGAGCGACCGGTACGCTTGCCGTATTTTACGCGCATCAATAGGTTCTACTTATTTATAAAAACTTTTAGGCAGAATTCAATTCAATGGCTAACACAATAATCACAGCAATCACAGAAAATAAAACATTAAGATTGCACAATGATTTATAGTGGTTCCCCAAGGTCTGGGTACATCCACTTTCCCCCCTTCACCTATCTAGCAGTATGCTAGATTCGGCCAAACTTCCACTAATCTCAGATCAACAGATCCTACAACTCAGAACCCAACTGGTTCCTACAACTCAGGCACAACAGCCCTACCTCAGCCTTGCCCCAAGGCCTACAACTCAGAGAAGACCCTTCCCCTACACTCAGGCAAACAGCCCTACCACTCAGAGTTCAACACTCCTACACTCAGCCTTTATAACACAGGCTTACAACTCAGATCTGTGTAAACAGATCCTACAGAAATATAGAAATGATTATTTAACTGTCTTGCCTAAATTGAGAGAGAAAAGGCCAAGACAATTCTTGATCAGCTGATGAAATCAACTGTATCTGAGCTTTCTTCAAAGCTTCTTGAATATGAACTTAGCTGAGTTGATTTCCAAACAGCTTCTTGAGAATCCACTGGTGGTTTCTTTCTTCTTCTTCAAATTCAGGCTTGATCTCTCTCTATCCAGCACTTTGAATGATTCTTCTGAATTCTGATTAGAACTCTTCTTTGATCTATCCTTAGATAGTCTTCTTTGATCTTCCGGAGAAGATCTTCTTAAGTGCCAAGCACTTTCTTGAAATGAATTGGATTGTAATCCTTCTCAACTTTTTGATTCTTATCAATGTTTTCAAAAGTTACTTTCTCCTTCTGAATCTGTCTATTTATAGACTTTCTTCATGGTAACCGGCTGATCCGGTTTCTAACCGTTTTCTGACAAGTCTGACAGCTTTAGTTAACCGGTGGCAACCCACAGCTGTCAAGTCTTCAAACAAGTCCTGTGCCTTAGTCTTGAACCACAAGTTGTAGAGACAATCTGTCAGAAAGTGTCGAGACCATCTGTCTATCTGTGTCGACACAACTGACTTTGGTGTCGACACAGTCTTCAGTGATGTCGACTAAGTTGCCTTTGAGTCGACACAGCTTCTTCTGAAAATAACTTGGTCTTGACTCTTCAGTGTGTCGACACAAGTCCTGTGTGTCGACACAGTTGTTGTAGAATCATAACTTAGTAAGTGTCGACTTAGCCTTCAGGTGTCGACACAGTCTTCTTCTAACACTGCTATAATGTGTCGACTCAATCACAATATGTCGACATATTCTGCTGGTGTAGACAAACTTGAGATCGACTATATTCTTCTGTGTCGACACATTTTGCTGGTGTCGACAAACTTGAGGTCGACTATATTCTTCTGTGTCGACACATTTTGCTGGTGTCGACAAACTTGAGGTCGACTATATTCTTCTTTGTCGACACAAATTCCCAGTGTTATTGTAGACTAACTGCTATGTGTCGACACTGCTTCCCAGTGTTGTGTCGACCAATTTCTTCTATGTGTCGACACATCCTTCTCTGTGTCGACACTTGGACTTAGAATTTTTTCTGCATACTTTATCAATTTCTTCACCTGCACATGTCAACTCAAAACAACATCAAATACACTTTGATATATATCATTGAGCTAGGTTGGGCTTCTTCAAATCAGGTACACATTTTCCAATGTACCCAACAATCTCCCCCTATTTGGAGAAGTCATAACCCTTATAGCCAATGATATACACCATTTATAAACAATACCAAATGATGATATATGACAAAAACACAGGGATACTTAATTATAAACAAGATAATAAAAACATCATAGATAAACAATCTATCACAGATTTAAACAATATTTTGTTTATTACTGGGTAATGTTTGACTACATTGTTTTACATTTCATGATCACATCTCAACATTACAAAACATTATGAAGGAACTAAAACATAATCAGGATTGATCAGGCTCTGTAATGATAATCCCTTTGCCAGATTGAATTTTAGCTGTCACAGGAGCTTCTGATTCTTCAGCTATCTTCTTTCCTTTTAGATCAGCTTTCTTCTTAGCTTCTTCCTTGAGCCTTTGCCTTTCAAAATAGTGAAAAGGCTTTGGGAAGTATTTGCTTGGCTCCTTAGCATCTGGTGGCAGCCTCCCCAGCTTAGCTTTCCTTCTGAATTGTACTATTGCTTCCTGTCTTGCCTCATACTTCTGCCATTCTATCTCATTGTACCACTTCCCTCTTTCATGAACTTTGTCTTGTACAGCTTTCCATGCAGTGAGTATTATGTTCCTTGAAGTAGGACTCCACTGCTCATAATCTGGCTTAAGTGCAGCCTGCTCTCTAAATCTCTTCTTTGCTAATAGAGCATCTTGTTGTTCTTTCAGGAAGGCCTCTGGCATCTCAACTTTCTCAATCACAACATTATGCACATCCTTTGGAGGACTATACATATCATGCACTTGCTTATCCAGAATTTCAAAATCAGAAGGGGGGTAAATAACTTGGGCAACCTCAGGTTGGTTGCCTTCAAGTAGTCCTGCTTGAATGCCTGATTCAGCCATCATATCATCATCACACAAGGGTGGACATCCCAAGGTGGCTCTTATACTATTTGTCACCCATTTAGAGTGCTCTTGGCCTGCATGAATCAATAACCTCTCCCCCTTTATGACTTCTCTTGTCATATGATCTCTAAGGTCATCCTTCTGAAACCTTATTTGTCCATCTAGATAATTTATACCTTCTTTGAAAAATGGTTTCAACTTTTGCAGCTTGGTTGATATGTCCTGTTGGCAGGTGGAGATAGCAGTTTGTACTGAGGCAATGGCATCTTGAAATTGCTTATTAAACTCTTCCTTTTCTTTTGTTTTATCTGCAGGCAGGCCTGGAACAATCTTTTTCACTTCCTCTATTATCTCATGATGAGATTCAGTTAAATTATCATTCATTCTTAACTGATTTTCCAATACATAGCTTTGCTTCAGGACAACATCATCTACCTTTTTAGTAATAGCCTCCTGTTGTTGAGCTAGATAAACCACAGCATGGCCTCCCTTTTGAAAGCAATCTGTCATTTCTGTCTTATGCATGTTGACTTGAAACTGGATGGACTTTATATCCTGAGCTAAGTCAAACTGCATAGACTTGCTATTTTCATCAACATACTTTTCCAGAGTCATTCTTTGTTCATCCAATTTCACTTGTAGATCTATCATAAACTTGTTATGATCAAAGGCAGGAGATGCTTGTTGAGGTGTTGTCTGTAAAGCCTGCTTATAATTCTTGCTTCTTCTCTTAAAGACAACAAGTTTTCTTTTCTTGGCCAGCCTGGCTTCTTCAGTTTCAATATCAGATGAAGTATCTAGGTGAATTCTTTCTTGAGGAGGATGAAATGTATCTGTCCCAGTGACCTGTTCTCAGTCTCAACATTCACTGGCTCCCCTTCAACCTGTGGCTCAACTTCAGCTTCCTGATCAATTTCCATACTTATGGACTTCTCAATTTCTTATCCTCCTCCTTCTTTATCTATTGTAGTATCAGCATCAGGGAATAACTCCTCCAGAGTAAATTCCAGTTGAGCTGTAACTTCAGCAGCAGTTAAATCTTGAGATAAGTCTAACTATGCTTCCTCTTGTACTTGTACTGACAACAGCTCCCCCTGAACCTGTGCAGTAATAAGAATATGAGCAATGTCTTTTATAGTAAAATACATTAGCTCCCCCTACACTTGTACCTGATCAGGAGTAGATACATTTTGAGCTGGAGAGTGAACTGGCTCCCCCTGTATCTGTGCAGGTGTTGACACTTGCTGTAGTGTAGTTGAGTCAGGCTGTTCTTCAACCTGTGTCCTGAGTGGGTCTTCTTGTTGTTGTTCAGTTTCTTAAGGTTGAGAAGGGGATTTCATAGGGGTGTCTGGCCTGCTCTCTTCAGGCACATCCTTGGACAGCACCCTATCCCACCTAGAGAACAGTCTCATATCCATCCTTCTCATATGATTGATCTTAGTCCCTGGCAGTTGCTGCATCACTTCAGGGATCACTCCAATGAGATATAAGCTCATGATTCTAGCCATGTTGGGCTTCTTGATTCCTTCTTTGATCTTGTCAAAGAGTACTCCTGACCAATCAGTAGGAATTGTAAAAACAATCCTGGTCATAAGGCTGAACATATAGGCAGAAATCCTATCATGTCCACCTGTCTTGCAGAGGATTACTTTCCCAACAACTTCAGACAAGAATTTCCCTTGCTGATTCATACCCTTCCTATTGAATGCAGCTCCAATCTTCATACTCGAGTCCAGTCCACACCATTGAAGGGCTTCCCTTGTCTTAGAACTAGGAACTTCCTCTTCATTCTCAACTACTTGTAATTGAAAGATCTTTCTCAAAGTTCTTGGAGTAATCTTCACCTTAGTCCCTTGAACATTGGACTTAATCTTGAGGCCTGTTGAGTGGACTGATGCAGAGATAAAGAACTCGTGCACCTCCTTCTTCCAGATTTTAGTTGGCTCTGAGATTAGAAATTCTAACCCTGACTCAGAGAGGAGGGTGATAACCCCTTGAACATCTGGCGGCGCATCTGCAAAGGCCTGGCGCACCAACTCATACCCCTCATTGACGTTGTCTTCCATCCTTGGCGCCATCGATTCGTCGAGAAAGCTTGAGAGAAGAGAGAAAGATAGACTGTCGACACAGGGTTTTAGTCTCGAAAACCTTGGAAGCGTGTCGACAGAAAGCGTTTTTCACCTATTTATACCTTCTGTTGAAAGAAGTTCAAAAGGCGCCAAACACAGACTAAATGTGTCGACACAGACGGAATGTGTCGACACAAACTTCTATTGTCTCGACATTACTTCAGCCTACTATGTGTCGACACCAATTTATGGTTATGTCGACACCTTGGATACATAATAGATAGACAGAAATTCTGTGTCGACTCTAAGGATAAGTGTCGACACATATTCTGTAAGTGTCAACACCATTTTCCTGGTTGAGTCGACATTACATTTCTGGTTAAGTCGACAATATAATTCTTAAGTGTCGACACATATTCTCTGTATCGACACAATATTTCTGACTTGTCGACATTATTTCTCTGAGTCGACACATAATAACTGAATGTGTCGACACATTCTTACTTAGCCAATTTCTGTTGGTTCAACACCACTTGTAAGTGTTACTTCAATGTGTCCTTTTTAACACTTGATTATGTTGTTATTACTTTTACTTGATACCACTTCAATTGCATTGTTAATGATTTTGTTAATGCATTAATCAATGGTTAACATACCTAATTCAATTTTGAATTTATTGAATTTGGTTTCATCTAAAGGCTTAGTAAATACATCTGCTATTTGATAATCTGTTTTTACAAATTCCAATGAGATGTCTCCTTTTTCTACATGTTCTCTAAGAAAATGGTATTTGATTTCTATATGCTTAGTTCTACTATGAGAAACTGGATTATTAGCAATAGAAATAGCACTCTTAGAATCACATAAAAGGGGTGTTCTCCTTACCTGAATACCATAATCCTTAAGCTGATGCTGCATCCACAATAGCTGTGCACAGCAGCTTCCAGCAGCAATATACTCTGACTCAGCTGTGGAAATTGCCACACTGGTCTGCTTCTTACTACTCCATGATATTAGTCTTCCTCCCAGGAATTGACAAGTACCTGTAGTACTTTTCCTGTCCTCTCTACATCCTGCAAAATCTGCATCTGAATAGCCTGTTAGTAGAAAATCTCTATTCCTAGGGTACCAAAGGCCTAGATTAGGAGTGCCCTTTAGATATCTCAGAATCCTTTTGACTGCAGTATAATGAGATTCTTTAGGGCAGGCTTGGTACCTAGCACAGACACATGTTGCATACATAATGTCTGGTCTACTAGCAGTAAGATATATTAGAGACCCAACTATTCCTCTATACAATGACTCATCAACAGGTTTACCTGCCTCATCTTTGCATATAGGGATGCTTGTTCCCATAGGAGTTCTCATGGTGGAGGATGACTCCATACCATATTTCTTAATTAATTCTTTGGTGAACTTAGACTGGGATATGGACAATCCATCATCAGTCTGTCTTACTTGGAGTCCCAAGAAGAACTTAAGTTCTCCCATACTGCTCATCTCAAACTTCCCTTGCATAAGTTTGGCAAACTTTTTACAAAGGTTGTTTTCAGTAGATCCAAAGATTATGTCATCAACATAGATCTGAACTAAGATGATCTTACCTTTGGATTCCCTAAGGAATAGAGTTTTGTCTATCTTTCCTCTTGAGAATTTATTCTCAATGAGGAAGGTAGACAGGGTTTCATACCAAGCCCTTGGAGCTTGTTTTAACCCATACAAAGCTTTCCTAAGCTTATACACTGAATCAGGTTTAAGAGGATCTACAAAACCTGATGGCTGCTCTACATATACTTCTTCTTTAAGATCACCATTCAGAAATGCTGACTTCACATCCATCTGGTATACTTTGAAGTCTTGATAGGCTGCATAGGCAAGGAATATTCTGATAGCCTCCAGCCTTGCTACTGGAGCAAAGGTTTGATCAAAGTCAATCCCTTCTTCCTGCCTGTATCCTTTTGCAACCAATCTTGCTTTATTCTTCACTATTATCCCACTTTCATCTAGCTTGTTCCTATAGATCCACTTAGTGCCAATTATGTTGTGGCCTCTTGGTTTAGGAACAAGCTCCCAGACTTTGCACCTTCTGAATTGATTCAGCTCCTTTTGCATAGCATCAATCCAGTGCTGGTCTTGGATAGCTTCTTCAAACTTCTTAGGTTCCATTTGAGACAAGAAACTTGAATGCAAAACTGTGCTTTGATTTTTGCTTCTAGTTTGCACTCCTTGTCTTGGATCACCAATTATCTGATCAGCAGGATGATCTCTTAGATATCTTATAGCTGGAGGAAGATTCCTTTCAGGTTGAGCATCTCCAGCTTCTTCATTCTGCTGAACCTCTTGGTTTTCATCAGCTTCCATTATCTCTTGTACTCCCCCTGGACAGCAGCCTTCATTTTCCAATGCTCCATCTTCCTTTGAAGCTTCAGCAATGGAGAGCTTGTCCATCCTCTTGCTTATACCCTTTGATGACTCCCTTCTCAGATCCACCAAAGATCACTTTAGGTCCATCTTTGACAGATGAATACTCCTTCAGCAGCCCCTTTGTTCCAGTCATGTGCCTGGAACAACCACTATCCAAGTACCATATAGGGGCATGGTTACTTGGATTCACCTGCAATACAGAATTACTTACCCTTAGAACCCAAGTAAGTCTTGGGTCCTTGGTTCAGGTTAGCATTATTAAAGTTATCATAGCCTCTTCTAACAGGTAGACTCTTATTCTTTATAACACTTGTGTTATACCAGCAGTCTAATGCAAAATGGCCTCTCTTGCCACAGCACCAACATTCAAACTTATTGTATCTAGATCTAGATACATCCTTGTCAGAAGAATTTCTGTTCATTGCTGGTGCTGTTGCAACTTCACCTACTGATTTCTTAAAACCATTGGGTTTATGACCATAGGTAGGCCTGCTTGCATTTACACCCTTGTTCTTCAGAACATTAGTCTTAATATGACCTTGAATGTCTTCATGATCATATATGTTAGAAGGCACTTTCACCTTACTAAACTTTATGGGGACTGAAAGGTTTAGTGGCTGAATAGGGGCTTTGCCTTTCCTCTTGAATCTGCCAGCCCTGGAGTTACCTTTAAATCCTAATCCAGCCTTACCCTTCTGAGTGACAAATTCATCTATCAAGGGTAAGACAGATTTTGGCTTAGAGTAACTAGCCACTAAATCCCTTTCAATTCTAAGTCTGGCCTCCAGACTCTTCACTTGATCATTAGTATAATTAATTGTGCCCATCTGAATAATAGTTATATTCTTCAGCTTGGCAATTTCATTTAATTTTTGATCAAGGACTTTTTCTAACTCAGTTGTTGCAACCCTTAGTTCAGCAATTTCCTTAGCCTGAGTTTTAACCAGGTTCTTGCTTTTCTTAAGGGCCTGCAACAAGTCCCCATACTTGTCTATCAATTGATAGACATCTCCTTCAGATTCAGATGCATCTTCATCACTTGATGCAGATGTAGCTGATTCTTCACTTGTACTACAAACAGATGTACTGGAAGAACATTTTACCTCATTAGGACCAGACTAATTCTGGCATATGTCCTCTTCTGATCTTGTCATCAACCCCATGCATTGATGTTCATTGATGGAGTCTAGCAACTGCATAAACTCCTCTTCCTCAGATGCAGCATATAGTCCAATATATGCTTTAGCTTAAGATCCTGATTCTGAAGTTGACTGGTCTGACAGACTTTTATCTTTCTTTGCTACAAAGGATTTCTCCTTCTTGCCTTTCTGATAAGTCTTCTTCTTTTCTGAAGATTCCTTTCTCTTGTCAGGACAATCAGCCACTACATGTCCAGGCCTATTGCAACAATAACAGACAATCTTTGAAGTAGTGGCTTTGCTGGGTTTTGATCTGCTCTTCTCTTTCCTTGATGACCTTTTCTTCTTATAATAGTCATCAACTTGCTGTGATGGGGAAGGCCTAGACTTCCACTGCTTCTTCTTTAAGAACCTCTGGAATTGTCTTGTGAATGCAGCAAAATCTGCATCTGAATCACAGCTTTCAGAACCCTTGTTTGAACTTTCAGAACTATCTTCTGTAACTTCCTTAGGAGGAGATGGTGATTTCCTCCTATTCTTTCTAGTGGCTTCTGCATTGAATGCCACAGTCTTTTCTCTATGCTCTTCTCTTGAGTTTCTTTCCTCCTCCTTCCTCACCATAAGTTTCATTTCATAGGATAGCAACTTTCCAAATAGGGTTGGAGGAGATATCTCTGCCAATTTAGCCACTTCTCTTATGGCACAGATCTTTGTATCTCAATCCTTTGATAAGGATCTTAAGAATTTGTCATTCAGTTCATAGGTACTGAAGACTCTTCCATAGGATATTAGCTCATTCACAATTCTATAGAATTTCTTATAGCACTCAGTTATGCTATCAGATTTTCCTTGTCTAAAGCTTTCATACTCCTGATTTAGCATAGACTTCCTGTCCAGCCTTACTTCTTCAGATCCCTCCATGTAGATAATCAATGTGTCCCACATTTCCTTGGAGGTCTTGCAGTGAATCAGATTCTGAAATGTTGAATCATCTATGGCACTCACAATAATGTTCTGAGCTCTTTTATCCATGGTTGCCAAGATGATTTCATCCTTGGTCATTTCTGAATAACTCTTTGGAGTTTGGATATTTGCATCAAGAACTGATACCTTCATTGGAATAAAGGGGCCTTCCAGTACAGTGATGTAAATTCTTGGGTCAGATGCTTCCATAAATAGTCTGACTCTTTCTTTCCAAATTCCAAAAATTTCTTTCTTGCATATGGGTAATTTCATAGACCCTAGCTCCTTATGATTCTCTCCAGAACCCATCTTCTTGAATCTTGAATCTGCCTTTCAGATCTACCTCAGACTGTTAAGTCCTTTTTGAGGAACCTCCCTCTGATACCACTTGATAGTTTTACTTTCAAGACAACCTAAACACCTAGAGGGGGGGTGAATAGGTTCTACTTATTTATAAAAACTTTTAGGCAGAATTCAATTCAATGGCTAACACAATAATCACAGCAATCACAGAAAATAAAACACCACAGATTGCACAATGATTTATAGTGGTTCCCCAAGGTCTGGGTACATCCACTTTCCCCCCTTCACCTATCTAGCAGTATGCTAGATTCGGCCAAACTTCCACTAATCTCAGATCAACAGATCCTACAACTCAGAACCCAACTGGTTCCTACAACTCAGGCACAACAGCCCTACCTCAGCCTTGCCCCAAGGCCTACAACTCAGAGAAGACCCTTCCCCTACACTCAGGCAAACAGCCCTACCACTCAGAGTTCAACACTCCTACATTCAGCCTTTATAACACAGGCTTACAACTCAGATCTGTGTAAACAGATCCTACAGAAATATAGAAATGATTATTTAACTGTCTTGCCTAAATTGAGAGAGAAAAGGCCAAGACAATTCTTGATCAGCTGATGAAATCAACTGTATCTGAGCTTTCTTCAAAGCTTCTTGAATATGAACTTAGCTGAGTTGATTTCCAAACAGCTTCTTGAGAATCCACTGGTGGTTTCTTTCTTCTTCTTCAAATTCTGGCTTGATCTCTCTCTATCCAGCACTTTGAATGATTCTTCTGAATTCTGATTAGAACTCTTCTTTGATCTATCCTTAGATAGTCTTCTTTGATCTTCCGGAGAAGATCTTCTTAAGTGCCAAGCACTTTCTTGAAATGAATTGGATTGTAATCCTTCTCAACTTTTTGATTCTTATCAATGTTTTCAAAAGTTACTTTCTCCTTCTGAATCTGTCTATTTATAGACTTTCTTCATGGTAACCGGCTGATCCGGTTTCTAACCGTTTTCTGACAAGTCTGACAGCTTCAGTTAACCGGTGGCAACCCACAGCTGTCAAGTCTTCAAACAAGTCCTGTGCCTTAGTCTTGAACCACAAGTTGTAGAGACAATCTGTCAGAAAGTGTCGAGACCATCTGTCTATCTGTGTCGACACAACTGACTTTGGTGTCGACACAGTCTTCAGTGATGTCGACTAAGTTGCCTTTGAGTCGACACAGCTTCTTCTGAAAATAACTTGGTCTTGACTCTTCAGTGTGTCGACACAAGTCCTGTGTGTCGACACAGTTGTTGTAGAATCATAACTTAGTAAGTGTCGACTTAGCCTTCAGGTGTCGACACAGTCTTCTTCTAACACTGCTATAATGTGTCGACTCAATCACAATATGTCGACACATTCTGCTGGTGTAGACAAACTTGAGATCGACTATATTCTTCTGTGTCGACACATTTTGCTGGTGTCGACAAACTTGAGGTCGACTATATTCTTCTGTGTCGACACATTTTGCTGGTGTCGACAAACTTGAGGTCGACTATATTCTTCTGTGTCGACACAAATTCCCAGTGTTGTTGTAGACTAACTGCTATGTGTCGACACTGCTTCCCAGTGTTGTGTCGACCAATTTCTTCCATGTGTCGACACATCCTTCTCTGTGTCGACACTTGGACTTAGAATTTTTTCTGCATACTTTATCAATTTCTTCACCTGCACATGTCAACTCAAAACAACATCAAATACACTTTGATATATATCATTGAGCTAGGTTGGGCTTCTTCAAATCAGGTACACATTTTCCAATGTACCCAACAGTTTTGACTTCTTCAAATAGAGGGAGATTGTTGGGTACATTGTTCTCAATGTCCCTGATTTATAAGAAGTCAAACAGGTCAATGTCACACACATCAACTGTATTTGATGTGTATTTGAGGTCATGAGTGAAGTTTAGTCCATATCACATTGATTGGACAAGTGGAAACAATAATTGGATGCTGGACATAGCAAAAATCCACTAAGTCCACGGGCATTGAGTGGAGCAATCTCACTCAACGCTAGAGGTAAGGAATCAATATTAACTAGCTGGAAATTTGCCTAAGTCCACAGACGTTGAGTGAGTAGAGCTCACTCAATGCCATATAATAAATGGCGCTAAATCTATCTTAGCCTAAATGGTAGATAGCCAAAAATATGTCGAAGTGCATAGGCGTTGAGTGTAGTCTGTTCACTCAACGTCATACAGCAAAAAGCTGTGAGTCAGGCTGAGTTGGTCAAAGCCTAGATAAATAGGATGAAAATGTGGCTAAGTCCACGGGCGTTGAGTGTGGTCTACTCACTCAACGCCATACAGCTTTTAGAGTTGAGTGTTGCTGTGCCTATCAACGCCACAAAAAAGTTGGGCAAAATTTTAACTAAGTCCACTGGCATTGAGTGTAGCCTACTCACTCAACGCCATGATAGAAAATCTATCTAAGTAGCAAGGCGTTGAGTTAGCTTACTCACTCAATGCATGGAGCAATAGAGTTGACTGTATCCTTGCTTATGTGTTTTCAGACACAGATATTTGGCTAAGTCCAAAAGCATTGAGTATATCTTACTCACTCAACGCTAGATAACAGGTAAATTCGGTTAAGTAGTTTGGCGTTGAGTGGAGCTTACTCTCTCAACGCCAAGGATCAGAAAATCTGGCTAAGGCAAATAGCGTTGAGTAAGGTGAGCTCACTCAACACTCTCAATGCCTTGACGCAGAAATATTTTCTTAGGCAGAAATCGTTGAGTGAGGTGTGCTCACTCAACGTTCTCAATGCCAAAATTGCCTAAGTTGCTGAAAAACTTTCTAAGGCAAATAATGTTGAGTGAGGCGTGCTCACTCAACGCTCTAAATGCGTAGATAGACAAAATTTTGTCTAAGTATTGTGGAGTTGAGTGATGCTTACTCACTCAACGCCTTTGCTTCTAATGCTTGAATTTTGTCTAAGTCCACAGATGCTGAGTCATGCTGAGTCAGCAAAGTCAAAAAGTCAATAAAATTCAAACATTGTGGGATTGCTGCCAGAGGCGCTGGCGGTCAGCTGTCATCATCCTCTGCACTTGGAAAGATATATTTTTGACTTTAATTGATGGGCCCATACACAGCAAAGAGCCGTTGAATCAAGAGTAAATGGAAAAAATGTGTTGTATGGTTAAATCTCAGCCATCAATCCTGGTGGTGGGCCCACTACTCGATTGGCCATCAAAGAATAAAAAAGAGCAAATCGGCCAAAGCAAATATAAAAAACCGATCCTTGTCTAAGTTTTCCAAAAAAATTTGAAAGTGCGGCAAAACTTCATCTTCTTCCTCGCCTTTCTTGTCGAGCCTAAAGAAGTCGTTCTTCATAGAAAACTTAGCTGAGGAAAGAGATAGCGGAAGCAATCACCATCCACAATAGCAGGTTCAGAAGTAATTCTGAGGAAGCAGATCTACAAGCTCTGCAAAGAAATGATAGATGTTTGAAGAAAGATTCAACTGCTGACTTCATTGTCTTCAACAGCGAAAGCTTGGGCTGATATCTGCTCAGTCAAGGAAGAAGTAGACATAGAGTTCTTGCTCTGGTGTCTAATCAAATCACCTTTTATTTCTTCTGTATAGATTCTTTATGAGTGAAGTTATAATCATGTGTTATAAAGGCTAAGGTCTTTGTGACCTGTGGTTTGGCTTAGTGCCAAGGGAAAGGTCTTTGTGACCTGTGGTTTGGCTTAGTGCCTAAGTGGTAGGTCTGTGTGACCTGTGAGGTCCTGCAGGATCTGTGTTGCAAGCTCTTAAGGAGCCAAGTTTTGGGGGAAGAGCATAGTCTAGCACACTGTTAGAAAAGCGCAGAGGGACAGTGGACATACCCAAGATTAGGGAACCACTATAAAATTGTTGCATCGTCTGTGATTGTTATTGAAAGCTAAAACTAACCTAATCACTAAGCACAAAATTAAGCTAATAATTAAAAAGATTTAAATAGAGACAAAAACCTATTCACCCCCCCCCCCTCTAGGTGTTTAGTTAGCCATGAAAACAAAACTTTCAAGACCTATACAAAGGAAAGATTGCTGGCCCAGGAGCTGGCGGAAGTGGCTCATCCGAAGAATCAGAAACAGTTAGAGAATTAGGAAGGACAGACCCAGGAAGAGGTGCCAAAACAATAGGAAAATAAGAAGAATCATCAGATGGTGAAAGAACAGAGATACGAGAAAAGAATAGAGTATGCTCAAAGAAAGTAACGTCTGCGGATGCATACTGTTTTTGGAGGACAGGATCATAACACCTATAGCTTTTTTGTGTCTGACAATAGCCCAAAAAGATGCACTTTATAGAATAAGGAGAAAATTTGTCACGACCAGAAGAAGAGTTGAAAAACGTGGTGCATCCAAAAACACAAGGAGGTAAAGGAAAAAAAGATTCATGTCATAATACAGAACAGAGAATGGGGTTTTGATGATGAGAACCAAAGATAGAACTCGGTTGATGAGAAAACAGGAAAGAAGAACTGCATGACCCTAATAGGACCGAGGAACATGCATATGAGTGAGAAGGCTACAAGCCACATTAAGAAGATGTTGTTTCTAGCATTCAGCAATGCCATTTTATTGAGATGTATAAGGACAACTAGTTTGATGTATAATGTCATTATGCATGCAAAATAATGTAAACTGATGACTTAGATACTCCTTAGCATTATCAGTGCGAAGTATCTTAATAGAGCCATCAAACCGTGTACGATTCTCATTATAGAATGCAGTAAATATTGAAAAAAGTTCATAACGTTCTTGTAATAAATATAATCACGTACATCTTGAAAAGTCATCAATAAAAGTGGCAAAATAGAAACTACTCCTACCAATAGTTCAGATTTGAATAGGACCCCAAATATCGGAATGAACAAGTTCAAAGGGACGAGAAGAACTATGTTCGTGCTTTGCTGTAAAAGTAGAACGGTGATGTTTGCTAAATTGACAAGCTTCAATTAAGAGAAGAATCTGAGGAGGAGGAGGATGCCCAAGACAAAGATGCCACTGAAGAAGAGAATAAGAGGTAGAAAAGACTGAAACATTATCAAGGTATAACAATTCATCGCTTTTAGTCCCAGTAGCAATCACCTCCTTAGAGTGAATATTCTAAAAAGAATAAGTAGACGCGGTAAAAATAGTCACACAATTCAATTTTTTGCAAAGAGAAGTAACATAAAGAAGGTTGTAAGGAAAATTCGGAACATAAAGAGTGCCCTCAAGTTAAATAGAATGAGTGACATACATGGTGCCATACCCACAAACAGGAGACGGTGAACTATCCCTAATAAGAACTAGAGGGAACCTGTTATGTTTGTCTATGCGAGAAAAAACACAAGAATTCCCCACCATATGACTAGATGCACCAGAATCAATAAGCCACCTACCCGTAGTAGCTAACTGAGCATCACTCGAAGTGGTAGAAAGATAAGAAGCTGACTTCTTAGAGGGGTAATTAGCGGAAGCAGGTCAAAGGCGAGGATTTTTGGAAAAGCAGTGATCAACCAAGCGACCAACCTTGCCACAATGAGAGCAGATATACTTAGAGTAACCACGACCACCAGTATGGCCTCCTCGACCACCGGAGGTATCATGACGAGCCAAATGAGCAACAGTATCAAGAGAGGGAAGTAAAGTGTAACACCCCAAGGTTTTGTAGGTAGGAAAAGAGGGTACCGTGCTAAGGTAGGCTTATACTGCGTGGCGGTAGCGTTAGGCGTCGAGAGCGTTGAATTAGGCGAGGTGACTCAATGCCTAGTCTATTGTGCAGTGGTATGTTATTATTGCACAGCGCTAGCCAATTTATTGGTCGAGCTCTCGGGAATTTATTGCCCGATGGTAGTGATACTATAGACAGTAGCTTGGCAATTTATTTGTCGAAGCTCTTGGGTTCTTCCGCACGGCGGTAGTAACAATCACGTGTCGGTAGCGGGAGCGGTCGTGTCGTAACCGTCCCCAGCTACTACGAGGCGCTAGCATCCTATCGTGTGGCAATAGCGAAGCTGTAATGGTGTAGCCATATGTCGGTCTGTGGTTGGAGGGACTGGGCGGTGGCATGTGGTTTGAGGCATCAATTAGCGGTACCGCGTGGCGGTAGCTCTTTTTTTAGTATTTGTTTGGCAGTTTTCAATTCATTCTTTTGGAGTTTAAGAAACTTGGGCTGGATGTTTGGAGGAGGAGAAGCAGCGCCGGAGAGAGAAGATCTTGCCGCCGTTTGAGACTCGGAAATCGGATTCACAAGGCACGTTCGGATCTACGGAGGCAAAGCAGATACGGTCGTTTTTGTCCAACTAGAATCTCTTCCATAGCGCCGAAGCGGAGTTCTTGGGTTACGATTCTCTTCCTTGGACATGTGAAGTCCTTTATTTCTGGCACTAAAGGGTAGACAATCCACGAACACGTGTATATGGTTCTCCTGACGGGTAGATCCTTGTATCCCTATTAGTTTTGTATTTAGATCCGGAATCGAAATATAGAATAGGCATGTTGTGTGAAGCCCATCCGGACAGGTTGGTCTGGATTGGTGATGTTTGTATGTTTTTGTATGCCTGAGAAGACTCTGTGGTTATCACATAGATTTCGGAGTCGCGGGGTATGTAAATAGTTGCGTTGAGAGTACTGGATGTAGACTCCAGGAAAACACCTGAGTTGGGGAAGAATCGATAGTCTTTCCCCTACCGCGCTGTAGTAGCTCTACCGCCGGCGATAGCTCATAGTGAGCATTGTATTGTTTGTTGAGGCCTATTTCTTGGAAACCTTGTGGTCATTTGCTGAAGCCTATCTCTAGGAGACCTGTGGGTTAATTTGTGAGGCCTGTCTTGTGAGACCTGGGGGTCGTGGGTTCCTATATCTCGAAGAACTGGGGTCCAACTGTATGGAGCGTGAGCTTAATTTGCTCAGCTTTGGTAGCCATGTGTGCTAGACTAGGATCTTTACAAAGCTATGAATCATGCGGAAAAGGGAAGGGGATGTTGACCCACGTCAGGCCTACGAGCCGGATGATTTGAGCACGAGATATAGATGAACTATACCATCCCCTATCTGGTCGACTTGGAGTGGTCAAAGTGTAAATCACATGACCTTGTCGTAGCATTGGGGCTTTGTTTATGGCCTTGGCTCTTATGAGATTGAAGGCGCAAACCTTGTTGACCATCACAGAGAATGGTGGTGCGACCCTTGTGGTCCTGTGACCAAGATTTTCCCTGAGAGCACGAGGCATTGGGCATTTGTGCCAACATTTATGGCAAATGGTGCTTAAGTTGCACTTTTTGATTGCCAATATATGATTATACTAATGCCTACAGGGAAGGAGCACCTCCACCCCGAGTGAGGGGTGGGGTCATTATAATTTGGTCAGGTAACGCTGACCATTACTATTGTTTGCCACTGTACGGTGGAATGTTTCGTGCAGGTGCAGCTGAGCAAAGCGGTAAATAGCGAGATGGAGCCCAGGAATGCTAAGCTGGCCCTTGAAGGCAAAAGCATATTACCCATTTATTTTATTATTCATTTGTGATCGGCCTGTGTGTTGATGTATGCAAGATATTTAAATTTGAGTTGAACAATGTAAGGCCTTAAGGCCGAGACTATTTGTGTATTTGTTTATTCATTCCTACTTTTATGTTAGTGGATATTCAGGTTGTTGGGTTCCTATTAACCTTTAAATTACTTCCGCTAGAAGGCACTTTGTGATAGGATGCGCGTATTTGGATTACGATTTCAATTAGTAACTCCATGGACTGTCCATTGTATATATCGTTACAAAGTTGGTATCAGACTCAGGTGTCGGTCTTTCTTATTTGAATTCGTGGGTGAATTCATTTAAGGGTTGGTGAGCACATGTATGCGCGTTACCGTTATAACATAAAAGAACCCATGAATGTTCACTTAGGAATGAAAATACACATGTTTGAGGAACCTACATGTTCCTATGATTGCTTTTGACAATTATTTGTCACCTAATTGAGTGTTTCGCATTTATAGGTGACTAGGAGTGGTGCAGAGCAGTCACAACATAAGCACTCTGTGGAGAGTAGTGCACCCAATGACGTGCCTACGACCACTCCTTTTACTGAAACCATTCGCATGGTAGCCAAAGCGGTGTTTGCTATGATCAATGCCTAACCAGGGATGCATGTGCAACCTCCTGCTCCTGGATTAGTTCATGTACCGCTTGGCATAGTGAAACCTATAGTGGCAGATCAAGTAGCGATATAGCCCATAGTGCAGAGGAGTGCAACTGAGAAATAGCTAAAGCACGTGATGAGATTTAATCCACCAGTATTTTTGGGGACTGAGACCCAAACACAAGCTGAGGACTGGCTTTCCAGAGTTAAGAGAATCATGTCCACAATAGAGACTGAGGAGTGGCAGAAGGTTACGATAGCCACTTTCCTTCTATATAGTGAAGCAAGGTGATGGTAGGAGGAGTTAGAGCTACATCACTTCACTGGGAGGAACCTTGCTGATATCTTGATGGAGGAGTTATCAAGACTATTTCTTGCACGGTTCATCCGGTCAGGCATAAAATAGCTATGGAGAATCAGTTCTAGAGAATGACTCAGGGTGATAGTAGTTTGGACGACTGCCTAAATTAGTTAACAAGATTGAGGCATTATGCTGACTCCACTTTTACTGATAAGGAGTGTAAGACTAACTGATTCTACAAACGACTGTGTAACGATCTGAGATTGCTACTCTCAGGTTTTATGATGCAGGGCTTTCTACTCTTGGTCAATACAGCCCGATCTCTGTAGAAGGATCTGAAGAGAGTTCAAGGTAAGAAGTACTCATTGGTGAAGAGGTCAGACTTTAAAGTTCCAAGTTTGTCGAAGGCTGGTCATTGAAAGTGGTTTGAGAAGCCCAAAACTTCTGGACCGACTACTTCATCGATTACTACTGGAGCATCATCTGGTCGAGGAGGCTCAAATATTTGTTATAACTGTGGCAAACTGTGACATATAGCTTGCAATTGTTGGAGTGGCAAATCAGAGCAGAAGGCAAGAGCGTCGTATGCATAAAAAGGGAAGGCGGTGGAGTCAACCGCATCTCATCAAGCTCCAGCCCAACCAAGAGTCTACAACCTTATCCAGCAGGTGGCCATCAAGCAAGGTGATGTGGTGACAGGTATGTGTTAGAGTTTAGCCGTAATACTTTGTATACCTTACTCCTTATACTTTGGTTGTATGACTGTCATGTTTTAGGCTTTGTCGTGGTTATGGACTATCCGGCTCGAGCACTATTTTATATAGGAGATTCACACTCTTTCCTATCTGAGGACTTCGTGTCACGTATCAGAGTGCACTCTTCTATGGCTAAGGATAGATTGGATGTGTTGTTACATAATGGGAGTTTGATGCGTGCGGATAGAGTCTGTTGCGTTAAAGTGCTGATCGTAAGTCAAAGTTTTGACTTGGAAGCATCACTACTGTCGATAGTAGAGTTTGATGTGATGTTCGGCATGGATTGGCTCTCTGGGAAACATGCATTCATCGATTGTAGTTTGAAGACTGTTTAACTGGGGTTGAATACAAGCCAAGAAACTACTTTCTTTGGTATAAAGGGATTGAACAAGATGATGATGTTTGCTCTCTAAGTAGTTAAAGCAGTTCATGAGGGGGCAGAGTTGTTCTTCACCCTGTTGGAGACTAAGAAGCCCAAGACTGGTTTGGTCAGTATCCCAGTGGTGTCGGAGTTTGTCGATGTGTTTCCCGAAAATATCCCTAGAGCCCCACCTCAAAGAGAGATCGAGTTCACCATTGAGTTGGTGTTAGGTGTCAAGCCGGTTTTGCAGTCCCCTTACCGCTTAGCACCGAGAGAGATGATGGAATTGAAGGCACAGCTTCAAGAGCTGATAGAGCAGGGGTTTGTGCATCCAAGTTCATCACCTTGGAGCGCCCCGGTACTCTTGGTGAAGAAGAAGGACGGAAGTCTGCGACTGTGTATCAATTATCGGGAATTGAATAAACTAATAGAGAAGAACACGTACCCTATTCCGAGAATCGATGATCTATTCGACCAGCCAGTTGGGTCGACTGTGTATTTGAAGCTAGACTTGAAATCTTGATATTATCAGTTGAGAATTAGGGAAGTGATATTCCCAAGACGACATTCAGTACACATTATGGGCATTATGAGTTCACTATCATTCCTTTCGGGCTAACAAATGCGCTATCCATGTTTATGAACTTAATGAATAGGATGTTTAAGGAGTATCTAGATCGGATCGTGATAGTGTTCATCGATGATATCCTAGTGTACTCCCAGTCCGAGGATGATCATATGGAGCACTTATATATTGTTCTGGAGACTTTGAGGAGAAATCAGTTATACGCCAATTTCTCCAAGTATCAGTTTTGGCTGTCTTCGGTGGCGTTCCTTGGTCATATTGTTAGTGTTGAGGGTATCGCGGTAGATCCGGCAATGGTTGCTGTAATACGGGAGTGGCCTATGTTGTCTTCTATGACGGAAGTCCGGAGTTTTCTGGGGCTTTCCGGCTACTACAGTAGTTTCGTGGAGAACTTCTCGCAGATAGCTTTACCCCTCACGACCCTGACAAGAAAGGATCAGAAGTTTGTTTGGTCTCCAGCATGCGCGCAAGCCTTCAAAGAATTGAAAATTCATCTGACCACAATGCCTATTTTATGCTCGCCATGTGGGATAGAAGGCTTTGAGATCTACAGTGACGCTTCAGGCAGTTACTTAGGTTGTGTTTTCTTGCAGCATGGGAGAGTAATATCTTATGGTTTGCGCCAGTTGAAGGTGCATAAGAGGAATTATCCGATCCATGACTTGGAATTGGCGGCCATGATATTCGCGCTGAAGCTCTGGAGGCACTATCTGTACGGAGTGAAGGTCGACATTTACACAGACCATAAGAGCTTGAAGTATCTGTTGGATCAGAAGGACTTAAATATGCATCATCGAAGGTGGATGGAGTTCCTTGGGGACTACACCTTCAAGATACATTATGTCCCTGGCAAAGGTAATGTAGTTGTGTATGCGTTAAGTCGCAGAGCTCCCGCGCAGTTAAATTGGTTATTGATGCATGACAAACGTCTCGTTCGAGATTTGTAGGCCTTATAGATCTCTTGTGTTGATAGGAGGTCGAGTGTTGAAGAACATTTGTGTTGGATAGAAGTACAGTATGACCTCGCCGATTGGATTTGGCGGGCTTTGGATTTGTACGACAGCATGAAACGCTACATGGCTGTGTCTTTGGAAAGGTCAAATACCCAGTTTACTGTTGATAATGGGTTATTGTGGAAGAACAATCGTTTGTGCGTCACAAAGGTGGGTAAAATACGAGAATAATTAATGTACGAGGCTCATTATACCAAGTACTCGATTCACCCAGGGAGCAAGAAATGTATAAAGACATGAAAAAGCTGTTCTGGTGGCCAGGACTGAAGAAGAACATAGCACTATATGTAGCGAAGTGTCAGACCTGTGCCTTGGTGAAGGCTGAATGTCAAAAGCCTGGTGGATTTTTGAAGTCTTTACCTATACAGGAATGGAAGTTCGACAACATATCCAGGGATTTCGTGCATGGTTTACCGAGATCGTAGAGGGGAAATGACGCCATCTGGGTGATCTTTGACCATTTGATGAAAGTGTCGCACTTCATCCCGAATAGAAAGGACAATTCGGTGGATATTTGGCAAAATTTTATGTGGATAATATTGTTCGACTGTACGGTGTGCCCCATAGCTTTGTGAGTAACCAAGATGGGTGTTTCACATCTAATGACTGGAGACTGGTGCATCAACTGTTGGGTACCAAACTGAAGTTCAGTAGGGCCTTTCATCTGCAGACGGATGGTCAAACTGAGATGGTAAATAGGACAATAGAGGACATGCTTCGTATATGCGCTCTAGATTTCAGGAAAAAGTGGGAGGATCACTTGTATATGATCAAGTTTGCTTTCAACAACAGCTACCAGGCAAGTATTCAAGTGGCGCCCTTTGAGACCCTATATGTAAGAAAGTGTCGTACTTCGTTGTCTTGGTTGGAGACGGGCGAGTCAAAGTTGTATAACTGGAAGTAAGTTGAGGATGCGACTTCTATTGTTCGAACAATCAAGGAGCGGCTATTGGTTGCACAGGATAGACAGACTAAATATTACAACACCAAGCACTGAAATGTTGAATTCGTCGTGGGCGATTGGGTTTACCTGAAGATCAAACCGTTCAAGGGTGTGTCAAGGATTCGACAGCTGAAAAAGCTAAGTCTGAGATACCTTGGGCCGTTTGAGGTTTTGGAGCGCGTTGGTGAAGCCGTCTATTGATAAAACCTTTCAACAGAGCTTAGTGGTCTGCATGATGTATTCCACATATCTGTGTTGTGGAAGGCGGTGCAACAGCCTAACGAGGTGATTGCGGCAGATCAGGTACTGATTGATGGTGGGTTGAAAACGAATGTCAAGCCCATTCGTATTGAAGACTCGGAAGTCAAGCAACTTCGGAATAAGTCTATCAGTATGGTAAAGGTCTGTTGGGACAATTGTGGCCGAGAGGAGCTGTCATGGGAGCGGGAATAAATCATTAAGGCAGATTTCCCCGAGTTTTTTGTTTGAGGTATACTTTCGTAGTATTGATACTCTATCTTTTCCTACAATATGTAATTTCGGGATGAAATTCTTTAAGTGGGGGAGATTTGTAACACCCCAAGGTTTTGTAGGCAAGAAAAGAGGGTACCGCGAGGCGGTAGGCTGATACCGTGTGACGGTAGCATTAGGCATCGAGAGCGTTGAGTGAGGCGAGGTGACTCAATTCCTAGTCTGCCACGTGTCGGTATGTTGTCATCGAGCGGCGCTAGACAATTTATTAGTCGAGCTCTCAGGAAGTTATCGCCCGGCGGTAGTGATACCGCAGGCAGTAGCTTGGAAATTTATTTGTCGAAGCTCTCGTGTTTCTACTGCACGGCGGTAGTTACTATCGTGTGGCGTTAGCGGGAGCGGTCGTGTCGTAACCGTCCCCATCTACCGCGAGGCGCTAACATCCTATCGCGCGGCGATTACAAAGCTGTAATAGCGTGGCCACATGTCAGCCTATGGTTGGAGGGCATGGGCGATGACACGCGGTTCGAGGCATCAATTAGCGGTACTGCGAAACGGTAGCTAGTTATCGTACAGGGCAGCTCTATTTTTAGTATTGGTTTGGTCATTTTTACTTCATTCTTTTGAAGTTTGAGAAACTTGGGTTGGATGTTTGGAGGAGGAGAAGCAGCGCCGGAGAGAGAATATCTCTCCGCAGTTTGAGACTCAGAACCCTGATTCGCAAGGCAAGTTCGGATCTACAGAGGCAAAGCTGATACGGTCGTTTTCGTCCGACTAGAATCTCTTCCATGGCACTGAAGCGGACTTCTAGGGTAACGATCCTCTTCCTTGGACATGTGAAGTCCTTTCTTTCTAACATTGGAGGGTAGACACTCCACGAACACGTTGATATGGTTCTCCCGACGGGTAGATCCGTGTATCCTTGTTAGTTTTGCATTTAGATCTGGAACCAAAGTATGGAATAGGCATGTTGTGTGAAGCCCATCCGGACAGGTTGGTCTGGATTGGTGATGTTTTTATGTTTTTGCATGCCGGAGAAGACTCTGTGGTTATCGTGTAGATTTCGAAGTCACGGGTGTGCAGATGGTTGTGTTTAGAGTACTAGCTGTAGACTCTAGGAAAACAACAGAGTTGGGTGAAAAATCGATAATCTTTCCCCTACCGCGCGGCGGTAGCGTTACCGCCGGCGATAGCTCCCAGTGAGTGTTGTATTGTTTGTTGAGGCATGTTACTTGGAAACCTTGTGGTTGTTTGCTGAAGCCTATCTCTGGGATACCTATAGGCTAATTTGTGAGGCCTGTCTTATGAGACCTAGGGGTCATGGGTGCATATTTCTCAAAGACCTGTGGGCCAACTGTGTGGAGCGTGAGCTTAATTTGCTCAGCATTGGTAGTAATGTGTGCTAGCCTAGGATCCTTACAGAGTTATGGATCATACGGAAAAGGGAAAGGGGATACTAACCCGCGTTAGACCTGCGAGCTGGACGATTTGAGCACAGGATATGGATGAACTGTACCCTCCCCTATGTCGTTCAACCTGGAGTGGTCAAAGTATAAATCGCATGACCTTGTTGTAGCGCTGGGGCATTGTCTCTGGCCTTGGCCCTTGTGAGACTGAAAGCTCAAACCTTGTTGACCGTCAAATAGAATGGTGGTGTGACCTTTGTGGTCCTGTGTACCAAGAATGCGCCCTGTGAGCACGGGGCAGTTGGCGTTTATGCCAACGTCTGTGGCGAACGGTGCTTAAGTTGCACGTTTTGATTGTCAATATATGATTATACAAATGCCTGCAGAGAAGGAGCACCGCTGTAACATCCCATTTCCTATTAGACCCCTTAACTTAGATTAGGTTAGGATAGGTGGTGGGGGAATATGGTTAGGCTGGGTTTGACCCAAGAAATTAGGGTGGATACACATAGGGCCCACTATGGGGTTCAATTCAACTAAGGTCAAACTAGCCCAAATTGGAACCATAGGTACACATTGACGCCATCACTATGTCCCTAACCCTAAAAGCAATCTAAGTGAACCAAAAGCCACATCATTGGGGTTGACCCAAGTTGACCAAAGTCAACCATAACCCTAATTTGGTCAAATCCACACATATGAGCCCAAATAGCCCAAGTGGGGCACCACCATGACCCAACCCATATTGGGTGGTGCCATAGGGTCCATGACCATCAAGTGGGGGCCAACCCACTCATCAAGTAGACCAAGTCAACCCAAAAAGTCAACAAAGTCAACATGAAGCCTAAAGAAGGAAAAGAGAGGCCAAGCCCATTCCCAATGGGCTAGGCCCATGAGCCAAGGCCCATCATCATCCCAAGTGCTCATTTACATCCCCTAACCTCTGGATTTTGAGATAGATGACATGCATGGGGGTAGTTTAGGAATTTGCTAAGTGGAGGAGATAAAAAAGAGAGAAAATGGGGATGAAGACCATGTGGCCCTCCTCTTCTCTTGCCAAGCCAACATCTGAACCACGGCAGTAATTCCCAACCTTTCCAGCTCAATTACATGCCACTTGGAGCCAAGGAGGAGCAACCAAAGCCCATGACCGACCACCCCATAATGGCACCTCTCTATACATCCCATATTAGCCAAAACAAACCTCACCATCAGCTTCAGAAGGTTGATATGAGTTGAATTTGATACCAGGATCAAGGAAAATGGTGGAGAATCGGGTTCGGGAGTAAGCTGTCGGAGAGGTGAAAGTTCATGGCCAACCACCGCCACTGCCTCCATTGGGCCCCAATCAAGGACCGTTTCTCCTCCCCTCCCCCTGTGCTAGATATCTAGATCAAATAGGAGAGACATTGAGCTCAATTGAGCCCGATTCCATAAGAGCATTTCAAGAAAAATCATGTTTTAAATGGAGCTCGGGTTCACTGGAAACCGCCTCCTCCGGCGGCCAAGTCGCCGCTAAATGCTTTCCCTCACCTCAATGGAGGTGGTGGTGTGGGTGATCGGTAGGGGAGGTTGTCGGATGGCCGGGAAACACCAGATCAAGGTGCTACAGGTCGGTTCAATCGTGCTCATTGGCTGGAGGAGGAAGACAACCACATGTCGTCCATCTTGATGAATATTAAACTATATAATATTTGATTATTCTGTTACATTTCATTCAGTACTTTGCGGGCTAATCGTAGGTACCTTAGAGGCTAATGCAGAAATTGTCACCAATATATAGGTTGTAGATATGGGTCTTAACTTTAATTAGACACCTAGAGGGGGAGGGGGTGAATAGGTTCTTATTTTCTTTTCAAACTTAAGGCAGAATGATTAAATAATTAAATACTATTGTCTATGAGTTCTGCAGCTACTTTAGCAATCACAATCACACAATCTAGAACTACACATCACAGATTGCAACAAGTATTTATAGTGGTTCCCCAAGATTTGGGTACATCCACTTTCCCCCTTCGCCTATCTAGCAGTGTGCTAGATTCAGCCAAACTCCCTTCCTTAACTCAGATCCTCAGATCCTACAGCTCAGAATCCAAAATGGATTCCTACAACTCAGAGTGATACCACACTCCTACAGCTCAGGCAATTCAGCCCTACCTCAGTATTTATTCAAGACCTACAACTCAGAGATTATCTCTCCTACACTCAGCCTTTATAACATAGGCTTACAACTCATATCTAGATTAATAGATCCTACAGAATTTAGAAAAGAGTTTTATAGAATCTTGCCCTTGTTGAGAGAGAAAGGACAAGATAGCACCTGATCAGCTGATGGATGAAATCAACTGAATCTTAGCTTTCTTCAAAGCTTCTTGAATCTGAACTAGCTGAGTTGATTTCCAAACAGCTTCTTGAGAAACCTGTAACAGCTTCCTTCTTAATCTTCAAACGGCTGGATCCCTATCTATCCAATCCCTTTGAAAATTCTTCAGAATTCTAGGACGAATTCTCCTTAGACTGATCCTGAGACGTTGAACCCTTCAGAATGTCTTCTTAGATCTTCTGATGAAGATCTTCTTCAGTGCCTTGCACTTTCTTGATTTGATTCCTTAATCAGTTTTTATGTGTGTTGCTTCTTAATAAAAACAAAAACTACATCCTACTTCTGAATCTGTCTATTTATAGACCTTCTTTTTGGTGACCGGCTGATCAGGTTTCTAACTGTCTTCTGACAAGTCTGACAGCTTCAGTTAACCTGTTGTAACCCACAGCTGTCAAGTCTTCAAACAGATCTTATGCCTTTGTCTTGGACAGCAAAGTGTCGAGAATATCTGTCAGAAAGTGTCGAGACCATCTGTCTATATGTGTCAACACAAGTAACTTCGGTGTCGACACTGCCTCTGGTGAAGTCGACAAGTTTGCCTTTAAGTCGACTCAGCTTCTCCTCGGAGAGGTGAAAGTTCAAGGCTAACCACCGCCACCGCCTCCATTGGGCCCCAATCAAGGACCGTTTCTCCTCCCCTCCCCCTGTGCTAGATATCTAGATCAAATAGGAGAGACATTGAGCTCAATTGAGCCCGATTCCATGAGAGCATTTCAAGAAAAATCATGTTTTAAATGGAGCTCGGGTTCACTGGAAACTGCCTCCTCCGGCGGCCAAGTCGCCGTTAAATGCTTGCCCTCACCTCAATGGAGGTGGTGGTGTGGGTGATCGGTAGGGGAGGTTGTCGGATGTTCGGGAAACACCAGATCAAGGTGCTACAGGTCAGTTCAATCGTGCTCGTTGGCTGGAGGAGGAAGAAAACCAGATGTCGTCCATCTTGATGAATATTAAACTATAGGATATTTGATTATTCTGTTACATTTCATTCAGTACTTTGCAGGCTAATCGTAGGTACCTGAGAGGCTAATGCAGAAATTGTCACCAATATATAGGTTGTAGATATGGGTCTTAACTTTAAGTAGACACCTAGAGGGGGAGGGGGTGAATAGGTTCTTATTTTCTTTTCAAACTTAAGGCAGAATGATTAAATAATTAAAGACTATTGTCTATGAGTTCTGCAGCTACTTTAGCAATCACAATCACACAATCTAGAACTACACATCACAGATTGCAACAAGTATTTATAGTGGTTCCCCAAGATCTGGGTACATCCACTTTCCCCCTTCGCCTATCTAGCAGTGTGCTAGATTCAGCCAAACTCCCTTCCTTAACTCAGATCCTCAGATCCTACAGCTCAGAATCCAAAATGGATTCCTACAACTCAGAGTGATGCCACACTCCTACAGCTCAGGCAATTCAGCCCTACCTCAGTCTTTATTCAAGACCTATAACTCAGAGATTATCTCTCCTACACTCAGTCTTTATAACATAGGCTTACAACTCAGATCTAGATTAATAGATCCTACAGAATTTAGAAAAGAGTTTTATAGAATCTTGCCCTTGTTGAGAGAGAAAGGACAAGAAAGCACCTGATCAGCTGATGGATGAAATCAACTGAATCTTAGCTTTCTTCAAAGCTTCTTGAATCTTAACTAGCTGAGTTGATTTCCAAACAGCTTCTTGAGAAACCTGTATCAGCTTCCTTCTTAATCTTCAAACGATTGGATCCCTCTCTATCCAATCCCTTTGAAAATTCTTCAGAATTCTAGAACGAATTCTCCTTAAACTGATCCTGAGACGTTGAACCCTTCAGAATGTCTTCTTAGATCTTCTGATGAAGATCTTCTTCAGTGCCTTGCACTTTCTTGATTTGATTCCTTAATCAGTTTTTATGTGTGTTGCTTCTTAATAAAAACAAAAACTACATCCTACTTCTGAATCTGTCTATTTATAGACCTTCTTTTTGGTGACCGGCTGATCAGGTTTCTAACTGTCTTCTGACAAGTCTGACAGCTTCAGTTAACCTGTTATAACCCACAGCTGTCAAGTCTTCAAACAGATCTTGTGCCTTTGTCTTGGACAGCAAAGTGTCGAGAATGTCTGTCAGAAAGTGTCAAGACCATCTGTCTATATGTGTCGACACAAGTAACTTCGGTGTCGACACTGCCTCTGGTGAAGTCGACAAGTTTGCCTTTAATTCGACAAGTTTGCCTTTAAGTCGGCTCAGCCAAAACCTAAGTCCACATGTCATTAAAATTGTTCCATACTTGTGATTAGGTTAGACTTAGGTACTGACCAAAAATTAGAATTTTTGGAAAGCATTTTTATATAGTTTTTGGAGAAACTTCAACTATTAAATGATTTGAATTTTTGGAGATTCCCCACTCCAAATGCCCCCAAATTAGGGTGGCATGGCCATTGGGTCATTAGATGATCATGGAAGAAATTTCAGGCCATTTGGACCTCTGTATGTTTGGGAAATCCCACATGCATGATGGAGGTGAAATTGTAAAAGGTGTTACATTAGTATAAATGGGGAAATGGGGAATTAGCCCATTTGACCCAATGCATGTCCATGAAAGTTTGTACAGAGGCTTATATGGATGAAATACACCTCACATAGTAAGTTTGGGATTTTGGGATCAAAAATCCCATTATTTTGAATTATTGGAAAATAGGCTTGTTTGGAAATAAATTTGGAAAATAGGGCTACTAATTTTATTAAATTCTAAAATTTTGTTAAAAGCCCTAATAGGACAATATATATCTCTGTAAATATCTATGAGCTTGTTTGAGAATTTTATCTTGTGTTTTTAGTAGATTTATCATTTTGCCCCTTTTGGAAATTAATTAAAGTAAAGGAAAATACTGTTGAAATATTATGGAAAATTTTTTGGTATCCTATTTCTGTGATTCAAACCCAGTATAATTATTTGAGAATTTTTGAATGATTATTTACGTTGAAAACCCTAGTAGCAGCATTTTGGTAATAATGTTCATATGCAACTATGTTAGGTTAAAGCTAGTGGCGGGTCATACGGTACTGGGTCAATCGTCACATCAATGCAGTACGGTGACTCTGGTGAGGTGTGAGGGTTTGAGGGGCCAGCAGGTTGTTTATACTGCAGTCTGGAGGACAATCCTCGAAAACGCACACCCGACCAAGAAAGTATGGCAGGTAGCCAGCATTAGTATCGAGAGACTCTAGATTACACCTAGGATGTGTACAGAGGCGTACAAAGGGTCTGGGCCTAGTAGTGTGTATACCCGCCTGGGAAGCAGAAGCGCTCATTCCGATACTATCGTAGCAACAACGGTGGTACCAGTAAATGATGCTAGCTCAAAAAAGCGAGAACTAAAGGTCTGTGATCACAGAGCCATATGTGTGAGTTGCACTTGTATGAATCATAACCCGCATTCCATATCATACATACATACTAAGGACAAACACACCATAGATCCTTATTATATAAATTAGTATGGGCTCTTTTATATGATAAGCTACATTTGTGAAACCTTAACTTATAAGTTTGTATGGGCATTCATATAAGTTAAGGTACTTCTATGATGATAGTTTAGCAGTAGATAGTTTACTTTCTGCTCCGTTCTTTACTTTGCTTACCGCACTTCTTTTTAGTACTGTTCTTACTTACTGTACTCATACTATATAGAACTGCTAGAGTAAAGATATATTGTTATTATATAACCATGATAGATTAGATCCACTATCACCTGCTATACTTTTTGTATCCCTTATTGTCCTCTGCTTCGTCCTCCCGCTCGGTACCTAGGAGTTGTGGGGGTGAGGCGAGGACGATAATGACTTAGTATTTATGACTAACGGTCGATTATGACCGTATCATTTTAGGAGCTCGAGATGATGGAGCACCAGCACGACTAGCAGGATGAGGTGGTAGGACTTGAGGAGCTGATACCACCTACTACAACTATTGCAGCCCGTCGTTAGGTGATGATGCGTGTACAAATGATAGTTTACTTTCCTCTTAGTTTGATTTTGTGAGAGAGAGATTAAATATCCATGTATAGGGCATAAGCCCTTTTCTCTTTCATTGTACTTATTGTGGACTACTGTTGTACTTTCATTTTCATATATATGTGATATGTACTGTGATCTTTATGTACTTGCTAGTTATTACTACTTATTATACTTCTATTCTCGATTGGCCGAATAGGTTGAATGATCGTACTAGTCGGCAGGATCGGTGTCTTGCGGTGTTGACTAACCCATGTGTTAGTGTCACTATAAGGTGGCGGTTCTAGCATAAGACCAAGTTACCTCCTTGGTAAGAGTAGAGGGGGTCTTACAAACTGGTATCACTTGAACAAACGATCATATGAGAAAGAAGTCCACAACAACTGAACACCTCGCTCGAGCATTAGTTTGCGGACAAACTATGCAGTGGAAGCAATGGTGTGCCCATGTGTAAATGTCATAGAAAATAGTCCATTCAAATAATGAGTTAGGCCAATCCAATTAGGATACCACTTTAGTTTGACTTACCAAGAGGAATTTGAGTAGTACCTTAGTCTAAAATCGACCTCGGATATAGATTAGTTAAGGTACGAGGATACCCAAATTTGACTAAGGAAAGAATTTAACGTAAGAGACTACTTATGGCTAAAACTTCGATGTCCTTACTCCACCTATCAAGTGATATTATCAATTCTTACCCAAACCGATAGGACCGCCTCAAGGAGAATTGTATTCTATAGTATATTAGTGGAATAGTAGGGTACTCGTAAACTTAACCCTCGTACCGATGACTTGATTACGTTGAGAAAACCATAGTGACAAATACCAAAGGTCAAAAAAGAATTCTAGTCTCAGAAGAGACCCATTTTTTGGTTGGGTCACATGTTGACCTTGAGAAGATTGTCGTAAATAGTAACCTTAAGGTATTAAGGTATGTAGCATATCAATAAATCTTAAGGTGGAACTCCAAGTCTAAGATTGTTAGCCCTAAGGATTGAGTGCATAATATAGGATGAATGTATTATGATTATTAATGAAATTTAGCCCAAAATGTGTGGGGGCTTATCCTTTTGTTTATTGGGCTAAATTGGTAATGACTTGGATTTCTCTAGACCCTGTTTATAAAATGTGTGTCATAAACATAGTGATCTAGAAGACTTGATTTATTCAAATGTTGCTCAAGTAAAAATGGGGTTTTGTATACGCATAATCGACAAGATGATCAACCCTCCCTAGAAGTTTGGGATATAAATAGAGGATTGCCCTCTTATATATATTACGATCTTAGAACAAGGAAAGCTAGCACGAGGCATTAAAAAATTTCTCAGGCTTGGGAATTAGAGGACTACTTGACATGACTTAAAGATAGATCGTAATTTCATCGATGCATAATGACATACTATATTCAAAGAATGAAACAAGTTGCGTATAATCCATAAGAATTCGAACAAATGGCTTTTCGATAAACTAAAATCAAGAAGTAATGACGACACAAAGGTTTTAGGAAAAAAATAAAGGAGTGTGTTACCTCAAAAAAGCACGTTCCTAGATGCCCTAACACCTTAACCCAATTAACGTGACACACGATTAATGATTATGAAAGTCCACCTAGTGCCAACTACCTTCACCTATGGGGGGGAATAGGTGTCTTACAGCGTTTTTGTGGAATTAAAATTGTACCTGCACAAATAAACCAAACAACACAGCACAGAAAGACATAGGCAAATTAAAGTGGTTCCCCGATTTGGGTACGTCCACTCTCCCCCTTCGAACTATCTCCCAACAAGGGACGACTCGGTCACTTCACCAACAGGATTGAAATCCAATCCTCACACTAACGGAAGGAACCCTTCCAAACAAAGGAGTCACCACTCCTACACCATGGGTTACACCCAACCCTTACAACTAGGAACCAACGTTCCTTTACAACAAAATTGGAAATGGAGTGTATTAGAAATACAAACTACTTATGGAGAATAAGGTGTCCCTCTTCGTTCGACGACGTGTTCTTGAAGTCGACGAAGAGTCCACGACCCGAGATCTCACTTGGAGAGAATCTCCCCGAAACCGGCGGCGGCAAGAAGGGCGGCGGCTTGGCTCTCGGGATTGGCGGCGACAACAGAGTGCTGCGGCTGCTCTTTGGAGATTCAAACTTCGTAGCAAAGCTAGCAAGGTCTTCCAACGGTCATACTAGGATCGATCGTCTCGATCGATTCGGAAGGTGAAGGTTTTCCCGATCTACGAATCAAGAGACAAAAGATCTCTGGTTAGACGCGTGAGACGCTGTGCTTGGCTGAGCTTCTGTAGCCGGGAGATCTGGAAGAAACCACGATCAGCGACGGCAATAAACTGCCACGAGCGGCGACGGCGACGGATCGAGAATCACGATCTAGGTCACGTCGGCAGCTCGTATTTTTGAATCCGTGTATTCGTATGTCTGCTGCTCAACAATACCGAAGTAATATACATTAGGTCATCCAAAATGACCGTTGTGGGCCCCACCAAAAAGAAGCCCTAAGACCGGCTCTAAACAACGCATGTTAACTTGGACCGGTCAAGAGAATAGCATAAATTTGCCTAAGTAAAATTCGGCGAGAATCGTAAGTGATTCTCGATGAATCGGCGAGAATCACCTACGATTCTCGCCGAATTCCACTTAGCAGAATTCTAGCTACATAGAAATAGCAAGCCGGAGAGAATCGGCGAGAATCACAATTGATTCTCGCCGAATCGTCGAGAATGCAGAGTCATTCTCGACGAATGGGTGAGAATCACTTCGTGATTTTCGACGATTCTGCCTTAGTAGAATTCAGGGCGGCGTCGAGACAGCCAACAGCATTCGGCGAGAATCAGCGAGTGATTCTCGTCGATTCGGCGAGAATCGAATCGGCGAGAATCACTTAGTGATTCTCGACGATTTCTACTTAGACGATTTTTGCCTTTCTTCCCTTGAGCTGGTCTTTGGCCCATCCTTGCTCCTTGTCTGCTCTTGATCTTTCTTAACCCTGTGCTTGAAAATAAGTACACTCCAATAGAGAGAGTACACGTAAGCCAACACACTGATCTGCTCAACGAGGGATTACGTTGCACAAACCCGTGTATATTGACCTACTGTACCCTGACATTGGTGTGTACTTAGCGAGGAATAACTACAACCACAACTTGACGACAAGTGATCAAATATATTGTCAATTCACCTTAGCTTGTTCAGGGGCTTCTTCAAATCAGGTCCATTGTGGATACAATACCCAACAATCTCCCCCTATTTGAAGAAGCCTAAACCCTACAAGCTAAGGTGAAAATAACGGCTGGAAGAAAACACAACTGTGAAAGATGAGAATAAAGGTTCCATACCATTATCTTTAGAGCAATTGGAGCATACACCTTAGCACCTTAGCCGAGAGGGTAATCTCACCCTTTTCGGCTTCTGCAAATCTGGGACTGTTGCACATGAGACCATGCTCCCCCTCAGTTCTTGTACGTGTGCTTACACTTGAGTTCGTAGAAGATGCTCCCCCTAGAAGCACGAGCCTGGGGCTTCTGAAGTTTTCATTCCTCATAGTTTAGCATCCCCAGTTCAGTTTTGAAGAGACTGAACTTGGCCTCGTCTAGGGGCTTTGTGAAAATATCTGCAATCTGCTTATCTGTGGGGACGTAGCAGAGAGAGATGTCCTTGTTCTCCACGTGCTCCCGAATGAAGTGGTAGCGCACTTCAATATGCTTCGTTCTGCTGTGCGATACCGGATTGTTGGCAATAGTAATTGCACTGGAGGAGTCGTAGTACATTGGTACTTTCTTGAACTGAAGGTCATAGTCTGCTAACTGGTTTCTGATCCATAGGAGTTGTGCGCAATATCTGTCTGCTGAGATATACTCAGATTCAGCTATGGAGGTTGCAACACAATTTTGCTTCTTACTATTCCATGATATAAGCCTTCTTCCGAGGAATTGACACGTCCCGGAAGTGCTTTTCCGATCATCCCTGCTTCCTGCAAAATCAGCATCTGAAAAGCCTATTAGCTCGACATCATTGTTTCTCGGGTACCACAAGCCAAGATTAGGTGTACCCTTAAGGTATCTAAGAATTCGCTTTGCAGCGTGTTGGGGTTTGTCTCCACAATACCTCAGATTTGTAGGAGGTCAGATCTTGAACTAAGATGAATTAAGTTGTATTTGATGTGGTATTTGAGTTGTATGTGTGCAGGTTCTAATTGACAAGTGTAGACCAATGTCAGTCTGTAATGGGTCACCAAACACAGGACCATGCAATGTAATCTCTCATTGTGTGATCCAAGGTGTTGGCCCATGTATAGCCTCTCTATTGGGATACACTTCCTTCATGCACTTGGATTGATGGACAGAAGCATTGGAGCAAATTTCCTCATAGAATTTTTCTAAGTCCCTAATACTCGAGTAACCCCTTATGATACTCGAGTATCAGGCTTAATACTCGAGTAGTTAGTAAGACATACTCGAGTAGTTAGAGATACTCGAGTAGTCAGTTAGACTTACTCGAGTAAGGTCTTAATACTCGAGTAGTCTGTGTCCCATACTCGAGTAGTTAGTGAGATACTCGAGTAATCAGTTTGGCTTACTCGAGTAGGGTCTGAATACTCGTGTAGATATATCTATACTCGAGTAGTTAAGTTAGTCACTCGAGCAAGTTCTTTTCATACTCGAGTAAGTAACTTGATACTCGAGTAAATCATGTTTGATACTCGAGTAGATCCTTTTCTTCTCTTCTCTGCAAGTTCAAAGTACTGATACTCGAGTAAATACCCTGCTACTCGAGTAAGTGTTTTCTGATACTCGAGTATAACTTCTGATACTCGAGTAAGTTTTCTCTATACTCGAGTATATCTTCTGATACTCGAGTAAGTATGTTCATACTCGAGTAATTGATTTTTGATACTCGAGTAAATTCTTCCATACTCGAGTAATTGACTCTGATACTCGTGTATGTAAACGTTTCTCAGGTATATTTTCTGATACTCGAGTTTAGCCTTTTTGATACTCGAGTATATCGTCTTGATACTCGAGTATACTTTTCTATTACTCGAGTATACAATTCTGATACTCGAGTATACCATTTTTGATACTCGAGTAATTCATTCTTCTCTCCTGTATTTCTCTCTTTCTATACTCGAGTATACTGCTTCTTGCTACTCGAGTAATCCATCTCTCCATACTCGTGTATATCCTCCATTACTCGAGTATCGCAGTCAACTTCTCCAGAATTTTTCTAAGTCCATTTTCATCATAAGTATTTTGAATCTGTCAATTCTGATTGGTCCACGTGTCATCATTAATCAATATTATGACCGTTGGAACCCACCTATAAATAGGTCTTTTCAGAAATGACTTTTAAGCGTTATTACAGAAATATTCTTTTTAAGAAAGAGAAATTCCGTGAACCCTAATTTCACGCCGCCGCCATTGCCGTTCACGGAAGAAGAAGAAAAGTTTGGATCGCGACCTTCGTTTTCATCGATCTTTTCTCCAGCGATCCAGAAGAAAGAGAATCACTCGATCTTGCCGAGCCTTGAAGATTCCAAATCTACTTTCTCGATCGAGGTGGTTCTAGATCTCAGATTCGTGGATCTTTCTCTAGTCGTCTTCTACATTTTCTGATCAAGCCGGAGTTCCTAAAGAAGAAGACGGATACAGATCCAGATCTGATAGTGTGTTTGTTTGTAATCACAACCAATATTTTTGTAGGAGTTTTAATTCTCCGAGATTTGTAGGAAGTTTTGTCTTCCGAGTTTTTGTAGATCCAGTTTGGATCGAGCTTTGTAGGAATGTGGTTCCGAGGTGTAGGATTGTTTTCAATCCGAGATAGTGGAGTAGCCGAGTCTAGTGATTTGCTAGATCGGTGAGGAAAGTGGACGTACCCAAAATTGGGGAACCACTATAAATCTTTTGTCGTCTGTGATTGCTTGATATTTGCTGTGTTAGTTTTTAATTCCGCATTTGACACGCATTTCACCTATTCACCCCCCTCTAGGTGATTTAGGCTAACAACTTAGACCTCTCAATTGGTATCAGAGGGAGGTTGATCGTTAAAAGGTTAACACCTTGATCTTATCCTTCTAAGTTGTTTCTTGAAAAGTATCAAGCATGAGTAAGACCAAGGATTTTGCTAAACTCCCTATCTGCACCAAGAACAACTTTCCTATGTGGAAGGAAAGAGTAAAGTTCTTCATGGAAGCAGTAGATCCCCGGATCTTCATGATTGTTGAAGAAGGTCCCCACATTCCTATGACTGCATCCACCATAGATCCCACCAAGCAAGTTCCCAAGAAGCTAATGGATCTAGATAAGGATGAGATTGCACTTGTCTCTCTGGACAAGAAAGCCAAAAATATTATAGCAAGTGCAGTGGATGACTCAATGCTGCAAAATCTGATTCATTGCCAGTCTGCCAAGGAGATGTGGCAATCCCTTGTGACTCTAATGGAAGGTACAGAAGAAGTGAGGGATGATCGTAGATCCTTACTGAACCAAAAATATGAAGCCTTCAGGCAGGGTCATAAGGAAGCCATAGCTGACACTTTTGAGAACTTCTTCAAGATAGTAAATGGCCTAAGAGTTTATGGACGTGTCTTCACCAACGGGGAACTCAATGACAAATTCTTAAGATCCCTAACCAAGGAATGGGACAATAAGGTATGTGCCATTCGGGAGTTTGGAAGGTTAGCTGAGACGGACCCGCAGAATCTGTTCGGAAAGCTTATGTCTTACGAGCTGCAAATCAACTCAAGAAAAGCTGAAGAAGAGACAAGCAGGTCTGCATCCAAGGAGAAATCTGTCGCTCTAAAAGCAGATAGCTCAAGGAAGATAAAGGCTAGCTCTCCTGCCCCAGTTCCTGAGGCTGATGAAGAAGAATCATCTGAGCCTAGCTCATCTGGCTCAGAACTATCTGATGGAGAGTTCTCCCTACTCTCAAGGCAGTTCAAGAAATTCTTGAACAAGAAGAAGCAATGGAGAGGCAAGGATGCCTCATATAGAAGATCACGACATGACGGTGATCATCGGAAGAAAGGCTCAAGCAGCCATGACAGGTACAATTCTAAACAGAACAAACATATTTCAACTGACATCATTTGCTATTGTTGCAATAAGCCAGGTCACGTCATCGCCGATTGCCCTCACAAAAAGAAAGAGGGTGGAAGAAGAGAGGAAAAGAAATCCTCACACCCCAAGAAGAGGACAGAGAGAAGCCTAGTAGCCAAGAAGAGCAAAACTCTCAGCGACTCTGACTCATCTGAGTTGAGTGAAGAAGAGGAAGCTTACTTTGGGCTCATGGCTCATTCGGATGATGAACAAGTCCCCCAGTTTACTGGGGAGGTAAAATCTCACACTCCTCTCTCTGATTCTGAAAATGACAATGAGCAAGAGGGATATTCCTCTGAAGATGAATCTGAACTCATGGGACAGTATAAGGAATTACTCACCGCTTACGAGAAATGTCGTAGAATGGTGAAAAGTCAAGCCAAAGAGATCAATTCTCTACAGGCTAGTGAGAGCAACTTGAGAGAAGAAGTCAATAGGACTAACTCTCTTCAAGAGAACCTAAATGAAGCTATGGAGGAATACAATAAAGCTCTCAAGCACCTCGACCTTAAAGAGGAAATCATCAAAGAACTGGAAAAACAGCTCGAGGCTGAAAAGAAGCTTGTTGAGAGCTTCTCTAAGCCTAAGACAGTTCTTCCAATCGTTGCTGAATTCTCTGCTAAGGCCAAGGGTGCTGGTTTAGGCCACATTGGCTCTTCTAGTAAATCCTCTAGAAGAAACAAGGCCAAGAGAAAGAATAAGGCTGCCCGAAAGACTCTAGCTGAAGAAAAAGGGAAAGCTCCCTTGGAACCTGTTGTGTTCAAGAAAGTTATCTTTCCCACGAATGAACTCGATTATGAGTCCACCTACGGACACTTTTCTAGGCCAATCCCTGAGAAGCCTAAGTCAAGATACCAAGGTTGGACTCGTCCTCGTAACTTTGGCGAGAGTGTCTTCAAGGCACCTTATGAGGAGATTCAGCTTCAAAGCTATGGACCTTATGCTCATGGTCATAACTTTAAGAAGACACCAAAAGTAAAACCCATTGTAGAAAAGCCTATGAAGGAGAAGACTTCATGTAACTGCAATCATCATGAAGCCTCTTCCTCCAAAAGTAAGGCTCCTACTAGACCTTCATTCCAGAAAGTCAGGCAGGACTACCCAAGGCAAAGATACAACAGGTTCAACTGTTGGTGTTGTGGCAAAATTGGTCATTTTGCCAGTGATTGTTGGTTCAATCCTAATAATGCTGCTACCCCTAAAGTTAGCAACGTGAGAATGACCACTCATGAGGCTAATACTCGTAGGGGGAGTATTCTAACTCGAGACCAAGGACCCAAACTTGTTTGGGTTCCTAAGGCTAAATGATTGTAATTGCAGGTATGTCCAAAGGCCACCAAAATGCCAATCTGGTACTTGGACAGTGGATGTTCTCGGCATATGACCGGGACAAGGAGCCTACTACTGAACTACACCTCAGTCTGCAACGGACCAAAGGTCATATTTGGAGGTTCAGATCGAGGAATCACTAAAGGCTATGGTATGATTTCTAACGGTAGCGTATCCTTCTCGGATGTAGCCTATGTTGAAGGATTGGAACACAATCTCATCAGCATAAGCCAACTATGCGACAAAGGATACGTAGTTGAATTTCATGCTGACAAGTGTTTGATAAAATCGGTTAACAATATGGAAACTATTTTATCAGGCACTCGAAGCAGAAATATTTTCTGTTTGAATTTTATTTGTATAGACTCTTCGACACCAGTGTGTCTTTTGGCAAAAAGTAGTGCATCTCTTGCTGACCAATGGCACAAGAGACTAGCACATATTAATTTCAAAACTATTAATAAATTATTCTCTCAAAACTTAGTGTGTGATGCACCCAAGGTCAAGTGCGTTACGGACAGTCCTTGTCACGCTTGTATCAAAGGCAAGCAAACAAGAAGTTCGTTTAAAAGCATAATAGGCAAGGATTCCAATAGAAGTTTACAGCTTCTTCATATGGACTTGTTTGGTCCACTGCAGGTTAGAAGTTTGGGAGGTAAGGAATATACGTTGGTTATTGTGGATGATTACTCGCGCTTTGCGTGGGTGTTCTTTCTGAAACACAAGTCAGATACCTTCGGTACTTTCACTAATTTTGTCAGGCAAATCCAGAATGAATACAACCGTTCCGTAGTCAAAATCAGAAGTGACAATGGAACGGAATTCAAGTCTGGAGCCATGACAGAATTTTGTGAAAGTCAAGGTATCTTTCATGAGTTTTCCTCTCCCCGCACACCACAGCAAAATGGAGTGGCTGAGAGAAGGAACAGAACACTCATAGAGGCTTGTCGGACCATGTTGAGTGATGCCTCACTTCCGGAGTATTTCTGGGCTGAAGCCGTCAACACCGCTTGTCACGTGCAAAATCGAGCACTCATCAACAAAGACCATGATAAGACTCCTTACGAACTTCTAAAAGGCAGGCAACCAACCATTTCATACTTTAGAATCTTTGGTTGTAAGTGCTTCGTACTTAACAATGGCAAGTATCACACTACAAAGTTTAGCGAGAAAAGCTTTGAAGGTATTTTTGTAGGTTATAGTAGCCATAGTAAGGCCTATAGAGTTTTCAATAGAAAAACTCTGGTTGTGGAAGAGTCGATACATCTTGTATTTGATGAGACGAGTCTGTTGCAAAGCAACTCGTCTAGTGTGCCTATTGTAGATGCAGGTACAAAGTTGAAAGAACTCAGCTTGGATGAACCTATTAAAGATAAAGATGAGACGTTCATCAAGATCCCCTCTACAACCACCTTTGGAGAGGGAGTTGATCAAGATGAAGAAGACATCCCAGCTGAAGATATAACTCCAGTGGCTGAAGAGATCCCAGATGCAAGGACTTTAGAGTTCAGACACTTGAAGGATCATCCTGTTGACCAAATCATAGGAGATCCTCGGGATGGTGTCAGAACTCGTCGAGGTACAACTAACGAGAATTTACACTTAAGCTTTCTCTCACAGGTTGAACCAAAGAAATTTGAGGAAGCCAACTCCGACGCATCCTGGATTCTAGCCATGGAAGAAGAATTAAATCAGTTCAAAAGATGCAAAGTCTGGACACTTGTCCCTAGACCCAAGCATAAGAACGTCATCGGGACAAAATGGGTCTACCGGAACAAGATGGATGAAGACGGAACAATTATAAAGAATAAAGTCAGACTTGTCGCCAAGGGATATCGTCAAGAGGAAGGGATCGACTTCGACCAAACTTATGCTCCAGTAGCAAGACTGGAGGCAATCAGGTTATTTCTTGCCTACGCTGCACTGAAGGGCTTTACCGTCTATCAGATGGACGTAAAGTCCGCCTTCCTGAATGGTGACATAAAGGAAGAAGTGTATGTAGAGCAACCGCCAGGTTTTGTTGACTCAACCTTTCCTAACTATGTTTACTTATTGCAAAAAGCACTATATGGTCTTAAGCAAGCTCCTCGAGCTTGGTATGAGACGCTATCTACCTTTCTTCTTGAGAACAAGTTCACGAGAGGAAAGATAGATAAGACATTATTTCTTAGGGAAATAAAGGGCAAGATTTTGCTAGTGCAAATCTATGTCGATGACATTATTTTCGGCTCTACAGACAACAACCTCTGCAAGAAGTTTTCTAAACTTATGCAAGGGAAGTTTGAAATGAGCAGTATGGGAGAGCTGAAGTATTTCTTAGGGCTTCAAGTGAAACAATCTGAGGATGGAATTTTCATCTCTCAGACCAAGTTCACCAAAGAGCTGCTTAAGAAATTCGGAATGGAGAATGCAACCTCTATGAGGACTCCAATGGCCTCAGCTATGTCTCTGGACAAGGACGAGAAAGGGAAACCTTTTGATGAAACCAAGTACAGAAGCATAATTGGGTCCTTGCTCTACCTTACTGCAAGTAGGCCAGATATAATGTTCTCGACATGTGTATGTGCTAGATTTCAGGTGAACTCTAAGGAATCTCACTACATCGCTGCAAAGCGAATCTTGAGATACCTCAAAGGAACACCAAATCTTGGCTTATGGTACCCAAGAAGTAATGATAGTGAACTAATTGGATTTTCAGATGCAGATTTTGCAGGAAGCAAAGACGACAGGAAAAGCACCTCCGGGACTTGCCAATTCCTCGGAAGGAGACTCATTTCCTGGAGCAGTAAGAAGCAAAACTGTGTAGCCATCTCAACGGCTGAATCAGAGTACATCTCTGCAGGCAGCTGTTGTGCACAGCTGTTATGGATCAAGAATCAGTTTGAAGACTACAACATGAAGTTCCAGAACATTCCCCTGTTCTGTGACTCTTCCAGCGCCATAGCAATAGCCAACAACCCAGTCTCCCACAGCAGGACCAAGCACATAGAGCTTCGCTATCATTTCATCCGGGAGCATGTGGAAAATGGAGATATAGATCTACAGTATGTCTCCACAGACAGGCAAGTTGCAGATATCTTCACCAAGCCGCTGGATGAGTCCAAGTTTTCATTCTTCAAAACTGAGCTTGGACTGCTTAACAAAGAAGACCAATGACGGACTCAGAAATTTAGAAGAGGTCAGAAATGTTGGATACTCTGAGGTACAATTTTTTTAAGTGAAAATTCCTTCAAGAAATTTGAGACTCGAGAATAGTTACATTTACACGAGTGAAATAGTGAATACTCGAGTAACAAGTCAAATATACTCGAGTAATCAAATCAATACTCGTGTATGCACTCTTTATACTCGAGTATGAAAAGTCTTCAGAATTTAATACTCGTGTATTGAACTTCATATACTCGAGTAATCAGATTGATACTCGAGTATGAATTTCTTATACTCGAGTATGGAAAAATCCGTCTAGACTTAATACTCGTGTATACTCAGTACATACTCGAGTATATGTTAAGGATTACTCGTGTATGCCGTAAACTTCTCTCGTGTAATCGGATTTCTCTGGAATTTTTCAAACTCTCTATTCGCACAACGAATTTGCCGCCTCATTCGGGTATGTTTTTATGTTTAATCATTTTTAGACCTAATTAGGATTAATTATATATATATATAAAACGAAAACGTCCATTCCACTTCCCATTCACTCGTGTATCCGCCGACCTATCGTCTTCCCGACTCTGTCTCGTCGCTCTTCCGTCGCCGCCGATTTCTCAGTTTCAGATGGCTCCTCCGTCGTCCAAGATCGGAATCGGCTCCGAACTAGTTCCAGATGGTATTGCAGACCTCTCAGATGACATCCGCAACCTTCTCATTCTGTTCGACACCGCTGGATTGACCTATCTCCTCCAGACGCCGTGCAAGGCTATTATTCCCGCAGTGGAAGAGTTCTACAAAAACCTAAAGGTTAAACGAAATGGAAAAGTTCTAAAGACCAAGGTCAGAGGACTCAAAATCCGATTGGACAAAACCTCAATCTCTGTTTTACTCCGGCTGCCCGTCGTTGAGGAAGAGGATGAACTCACAACCGTAGATTCTAACAGAACAGCCCTATACTGTGGGGTTGATCCCGAGTGTGATACTTTCAGCAGAGCAGATTGCAATAGAGAGGGAAAATTTCTGATTGATGTTATCTCCAAGGTCATACTCTGCAAGACCTACTCCATCCGAGAAATCTCTCACAACATGTTTGAGATCATGCAAGCCATCGTCTGCAGAAAGAAGTTCCAGTTTGGCATGATGCTACTGGACAAGATTCAGGGGAGCATCAAGCAACCCAGTTTTGCAAGGATTATCTCACTCATCCTCCATGAGATAGATCCTCAGGTTTTTGACCTTTCTAAAGGTATTCCTCTCCACCATATGAAGAAGGTCTCTCTCTCCTCCATCCAGAGGTATGACCTCAAGCTTCTCAATACTGCCCAAGCTTCCAAATCTGCTGCCACTTCAGTCACTCCCAAAGCAACCAGGTTACCTGAAGACAGGATTCCATCTCCTTCTCTACATCAAACTACTGCTACCACTAGTGCAATAGTTGAGGGGGAGCCTGCCTCTTCTCTACCTCAGAATCAGGTTTCTTCACAATCAGTAATTCCAGAACAAGAAGAAGTAAGAATTCCTACTCCTCCAATCTCTCCTCCTCCAGCAGATATTCAATCAGCAAATCCAGACTCAGAGATTCCAGACTCAGCAGACCTTCTGTCTACAGCTGAAGATATCAACAAATTCATTGATGAGCTCAGCTCAGATGCCCCTCTCTTCCAGAATGACTCAGCTGCAAAGTCTCCAGTTCAGTCTGAAGTCCATACTCCAGCTCAGTCTCAAGCTCCTTCTCCTGCTAAGTCTCCAGTCCAATCTCCTGCCAGATCTCCTGAGAGTGAGCCAAGCAAATCAGCTCATATTCTCCTGTCTGATGATGAGGACATGTCTCCAGATCCTGTGGAGGCACCTCTGAAGAATTTGGATTTCTCCATGCCCTCCTTCCTACCTTCAGAAGAAAATGTTGACACAGTTCCATTCAAGAGAGCAGTCAGCTCAGTGGTGATCTCAGAAATCCCTCCTTGGACTGCTTCTGCTTCTACTTCTGCTCTTGCTCCTGCTGCTTCAGCTCCTGAACCAACCTCAGCTCTCTCCTCTTCAGATCTTGTAAGCAAGATTGAGCTTATGCTTAAGGAACAGAGAGATTACTTTGATGCCTCTCTGCAATCAGTAACATCCAAGGTCTCTGCTCTTGACACAGAGATGAGCAGAGGCTTTGCTGAGATTCAAGCAAATACTGATGAACTAAAAAGGTTGTTCCAACTTGGAGGCAAAGCCATAGATCACACCATTACAAGCATAGGTGAGCTAATAAACCAGGCAGAGACAGTAGCTCACAATCAGATCAAGCTAGATGAGAGAGCTGAAATGAATGTTGTGAAAGTATGTAATGAAGTGGGCACCTTCAAAGATGAAGCCATTGCAAAGCTAAACATAGATATCAGCAAGGGGGAGAAAGTTGTAAAAGAACAAGTGGACAAACTACATGAGCAAGCTCAAATAGTTGTAAAAGAACAAGTTGAAACTCTCTCTAAACAGGCTCAAACTACAGTGGATGGAATTGTAAAGGAAATGAAAGCAGACATTCTCTCTCAACTTCAATCTGTAAAGTTTTATACCTATGACACTGCTGTGTGGCTGCATAACATGAACTTCCCTAATGCCCAGCTCAACCCAACCATTATACCTCAGCACCTAAATCCTCTTGAAGAGCAACCCTCTGCAGATGCCCCTGTCCAAGCTACCATTCCAGAAAGTGGTGTGCCAGCCTTCACTCCTAGACCTGAGGGTGATGTGACTGAGCCTCCTCTTAACTACTCTGACATGTGGCAAGATGATTTTCTTTCCAGTTCTCAAGGTCCATCTAAGAAGAAAAGAAAGTATGGTGAAGGTGCTTCTGCAAGTCGTTCTGAACCCAGAAGAGATCCAGCAATTGTTCACTCAGAGGTTTGGAGTCCAACCTCCAAATCCCTTATTCTTGATACCCTGAAATTAGTGACAGATCTTGGAGAAAACAGAGATCAGTTCTACAGTTATTCAGAATGGAAGGCCTATGAAGTGTCCCAGATTAAAATCAGACTCCATGACAGAAACTGGGGACACAACAACCCTGCTGCTCCTCCCAGGCCCAGGACTTATTTCCCAAAGCCTTACAGCTACCTGGAGAGGCAAGAGCTCAAAAGGGAAAGGATGCACAAGGATGCTCCATCATGAGTGGATCTGAGAAAGTGGAATTGGACTATTTTGTTTATGTGCTTTAAAAACATTTCCTCATATATATATATTTAATTCTGATTATGGCCATATTTTGTCTATCCTGTTTTAATTAGGTTTATTCTCCTTGATATGCTTTTTGTTCTTTTACTCCTAAGTAATTCACCTTAGTATAGAGAGTGCTGACATCTACAAATAGTGGGAGATTGTTGGGGTTTGTCTCCACAATACCTCAGATTTGTAGGAGGTCAGATCTTGAACTAAGATGAATTAAGTTGTATTTGATGTGGTATTTGAGTTGTATGTGTGCAGGTTCTAATTGACAAGTGTAGACCAATGTCAGTCTGTAATGGGTCACCAAACACAGGACCATGCAATGTAATCTCTCATTGTGTGATCCAAGGTGTTGGCCCATGTATAGCCTCTCTATTGGGATACACTTCCTTCATGCACTTGGATTGATGGACAGAAGCATTGGAGCAAATTTCCTCATAGAATTTTTCTAAGTCCCTAATACTCGAGTAACCCCTTATGATACTCGAGTATCAGGCTTAATACTCGAGTAGTTAGTAAGACATACTCGAGTAGTTAGAGATACTCGAGTAGTCAGTTAGACTTACTCGAGTAAGGTCTTAATACTCGAGTAGTCTGTGTCCCATACTCGAGTAGTTAGTGAGATACTCGAGTAATCAGTTTGGCTTACTCGAGTAGGGTCTGAATACTCGTGTAGATATATCTATACTCGAGTAGTTAAGTTAGTCACTCGAGTAAGTTCTTTTCATACTCGAGTAAGTAACTTGATACTCGAGTAAATCATGTTTGATACTCGAGTAGATCCTTTTCTTCTCTTCTCTGCAAGTTCAAAGTACTGATACTCGAGTAAATACCCTGATACTCGAGTAAGTGTTTTCTGATACTCGAGTATAACTTCTGATACTCGAGTAAGTTTTCTCTATACTCGAGTATATCTTCTGATACTCGAGTAAGTATGTTCATACTCGAGTAATTGATTTTTGATACTCGAGTAAATTCTTCCATACTCGAGTAATTGACTCTGATACTCGTGTATGTAAACGTTTCTCAGGTATATTTTCTGATACTCGAGTTTAGCCTTTTTGATACTCGAGTATATCGTCTTGATACTCGAGTATACTTTTCTATTACTCGAGTATACAATTCTGATACTCGAGTATACCATTTTTGATACTCGAGTAATTCATTCTTCTCTCCTGTATTTCTCTCTTTCTATACTCGAGTATACTGCTTCTTGCTACTCGAGTAATCCATCTCTCCATACTCGTGTATATCCTCCATTACTCGAGTATCGCAGTCAACTTCTCCAGAATTTTTCTAAGTCCATTTTCATCATAAGTATTTTGAATCTGTCAATTCTGATTGGTCCACGTGTCATCATTAATCAATATTATGACCGTTAGAACCCACCTATAAATAGGTCTTTTCAGAAATGACTTTTAAGCGTTATTACAGAAATATTCTTTTTAAGAAACAGAAATTCCGTGAACCCTAATTTCACGCCGCCGCCATTGCCGTTCACGGAAGAAGAAGAAAAGTTTGGATCGCGACCTTCGTTTTCATCGATCTTTTCTCCAGCGATCCAGAAGAAAGAGAATCACTCGATCTTGCCGAGCCTTGAAGATTCCAGATCTACTTTCTCGATCGAGGTGGTTCTAGATCTCAGATTCGTGGATCTTTCTCTAGTCGTCTTCTACATTTTCTGATCAAGCCGGAGTTCCTAAAGAAGAAGACGGATACAGATCCAGATCTGATAGTGTGTTTGTTTGTAATCACAACCAATATTTTTGTAGGAGTTTTAATTCTCCGAGATTTGTAGGAAGTTTTGTCTTCCGAGTTTTTGTAGATCCAGTTTGGATCGAGCTTTGTAGGAACGTGGTTCCGAGGTGTAGGATTGTTTTCAATCCGAGATAGTGGAGTAGCCGAGTCTAGTGATTTGCTAGATCGGTGAGGAAAGTGGACGTACCCAAAATTGGGGAACCACTATAAATCTTTTGTCGTCTGTGATTGCTTGATATTTGCTGTGTTAGTTTTTAATTCCGCATTTGACACGCATTTCACCTATTCACCCCCCTCTAGGTGATTTAGGCTAACAACTTAGACCTCTCACAGCGACATAGTGAGATTCCTTAGTGTTCACCTGATATCTGGCACAAACGCATGTGGAGAACATAATGTCCGGTCTACTTGCAGTAAGGTAGAGCAGGGATCCAATAATGCTTTTGTATTTGGTTTCATCAAAAGGTTTCCCTTTCTCATCCTTGTCCAGAGACATGGTGGATCCCATTGGAGTCCTCATAGAGGTTGCATTCTCCATTCCGAATTTCTTGAGGAGTTCATTTGTGAACTTCGTCTGAGAAATGAAAATTCCATCCTCAGACTGTTTCACTTGAAGTCACTTTAGCTCTCCCATACTGCTCATTTCAAACTTTCCTTGCATAAGTTTAGAAAACTTTTTGCAAAGATTGTTATCCGTTGAGCCGAATATAATGTCATCAACATAGATTTGCACCAGCAAGATCTTGCCTTTGACTTCCCTAAGAAATAATGTCTTATCTATTTTTCCTCTAGAGAACTTGTTCTCAAGAAGAAAACTAGACAGAGTCTCATACCAAGCTCGAGGAGCTTGTTTTAAGCCATATAAAGCCTTATTAAGAAAATATACATGATTGGGATAAGTTGGATTAACCAAACCTTGGGGTTGTGCGATGTATACTTCCTCTTTCAGATTGCCATTTAAAAATGCAGATTTTACGTACATCTGATAGACAGTGAATCCTTTGTGCGAAGCATACGCCAGGAACAATCTGATCGCCTCAAGACGTGCCACTGGTACAAAGGTCTGGTCGAAGTTGATCCCCTCCTCTTGTCTGTACCCTTGAGCCACCAGCCTGGCCTTGTTCTTTATGATGACACCGTGTTTATCCAGTTTGTTTCTGAAGATCCACTTGGTGCCAACCACATTCTGCTTTTGTGGTCTGGGAACCAGCGTCCAGACGTTGCATCGTTCGAATTGATGCAGTTCATCTTGCATGGCCAAAATCCATGCCGCATCTTTGTTCGCCTCGTCGAACTTCTTTGGCTCAACCTGTGACAGGAAACTAAGATGCAAAATCTCGTTAATAGTACCTCTTCGAGTTCTAACACCCTCACGAGGATCTCCGATGATCTGATCTCTAGGATGATCCCTCACGTGTCGGAGCTCTAGGAGTCTGGCATCAGGAGCTCTGACATCTTCTTGAGCTTCTCCTTCTTCTAATAGGTTTGCTCCATTATGATCTTCAACTTCTCCAGTTGACGTTGAGGTAGAAACCTTGACGTACTTAGGAGTTACATCTTTAGCAGTCTCATCGAGACCCAGCTGTTCAAGTCTTGCACCTGCATCTTCAGGAATACTGCTGGAAGAATTGCTATTAAGCAAGCTTCCTTCATCAAATACAACATTAATTGATTCTTCAACCACTAGGGTTTTCTTATTGAAACCCTATATGCCCGACTATGGCTACTATAGCCCATGAATATGCCTTCGAAGCATTTTTCACCAAATTTAGTACGCGGGTACTTCCCGTTATTGAGTACATAGCATTTGCAGCCAAAGATCCTTAAATAGGACATGGTTGGTTTCCTGCCTTTCAGTGGCTCATATGGCATCTTACGATGAGTCTTGTTGATCAATGCTCGGTTTTGTACATGACAGGCCGTATTGACAGCCTCTTCCCAGAAGTATTCTGGGAGAGAAGCGTCATTCAACATTGTCGTGCAAGCTTCAATGAGAGTTCTATTTCTCCTCTCCGCAACCCCGTTTTGCTGAGGAGTACGTGGGGAGGAAAACTCATGAAAGATACCAAGTTCTTCACAGAACTCTGTCATAGCACCAGACTCGAACTCTGTTCCATGGTCACTTTTGATTTTGACCACTAAGCAATTAAGTTCTTTCTGAATCTGCTTGACAAAACTGGTGAAGATGTCAAACGTATCAAACTTGCGTTTTAAAAAGAACACCCAAGTAAACTGAGAGTGATCATCTACAATCACTAGCGTATAAGACTTGCCTCCTAAGCTATGAACTAGCATTGGACCAAACAAGTCCATGTGCAGAAGATAAAGACATCTGGAGGAGTCTTTGTCTGAGATGCCTTTAAAGGTAGCCCGAGTCTGTTTTCCCTTCTGGCATGCAGAATAGGGGCTATCTTTGATGCACTTGATGATGGGAGCATCCCTTACTAAACTTTTAGAAAACAGCATATTAATTGTCTTGAAATTAATGTGTGCCAATCTCTTATGTCATTGTTCACAAAGAGATGTACTGCCTTTTGCAACAAGGCACACGGGGGTAGAAGAATCTAAACTAAGAAAATCTAAGCAAAAGATATTTCTGCTCCTAATGTCGGTTAATACCGTCTCCGAAGAGGCACACGATATTATCAGGCACTTATCCTTGCAGAACTTAACGTCATATCCTTTATTACATAACTGACTTACACTGATCAGGTTATGATTTAACCCTTCAACATAAGCCACGTCGGTGATAGAGATTATACCATTGGAAATCATACCGTAACCTCTGGTGACTCCTCGATCTGATCCCCCAAAGATGACTTTGGGTCCATTCTCGACTGGAGAGTAATCACACAGCAGGCTTCTTGTCCCGGTCATATGCCGGGAGCATCCACTGTCCAAGTACCATATGTGAGTTTTGGTGGCCTGTGGACATTCCTACAAAACAGAATTAATTTCCCTTATGAACCCAATCGAACTTGGGTCCTAGATTCCTCGTTAGCATGCTCCCCCTCGGGTGGTTAGCCCTACGAGTGGTCGGCCTCGCATTGCCAACCTGAGGAGTCTCGTTATTCCTCGGATTAAACCAGCAATCCACGGCAAAGTGACCAACTTTGCCACAGCACCAGCAGTCAAATCTGTTATACTTTCTCCTAGGCACCTGCTTCACCCTTGGAACGGAAGGTTCAGCCGGGGCCTCGGACCTGGAGGTGGAGGCATCATGATGACAACAGTCGCATGATTTCTTCACCTCCTGGTTTCTCAATGTAACAGGCTTGGCCTTGGATGCCTGCTTCCTATTATGGCTGCTAGAGAAGTGACCATAATTTTCCATGCGGATTTCCTCATAAGGTGTCTTGAAGACACTCTCACTGAAGTTGCGGGGAAAGGTCCAACCATCATATCGGCTCTTTGGCTTTGCAACCGAGGGCCTGAAGTGATGGCCATAGGTTGAATCAAAGTCATGTTGGTTGCAGGGAAAGTTGGGCTTTCTGAACGCAACAGGACTGAGTGGGGCCTTTCCCTTTTCAGCAGCTGAGGCATTCTTAGCAGCCCTATTCTTTCTCTGATTCCTGTTTCTCCTGGATGAGGAACCAAGTACCCCTACATGCCCCAAGCCAGCTCCTTTGGCCTGAGCAGAGAAGGTATCAACCAGTGGAAGAACTGTCTTTGGCATAGATAAGCTCTTAACGATCTTCTTTTCTGCTGCAAGTTGTTCTTCCAACTTGTCGATTTCCTCTTGCTTAAGATCGAGGAGCCTAAGAGACTCTGAATGCTTCGAAGTCAAGTCCAAGTTCTCCTGTCGGAGGGAGATCAAACTGGTGATCTCTTCCCTCAGGGACACACTCTCACCTTTTAGGAATTTAACTTCCTTTTTCTCAGCCTTCAGTCTCTTTCTACATTCCTCGAAAGTATTGAGCAGAAGCTCATACTTCTCGAGGAGCTCAGCTTCACGGGCCGAAGGGCTATCCTCAAGGTCATCATCCTGAGACTCAGGATCAGAGTCAGAGTCGGAGAGAGGGATGTGAGCTTTTACCTTCCCAGTAAATGGGGGCATTCTCCTTCTGAGTTAGAGCGACCCATTAGCCCAAAGTAGGCTTCCTCGTCATCACTGGTGTCTGACGTGTCAGATTCACTCAGCGTCTCTGGCTTCTTTGCGATGTAACTTCTCTCCTTCTTCTTGTCTTTAGAGGTCATGTGCTCCTCTCTCTTTCCCTTCTCCCTCTTGCCTTGTTGGCAATCAGCCACGACGTGTCCTGGCTCATTGCATCCAAAATAAATAATGTCAGAGGAGCGGTGTTTGTTCGGTTTGGAAGCATACCTGTCAGAAGAATAGTTCTTCTTCTGATGCCTGGAGGAGGAGCCGTCTCTCTTTCTTTGATTCCTCAGCTTGAGGAACTTCTTGAATTCCCGGGTGATGAGAGAGAAATCTTCCTCTGACAATTCTGAGCCGGAGGAGCATGGCTCGGAGTCTTCCTCCTTATCCTTCTTCCACGCACGGGAAGCAGCAGCACCCTTGCCCTTTCTGGAGTGAATGGCTTTTAGGGACACAGTCTTTTCTTTGGCTGCGGCTTTCTCTGCTTCCTCTTCAGCTTTCCTTGTGTTCAGTTGAAGCTCATAGGACATGAGCTTCCCAAACAGAATTTGTGGATCTGTTTAAGCAAGTCTGCCAAACTCTCGGATGGCGCAAATCTTTGTGTCACATTCCTTAGTAAGGGACCTAAGGAATTTATCATTAAGTTAACCGTCAGTGAACACTCTTCCATATCCCTTGAGTGCATTGACAATCTTGAGGAAGTTTTTGAAGGTAACTCCGATCTCTTCCTTGGGCCCTTGCCTGAAGGCCTCATATTTCTGGTTGAGGAGGGATCTTCGATCATCCCTCACTTCATTTGTGCCTTCCATTAGGACAATCAGGCAGTTCCAGAGATCCTTGGTTGTCCTGCAGTTGCAGAAGTTCTGCATTATAGAGTCGTCAACTGCGCTCACCAATATGTTCTGTGCTTTCTTGTCGAGTCCAACCAGCACCATTTCATCCTTGTCCATTTCTGACAGCATCTTCGGCACTTGTTTGGTAGGATCAAGGGAGGAGGACTTGGTGGTAACATAAGGTCCCTCCTCAACTATCATGAAGAGTCGTGGGTCGACTGCTTCCATGTAGAATCTAATTCTTTCCTTCCAGATAGGAAAGTTTAGTCTGGTGTACACTGGGATTTTGCCGGAGTACTTGAGTCCATCCATAGCAGATATCTGTCTTCTTCTTGGCACTTGTGGCAGGATTAAACTCAAGGTGTGAACCTTTTAGATGAGCAACCTCCCTCTGATACCACTTGAAAGTCCACGTAGTGCCAACTACCTTCACCTATGGGGGGGGAATAGGTGTCTTGCAGCATTTTTGCGGAATTAAAATTGTACCTGCACAAATAAACCAAACAACACAACACAGAAAGACACAGGCAAATTATAGTGGTTCCCCGATTTCGGTACGTCCACTCTCCCCCTTCGACCTATCTCCCAACAAAGGACGACTCGGTCACTTAACCAACAGGATTGAAATCCAATCCTCACACTAACGGAAGGAACCCTTCCAAACGAAGGAGTCACCACTCCTACACCACGGGTTGCACCCAACCCTTACAACTAGGAACCAATGTTCCTTTACAACAAAATTGGAAATGGAGTGTATTAGAAATACAAACTACTTATGGAGAATAAGGTGTCCCTCTTCATTCGACGACGTGTTCTTGAAGTCGACGAAGAGTCCACGACCTTAGATCTCACTTGGAGAGAATCTCCCCGAAACCGGCGGCGGCAAGAAGGGCGGCGGCTTAGCTCTCGAGATTGGCAGCGACAACAGAGTGCTGCAGCTGCTCTTTGGAGATTCAAACTTCGTAGCAAAGCTAGCAAGGTCTTCCAACGGTCACACTAGGATCGATCGTCTCGATCGATTCGGAAGGGGAAGGTTTTCCCGATCTACGAATCAAGAGACAAAAGATCTCTGGTTAGACGCGTGAGACGTTGTGCTTGGCTGAGCTTCTGTAGCCGGGAGATCTGGAAGAAGCCACGATCAGCGACGGCAATCAACTGCCACGAGCGGCGATGGCGGCGGAGCGAGATTCACAATCTAGGTCACGTCGGCGGCTCGTATTTTTGAATCCGTGTATTCGTATGTCTGCTGCTCAACAATACCAAAGTAATATACATTAGGTCATCCAAAATGACCGTTGTGGGCCCCACCAAAAAGAAGCCCTAAGACCGGCTCCAAACAGCGCATGTTAACTTGGACCGGTCCAGATAATAGCAGAAATTTGCCTAAGTCAAATTCGGCGAGAATCGTAAGTGATTCTCGACGAATCGGCGAGAATCACCTACGATTCTCGCCAAATTCCACTTAGCAGAATTCTAGCTACATAGAAATAGCAAGCCGGAGAGAATCGGCGAGAATCACAATTGATTCTCGCCGAATCGTCGAGAATGCAGCGTCATTCTCGACGAATGGGCGAGAATCACTTCGTGATTCTCGACGATTCTGCCTTAGTAGAATTAAGGGTGGCGTAGAGACAGCCAACAACATTCGGCGAGAATCAGCGAGTGATTCTCGTCGATTCGGCGAGAATCACTCGTCGAATCGGCGAGAATCACTTAGTGATTCTCGACGATTTCTACTTAGACGATTTTCGCCTTTCTTCCCTTGAGCTGGTCTTTGGCCCATCCTTGCTCCTTGTCTGCTCTTGATCTTTCTTAACCCTGTGCTTGAAAGTAAGTACACTCCAATAGAGAGAGTACACGTAAGCCAACACACTGATCTGCTCAACGAGGGATTACGTTGCACAGACCCGTGTATATTGACCTACTGCACCCTGACATTGGTGTGTACTTAGCGAGGAATAACTGCAAGCACAACTTGACGACAAGTGATCAAATACATTGTCAATTCACCTTAGCTTGTTCAGGGGCTTCTTCAAATAAGGTCCATTGTGGATACAATACCCAACAGATTATATCATTGGTTAAGGATTTAATTAATAAACTTAGATATATTGCAAGAGAAAACCAAGGTGAATTGAGAATTCAGTACAAGTCAGAAGGATAACTGAAATTTTTGCATAACTAGGGCTCATGATAATCATATATTAAATGGGTACAATTGGGAGTAGTAAACACAATGATTGATCACTGCTACCCGCACCTACCTAACATAACCAGGTCATTATGTTGGAAATATACAGATTAGGATAGGGTAACGTCATGGTAATATGAAGGAGTGGTTGCGGGTCTTAACTGTTATATGATTACAACCCATAAGTGAAAATTCATAGTGTTTGAATAATTTTGTTTATGACATTGGGAGTATAACGACCCCAGAAAAATTAAGATCAAGTGAAAAACCATACTGAATTGGAAGATGTATATTATAAGTACAATCATTTGGATGTGGCTTTGATGATCACAAGAATCAAAGAAAAAGTGTTCGATGATACAATAACTACCTTCAGAGAAATTTGGGATTCTGAGAGCAACTCGCGATTATGAACATGCATAGGAAAATTAATACGAGCAAATAAAAGATTAATTTGTCAGGGCATGAAACTAGAAATATAATGAGTCAGCAAATTAAAATGGGGGGTGGATGATTAGTTGAAGCGTACGCATAGGTATGACCCCTTGATTATGATATCGTCAAGAACAGGGACACATAAGTTGATAACATTATAACCACAATTAGGAGGATTTATGACTATGCAATATAGATTTGACTATCAAAGGTGTATACAGTGAAATCACACGAGAATTAATGAGTGTTTAATCAGATTCTTTCTTATGATGAAATCGACTCGTGACAAAACTTATTATTTTGCAAGGATTTCTTATATCTTATAAATCAGACTCCATTTGGAAAAGCGATTGGGAGTCATTTTGTTAACATCAACATAAATAATGATCTCTTGATGTATACATGAAGAGTTCACTCTACAAATTATGTATCGTTACTTAATTAGAGATGTAAGAAGTCATGAATTTGGAAGAAAAAAAAAGGAGGTGATAGTCTTTTCATCAAATCTTAAGTTTGGAGGTTGGTTAATTACTATACATAAGTTGGATCTTCATAATAAATAATATCACATTAACTTGCATTTGAAGAATCAATATGGTATAATTCATAAGGCATGATGCGATTCTGGAAGAGAAATCTGAGATTTATGTGCACAATTCTACATATATGAGTACTGATTCTCACAAACTTGGTGATCATTGCTCGTAAGGGACTCCAAACCAGTGTATGATTAAGGTTTATTTAATGATAATGTGTTGAAAGACTTGGAAATATGCCCACGTAATCTTCATTATGAATATCACAAAGTATAATGGAAATACACTTGGAGGGGATTGTTACCTCTGATAGAGTTTTCTTATAAAGAACAACCACAAGGCAAGCATTGGAATGAGTCCTTATAGGCTCTATACGGAAGGAAGTGTCGGACACCACTATCTTGGGTTCAGGATGAGGAACCCCAGGGCACTTGGATCAGAATATATGGAGGATATGGGTGCTCAGATACGACTGATCAGGGATCAGATGCTGGAGGCTCAGAGTAGGCAGGACAAGTACTACGATGTGCGGCATCGGAAGGTGGAGTTCCAGGTGGGGGACAGGGTGTTCTTGAAGATACATTTGGTGCATGGTGTCTCTCGGTTGTAAAGGAACAAGAAGCTCAGCCCTCTATATATGGGTCCATACTTGATCCTGGAGCGGATCGACCCCTTGGCTTACAGGCTGCAGCTACCGCCAGAGTTAGGGACTTTGCATGACATCTTCCATGTCTCCTCGCTACGGAGAGCTCTCCTTTTGTTAGAGCAGCATATTACCACTATAGCAGGCCAGATAGCACTTGATAGATCAGTTCGTGTAGAACTGGTCTGGATCGATGATACGACGATTCGAGTGTTGCGGAAGAATAAAGTTCCCTTGGTAAAGGTGTTGTGGTCCAACAACGGACGGGAGGTATACACCTAGGAGCCGAGGGATCTGATGCAAGAACAGCACCCGGAGCTTTTCACCTCAGGTATACTTTACTTTAGTTTAAAGTTTCTTAAATTCTTGTGTGTAGAAACCCCGTAGACCCGAACTTGAATTTCGGGGACGAAATTGTTTTTTTGTTTATTGGGATTTGTAACATCCCATTTACTATTAGACCCCTTAACTTAGATTAGGTTAGGACATGTGGTGGGGGAATGTGGTTAGACTAGGTTTGACACAATTAGGGTGGATACACATAGGGCCCACTATGGGGTTCAAGTCAACTAAGGTCAAACTAGCCCAAATTAGAACTATAGGTACACAATGCACCATTATGTCCCTAACCCTAAAAGCAATCCAATTGAACCAAAAGCCACATCATTGGATCGCCCAATGACCTAAGTTGACGCAAGTCAACCCTAACCCTAATTTGGTCAAATCCATACATATGAGCCCAATTAGCCCAAGTGGGGCACCGCCATGACCCAACCTATGTTGGGTGGTGTTATAGGGTCCATGACCATCAAGTGGGGTCACCCCACTCATCAAGTTGACCAAGTCAACCCCAAAAGTCAACATAAGCCTAAAGAAGGAAAAGAGAGGCCAAGCCCATTCCCAATGGGCTAGGCCCATGAGCCAAGGCTCATCATCTTCCCAAGTGCTCATTTACAGCCCCTAACCTCTAGATTTGGAGAAATATGACATGCATGGGGGTAGTTTAGGAATTTGCTAAATGGAGGAGAAAGAAAAGAGATGAAAATGAGGATGAAGGCCATGTGTCCCTCCTCTTCTCTTCCCAAGCCCACATTTGAACCACAGTAGTAATTCCCAACCTTTCCAGCTCAATTACATGCCACTTGGAGCCAAGGAGGATAAACCAAAGCTCATGGCCGACCACCCCATAATGGCACCTCTTTATACAGCCCATATCAGCCAAATCCAACCTCACCATCAGCTTCAGAAGGTTGATAGGAGTTTAAATCGATACCTGGATCAAGGAAAATGGTGGAGAATCGGGTTCGGGAGCAAGCTCGCTGGAGAGGAGAAAGTTCATGGCCAACCGCCGCCACCGCCGCCGTCGGGCCCCAATCAAGGTCTATTTCTCCTCCCCTCCCCTTATGCTAGATATCTAGATCCAATAGAAGAGATATATGGCTCAATTGACCCCGATTCCATGAGAGCATTTCAAGAAAAATCATGTTTTAAATGGAGCTCGGGTTTGCCGAAAATCGTCGCCTCCGGCGGCTAAGTCGCCTCCAAACGCTTGCCCCCACCACAACGGAGGTGGTGGTGGTGGCCGGCCGGGGAGGTGGTTGGATGGCTGGGAAACACCAGATCAAGGTGCTACAGGTCGGTGAAATCGTGGCCGTCGGCTGGAGGAGGAACACAACCGGATGTCATCCATCTTGATGAATATTAAACTATAGGATATTTGATTATTCTGTTACATTTCATTTAGTATTTTGCAGGCTAATTTTAGGCACCTTAGAGGCCAATGCAGAAATTGTCACCGATATAAATGTTTTAGATATGGTTCTTAACTTTAATTTGACACCTTAAACATGTAATTTGGAGTAATGTAGCTCACTGTAGGACCATTCTCCTAGGACTGCTCCTAGGCTAGGGCAGATTTTTAAATGAGTGCCCAAGCCAAACCCTAAGTCAACATGTCATGAAACATTTTCCATGCATGTGATTAGGTTAGACTTAGGTACTGACCAAAACTCAGAATTTTTGGAAAGTATTTTTATATAGTTTTTGGAGAAACTTCAATTATTAAATGATTTGAATTTTGGGAGATTATCTACTCTAAATGCCCCCAAATTTGGGTGGCATGGCCATTGGGTCATTAGATGACCATGTTAGAAATTTCAAGCCATTTGAACATCTGCATGTTTGGGAAATCCCACATGCATGATGGAGGTGTAATTGTAAAAGGTGCGCCATACGTAGAAATTGGGAAATGGAGAATTATCGCATTTGGCACAATGCATGTCCATGAAAGTTTGGACAGAGGCTTATAGGGATGAAATACACCTCACATAGGAAGGTTGGGATTTTTGGGATCAAAAATCCCATTATTTTGAATTATTGGAAAATAGGCCTGTTTAGAAATAAATTTGGAAATTAGGGCTACTGATTTTATTAAATTTGAAAAAACATTTACAAGCCCTAATAGGACATTATATAAATCTGGAAAAACCTATGATCTTGTTTGAGAATTTTATCGTGTGTTTTTAGTAGATTTACCATTTTTCCCCTTTTGTAAATTAATTAAAAGTAATGGAAAATACTGTTGAAATATTATGGAAAAATTTATGGTATCATATTTATGTGATTCAAACCCTGTATAATTATTTGAGAATTTTTAGATGATAATTTATGCTGAAAACCCTAGTAGTGGCTTTTGGTAATAATGTTCATATGCAATTATGTTAGGTCAAATCACTGACTATTATCATGAACTTTCTGTCTTGAGCAATATTATATCAATATTAATCACCAGTAATTTTCCAGAAATTTTTGGTTGTATATTTTTGGTACTTCATTTGTAAAATTGATTAATTATGGATTTAATCATGAATAGAAAATGTATGGTAATTCAAAGAGAAAAATTTAGATTCTTGGTAGACAGTCATATTCAACCTAGTTGAACTCCATGTAAATTACTTAGGCATGTTGGACCATTGGATAAGGTAGTCCATATACAAAGTGTCCTAGCTCACTTAATTAAATGATTTAATTTAAGACCCTAAATACTTAGAAAAATGGTGAAATCATAAAGGGTCAACTTCACACATAAGATAAACTCATGATAAATATTTAGGGGCATTTGGCCCAAGGGATTGAGAGTCATATCACATGGGTTAATGTTAGGTCGTGGGCTGTGTATAACAAAAGTACTATATAACACTAGGACCCATAGGGGGATATGAAAAGTGGTTAGAAGGAGAACTATATTGGGAAGTTGAAACCCTGGTTAGTGTCCAGTAGGTCATTACTTGGTAACGAGTGCTAGAGTGCAAAACCCTAAGGTATGTAACTAGAACAAAGACCAGCGGAAGAACGACGTTCTCCTAATAATACCATAAGTCGTTAACTCCAAACGCAGAGTAACATCGAGAGTGGGTATAATAATGGGTAAATACTAATAATAGTAAGTGTCCTTGAGAAAGGGAACTTTGGGTTTCATGCCCATCTTGATTCCTAGTTCCCCCAAGACCCCTTCACCGGGCATGCCCTGAGCAGTCCAAGGATTAACCCTAAACTGCTATGTATAACAAGAATTAGACAAGAGTAGTCTAATAGGTTAAGGGTATGATGTGACAAACTCACCCGTATAGGGTTGGAGGGATTCAAGACGGGTTTAGTCATGCGAGCTGGAGGCTCGGGTGTTTTATACATAACGGGTTTAGTCCTGCGAACTAGAGGCTCAGGTGTTTGATACAGGATGGGTTTAGTCCTGCGATCTGGAGGCTCGAATGTTTGGATACAGGAAGGATTTAGTCCTGTGAGCTGGAGGCTCAGGAGGTTTATTTCAGGGCGGGTTGGTCCTGCGAGTTGGAGGCTCGGGTTGAGATATCTTGCATGTGCATAAAAACAAAACCAGTGGAGGGTCATGCGGTACTGGGCCAATCATCACACCGATAGCAGTACGGTGACTCTAGTGAGGTGTGAGGGCTTGAGGGTCCAGTAGGTTGTTTATACTACAGTCTGGAGGATAATCCCCGAAAACGCACACCCACCCAAGAAATTCTAGCAAGTAGCCAGCTTTATACGTAGAGACTCTAGAGTACACCTAGGATGTGTATAGAGGCGTACGAAGGGTCTAGGCTTGGTTGTGTGTATACCTGCCTAGGAAGCGGAAGTGCCCGTCCCGCTACCGCCGTAACCACAACGGTGGTACCAGTGAGTGATGCTAGCTCTAAAAAGCGGGAACTAAAGGTCTGTGATTACAGAGTCATGTGTGTAAGTTGCACTTATATGAATCATAACCCGCATACCATATCATACATATATACTTAGGGAATACGCACCATAGATCATTATCATATAAATTAGTATGAGCTCTTTTATATGATAAGTTACATTTGTAAAACCTTAACTTATAAATTTGTATGGGAATTCATATGAGTAAAGGTACTTCTGTGATGGTAGTTTAGCAGTAGATAGTTTACTTTTTGCTTCGTTCTTTACTTTACCTACCGCACTTCTTTTCAGTACTATTCTTACTTACTGTACTCATACTATATAGAACCGTTGGAGTAAAGATATACTGTTATTATATAACCATGATAGATTAAATCCACTATCACCTGCTATACTTTTTGTACCCCTTATTGACCTCTGCTTCTTCCTCCTGCTCGGTACCTAGGAGTTGGGGGGTGAGGCGAGGACGATAATGGCTTAGTCTTTTTGACTAACGGTCAGTTGTGACCGTATCATTTTAGGATCTCAAGGAGATGGAGTACCAAACGACCAGCAGGATGAGGTGGTAGGACTTAAGGAGCTGATACCACCAACTACTACTACAGCTCGTTAGACGATGACATGTGTACCGATGATATTTTATCTTCCGCTTAGTTTGATTTTTTTTCAGAGAGATTTTATATTCTTGTATAGGGCATTAGCCCTTTTCTCTTTCATTGTACTCATTGTGGACTACTGTTGTACTTTCATTTTCAAATATATGTGATATGTACTGTGATCTTTGTGTACTTGCTAGTTATTACTGCTTATTATACTTCTATTCTCGATTGGCCGAATAGGTTGAATGATCGTAATAGCCGGCAAGATCGTCAGATTGCGGTGTCGACTAACCCATATATTAGTGTCACCGTAAGGCGGCAGTTATGGGCATAAGACCGGGTTACCTCCTTGGTAAGGGGACAGGGGTCTTACAACCGCCACCTCGAGTGAGGGGTGGGGTCGTTATAATTTGGTAAGCTATTGCTGACCGTTACTATTGTTTTCCTCCATGCGGTGGAATGTTTTGTGCAGGTGCAGCCGAGATAAGTGGGAAATAGCGGGCTGAAGCTCAGGAATACTAAGTTGGCCCTTAAAGGCCAAAGCGTATTACCCGTTTATTTTATTATTCATGTGTGGTCGGCCTGCGTGCCGATGTATGCAAGCCATTTTAATTTGAGTTGAACAATATAAGGTCTTAAGGCCAAGACTATTTGTGTATTTGTTTATTCATTCCTACTTTTATGTTAGTGGACATTAAGTTGGTTGGGTTCCTGTTTACCTTTAAATTACTTCCGCTAGAATGCACTCTGTGATAGGATGTGCATATTTTGATTATGATTTCAATTAGTAACTCCTTGGACTGCCCGTTATATATGGCGTTGGGCCCCAGCCAGACCTTCTGTTATATGCTATGTGACGGATGAGGAAGTTACATGAAGGACGTTGAAGAAGAGTGGTAATGGCAGAAATGCGAGCGGTAGTAGCATCTAGAGTTGGAGTGTCAGCCTCTCCAAGAATCTGCTGGCTAATCATATCATAGGATTCTGGCAGACGAAGCAAGTAGTAAACAACAAGCATTTCTTGAATGTGTTTATCATGCTAAACTAGATCCATAGAAAACGGTCGATGTTGAAGATGTTCATCACCAAGAGTTTGAACTTCTTGATAGGTCGCAGTCGGAGTCATGATAGGTCAGGCAAAAAGATCCGCATATAAAGTATAGATGCGTGAAGTCTGCGCTCCCTTGGAGTACAAGACAGCAAGAGGATTCCAGGCAGCCTTTACCGTCATATCATGTCAAATGATAATAAGGCACTCATCAGATTAATTGTTGGCTAACCAAGTTCTCACCAAGGCATCACTAGCATCCAAATCATTGAAAGCAGTAGAGCCATAAGCAGGGGGATCATCAATTAAGTGGTGGAGCTTATGCTGAGAACGTAATAGGAAAACAAAGGACATACTCCAGTCAGGGTAATTGGAGCCATTAAGCATTGAAGCAGTTCCCAAATTACCAGAAGCAAAAATAGAAGAAGTAGAAAGAGAAGGAGAGGATAGAGTAGAAGAAGAGAGAGTTGGAGTGCCCAAAGAAAGTAATAGGAAACTGTTGGAGCCGACGGTTCATATATCCTTAGTTCTATAATATCAAATCTCAGGTTGTATTTGATTACATCTTGTGTTTGGAAGAGTGTGTTGGTTTATAGGTCCAATAATTTCAATGAGCCCTCCTATGGAACCTACTACCAAGTGGTAGTAGCTAACGTCGGGCGGTAGTGAAAGTTATTATTTTCAAGATAGCTAGTAACCTAGAGAGGGGGGTGAATATGTTTATCTAATTCTTATGAGTTTCTTTTTGTTTCTTCTTGAGTTACTTTGTGATTGAATAGATGGAAGCTTTTTAAGAACCTGCAAACAGAAAACAATCACAGAAAAACACACAAGTATTTTTATAGTGGTTCCCCAAAATTATGGGTACATCCACTCTCCTCCCACCTTGCTAACTTTCTGTTAGTCAAGGCACTTCTCCAAAACAATGCTCCAAGGAGCTTACACCTCAGATCCCTCAGGATCTCTCAGTCTCCTCCAAGACTTACACCTCAACCACAAGGGCCTATACTCAGTGATACAAGTATCACCTACCTCAAGCAATTAATCCCTACCACTCAGGCTAAGGAGGATAGCCCTACCTCAGAGCAAACTTGCTCCTACAACTCAGAGAGATTCACTCTCCTATAGCTCAGGAAATATTGTCCTACTTCTTAGTGAGTGAAACTCACCTACTTCAGATCCCAGTAGGATCCTACACTCAGAGAGGAGCCCTCTCCTACAGCTCAGGCAAATTTTCCCTATCTCAGGCCCAAGGCCCTACAGCTCAGATCCAGAAGGATGCTACAATAAGAAATAATTTAATTAACTTTAATACAGAGAAATTTCTCTGCTTCAACACCTTGAGCTGAGAAATTTCTGCTCTAACTCTCCTCACAGCAGATAAAAAATTTGCTGGAGGAACTCAGAAGCTGACTACTGAACTTGCTATGGAAGGCTAAAGATCTGTTGATCTTGAGTCTTCAAGTAGCTTACTGAACCTGCCGAAGGCTTAAGGTTCTTCTTTCTTCAGAACTATTTCTGATCCTGCTGTGGCAGCTGGAGACTGCACAGCTATGTAAATTTTTTTCTTACAGGAGAGCTTCAAACTTTTTACATGCAGCAATGGCGAGGAAGATGAAGTTGGCTACTATCCTTTTTAAGTTGATAATGCGCTAAAAAATTATCTTGTGTCTTGGCCCATCTCATTCTTTTATATTTTGATGATCAACGGCTCTTAGAGATCAGTGGGCCCCAGCTGTAGCTTCCAACTGCACCTTGCTTTAATGGAAGAAGACGTACAGTAGCTTCTCGGCAGAGATTGTCGTGTTCTATAGCTTCTTTGTACTTGATTTGAAATTAGTTGACATTGTCGATTTTGCTGATGTCAGCACTTGTGGACTTAGCCAAAATCGAGCATTAGTAGAATAGGCGGTGAGTGAATGAGCTTCACTAAATGCCAAAACACTTAGATAGATTTTTATCTATCTAGGCATTGACAATGTTGAGTGAGCAAGCTCCACTCAACGCTTTTAGCCTTAACCAATTCTGCAGCCATTTCTGCCTGCCTAGTGTTGAGAGAGTTAAGTGAGCACACCTCACTCAATTCCTTGTGTCTTATCCTATACATTCTGTAAATTAGGTGTTGAGAGTGTTGAGTGAGCATACTTCAATGCTTTTTGCCTTAGCCAAAATCTTTCTGCTTCTCTAGCGTTGAGAGCATTGAGTATGTCTTCATCACTCAACGCTTTTTGCCTTAGAAAAGCTGTCTGCATATTAGGCATTGAGAGCATTGAGTAATCATACCTCACTCAATGCTTTTGGACTTAGCCAAATTTCTGTGTTTATAAACACTGGCTTTGACTGACTGAGTGTTACTCAACACTTATGAGGCTATGACGTTGAGTTAATGACCTTCACTCAATACATGTAGACTTATCCACTTTTCTGCCTCTTAAAACCTTAGGATTTGACTGTCTCAGCCTGCCTCACTCAACTCTGAATTGAATTTGACGAATGTTGAACTGAGTTCAACAAACGGTGAGCTCAGCTCGACGAACTCTGAACTTAGTTCGACGAATTATGAACTGAGTTCGACGAACTCAGAATATCAAACTCTGAGTTTAGTTTGACAAATGCTGAGCTCAGCTCGATGAACTCTGAACTCAGTTTGACGAACTCTGAACTCAGTTCAACGCATAGATTTTTTGTTGTATGCCATTGAGTGTGTCTTCATCACTCAACGTCAAACTACTTAGCCATATTTCTGCCTATAGCTGTATGGCGTTGAGTGAGTCAAATCCACTCAACGCTTGTAGACTTAGGCAAATTCTTGCCTTTCCAACATCTTCACTTTATGACCACTTTTCACATCACTGTCAATTATAACTATATGTATATCATTGATAACTATATGTATATCATTGACAAGATTGACTTCCTCAAATCTAGGACATTGTGGGAAATGGACCCAATAATCTCCCCCTATTTGAGGAATTCAAAACTCTAAAGTAAGTGAGTCAATGACATACACAGTACTATGTAGAAATAAGAATAAAGACTATATAATTGAGAAGTGATCTATAGTTACCACACTCCCTTGCCTGCAACTTGAGTGTAAAATTACTGCACCTGCTTCCCCTGAATTACTGTTGTCATACTTGAACATTAATCTGATCATCTGATCATCTTTTCCTCCCCCTTTTTGACTTCAGCAAATAGTTGGTAGGGTTCTTATTCTGCTCCCCCTCAACTAGGCAGCAGTGAATTGTTGGAATTGTGCAGGACATGCTCCCCCACAATTGGAGAATCTTCATTTCTTTGAAGAACAATTCCATCTGCAAAATATAAAATAGCTTGCAACAAGATGAGGAACAACTGAAGCTATATTAGGTTTAACATACCCAGATCAAATGTGAAGGTATTAATCTTTGCTACATCTAGTGGCTTAGTGAAGATATCAGCCACTTGCTTGTCTGTTGGAACAAACTCAATGGTGATGTCTTCATATTCCACATGCTCCCTAATGAAATGATACCTAATCTCTATATACTTAGTTCTGCTATGGGAGACAGGATTCCTAGCAATTGAGATTGCACAAGTAGAGTCACATAACAGAGGACTTCTACTTATCTGAAGGTTGTAGTCCTGGAGCTGATGTTGTATCCACAGCAATTGAGCACAGCAGCTACTTGCTGAGATGTATTCTGACTCTGCAGTTGAAATTGAAACACTAGTTTGCTTCTTGCTGCTCCATGAAACTAGCCTTCCACCTAGGAATTGACATGTGCCAGAAGTGCTATTCTTGTCCTCCTTGCATCCTGCAAAGTCATCTGAATAGCCAATTAGTTCAAATTCCCAATTCCTAGGGTACAATAGGTCAAGATCTGGTGTGCCCTTAAGATACCTTAGAATTCTCTTTGTAGCAGAGTAATGAGATTCTTTTGGGCAAGCCTGATACCTAGCACAAACACATGTAGCATACATGATGTCTGAACTACTAGTAGTTAGATAAAGAAGGGAACTAATTATCCCCCTTTACAAAGTCTCATCAATAGGTTTCCCTACCGCATCCTTGCATATGGGCATACTTGATCCCATGGGAGTTATCATGGTGGAGGAATTCTCCATACCAAATTTCTTTAATAACTCCATAGTGAACTTAGACTGAGATATGGATAAACCATCATCAGTCTGTCTTACTTGGAGACCCAAGAAGAACTTAAGTTCACTCATACTGCTCATCTCAAACTTCCCCTACATAAGTTTTGCAAACTTCCTGCAGAGGTTGTCATCAATAGATCCAAAGATGATGTCATCTACATAAATCTGAACTAGGATGATCTTACCCTTAGATTCCCTTAGGAATAGGGTCTGTCTATCTTTACCCTTGAGAATTTGTTCTCAATGAGGAAGCTAGACAAAGTCTCATACCATGCTCTAGGGGCTTGCTTCAGCCCATATAGAGATTCCTTAAGTCTATAAACATAATCAGGTGAGTTAGAAACTATAAATCCTGGAGGCTGCTAAACATTGACTTCCTCTTTTAAGTCACCATTCAGGAAGGCTGACTTTATATCCATCTGGTAGACCTTGAATCCCTTGTGTGCAGCATATACAAGGAACAGTCTGATGGCCTCCAATCTTACTACAGGGGCAAAGGTTTGATCAAAATCAATACTTTCTTCTTGCATGTACCCCTTAGCATCTAGCCTTGCTTTGTTCTTGATTATAATGCCACTTTCATCAAGCTTGTTTCTATAGATCCACTTGAATCCAATGACATTATGTCCTTGTTGTCTGGAAACCAGCTTCGAGACCTTGCACCTCTTGAACTGGTTCAGTTACTCCTGCATAGATTCAATCCAATATTGATCTATGTTAGCCTCTTCAAACTTCTTGGGCTCTACATGTGATAGAAAGCTTGAGTACATGGTTGTGTTCAGACTTATACTCCTTGTTATTACTTCATGGCTTGCCTCACCAATAATCTGGTGTGATGGATAATCTCTCACATGTCTGATTGTAGGTGGCAGTCTTCTTTCAGTATCAGCAATAGGTGCAGATTCAGGTACAGCCTCTTATTGATCTTCATCCACTCCAAGTGTCCCTAGTAGATCTTCTGGAGTATCCACTTCATCTTGGATGACTGGGGATGCTTCCTTGATGGTTAGTTTGTCCATCATTTGTTTTGTACCTGCAGTACTACAAGAGAAGCTTGGTATCTCATGGTTAATCGTAGTAGACTTATCAAAGATTACATGAACTAATTCTTCTACAACTTGGCTTTTCAAGTTGTATATCCTATAGGCTTTGCTATGATTGTTGTACCTAACAAAAATCCAATCAAAGGATTTGGCAGCAAACTTAGGCGCATAGGACTTTCCATTATGAAGCACAAAATACTTAATACTAAAGATTTTGAGATAGCTTAGGTTTGGATTTATGCCTTTCAAGATCTCATAGGGAGTTTCCTTGAGGTTCTTGGTGATAGAGGCCCTGTTGAGGACATGATATGCAGTGTTGACTGCCTCAGCCCAAAAATATTCTAGGAGAGATGTGTCATTCAGTAGGGTCCTTCCAGCCTCTATGAGAATTCTATTTTTCCTCTAAACAATCCCATTTTGTTGGAGTATTCTAGGTGAAGAGAATTCTTAATGAATCCCTTGTTCTTCATAGAACCTTGTAATGCTATCAGACTGGAATTAAGTCTCATGGTCACTTCTGATTTTGAACACAGAGTTGTTGAACTCATTTTAAATTTCTTAACAAACTTAGTAAAGATATCAAGGGTTTTATTCTTTCTCCTTAGGAATAATACCCTAGCAAACCTGGAAAAGTCATCAACCACCACAAGGGTATAGACCTTCCTACCAAAACTATGAACTAGCATAAGACCAAATAAGTCCATATGCAGGAGGTATAGGCACCTCACAGAATCTTTGGTCCTAATATTGAAGGAATCATTTGTCTGCTTGCCCTTTTGACATGCAGAGCAAATGCCCTCCTTGGAGCACTTTACATTGGGACCATTCCTAACTAGCTCTTGACTGAAGAGCTTACCAATAGTCTTGTAATTTATATTGGCTAGCCCTTTGTGCCATAGGACACAATAAGAGGCTTTCTCATTTGCTACTAGACAGATAGGAGAATCTGTATCCTAACATAGAAAGTTTAAGCAATAAACATTTCCACTCCTAGTGTATGTCAAGATGACATCTTGGTCACTTGACCTCCTAATTAGGCTCTCATCCTTGTGGAAGACAATAATATAGCCAAGATCAGAGAGTTGGCTTATACTTATAAGTTTGTGTTGTAACCCTTTAATATAAGCCACCTTAGTGATGGTGACTATGCCATTGGTGAACTTACCATAGCCTTTTGTCACCCCTCTATCTGAACCACCAAAGATTACTTTGGTTCCATCTTTTACCGGAGTATACTCCTTTAAGTTGTTCCTTGTCCCAGTCATGTGCCTGGAACAACCACTGTCAAGTACTATATAGAGGTATGGCCTCTTGGAGTAACCTGCAATATACAGTTTACTTATCCTTAGTACCCCAATATCTATTGGGTCCTAGGCGCATATTAGTATGAAACTGAACATGTCCACCAGCAGAATTTCTGACAGGTGGACTGACCCTGGCTCTAGCCACATTGGGATTGTGCCAGCAGTCAATGAAAAAATGCCCTATATTACCACAGCACCAACAGTCATGTATGTTATATCTTCTCTTCTATGTAGGTCATGCAGCTTGGTTAGCAGCAGCCTTAACAAGAGGAAGATGTGTTGCAGCCCTTTTTTTATTTCTTTTAGCTAGAATTTGACTGAAGGCAATTCTTCTAGCTGGCTTGTTTGGTCTGCTTTGATTGCTATCAGCAGCAAGCTCTTTTTAGATAGCATGCTTTTGATGGCATCATAAATGCCCAAAATCATCATAGTTGTTAGACTTGCCCTTAGTTTATGCCTCAGTTGCCAGATTCAGATCTTTGGCTGCAGTAATATTTTTGAGTGTTGGAGCTGAAGCACCAAAAACAAATTCTCTAGTTTGGTCCATTTGAGTTTTCTCATGGGTAGCCATAAAGGTACTCACACGGCTAGAGCTTTTACCATGGTAGTGAACATCTTTGTTCACCCTAGAGGAACAAACTTTATCCTAGTGACCACAGGAGCTTTCTTGGTCATACCTATTAGAAGGTGAAAGAACTTTTCTAAAAAGAATGGGAGGCTTGGAAGTAATAGGCTGAGCAGGAACTGGAGCTTTGCCCTTTCTTTTGGAAGGGGCAACTCTTATGCTTCCCTTGAATCCCAACCCCCGTCTTACCCTTTTGAGAGGAGAAGGTGTCTATCAAGGGTAGTATTGTACTTGGCTTAGAATAGCTAGCCACTATTCTTTTCTCCTTCTTAAGCCCTTCTTCAAGCTCCCTGATGAGACAGTTCTTGTGCTTGATGGAGGCTATCTGGATGTCCAAGATGGACTTCAGTTGACTTATTTCCCTAGCTTTCTGATCCAGCATATTAGTTGTTACAATCTGCTGGGCAACTGCAAGCTTAAGAGATGAAATCTCTTTAGCTTGCTTCTTAGACAACTTATTGACCTTATTAAAGGCATTCAGAAGTTCTCCATACTTGTCAATCAGTTGATTGACATCTCCTTCAGATCCAGATTCTTCTTCACTACTAGGTGAAGAGGTTTCTAAAGAAGGACTGGTCTCATACTCAGACATAGAAGCAGAATTGGGTAAAGAATATACCTTGCATTGACCAGGATGATCCTGGCTTCCCTCTTCATCTATCATTGTCATCAACTCTCTATATCTGTGGGCATATTTATCCTCCTCTGAGTCACTGTATGATAGTGTCAGAGGGTCCCTGATTCCTATCTTCACTGGAGGATTGAAGTCTCCTACTGTAACAGCTTTATTTTTAGCAACAGCAGCAACTAGCCCAATGTAGGCTTCCTCTTCTTCAGATGATGATGAGTCTGTCCAACTCTTTTCCTTCTTAGCAATGAAGGATTTCTCCTTCTTCCCTTTGTATTGATGTTGCTTCTTCTCCTCAGCCTACTTACTCTTCTTTGGGCAGTCAGCTATAATATGCTCAGGCTTGCTGCAATAGTAGCAAACTACTTTAGAAGAGTTATATTTATTAGATTTGAAACCATACATGTCAGTCTTGGTCTGATTCTTCCTGTGATGAGTGGAATTGGAAGGAATCTTCTTCCAATTCTTCTTCTTCATCAGCCTCAGGAGTTGTTTGGAGAAAGCTGTAAAATCTTCATCAGACATGCTGCTATCTAATGCTTCTGATTCTGAGCTGTCTGACTCAGCTGGTCTTTTTGGAGGAGAGGGAATCCTCTCCTTGCCATTCCGTGTTCTTTCTGCTCTGAAGGCCAAGGAATTTTCCTTGGCTTGGGATTTGTTGGGGGCCTCTTCCTCTTTCCTGGCAGCTAGTTGTATCTCATAGGAGAGCGGCTTTCCAAACAATGTTTGGGGAGGAGTTTTAGCAAGCTTGGCCACCTCTCTTATGACAGAGATCTTAATATCCCAGTCTCTAGTGAGAGATCTGAGATACTTGTCATTTATTTTATAATTATTGAAGACTCTCCCATAGGTCTTCAACTCATTTATGATCCTAAAAGACCTTTCATAGCAGGAAGCTATGTTCTCTTTCAGATTTTGCCTGAAAGCCTCATACTCTTGGTTGAGCAGAGACTTCCTATCATCCCTTACCTCTTCAGTATGCTCCATGTAGACCACAAGAGTGTCCCACATCTCCTTGGAGGTTTGGCAGTGAACCAAGTTCTGAAAAATTGAGTCATCTACTGTACTGGCAATGATGTTCTATGCTCTCTTGTCCAAGCCAGCTAAGATGACCTCATCTTTTGTCATTTCAGAGTATGTTTTTCATGTCTTGATGTTGGCATCTAGAGTAAAGACCTTCATAGGAATGTGAAAGTGAAGGGATAGATACTACTCTAGAGGGGGGGTGAATAGAGTTATCAAATTTTACACTAGACAAAAACTTAATAGTCTACCCAACTCCCTTGGAGTGAAATGCGGAATGAAAAGATTATAGATAAGGAGATAACCCTAAAGCCTAACACAAGTGTTGTGCACAAACTCAAGCTAACTGTAATTACAGTTATGGCTTGGAAATCCTAATCAGTCTCTATTTTACAATAGATTAGAGAAGCACAAAGACTTGCACTGAGCTAGAAAGCTCAAAAGAATCAAGGCTCCCCCTGGCTCAAAGAATGTCCAGGTGAAGTCTTACTTCAGTGCAGAAACTCTTCAGTAAAAACTGAAGGAAAAACTACAAGAAGATATAAAATATAAAATAGAAATCTTCTAGCAACTATCTTCTTCTTCTTCTTCAAAATAACTCTGAGTTTGAACTTCCTGGAAGCAGGAGAACTCAGGTTGAAGAAGAGCAGAAGAGCTTAACACTTCTCAGTTGAATGAAGATTGCTGAGAGCAGTTAAACTTGGTCTTGACGAAAGCTTGAATGCTAAATGAATAACTCTTAGAATAACTGGTTAGCTAGCTGAAATCCTTCTCCAAAGGATTCCTTTTATAGCAGCAACAAGCAACGGCTCTTTTCAATTTGAACTGTTTGTCTTCTTCTGAAACTTGAAACCTGGGCTGCAAATATCACAAAGACAAACAAACTCTGCAGCAAAATATTCAATAAAAGGGATAAACCTTTTTCAAGGAAGCTGCAGGAAGCAATCTGATAATAAAGGTACTAAATAAAATCACATCAGAGACAAACTCTTTATAGCAGAAGGAAGACTTTTCAGTCTAACGGCTATAAAGGACTGACAGTAGATAAAGTAAAATACACTATCAACTAATAAGACAAACAACTTTATCTGAAAAGATTTGACTCAGGCAAAAGAGATGGAGCAGATATTGCCTGGAAATATTATCACAAAACAACTGAAATAAAATGCCAGATAATATATTAATTTATTAAATAAATAAATAAATACAAAATAAAAAGGCAAACAGAAAACGTCGAACGACCCTCGGAGATCGTCGACGAAAGAACGGAGATCGTCGAACTATTGGACAGATAGTCGAACGATCCAGATAGTCGAACTATCTCAACAGATAGTCGAACTATCAGAAGATAGTCGAGCTATCAGATAGTCGACCTATCAACAGATAGTCGAACTATCAAAGCAAAACCGATAGTCGACCTATCAATAGATAGTCGAACTATCAAAGAGAAACAGATAGTCGATCTATCAACAGATTGTCAAACTATCACAGAACGACAGATAGTCGAACTATCAACAGATAGTCGAGCTATCAGATAGTTGAACTATCAAAGCAGATAGTCGAACTACCAAGGGAAAACAGATAGTCGACCTATCAACAGATAGTCGAACTATCAGAACAAAGCAGATAGTCGACCTATCAACAGATAGTCGAGCTATCAAACAACGCAGATAGTCGACCTATCAAACAGATAGTTGAGCTATCAGATAGTTGAACTATCCAAGCAGATAGTCGAACTATCAAACAAACAGATAGTCGAACTATCAACAGATAGTCGAACTATCACAGCACACAGATAGTCGAGCTATCAACAGATAGTCGAACTATCCACGCAGACAGAACGTCGAGCAACTGATAGACGATCGTCGAACAGTTAGTCGACGATAGTCGAGCGGCGTTCGACCATAGTCGAACGAACAAACTACTTAACCAAATTCTTATCTGGATAAGCTGGGAACTCCACAGCTAGACAACTAACCTTGACTATAGATAATTCATGGGTCAAGAGACTAAGAAGACAAGACTAAACTCAAATCAAACTAGGGTACCAACAATCTCCCCCTATTTGAGTTAAGTCTCTCAAAAACTAAAACACAGAGCTAGCTATAGAACAATAAAAACAATACAGGAAATAGTTAAACAACTAACTAGCAATTAACAATCAGTCAGATATATAAAACAGTCAATCAAAATTAAGGATCTACAGAATCAGGTTTGGGATCAGAAGAACTAGGAACAAAAGATACTTTCCTCAATGGATCTATGGCTTCTTTCTTAGACATCTTCAGATCTTGTACACCAATAATCTTTAATTCTGAAGCCCTTGGGACGACTGCTTCTGGATGCTTTTCCATGTATTTAGAAGGGTCAAATACCTCAGGTCTAACCTGGATTTTATCAAGTTCCTTCATTCTGAATTTTGACATTGTAGTAAATCTTGCAGAATCTTTTCCTTCAGCCTTAGCTTTCTTTATCTGGGCTGAGCCAACATGCTCTAGAAAACGAGCCATCCTGAAATCAGGATCTAACTCTTGACTTTCATACTTATTTTCAGATGAAGTATCTATTGGCTTCACAGCTTTAAACTTTTTAGACAGATCTAATAAACTTTCAAGCTGGATCTTTAACTTCTTGAATAACAAGAGATGTCGGCGGAGCAAACTCAGCAAACTTCTTACAGGATTTTTCTGAGAAAATAGTTCTTTTACTCTTTGAAGAGTCTTTAGCAGTAGGTGAAACTTTTCTCTTGGGTGAAGGAGGAGGTGAAAATGTTGGCTTTTGATATACCACCTCCTTTACTTGCTCTTTTGTCTCAGCATCGTGCCTTTGATATCCAGAATATGATTTACCTTGATGGCTTTGAGAACTTCTCCTTGACAGAGGTTGAGAAGGTGCAGACTTGTCAGAAGGGGCAGATGGATTTGCTGAAATATTGCTAGAGGCTCCTGCACCGGGAGGTGGAGGAGGAGGACCTCTAGGAGTCCATCTGGGAGCAGGACTATCATACCTCTTTGATTTCTTCCTCTCCTTTTGCTGATTCTTTGAGAACCACATCCAGTGCTGGAACTCTTTGGATTTAGGATCAACCCCTTTCAGAATGTCGTAAGGAGTGTCATTAACGGGATTGGGAGGAGGAAGAGCTACACTTTTTCTTTTCCTCTTTGCAGCTTTCTTTTTCTTTGAATCCTCAGACAGATCTGAATCATCTTCATCCTCAGAATGAGATGAGGGAGGATGATCATATGGATCATAGGCTTCTGATACAGCCTTTTCCTTTACTTTCAGGGCAGCTTTCTCTTTCTCTTCTTCCAAGGCATCCTATGCCAGAAGAGTATCTAAATCTAAGCCAAGGGAATCATCCCATAAAGTAGATTTTTCAGCTTGCCCAGCTTTTTCTTTCTCTTCCAAATCAGCCTTTACTCTTTGTTGCCAAGCAGCTTTTGCTTTCTCTTCTTCCAAACTCAGTTTTGGGGTGTCATCTTTATTTTCAACTTGGCTTTCAGGATTCATTTCTTGAAACTCAGGAACTGTCGAGGGGACCAGTTCAGATAACACTGCTTGCTCTACAGCCATTTGGACATCAGGAGCTGATACAGATTCAGGCTCTTTGACAACAGCTACTTCTTCCATTAAATATGTAGGATTAGGAGTAAAATCTTGCTAAATGATATATAGTCATCCCTTCCAGATATTCCCATACTAACTTATCAATTAAGTAATCTACAAATTGGGAAAGAGACATACCTTCTGGATTTTCTTCAGGGTGACCTAACTCCCATAAATCATCTAGAAAGGAAGTGATTATTCCTTCTAGGAACAGGGCAACTAAGGGAGTTGAGGCTTCTTCCAGGTAAACTTTTACAACAAATTCAGACAACATTATTGCATCAGATATTTCTTTTTCTTTGTCAGATGGAGGAGCTGAAACTTCTGCTACTTTTTCTGATACTGCAAATTGAGCTGCTGGAGGGGAGGCTGGGAGCTGCTCAGAGACATCTTCATTGAACATCTCCCCCTGCCTGATTTCAGTGGGAACTGAAACCAGGCCCCTGGATGAAGAGGGCTCAGCAGAGTTGGAGAGAATTTTGATGGCATCAGTCAAAGAAGCAATGGAAGAAGCAAGTGGAGCAATTGCCTCTTCAATCATGATTTTGATTGAAGGGGTAATTAACTCCACAATACTGGAAATAAATTCTGGAGTTATTTCAGAAGGTGGTGGAACTGCAGTGGATGGAGGAGCAGCAGAAATGGTTGATGTGGCAGGATGAATTGTGTTGAGGACTGGAGATCGAACTGGAGAGTTAACTGGATAGTTAACTGGAGAATGATGTGGAGAAGGTGAGTAAGGAGGAGTTGGAATGGGAGAATGAACTGGAGAAGAGATATCAGACGCCAACATATCAAAGCTGGGTTGAGAAGTCCCAGCAAGATCAGTTGGGTGAGAAGATGCAGGAGGAGAGGCAGAATGTCGTACTGCAGTTGATGTTGAAGGAACTTCAGCTGCAGTAGACGGCAAAGCAGAAGAAGATGAAGGAATAGATGAAGGAGCTGAGCCAACTTCTTGAGGGTGGGGAGCGACAGAGTCAGTCCTTGTGCTCTCAGATGCAGCTGGAGCAGCCCCTGCAAGAGCGGGCTTCATGAATGTCCTCTTCCACTTTGAGAACAAGTTGGGATCCATCTTCTTGCTGGCATTAATGGTGGTAGCAGCTGAAACTAGCAGATGGGGATATCTTTCCTTTAAAAAAATCCCAATAACCCTTCCTAGGGTAACTTCCTTCTTACTATTCTTCTTCCTTATCAAATCAAACAGAACACCTGCCCAATTGATCCTTTTCTTGTTGACAATTGCACACATGAGTGCAAATTATTGTCTTGTAATGTTATCGTGGGCAGAGTGTTTGCCTAGCAGCACCTTTCCGACAATCTCAGCAAGAAATTTAATCTTAAAAGGAAAATTTACCTTGAGCAGCTTTGAGGGAATGTCTTCTGCATGTCCCAGCTCAATCAACATTCTTCCAAACTCTGGAGCATCTTGCTCATATTCTTCTTCACCATTAGTTAATCCAAATAAATCAGTCAAGACGGCGGGAGTCAAAACTACCTCTACTCCGCCAATAGATCCTGTCATTGAATCTTCAGTAGAAGATGAAGTAAATGCCCATTCCTTTATCTCTGGGATATTTAACTTGATCCTTGTAGACATTAGCCTTTTCAATCCTTGATCTTTGCATAGCTGGAGAATATCCACGATATCTGGTTCACAGCAGCTGAATGCATTAAAATCCACGCTGAAACCTGCGTCAAACTTGACTACTGCGAGGAGCGCTGGAGAGATCGCCATCGATTTGTTGGAGAAGGCGCGAGAGGAACGGAGAAGACGAAACGGCAGAGAATCGCAAGACACAGAGCAAGCGGGAAGATGGAATGCGAAAGGACGCTCTCCGTCGACGATATAAGCAAAGATCTTTTAACCTAGGTTGACTATCGGCTTTATATTAGACCGGAGATAGTCGATCTATTTAAAAGATGCTGGACACGATGGTCGAACGGTCGTTCGACGATCGGTCCAGAAGCAGAGTAGTCGAGCAATCGTTCGACTATTTCTGGCTTCTCAAACAACAAGCTGTCGTCATCCAGAGATCGACGATGAGCTCAACTTGTTCGACGATGGTCAAACGCCGGTCGACGATCTTCAAACAGGCAAGCTTTCATCAACCATAGGTCGACGATGGGCTTGACCCGATCGACTATCTTTGAACGTCGTTCGATTATCTTCAAACAAGTTTCAACAAGGCAGAAGTAGTCACACTTAGTCTCTTCCATTGATCATGCCTAGTTGAACCAAAAAGAACAGATGCTTCTGTTCATCTAAGGGCTTGGTGAATATATCACCTCTCTGAAACTCAGTGGATATGAACTCAAGACAAATCTTGTTCTTTTCCACACAATCTCTCAGGAAGTGGTGCCGAATCTCAATGTGCTTCGTTCTAGAATGGTGCACTGGATTTTGTGCAATTGAGATAGCACTGGTACTATCACACATGATTTTGGTGTTCTTGTGTGAGTAACCATAATCCACAAGCTGGTTTTGAATCCACAGGATCTGTGAACAACAACTAGCAGCTGCTATATATTCAGCCTCTGCAGTTGAAGTTGAGACAGAAGCCTGCTTCTTACCGAACCAAGAGACCAATCTCTCTCCCAGGAACTGATAAGTTCCTGAGGTGCTCTTCCTGTCAACTCTGCAACCAGCATAATCAGAATCAGAATATCCAATCAATTCAAATTCTGACTCAGCTGGGTACCAAAGTCCTAGATTTGGACATCCCTTCAGGTATCTCAGGATTCTCTTTAGAAGAATCAGATGAGATTCCTTGGGGTTGACCTGGAATCTAGCACAGAGGCATGTAGCAAACATTATATCTGGCCTACTTGCAGTTAAATATAATAGGGAACCAACAATGGCCCTATAATTCTTTTGATCAACTGGCTTGCCGTGATCATCAGAATCAATAACTACATTAGTAGCCATAGGTGTAGGCATTGCTGAAGCATCAGCCATCCCAAATTTCTTTACCAATTCCTTGGCATATTTGGATTGGGAGATGAAGATACCATCAGCATCTTGCTTAACTTGGAGACCAAGAAAGTAAGACAGCACACCCAAACTACTCATCTCAAACTTAGAGTGCATCAGGTCAGAGAACCTTTTGCAAAGTTTGGGATCAGTGGAACCAAATATAATATCATCCACATACACTTGAACTAACAGGATTGTGTCCTTGTGGTGCTTGATGAAAAGGGTTCTATCAACTACTCCCCTAGTAAAGTTGTGCTCTAAAAGGAAACTAGCTAGAGTCTCATACCAGGCTCTGGGTGCTTGCTTTAGTCCATAAAGAGCTTTCTGCAACTTGAACACATGTGAGGGTTGAGTTGAAGAAACAAACCCTGGTGGTTGTTCAACAAACACCTCTTCCTTAAGCTCACCATTTAGGAATGCACTTTTGACATCCATCTGAAAGACCTTAAACTTCATGTAGGCTGCATAGGCCAAGAAGATCCTTATTGCTTCTAGCCTTGCAACAGGAGCAAAGGTTTGGTCATAATCTATACCTTCCTCCTGTCTGTAGCCCTGAGCTACAAGCCTAGCTTTATTCCTTACAATAATTCCATTTGCATCCAACTTGTTTCAATACACCCACTTGGTGTCTATGATCAGTTGGCCTTTAGGTCTTGGAACCAAAGTCCAAACTTTACATCTCTCAAACTAATTGAGTTCCTCTTGCATAGCAATGATCCAGTGGGGATCTAGCTCAGCATCTTTAAAGGTGAGAGGCTCAATCTGTGAGAGGAAACAAGCGTGCATCACATCCTGTCTTAATTGGTGTCTTGTTTGAACACCAGCTGATATGTCTCCAATCACTTGAGATGTGGGGTGATCTCTAAGTGTGACAATATCAGCAGGTGGGATGTGATCTTCAGCAACAGTTGAGATTAATTCCTCAGGAGGAATTTGATCTACTGTTGGTGGAACAACAACAGCTTCTGCAATGTCTTCATCACTGTCTGATTCAGTGATCTGAAGAGTTGATAGTTGGAGAATCTCTTGAGTAGCATCAGGTACCTGCAATGAACTGGAGGAAGGAGAATTTTCCTTCTCCTTGTAAAACATCTGAGACTCATCAAAAGATACATGCACAGATTCTTCAATTTTACAGGTTGATTTGTTATAAACCTTATAAGCTTTGCTTACTTGGGAATATCCAAGCATAATTCCCATTGAAGCTTTTGCTTCAAACTTTCTAAGGTATTCTTTATTGTTATTATGAATGTACACTACACAACCAAATACTCTAAAATAATTAATTTTAGGTTTCTTTCCTTTAAGCAACTCATAAGGAGTTTTACACTTAAGCTTGTGTATCAGACTTCTATTCAAGACATAATTGGCTGTACTAACAGCTTCTGCCCAATAGGAGAGAGGCATATTAGCATCTGCCAACAATGTACTAGCAGCTTCTATGAGTGCTCGATTTTTCCTTTCAACTACCCCATTTTGTTGGGGAGTTCTAGGAGCTGAGAAGCTATGTTTGATACCTTCTCTCTCACAGAATTCTTGCATGAGAAGAGAGTCAAACTCAGTACCATGATCACTTCTGATCAAGGCCACATGAGTAGAGTACTCAGTCTGCACACATAATAGAAAGTCTGTAAGGGCTTTGAAGTTATCAGCCTTAGTTCTCAAAAAGAAAACCCAACTGAACCTAGAGAAGTCATCTACAATTACTAAGGTGTAATACTTCCCTCCTAAACTCTGTACATTTATTGGGCCAAAAAGGTCCAAATGTAATAAGTACAAGATTCTAGGAGAATCACTTTTATTTACTGATTTAAAAGAATTCTTGGTTTGCTTGCCTAGCTGACAAGCCTTGCATAGGCTCTCCTTCTTGTAGGGGTAAGAAGGTAAACCTCTAACAAGGTTGTGTTTAGATAACCTAGATATATTTTTAAGGTTAACATGACTAAGCCTCTTATGCCACAAAGAATTATTATTAATTGTTACTTCATTAAATAAACAGATTTCAGAATGAGTTGAATTGAAATCTACTAAGTAAATATTACCTAATCTAATGCCTACTAAAACAACATTATTATTTAAAGTAATATTACAAGAAGAGTTAGAAAATGAAACCTGGTAGCCAGCATCACATAGCTGGCTGACTGAGATCAAATTGTGCTTCAGTCCTGTCACATATGCAACTCTCTTGAAAGTAACATCTCCAATTGTGATCCTGTCATAGCCTTCTGTCTGACCACAGCTTGAATCTCCAAAGATAACCTTTGGGCCGAGCTTAGCTTTGAACTTTGACAGATGATTTTTATTTCCTGTCATATGCTTGGAGCATCCACTATCCAAATACCACTTATTTTGAGTGATAGGATAGGCCTTCACCTGCAAGACATTCATTTAGACATTGTGGACCCAGGTAACCTTGGGTCCCTTATTTTTCACATAAGAAAAGCTAGAAATAAATGAAAATGCAGGCTGAGGGTGATAACCTAATGGGTGAGATCCCCTGGTGGGATTCTCCATGCAGATGATGGGTCAACAAACCTAGGGTTTCTATTTTCATTTAGGTTTCTACGGGTTTGATGATGATTTTGAAAATCATATTGAAAACGTCGATCGACGTTCGACGATGGGCGCTCAGATCGTCGAGCTTCGTTCGACCATTGAGCTTCCGATCGTCGAGCAGCGTTCGACGCTCTTTGTATTTCTTTAAAAAATTTCTTCCTCTTTTCTCTCTTAGCTTTATTTAAAGTTTTATTAACTTGGTTTACTTGCTCAGTGTTCTTCATTCCACTAGCTGAAATGAAGTTCACTGGAGTTGAAAGATTATTTTTAAGAATAACTGGAGGTTCACTGGGAGAAGCTCCTAAGCCTAGTTTGTTATTGCCTGACCTAGTGTTAGTCATGCTGGTTATTTCTAATAACTTAAGGCTTCTACCATTTAGAGATTCTTCTAACCTCTTAGATTTAGCTAACTCAATTTTAAGAAACTTAATTTCTTCACAATAATTAGTGAGATCTTCCTTTAACCTAATATTTTCAGTAGATATGATTTCTGATTCAGCTATCCTATGTCTAAGTTCTTTAATCTCTTTTTCAGAACTAATTAAATCTAAGCATAAAGATTTAAACTCTAATTTGAATTCTGCTGAAGTAAAATCATAAGACGATAGTACCTCATCTTCTGTTGGCATTTCTTCCTCTAAATCTGAACTCTCTGCAGCTGAATGATTGCTGCAGGCATCTATTGCCATCAGGCAAACTTCCTTTGCCTTCTTCTCTTCCTCATCCTCACTGGAGCTAGAGGAGGAAGATTCCTCATCTGAATCACTCCAGGTTTCAACAATGAAACCTCTCTCCTTCTTCTTGTTCTTGTAGGAGGATGGCTTGGAGTGCTTCCTGCGCTGTTCCTTTTCTTTCCTCTTATCTGTGTTCTTTTCTCTGGACAATCTGCTAAGATATGTCCAGGTTTCCTGCAACCATAACAGATAATTTCTTTAGCAGGTGAACGGTCATACCTTGGCTTGTCTTCATAGCGTGAAGACTTCTTTCTGAATTCCTTTCTCCCCATCTTGAGAAACCTCTTGGCAAATAATGCCATTAGCTCCTCATTGGATTGGCTGCCTTCAGAAGCATCAGCAGCCTTAAGAGCTAGAGTTTGCTCTTTTCTTGTTGGAGTAGGGGTCTTTGCTTCAGCTTCTGCTTCCCTTGTCTTCAGCACTTGCTCAAAAGACTTGAGCTTGCCGAGAAGGGCTTCAGTTGAAATCTCATTTGTACTTCTGGCTTCCTTGATAGGTCAGATCCTTAGATCCCATGTGCTAGGGAAGCAAATAAGAATCTTATCATTGACCTCTGTCAATGATATGTCCTTGTCAAGGGTCCTCAGCTCATTGATGATTGAGTTAAGCCTTGTATACATGGCTTCAACTGATTCAGCATCAGTTTTCTTGAAGTTCTCATATTGTGAGATAAGGTTGGACCTTCTGTCCTTCCTTTCATCAGCTGAACCAGCTACAATCTGGTTCAGTGTATCCCACATAGCTTTTGCTGAAGAGCAGTCAGCTACCTTCTGGAATACCTCATCAGACATTGTCTGAGCCAGAATGTTCATCGCCTTGGCATCTGCTATCTTTGCCTTCTTGTACTCATCATTGTAATCTGGAGGGGGCACTGCACTCATATCAGATGATGAGGCAGTAGCAGCAGCAGGTGCTCTTGGGGGTCCTGACAAAATAGAAGCAAAGATACTTTCATCAATAGAATTCATATATAATTTGATCCTTGCCTTCCAGATGCCAAACTTAGCTAAGTAGCATGCTGGAGGTCTGGTGCTAGAATAATCCTTGGACTGGGCCATGATAGTGATAGTGAATATCTATAAACTTTGGTATCTATCAGGATCTTGTGACTTAGGTGTTAGCCTATTCAGTCAGTCAACCTCCCTCTGATACCAATTGAAAGTGAAGGGATAGATACTACTCTAGAGGGGGGGTGAATAGAGTTATCAAATTTTGCACTAGACAAAAACTTAATAGTCTACCCAACTCCCTTGGAGTGAAATACGGAATGAAAAGATTATAGATAAGGAGATAACCCTAAAGCCTAACACAAGTGTTGTGCACAAACTCAAGCTAACTGTAATTACAGTTAAGGCTTGGAAATCCTAATCAGCAACTAGCAAACCTAGTTATATCTAATCACAGCCACAATGCAAGTAATTAAATTAAGCAAGCCAGACGACACAAGGAATTTATAGTGGTTCCCCAAACAACTTGGGTACGTCCACTCTTCTACCAATAAGGTAGGAATCCACTACAGGTTTTTGATCAGGTGCCCTACCACCACAAGATCTGCTTCAGGTAGATCTAGAAACCCTTTAGACTTTTGATCAGGTGTCTAAAAACCAACACAGGTTTTTGATCAGGTGCCCTGCCACCAAGGGATACTTTTGAAGGGAGCAATAACCCTGTATAGGAGGGGGAATGAAGGTTAAAGAGTCTTCTCTATTTTACAATAGATTAGAGAAGCACAAAGACTTGCACTGAGCTAGAAAGCTCAAAAGAATCAAGGCTCCCCCTGGCTCAAAGAATGTCCAGGTGAAGTCTTACTTCAGTGCAGAAACTCTTCAGTAAAAACTGAAGGAAAAACTACAAGAAGATATAAAATATAAAATAGAAATCTTCTAGCAGCTATCTTCTTCTTCTTCTTCAAAATAACTCTGAGTTTGAACTTCCTGGAAGCAGGAGAACTCGGGTTGAAGAAGAGCAGAAGAGCTTAACACTTCTCAGTTGAATGAAGATTGCTGAGAGCAGTTAAACTTGGTCTTGATGAAAGCTTGAATGCTAAATGAATAACTCTTAGAATAACTGGTTAGCTAGCTGAAATCCTTCTCCAAAGGATTCCTTTTATAGCAGCAACAAGCAATGGCTCTTTTCAATTTGAACTGTTTGTCTTCTTCTGAAACTTGAAACCTGGGCTGCAAATATCACAAAGACAAACAAACTCTGTAGCAAAATATTCTATAAAAGGGATAAACCTTTTTCAAGGAAGCTGCAGGAAGCAATCTGATAATAAAGGTACTAAATAAAATCACATCAGAGACAAACTCTTTATAGCAGAAGGAAGACTTTTCAGTCTAACGGCTATAAAGGACTGACAGCAGATAAAGTAAAATACACTGTCAACTAATAAGACAAACAACTTTATCTGAAAAGATTTGACTCAGGCAAAAGAGATGGAGCAGATATTGCCTGGAAATATTATCACAAAACAACTGAAATAAAATGCCAGATAATATATTAATTTATTAAATAAATAAATAAATACAAAATAAAAAGGCAAACAAAAAATGTCGAATGACCCTCGGAGATCGTCGACGAAAGAACGGAGATCGTCGAACTATTGGACAGATAGTCAAACGATCCAGATAGTCGAACTATCAAAGGAGATAGTCGAACTATCTCAACAGATAGTCAAACTATCAGAAGATAGTCGAGTTATCAGATAGTCGACCTATCAACAGATAGTCGAACTATCAAAGCAAAACCGATAGTCGACCTATCAACAGATAGTCGAACTATCAAAGAGAAACAGATAGTCGATCTATCAACAGATAGTCGAACTATCACAGAACGACAGATAGTCGAACTATCAACAGATAGTCGAGCTATCAGATAGTTGAACTATCAAAGCAGATAGTCGAACTACCAAGGGAAAACAGATAGTCGACCTATCAACAGATAGTCGAACTATCAGAACAAAGCAGATAGTCGACCTATCAACAGATAGTCGAGCTATCAAACAACGCAGATAGTCGACCTATCAAACAGATAGTCGAGCTATCAGATAGTTGAACTATCCAAGCAGATAGTCGAACTATCAAACAAACAGATAGTCGAACTATCAACAGATAGTCGAACTATCACAGCACATAGATAGTCGAGCTATCAACAGATAGTCGAACTATCCACGCAGACAGAACGTCGAGCAACTGATAGACGATCGTCGAACAGTTAGTCGATGATAGTCGAGCGGCGTTCGACCATAGTCGAACGAACAAACTACTTAACCAAATTCTTATCTGGATAAGCTGGGAACTCTACAGCTAGACAACTAACCTTGACCATAGATAATTCATGGGTCAAGAGACTAAGAAGACAAGACTAAACTCAAATCAAACTAGGGTACCAACAGAATGACAGGTCCCTCCCTGACTGTTGCAAAGATCCTAGGATCATAGGCTTCCAAAAATAGCCTCACCCTCTCTTTCAATAATCCAAAATACTCCTTCCTGTAAATGGGGAGTTTCATGGAACTCAGCTCTCTCTGGCTCTCTCAAGAGCTCATGATCACTTAACTGCAGCTACCTTTGGAGATCACTCAGATTGTTAAATTCCTTTTTGAGAAACCTCCCTCTAATACCACTTGAAAGTTCTTATTTTCAAGGTAGCTAGCAACCTAGAGGGGGTGAATAGGTTTGTCTAGGTCTTTTGACTTTCTTTTTGTTTCTTCTTGAGTTACATTGTGATTGAATAGATGAAAGCTTTTTAAGAACTTGCAAACAAAAAACAAAAAAAAAGCACACAAGTATTTTTATAGTGGTTCCCCAAAACTATGGGTACATCCACTCTCCTCCCACCTTGCTAACTTCCTGTTAGTGATGGCACTTCTCCAAAATAATGCTCCAAGGAGCCTACACCTCAGATCCCTCAAGATCTCTCAGTCTCCTCCAAAAATTACACCTAAGCCACAAGGGCCTACACTCAGTGATACAAGTATTACATACCTCAGGAAATTAAGCCCTACCACTTAGGCTAAGGAGGATATCCCTACCTCAGAGCAAACTTGCTCCTACAACTCAGAGAGATTCACTCTCCTACAGCTCAGGCAATATTGCCCTACTTTTTAGTGAGTGAAACTCACCTACCTCAGATCCCAGCAGGATCCTACACTTAGAGAGGATCCCTCTCCTACAGCTCAAGCAAATTTGCCCTACTTCAGGCCCAAGGCCCTACAGCTTAGATCCAGAAGGATCCTACAGCAAGAAATTATTTAATTAACTTTGACATAGAGAAATTTCTCTGTATCAACAACTTGAGCTGAGAAATTTCTACTCTAACTCTCCTCATAACAGAGAAAAATATTGGTGGAGGAACTCAGAAGCTGACTCCTAAACTTGTGTAGAAGGCTAAAGATCTGCTTATCTTGAGTCTTCAAGCAGCTTACTGAACCTGCCAAAGGCTGAAGGTTCTTCTTTCTTCAAAAATATTTCTGATCCTTCTGTGGTAGATGGAGAGTGCACAGCTATCTGAACTTTGTCTTGCAGGAGATCTTCAAGCTTTTTACATGCTGCAATGGTGAGGAAGATGAAGTTGGCTGCTATCCTTTTTAAGTTGATAATGCCCTACAAAAATATCTTGTGTCTTGTCCCATCTTATCCTTTTGTAGTTCGCTGATCAACGGCTCTTAGAGATCAGTGGGCCCCACCTGCAGCTTCCAGCTGCGCCTTACTTTAACGGAAGAAGATGTACAGTAGCTTCTCGGTAGAGTTTGTCGTGTTCTGTATCTTATCTGTACTTGATTTGAACTTAGTTGACTTTATCGATTTTGTTGACGTCATCACCTGCGGACTTAGCCAAAATCGAGCATCAGTAGAATAGGCGTTGAGTGAATGAGCTTCTCTTAACGCCAAAACACTTAGACAGAATTCTGTCGATCTAGGCGTTGATAGCATTGAGTGAGCAAGCTCCACTCAACGCTTTTAGCCTTAACAATTCTACAACCTTTTCTGTGTGCCTGGCGTTGAGAGCGTTGAGTGAGCACACCTCACTCAACTCCTTGTGCCTTAGCTTATGCATTCTGTAAATTAGGTGTTGAGAGCATTGAGTGAGCATACTTCAATGCTTTTTACCTTAGCCAAAATCTTCCTTCTTCTCTGGCGTTGAGTGTGTCTTCATCACTCAATGCTTTTTGCCTTAGAAAAGCTTTTTGCATCTTAGGCATTGAGAGCGATGAGTGAGCATACCTCACTCAACGCTTTTGAACTTAGCCAAATTTCTGTGTTTAGAAAAACTGGCTTTGACTGACTAGGTGTTACTTAACACTTATGTAGCTATGGCATTGAGTGAATGACCTTCACTCAATGCTTGTGGACTTCACCACTTTTCTGCCTCTTAAACCTTAGGCTTTGACTATCTCAGCCTGCCTCACTCAACTCTGAACTGAGTTCGCCGAATGCTGAACTGAGTTTGACAAACGATAAGCTCATCTCGACGAACTCTGAACTTAGTTCGACGAATTTTGAACTGAGTTCGACGAACTCAGAATCTCAAACTCTGAGTTTAGTTCGACGAATGCTGAGCTCAGCTCGACGAACTCTAAACTCAGTTCGACGAACTCTGAACTCAGTTCAACTCATAGCTTTTTTGTTGTATGGAATTGAGTGTGTATTCATCACTCAACGCCAACCTACTTAGCCATATTTCTGCCTATAGTTGTACGGCATTGAGTGAGTCAACTCCACTCAATGCCTGTGGACTTAGGCAAATTCCTACCTTTCCAGCATCTTCACTTTGTGACCACTTGTCTCATCACTGTCAATTACAACTATATATATCATTGACAACTATATAAATATCATTGACAAGATTGACTTCCTCAAATCTAGGACATTATGGGCAATGGACCCAACAGGTAGCTTGAATTAAATGGACAAAGCGCTCGGGAAGCTACCTCTCTATACTAGTCCTATCGCCCGCACAAGCTCGATGAATTAAATAGCCCAGGCTCTCGGAAACCTGTCGCGCAGGCGCTAGCTTTCTACCGTGCCGCGCTAGCCATTCAACGTCCATTACTATAGGAGTTTAGAGCATCGAGAGCATTGAGATAGAGGCATCAAGTGCGTTGAGACAGGACTACCGCCAGGCGCTATCTACCTACCGCGCCACGCTAGCAGTGGAAAAAGGAAAATATTCATTTTGAATATTTTTCCAAATTTGGAGGACAGTTGTCAACATCAAGCGCGTAACCTTACTGCCAGACGCTAGCCTTATCGTCGGCGGTAGCCTATTTTCACAAAGTCGTATATAAAGGCGCCTCGTTTTCTATGTTGATACCTAAGACGAAAAGAGATAGAGCTCTATGAATCCTAGGGTTTGGTCGCCTCTCTTGTGGTCCATTCTGCCATCTCCATCAAAGGAAGAGAAGACTTCCACCCTCCCGTTCGTGCACGAAGAACTTTGGCAAGCCTTGATCTACAAAGCTTGTGAGGAGTTGATTAGTTGCATGCCCACGAAGATTTCTAGCACTGATCACGGATCACTCAATGGAGGAGTCGTATTGATGGAGATTTGAACTTTGATCTTTTTATATTCTTGTGTACTTTTCTCTTGTTTGTATTGATTGTGGCGAAGGAAATTGATCAGGGAAGGTCGTCGGAATCCGGGGTAGGATTCTGTGAGAAATTGTCCTAGGGAAGGGACGTCTAGATCGGGTGATCTAGCGGGGCTCTAAGACCCTTCCTTGCGTGGAGGTGAAGAACCGGATCGAAGACTTTTCTTGGAGGGAAAGGGAGAGAGCCAACCGGTCCGTAGAGTGGGTCGGTATAGAAAACAAAAAATTCTTTCTTCATTCACCGCCTCTGATCTCCGACGTCATGGAGATCAAACTTTTGTAATTATTAAAAATCAATTGTTTATTCATTCTTAATAAAGTTCATTTATATTTCTTTTTATTGCATATGGTTTTATGATTGTTAACCTGTTATTGACTAAAGGGTTCATAGATTTCCAAGGGGGAATTTGCCCAGAAAACGGGGTCTGTGACTTACCGTCACGCGTTAGTTACCTAAAGCTCCGCAGTAACTTCCAGAACCAATTTTCCTGGACCAAAATAATTCAAATTTTTAATTAGTGTGTAAAACCTTATTCATCCCCCCTCTAAGGTTGGCCACTAGATCAAATAAGTGGTATCAGAGCGAGGTTATTCCAAAATGGTTTCACCACCGGGAATAATGGCCAACCTTGATCTCAAATCGACTAGGGGGAATGAAAAATGGTACACAGAAAATTTGTTAACACCACCTCTATTTACAGGATTGAACTATAATGAATGGAGAACACTAATTAATGAGGAAATTTCCTATGTTATTAGATATAGAAGTTTGGATCATGACTTGTGTCAAGTCCCCAAATAATTTAAATAAGCACGAATGTCATTTAAATGCCAAAGCTATGAATAGTTTGTTTTGTGGGCTTGGTTAAGATATTTTCCAACTAATCTATATGCTTTCTACTGCATATGATATATAGAAATTTCTTGAGTTAACTTACAATTCTCTTTCTATAGATAATGAATCTGAGCAATTCCTTATGGATCCAAGGAAGAATCAAATGGAGACTTGTTTTTGAAGGAAGACATGACAACCACATCAAGGGAAAGGGAAGATGAAATCTCAACTATGGATGAGGAAACACATGAAGAAGTCAAAGAAACTCTATACCTCAATCTTGCCTCATCCAAGAGCACTATAAGAAAGTCAAATTCCCTTTTAGCATGTAATTCTATCTCTACATTGCGTATGCTAGAAAACGCTAGACGTGGAATTAAGAAATTAAAAAATATTAATTCAAACTTATGACTAGAAAAAAAATTTAAAAGCACAACCTAATGTAGAACCCTATTATGATGTGACTTGTTCTCCCTCCTGCTCTTTAGATAATATTTCTATACCTTATATAGATTACAATGAATTAAAAGAAAAATATAAGGTTCTTAAAAAAGAGCTTCATTTTGCAAAAGAACAAAACGATAAATTATGTTTAGAAAACTCATCGTTGAAAAGTGATTGCACTGATGCAAGAATTATAAATTTAAATTAAAGAGATTTATGAGACTTTTGAGGAATATAGAAATAAGTATGAAGATCATATCAAATTTGTAGTCTCCACTCTTAAAAATAGCACAATCGTGTACAACAAAGCTTGACATAATCTTAAAATTAAAAATAAAGAATTAGTTACAAAAATCAACATGTTTAAGGAAATTATGCTTAAACACTCAGAAAACATAACTCCTAAATTTCAAGCAAAACCCGAAAGCATGTTGAATATGAATTGTTATATACCAACTAAGTTGATCAACGGGAGTCAAAAACGTCAAGCACGTGTAAATGAAATTCCAAAATAGAAAAATCATTTGCAACCTCAAGTCACTCGCAGTTTGAAATCTAATGAATGTGAATTTCCTTCAAAGAATCACTACACTAGGTGTCTTTATGTTAAGCAACATAATCTTAACTCAGGGAACAATTTCAACATATCTAAACCTTCAACGCAATATTGTTCAACTGAAGTTCATCACATAAGGACTCGTATAAATCTAAAAGGAAATTTGTAATAAAAAAATAACATTAAACAAAAGTATGAATGGAGGCCCATCATTCACACATTTCGCTCAAAAGGGTTCATTCATCTTCACACGGTGTATCACGCTGTGTTTAGGTACCCAAAGGAACTGTCACCTCTGACTCCTTTTGGATACCTAAATCTCTTATCTTTTAGCATCCACAATCTGCATGAAGTAAGTACTAAAAGAACTACATGATATCCTACTTCACGATATCCTGCTTCATGATATGCCTACTAGGTGTCTTATTTTTTTTCTTTCGTTTCTTATTTTCGTAATTAGGTTTATGATATAGTGTTTCTTTTATTTTTGTTCTATGTTTTGAACTAACACGATAGATAGTCTCACGAGAGTAAGAGGAACAATAATAGTCATGATAAGCAGAGGTGTCGACACAAATCTAATCAACAGAAATAAAGCTAATTACATAATTGATATTTAGTTCAACCTACTTTATTACAAAATAAAATATGTATAAATAAAATGAAGAAAGCTACTCCTCTGAAGAAGTAGGAGAAATATTGAACTTGCTCATTATATTCTTGAGCATCTTCTTCATTCCCTTTACTTCTTTAGTCATTTGTCTGATCTCTCGGCCTTGATCCTCCACCATACTATAGATATCTCTGTTGGTTTCCCTGAGGGACCCGGTGCGGTGTAACGGTGGTTGTGGTGTAGGTGGTCGTGCCCATGAGGAAGTAGGAATATCACCTACTTTATAGACTATAGGGTAGCTATTTATAGGGTATGCCGATTTGTCGATGGTCGGGTACTTCTCCACCAGGATGCTCTAGATCACACTACCCAAAGGCAATGTGTTCACCCGCTAGAGGTCGGGGGATTTTAGGTGAAAGGTGTAGCGCATCATGGAGAGGATGAGATCTGATACACTGAAGGCTTTCTCAGCCAGGATATAGTATGTCACCATTGATAGCTAGGCCGTGATTTTCCTGGTGTCCCCAACCTTGAACATGAGAGAATAATGTAGGACATCCTGGATGATGCGTGTGTCAGGAGTGAGTGTATCCACCAAAGTGATGAGATCTAAATCCCCCGCCACACCGTGAAGAACCTTGTTAATCTCTCTCCAGTTCCGAGTGGTTAGGAAAGTGTAACATCCCTCAGAATTCTAGACCCCTAGAATAGTTTTGTCATGACTGGGTCATGACAAAACCCTGGGAAGTGTCAAAAGGATGGGGTGAACTTGGGAATTAGTGTGTGAACCACCTTAGTCTGCAAATAGTAGAATTCTAATTACTAGCTTAGGAATGACCATAGGGCATCACCATGACACCATGACCCCACCACAACATCACTAACCTGTTAGAGGGTCCATTAGAGCCATAGGGATCCATTGGGGTCAACCCAAAGTGGTCAAAGTGATCCAAGTACATCATAGCCCTAAATTGGGCAAGGTGCCCTAACTAAGGGCAATTGTCCTCTAACATGCCCAAATTGACCATACCTAGACATTCCCAAGCCCTGAGGGAGGCCAATGGGTCACCAAGGACCCATTGGGGTCAACCAAAGAGGCTAAGTTGACTCAAGTCAACCCTAGCCCTAAAAAGGTCAAAGTGTCATAACTAAGGGTCAAGTGGCTTTCAAGGTTCCCAACCAACCCTACCCAACCCTTCCTAGATCTTAGGGTAGGCCAATAGGTCACCAAGGACCCATTGGGGTCCACCCAAATGGTCATTTTGACCAAGGTCAACTCTACCCTTGAAATGGGTCAAACTAGCCTAAATGGCTATCTCAAGCCCAATCCACTTGGGCTAAGCCCAATTAAGGTGGCTCAATGGTTTATGGGGGCTGAAAAATATCAGATTAGCCATCTAATTCCTGTAAATTCTGACTAGGAGAGAGAAGCTTCATTTGCCCTTTAATGGAGGAGAGAGAAAGAGAGAGAAAGAGGGTCATTCATGGCTTGGAAGGCCAAGGGGCCTCCTCTCTTCATCTCCAAAGGCTAGATTCAACTTCCTGGATTAATTAAGAGGAGACCAAAGGTTTTGCCCAGCATCTAGGTGGCTTAATTCAGAGTTTTTCCCATGGACGAATTCAAGCATTCAAGGTCATTAATGGCATTGATGTCATGGCCACTCCCCTTCCCCATTTACTGTTTTTAAAAGCTTCACCGGGCAGAGGGGACGAGTTTCCACGCTTTTTATAAAGGAATCGAGCCCTCCCACTGTGTGGTTGCAACATACTCGACGGCACCACCACCGGCCATGGCGCACCACCACCACACCCGTCGATAAGCACGGTTGAAGGTCCTCCTCTACTCCTCTCTTCATGGGCTAGCATCTTAGATCTTTTAGGAGAGAAATTGGGATCAATTGAGCCCGATCATGTGAGAGAAATTTCAGATTTCCATGGTTTTTTCTACCACTCGGGTTCGCCGTAAACCGCCCCTCTAGCGGTCATGCTGCCCTCCGGCAATAGCCCCCACCTCAACGGAGGTTGTGGCGGTGGTGGCCGGCCAGGGAGGTGGATGGAAGGCCGGCAAATGGCTTGAAAAGTTGCTCCAGGTTCGGTCAATCGCGTCCCTTAGCTGGAGGAAGAAGATGACCAGGAGCCCTCTGACCTGCTTTAAGATCTGTGCTGATCCTATTTTTGATTTTTTATATTTTCTATCTTGTTTACTGGGCTGTCTTAAATTAAATATTAAAAATAGTTAGGGCCCCCTACAGAAAAAATGGCCAACATGCAAATTGTAGCCCGTGAAGTCTAGTTTAATTTAAAATTTATTTCAACCCATTTGGGTAAGTGGTTTGACCACAGAACTCATTTTGATGAGGTCTATACCTAGGCTAGACCAGAGATTATTTTGAGTGCCCCCATCAATCGAGCCATTCAAATGACTTGAAATATTGGATGGGGTCACTCTTACGTATACCTAGAACATATCTGAAAATGGGAATTTTTGGAAAAAAATTTCCTAAAGTTTTTGTAGAAATTTAATAATCCATGTATGAATTATTTAAAAGTTCTAATGATCTCCAAACCCTCCCAAATTTTGGTGAGTGGTCCTTGGGGTCATCGTAAGGCTCTGTATAAATTTTCATTCCATTTGGAGATGATTTGGTTTGTAAATAAGCAAACCCTAAGTTGGACCAAGAAGGGGTAGTTGGGTCAAGATGCCCTTTGTGGTATTGGGTGACCAAATCACCTCAACAGATGTTGAAACTTGGGCCACTGATTTGTTAAGACATTAAACACCCTCTGATAGTATCTAGTGTCAACATAATCCACCTATAGGGGGAAATAGGTGTCGTGTAGTCTTTGGCGGAATTAAACTAACCTGCACAGGTAAGCAAACAGAACACAGAAAACACACAAAATATTATAGTGGCTCCCCGATTTGGGTACGTCCACTTTCCCCCTTCGACCTATCTCCCACCAAGGGACGACTCGGTCACTTCTCCAAACAGATTGAAATCCAATCCTCACACTAGGAGCAACGCTCCCCCAACAACGGAAGGAACCCTTCCAACAATGGAGTCATAACTCCACCACAACGGGTTGCACCCAACCCTTACAAATAAGAATAAAAATTCCTTTACAACAAAATTGAATGTAAAAAATACAAACAATGCTTTAGGGAGATTCTGATGTCCTTCTTCGTTCGTTGAAGCTTGCACGAAAAGTACGAAGAGTCCACAACTGGATTTCTCACTTTGAATGGATCTTGTCAAGATCGACGGCAGCAAGCAAGTGCGGCGGCGATGCTTTGTAAATCCAAACTTCTTGACGAAGCAAGCTAGGTCTTCGAATGATCTCAGTCGGATCAAATGTCTCAACCGATTCGGAAGGGAGAACAAGTCTCGTTCAATGAATCGGAAGACAAGAGATCTCGAGAGATACACGTGAGACCGGCTGCTTGCCTCGGTGCTGTCATCGAGCGATCAGAGACGGGCTGAGATCAGCGGCGGCGACTACTTTGCGATCGGTAACGAGCGTGCGGCGGATTCCGCGATCGGCTAGGTCACGGCCGAATTCCGTATTCCAGTGTGTTGGTGTGTACTGTAGACAACGGGAATAAGTACGTATTTATACCCAAAGGCAAACCCTAGAAGACCGTTGTGGGGCCCACCTCGAAAATCCCGAGATCTGGCCGAACTGAGCACGGTGACCTGGACCGGTCCAACGAGCGGCGAAATCTGCCTAAGGAAAAATCGGCGGGAGTCGTTGGTGATTCCCGTTGATGTCGGCGGGAATCACTCCCGACTCCCGTCGATTCTGCCTTGGCAGAATTTCAGACTTTTGCCAGCCGGAAGTAGTCGGCGGGAGACACTTAGTGATTCCCATCAAAGTCGGCTGGAATCACTAACGATTCCCATCGATTCTTACTTAGAAGGATTTTCCTCCTTCCTTCTGTTGATAGCTTGGTTTTTGACCCATCCTTGCTCCTTCTTCTGCTCTTGATCTACCTTGACCCTATACTTGAAAATAAGTACACTCCAATAGAGAGAGCACACGTGGATCAACACACTGATCTACACAGCGAGGGATTACATTGTGCAGACCCGTGTATATTGACTCACTGTACTCTGACATTGGTGTGTACTTAGCATGGAATAGCTGCAAGCACAACTTGATAAAATTGTCAAATATATAGTCAATTAAACTTAGCTTGTTCAGGCTCTTCTTCAAATCAGGTCTATTGTGGATGCAATACCCAACAATCTCCCCCTATTTGAAGAAGCATAAACCCTACAAGCTAAGGTGAATAACACAGATGGAAATGAAAATCATAAAATGAAAGTTCAGTTGAGTGTGGAATTCATTACCATTTTCCTGAGAGCAACATAGCCTTAGCCGAGGTGATCTCCCCCTATCTGAGAATAGCATAGCCTTTGTGGCCTACTTAGCACCACCTTAGCCTTGGCCGAGAGGGTAATCTCCCCCTTTTCGGCTTGTACAAACCTGGGACTTCACTTGGAGCAAAATGCTCCCCCTTAGATCTTGCATCCATTCCTGATCTTGAGTTCCTAGCAGACGCTTCCTCTTGATCCAAGAGTCTTGAGCCTTTCATTCTTCAATCTTCAAGGTTCAGTATGCCGAGTTTAGTTTTGAATAAATATAACTTGGCCTCGTCTAGTGGCTTCGTGAAGATATCTGCAATCTGCTTATCCGTGGGGACATAGCAGAGAGATAAATCTTTGTTCTCCACATGCTCCCGAATGAAGTGGTAGCGCACTTCAATATGCTTTGTTCTGTTTTGCGACACAGGATTGTTCATAATTACAATTGCGCTCGAGGAGTCGCAATATATGGGAACTTCTCTAAACTGCAAGTCATAATCTTCAAGTTGATTTTTGATCCATAGAAGTTGTGCGCAACAGCTGCTTGCTGAGATGTACTAAGATTCAGCCGTAGAGGTTGCAACACAGTTCTGCTTTTTATTGCTCCACAATATAAGCCTTCTTCCGAGGAATTGGCACGTCCCGGAAGTGCGTTTCCTATCATCCTTGCTTCCTGCAAAGTCAGCATCTGAAAAGCCTATCAACTCGACATCATTGTTTCTTAGGTACCACAAGCCAAGATTTGGTGTACCTTTAAGGTATCTAAGAATCCGCTTTGCAGCGACATAATGAGATTCCTTAGTGTTCACCTGATATCTTACACAAACGCATGTGGAAAACATAATATCCGGTCTACTAGCAGTAAGGTAGAGCAGGGATCCACTTATGCTTCTGTACTTGGTTTCATCAAAAGGTTTCCCTTTCTCATCCTTGTCCAGAGACACAGTGGATCCCATTGGAGTCCTCATAGAGGTTGCACTCTCCATTCCAAATTTCTTGAGGAGTTCATTTGTAAACTTCATCTAAGAAATGAAAATTCCATCCTCAAACTGTTTCACTTGAAGTCCCAAGAAATACTTCAGCTCTCCCATACTGCTCATTTCAAACTTCTCTTGCATAAGTTTGGAAAACTTCTTGCACAGGTTGTTGTTCGGTTAGCCGAATATTATGTCATCGACATAGATTTGCACCAGCAAAATCTTGCCTTTGACTTCCCTAAGAAACAATGTCTTATCTATTTTTCCTCTCGAGAACTTGTTCTCAAGAAGAAAACTTGACAGAGTCTTATACCAAGCTCGAGGAGCTTGTTTTAAGCCATATAATGCTTTATTAAGAAATTAAACATGATTAGGGAGTGTTGGATTAATAAAACCTGGGGGTTACGCGACGTATACTTCCTCTTTTAAATTTTCATTCAGGAAAGCAGACTTCACGTCCATCTGATAGACGGTGAATCCTTTGTGAGAGGCATAAGCCAGGAACAACCTGATTGCCTCAAGCCTTGCAACTAGTGCAAAGGTTTGGTCAAATTCAATCCCCTCCTCCTGTCTGTATCCTTGAGCCACCAGTCTGGCTTTATTCTTGATGATGACACCATGTTCATCAAGTTTGTTTCTGAAGATCCACTTAGTGCCGATCACATTCTGTTTCTTTGGTCTGGGAACTACCGTCCAGACGTTGCATCGTTCGAATTGATGAAGTTCATCTTACATGGCCAATATCCACGACGCATCTTTATTCGCTTCGTCGAACTTCTTTGGCTCAACCTGTGACAAAAAACTAAGGTGTAGAATCTCGTTAATTGTACCTCTGCGAGTTCTGGCACCGTCCCGAGGATCTCCTATGATCTGATCTCTTGGGTGATCCCTCACGTGTCTGAGTTCAAAGAGTCTGACATCTGGAGCTCCAACAGCACCTCGAGCTCCTCCCTCTTCTGGGAGAATCTCCCCATCTTGACCGTCATCTTCTCAAGTTGGTGTTGAGGTGGATACCTTGACGTACTTGGGAGCTTCATTATTAGCAGTCTCATCTAAACTTAGCTGTTCAGGCCTTACACCTGCATCTTCAAGAATGCCACTAAGAAGAATTGTTGTGAAGCAAGCTTCCTTCATCAAATAAATATTAATTTACTCTTCTACCACTAGGGTTTTTTTATTGAAAACCCTATATGCCCGACTATGGCTACTATAGCCCATGAAGATGCCTTCGAAGAATTTTTCTCTGAATTTAGTACGTGGGTACTTCCCATTATTGAGTACATAGCATCTGCAGACAAAATCCTTAGATAGGACATGGTCGGTTTCCTGCCTTTCAATAGCTCATAAGGCGTCTTACGATGGTTCTTGTTGATCAAGGCTCGGTTTTGCACGTGACAAGCTGTATTGACAGCCTCTGCCCAGAAGTACTCTGGAAGAGAAGCGTCATTCAACATTGTCGTACATGCTTCAATGGGCATTCTATTCCTCCTCTCCGCAACTCCGTTTTGCTGAGGAGTACACGGGAAGGAAAACTTATGAAAGATACCATGTTCTTCACAGAATACTGTCATAGCCCCAGACTCGAATTCTGTTCCATGGTCACTTCTGATTTTGACCACGGAGCAGTCAAGTTCGTTCTGAATCTGCTTGACAAAATTAGTGAAGATGTCAAACGTATCTGACTTTCGTTTCAAGAAGAACACCCACGTAAATCGAGAGTGATCATCAACAATCACTAACGTATACGATTTGCCTCCTAAGCTATGAACTTGTACTGGACTGAACAAGTCCATATGTAGAAGATAAAGGCATCTGGAAGATTCTTTGTCTGCAATGCCCTTAAAGGTAGCCCGAGTCTGTTTGCCCTTCTGGCATGCAGTACAAGGGCTATCTTTGATGCACTTAATAGTAGGGGCATCCCTTACTAAGTTCTTAGACAATAGCATATTAATAGTTTTGAAATAAATATGTGATAATCTCTTGTGATATTGTTCATAGAGAGATGCACTGTCTTTTGCTACTAAGCAAACGGGGGTAGAAGAGTCTATGCTAAGAAAATCTAAACAGAAAATATTTCTACTCCTAATGCCAGTTAATACCGTCTCCGAAGAGGCACACGATATTATCTGGCACTTTTCCTTGCAGAACTTAACGTCGTATCCTTTATCACACAACTGGCTTACACTAATCAGGTTATGGTTTAACCCTTCAACATAGGCCACGTCTGTGATAGAGAATACACCGTTGGATATCATACCATAACCCTTGGTGACTCCTCGATCTGATCCTCCAAAGATGACTTTGGGTCCATTTTCGGTTGGGGAGTAATCACGCAACAGGCTTCTTGTCCCGGTCATATGTCGGGAACATCCACTGTCCAACTACCAGATTGGCATTTTGGTGGCCTTTGGACATACCTGCAAAATAGAATTAGTTTCCCTTAGGAACCCAATTGGACTTGGGTCCTAGATTCCTTGTTAGCACACTCCCCTCGGGTGGTTAACCCTACGAGTGGTCGGCCTCGCATTGCTAACATTAGGAGTCTCATTGTTTCTTGGATTAAACTAGCAATCCACGGCAAAGTGACCAACTTTGCCACAGCACCAACAGTCAAACCTGCTGTACTATTTCCTAGGCTCCTGCTTCACCCTTGGAACGGTGGGTCTAGTCGGGGCCTTGGATCCGGAGGTGGAGGCATCATGATGACAGCAGTCACATGATTCCTTCACTTCTTATTCCTTCTGTATAACAGGCTTGGCCTTTGGTGCCTGCTTCCTATTATGGCCGCTAGAGAAGCGGCCATAATTCTCCACTTGGATTTCCTCATAAGGTGCCTTGAAGACACTCTCACCGTAGTTGCGGGGGAAGGTCCATCCATCATAATGGCTTTTGGGCTTTTCAACCGAGGGCCGGAAGAGGTGGCCATAGGTTTACTCAAAGTCATGCTCATTGTAGGGAAAGCTAGCTTTCGGAATGAAATAGGACCGAGTGGGGCCTTTCCCTTTTCTACAGCAGAGGCCTTCTTAGTAGCCTTATTTTTCCTCTGATTTCTGTTTCTCCTGGATGATTTACCAGGCACGGCCACATGCCCTAAGCCATCCCCCTTATCCTGAGCAGAGAATTCATCAACCAGAGGAAGAACGGTCTTGGGCATAGAGAAGCTTTTTACAATCTTCCTCTCGGCCGCAAGCTGTTCTTCCAGCTTGTTAATTTCTTCCTGCTTTTGTTCAAGGAGCCTTAGAGAATCTGAGTGCTCAGAAGTCAGGTCCAGGTATTCCTATCAGAGAGATATCAAGCCAGTGATCTCTTCTCTTAGGGACACACCCTTAGCCTTAAGGAATTTGACTTCCTTTTTCTGAGCGCTCAACCTCTTTCGGCATTCTTCAAAAGTATTGAGCAGGAGCTCATACTTTTTGAGGAGTTCAGCTTCACGGATAGATGGGTTGTCCTCGCAATCATCTTCAGGAGACTCAGAGTCAGAGTCAGAGTCAGAGAGGGGGTGTGATCTTTTACCTTCCTAGTAAATGGGGGATAATCTCCATCTGAGTCGAAGTGACCCATTAGCCCGAAGTAGGCTTCCTCATCATCACTGGAGTCTTAAGAGTCAGATTCACTCAGTGTCTTTGGCTTCTTGGCAATGTAGCTCCTCTCCTTCTTCTTGTCTCGAGAGGACTTGTGCTCCTATCCTTTCCCCTTATCTCTCTTGCTTTGGTGGCAGTCAGCAATGACGTGGCCTGGCTTATTGTACCCAAAGCAGATAATGTCAGCAGAACGATGTTTGTTCTATTTAAAATCATACCTGTCAGAAGAGTAATTCTTCTTCTGATGTCTGGAGGTGGAGCCATCTCTTTTTCTCTGATTCCTCAACTTGAGAAACTTCTTGAACTCTCGAGTGATGAAAGAGAATTCTTCTTCAGATAGCTCTGAGCTGGATGAGCATGGCTCAGAGTCTTCTTCCTCAGCCTTTCTCCAAGAGCGGGACGAGGCTGCACCCTTGCCTTTCCTTGAGCTATTAGCTTTCAGGGCCACATTCTTTTCTTTGGCTGCAGCCTTATCGGCCTCCTCTTCAGCTTTTCTGGTGTTCAGCTGAAGCTCGTAGGACATTAGCTTCCCAAACAGAATCTACGGATCAGTTTCTGCCAGCTTGCCAAACTCTCTGATGGCACAGATCTTGGTGTCCCATTCCTTAGTCAGGGATCTAAGGAATTTGTCATTTAGTTCACCATCGGTGAACACTCTTCCATAACCCTTCAGGGCATTGACGATCTTCAGGAAGTTCTCGAATGTCACTCTGCTTTCTTCCTTGGGACCTTGCCTGAAGGCCTCATACTTCTGGTTTAGAAGGGATCTTCGATCATCCCTTACTTCATCTGTGCCCTCCATCAGAATGATCAGGCAGTGCTAGATGTCCTTGGCAGTCCTGCAGTTGCTGAAATTCTGCATCATTGAATCATCGACGGCGCTCACTAAAATGTTTTGAGCTTTCTTATCTAGTCTGACAGGCACCATCTCATCCTTATCCATTTTGGAGAGCCTCTTGGGCACCATCTTGGTCTGATCAATGGTGGAGGCCTTAGTCGGGATATGAGGGCCCTCTACCACTATCATGAACAGTCGGGGATCGACTGCTTCCATGTAGAACCTGATCCTTTCCTTCCAGATGGGAAAATTCAGCTTGGTGCATACTGGAATCTTTCCTGTATACTTGAGTCCATCCATTCCTGAGATCTTCATTCTTCTTGACACTAGACACAGGATCTTACTAAAGGTGTTAACCTTATTGATGAGCAACCTCCCTCTGATACCACTTGATAGTATCTAGTGTCAACCTAATCCACCTATAGGGGAGGAAATAGGTGTTTTGTAGTCTTTTGCGGAATTAAACTAACATGCACAAGTAAGCAAACAGAACACAGAAAACACACAAAGAATTATAGTGGTTCCCCGATTTGGGTACGTCCACTTTCCCCCTTCGACCTATCTCCCACCAAGGGACGACTCGGTCACTTCTCCAAACGGATTGAAATCCAATTCTCACACTAGGAGCAATGCTCCCCCAACCACGGAAGGAACCCTTCCAACAATGGAGTCACAACTCTACCACAACGGGTTGCACTCAACCCTTACAAATAGGAATAAAAATTCCTTTACAAAAAAATTGAATGTAAATAAAAATACAAACAATGCTTCATGGAGATTCTGATGTCCTTCTTCGTTCGTTGAAGCTTGCACGAAAAGTACGAAGAGTCCACAACCGGATTTCTCACTTGGAATGGATCTTGTCAAGATCGGCGGCGACAAACAATTGTGGCGGTGATGCTTTGTAAATCCAAACTTCTTGACGAAGCAAGCTAGGTCTTCGAATGATCTCAGCCAGATCAAATGTCTCAACCAATTCGGAAGGGAGAACAAGTCTCATTCAACGAATCGGAAGACAAGAGATCTCGAGAGAGACACGTGAGACCGGCTGCTTGCCTCGGTGCTGTCGTCGAGCGATCATAGACGGGCTTAGATCAGCGGCAACTACTTTGCAATCGGCGACGAGCGTACGGCGGATTCTGCGATCGGCTAGGTCACGGCCGACTTCCGTATTCCGGTGTGTTGGTGTGTACTATAGACAACAGGAATAAGTGTGTATTTATACCCAAAGGCAAACCCTAGAAGACCGTTGTGGGGCCCACCTCGGAAATCCCGAGATCTTGCCGAACTGAGCACGGCGACCTGGACCGGTCCAGTGAGCGGCGAAATTTGCCTAAGGCAAAATTGGCGGGAGTCGTTGGTGATTCCCGTCGATGTCAGCGGGAATCCCTCCCGACTCCCGTCGATTCTGCTTTGGCAGAATTTCAGACTTTTTCCAGCAGGAAGTAGTCGGCGGGAGACACTTAGTGATTCCCGTCGAAGTCGGTGGGAATCACTAACGATTCCCATCGATTCTTACTTGGAAGGATTTTCCTCCTTCCTTCTGTTGATAGCTTGGTTTTTGACCCATCCTTGCTCCTTCTTCTGCTCTTGATCTACCTTGACCCTGTACTTGAAAATAAGTACACTCCAATAGAGAGAGCACACGTGGATCAACACACTGATCTACACAGCGAGAGATTACGTTGCGCAGACCCATGTATATTGACTCACTGCACTCTGACATTGGTGTGTACTTAGCATGGAATAGTTGCAAGCACAACTTGATAGAATTGTCAAATACATAGTCAATTCAACTTAGCTTGTTCAGGCTCTTCTTCAGATCAGGTCTATTGTGGATGCAATACCCAACACCCTCACCTGGAGTTTGGAGTGGATTAGGGTGTATTTGCCCTAGAACCCTAGTTCAAACCCTAAGGATGAACTTTTGGGGTTTGTGAAGGATATGGGGTGATATGTCCTTTTATGGACTTGGTGTTTAGTCCATGTGATCTTAGGGTGGTGAAATGCCCTAGGAAGGAATTTGGTGACATTTAGAGTTAGGCACACAACTTAAACCAATGAGGGTTAGTTTAGGCCTCTACACTTTGTAGAATAATTAAGGAATCAAATGACCTTGGGTCTTCATGGAACTTTGGTATGAGTAAATTTATAGTATTATTAACCTCTGAGATTTATTTTAGAATGTTTAGAAATCAGAAACCCAAACTTATAGGTTTAATCTCCATCTTGTCCTTTTTGATTAAATTGAAGAAACTAGGTTTTAATTGTCTTGGAATGATTTGATATTCTGGAAAAGTTAATCAAATATTACTTAAGTGCTCTGGTAAAGTATTAGGAGTGATTGGACTTATTTTCATGGCACTTCATTTGTTAAGTGAATTAGTGCACCATATTTTGATAAATAGGTAATAAATATCATAACTTGTTGGAAAATTATATTACTTGGCTAGGAAGCCTTTTTGGGCATATTGAGACTTAGGAAATTGTTGCAAGTAGTTTGGATGAATTTACAAGCATGTTTATTCACAAAGTGCACTATAGTAGGTTCCCTTAAAGTATTTTTCTAAGTATCTTTATGACCTTGGAATTTCTTGAAATTTAGTCAGAGGATCTATTATGATATTACAAAGCTCTGTAAAGTTTTATAGAAATTTTGGAAGTCTATTTTTAAGGGTTTCTTCACAAAGTGGTTATTCTTAATTTAATTTAGATGATTTTATTTTGGTACCCATTGAACTTGTAAAATTATAATTTTTGGTTAGGGACCTTTTCTAGTCACCATTAGATTCTGGTAATTTTTTCATAATTTTCTAATGATTTATTTTATTATTCCCTTCTTTACCGTTGAATAGTGGAACTATCATGAATTATTTATTTAAGGGTTGTAATCATTATGAAAACTTATGAAACTTGGTATTCTTTGATATATTGGCATCATATAGTGTTCATATTTTTTGGGTGGTCATAGCTTAAGGTAATCTAGTGCTTCGTGTTCAAAATCACTCATGGCCATATTTTTGGGAAAATTAAATAAATGCCAAATTAATTAGGAAAATTATAAGTTTCTAGATTTAGGATAAATGTGTCATGATAGACCCATAATAAATATCTTAGGGCATTTGGATGAAAATTTAGAGTACCTCTTATCATGTACATCATATAGCTTTGGTTGGTCTGCATATAGTAAAACTACAGAAAATTGAGATAGCATGTGAAATGAGCTTAGGGAGTTGGGGTTTAATGGTTTACTGGTTTTGGTGAGTTGAAATAGGCTCATCATTTGGAATCATGATGAGGAAAGTGTTGGGTTGACTAGTGTTAGGAGGTGCTTGAGATCGACGAAAGATCGTCTTTTCTGTGGGGAGAGAGAAAGAGAGAGAGAGAGAGAGAGTCAAAACACACTAGGATTAGATCCAGAGTAATATTAAAAATGATCGGGAATCGGGTATTAACCAATAACAGTAAGTGTCTTACGAATGGGAGCTTTGGGCTTCAGCCCATCGTAGTTCCTAGTGCCCTCGAGAGCCCTTCATAGGAAATGCCTTGGGCAGTCCAAGGTTAACGTAAGCCGTAAGAATAAATGGAAAGGAAGATTAATTAGAAATACTCTAGAGTTACACTTATACTCACACTCCCCAGTGTTGTGGGAGTTAGGTTAGGTCTCACTAGCGGTAGGCTCGGTGGTTTTGGTGATGGGCAGGTTAGCCCAGCGAGTCGATGGCTCAGATGGTTTTGAGACGGACGGGTTAGTCCGGGATGCTTTGGCTCGATAGATATTTGTGACGGACGGGATTTTCCGGGGAGCTTTGGCTCGGTGGGAAATACATTAATGTTGCATGTGCATAAGATATAAGGTGGTGGGTCATCGGTATTGGAGAGTCGTCATATCGACACCAATACGTTGGCTCGGCAGGTATGGTTTTGCACTTAGCAAAATAAAGTCTGGTGTGTAGCTGGTAAGAGTACGCAGGATCTCTGTTTAGTGCACCAGCATTGAGGCATACGATAGGTCTGACTGGTAGTGTGATACCGGTTTAGAGGAGGGCGAGGCCCAACTCACCGCTTCCGTTTGCCACTACGGAGGTATCCTGGGAGGTTAGGCTCCAAAAAGGGGGAACTAAAGGTATGTATGCACAAAGTCGAGTTTGTTGGTTGCACTTGCATTTTCACATCATGGCATAATTGCATGTCATAGCATCATCATTGCATATAACCCCTGAGACCTATTGTATGAAGTGGTATGGGACGCTTTATACAATAGGCCTTTCAAAACGACCCCTTGGTCTATAGGTTTGTATGGGCATTCATATTGGTCATGGTTACTTACTTAGCTTACCTTTCCATACTATACTTGCTCACTTGTTCTTGTGTATATTTATACTGCTTCCTTCACCTGCTTACTTTGTTACTCTCCACCTGCATTACCTTCCCTTTCCTCCTCCCCGCTCGGTGCCTAGGAGCCATGGGGGAGGGGTGGGGGATGATAAGACTTAGTATTTTTAGACTAACGGTCGTTGACCAAATCATTTTACGGGATCGTGGAGCCATACCAAGAGACGCATCCCCAGAGGTTGGTGCGTATGGAGATGGGGCAGTCTTGTACTGGAGTCCAGCCAGTAGTGACTGTGAGTCCTGATCATTAGTAGTTATTATAGATTTGCTTCCGCATTGAGTGACTTGTAGTGAGGATCTTGATGAAACGGGTAGGAGCCCTCTTTAGTACTTTGCTTATTCTTTTATGTGGACTCTCCCTTCGTGGAGACTTATTATATATATGTGATTCTGGTGGACTAGTTTGATTTTACTTATGTACATTTATTCTACTCTTCTGTGATCGGTATGGTCGGCAAGATTGGCATTTTGTAGTGACGAACTTCCCGGGTGTGTTGGTGTCACCGCAAAGCGACAGTTTTGGGCATAAGATCCCGATGGTTTAAAAGAAAAAATGGGGTCTTACAAAAGGACTCCACAATGTCGAGGTATGGAGAGTTGGGCGTCCAGACATACTTCCTCTCGAGATCCGAGTAGAGTATCGTCACTACTTCATACCCAAAACAGGACTGCACACCTCCACCTAGTTGAGTGTGAGCGGGATCTCTTAGATTATTATAGAACTCCCGAGTGAGGACCGAGGAGAATGGAGCGCCAGAAGAGATCAAAGAAAGCATGCCCGAATTCTCCAATTCATAAATATGAGTGTACCAATCATCGATATCGATGATCATGGGCACACTCACTGTGGCATCATCTATAGCGGGGAAGGTCGATGCAAGCACTCGGGAGCGTTTTGAGAAACTGCAGCGAGGAGGTTGGGAGCTTAATGAAGCCATAACCTGAAAAAAAAAACACGAAATTCTTTAGTCACTAAAAGGGGGGAAGAACAATCGACTTCTGGAAGGTACCGCGGCGTGTAATCTGTTACCTCCGCACGGTAGCGTGACAGACTGCAACCTGTCATCCTCCGTAATATTCTTCCAAAAACTCCATTTTTTTTAAATTTTTACTCAAAAATGGGTAGAGGAGGTAGATCTAAGCTCGGGCAAAGTAGATCGGTAAAAACAAATGAGATCTGTGAAGAAAAATCACAAATCAAACATGGAAAATAGTTGAGATCTCCCCGGCTTAGATTCCAAGTCTGGATCTCACAAAAAATTCAAGCTTTACGAAAATTTTTCTTGTAAAAACACTCAATGAAGCAAGATCCAAGCTTAGACAAGGGAGATCCGTGAAAATGATCATGATTCGTGGAGGAAATTTGCATATCACACATGAAACTATTCGTGAAACTGCCACGGATTGTGTACAAAACGACGTGAAATCAACTAGAAAATACAAAGAAATGATTAGGAGAGGAAGTCACCTTCAGCTGTAGGCAGAAGCACCAGAAAGACTATAGGCGAAACTAGATCTGAACTCTAGATAGCAAGCTAGTGAAAGTGAGGAATTGGATTTGTACCCAGGTTATATATATCCTGAAGCTACCATGGGGCGGTAATTATACCGTCGGTGGTAGCACTCTTTTTTTGTGTTATTTCCTGACTATTAACCCCATTATTTTCATGACTTTGATAATATAAACATCAACACAAGACTCACGGTGGTGTGTTACACAATAGCGGGGGAATAGGTGTGTCATCATTAGGATCTCTAACCTGTAATTCACGTCTTGTCCTTAACCGGGGAGGGGTTCCAGTGGGTCCTTGTATGACGTTGGGGGAAAGAGTGTTAGGTTGAGCTGGTTCTTGTATGGGAATATAGGATTGACACCCCACCCTGCGTCACTTGTGCAGCTCCTCATGCCCATCCGTCACTGAGTACGGGGCTAGAGTGATGACACATTGCTTGGGTTAAGTGTGTTTTGAGCATTCTCATGGGTTTTCCATCATAGCACGAATGTTATCTCATGCATAATTCTCTATCGTGCGGTCCTATCTCTTTTGCATTTGTTTTCATTTATTTGCTTGATTTGTTATTTATTTCATTTATTTTTGTCGAATTTTATATTAAAAACATAAAAAATATAAAAAAACTGTTGATTGATCATTCTTAGGATACACATGGCTAGAACTTAGAGCATAACGCTTAGGTACAATGTTTGAGTTAGGCTTGTTAATCCAGTGACCATTGTCTATATTTGTCACGATGTGTCAAATCTATAGGTGTGTAGCTACTGAGTGTGAATAGATATGATAGTATTCGTCGAATATGCCTCTAAGTATGTGTGGGGATTTAGATAACGGAATGACATCACACTATTCACACATCCCTAGAAGGAACACTCTTATAGAAAGTGTAACGCCCCAAATTCCAATTTGGAGTTCAGGCTGGGTGACACAGCCTAGGACAAGGGCGTGTCCCAAGGTGTGTCCAGCTCTGGGTACTCGAGTGTGTCGCGAGTTCTTGACGAAAGTACAATCGACAATCGTTGAGAGGTGACACGGCTAGGGACACGGGCGTGTCTTAGGTCGTGTCCTGCTCAGGTTGGTAACCGGGATGTGTCGAGTGTGGCACACGGCCTGTGACATGGGCGTGTCATAGGGGCGTGTTGGGTACACGGCCAAGGACACGGGCATGTGCCTTAGCCTTGTCCTTTTTGGGAGTGTTGATCCTGTGTTAATTGAGGGACACGCCCCTCAACACGAGCGTGTACCTCATGACACGGGCATGTCAGGAGTTGACACGGGCGTGTCTAAGCCCGTGACCTGGTGTGGATAGAGTCGGTTCCTTAACTGCTTAGGGAATACAGCCTTTGACACGGGCGTGTCACAGGCCATGTCAGTCCAAAAATAGATATTTGAGGGCAGATCGTGGCCGTTCAATTCCTTCTACTTAGATCCTATGGTCCAAGCCTATTCCTACATGGATAAGTCCATGGAATGAGATGTAGTTCTCATTAGACTTGTGATCACTCTCTTTCTAAGCTAGAGAGAAGGGAGAGCTTGGAGGAGGAGAAGGAGAAGAGATCCGGCTATCAGAGGAGGGTCAGTGGTCCGACTCGAGATCCGAGGCCAGTGTTGTGGAGGCAAGGCCGTCGTGGTGATTTCCAACCGGCCAGTTTGTCATGGCTCTAAAGCAATCGTCAAGGGTAACGATCTCCTTCTAGGATAAGTGAATTCTTACTTTATGCATGTGCATGGGATCCTCCACCAAGAGGTGGAAAGCGTAAGCGATTCCAACGGTTGAGTCTGCATTTAGATCCGTAAATGAGTAGTACGGAATAGGCATGCTGTGTGAAGCCCATTTGAACGGTTTGTCTGGATTGATGATGTTTATATTGCGAACCGGAGAAGACTCCGTGGATATAACGAGTAGGTTGCAGAGGTTGTGAGGATGCTTGTGAGCTCATTGTGTTGTACGCTCTACATGAGCTGAATGCGTTGTGTCCATGAGAGCCAGATTATGTGATTGGTTGAGCGGTGTGCTCCCAAGAGCTTGTGTGGTAATGGAGTTGTGAACTCCAGTGAGAGAGTTGTGAGCTTTGATGGTTGTGTGGACAGGAAAGGGAAAGCTGAATCGCGTCAAGATATATGCTATTGACGAGTTGGGTAATGGGAAAAGGCTGACATGTACCTGCGTTATGTCCGTCCAAGAGAAGGCTGGAATAACTGCGTCGGAGCGCATAACGAGAGATCGATTAGAAGACCGGAATGGCTCGTCGATCTGGAATGCTCAAGTGTTGTCGTGAGGTTACCACCTCTGAATGGGATGGGTGAGAGGGTCTCCAATCTGCGCGCGGTAGTAGACTATTGCTCCATCGCATACAAGTTAAGAACCTCTGATCGGTGGTGGGACCCAGGAAAATCCGCTACACTGTAAGCGTGCCATGAGTGTACGGAGCGTCTGACACGAAGGCCGACGTGGGTGATGTTGTTGTTCCTGAGTGCACTTATTGTGATATATATTGTGATTGCAATGCATGCAGGGAAGGAACCACTGCCCCGAGTAAGGGGTAGAGTCGTTATAATTGCTCAGCTGAATGTTGACCGTTGCTTTGTTTATCACCCGTGGGGTGGACGTCCATGTGCAGGTGTTGCAGGCTAACTTGGATTGAGCGGGCTGAAGCCCTTGCTGCTGCTGTTTGTAGGCCCTTGAAGGTCGTGCAAAGCTTAAGATTTCATGTGTGGTCGGCCTGCATGCTGATGTATGAAACCACCCTTTATAAAGAGAAAATTGTAAGGCCTTAAAGCCATGAGCGGTATGTGCTTGTATACATTCCTGGTGTAATATATAAATGGGTTGTTTATATATGTAGTGGATATTCATTGATTGAGTTCTTGTAAATAATAAGCTTCCGCTAAAATTCTCTGGGTTAGGGTGCGTTGGTATTTTGGTATTAACCTGTGACCGCACCGTCTGTTTGTGGCATATAGTGTGGGTCCCCGGCCGGACCTTCTATTATATGTTATTTAACGGGTGGAGTCGTTGCATTTTGGTATCATCTTGTTTCGGTCTTCCACTTTCAAATTCGTGGTCAAATTCTTTTGTCAGGTGGCGAGCATGTGTACGTGTGAACCGTTTTAACACTAATAAACTCAAGAATGTCCACTAGGAATGTGAGTGGGTATATTAGGCATGTTTGCCGTCTTGGTTTGGAGGTTACTGATATCTTGTTCACGTATAGGTGACAATAAATGGAGCTGGGCAGTCTGAACCCAAGTGTTCGGATGAGAGTGCGACACCAGCTAAGGTGCCCACACCTCCCCCTTCAGCAGAAACCATACGCTTAGTTGCGGAGGCGGTATTTTCCATGTTTCAAGCACAACCTATTAGACAGGCAAGGCCTGCAGCAGAGCCAATACAGGTTAGTGCGAGGCAAGAGCGTGTGGAAGTTCTACTTGATGTGAAAGCAGCTGACGAGCAACTAAAGCGGTTTATGGATTTTCATCCACCTACATTTGTCGGGGCAAATTCCCCAACGCAGGCAATGGATTGGCTCTCAAGAGTGAAGAGGATCCTGACAGCGATCAGGATTGATGAGGGGCAGAAAGTTACGTTAGCCACTTTCCTACTAGAAGGCGAGGCGAGACTTTGGTGGGATGACGTCGAGCTGCACCAGTTGGCAGGCAGAGGCCTGGGAGAGATTTGGATGGAGGAATTCTCCAGATTGTTTTGGGCAAAGTATTTACCAATATCGCGGCGAATTGAAATGGAGAATGAGTTTCAACATCTGGTGCAGGGTGAGCGAACTGTGGATGATTACCTGCATGAATTTACCAGGCTGGGGCACTATGCGGGCTCTACTTTTGTGAAAGAAGCGCGGAAGACGAATAGGTTCTATGAGGGGCTTCGTGATGAGATGCGGTTGGCTCTCCCGAGTTAAGTGAACCAAAGCTTCCAAGTATTGGTAGATACAGCCTGTGCGTTGGAGAAGGACTTGAAACGGGTGCAGGACAAGAAGAACTTGGCGGTGGAAAAGCCGGAGTTCAAAGTTCCGCAATCGGAACAATCGGAGTTCAGGAAACGGGACAAGAATAGATTCAGGCCTGCTAAACAAACTTCTTCGGATGTTGCTTCAGGAGCAATGTATGGACAAGGACGTGTTGAGCCACGTACATGTTTCACTTATGGCAAGCAGCAGCATATAGCCCGTGATTGTTAGAGTGGCCTGTCAAAGGGTGAGAAAAAGACTGGTGCATCCTATGAGGAAAAGGGCAAGGTAGTGGCGGAGTCATCTGCATCCCGGGCGCAGCCTCGAATGTACACTCTCGAGTTGTAGGAACCGTAAAGCTCAAATCATGAAGAGAAGCATAATCGCGTGCATAATTTGGAGTTATAGGAGACCGTAAAATAGATTATGAGGGACGCGGGCGAGCAGAAATAAAGTAAAGGGTGCACTTTACTATCATTGTGATGTACGATGTACATATTGTATATATGTGTGTTTGTTAAAACACTTGTGTTTGTGCGATGTCATGGGGCGAGACAAGCTGCGACTTCTGAGCTATAAACCCGGATCGTTTTGTTTATATTACAACAGAGTTGTTATGTTGGTGTCTATGTTGCGCTAAATTTTGGGACGAAATTTCTATAAGGAGAGGGGGGTTGTAACACCCCAAATTCCAATTTGGAGTTCAGGCTGGGTGACACGGCCTAGGATACGGGCGTGTCCTAGGGCATGTCCAGCTCTAGGTACTCGAGTGTGTCGTGAGTTCTTAATGAGTACAGTTGACGATCGTTGAGAGGTGACACGGCCAGGGACACGGGCGTGTCCCAGGTCGTGTCCTGCTCGGGTTGGTAATCGGGCTGTGTCAAGTGTGGCACACAGCCTGTGACACGGGCATGTCACGGGGGCGTGTTGGGCACACGGCCAAGTACACGGGCATGTGCCTTAGCAGTGTGAGAGGACCCAGCGCTACCAACTCGACCAAAAGACCGGTCTGTTTAGTGACGGCGCAACTGATCTTTATATCAACTTGGTCCTCGGGCGGATCCACGGGGTAGCCAGTTAGGCCCGCAGGGGACACGCCCTTCTGGTTCGAATAGTACCGCAGTACCGGGGCGATTTTGAACCGCAGTTCCAACAATGCCCCCCCCCCAAACGACCCCGGGGTTTTGAACCCGCAACCTCCCTCTGATACCAATTGAGAGGACTCAGCGCTACATCTCGACCAAAAGATCGGTCTGTTTAGTGACGGCGCAATTGATCTTTATATTAACTTGGTCCTCGGGCGGATCCACGGGGCAGCCAGTTAGGCCCGCAGGGGACACGCCCTTCTGCTTCGAATAGTACCGCAGTACCGGGGCAATTCTGAACCGCAGTTCCAACACAGTGTCCTTTTCGGTAGTGTTGATCCTATGTTTATTGAGGGACACGCCCCTCAACACGATCTTGTACCTCGTGATAAGGGCATGTCACGAGTTGACACAGGCGTGTCTAAGCCCGTGTCCTGGTCTGGATAGAGTCGGTTCCTTAACTGCTTAGGGAATACAGCTTGTGACACGGGCGTGTCACTGGCCGTTTCAGCCCAAAAATAGATATTTGAGGGCAGATCGTGGTCGTTCAATTCCTTCTACTTAGATCCTGTAGTCCAAGCCTATTCTTGTAGGGATAAGGCCATGGAATGAGATGTAGTTCTCATTATACTTGTGATCACTCTCTTTCTAAGCTAAAAAGAAGGGAGAGCTTGGAGGAGGAGAAGGAGAAGAGATCCGGCTGCCAGAGGAGCGTCAGCGGTCCGACTCAAGATCCGAGGCCAGCGTTGTGGAGGCAAGGTTGTCGCGGTGATTTCCAACTGGCCAGTTTGTCATGGCTCTGAAGCGATCGTCAAGGGTAATGATCTCCTTCTTGGACAAGTGAAGTCCTACTTTATGCATGTGCATGGGATCCTCCACCAAGAGGTGGAAAGCGTAAGCGATTCCAGCAGTTGAGTCTGTATTTAGATCCGGAAATGAGTAGTACGGAATAGGCATGCTGTGTGAAGCCCATCTAGACGGTTAGTCTAGATTGGTGTTGTTTATATTGCGAACTGGAGAAGACTCAGTGGATGTAACGAGTAGGTTGCGGAGGTTGTGAGGATGCGTGTGAGCTCCTTGTGTTGTACGCTCTATATGAGCTGAATGCGTTGTGGTCGTGAGAGCCAGATTATGTGATTGGTTGAGCGGTGTGCTCTCAAGAGCTTGTGTGGCAATGGAGTTGTGAACTCCTATTAGAGAGCTGTGAGCTCTAATGGTTGTGTGGATAGGAAATGGAAAGCCGACCAGCGTCAAGATCTGCGATATTGACGAGTTGGGCAAAGGGAAAAGGCTGACCTATACCTGCATTATGTCTGTCTGATAGAAGGCTATAATAGCCGCGTTAGAGCGCATAACGAGAGATTGATTAGAAGACCGGAATGGCTCGTCGATCTGGAATGCTCAATTATTGTCGTGAGGTTACCACCTCTGAATGGGATGGGTGATAGGGTCTCCAGTCTGTGCGTTATAGTAGACTAATGCTCCATCGCCAATAAGTTAAGAACCTCTGATCGGTGGTGGGACCCAGGGAAATCCGGTACACCGTAAGCGTGCCACGAGTGCACGTAGCGTCTGGCACGAAGGCCGACGTGGGTGATGTAACATCCCTCAAATAACTAGACCCCCTAGGAGTGGTTTTATCATTACTATGTCATGACAAAACCCTAGAAAGCCCAAGAAGACCAAGTGAACAAGGCTCAAGGTGAAAATCACCTTGGTCTGCAAGTAGTAGAATCCCAATTACAATCCTAGGCATGACCTTAGGGTTTTAACTCTGTTCCATGATCCTATCATGGCATCTATAACCCTAAGGGAGGCCAATATGTCGCTACGGACCCATTGGGGTAAACCAAAAAGAGACCAAGATGACTCAAGTCTGGGAAGCATCGAGTGAGTAGACAAGACTCGACGAGTGGATCGGGTATCTACTTAGACAGGTTTTTAGGCTCGGGCATTGAGTGTGTGGAGTGCACTCAACACCATGGGCTGAATGCGTTGAGTGCATTGAGTGCACTCAACGTAATCATACTTAGGAAGAATCTTGGGCTCGGGCATTTAGTGCGTCGAGTGCACTCAACACCATAGGTTGAATTGTGTTGAGTGCACTCAACGCCATCTTACTTGGGAAGAATGTTGAGCTCCGGTCATTGAGTGCATCAAGTCCACTCAACGTCATGGGCTGAATGACGTTGACTGCGTTGAGTACACTCAATGCCATCTTACTTAGAAATGGATTTTGAGTTCGGGGCGTTGAGTGGGCTGAGTCCATTCAACGCCATGGGCTGAATGGCGTTGAGTGGGTTGAGTGAACTCAACGCCATCATACTGAGAAAGGATTTTTGGAATTATGGTGTTGAGTGAGTTGAGCTCACTCAACTCCATAGACTGAATGGCGTCGAGTGAGCTGAGCGTCGAGTGAGCGACATTGTACTAAGAAAATTCCTGGCGATTTTGGCGTTGAGTGTGGAGGCTTGTCTCAACGCTTTTGCCTCAGAGAAATTTTCGGCCCTGTTTGTTGGTTTGTATGAATAGGCTGAACCAGACCTTTTTGGGAATTGTGCCAAACTGAATTAATAGGCCCCGGTCCTTTCATTAAGACTCATTTAAATAATAATAAGCGGTCCAAGGGTAGAATGCCACGTGGCAGACGTTTTAACCCAAAGCCATTGCCAAAATTTGGCTTTTACGACCATTAATGGCACTTGAATGCCTTGGCCTCATTCCCCTCCCCCTTTTATGGCTGGATTCAACTCCTCTGGGGAAGAGGAGGAGTTTCCAGCCATTTCCTGGCTAGATTGAGCCCATATTCATCCTCCTCCTCCATGGCCGAAAATCTCTTAAAGGGGCATTAATGGCCACCACCAGCTAGACCCTACCCCTCCCCTTATTTTATTATTTTAAAAGACTCACTGGACTTAGAGGAGCGGTTTCCACACAAAACCTGAAGGAGCCGAGGAAGCACACTGTGAAGTTGCAGAAATCGAGCGGCACCACCACCGACCATGGCATCCCGGCGATCGACACGTCTTCAGGCCGCGAGCAAGGTCCTCCCCTTCCTCCTTCCTTATGGGTAGATCGTAGGAATTGTTAGGACTATGGAACTGGCTCAATTGAGCCCGATCTGGTGATGAAAAATCACTGGTTTTTCCGAGAAAAAAAAAGAGGAGTGGTCGGGTTCGCCGGAAACCACCCCTCCGGCAGCCGTGCTGCCGCCCAGCGATGGCCACCACCTTGACGGAGGTGGTGGTGGCGGTGGCCGGCAAGGGAGGTGGCCGGGTGGCCGGGAAAATGTCTTGAAATAAGCTCCAGGTTCGGCCAATCATGGCCCTCGGCTGAAGTAAGAAGACGATCCAGCAACAATCGGATCTTGCGTCAAGATCTGTGCTGATCATTTAAATCCTTTTCTTTTTTTATAAATTTTTTGTATTATGATAATTGCCACTTTAGAAAATTAATGAAAAATACTTAGAGGCTCTATATGAGGAAATGGTCAACATATAATTTGTAGCCCTATTGGTCTAATTTATTTTAAAATTGATTTGGGTCAATTTGGTCAATTGGTTTGACCAAGGAACCCATTTTGGTGGGGTCTATATCTAGGGCTAGACATGAATTAAAATGAGTGCTCCCACTTCATCCCTTGTCCAAATGACTTGAAATTTGGACAGGGTGTCACCCTCATCTATACATAGGTCTTTCCAAAAAATTAAAATTTTTGGTGACAATATTTTTATAGTTTTTGAAATTATTTAATTACTCTAAGGTAGATTAATTAAGGGACCAATGATCTCCAAACTCTCCCAAATTTTTGTGTGTTGTCCATGGGGTCATCATGAGGCTCTGTATAAATTTTCATCTCATTTGGGGATGATTTAGGCTAGAAGCAAGCAAACCCTAAGTTGGCTCAATAATGGGGTATTTAAGTCAAAAGTGCACTTGGAGTTTTGAGTGGCCAAATCCCCTTAACAGAGGTTGAAACTTGTATCACTAGTTGGTTATGACCTGTAGCACCCTCATATGAAATATGGGGTGGTTTGAGATTGAATTGACTTAGGACCCAAGTTCAAACCCTATGTTTGGACTTTGGGGGTTTGAGAAGGGCATGTGGTCAAATGCCCTTGTATGGACTTGAAGTTTGGTGGAGAGGAACTTATGGTAGCTAGGGTCCTTTGGTGAAAATACTAGTGGACTTAGGGACAGTTAGGCCTCTCAAAACCCTAACCCTAATTTAGGGCACAAACCTTGAAGTAGTAGAATAGGTTATTAAAACTCATTAAATAGTGATGAAACTTGGGTGGTGTAGTCGTAGGGTTAGTATGAACCTCTAGAAATTTAATTGGGAACTTTGGAACATTAATCTTAGTACTTCCTTTGTAATGCATGAGTTAGCCCTATTTAATTATTTGGATATTGTGAACACATTGTCCATTAGAAAGTCATATAAATTGGGCAGAGGGAGTTTTAGACCATTATGCTCATGTATGAATTTTATTTTAAATACATATTTACAGTACAAACCTCACAAGCTCATCAAAATGGAAACTTGTTCAATAATTTATTCAGAGCTCATTATTTGTTGTAAAACTGTGAACCTTGATCAGTAGTGTTCCTAGGTCAATATGCTCATATGGGGATTCTATTACAATTTTTAGATGAATAATTGATGTACTTAGTTCATTAACTGTTAACTTGGATTACTATGAGAAAATCAAGCTTAGAGTTCATTATTTACTGATAAATTATGAAACTTGAATCGGAGTGTTTATATATCTTTATGATCATCCTTCAATTTTCTCAGAATTTTTGGAAGTATATTGGCATTACTTGTCTCTTAAAAATAATTACTATAGGTTATATTTAAAATTAGATTTAGAGGCCTAAACCTTACTGAAAAATTGAGAGACTTTGATTTCACTATTCAATAGTCATCATGTAATTATCATAAATTTCGTAGAGCATTTGCATGTCTGAATGGGGTACTTCATGTTCAAACTTGGGACTTGGATTACTTAGGAATAATTAAATAAATTATTAATTAAGTTAGGAAAACTATAAAATTCTGTATTTAGGCTAATCATGGCATGGTAGACCCCCAATAATTATTATAGGGATATTGGATGATAATTTTGAGTACCTCCCATTGTATACATCATATAGCTTAGGATGGTCTGCGTTTAGTAAAAACTGCAGAAATCATGATATGGTTCAAAATGAACCCAGGGAGTTGGGATGTTAGTTTATTGACTTGGTAAGTGGATAGGGATGCCTTTGGAAGTTGGGAAGAGTAGATAGTAGAGTGGCTTAAATTTAGGTGGTGCTCGGGATCGACGAAACATCGTCTTTCCCATGGAGAGAGAGAAAGAGTCAAAACACACTAGGAGTAGATCCAAGGTAATACTAAGGGATCGGGAATGGGGTATTAACCAATAATAAGTGTCTTGCGAAAGGGATCTTTGGGCTTCAGCTTATCGTAGTTCCTAGTGCCCTTTGAGAGCCCTTCACAGGGTATGCCGGGGGCAGTCCTGGGATAACCTAAACTGTAGGTAAAACTGAACTTCAAGAGCAACTAGTATAACTAGTGTTTCACTTTCACTCACCTCGATGTCTCGATGTTAGTTTGGTTCACACGGGTTGTAGGCCCGGGGGATTTTGGTGATGGGCAGGTTGGCCCGACGAGCTTTGGCTCGATAATTGATTGTGACGGACAGGATAGTCCGGGGAGCTTTGGCTCGGTTGTTGGTTGTGACGAACGGGATAGTTCGGGGAGCTTTGGCTCGGTGGATGAAATATTAAGGTTACATGTGCATAAAGTATAAGGTGGTGGGTCTTCGGTATTAGAGGGTCGATGCACCGACGCCAATACGTTGACTCGGCAAGTGTGGTTTAGCACTTTGCCATAAAAGTCTGGTATGTCAGCCGACAAGAGTACGCAGGAGCTCCGCTTAGTGCACCAGCATTGAGGCGTACGATAGGTCTGACTGGTAGTGCAATTACCGGTTTAGAGGTGGGCGAGGCCCAACCCATCGCTTCCGTTTGCCACTACGGAGATATCCTGGGAGGTTCGGCTCTAAAAAGGGGGAACTAAAGGTCTGTGTACACAGAGTCGAGTGGGTGAGTTGCACTTGCATGTTCACATCATGGAATAATTGCATGTCATTGCATAACCATTGCATATAATCCTGACACCTATTGTATAAAGTGGTATGGGACGCTTTATACAATAGTCCCTACAAAACGACCCCTTGGTTTATAAGTTTCGCGCAAACGTGCTTATAAGTTAAGGTTTTTATTCAGTAAATATATATAATAAATATTTCTTGCTTGTAAACTGACACCCTATCATATAAATTGGTATGGGACTTTTTATACGATAGGAGCCTTGCAAAAGATCCCTTGGCTTATGTGCTTTCATATAAGTTAAGGTTACTTATTTCTTGAGTAGCTTTTCTTACCTTTATTATTGTTATATTTATACATGCTCATTAAAATGCTAGTCTTGTTCCGTCGTCACCTGTATTTACTATTCTTCACTATCATGTCCTCATCTTTCTTCTTCCCCGCTCGGTGCCTAGGAGTCATGGGGGAAGGGGCGGGGGGATGTTAGGACTTAGTCTTTTAGACTAATGATTTTCGAACCACATCATTTTAGGGGACCGTGGAGCCCAGCATGGAGGAGCAGACCCGGAGGTCGGCACGCTTGGAGATGGGACAGTCTAGTACCGGAGTTCAGACAGCTGGGACTGTGAGTCCCGATCGCTAGTAGTTTATTAGTTTTGCTTCCGCTATGAGATATATATAGTGAGGATTTTGATGTATCGGGCATGAGCCCTACTTTCTGTACTTTTATTATATCCATGAACACTCCCTTCGTGGAGAATATTTATCTTTATATATGATTATTGTGGACTTACTTTCTTCTTTATTTTGCTACTATCTTGTGATCGAATCGGCCGACAAGATCAACGTTTTGTAGTGGCGACCTTTCCGGGTATGAAGGTGTCACCGCAAAGAGGCGGTTCTGGGCCTAAGACCCCGGTGTTTAAAAAGAAAAAGGGGGGGTCTTACAGGTGATGTTGTTGTGCCTGAGTGCACTTGTTGTGATATATATATATATATATATATATATATATATATTGTGATTGCAATGCATTCAGGGAAGGAACCACTACCCCGGGTAAGGGGTAGGGTCGTTATAATTGGTCAGATGAATGCTGATCGTTGCATTGTTTATCACTCGTGGGGTGGACGTCCATGTGTAGGTGTTGCGGGCTGACTTGGATTGAGCGGGCTGAAGCCCTTGCTGCTGCTTCTTATAGGCCCTTGAAGACCGTGCGAAGCTTTGGATTTCATGTGTGGTCGGCCTACGTGCCGATGTATGAAACCACCCTTTTCTAAAGAGAAACTTGTAAGGCCTTAAGGCCGTGAGCCACTACTAGAAAAATGGCTTTTAGCTACGGTTTTTTTTGCCACGGAGAAAAACCGTAGCTAATACTGAAGTATTAGACACGGTTCCTATTCCGTGACTAATAAGCTAGTATTAGCCACTAATGACTAATCCGTGGCAAATAACCCGACTTTTTGCCACGGTTTGCCTGTTTCGTGGCTTATAATTCAGTATTAGCCACGGAAGCCTAATCCGTGGCAAAAGGTCGGGTTTGTTTTAGTCCCACACCGCCAATAAAAAGCTCAATTTGGGGTTTATATAGGCCATTCAAAATTATTGTTTGAAATCAAATCAGCGTGGCGGCGGCGGCGGGCGGCGGCGGTCGGCGGCGGCCGGCCGGCGGCGATGGCGGCGGCGGCCGGGCGGCGGCGAGCGGCCGAATATTTTTTATGTTAGGTTTATTACAGGCCCTTTAGCCACGGCAATTGAACTGTGGCAAATGAGGAACTTTTAGCCACGTCAATTGAACCGTGGCTAATAACTTATTAGCCACGGATTCAGCGTGGCTAATACTATTAGCCACGCTCGCATTGCCCATGCCCATTTGCCGTGGGTAGGCCATGGCTAATAGTTATTAGCCACAGTTTTGGACTTTTAGCCACGGAAATCTGCCGTGACTAAAAGTCTGTTTTTTAGTAGTGAGCGGTGTGTGCTTGTATACATTCCTGGTGTTATATATAAATTGGTTATTTATATATGTAGTGGACATCCATTGATTGAGTTCTTGTAAATAATAAGCTTTAGCAAGAATGCTCTGGGTTAGGGTGCGATGGTATTTTGGTATTAACATGTGACTGCGCCGTCTATTTGTGGCATATAGTGTGGGGCCCTGGCCGAACCTTCTATTATATGATATTTAATGGGTGGAGTCATTATAGAAATTATATGCTAACATTCTATAACTCGTGATATTGTGTCTACCACATTAGAAATACCTTGAATAATCAATGTCAAGATACATATGCGTTTTTATAAATGGTAGAACTTTGGGAAAAATCTATAGTAGTCAAGTCCTGTGTATACGAGTTAAATTGTATCTATCTATGTGGGTAGATTTTGATTGATTTGGGGACCTTGAACCATAAAATGTAAAATTTGATAGCCCAGTGAGTCTAAATTATAATGAATGCTATCAATCCTTGTGTCAAGGATACCCTCCAAGCACTATTCACTCCTCCTGATAAGTCTTTATGAGCATTGTGAGGATGAGCACCTTGGTCCAAAAATTATTTCGATCTTGTGCATGGATAAGAACCTTAAGCTTAGTGCCCCTAGTTTTAGCCCTTGTATGACATGGACAGCACCGTGACGTGATTTTTCACTATATTCCTCTCGCGATAGCATCTTTATTTATTGAGATAAACATGTAATGAATATTAAGTCTACTTGGTGTTTGTCTTCTGATGTTACACATTCATACATCATTGCTCTATCTAATGCTTCCATGCATAAGAATTGGACTGAAACGGCACTACCTATCTATAACACGTACGTTCTCGCACACGATTTCTATTCATGACTTGTACAATGTTCCTCTGTATTAATTTTATAACTCATGTAACATTGTACTATACATCGTTATGTGCTTAGTATACTTGTGTTGTTCAATCTCTTGTAACTCTGAACGGTTATTTACACATATTCCTATGTACTGCATTCATTCGTGTGGCCTCTATGCTTAATATTCTCTGATTTCATGCTTGGTTATCCCTATTATTTTCGCTTCTCGTTTCACTTTCTATAACGTACAATGATTACTTGTTTTCTCATGCTCATTATATATTACATTTCGTTTCTCCCGTGCATGTGTTGATTGTTTATGGTCTGGCTCATCCCCTTTCAATAATATTAAAGGGGAAGAATAGATGGTTCATAAGTCATGGTTAAGTATAGATCACAGGTAGGGGGAGCTTCGTTCACTGTGTGCACATAGATAGGGGGAGCATGTAGAACATATATATAGTGGGAGAGCGTGTGTAAGGGAGCTATATAGAACCTAAAACCTAAGCTTTCAAGATTATCTTTTATATAAATTCACTATATCTTGCACTTCATTATTATATCTCATGAACGGGACTTGATATTATCAAAAGGGGGAGATTGTTGGAGCCGGCGGTTCACATATCCTTAGTTTGATAATATCAACTCTCAGGTTGTATTTGATTACATCTTGTGCTTGGTAGAGTGTGCAGGTTTACAGATCCAAGAAATTCAAGGAGCCCTCCTCTGGAACCTACCACCAAGCAATAGTAGTTAACGTCGGGCGATAGCCTGAATTAAATGGACAAAGTGCTCGGGAAGCTACCGCTCTGCGCTAGTCCTACCGCTCGCGCTAGCTCGATGAATTAAACAGTCCAGGCTCTCGGGAACCTACCACACAGGCGCTAGCTTTCTACCAAGCCGCGATATCCATTCATCATCCGTTGCTAGAGGCATTGAGGGTGTCGAGAGCGTTGAGATAGAGGCGTCGAGTGCGTTGAGACAGGACTACCTACGGGCACTATCTACCTACCGCGCCGCTCTAGCAGTGGAAAAAGGAAAATATTTATTTTGAATATTTTTCCAAATTTGGAGGACAGCTGTCAACATCAAGCGCATGAACCTACCGCCGGGCACTAGCCATACCACCGACAGTAGCCTATTTTCACAAAGTCGTATATAAAGGCACCTTATTTTCTGTGTTGATACCTAAGACGAAAAGAGATAGAGATCTACGGCTCCTAGGGTTTGGCCGTCTCTCTTGTGGTCAGTTCCGTCATTTCTATCGAAGGAAGAAAATACTTCCTCCCATTCACGCACGAAGAACTCTGGCGAGCCTAGATCTACAAAGCCTATGAGGAGTTGATCAGTTGCAAGACCACAAAGATTTCTAGCACTGATCACGGATCGCTCAATGGAGGAGTCATATTAAGGGAGATTTGAACTTTGATCTTTTTATATTTTTGTGTACTATTTCTCTTGTTTGTATTGATTGTGGTGAAGGAAATCGACATGGGAAGGTCGTCGGAATCCGGGGTAGGATTTTGTGAGAAATCATCCTGAGGAAGGGACGTCTAGATCGGGTGATCTAGCGGGGCTCTAAGACCTTTCCTTTCGTGGAGGTGAAGAGCCGGCTCGAAGACTTTTCTTGGGGGGAAAGGGAGAGAGCCAACCGGTCCGTGGAGCGGGTCGGTATAGAAAACAAAAAAAGACTTTCTTCATTCACTTCCTCCGATCGTCGGCGTCATGGAGATCAAGCTTTTGTAATTTTTTTAAATCAATTGTTGGTTCATTCTTAATAAAGTTCATTTTCTGTTTTTGTTTACTACGTATGGTTTTGTGATTGTTAACTTGTTATTCACTAAATGGTGCGCAGATTTTCAAGGGCGAATTTTGCCAGAAAATGGGGTCTGTGACCTACCGCCGCACGTTAGTTACCTAACGCTCTGCGGTAGCTTCTAGAACCAGTTTTCCTGGACCAAAATAATTCGAATTTTTAATTAACGCGTAAAACCGTATTCACATCCCCCTCTAAGGTTGGCCACTATATCCAACAAAGGACACACTCCAGTCATGGTAATTGGGGCCAGCAAGAATTGAAGCAGTTCCCAAATTACCAGAAGCAAAAATAGAAGAAGTAGAAAGAGAAGGAGGAGCAGATAGAGTAGAAGAAGAGAGAGTTGGAGTGCCCAAAGAAAGTAATAGGAAATTGTTGGATCTGATGGTTCGCATATCCTTAGTTTAATAATATCAACTCTCAGTTTGTATTTGATTACATCTTGTGTTTGGTAGAGTGTTTGGTAGAGTGTGAAGGGGGGATCATCAGTTAAGTTGTGGCGCTTATGTTGTGAGTGTAACAGGAAAATAAAGGACACACTTTAGTCAGGGTAATTGGGGCCAATAAGCATTGAAGCAGTTCCCAAATTACCAAAAGCATAAATAGAAGAAGTAGAAAGAGAAGGAGGAGAGGATAGAGTAGATTAAGAGAGAGCTAGAGTGCCCATAGAAAGTAATAGGAAACTGCGCGGGTAGAGAAAATAACTGTGATAACACAACAGAGAAAATAAGCGGCGCGAACAAAATAGGTTGCGCGAACAGAACAAGTCGCAAAGAAGAGCGACTAGCGAGGGAGGGAGGGGAGGGAAAGAGATCGCGAGCAGATAGAAAAAGAAACTGTGAGCAAAGATGAGCAAAGAACCAGTTAGCTCTGATACCATATAAAAAAGCGCTAAATAAAAGGCAAATTGTATTGCTCCAAACAATAAATAATGCAAAGGTATGTCCCCTTATTTATAGAAAATGGGGGAGATGAGAGATTACAACAAGCGATTTGGGACTAAATACAAGCCACGCAGACTATGTGGTTTGACTTTGTCAAACCGCAAGACTATACAATGGAGAATACACATCTTGGGAAGCCGTTGTTCTTAAACTGAGGAAAGTCCCAAAATCGCTACTACGGGTTAGCTCCAAACCGCAATTGCGGATAACCACCAGACTGCTGCTACGGATAACCACCAGACCGTTGTTGCGAATAATCATTAGACCGCTGTTGCGAATAACCACCAGACCGCTGCTGTGGATAACCACTAGACCGCTGTTGCGGATAACCACAAGACCGCTGGTGCGGATAACCACCAGACCGCTAATGCGGATAACCACCAGACCACTATTGCGGATAACCACCAGTCCGCTGCTACGGATAACCACCAGACAGGTGATGTAGATAGCCTCCAGACCGCTATTGCGGATAACCTCCAGACCGCTGCTGTGGAAAGAGCCTGGCCACAGCCGCGGGCATCCACCATACTGCAGCTGCATGTTGCCATCAAGTCGCAGTTGTGGGTTACTCTCTAGACTGTAATACAAAAAAGACAGAACCTTTAGGCAAGCTCGGCGGGACATAGGTCAACAACAGCGGTTTGCCAAATCAATAGACTAAATCGTGGGTCTGTCAAACCGCAAGACTGCTACCAAACAGACCGCAATTCCTGACCGCTAAGTCAAACCGCCAGAACACAGAAACTAGCAGACCAGCTGTTACTAGATAACAGACCGCCCGGTCTCCTCAAGTTTCAACAATGAGAAAGAGAGAATCTCATCGAGATGGGAGATCTTCAAGTCGCCTTCAAAAGAGATCTTTGAAGGGGAAGGAGATGTTTGAAGGCTGAAGGAAATCTTCGAAAGCTTTTTCGAACGCCGAAGGGGAACTCTGAAGGATCTTCGAATGAGCTCTCTCTGGCGTTGAAGGCAAAGTGTCTTCAAATGAGGGTTTTGGGCTCCTTTTATTGCTTTGGATAGGGGTAATCCGATAATTTAACCGTTGTAACCACCTGACGGGTGAATTACATTCTTCGATCTGGAGCACACGAATTGCCATTTTTTGGCTATAACCACCCCCCCCCCCCCCACACACACACACACAAGTAGTTCAAGCGATTCTGTTAGCGACAATGACAATTACGAACAAAACTTGCAATCTGGGATGCAAACGGGTGGGCGTTCGGCGTGCACCGCAGATGTGGACGCGGAGGCGTCCGCCGACCGCACCATGGGAGGTGCGACCTTGGCTGCATAGAGTAGTTGAGGCCTTGGGCGCACCAAGTACGCGCGGCCTTGACCGCACCTAGGAGGCCCGTCCTTAACGGCACCGGGGTGGTGCGGTTGGCACCACACGACCTCGGTGCGGCGGGCGTTGTGTGGCAAGTGCCGCACGGCAGACTCCATTCCAACCGTCATATTGCGGTTTTGAGGCGGTGGTTAATCAGCGGCAGCAAGTGCACAATTGAAGTGGGATGCTCTAAGAGATCCCTACTTCCTCCATGATCAGGGATAAGTGGCTCTAATTCCTCCATTATGAGCACTTCTCATTAGCCGAGAATTTTTGTTAGATGCACACCAAATCTTTTATCAATTAGTGGGGGTACCCATCAATTTATTTAGAAAAATGTCTTAAAAATAATTGATTATTAACCTTATATATTCTCGAAGCACTTATTTCACACACAAACACATTAGTGGTAGACACAGGACTCCACCCCAATCAATTAATTAAAACAACGTATTAAAATAGATATAATATCAATTATTTTACCTTAATTCATATATTATCATATATGTTAAATTAACTTTAATAAAATTTATGAATTTAATGACAACTTCTCGAAAATACTGTTGACATGCATAATGACAGTCTTTCTCGAAAAGATCGTTGACATGTGTAATGATAGCTTACTATAATAAATTTAGGAGGTCTACTAAAAATTTCTTTTTTATGAATTTCCGTCATTATTTTTAATTTGAGGATATATATACTATATTTGGTTCGGTGGTGGCGGGTGCAACCGGCGGGACAAAACGAGATATTGGAACCGGAGGGGGAGAGGCGGGGGTCGAAACGGAGCGGATCGGGATCGTTTCCTCCTTGTTGCGGGTGCAAACGGAGCAAACGTCGCCGGCGCCCGTTTATTTACCCACCGTCCAGCAGCATTTGCTCCAAACGGAGGCGGCGAAACGCCGAACCAAAGAAAGTCATAGTATTATTACCTAAATGAGCATCGCATTTTATTCTTTAAAATAATATTATAATATATATGTTAAGTCATTATAGTAAATGAATAAAGCTACATGTGACAATTTTGAATGTTGCACCCAAATCAATTTTTCGCATATAATACTGAGATGAGAAAAATTTATCCCTAAAATATGTTAAAATAATAATAATAATAATAATAGTAATTAAAGGCGGGAAAGCTAAAAGATGTTGGCGTTAAGGGAATCAAAGTTGGCGATTGGCATTTGGGCGGCACCGCCTAAAACCAACGCAACCCAAGCTTTATTTGGTTAAGAACTTGCGTATGTGCTCCAAAAGATGGGGGAATGAAGAATCCAATGTCAGCCACATCCATTTCCTTTGAATCATCTGGATCTGCTGCGACAGCACGCGTCGAACAATGCGTATGCAAATGCATATTTATTTTTTTATATAGTTTTTTTTAATGGGGTTACCTTAGAGTCATAACGGTTTTTCAAGATCGTGGCTTAGACTGGCGCGCCACTGAGCATACTCGTGCTGACCGCGCAATGCCGCTCCCGTGCGCGCACATGCCATGCGTGCGTCGAACGTCGTCATGCATGTGCCCCTCTTCTGCACGCGGCGCCCCTCTCCGTCGCCGCTTTTTGCCGCTATCAGCGTCGGCAAACCCTCGTGGACTGCCCAGGGGTTTGCCTGTCATTTTCTGGAAATTTGGGGTCATTTGTGAGAAAGTGTTCCCAACTCTCCAAGAAATCTCTGCTGCCTGCGGGGATCTCTCCCGCGCACGTTGGATGCGCGACTATCGTGGCGCCGGCCGTGCGACCACCACAGCACCCGTGCAAACCGCGCTTGGGGACCTCTCTCGTGCGCCCGGCCGCGCGGCCACCGTTGCATGGCCATGCGTCCCTGGCCACGCACGAGGTCCCTCCCATGCGCGCGCGTGGGGTCTCTCCCACGTGAATGGCGCTCGTGAGGCCCTTGCGTGTGCCTCTTTTTCTTATTAACAGCTACAGGATCACACGATGCATTGCCTGCCGGTCCTGCCCAAACGAACTACCAGAAATGCCCGGAGGGCAAATTCGTCATATCCGCAAAAACGGTGATCCAACTGCTCCAGATCGAGGATTGTATTTTCTCGTTCGATAATTATGGAAATTTCCATGACAAAATTATCGAGGCGCCACTCTCAAAAGCTATAAAAGGGTGCCCATAGCACTCATTTGAAGGAACCTTGACTTCTAGCTCAAGAGAGAGAGCTCTTTTGAAGATCCTTTCGAGTTTCTCTCAAGTGTTCAAATATCTCTTTGAAGATCTCCTTTGAGACTTGAAGATCTTCTCGGGGCTCGACAATCTCCTTTGCCTCTAAGGTTCTCCTCGGCTTACAACTCCAAGTCCAGAGCTTCAATTGATGCGTTCGTCGCCTCAACGGCATCAGAACACATCTCTCAAACTCCGCCCTCGACAACTTTGACATTCTCTGAAATCACATTGTAACGAGTGGTGGCTTGTCACCCCCGAGAACTACTACTTGTAATATCTTAAAGAATACTGAAATTTGGTCAGCACCAATCCGTTAGCGTAGTTTTTTTCCTTTTCCGGATTTTTCAACGTCAAAAATCTTCATGTCATATTTTAATTCTATCTTTAACTGTTTGCGCGCTCGTCTCACTTTCGAGCAGAGACGATTCAATTTGACCGATCCATAAAAACGTCTTGAGGGACCGCATAAAATATATATGTTATATACATACATTATATTATTAATATATAATAACTTGCATGTGATCTGCACCTGTTTTTTTTACTCTTGTTTACTTCATAATATATAATAACTTGCATGTTAACCCGACATTGTGGACATGTAGGGGTAATGAACACATACATATTAGTATGGGCACAGAATTCGAGTGATGGATAGTTGATGAATATTAAAAACAATTATATTATATTGATATATAAGATAATAAGAAGATGCATTAAATTATCTAAATGATTGTTAAATAAATAAATGTTAGAGCCGGGAAATCTGTTCACAAATGCAAGAACTTATGATGTAGACAAAGATTGTTTTGCTGATGCGTTCTAATATCACAGATTTGGGGTCTGTTTGGGAGGGCTTTTTAACTCATTTTCGTTTTCTGGAAAATGCTACCACATTTAAGAGATCGTTTGGATTGTCTATCGGTGAAAAAAGCCACCGTGAAAAACTCCATTTTCTCATCTTTTGGAAAAGTTATTTGTCACTTAGTTTTCAACCTTTTCGAAAAGCACTTCTTCATCCAAAAACATTTCTCTTAAAAAAATTCACAACTTGATTTTTTTGTCTTGTTGCGATTTTTTTACCAGCCGTAATTTTTTTGCCCGCCCGTGTTTTTTTTGCCCGACGCAAATTTTTCGCCCGGACGCGAATTTTTCGCCCGGGCGCGAATTTTTCGCCTGAGCTAGCATTTTTTGCCCGGGCTGGCATTTTTCGCCCGGGTGAGTTTTTTCGCCCAAGTGCGGTTTTTTTGCCCGTGCATGTTTTTTTTGCCAGAGCGTGTTTTTTCGTCCGGACGTGATTTTTTCGCCCGGGTGCGTTTTTTTCATCAGGGTGCGATTTATTTGCCGGTGCACGATTTTTTTTCGCCCGAGCCGACTTTTTCGCCCGGGCGCACTTTTTTTCGCCCAGGCATGATTTTTTTGTACCGACTCGATTTTTTCATCCGGGCGCGATTTTTTCGCCCTTGCGCGATTTTTTGCCCGCGGGCGATTTTTGAGCCTGTGCGCGTTTTTCGCCCGGGGGAATTTTTTTCGCCTGGATGCGATTTTTTTCGCCCGGGCGTGATATTTTTGCCCGGGAGCGTTTTTCGCCCGAGCACTATTTTTTTGCCCGGGAGCGATTTTTTCGCCCGAGAGCGATATTTGTCATCGGAGCTTGTTTTTTTCGCCGGAGAGCGGTTTTTTCGCCCGAGCGCAATTTTTTCGCCTGAGCGCGGTTTTTTCGCGGGGAGCGAATTTTTTGACCTGGCCCTGTTTTTTTTCGCCCGGTCGGGAATTTTTCGATCGGGCGCGAATATTTTTGCCCGTTAACGATATTTTTTTGCCCTGACAAGTTTTTTTCGCCCGGACGCGATTTGTCGCCTGAACGCGCCCGAGGGCGAATTTTTTGCTCGGAAGTGAATTTTGGCCTTGGCGTGATTTTTTTGCTCGTTCGTGATTTTTTCGGTCGGGGGCAATTTTTTTCGCCCGAGCGTGATTTTTTCGTCTGGTCTCGATTTTTTCTGCCGGACGCGAATTTTCGCTCGTGAGCGATGTTTTTTGTCGAAGCACATTTTTTTTGCCCCTACAGGTTTTTTCTACCCTGGCGTGATTTTTTCGAACGTGGGCAAATTTTTCGCTCGGACACGAATTTTTCGACTCGACGTGATTTTTTGCTTGTTCGTGATTTTTTTGCCTGGTCGTGTATTTTTTTCACCTGAACGCTATTTTTTTCGCTTTCGAGCAAAAATATCGCGTCCGTGCAAAAATTCTCGTCCGTGCAAAAAATTCCCACCCAGGCGAAATTTTTCCGCCCAGTCGAAAATTTTGGGCACATCCGAAAAATTTGCGCCCGTCTGAAAAATTTGCGGTCGTCTGAAAAATTCGTGTCTGTCCAGAAAATTCGCGCTCGTTTGAAAAATTCGCGCCCATCCGAAAAATTGGCACCCGGCCGAAAAGTTGGGGCCCCGGCGAAAATATTGGGCCCTACCGAAAAATTGGCGCCCAGGCGAAAATATCACGCCCGGGCAAAAATATCGCGCATGGGAGAAAAATTTGCGCTCGTGCAAAAAATTTGCGCCCGGGCGAAAAAACCACGCCCGGGCGAAAAAACAGCGCCCGGGTGAAAAAATCGCGCCTGGGCGAAAAAACCTGGCTCGGGAGAAAAAACCGCGCCCGGGCGATAAAACCGGGCCCCGACGAAAAAAATTGCTCCCGGACGAAAAAATCGCTCTCGGGCGAAAAAAAAACCTGTCCCGGCGAAATAATTGCGCACTTTCCCCCAGGCGCACATTTTTAATAAAAAAAAGTTACCGCAACGGAGATTTGTCAAACAGTTTATAAAGTGATTCTTCTTTTTGAAAAGCTCTGCAAAAGAAGTTCACTCAAACAGTTCTCCTTTTCTAATAGACATTTTCCAAAAACTTATTTTCCTACCATCCTTTTGCTACCACTCCTTCTCCTTTCTGAAAAGCCTTCCCAAGTAGGTCCTTGATGGCAATAGAGAGAAAATAAGCTCAGAGAATGAGAGTTGGTTTTTTTTATAAATAAGACTCGTGCTACTCTGAGGTGATCTTGTCACACACTAAGGTCAAAGTTGAGCTAGTCACAAGAAAGACACAGACTGGATAAATGAGAACCTGGGGGGTCAACGTTTCTTTCCTTGGTCCTCTATGATCCTATTCATATGCAAACCAAATAGGGGTGGGGGTTGTCCTATGATTCACCGCCCCCGCAAAATACTTGACCTATCCTACATATTTTGAGCATGGTTATCAGGACTGTGATCCTACGGATCGTAGGATCTTACGATCCAGACTTTGTAAATCGATCCGGATCTTACCTAAGATCTAAATCAGCACATCTACAATTTGGATCGCGATCCAGATCTTAGGATCTTTTGGATCGCGATCCTGACCCGATTCTATCGGTCTGACCAAAAGTAACTATAAATATGTTCAACCCAATTATTCCAAACTCATTCAACCGGTCCAATCAACGCGCATAACCTATTGTTTAACCTTATCTCAATCCCGCCTCATACTCCATCACAAATCATATCATGCTGCTTTACCGTATCCCAAAGTGTTGATTATTGACTACAAACTGAGGTCAAGAGCAGTTTCTTCGGCCGCTTCTAGTCCAAATTTGTTTTTATTATTAGTAAATATTTAGCGTCTTATCAGAAATTGATATTGAACTTATTATGATTATTGCGAACTAACTCAGCGTCCCGGTCGGACCGGAATAAACAGGACCGCCTTAGCTCTTGGGGCCGTCAAGCGCACACAGTCAATGAAAATAGAGAGTTGACACAAGAGGTTTAACGCGAAAAAACCCCTCAACTGGGTAAAAAACCAAGTGACCAGATCTGTACCGGTCAAAGTCCACTATCAGCTTGCGGTTACAATATGTTTGGAGAATCGAGGGCGACAGGTCGCTCCTCGTTACAACTTGGTGGTGAGAGAGAATTTCTAACACGCAACGGGCAACAGGCTGTGTCGAGGGAGTGTTGGATGCTGCTTGGTGGCTGGTGTGCTTAAGTATTGGTGATAGTCATCTTCTTCCCTTCTCTGTGCACTTGGGGACTTGGCGTTCTTCCGGCTCGTAGACGACTTTAAGATGACCGGAGGGAGGAGTTCGACAGAGCTCTAGCCTGAGGAAGAAGAAGATTGGGGAGCCAAAAGGTCTAAAATGAGGAGGCTTGCGGCTCCTTTTATAGCCTCTAGGAGGTGGTTATGGTGGGCCCCCCACTAACTTGGTGGTTACCTGTAGATCGGACGGCGATGGATGCTTTATAGTGATCGTACGGTGGCCAACATGCATGAGGCGACGGTGGTTGGCGGCGGCGGTCTGCCAGCAATGATGGCAGGCGACGGTGACGGTCGACAGCGGCGGCCGGCGTCCGGTGGCGGTGGTTGGTGGCGGCCGACGGCGGCGGCGGTAGTGGTTGAATGAGAGGCCCTCATGATTTCTCCTATTATGGTGGAGATCATGGAGAGTGGGTTGACCAGTCAAACCCATGGTCTCCACAATAGGAGAAATTATGGAGAAGTGGTTAAATGCATACCCAAGCCTATAAATGGAGCTTCATCCCCATCAATTCCCCCACAGATCCTTTGTTGTCGGAGGTTGGCATAAGTGAGAGAACAAAGATTTTCCCCCATTTTCTTCGACTACGACGGCGAGCAGTGAAAGGCCAAAAACATCGGAGAGCGGCTCCCGATGAGCCCAGGTAAAAATATGTTAAAAGATTTCTGGGGGAGAGAGGGGACGGCAAGAGGAAGCAGCAGTGCGACCAAAAAAGAGGGGGACTCTCGGCGCCCCCACGGCCTGGCGATGCGCTGGCAGCCACTGCGCGAGCATTTGAGGAGGCACGCGGGCCAAGTCGTGCGGGTTCGCACGCACGCTGTTCAAGTGCGCGCACTACGCGTACTGTGCGTGTACTATGCACGCGCACTGCGCGAACTGTGCGTGCACTGCGCGCTCAAACACAGTGTGAGCACTGCACGCGCGCGTGCGTGGAGGCGCGCGTGTGCGCGTGCGTCGGGCCGCGTGCGTGCAGGTGTGTGTGCGTGCTGGATTGTGCGGGCGTGCTCTATTTCACGGGGCCCGTAGGTATTATGTCTTGTGCGTGCGCATGCTCGGAGGCGCCCCTCTGCTTGCTTTGAGGGGGCCTCCCTTTAATTTTACCATTACGAGTTGGCTTTTCATACTGTATCTAATTTTTCCTTTATGGTGACAGGATTAAAGCATACCGTGACACTACTGCGTCTGCGTTCCTCTCTTACCGAGGACCAGGTCGTCATTTGGAGAAAGAAATTCGTCCTTCCTGTAGATTTAGAAGTGAAAATTTTGCATGTCGAGGAAAGAGTGTGTTGGTACCCTAGTTTGGATTTGTGTTAAGTCCTCTCATTTAGTTTCTTGACCCAAGTTTTATCTATGGTCAAAGGTTAGCTAATAGGTTAGATTCGCTTAGTTGTAGAATTGCTTATCCAGATGAAAATTTGGTTAAGTTGTTTTTGGTTCGACTATAGTCGAACGCCGCTCGACCATCGTCTATCGACTGGTCGACGATCGTCTATCAGTTAGTCGACTATCGTCGGTCAGCAGATCGTCTATCTCTGAGTTATTTCAACTCTTGTTAGCTCGACGTTCTGTGGAATCTGCCTCGTCGATCGTCGAACCCCGCTCGACTCCTTTTGACCAGACAGATCTCTTGATAGTTCAACTATCTGCTTGGATAGTTCAACTATCTGATAGTTCGACTATCTGTTTGATAGGTCGACTATCTGTTGTGTTTTTGATAGTTCGACTATCTGTTTGATAGGTCGACTATCTGCTTTTCTTGATAGTTTGACTATCTGCTTTGATAGTTCAACTATCTGATAGCTCGACTATCTGTTTGATAGGTCGACTATCTGTCTTCTTTGATAATTCGACTATCTGTTTGATAGGTCGACTATCTGTTTGTCTTTGATAGTTCGACTATCTGATTGATAGGTCGACTATCTGTTTTGCTTGATAGCTCGACTATCTATCTTGATAGGTCGACTATCTGATAGCTCGACTATCTGTTCTGATAGGTCGACTATCTGCTGTGGTAGTTCGACTATCTTCTTTGATAGTTCGACTATCTGTGTCGTTCGACTATCTATTCTGATAGGTCGACGATCTCTGTGCTTCGGTCGACGATCTCTGAGGGTCGTTCGAAGTTTTTCTATCTGTCTTTAGTAATTTTGTACTCCTTCTGTTCTATGATTTAATTCCTGTTTATTTAGCATATTTTATTAAAGATTATTTCATTGATTTTGTGCATACATCTCAAGGCAATCTTTGCCCCATCCTTTGTGCATAAGTCAAGCTTTATCTGACAAAGTGGTTTGTCTTATTAGTTGAAATATCCTTTTGCTTTATCTGCTAGGCTGTCCTTTATAGCCGTTAGACTCAGAAAGTCTTCTCTGGCCGTAAAGAGCTCTTTCTGATGTGACTTTTTCTAGCACTCTTTTATCAGATTGATTTGCAGCTTCTTAGAAAGCTTTATCTTTTTATAGGATATCTGCCTGCAAGATATATTTTGCTTTGTGCTATTTACAGCCCAGTTTGTAGATTCTAGAAGAAGACAAAGTTCAAACTCAGATTAGAGCCGTTATAAAGGCTCATATATAAAGAGCTTCTTTTGAAAGAAGAAAGATATACATTAACAACAACACAAAAAATACAAGAAGTTTTACTCACAGCAGCATAGAGATCTACAGCTCTCAGAAATTCACATTCAACTGAGAAGATCAAATCTCTTCAGCATTCTTCTTCATCCTGAGTTCATCCTGCTCACAGGAATACTTTCACTCAGTGGTTTTTAGAAGAAGAAGAAAGGAAGCTGATTGAAGAAGAACACCTTTTCCAAATCAAGAGTCTTCTTCAAGCTTCTCCTTCAGAACTCCAAGACAGTTCTTTATCTCAAGTTCAGAAGAGCTCCTACACCCTGAAGCAAGACTCCTTCCTGGATATTCTCTAAGCTAGGGAGTGCCTTGATTCTTTAGAGCTTTCTAGCTCTGTGCAATCCACTAGCTTCTCTAATTTGTTTTAATAATAGAGAAGAAACTTTAACTCTCTCAACCTCCTGTATAAAGGGTTATTACTCCCTTCAAAAGTAAACCTTGGTGGCAGGGCACCTGATCAAAAACCTGTGTTGGATTTTGAGCTCCTGATCAAAAGCTCAAAGGGTCTTTGGATCTACCTGAATCAGATCTATTGGTGGCAGGGCACCTGATCAAAAACCTGTAGTGGATTCCTACCAGGTTGGTAGAAGAGTGGACGTACCTATTTAGAGGGAACCACTATAAATTTCTTGTGTCGTCTGTGCTGCTTATTTAATTCATTGCACTGTGGCTGTGAGTAGAAATAACTAGGATTGCTAGTTGCTGTGATAGGATCAAAGCTCAACTGTAATTACAGTTGCCCTTCTTTAGTGCACTTCACTTTGTGTTAGGCTTTAGGGTTTAAAATATCTATAAACTCATTCCGCAAATTAACTCTAAGGGAGTTGAGTAGGGTGTCATAACTTTTGAATACTCTATTCACCCCCCTCTAGAGTTGTATCTATCCTCACTTTCAATTGGTATCAGAGCGAGGCTGACTGACTGTACAGGCTAACACCTGAGTCACAAGATCCTGATAGATACCAAGCTTATAGATATTCACTTCATGGCCCAGTCCAAGGATTACTCTAGCACCAGACCTCCAGCTTGCAACTTAGCTAAGTTTAGCATCTGAAAGGCAAGAATAAGATTATATATGAACTCTATTGATGAAGACATTTTCTCTTCTATTTTGACAGGACCTCCAACACCTCCTGCTGCAGCCACTGCTACAGCATCTACAAATCTAGGTGCAGTGCCTCCTCCAGATTACAATGATGCCTACAAGAAGGCAAAGTTAGCTGATGCCAAAGCTATGAACATTCTGGCTCAGACTATGTCTGATGAAATCTTCCAGAAAGTGGCTGATTGCACCTCTACAAAAGCCATGTGGGACTCACTGAACCAGATTATAGCTGGTTCAGCTGATGAAAGGAAGGACAGAAGGTCCAACCTTATATCCCAGTATGAAAACTTCAAGAAGACTGAAGCTGAATCAGTTGAAGCCATGTACACCAGGCTCAGCTCAATCATCAATGAGCTGAGAACCCTTGATAAGGAGATTACATTGACAGAGGTCAATGATAAGATACTGATGTGCTTCCCCAGCACATGGGATCTTAGGATCTGGCCTATCAAGGAGGCCAGAAGTACAAATGAAATCTCAACTGAAGCTCTCCTTGGCAAGCTCAAGTCTTTTGAGCAAGTGCTGAAGACCAGGAAAGCTGAGGCTGAAGCAAAAACTCCAACTCCAGCAAGAAAAGAGCAAACTCTTGCTCTCAAAGCTGCTGATGCTTCTGAAAGAAGCCAATCCAATGAGGAGCTGATGGCACTCTTTGCCAAAAGGTTTCTCAAGATGGGAAGAAAAGACTTCAGAAAGAAATCTTCAAGATATGAAGATAAACCAAGGTATGACAGATCTCCTGCTAAAGAAATTATTTGTTATGGTTGCAGGAAACCTGGACACATTCTACCAGAGTGTCCAGAGGAAAAGAGCAAAGAAAAGAGAAAGGAAAAAGAACATCACAAGAAACACTCCAAGTCCTCCTCCTACAAAAATAAGAAGAAGGAGAAAGGATTTGTTGCTGAGACCTGGAGTGATTCAGATGAGGAATCTTCCTCCTCAAGCTCCAGTGAGGATGAGGAAGAGAAGAAGGCAAAGGAAATCTGCCTTATGGCAATTGATGCCTGCAACAATCACTCAGCTGCAGAGAGTTCTGATGATGAAGAAGAAATGCCTACAGAAGATCAGGTATTATCTTCATATGATTTTTCTTCTTCTGAATTTAAATCTGAATTTAAATCCCTTTACTTAGATCTAATTAGTTCAGAAAAGGAAATTAAGGAACTTAGAAATAAGTTAGCTGAATCAGAATCTATTTCCATTGAAAATGCTAGGTTAGAAGCATAACTCACTAAGTCTAGTGAAGAAATAAAGTTTCTTAAAAATAAACTAGCAAAGTCCAAGAGACTAAAAGAATCTTTAAATGGTAGAAGTCTTAAGCTGCTAGAAATCACCAGCATGACAAACACTAGGTCAGGCAATAATAAGCTAGGCTTAGGAGCTTCATCATGTGAACCCTCAATTATTCTTAAAAATCATCTTTCAACTCCAGTGAACTTTATTTCAGCTGATGGGATAAAGAACACTGAGCAAGTAAGACAAGTTAATCAAGCCTTAAATAAAGCTAAGAGAGAAAAGAGAAGACAAAAGTTTAAGGAAATACAAAAGTCGTCGAACGCTGCTCGACGATCGGAGGCTCAATGGTCGAACGAAGCTCGACGATCTGAGCATCGATCGTCGAATGTAGATCGACGATCTCAATATGAATTTCAAAATTACAACCAGAACCTTAGAAACCCAAATGTGAATAGAAACCCTAGGTTTGTGGACCCATTAACTGTATGGAGCATCCCACCTAGGAGATCTTACCCTTTAGGATATAAACCCCAACCTGCTTATTCTTTTATTTCTAGTTTTCATTATGTGAAGAATAATGGACTCAAGGTTACCTGGGTCCACAATGTCTAATTGTCTATTCTGCAGGTGAAGACCTATCCAATTACTAAAGACAAATGATATTTGGATAGTGGCTGTTCCAAACACATGACAGGAAACAAAGAAAATCTATCAAGATTCAAGGCCAAGCTTGGACCAAAGGTGATCTTTGGGGATTCTAGTTGTGGTCAAACTGAAGGATATGGTAGGATTACCATTGGAGCAGTAACTTTGAAGAGAGTTGCATATGTAACTGGACTGAAGCATAATCTTATCTCAGTAAGTCAGTTATGTGATGCAGGATATCAGGTATCTTTCACTAACACTCTCTGTAATATTACTTTAAATAGTAATGTTGTGTTAGTAGGTATTAGACAAGGTAATATTTATTTAGTAGATTTTAATTCAACCCATTCTGAAATCTGCTTATTTAATAAGTAACAAATAATAACAACACCTTATGGTATAGGAGGCTTAGCCATGTTAACCTCAAGAACATATCTAGGTTATCTAAATACAATCTTGTTAGAGGTTTACCTTCTTGCCCCTACAAGAAGGAGAGTTTATGCAAGGCTTGTCAATTAGGCAAGCAAACCAAAAATTCCTTTAAATCTGTAAATAAAAGTTATTCACCTAGAATCATGTATTTATTATATTTGGACCTTTTTGGCCCAATAAATGTACAGAGTCTAGGAGGGAAGTATTACACTTTAGTAATTGTAGACGACTTCTCTAGGTTCACTTGGGTGTTCTTCTTGAGAACTAAGGCTGATAACTTCAAAGTTCTTACAGACTTTCTACTTTGTGTGCAGACTGAGTATTCTACTCATGTTGCCTTGATCAGAAGTGATCATGGTACTGAGTTTTATTCTCTTCTCATGCAAGAATTCTGTGAGAAAGAAGGTATCAAACATAGCTTCTCTGCTCCTAGAACTCCCCAACAAAATGGGGTAGTGGAAAGGAAGAATAGAACCCTGATTGAAGCTGCTGGTACATTATTGACAGATGCTAACATGCCTCTTTCCTATTGGGCAGAAACTGTTAGCACAACTAATTATGTTCTGAACAGAAGTCTTATACACAAGCTTAAGAGTAAAACTCCTTATGAGTTGCTTAAAGGAAAGAAACCTAAAATTAATTATTTTAGAGTATTTGGTTGTGTAGTATACATTCATAACAATAACAAAAAATACCTTAGAAAGTTTGAAGCAAAAGCTTCAATGAGAATTTTTTTGGATATTCTCAAGTAAGCAAAGCTTATAGGGTATTTAATAAATCAACTTCTAAAATTGAGGAATCTGTACATGTTTCTTTTGATGAATCTCAGATGTTTTACAAGGAGAAGGAAACTTCCCCTCCCTCAAGTTCATTGCAGGTACCAGAATCTAATAAAGATGTCACTCAAGAGATTCTACATTTATCAACTCTTCATATCACTGATTCAGACAGTGATGAAGACTTTGCAGAAGCAGTTGCTGTACCACCAACAGTTGATCCAATTCCTCCTGAGGAATTAATCCCAACTGTTGCTGAAGATCACATCCCACCTGCTGATGTTGTCACACTTAGAGATCATTCTACATCTCAAGTGATTGGAGACATATCAGCTGGTGTACAAACAAGACATCAATTAAGACAGGATGTGATGCATGCTTATTTCCTTTCACAGATTGAGCCCCTCACCATAAAAGATGCTGAGCTAGATCCCCACTGGATCATTGCTATGCAAGAGGAACTCAATCAGTTTGAAAGATGTAAAGTATGTACTTTGGTTACAAGACCTAAATGCCAACTGATCATATGCACCAAGTGGGTGTTTAGAAACAAGTTGGATGCAAATGGAATTATTGTAAGGAACAAAGCTAGGCTTGTAGCTCAGGGCTACAGACAGGAGGAAGGTATAGATTATGACCAAACCTTTGCTCCTGTTGCAAGGCTAGAGGCAATAAGGATCTTTCTAGCCTATGCAGCCTATATGAAGTTTAAGGTCTTTCAGATGGATTTCAAGAGTGCCTTCCTAAATGGTGAGCTAAAGGAAGAGGTATTTGTTGAACAACCTCCTGGGTTTGTCTCTTCAACTCAACCCTCACATGTTTTCAAGTTGCAAAAAGCTCTTTATAGACTTAAATAAGCACCCAGAGCCTGGTATGAGACTCTAGCTAGTTTCCTGTTAGAGCACAACTTTGTTAGGGGAGTAGTTGATAGAACCCTTTTCGTTAAGCACCACAATGACACAATCCTGTTAGTTCAAGTGTATGTAGATGATATTATTTTTGGTTCCACTGATCCCAAACTGTGCAAAAAGTTCTCTGACTTGATGCATTCTAAGTTTGAGATGAGTAGTATGGGTGAGCTGTCTTACTTTCTTGGTCTCCAAGTAAAGCAAGATGCCGATGGCATTTTCATCTCCCAATCCAAATATGCCAAGGAATTGGTAAAGAAGTTTGGGATGGCTGATGCTTCAGTAATGCATACACCTATGGCTACTAATGTAGTTATAGATTCTGATGATCAGGGCAAGCCAGTTGATCAGAAAAACTATAGGGTCATTGTTGGTTCCATGTTGTATTTAACTGCAAGTAGACCAGATATTATGTTTGCTCCATGCCTATATGCTAGATTCCAGGTCAACCCCAAGAAATCTCATTTGATTCTTCTCAAGAGAATTTTGAGATACCTGAAGGGATGTCCAAATCTAAGACTATGGTACCCAGCAGAATCAGAATTTGAGTTAATTGGATACTCTGATTCTGACTACGCTAGTTGTAGAGTTGACAGGAAAAGTACCTCAGGAACTTGTCAGTTCCTGGGAGAGAGATTGGTCTCTTGGTTCTGTAATAAGCAGACTTCTGTCTCAACTTCAACTGCAGAGGCTGAATATATAGCAGCTGCTAGTTGTTGTTCACAGATCCTGTGGATTCAAAACCAGCTTTTGGATTATGGGTACACACACAAGAACACAAAAATCATGTATGACAGTACCAGTGCTATCTCCATTGCACAAAATCCTGTGCACCACTCTAGAACCAAGCACATTGAGATTAGACACCATTTCCTGAGAGATTGTGTGGAAAAGAACAAGATCAGCCTTGAGTTCATATTCACTGACCTTCAGAGAGGTGATATTTTCACCAAGCCCTTAGATGAACAGAAACATCTGTTCTTTTTGGTTCAACTAGGCATGATTAATGGAAAAGACTAAGTGTGACGTCTGCCCTTGTTGAAATCTGTTTGAAGATCGTCGAACGATGTTCGACGATGGTCGAACAGGTTGAGCCTATCGTCGACCTACGGGCGACGATAGCTTATTTTTTTGTGAAGACAGAAATAGTCGAACGATTGATCGACTACTCTGCTTCAGGAAATGATCGTCGAATGACCGTTCGACTATCGTCTCCAATATCTGTTAAAATAGATCGACGATCGCTGTTTTAATATAAAACTGATGGTCGATCTAGGTTAAGAGATCGTGCTTGTTATAGTCGACGGAACTCGTCTTTTCGTATTCTGTCTTTCTGCTTGAGCCCTGCCTCGCGCTCTTTGCCATTTCGCTTTCGTTGTCTCTCTCGTCTTCTACAACCCTATCAATGGCGATTGCTCCAGCCCTTCTGTCAGCGATGAAGTTCGACGCCGGATTCAGCATGGATTTTGACTCTTTCAGCGCCTGTGATTCTTAGATAATAGAAATCCTCCAGCTCTGCAAAGAACAAGGTTTGGAAAAGCTTATGACCACAAGAATCAAGATCAACATAACAGAGATTAAAGAGTGGGTCTTCACTTCGTCTTCCAATGACGAATTGATGACTGGAACGATTGGCGGCGAAGAGGTAAGTTTGACTCCTGCCGCATTGACTGATATTTTCGAATTATTGAACGGTGAAGAGGGTTATGAACAAGATAAACAAGAGTTTGGAAGGATGTTAATCGAGTTAGGACATGCCGAAGGCATTCCTTCTAAGTTGTTAAAAGTTAATTTTCCGTTAAAGATAAAGTTCTTGGCTGAACTCGTTGGAAAAGTGCTTCTGGGCAAGCACTCTGCTCATGACAACATAACCAAGCAACAGTTTGCCCTGATGTGTGCAATAGTAAACAAGAAACAGATTAATTGGGCAGGAGTTATGTTTGATTTGATAAGAAAGAAGAATGGCAAGAAGGAAGTAACCCTAGGTAGGGTACTTGGGATATTTCTAAAAGAGAAATACTCACACCTGTTGTTAACAATCTCTACAACTATCAATGCCAGTAAGAAGATGGACCCAACACTATTTGTTAAGTGAAAAAGAAGTTTTCAGAAGCCTTCTCCAGTAGGGGTAGCTCCAGTTGTGTCTGAGAGCACAAGGACTGTTTCAGTCACTCCCCACCTACCTGAAGCAGGCTCATCCATTCTTTCCATTCCATTCACTTCTACTGCATTCCTATCTAACTCTACTGAAGTACCATCGACATCTGCATTACCATCTACATCTACTACCACTCTTCCTCTTGACTCTTCTTCTATTCCCCATACTTCATCTCCAGCATCTCCCATTCCTGCACATCTAGCTGGGACTTCTATTCCCAGTTTTGATTTGTTAGGATCTGAGAGAATTCCAACCCCACCTCAGTCACCACTTACACCTCCAGATCACACTGACTTTCCCTCATCCACTCCTCAATCACCAGTTCACAACACATCTCATCAGGAAACTGCCTTTCCTGATGATCTTCCATCTTCTGTTGTTCCCCCATCCACATCTATATCTCCAGCACTTATAGCCAATATCTTGGAGTTAATTACTCCTTCAATCAAAACCATGATTGAAGAAGCAATTGCTCCTCTTGTATCCTCCATTTCTTCCCTGACTGCCTCCATCCAAGCCCTCTCCAAATCTGCTGAGCCCTCTTCATCTAGGGGCCTGGTTTCAGTTTCCACTAAAATCAGGCAGGGGGAGATGTTCTATGAAGATGTCTCTCAATTGCCCCTGGCCTCTCTTCCAGCAGATCCTCGAGCAGATACTCAAAGAGAAATAGCACTTACAGAAAAAGAGATAGTAGCTCAAGAATAAACAGTACCTCAACTTTCTGAAAAAGAGATTTCTGATGCTATAATGGAAACATAATTTTTTGTCAAAGTTTGCTTAGAAGAAGCCTCCACTCCCTTAGTTGCCCTTTTCCTAGAAGGAGCCATTACCTCCTTTCTAGATGACTTATGGGAGTTAGGAAATTCTGAGGAAAATCCTGAAGGTAATTCATTTACTCATTTTCTTGACATGTTAACTGACATGCTAGTCTATGAATACTTAGAAGGGATGTTTCAATTTCATTTAGCAAATCTGTGTTCCTGATACTACAGATATAGTGGAAAAAGTTCTAGCTGATCCAGAACCTGCTGTTCAAGATCCTGAGTCTGCTCAACCAGCTCAGATAGTTGTGCAAGAAGAACTGGTCTCCATGACAGTTACAGTTGAACAAGAGAATGTTTTAGTTGGACAAGAAGAAAAATCTACAGTCTGGGATGACACCCCTGGACTAGCTCTTGATACTCTTCTGGCACAGGATGCCTTGGAAGAAGAGATAGAAAAAGCTACCTTAAAAGCAAAAGAGAAAGCTGAGCAAGAGGCTCTTGATCCCTATGATCATCCTCAATCATCTGATGATGAAGATGACTCTGATGATTCAGAAGGAACCAAGAAGAAGAAATCTGCCAAAAGAAAAAGAAAAGATGTTGCTCCTCCTCTACCTAACCCTGATCATGATGTACCATACAATATCTTGAAAGGAATAGATCCCAAGTCAAAAGAATATCAGCACTGGATGGGATTCTCCAAGAATCAACAAAAACAAAGAAAGAAATCTAAAAGATATGACAGTATAGCTCCTAAATGGAATTCTAAAGGACCTCCTCCTCCTCCTCCTAGTGCAGGAGCATCTGGAAATGTTGCCAGTCCCTCTGCTCCTCCTTCTAGATTCACTTCTTCCCAATCTTATCAGAGGAAAGGAAATCAAAGCTACCATGGCAAGTCTCAATCCGGACATCAGAGACAGGAAGCTGAGTTACAAGAACAAGTGAAGGAGGTAGTTTACCTAAAACCAACCTTTTCTCCTCCTCCTTCACCCAAGAAAAGGACATCACCAGATAAAGAAAGCAAGATTATATCTTCCAGAGAATCTGATCAGAAAAGTAAAATAGATGCAAAAGGCAAAAGAGTTATATACTCTGAGAAATTAAGTAAAAGATATGCTGAATTTGCTCCTCCAACATCTTTAGTTACTCAAGAAAAGAAAGAGCCAGCTGCTAGCTTGTTAGAACTTTCTACTAAATTCAGAACTGTAAATCCTCTAAATCCAGCTGATGAAAATGAGTATGAAAGCTTAGAGCTTAATTCTGACTTGAGGATGGCCAGATTCCTTGAATTGGTTGGATCAGCTCAGATTAGAAAAGCCAGAGCTGAAGGAAAAGATGTTACAGGCTTAACTACTATGTCCAAATTCAGAAAGAAAGAACTTAATAGATTCCAGGTAAGACCTGAAGATTTTGATGCTACCAAATATATGGAAAAATATCCAGAAGCAGTTGTTCCAAGAGCAGGAGAAACCAAAGTTATTGGAGAACAAGATCTGAAGACATCAAAGAAGGAAGCTCTAGATCTTCTCAGAAAAATATCCTTTATTCCTGACTCTTCTATCTCTAAACCAGATTCTGATGCTGCTTATGTTTTATTGTCAATCTGTTTATGTTAATTGTTTGATTGATGCATTTGATGCTTAGATGTTTCTTTTCTGAGTTATTTTTTTTCAGTAGTTTTTAAGAGACTTAACCCAAATAGGGGGAAATTGTTGGTACCCTAGTTTGGATCTGTGTTAAGTCCTCTCATTTAGTTTCTTGACCCAAGTTTTATCTATGGTCAAAGGTTAGCTAATAGGTTAGATTCCCTTAGTTGTAGAATTGCTTATCCAGATGAAAATTTGGTTAAGTTGTTTTTGGTTCGACTATAGTCGAACACCGCTCGACCATCGTCTATCGACTGGTCGACGATCGTCTATCAGTTGGTCGACTATCGTCGGTCAGCAGATCGTCTATCTCTGAGTTAGTTCAACTCTTGTTAGCTCGACGTTCTGTGGAATCTTCCTCGTCGATCGTCGAACCCCGCTCGACTCCTTTTGACCAGACAGATCTCTTGATAGTTCAACTATCTGCTTGGATAGTTCAACTATCTGATAGTTCGACTTTCTGTTTGATAGGTCGACTATCTGTTTGATAGGTCGACTATCTGTTTTCTTGATAGTTTGACTATCTGCTTTGATTGTTAAACTATCTGATAGCTCGACTATCTGTTTGATAGCTCGACTATCTGTCTTCTTTGATAGTTCGACTATCTGTTTGATAGGTCGACTATCTGTTTGTCTTTGATAGTTCGACTATCTGATTGATAGGTCGACTATCTATTTTGCTTGATAGCTCGAATATCTATCTTGATAGATCGACTATCTGATAGCTCGACTATCTGTTCTGATAGGTCGACTATCTGATGTGGTAGTTCGACTATCTTCTTTGATAGTTCGACTATCTGTGTCGTTCAACTATCTGTTCTGATAGGTCGACGATCTCTGTGCTTCGGTCGACGATCTTCGAGGGTCGTTCGACGTTCTTCTGTCTGTCTTTAGTAATTTTGTACTCCTTCTGTTCTATGATTTAATTCCTGTTTATTTAGCATATTTTATTAAAGATTATTTCATTGATTTTGTGCATACATCTCAAGGCAATCTTTGCCCCATCCTTTGTGCATAAGTCAAGCTTTATCTGACAAAGTGGTTTGTCTAATTAGTTGAAATATCCTTTTGCTTTATCTGCCAGACTGTCCTTTATAGCCGTTAGACTCAAAAAGTCTTCTCTGGCCGTAAAAAGCTCTTTCTGATGTGACTTTTTCTAGCACTCTTTTATCAGATTGATTTGCAGCTTCTTAGAAAGCTTTATCTTTTTTATAGGATATCTGTCTGCAAGATATATTTTGCTTTGTGCTATTTGCAGCCCAGTTTGCAGATTCTAGAAGAAGACAAAGTTCAAACTCAGATTAGAGCAGTTGCAAAGGCTCATATATAAAGAGCTTCTTTTGAAAGAAGAAAGATATACATTAACAACAACACAAAAATACAAGAAGTTTTACTCACAGCAGCATAGAGATCTACAGCTCTCAGAAATTCGCATTCAACTGAGAAGATCAAATCTCTTCAGCATTCTTCTTCATCCTGAGTTCATCCTGCTCACAGGAATACTTTCACTCAGTGGTTTTTAGAAGAAGAAGAAAGGAAGCTGATTGAAGAACAACACCTTTTCCAAATCAAGAGTCTTCTTCAAGCTTCTTCTTCAGAACTCCAAGACAGTTCTTTGTCTCAAGTTCAGAAGAGCTCCTGCACCCTGAAGCAAGACTCCTTCCTGGATATTCTCTAAGCCAGGGGGATCCTTGATTCTTTAGAGCTTTCTAGCTCTGTGCAATCCACTAGCTTCTCTAATCTGTTTTAACAATAGAGAAGAAACTTTAACTCTCTCAACCTCCTGTATAAAGGGTTATTACTCCCATCAAAAGTAAACCTTGGTGGCAGGGCATCTGATCAAAAACCTGTGTTGGATTTTGAGCTCCTGATCAAAAGCTCAAAGGGTCTTTGGATCTACCTGAATCAGATCTATTGGTGGCAGGGCACCTGATCAAAAACCTGTAGTGGATTCCTACCAGGGTGGTAGAAGAGTGGACGTACCTATTTAGAGGGAACCACTATAAATTTCTTGTGTCGTCTGTGCTGCTTATTTAATTCATTGCACTATGGCTGTGAGTAGAAATAACTAGGATTGCTAGTTGCTGTGATAGGATCAAAGCTCAACTGTAATTACAGTTGCCCTTCTCTAGTGCACTTCACTTTGTGTTAGGCTTTAGGGTTTAAAATATCTATAAACTCATTCCGCAAATTATCTCTAAGGGAGTTGAGTAGGGTGTCATAAGTTTTGAATACTCTATTCACCCCCCCCCCCCTCTAGAGTTATATCTATCCTCACTTTCAGAGTGCACCCCCCCCCCCCCCCCCCCGCCCCCCTCGCTCGAGGCTGGTTGACGGTCTACGAGAGTACTTCGAGGTCTGGCTTCCGGTTCCGGCCTTACGAGGAATTGATCGATCTCTTGAAATTTTGTAGGGTGTCGATCTCCCAGTTTACTTCGCTGGGAGTAGTGCGCCTTATGGTCATGGTTGTCTTATTCCGCGAGTATGGCGGGAGACTTTCTTTGGAGTACTTCCGAGAGTTGTATGATGTTCGTCCCGATGGTGGGGAGCGTGTGGAGATTCATAGCAACAAGAGTTGGTAGGATTTTGAGGCTCGGATAGACCGTCGTCATGGGAACACCCTTTTTGGATACATCAGGAATCCTTGGGGCTTACCGGAGGTGTGGAATTTGCTCCCCGATCGTTGGTACCGCCAGAAGGGGAAGGAGCGGGAATTTTCCCCAGTGCTGGGGTTTTCGGAGCCCCGTGAGTTGGTCAATCGTCTGTTCAACATTTTCTCATTTGTGGAGGAGAAGCGCTTGCTGCATTGCGGCATTTCTTTGGATTCTTCGCAGAGTGTTGAGGTATCTTATAATGTCAGCCGTAAGAGGAAAACCAGCGCAGCTTCTTCTAGTGGCTTGGATAGGGCGGCTCCTCTAGTTGCTCGAGATGAGACCACCCTTGAGGTGCAGGTGCTTAACACCCAGCTCTTCAGGTTCCTTCTGCAGAGGCGGCGTCTGGCGTCGGCATGGTAATTACTCTTGTTTGTGTGAAATTTTCACTTTCCATCTTGTGGGGCTAATTCTCCTTTTTCCTTTTTACAGGTTGAGACTCAGGCCCGGACTGTCGTTAGTTGGAGCGACCACTATGTGATCTTGAAGGACGGGTATTTGACCCTTGAGGAGAAGCTCATATTGACGACAAGCTTGCTTACCTCCTCGAGGGAGGAGCATGATCGTGATGTTTCACGATTCCGTCGGATGGGGTCCGGGCTGAAGTCCGAGATGGAGGATGCACATGCAGCTTTGGAGGTAGAGAAGGCACTGGTGGAGAGGACTGCTCAGATGTTGAAGCATTCCCAGGAGGAAACCACCAGCTTGGAGACTCAGCTTCAGGCGTCGAGGCCCCAAGTGGTGATGTTATCTTCCAACAGTCGTGTGTCGGAGCTGAAGGCCGTTGGACTTGCGGAGTACATTGACTCGTTGGACAACATGCGAGACCGTATCCTGATTATGTAGTAGGTGCATGACGAGATCTGGTACAAGGAGGTGGAGCCTCAAGTGGAAGACGCCCGTGAGTTAGACCTCAGGCGTGGAGTGGCGAAGGCCTTCCGATTTGTTAGCCGACACCTAGGATTCGACTTCTGGCTTTACCTTTGATGAAATTTCTGAGGATGAGCGCTCTGATGTTGAAGCTGTTGATGAGTAGTGGCTTATTGTTTCTATATTTGTATATTTTTGTATTCTTCCTTCAACTATTTGTGTGTTGTTTTTGCTTAGTAGTTGTAGTGAACGTTCTTGTGTGCTGATTTGTATGACATCGTTGTTTTTTAATGTCACTTAGCTGTTTTGTTTTTCTCCTTTGTCTCCCTTGGGTTCTATTTTTGCAAGTTTGGCTTGCGGGAGAGTGTGGACGAAGTATTTCACGCGAACTAGATTCACATCTTTGTTTGCACAGTTCCATCCTGCGGCTTAGTTTGCACGGTTCTATCCCACTGCTTAGCTTGCACAGTTCTAGCCCGCGGCTTTGTTTGCACAGTTCTAGCCCGCGGCTTTGTTTGCACGGTTCTAGCCCGCGCCTTTGTTTGCACGAGTCTAGCTCGCGGCTTAGTTTGCGTGGGTTGTAATTGCGGCTTTGTTTATACGGTTCTAGCCCGTGGCTTAGTTTGTATGGTTCTAGCTCGCAGCTTTGTTTGCATGGTTCTAGCCCGCGGCTTTGTTTGCACGATTCTAGCCTGCTGCTTAATTTGCACGAGTATGGCTCGCAGCTTAGTATGCACGAGTCTGGCTCGCGGCTTGGTTTACACGGGTCTGGCCCACGGCTAAGTTCGCTATGAGCCAAAGAGGCCAGAATCCCTTTTGCGAAGATCTGAACACTCTATAAGGTAAAGGCTAGAGTCCCTTGTTGGGATTACCGAACACTCTGTAAAGTAAAGGCCAGAGTCTCCTTTGCGGAGATCTGAACACTCTATAAAGTAAAGGCCAGAGTCCCTTATTGGGAACACTGAACATTCTGTAAGGGGAGAGGCTAGAGTCCCTTATTAGGAACACTGAACACTCTGTAAGAGGAGAGACCAGAGTCCCTTGTTGGGAACACAGAACACTCTATAATGCAGTCATCAATAAGATTGGAAATAACACTTATTGTTTGTCTCATGAATTTAAAAATACAAAATACAAGCAGTGATGTTGGAGCTCTGGATGCTCATTTGGCAGAAAGCAAATTCTTCTTTAAGATGTTCATCCTAGGGATTGTCTCAGTGCCGGATCATTCTTGACATGTTGATTCAGAGCCTTTATTTTGGAGAGAACTCTCGAGGTACCCAAGGCGAACGAATCGTTCGATTTTTGTCTTCAGTCTCGAACAATCTCTTGTCTTATGCCCGTGACCTTGATGGAAGTTGCAATACTTAGATTGGTCTCCTGAATTTAGAGTAAGAGCCATTGGCCTTTGGAGAGATGGATGGTTGTGTATGGCAAGCAACACTTCCAATTGCAAAGTGTTGAGGGGAGTGAAGGTTTGATGTTGGTGATACCCCCAGCCCGTCGAGAGTTGATGCGACGCGAGTTACTCTTTTTGGAAACTGACACTGGTGTCAACCCCTGCTCTCGCTGTCTCTTTGAATTTCTTTTGAATTGTTGACGGTGTACTTCTATTGCAACGTCAGCGGCGATCTGGGCATAGATCTGTTGAACAAGATCAGAATAGTTGGGTATAGTTTCTTGTACTAGTGTAGAGTGGAAGCCACCAAGGAGGAGCCCTCCAAGAAGAAATCCATGTAGGAGTTCTGCTTTTATTTCCAGGGATTCGTCGTGCTTTAGTAGTGAAAGGACGAAAGAAATCTTTAAGGGGTTCCCCTTCACTTTGACGGATACCAGACAGGTCGGAAGGATCGTTGAATATCCGGCGGCTGGCGATGAACTGATCCGTGAATTGTTGCGTTAGTTCTGTGAAATCCTTGATTTCTCCTTCCTTTAGGGACATGAACCATGTGCGAGCTTGCCCTTTAAAAGTTGCTGGGAAAGCTTGGCATAATAGTTGATCTAGGGCGTTGTAAAGTTGCATCATGATTGTAAAGTGTCTGACATGCTCTGACGGGTCACTTGTACCATCGTATGCCTCGATCTTTGGGAGCTTGAAACCATGAGGGATTGGGTGTGTCCGAACCTCAGGTGCAAATGACGAGTAATGATGGAGAGGGCGGCTGGCAGGAGCGACATATTGCTTGTCCCGCTCGCGTTCTTCTGCGATGAGAACTTCTTCGCCTGCGAGCCTTTCAACTTTTATTGGCCTGATGCCTGTTGCTTCTGGGTGATTGTAGTGATGCTGAACTTCAGATCCTTTGTCTAAAAGGGCTCTACGGCCGTGGACATCCGCATTGGGGAGTTCTCATTCTGGTATGGCGACACGCCGATAAGGGGGAACTGGACCAACTTGCCCCCCGAGTGTTGTCCCTTCTGTCGTGCGGGCAACTTCTACCTCCATGATCTTTAGTTATGAGTATCGTTGTGTTGAGGGTACTGTCTTTTGCGGATGCTGGGAACTCACTTCCCACAAATGGCGCCAAACTGTTGCGGACTAACTCGGCGTCCCGGTCGGGCCAGAATAAACTAGACCGCCTTAGCTCTCGGGGACATCGAGCGCGCACACAGTCAAAGAAAATAGAGAGTTGACACAAGAGGTTTTAACGTGGAAAAATTCCACAACTGGGTAAAAAACCACGTGACCGGATCTGTGCCGGTCAAAGTTCACTATTAGCTTGCGGTTATAATATGTTTGGAGAATCGAGGACGACAGACCGCTCCTCGTTACAATTTGGTGGTGAGAGAGAATTCCTAACTCGCAACAATCAGCAGGCTGCGCCGAGGGAGTGGTGGATACTGCTTGGTGGCTGGTGTGCTTGAGTACTGGTGATAGTCTTCTTCTTCCCTTCTCTACGCACTTGGGGGCTTGGTGTTCCTCCGGCTCGTAGACGGCTTGAAGATGACCCGAGAGAGGAGTTCGACAGAGCTCTGACCTGAGGAAGAAGAAGGCTGGGGGAGCCAAAAGGTCCCAAATGAGGAGGCATGGGTTCCTTTTATAGCCTCCAAGAGGTGGTTGTGGTGGCCCCCCACTAACTTGGTGGTTTAGTGGGTGATTACCTGTAGATCGAACGACGATGAATGCTCTGTAGTGATCGGACGGTGACCAACCTGTAAGCGGCGACAGTAGTTGGCGGCGGGGGTAGGCCGACAGTGGCGGGCGCCGGCGGGCGCCGGCTGCGCTCGACGACGGCGGGCGATGGCGGTGGCGGGCGACCGGCGGCGACGGTAGATGTTGAATGGGAGGCCCTCATGATTTCTCCTATTGTGGTGGAGATCATGAGGAGTGGGTTGACCGGTCAAACCCATGATCTCCACAATAAGAGAAATTATGAGAAAGTGGTTAAATGCATACCCAAACCTATAAATGGAGCCTCATCCCCATCAATGATATTATCTTTTTGATTTAATTATTCAAAAAAAATTAATATAGTTATTTACATAAGTTATTTACATATTACTCAATTAATTGATTTTTTATTAATTGAACATGTAATTTAACGATACAAAATTCAATTTTATTTGTGTAGTCTTAATTTATGAATGTTACAGGATCTTGCAATCCTCGATCCGCGATCCGATCCAACCTCAAAACGATCTCGCCTAGGATCTTGATCCTGACAACATTGATTGTGAGAGAATTTTCTGTACGTATAACGTACCATGAGGTACGTTCGAGACTTTTTTTATAGGCAAATCACAATTCTAACTTCATTTACATTTGTAAATGTCATTTACAGTTGTAAATTACAACTGTAATTTCTGAATAAAATACAGTTGTAAAATAAGTAAAATAGTTTACAACTATAATTTTTTCTCAAAACATATACACATGAGATCTTAAAATGATCGTAAAAATACATATGTTTCATAATTTATTTATTAAAAAAGACCATAATTTTGTCTAAAAAAACAATTTGCGCACCTACCTCCTGATATGTTACACGTACAAAATTTTTTGCTGTATATTGTAAGATTTTGGCGAAATAATTGAGGCTGCTAAGAAGGACACCATCAGTCAGAGATTTGCACTACAGGCTTATTTAAAGAGCTTTCAAGTTCCTTGCCTATAGGCCAGGTTAAGAGAAGCCTCGCCTATGACTATTGGATGCCCGCACTTCACGATAATATGCACTTTTGTATTTTACCTACCCCGATTCCCGGGTCCGGGGGGTGTGCTGTGCGGGATTTGCACAGCACCGTGCAGTGCAGCATCATGTGGCTGCGAGTGCATCACATCTCTCGCGAAGATGCGTGCACATCTTTAAAATGTGTGCGCGCGAGATGTGATGCACTCGCAGTCACGCGATGACTGAACTGCACGATACTGTGCAAATCCCGCACAGCACACCCCCAGGACCCCGATTCCCTCTCCTATGTGCTCTTGATTTACTAGTCACTCTTCTTGGGCATGGTTTCTCTTATTACTATCAACTTCTTACTATCGCAGGTAGGTCAGTAAGTAGATTGGGCCTACTCTCAACCGATATGAATTTTACAATAAAATTACACTATTTTTTATGATTTATTATCAAATATTTGTTTTTTTTATGCACTTGACTGCAGAAGGATTCCCTCCAATTTTTCAAGCTAAGCATTCGAATAAAAAGTTGAAAACCCAGAGGAGAGAGATAGAGAGAAGAGAGGGAGAGAGAGAGAGAGAGAGAGAGAGATCTTTGTCATTTCAGGCTCAGCAAGGTGAGAAAAAGGCATCACCCAACCTTTAAATTTTGCCGGAGGCCACTCTCTTTTTCACCATCCTTCTTCGTCTTTATCGTCCCCCTTCGCCTTTTCCTTCATCACCAAGTCTTCCTTCTCCTCCATTCTCTCTCTCCCTCTCTCTCTACAACCAAAGCTTCCAAGACCAACGACAAAGCAAGGAACCATCAATTGAAGAAACACAGACACAAACAGAGAGAGAAAGAGAGGAATAAGAAGAAGAAACAGAGTCCAACTTCTACCCTTCCCCCTCCTCCAATGGCGGAGCAAGACCAGCCTGCAATCAAGAAACAAACCTCAGATCTCCCCGCCCAGAAGAAAATCCTCTCAAACTTCCTTTACAAAGCCATCCTCTTCGCCATCTTCATCGCTCTCCTCCCCCTCTTCCCATCCCACAACTCCACCTCGACCAGCCCCACACTCCTCTCCCGAACGTGGGAACTCCTCCACCTCGTCCTCGTCGGCGTCGCCGTCTCCTACGGCCTCTTCAGCCAACGCAACGCCGATCCCGACCCCGACAAGGATATAGACGCCGCCGCTCTTAAGGCCGACAGCCCGCACTCCTACGTTTCAAGACTTCTCCAGATCTCGCCAGTATTCGACGAAGACTCCACCGCCGGCGAGACCAAGCTGGAGACCTGGAGCTCCCAGTACCGCGGCCCAGATCCCGTCGTCGTCGAAAGCAAACCCCTTCTATTACCAGTTCGAAATCTGATGAAATCTCGAATACAGAACCCAGACTCCTTAGGCGTTCTCCCTTCCCCCATCCCATGGAAGTCTAGATCGAGATTGGGGACGATGGATGTTGAAGATGAAGATCCGACCATAGCCGCCTCTTCACCGCCTCCATCCGTCTACGCTGGATACTTTTCACCCGAGATGCGGGGAAACACGAGCGAGGATTATATCGGAGGGAAGAACCTCCATGGGGCCGCTCCGCCAGCCCCTCCTCCCCCTCCGCCGCCGCCTTTCAATCATGCATCCCTTTTCTCCGAAAGGAAGGAGATGAAGAAGAGCATCAAGGATGAACTGAAGGATCTGAGAATAAAAGGAAGGGAAGGATTCTTCAAACATAGTTCCCCAAAATCACTCCGGACCGTGGAGAAACCTCCAGATCTGCTGCAGCAAAAGAACCCGACCGAAACGAAGAAGACGGGGACGACGACGACGAAGAAGAAGAAGGTTGAGTTCATGGAGAAGATGATTGTAATGTCCGATGATTCTGAAACTGAGAAAGGAAGCGATTCTTGTGCCGACGAAGATGGCGAGAACTCTTCGACAGAATCCAGATCAGAAGCGAAGGAGAATGAGGTGGACAAGAAGGCCGATGAATTCATAGCGAAGTTCAGGGAGCAGATCAGGCTTCAGAGGATTGAATCCATCAAAAAATCAAGCAAGCATCGCGCCGTTAAGAATAATAATGTTGCAAAATGAAGATCTCAGAGGGGGATTCATTTCACGGTTCAGTTTGCCCTAATTTATCCAATCCAACGGTGTGAAATATTTATTCATACGGATAATTAAAATAAAATAAAATTAGGGATATTCTAATTTAATCTGTCGAAAAAAAATGCTGACTGGACCGTGAACCAAATGGACCGGATCCCGGTTTATATCTTCTTTGCTTTTACTATTTTGCTTAAAAAAAATTAATATTCCTTTCGTTTTTTTTTTTGGTTCCCTTCCTTTCCAGTTTCCACCGACTTCTGTACTTGAGAATGAAAATTTCGTACAATGAATTCTAGTTGATTGATGTGAAGGTGGATGGTTAAGAAGGATTCTACTTGCTTGATCCCGTAATTATAGCCCTACGATTTGCCATTTAACGTTGAAGATTGTGCGTGAAAATTAAGGTTCAATTCGGTGATATCGAAATACAGTCGTATTTTCCATCAATCATGCGCAAAAAGTGATGCTTCCAGAAAGCAACGGTATGATAGTGTATCCCATTTGATAATCTTTGATGTGTAGCACGCATGAATAATTTTTGGTGATATTGAAAGGAACCAGAGCATTCACATTTGAATGAAATGTGAGCATTATTAAATATAACCAAAAATCAATATTTACTCAAAATAAAGTTAGATGTCTCGCCAAGCGAAAAACAAAGTTGAGGAAGGGCGGATTGATGGTGGAGGCCGAGTCCAATATTTGCTTAACATTTGGTGTTTGGCGATGTCGTGTTACATATATGTATGTACAGATATATAAATGTGTGTACACAAATATATAGAATTCTAGCGGCTAACGCTGTCAGTTCAATCTCGGCCTTTCAAATTTCCTTTAAATTGAATCACACAGAATGACAAAATAAAAAAAAGTGATGCTATAGGCAGATCGGTTTTGACTACATGCAAGCCCATGATATATGCAACCCGTCAAATGTTTCATGCAGGCCAAATTTATACATGTAGGCCATCCGCACTCGACCTTAATTGCTCGCCGACTTGCATCCTGAGCCGCCATAATCACCATATGCACCATGCTGATCAACTTGGCCTGCATCCGCCCTATCGTCAATCAGGGGCAAAGCTCCAGTGATTATAAGGTGGGCAAATGCCCACCTTATCATTTTGGGAAAAAAAGTAGTAATCATTTTTGCGCCCGACGGTTCAATTGGGATTATCGGATTATTGGATTAACATATATTTATACAGGGGCGAAGCAGGATAGTCGGCCACTCGGTCCTAGGGTTAAGGAAAAATCCCGTGAGGAGTAGTAGGATAGTCGACCGATCCTCCCCAGTCCCCCCTTTTGTGATTTCCAGATGGAGCAAAGCGGCGGCTGTCCTGGAAGGAGGTACGCCTGTTGACTGTTGATTGTCGTCAGTCGTCTCCTCTTTCGGGCATCTCGGACGGAAGGCAATCGCTCCTGTCGTCCGTCGGGTCATTGCTGGGTATTCACCGCCTCTCTCGCTGCCAGATTTTTGTTTGAGTTAGATCGAAAAGGTTCCCATCTTGCCTCTTGGCGACTTGGCCCTCTTTTCTCCCCTCTCCTCTTCTCTGGTTATAGAAACATTGGCTGTAAGTATAAATTTTTCAGATAATGTTTGCTCTTTATTTTATCAGTTTTTAGAATTTGCACATTCTTATTATCATTTTTTAGTTCGCTATTCTGAACTCTGAAGCGCTTCTTTTCTCCCCTCTCCTCTTCTCTGATTAAGATAATGTTTGCTCTTTATTTTTTTGCTTAGCTATGGAACGCTATTTAAGAAAATCTTCAATAACACCTTCGAGCACACAAATTAAAATTGCAACTCAACTCGAAAAAAAGAATCAAGTTGTAAAAGAGTTTGCTTAGAACTTGATCTTGAAAATCCACATGCAGATCTTGAGTTGCGTAGGCAGATCATAGACTATCAACTCAAGGATTGATAGAAAGTTTGAAGAATATACTTATTAAGAGATCCTTATGTAATGCCACAAATCTTCTGAAAACAATAGGAAATTGATAATTTGATGTTACCGCGCAACGGTAGACCTAGCGCTGGCGGTAGCTAGCTAAATTTGTTGGGTCGACGTCTCTGGTCGGTACCGTGTAGCGGTAGTGTGATACCACGCGGCGATAGCCGGTGAATAAATAATCGTTTGGCTCTGGTTAATACCGCCTGACGGTAGTAAGATACCGCACAGTGGTAGTGGGAGCAACAGGGCGGTGCTGGATGAGATCGCTGCCACCGTCAAAGGCTATCGCACGACGGTAACAAAGGCCGCGCGATGGTATCTCTCTGATAAAAGCCTTGAAATGAGATTTATTTCTCATTTCCTCTCATTCTCTCTCTCTCAGTTCTTGAAGAAGGAGAAGGGAAAAGCCAGGAAGCAAGGGCAAGGGTGATCCAGCCCTATTGTGAAGGCGTTCGTGTGGTCGGATTCGCGAGTCGAAGCCAGATCTGCGGAGAGGAAATTGTGGTGATCAATTCCATCCGGATCAAGCGCAAGCTCATGACTCTTAAGCGATTGACAAAGGTAACGACCTTTCTCCTTGGACAAGTGAAGTATTCAGTTTGCATAAGTGCATGGAACCCCTCACCAAAAGGTGAAGAAAAATGGTGGTTTCCAGCGGGTAGATCGTTGTGATCCCCGGTAGAAATTGTATATAGAATCCGGGATCGAAGTACGGAATAGACATGTTGTGTGAAGCCCATCTAAAAAGGTTGGTCTGAATTGATGATGATTGATTTGCGGGCCGGAGAAGACAATGTGGATAAACGTGTAATTTTTGGGGTCAAGGGGTGTGCAGGATGCTGCAGTGATAGTACCGGAGATGCTCTCTAGAAAAACACCCAAAATTAGGGAAGAAACGAGATTCTGTCTCCTACCGCGCGGCGGTAGTGCTGCCGTCGGCGATAGCTCCTAGTGAGCTATGAGAGGCCTGTCTCTTGGAGACCTGTTGTCCATTGTTTGAAGCTAAGAGTCGTAAGGGACCAGCAAAGGTGGCCGTGAGAGCCAGCCTGATTGTAATTGCGAAGCCTGTGTCCGCAAGACAAGGTGAGTAGCATGAGAAGCTGTTGAGTCTATAAAGCCCAACTATTATGGCCATGAGAGCCATTGATGTGATCATTGCGAGCCCAGATCCTGGGTACATAGTGGGTGGAAATTGAAGCTAAGAGCCTGAAGTGCCCAACAAAAAGGCCAGAGAGCCGAATGAGTAAGGGGAGGCTAACCCGCATCTTGTCGTTCATCATGATTACTTTGTCTATTGGCGTTGGCATGAAAATTTGAGCAATGAGAAAGAGTTGAACCATACCTGCGTTGTGTCGTTCGGACTTGATCGCCTAAAGTAACTGGCTTTCGTCGTTGGCATAATGTGAGTCTTAAGCTACGGGCTGGAAAGACTAGAATGCTCAAGTGTGAACCATCAAGTCTGAGACTGTGGATGGTGGTGGGACCCGAAGTAGTCTGATACACCAAGAATATGCCCTGAGTGTACGGGGCGTGTGGCCGATCGAGTGTACGTCTGTGGAGAATAGTGCTTAAATACACATTTTTGTTGTCAAAAGATGTATATACTGCTGTTTACAGGGAAGGAGAACCGCTGCCCTAAGTAAAGGATGGGGTCGTTATAATTTGGTTAGTCGATGCTGACCGTTGCTTGTTTTATCATGTTTTGGTGGGACATTCTATGCAGGTGCTAGAGAGCCAAGTGGAAAGTAGCGGGATGAAGTCCCTTATGTTGTGGTTAACTGGCCCTCAAAGGCCCAAATATGAACGTTTACTATTTTCATATGTGGCTGGCATGTGTGCCGATGTATGGAAGATACATTTTTGAAACAAAAACAGTTGTAAGGCCTTAAGGCCAGAATATGTTGTGTATTAAATATCATTCCTATGTTTTGTAGTGGATATTCCTGGCTTTTGGGTTCTATAACTAAGTTAACTACTTCTGTTAGAAGGTACTCTGAGTTAGGATGCATGAATGAAATGGTTTCAATTAGTAACTATTGGGTCCATTGTGCCCATGCAATGTCCCAGATTTGCAAGAAGTCAAACAAGTCAACAGTATACACATAATTGTATTTGATGTTGTTCAAGTTCATAATTTGCAGGATGTTCCTTGGAATAGATTTAGACAGATTGTATAAGTGATGGTGACAGGTGGTAACAAGGTTGAGATGTGGAGGACAAAAATTTGTCCAATTCCACAAGCGTTTAGTGAGGAAAGCTCACTCAACGTCAGACGTCAAGAAAGGATGTTGGCAAGTAAGAAATTCAGCTAAGTTCTTAGGCGTTGAGTGAGGAATGATCACTCAATGACATATAATAAAAGGCGCTGAGTATAGCTTGGATAGTCTAAGCCTAACTATTGGTTGGACAGAAATGTGGCTAAGTCCACATGCATTGAGGGAAGTCATCTCACTCAATGCCATATAATTGAAAGCTTTGAGTAATACTCTGCCTGCCAAAGCCTAGGAAGAAACTGGCAGAAACGTGGCTAAGTCCACAGACGTTGAGTGGAGTTTACTCACTCAATGCCATACAACATAATTCGTTGAGTAAGACTCAAACTATCAAAGCCACAAAAAATCTGTGTAGATATTTGACTAAGTCCACGGGCGTTGAGTGTAGCTTACTCACTCAACGTCCTGTGATAAAAGCATTGGCTAAACCCTAGTCAGTCAGAGCAACTGTATTTTAAATACAAAATTTTGTCAAAAGACAAATGCGTTGAGTGAAGGCTATCCACTCAATGCCTAATCAATTGTGATATTGTCTTAAGGACAGATGCATTGAGTGAAGCCTACTCACTCAACACCACGTCAATAAAATTGACAGATGTAGAAAGCGTTGAGTGAATAAGCAACTCAACCCACAGGTGATGACATCAAAAATTGTCAGCAAAATTCAAAATATTGCGAGAAGGCTACAGTACTCGACAAACGGCACTAGATGCCTACCACACTACTCTTGCAGTTAATGCAAGGTTGCAACGACCAACTCCTTGTGTAGGCCCCATAGCTCAAAGAGCCGTTGAATAGCGAAATAGAAAAGGCAGAGCTCTGATTGAAGAAAGTCGCTTTTCATACATACAACTGGCAGTCATCATCTTCCTCTCCATTGTTGCAGAACAGAGTTCAAATCAGCTAGTTTGAAAGCTCAAAAAGTTAGTTGTCCTCTTCACCGACAACAGCAAGTTCAGAGAAAATCTCTGAGGTAAAGAGAGTAGCCAAGGTGTAACGCGAACTGTATGATCTGAGATCTAAAGCAAGTTAGCTGGTGTCATTTTTACCTTTACCAGTGTAACATCTCATTTCCGACTAGACCCCTGGGAGTGGTTTTGTCTTAACAGAACCCTAGGAAGCCCAGGAATCAAAGTTTGTCGACCAAGATTTTGAGTCAAGGGGTGGTCATGCCCGTGACCGACCCGTCACGCCCGTGACCTAGGGCGTGACCCCCTTCGACGATCGTCGACCTCAGGAAGACAATCGTCGAGCTCAGAAATTTCAACATAGGTCAGACATGCCCGTGACCGATCCGTCATGCCCGTGACCTTGGAATGGCGTTGAGTGATCTAAGCTCACTCAACGCTGTTGTCTGGATGGCATTGAGTGAGCTAATCTCACTCAAAGCCATAACCTGGACGACATTGAGTGAGATAAGCTCACTCAAAGCCATAATCTGGACGGCGTTGAGTGAGCTAAGCTCACTCAACGCCATAACCTGGACGGAGTTGAGTGAGCTAAGCTCACTCAAAGCCATAACCTGGAAGGCCTTTAGTGAGCTAAGCTCACTCAAAGCCATAATTTGGACGGCGTTGAGTGAGCTAAGCTCACTCAACGCCATAACCTAGACAGCTTTGAGTGAGCTAAGCTCACTCAAAGCCATCACCTGGACGGCGTTGAGTGAGCTAAGCTCACTCAAAGCCATAATCTTGACGGCGTTAAGTGAGCTAAGCTCACTCAAAGCCATAACATGGACGGCATTGAGTGAGCTAAGCTCACTCAAAGCCATAACCTGGATGGCTTTGAGTGAGCTAAGCTCACTCAAAGCCATAATCTGGAAAGCGTTGAGTGAGCTAAGCTCACTCAATGCCATAACCTGGACGGCGTTGAGTGAGCTAAGCTCACTCAAAGCCATAATCTGGACGGCGTTGAGTGAGCTAAGCTCACTCAACGCCATAACCTGGACGGCGTTGAGTGAGCTAAGCTCACTCAAAGCCATAATCTGGATGGCGTTGAGTGAGCTCAGCTCACTCAACGCCATAATCTGGACGGCGTTGAGTGAGCTAAGCTCACTCAACGCCATTTTACTTAGTTTTTTTTTCTGGCCGATATTTTTGGCTGGGTGCTGGTTCAGTTGAACCGTGCCATTTCGGGAAGCCGGCCACAATGTCTTAATGGGCCGTTTTATCTTATTAAGACTTAGTTAAGTCTTATTCTGTGAAGTTTGACTGGCTGTGCTACGTGGCAGCCGTTTCCTCCTCCTCCAGCCATGGCCGAGCCCCAGCCTTCATGACCGTCAATGGCATTTGATGCCATGGCCTTCCCTCTTCCCATTGAAACGGCTGGATCCAACTCCTCTCAGGGAGAGGAGGAGTTTCCAGCCCTCCTCCAGCTGTTACAAAGCCATTTCAGCTCCCCTCCACCATGGCCGAGCTTGCTCATGTAAGAGGCATTAATGGCTGGACCGTTTCTACTCCCTCCCGCAGCCTTGTTCTCCTATAAAAGACTCCCTAGACTTAGATAGGAAGGTTTCACCCTTGCCAGATAAATCTAGAGCTCATTACCTTGCTGTTGAAGAATTCCGGCGACGCCACCACCGCGCCAATCGCATCCCGACGATCGGCACGACTCCAAACCGCGAATAAGGTCCTCCTCGACTCCTTCTTCTATGGGTAGATCTTAGAAATTACTTAGGAGAGTTGTCGAGCTCAAAGGAGCAAGATTGAGCGAGCTTTTCCATGGTTTTTTTCAAAAATAAATGGTGGTCGGGTTCGCCGGAAACCGCCTCTCCGGCGGCCGTGCCGCCGCCCGACGGTAGCCCTCACCTCAACAGAGGTGGTGGTTGTGGTGGCCGGCCAGGGAGATGGCTGGGTGGCCGGGAAATAGCTTTAGAAAAGCTACAGGTTTTAAGCATTTTAGGTGCTGGTTCGGGCTCTAGAGAAGATGAACAGTAGCTTATAATACTAAATTATTATATTTATGTATAAAGGTAGTGATTTATCAAGCTCTCTTTTATGCTATTTAATGAGGTACTTAGAGGCTTTTTATGTAGAAGTGACCAACATGAAATCTGTAGCCCTATGAGTCTACTATATTTCAAAATTAATTTTGATCAATTTGGTCAACTGGTTTGACCAGGGCACCTCTTTTGGTGGGATCTAGACCTAGAGCTAGGCAGAGACAAAAAGGTGTGCTCACCTTTCATCCTTTGCCCAAATGCTCTTAAATTTAGGCAGGGAGTCTATCCTAACTATATCTAAGGCCTATCCTAAAATCAGAATTTTTGGAGAATGTTTTTCTATAGTTTTTATAAAAATTTAATAATTCATTTATAATTTAATTAGGTGTCTTAAACACCTCAAAATCCCCCTAAATTTGGGTGGGAGGTCTTAGGGGGAATGTTAGAGCTTTGGTAAAAATTCCAACTCATTTGGATGTGTTTTGATTAAGTTTTAACTCGACCCTAGGTTGGCCCTTATAGGGTTAATTAGGTCAATTCATTCCTTTTGAAATTTGAGTGGTCAAACAACCTCAACAGAGGCTGATGTTTTGTACACTAGCTTTTTGGGGCATGAAACACCCTCCAATGTAATTTTGGGTGGTTTGGGATAGGGTAGCCCTAGAACCATAGGGTAAGTCCTTTAATGGGGATTTTTAGGGTTGTGAAGGTCATGGGGTCAAATGACCTTGGAATGACTTGAAATTTGGTGGAGAGGACCATGGGGCCATTATAGTTCTCTGGACAAATTTTTGGAGTATTTGGAGATCTTTAGCCCACCTAAAACCCTAACTCTAGTTTAGGTCACCAACCTTAATTTGAACTATTATGCTATCAAATGAACTTCAAATAAAGTAAAATTTGGGTAGGGTGATTTTATGGTCCAAGTGGACATAATATAATTTTGTTGAGATTTTTGGATTAATTTATACAGCACTTCATTTTCAACTCTAATTGTGCCCTAGATATTTATCTTGGTGATTTTGGAAATTTTATGCACTGGAATGTTATGACATCTTGGATTAGGGAATCTTATAGCATGTTATACCTTATGTATTTTTATTGAGAGTTTTATCTAATTAAGTTTGGTATTTTATTTTTTAATGTACTAATTGTGATATGTAGTCAAAAATACAGATAATGCCCAATTACTACTTGTAAAATTATGAAATTTGGTCAGTGAGTGTTTCAAACCATGATAATCATCCTGTAAATTTATCTGGATTTTTAGATGATTAAAAATAGTACCTCCTTCTCTAAGATAGGAAAATTGGTGTGTTACATTAAAATAAATTCAGAGCCCAAATATATGATAAAAATTATGGGACTTGGTTTCTGATGGTTTTAGGTCACTATAAAGCTTCTATAATTTTCTTGTAATTTTTGGATATATATTTACAGTACTTGCTTCATAATATAGTAAAAGTGGCCTAAAATGGTAAATTAGGAAATGTAGGCCTAAACACTTCTGAAGTTTCTCAAAATTTGGAATTACTGCTTAAATGCCTCATTGGATATTTACTGATTTTATGGTGATTTATTGTTGGCTAATTAGTGCACTTCATGTTCATACTAGGGCATTGGGAGGCTGAGAATAAATAAATTAAATGCAAGATGAAATAGGAAAATTATTATTTTCTGGATTTAGACTAATTATGTCGTGGTTGACCTCCAGTAAATATTATAGGAGATTCAAAAGACAATTTGGAGTACCACCCCTTGCATACCTCGTAAAGCTTAGGATGATCTGCGTTTAGTAAAACTGCAGAAGCTGAACTAGAGTGGGTAATGAACTTGGGAAATGGAATTTTGGTAGTTTGCTGGTTTGGATAGGGTGAGTTAAATCAAGTTCATTATTGGAAGTCAGGACGGGTAGGGTGTGAGATTGACTAGTGTTAAGTGGTGTTCGGGTTCGACGGAAGATCGTCCTCCCCGAGAAGAGAAAGAGTCAAAGTCACCCTAGGATTAGCCCACAGTAATATGAGAAGGGAATGGGTTAAGGGAACCAATCAATTACAATAAGTGCCTTGGAAAGGGAGCTTTGGGATTCACCCCATCATAGCTCCTAGTACCGCTGCTAGCCCTTCACCGGGTAAACCTCGGGAAGTCCAAGATTAACCTTAAATCTTAGGAAAAAAATGATCAAGAGTAACCCTAATAATAGTTGCACCTCATACCTACACTTGTACACTTAGAAAGAAGAATTGGCATGGAATGGGTAGAGTAGGTCGTTGGTCTAAGGGCCTACTAGTAATGTCAATGGTCTGGTTTGTGATTGGGAAGTCCGGGGAGTTGGATGCTCGGGGACTTGGTATAAATTTGGAAGTCCAGGGAGCGGGATGCTCGGGGACTTGGTATATGCATGGTAGCCTAGAGTGCTGGAAGCTCGGTAACATGAGAACTTGTACAAATATAACTGTCATGATTGCATGTGCATAAAAGTGGTGGGTCATCGGTACTAGACGATCGATCACACCGACGTCGGTACATTGACTCGGCGGTGTGGGACACTTAGCCAAAGAAAGCCTGGTGGATATAACCAGCACTAATATGCGGATACTCTAGGTTGTGTTCTTCTAGGGGCGTATGGAAGGGCTAGGCCTGGTAGTGTGGTTACCCGCCTAGGAGTTGGGGGCCCGACCCACTGTCTCCGTTTGCCACTACGGAGGTTCCTGGGAGTGAAGCTAGCTGCCCGAATAGGGGGAACTAAAGGTCTGTGCGCATGGAGTCGTGTGGGTGTGTTGCACTTGCTTGTGCATTCCATAGCATATTTGCGTGTCATAGCATAAACATTGCCACCTATCGTATAAGATGGTATGAGACGTTTTATATGATAGGCCCTGCAAAATGACCCCTTGGTCTATAGGGGTAATCCCTATAAATCAATGGTTATATTTCTTGTGCTTTTACTTACTTACTACTCCTTGCTGTTTGATAACCGACACCCCAACGTATAAGTGGTATGAGACACTTTATACGATGGGAGCCCTGCAAAAGATCCCTTGGCTTATGCGCTTCCGCATAAGTTAAGGTTACATTTCCTATTTTCTGCTTCTGTCATATTTACTATGGAATTGCTAGCATAGGTCCGCTGTCACCTTCTTTTGACTTATTCTCCACCTTCATGTCCTTCCCTTTCTTCCTCTCCGCTCGGTACCTAGGAGCCATGGGAGAAGGGGCAGGGGATGATAGGGCTTAGTCTTTTAGACTAACGGTTTTCGAACCACAACATTTTAGGTGTACCATATGGAAGGGTCACGGGTTTTGCAGTTTCTGACAGAGTTGACCCCGCGACCGTATTACCATTGTCACCAGCCGGGACATACACGGGTCAAATGCCCCTTGATGGGTGGGATCCCACCAGCTCAGCAGCCAGGAGGCCGAAGACGTAGACGCAGACGTGGATTGCGAGGCGGCGACTGCAGGCCGAAAAGGAAGAAGCACCCAGAGATGCAGACCAGCAGAGTACAGAGTCGGTGGAGATGGGCCAGTCTAGCTTGGGTGCTCTCGGTTCAATGACAGTTACGGTGACACTTAGTTTTAGTTTTGCTTCCGCGAGTGACTTGTAGTGAGGATTACATGTACTGGGCACAAGCCCTCCTTTTGTACTCTGATTATTATTATTGTGGACTCTCCCTTCATGGAGATTTATTTATATACATGTGATTATGGTGGACTAGCTTTATATTTACTTATGCTACTGTTCTGCGATCGATTTGGCCGGCAGGATCGGCATTTTGTAGTGACGACCTTCCCGGGCGTGATGGTGTCACCGCAAAGCAGCGGTTCTGGGCCTAAGACCCTGGTGTTTAGAAAAGAAAAAAAAAGGGGTCTTACAAGTGGTATCAGAGGAAACCTCGATCAGAAAAGTAGCAGTCCACTAGCCCTGGATCACCCCCGCTCGAGTTTAGTTTGGGGACAAACTAAGCACCGGAAGCAGTGGTGTGCCCATAAGGGAAATCACATGTGAAAGTCCACTTCATCATTAATTGGAATTCCTCTTTGTAGCATGCGGCAAACCCTGCCCCCAGCAGGGAACACCTCCGGCTGCGAAGATCTCATCTTATAACCCTCTAACCAATGAGTTAGACTCAACCAACTAGGACTCGTGACTAACCATGACAATTTATAGTATACCCTAGTTCAAAATAGACCTTGGGTATGAATTTGGTTAAGGTAAGGACATACCCAAAGAGAATAAAGGAGGAGTTTAGCACGAGAATGACTACCTAAGACGTAAACTCAGGTGTCCCTACTATCCCAATCAAGGATTATTCAAAGCGGTAGACTACTTTAAGGAGAATTGAGACCAATAATACATTAGCAGAATGGTAAAAGATAAGTAGTCTTAACCCTCAATACCGGTAATAAAATTACCTAGAGGCAACCACCGAGACAAACACTGAGGGTCGGATAGGAATTAGAGTTCGGAAGATACTCATTTGGGATTGGCAACATTTTGACCTGGATAAGGTTGTCGTAAATGTGACTCAGAGAGTTTAAGTATGGAGTATATTAACGAGTTTCAGGGTGGAACCCCAAGTCGAAGAATGATGCCCTAGGGATTGTGCACCCTACTAGGATAAATGTAACAGGGTAATATCAAAGATACTTAGCCCAAGATAGGTAGGGGCTTATCTTTTGTTTATTGAGGGCTAAACTTTGGTTTATTGGGCAAATTAGTTTAGGCTTGGGTTCCCTTGGACCTAGTTTAGGGAAAGTGGCGTAACAAACATAGTGAGATTGAAGTCGATATAATTCGACGTTATTCGGGCGAACATAAGATTTTTGTAAAAAAACATGTTTGGAATGATTACCCGTAGCGTTACCAAGACAATGAATAAGACGGAGTAATTACGAGAATTAATTATTATCACGTGAAATTAGATGACGGGTAACAATATTCGGGATATCTGAGAAGGTAAAGATTTAATCGTATGTTGTATCATTAGATTACGAGAATTAACTATTATCACGTGAAATTAGATCGGTTGATGAAGGTGGCTAGATTCATTCCGATCAAGAAGGATGACTCTGTGGGGGTACTAGTGCGGAGATCGTAGAGCAATTTGTTCGATACCACGGGGGTCCCAAGACGATCGTGTCGGATCAGGATGGCCGGTTCACTTCCAGGGAGTGGAGATCCGTGCAGGCTTACTTAGGCACGCGATTGACCTTCAACACCACATTCCGTTCCCAGACGGATGGGAATACGGAACGCACCAATCGGACACTAGAAGATCTTCTGAGGCTATGCATTTTTGACCACGGGGAACCATGGGAGAAGCTCCTACCCCTAGTCAAGTTCTCCTATAACAACAACTACCAGTCCAGCATCAGGATGGCGCCTTACGAAGCCTTGTATGGAAGGAGATGCAGGACCCCGCTTCCTTTGATTCAGGACGAGGATCCGAAGGCGTTGGGATCGGATTTTGTCGAAGACACCGAGGCTCAGGTGAGACTGATAAGAGACAAGATGTTAGAAGCGCAGAGCAGACATGCTAAGTATTATGACGCCCGGCATCGTCAGGTGGAGTTTCAGGTGGGGGACCGAGTGTTTTTGAAGATCCGACCCATGCATGGAGTTTCACGGGTGCGTGGTCGGAGGAAGAAGCTTAGCCCTAGGTATATGGGCCCTTACAGGATCCTGGAGCGGATCGGGGCCCTAGCTTACAGGCTGGAGTTTCCACCAGAGTTGGCAGCTTTGCAAGACGTATTCCACGTCACTTCACTTAGGAGGGCTCTACTGCACCCGGAGCAGCAGATTTTGACCACAGATGGACCGGTAGCTTCAGACCAGTCAGTTCACTTGGAACCGATTCGGATCGATGGCAGAGGAGTACATACCTTGCGTCGTAAGAAAATTCCGTTAGTCAAAAGTTCCATGGAGGAACCACGGACAGGAGGAGCATACCTGGGAACCGCAGGACCTGATACGACAAAGGTATCCAGAGCTGTTCCGCCAGGTATACCTCACAACCCCTCTTGACAATCAATTTGCGTTCCTATTTTAAACCAATATGAATGAAATTTCAAGGATAGGGGCTGATCTTTTGTTTATTGGGGTATATACCTAGTCAATTGGACGAATTGGTCTTAGAAAAAAGAAGTCACACATCAAACCTAACGTAGAGATGTAAATCTTTCAACTCTCATGGGATGTTACAAGCCTTTCTCCCGATAGAAGTCCCGTAGGCTTAACCTTGATTTCGAGGACGAAATCTTTATTTTGTTTATTGGGATTTGTAACATCCCATTTCCAACAAGACCCCTGGGAGTGGTTTTGTCTTAACAGAACCCTAGGAAGCCCAGGAATTGAAGTTTGTCGACCAAGATTTTGAGTCAAGGGGTGGTCACGCCCGTGACCGACCCGTCATACCCTTGACCTAGGGCGTGACCCCCTTCGATGATCGTCGACCTCAGGAAGACGATCGTCGAGCTCAGAAATTTCAACATAGGTCAGACACGCCCGTGACCGATCCGTCACGCCCGTGACCTTGGAATGGCGTTAAGTGAGCTAAGCTATCTCAATGCCATAACCTGGACGGCGTTGAGTGAGCTAAGCTCACTCAAAGCCATAACCTGGACGGCGTTGAGTGAGCTAAGCTCACTCAAAGCCATAACCTGAACGGCGTTGAGTGAGCTAAGCTCACTCAAAGCCATAATCTGGACGACGTTGAGTGAGCTTAACTCACTCAACGCCATAACCTGGACGGCTTTGAGTGAGCTAAGCTCACTCAAAGCCATAACCTGGACGGCATTGAGTGAGCTAAGCTCACTCAAAGCCATAATCTGGACAGCGTTGAGTGAGCTAAGCTCACTCAACGCCATAACCTGGACGGCGTTGAGTGAGCTAAGCTCACTCAAAGCCATAACCTGGACAGCGTTGAGTGAGCTAAGCTCACTCAAAGCCATAATCTGGACGACGTTGAGTGAGCTAACGCCATAACCTGGACGGCGTTGAGTGAGCTAAGCTCACTCAAAGCCATAATCTGGACGGCGTTGAGTGAGCTCAGCTCACTCAATGCCATAATCTGGACGGCGTTGAGTGAGCTAAGCTCACTCAACGCCATTTTACTTAGTTTTTTTCTGGCCGATCTTTTTGGCTAGGTGCTGGTTCAGTTGAACCGGGCCATTTCGGGAAGCGGGCCAGAATGTCTTAAGTTAAGTCTTATTTTGTGAAGTTTGACCGGTTGTGCCACGTGGCAGTCGTTTCCTCCTCCTCCAGCCATGGCCGAGCCCCAGCCTTCATGGCCGTCAATGGCATTTGATGCCATGGCCTTCCCTCTTCCCCTTGAAATGGCTGGATTCAACTCCTCTCAGGGAGAGGAGGAGTTTCCAGCTCTCCTCCAGCTGTTACAAAGCCATTTCAGCTCCCCTCCACCATGGCCGAGCTTGCTCATGTAAGAGGAACTAATGGCTGGACCGTTTATACTCCCTCCTGCAGTCTTGTTCTCCTATAAAAGACTCCCTAGACTTATATAGGAAGGTTTCACCCTTGCCAGATAAATCTAGAGCTCATTACCTTGCTGTTGAAGAATTCCGGCGACACCACCACCGCGCCAATCGCATCCCGACGATCGGCTCGACTCCAAACCGCGAATAAGGTCCTCCTCTACTCCTTCTTCTATGGGTAGATCTTAGAAATTACTTAGGAGAGATGTCGAGCTCAAAGGAGCAAGATTGAGCGAGCTTTTCCATGGTTTTTTGCAAAAATAAATGGTGGTCGGGTGTCACGACCCGCATTTTCCCCGAGGTTAAGAAGTATCAGAGTAAGGGAAAATACGCGTTGTGATGCCACGTCAAGCAGGGGATAACTGCTGACGCTCAGGCGACACACCAAAGCCACAAATCATAAGTCTTAATTTAATAGAAAATCAGATTATCTGAAGGCCGTATCCCTCGGCACAGTGGATCAGCTAGTCAACGCTAAATATATATATATATATATATATATATATATATATATATATATATATATGCTATAGTGGAAAAATACTTTGATTCAGTTTATTTCACACCCTAAATGAGTATAAGAGTCCAACAGAGACCACTTATAAAATGCACGACACCTAAGGTGAGTATAGTGTTTATATTTGAAAATTATTGTTTACGCTTGAAGAAGATAGTGCTTTAGTTTTGCAAATATGATATGCATGAGGTACATATAATAGTTAGGGTTTTAAAATACCTAACATGCAACCTAGCATAAAACCTTCCCAGAAGCAAGTAAACAACCCCAAGAGGGCAAAAACAGTAGTCTAAATTCATATTTAGCAAAACAAGTAAGCCACCAGTGGGCGTCGACAACCCGACACGAACCCACCAGTGAGTGTGCATGTCCATACAGAAAAGAAATGACTACCTCAAAAGGGAGTGATCTGCAACTCCGCTACCCTTGAGGCTACTAGCAAGACCCAGCAAATGGAAAGTCAGCCGCTCAATTGGCTATAACTTGGACCTGAGACATTCAAGAAAAGAAATGCCTCAGCAAGGAAATAAACAACAGAAAGGAGTGTCAGATTACTTAAATAAAGAAGGGTTTTCCAACCCGGAAACAAAGTACTAAACTACAGAAGCAGGAAAAGAAAGAAGCATTGCTTAAAGAGCAATAAAGGCAAAACACACTAAGTGTGAGCATAAATCTACCTGCTCTGGAAAGAATCAACCTGCAGAAGAAATTCATCAGCATAAAAGCAGGGAAAAACCAAAAGTAGACCATAGGAAACTAACAGTCCTAAGTTTGTGGGCAAATGACCGGGGTGTAAAAATAAGGCGGACTGGAGTGGGTGGCCACAGTGTCCAACACCAACAACCAGACCCCAAAAATACTCAATGGTGAAAACACAACCGGTGGCAGCTTCAGGGTCCACACACCCAACAAGTTGGCCATAGTGTCCAAACTTAGTGGTGGCCACAGCTTAGCACACACAATTCACCCCTCAGAGTCCAAACAACCACACCCCCTCTGGTCATAGCCCACGATTCGGCATGCAAAAACTAGCTGAACACCCACAACATCCCCTTTAGGAAGGTAAAACTTTTCTAACAGCCCTAAAGAAGCTCACATCCCAAAGCTATAACATTAGCCTAAAAAGAAATGGCGGTGCTGAGAGAGTCTACTTCGCTCAATGCCAGAGACTTAACCGCAAGCCCTGGCTATGGCATTGAGTGAGTCTACCTCACTCAACGGCAAACCTGCTTTGGCAAGATTGACCACAGCAGCTCCAAACTAGCTTACCACTAAGCTTTCCACAACCCGCGATCTGAAATTTAATTCCAGCTCTCACTCCTATCTCTCCTACCCGACAACAGCCAAAAAAATTAGACTATAACCCAAATAAGCCCAAACTCAACTCAAAGCCAGCAAGCAGACTCTTGGAAAATAAATTCCAAGGCTCATGCTGCTCTTTCTTAACCGATCTAGCAGCACTACCCTACCCTTAAGACACCATTACACTTAGGCTAAAATTCAAACAAGCTGCTAATTAAGCTACTAACCGAGATACTTGAAAGGAAGGATAGAGAAACCCAAAACAAAACAGTCCAAAGTGGCTGATTCAGCTATTGCACAGGAAATAAAATGAAATAAAGGAGTTGAGCAAGCTTTACAAACACAAAGGGGGCAAGGGCAAGGGAGCCACTTGCCTCTACTTCTCGGAAACAGCCGGAAACCTCCAATCTTCAGCTCCGGCGGTAAGATCGTCCACCTAGGAAGCTAAGCTGAAGCATTAGGTAAGAAGAAGGAGAAACCCGAAACTCTCAGGTCTCTAAAGACAGCCCTAAAAGCTAAATTACATACCTAGGAAGCAAGATCTCGGCGAGAGCAGCTCAAAACTGAAAATCCCCGGGCAAACCGAGCTCTAGAGCGGCTGGAATCGCCGGGCAAGGCTGCAGCTTCTCCGCCTGAACCTTCTGCTGGAAGTGATGGCTCTCGGGTTAGGGGAGAAGATAAGGAAAAAAAACCTTGGGTACTTAACCCACTAGCTAATAATATATTATTACTTAGCCACCCAAAGCTATTAAAACAATATACTATTCGGCCACTAAGATTAAACTAAGATATAACCAGCCACTAACAAGCTTTGATGCTTATCCTCTACAGCTAACCCGAACCCTTGCTACACTCACCCAGCAAACAAAGAAAAAAAATATATAATTTATATATATTATTAGCACTATAGCTTCAATATATATATATTTATATAGTATATATGCAAACTTATAAACAACACTATGCTAAAGAAAAGCTAAGCCTGAAGCATTCTACCCGAGCCCCAGCTAGCTACTATAAACTTATATATATATTTATATAACATAATATATATATATATATATATATACAACACAATCCCAAACACACATATATACACACATATACATATATACATACACAATTGGCTAAACATTTTTAGCCTAAAACAAGCTCCGGCCTTACCAAGCTCGATCACACCAGACCATGCTCGACAAACGGGTAGCCACTACCGGCTAACCAAACGCACGTCGAAACGACGCGAAAAACGAACGATCTCGGATTTCGACAAAACTCGCCCCGTAGCTAAACACCACAGCTACAAACACAACGACGAAGTCAAAAACAACATCCGACAATAAAAAAATTGGGCTAACAGTGCCCGAAGCCAAAACATAAGCATTCCCTGAGAGGCCCAGCCGAGTCACCAAAACAGACTCCGGCTTGCTGGGGAATCTTGCAAACAGGCTCCTAATGGATCACTAGAGGAACCTAAAGAGCTAAGACCACGCTCTAACAATGACAACAGCCGACAACGCGACATCGAAACGCCAAGCAGTGGTCAAACAAAACACAGAAAAACTGGGGTCATTACAGTCACTCCCCCTAAAAGAAAGTTTCGTCCCGAAACTTTACTCACAACCCTTCTAACAAAAGGGGGAAAAGAACGAGCTAATCAACAACCATAAAAAGAGTGCAACATACCAGGCACAAGTCGGGGGAAAAGGTGAGGGTAAGCCTCCCTCATAGCTGACTCCATCTCCCAAGTCGCGCTTTCAACATCGTGGTTCTTCCACAATATTTTCACCATAAGAATTGTCTTCTTACGCAACACGTGATCCCGAGCATCCAAAATGCGGACAGGCACTTCCACATAAGAAAGGTTCGGCTCTAACAGAGGCACAGAATCCAAAACCTGTCTGCTACTATGCACAAACTTCCGCAGCTGACTGACGTGAAAAACATCATGCACGCCAGGAAAATTTGCGGGCAACTCCAGACTATAAGCTGCCACACCAATCCGCTCAACAACCCTGAATGGCCCCACATACCTCGGGTCCAACTTTCGGTCTTTTCCAAATCTCTTGACCCCAGTCATCTAAGAAACCTTTAAGAACACCTGGTCCCCCACAGCAAATTCCAAATCTGATCTACGTCGGTTGGCATTCTTTTCATATCTCTCTTGGGCTATTCGAAGCTTTTCTCGAATAAGGTTCACTGAAATTTCCATCTCCTCGAGAGCCTCTGGACCCAGCAATGGTCTCTCGCCAACCTCTGCCCAAAACAAGGGAGTCCTGCAGCGCCTCCCATATAAAGCCTCAAACAGAGCCATTTGCAAGCTTTCCTGATATCTATTGTTATAAGCAAACTCCATAAGCCGCAAACGCTCGTCCCACGCCCCACCATGCTCCAGAATATAGCATCGAATCATATTTTCTACAATCTGATTTACCCGCTCTGTTTGGCCATTGGTCTGCGGGTGGTAAGCAGTGGAATACCTCAAATATGTCCCCAATCCTTCCTGAAGGCTCTTCCAAAAACGAGACGTGAACCTGGAGTCTCGATCTGATATGATGCTCACGGGGATGCCATGCAATCTGATAACCTCTTCCATATACAGCTCAGCTATCTTTCTCATCGGGTAATCAATCTTGAACGGCACGAAGTGGGCACACTTCGTCAGTCTGTCCACGATCACCCATACTGAATCATGCCCCCTCGGAGACCTTGGTAAGCCTGTAATAAAATCCATCGAGATGCTTTCCCATTTCCAAGTAGGAATCTCCAAGGGAGTCAGCTTGCCACCTGTCCTACCATGATCAGCCTTTACCTGCTTGCAAGTGTTGCATTCAGAAACAAATTTGGCTATGTCTCCCTTCATCCCATACCACCAGGCAATCTGCTTTAAGTCGCGGTACATCTTAGTGGATTTTGGGTGGTAGGCAACGCTAGAACCATGGGCTTCCCTGCACACCATAGCCCTGATATCGCCAACATCGGGAATGCAAAATCTGCCTCGGTATCTCAAGGTACCCAAATCATCTATAGAAAAAATCTGGCAGCTCGCCTTTCTCAGCTCGAACATACAACCGCAGTAGTTCAAGATCATCTTTCTGATGCAATCTCGTAAGCGCGATCCATGAAGGCTCTGCCCCTACCAGGCTACTCTGTCCATCACAGCTACCCACAGAAATGTCCATCAACAGAAACTCCTCTACCAACGACTCAGCTGTGAGACCAAAGATCTTTCCTGATTTCCGACTCAAGGCATCGGCCACCACATTGTCCTTCCCCGGATGATACTGAATCTCAACATCATAGTCGGCCACGTACTCTAACCATCGCCGTTGACGCAGGTTCAACTCCTTCAGCGTGAAGACATACTTTAAGCTCTTGTGATCAGTAAAAATCTTGCATTGTACACCATAAAGTAAATGCCTCCACAACTTCAAAGCATAAATCACAGCTGAAAACTCCAGGTCGTGCGTAGGGTAATTCCTCTTATGAGTCTTCAGCTGTCTCGACCCATACACAATCACCTTTCCATCTTGCATCAGCACGCATCCCAGTCCAATATGGGAAGCATCCACATATACCTCATACTCGACACCTTCAGTAGGCAAAGATAAAATAGGGGCTGAACATAGCCTCTTCTTTAGCTCCTCAAAAGCTTCCTCACACTTGCCATCCCAAACAAAGACTACATTCTTCTGTGTCAACCGGGTCAAGGGCGCAGACAGGGTGGAGAATCCCTTCACAAATCTTCTATAATAACCTGCCAAACCCAAGAAGCTTCTGATCTCACGAGGAGTAACAGGCCTCGCCCACTCCATAACAACAGCAATCTTCTCCGGGTCTACTGAGATCCCCTCCTTGGTAACCACATGGCCTAGGAAAGATACCTGAGGCAACCAAAACTCACATTTGCTCAGCTTGGCATAAAGCTTATGGTCTCTCAGAGTCGCCAAAACTAGACGCAAATGTCGATCATGCTCTTCTGCACTCCGGGAGTACACCAAAACATCATCAATAAAGACAATTACGAACTTGTCTAAGTACTCCTTGAACACGCGATTCATCAAATCAATGAAAGCCGAAGGTGCATTAGTCAAACCAAAAGACATGACTGAAAACTCAAAATGTCCATGACGAGAGCGGAACGCCGTCCGTGGAATATCAGACTCCCGAATCCTAACCTGATGATAGCCCGAACGAAGGTCTATCTTTTAAAATACAGCACTACCACTCAGCTGGTAAAACAAATCATCAATCCGAGGTAGTGGGTACCTGTTCTTAATTGTAACCTTGTTCAGCTCTCTATAGTCGATGCATAGCCTCATCAACCCATCCTTCTTCTTTACGAACAGAACAGGTGCACCCCAGGGCGACGAACTTGGCCTGATAAAACCCTTTGCCAACATCTCATCTAGCTGGGTCTGCAACTCCTCCAGCTCTCGTGGGGCCATGCGGTACGGCGCCTTAGCAATAGGATGCGTACCCGGCTCCAAATCTATAACGAACTCAACGTCTCTATCGGGTGGAAGTCCGGGAAGATCAGCAGGAAAAATATCGGGGAACTTACGAACAACATGAATCTCTTCCAACCGTGGCACACTAACATATACCCCTACTAGAGAGACCAAACAGGCAAAATAGCTCGGAACAAGAAATTTGCAAGCACATACCGCAGAAACAATCGGAGACTCCTAGACAGTATCGACAAAAATGCTCCCAGGCTGACCGTCGTCCTTCACGAAATCCAAGCGCTTACCCTTACACTGGATAACCGCATCATATCTGGACAACCAATCCATGCCTAGGATGACATCAAAGTCCTCTAGATCAATCACCTTCAGATCTGCCTTAGCTAGAAAGTCTCCCAACAAGATTGGGCAGCCCTGAATACCTAAGTCTGAAACCACAGAGTCACCCGAAGGAAACTTGACGCTGAAAGCTCCACCAACACGATCTAGGCTCAAATGGAATCGCTCCACAAAATCCCTAGAAACAAAAGAGTGGGTGGCGCCAGAGTCAAAAAGAACGCGCGCCCAACGGTTCTTTACCTTAAATCTCCCTATATAGCAATCCACACAACTAAGGGAAAACAAAAGCTAAACTACACAAGAGGTAGAAAATTCAAGTTAGGAAGAAATCTAACCTGAAATGACCTGGGTCGAAGTCGCCGCTTCCTCTGCAGAGATAACATTAAGCTTCCCTTTGCCTTTATCTGCCCGCGGGGGTGGCGACAACGCCTGCAAAGGAACCACTAGAAGAACGGGCTGCGCCTGAGGGCACCTCGACTTGAGATGGCCCTTTTGCCCACACTGAAAGCAAGCTTTATCTTTCAACCAACAACGGGCCAAATCATGCCCCTTTCTTCCGCACAAGAAACACACCACATCCCCTTTGGGAGCACCCTGGATAGCATGGACTTGCTCTTTCTTCTGCGCTGCCAATCTCTTGAAGCACTTCTCCAGGGGGTGGCCTGGCCGACCGCAGAAGCTACACATCCCCTTGGTCTTCTTCCTTGAAACTGCATCAGGTTCCTGGGGGCCTTCCCCCCCAACAGACTTCTGCTTGTCTTGCCTCGCATGCTGGCCTCTGTTCTTAGCATTCTCAATGGCCTCAACTTTCAAAGCAGCTTCCACCACTCCGGCGTAACTGACTGCTCCGTAGGCATTTGCTAACTGTTGAACGTCGCTTCTTAACCCACCCAAAAACCGCTTAGCCCGGTCTGCTTCAACACTCACAAGTCCAGGAGCAAACCGACTCAGTTTGCTAAACTCAATCTCATACTCACTAACCATGAGTTTCCTTTGCTTCAAATGTAGGAAGTCATTCATCAATCGGTCCCGCTCGACCGAGGGCAGAAACTTCTTCAGTAGCATTTCCTTAAAGGTCTCCCAAGAACATCCTTCCTTCAAGCTTTCCTTTTCTCGCAACCACTAAGTATTTGCTAGACCCTTGAGCTGATAAGCAGCGATCATCAACCTCTGATCGTCAGTGACTCCAGAATAAGAGAACATCTCCTCAATTGCTATCAGCCAATCATCCAAAACCATGAAATCTGCTTTTCCATCATAGGTAGGTGGTCCAAGTCGCTGAAGTTGAGAAATAAACGCCATCTCCGGTGGCAACACAATAGGAGGTATGAGAGGAGGAGGAGGAACAGCTACACCCCCAATGGGGTCCTGAGTTCTCTTAGCCTGCCCTGCCACTACTGTTACCAACGACTGGATCTGGCTCTGCATGTCCACCATCTGTCTTGCCAAGGCTTCATTACAGGGCCTCGCTCTGGGATCCCGAAGACTCACCCACAGATTGGGGAGTCGATCGCGTCGCAGGACGCTTCGCCATCCTATAATCGCACCAATCCTAATTAAAACCCATCCCAACTACTAAAACAAGCCTACCCGGTACAGATAAGCATACTTAAATATGAATTGTGACTGTAAATCTTGCTCTGGGATTTGTTTTATAATGATGAGGTCATGCTTATTCTAAGATGGCTCACAACCACCACACTAACTCATGTGCCTACATCATGGATGCATGCTTTTATATTCGTTTTGACTCAAAACCATGTGTGTACATATGTCATCATGCAAATCTTTAGCCTGACACGTCGTGCTTATGAAATGTTATGCTATATATGCCGTGCTATGCATTCTAAAAAAGGCCTTAATGCATTCCATGGGCAGCGTACACATAAAAATGTTATGCATCCCATACTACATAACATTCCCATGCAACGAAAAAGAAAAACGTGCTAGCCGCATCCATGTGGTGAGGTTATGCATCCCATACTACATAACCCTCACATGTTGCCTCCTATGGTGGATCCATATACGAACACATATTATGCTTCCCATACTACATAATATGCCCCATATACTTCTTTATGCTTATGAGTGTAGTGTACGTGCTTCGGCCAAGACGTGCTGATGACATATCGGTGAGTGTATGCTTATAAAGCTAAACATCTAATACAATCAAAAGGACAGGTTTCCCGACTAGTTGTCAAGACAACCTCCCTCTGATACCAACTGTCACGACCCGCATTTTCCCCGAGGTTAAGAAGTATCAGAGTAAGGGAAAATACGTGTTGTGATGCCACGTAGAGTAGGGGATAACTGCCGACGCTCAGGCGACACACCAAAGCCACAAATCATAAGTCTTAATTTAATAGAAAACCAGATTATCTGAAGGCCGTATCCCTCGGCACAGTGGATCAGCTAGTCCACGCTAAGAATATATATATATATATATATGCTACAACGGAAAAATACTTTGATTCAGTTTATTTGACACCCTAAATGAGTATAAGAGTCCACCAGAGACCACTTATAAAATGCACGACACCTAAGGTGAGTATAGTGTTTATATTTGAAAATTATTCTTTATGCTTGAAGAAGATAGTGCTTTAGTTTTGGAAATATGATATGCATGAGGTACATATAATAGTTAGGGTATTAAAATACCTAACATGCAACCTAGCATAAAACCTTCCCAGAAGCAAGTAAACAACCCCAAGAGGGCAAAAACAGCAGTCTAAATTCATATTTAGTAAAACAAGTAAGCCACTAGTGGGCGTTGACAACCCGACACGAACCCACCGGTGAGTGTGCATGTCCATACAGAAAAGAAATGACTACCTCATAAGGGAGTGATCTGCAACTCCGCTACCCTGTAGGCTACCAGTAAGACCCAACAAATGGAAAGTCAACTGCTCAATCGGCTACAACCTGGACCTGAGACAATCAAGAAAAGAAATGCCTCAACAAGGAAATAAACAACAGAAAGGAGTGTCAGATTACTTAAATAAAGAAGGGTTTTCCAACCCGGCAACAAAGTACTAAACTACAGAAGCAGGAAAAGAAAGAAGCATTGCTTAAAGAGCAATAAAGGCAAAATACACTAAGTGTGAGCACAAATCTACCTGCTCTGGAAAGAATCAACCTGCAGAAGAAATGCATCAGCATAAAAGCAGGGAAAAACCAAAAGTAGACCATAGGAAACTAACAGTCCTAAGTTTGTGGGCAAATAACCGGGGTGTAAAAATAAGGGGGGACTGGAGTGGGTGGCCATAATGTCCAACACCAAAAACCAGACCCCAAAAATACTCAAGGGTGAAAACACAACCTGTGGCAGCTTCAGGGTCCACACACCCAACAAGTTTGCCACAGTGTCCAAACTTAGTGGTGGCCACAGCTTAGCACACACAATTCACCCCTCAGAGTCCAAACAACCACATCCACTCTGGTCATAGCCCACGAGTCGGCATGCAAAAACTAGCCGAACACCCCCAACATCCCCTTTAGGAAGGTAAAACTTTTCTAACAGCCCTAAAGAAGCTCACATCCCAAAGCTATAACATTAGCCTAAAAAGAAACGGCGGTGCTGAGTGAGTCTACCTCGCTCAATGCCAGAGCCTTAACCGCAAGCCCTGGCTATGGGGTTCAGTGAGTCTACCTCACTCAACGACAAACCTGCTTTGGCAAGATTGACCACAGCAGCTCCAAACTAGCTTACAACTAAGCTTTCCACAACCCGAGAGCTGAAATTTAATTCTAGCTCTCATTCCTATCTCTCCTACCCGACCACAGCAAAAAAAATTAGACTATAACCCAAATAAGCCCAAACTCTACTCAAAGCCAGCAAGCAGAGTCTTGGAAAATAAATTCCAAGGCTCATGCTGCTCTTTCTTAATCGATCTAGCAGCACTACCCTACCCTTAAGACACCATTACACTTAGGATAAAATTCAAACAAGCTGCTTATTAAGCTACTAACCGAGATACTTGAAAGGAAGGATAGAGAAACCCAAAACAAAACATCCCAAAGTGGCTGATTCAGCTATTGCACAGGAAATAAAATGAAATAAAGGAGTTGAGCAAGCTTTACAAACACAAATGGGGCAAGGGGAAGGGAGCCACTTGCCTCTACTTCTCGGAAACAGCGGGAAACCTCCAATATTCAGCTCCGGCGGCAAGATCGGCCACCTAGGAAGCTAAGCTGGAGCATTAGGGAAGAAGAAGGAGAAACCCGAAACTCTCAGATCTCTAAAGACAGCCCTAAAAGCTAAATTACATACCTAGGAAGCAAGATCTCGGCGAAAGCAGCTCAAAACTGAAAATCCCCGGGCAAATCGAGCTCTAGAGCGGCTGGAACCGCCGGCCAAGGCTGCAGCTTCTCCGCCTGAACCTTCCGCTGGAAGTGATGGCTCTCGGGTTGGGGGAGAAGATAAGGAAAAAAAACCTTGGGTACTTAACCCACTAGCTAATAATATATTATTACTTAGCCACCAAAAGCTATTAAAACAATATACTATTCGGCCACTAAGATTAAACTAAGATATAACCAGCCACTAACAAGCTTTGATGCTTATCCTCTACAGCTAACCCGAACCCTTGCTACACTCACCCAGCAAACAAAGAATATATATATATAATTTATATATATTATTAGCCACTATAGCTTCAATATATATATATATATATATTTATATAGTATATATATGCAAACATATAAACAACACTATGCTAAAGAAAAGCTAAGCCTGAAGCATGCTACCCGAGCCCCAGCTAGCTACTATAAACTTATATATATATATTTATATAACGTAATTTATATACATATATATATACATATATATATATATATGTACATATATATATACATATATATATATATGTACATATATATATATATATATATATATATATATATATATATATATATATATATATATATATACATATATATATATACCAAGCCATGCTCGACAAACGGGTAGCCACTACCGGCTAACCAAACACACGTCGAAACAACGCGAAAAAACGAACGATCTCGGATTTCGACAAAACTCGCCCCGTAGCTAAACACCACAGCTACAAACACAACGGCGAAGTCAAAAACAACATCCGATGATAAAAAACTTGGGCTAACACTGCCCGAAGCCAAAACACAAGCATTCCCTGAGAGGCCCACCCGAGTCACCAAAACAGACTCCGGCTTGCTGGGGAATCTCGCAAACAGGCTCCTAATGGATCACTAGAGGAACCTAAAGAGCTAAGACCACGCTCTAACAATGACAACAACCGACAACACGACATCGAAATGCCAAGCAGTTGTCAAACAAAACACAGAAAAACCGGGGGCGTTACATCGGGTTCGCCGGAAACCGCCTCTCCGGCGGCAGTGCTGCCGCCCGACGGTAGCCCTCACCTCAACAGAGGTGGTGGTGGTGGTTGCCGGCCAGGGAGATGGCTGGGTGGCTAGGAAATAGCTTTAGAAAAGCTATAGGTTTTAAGCATTTTAGGTGCTGGTTCGGGCTCTTAGAGAAGATGAACAGTAGCTTATAATACTAAATTATTATATTTATGTATAAAGGTAGTGATTTATCAAGCTCCCTTTTATTCTATTTAATGAAGTACTTAGAGGCTTTTTATGTAGAAGTGACCAACATAAAATCTGTATCCCTATGGGTCTACTATATTTCAAAATTGATTTGGGTCAATTTGGTCCACTGGTTTGACCAGGGCACCACTTTTGGTGGGATCTAGACCTAGAGATAGGCAGAGACAAAAAGGTGTGCCCACCTTTCATCCTTTGCCCAAATTCTCTGAAATTTGGGCAGGGAGTCTATCCTAACTATATCTAGGGCCTATCCAAAAATCAGAATTTTTGGAGAATGTTTTTCTATAGTTTTTGTAAAAATTTAATAATTTATATATAATTTAATTAGGTGTCTTAAACACCTCAAAATCCCCCCAAATTTGGGTGGAGGTCTTAGGGGGAATGTTAGCGCTCTGGTAAAAATTCCACCTCATTTGGATGTGTTTTCATTAAGTTTTAACGCGACCCTAGGTTGGCCCTTATAGGGTTAATTAGGTCAATTCATTCCTTTTAGGATTTGAGTGGTCAAACAACCTCAACAGAGGCTGATGTTTTGTCCACTGGCTTTTTGGGGCATGACACACCCTCCAATGTAATTTGGGGTGGTTTGGGATAGGGTAGCCCTAGAACCCTAGGGTAAGTCCCTTAATGGGGATTTTTAGGGTTGTGAAGGTCATGGGGTCAAATGACCTTGGACTGACTTGAAATTTGGTGGAGAGGACCATGGGGCCATTATAGTTCTCTGTACAAAATTTTGGAGTATTTGGAGACCTTTAGCCCACCTAAAACCCTAACCCTAGTTTAGGTCACCAACCTTAATTTGAACTATTATGCTATCAAATGAACTTCAAATCAAGTAAAATTTGGGTAGGGTGATTTTATGGTTCAAGTGGACATAATATAATTTTGTTGAGATTTTTGGGTTAATTTATACAGTACTTCATTTTCAACTCTAGTTGTGCCCTAGATATTTATCTTGGTGATTTTGGAATTTCTATGCACTGGAATGTTATGAAATCTTGGATTAGGGAATCTTATAGCATATTATACCTTATGTATTTTTCTTGAGAGTTTTATCTGATTATGTTTGGTACTTTATTCTTTAATGTACTAATTGTGATATGTAGTCAAAAATACAGATAATGCCCAATTACTATTTGTAAAATTATGAAATTTGGTCAGTGGGTGTTACAAGTCTTTCTCCCGATAGAAGTCCCGTAGGCTTAACCTTGATTTCGGGGACGAAATATTTGTTTTGTTTATTGGGATTTGTAACATCCCATTTCCGACTAGACCCCTGGGAGTGGTTTTGTCTTAACAGAACCCTAGGAAGCCCAGGAATCGAAGTTTGTTGATCAAGATTTTGAGTCAAGGGGTGGTCACGCCCGTGACCGACCCGTCACGCCCGTGACCTAGGGCGTGACCCCCTTCGACGATTATCGACCTCAGGAAGACGATCGTTGTCACGACCCGCATTTTCCCCGAGGTTAAGAAGTATCAGAGTAAGGGAAAATACGCGTTGTGATGCCACGTCGAGCAGGGGATAACTACCGACGCTCAGGCGACACACCAAAACCATAAATCACAAGTTTTAATTTAATAGAAAACCAGTTTGTTTAAAGGTCATTTCCCTCGGCACAGTGGATAAGCTAGTCCACGCTGAGAAAATATATATGCTTACAGCGGAAAAATACTTTGATTCGATTAGTTTGACACCCTAAATGAGTATATGGGTCCACCAGAGACCGCTTATATAATGCACGACACCTAAGGTGAGTATAGTATATATATATATATATATATATATATATATATATATATATATATATATATATATATATATATATATATATATTAAAAGAGGTTTTACGCTTTAAGAAAATAGTGCTTTAGTTAGCAAATATGTTATGCATGAGGTACATATAATAGTTTAGGGTTTTAAAATACCTAACATGCAACCTAGCATAAAACCTTCCCAGAAGCAAGTAAACAACCCCAAGAGGGCAAAAACAGCAGTCTAAATTCATACTTAGCAAAACAAGAAAGCCACCGGTGGGCGTCGACAACCCGACACGAACCCACCGGTGAGTGTGCATGTCCATCCAGAAAAGAAAAAAACGACTACCTCACAAGGGAGTGATCTGCAACTCCGCTACCCTTGAGGCTACCAGCAAGACCCATCAAATGGAAAGTCAGCCGCTCAATCGGCTACAACCTAGACCTGAGACATTCAAGAAAAGAAATGCCTCAGCAAGGAATTAAACAAAAGAAAGGAGTGTCAGATTACTTAAATAAAGAAGGGTTCTCCAACCCGGCAACAAAGTACTAAACTACAGAAGCAGGAAAAGAAAATAGCATTGCTTAAAGAGCAATAAAGGCAAAACACACTAAGTGTGAGCACGATTCTACCTGCTCTGGAAAGAATCAACCTACAGAAGAAATGCATCAGCATAAAAGCAGGGAAAAACCAAAAGTAGACCATAGGAAACTAACCGTCCTAAGTTTATGGGTAAATGACCGGGGTGTAAAAATAAGGGGGACTGGAGTGGGTGGCCACAATGTCCAACACCAACAACCAGACCCCAAAAATACTCAAGGGTGAAAACACAACCGGTGGCAGCTTCAGGGTCCACACACCCAACAAGTTGGCCACAGTGTCCAAACTTAGTGGTGGCCACAGCTTAGCACACACAATTCACCCCTCAGAGTCCAAACAACCACACCCCTCTGGTCATAGCCCACGAGTCGTCATGCAAAAACTAGCCGAACACCCCCAACATCCCCCTTAGGAAGGTAAAATTTTTCTAACAGCCCTAAAGAAGCTCACATCCCAAGGCTATAACATTAGCCTAAAAAGAAACGGCGGTGTTGAGTGAGTCTACCTCGCTCAATGCCAGAGACTTAACCGCAAGCCCTGGCTATGGCATTGAGTGAGCCTACCTCACTCAATGCCAAACCTGCTTTGGCAAGTTTTACCACAACAGCTACAAACTAGCTTACCATTAAGCTTTACACAACCCGAGAGCTGGGATTTAATTCAAGCTCTCACTCCTATCTCTCCTACCCGACCACAGCCTAATAAATTAGACTATAACCCAAATAAGCCTAAACTCTACTCAAAGCCAGCAAGCAGAGTCTTGGAAAATAAATTCCAAGGCTCATGCTGCTCTTTCTTAACCGATCTAGCAGCACTACCCTACCCTTAAGACACCATTACACTTAGGCTAAAATTCAAACAAGCTGCTAATTAAGCTACTAACCGAGTTACTTGAAAGGAAGGATAGAGAAACCCAAAACAAAACAGCCCAAAGTGGCTGATTCAGCTATTGCACAGGAAATAAAATGAAATAAAGGAGTTGAGCAAGCTTTACAAACACAAAGGGGGCAAGGCAAGGGAGCCACTTGCCTCTACTTCTCGGAAACAGCCGGAAACCTCCAATCTTCAGCTCCGGCGACAAGATCGGCCACCTAGGAAGCTAAGCTTGAGCACTTAAATCCACGGGTTGGACTAGCAGCCGAGCTTCCTAAAGAAAACCGAGAGATGGAGCTGTTAGAGAGGTAAAAGGAGAAAACCCGAATTTCTAGGGTCTCTAAAAACATCCCTAAAAGCTAATAAACATACCTAGAAAGCTAGATCTCGGCGAGAGCAGCTCAAATCCGCAAATTTTCGGGCAAACCGAGCTCTAGATCGCCGGAAACCGTCAGCCAAGGCCGCAGGTTTTCCGTCTCCCGCCGGCTCCTTCCGCTTGAAGCTATCAAGCTGAGCTAGCTTCGGGAAAAGTGGAAGAAGATAAAGAGAAGGCTTGGGATATACCCCAATTAGCTAATATTATATTAGTATTAGCCCCCACTAAGCTATTAAAATAATATTACTTAGCTACCAAAGCTTAAACTATAAGAATATATTCAGTCACTAACCAAGTCTTATGCTTATCCTAACAACCACTAAGATTTTATTGCTATTATAAAGCTAAGCCTAAGCAAACAGAAGCAGCTTCCCGAGCCCCCCTCCTGCTAGCTACTAAATATATATATTTATGTATATTTATATACATATATATATATGAACAGATATAATATAAGATTCAGAGAACCGGTTCTCTCTCTATAATTACTATATATATATATATATATATATATATATATATATATATATATATATACATATATATACATATATACATATATATACATATATACATATATATATATATATATATACATCTATATACATATATATGTATGTATATAGATGTATATATACATATATATATATATATATATATATATATATATATATATATATATATATATATATATATATATATATATATATATATATATATGTATATATATACATATATATATGTATATACATACATATATATATGTATATATACATATATATATATATATATATATATATATATATATATATATATATATATATATATATATATACAGATTAATGAATTTCCGCGCAGCGCTTTTTGGACAAAAAAACGCGCTCCTCGAAAAAATGAAAAAAACACCCTCTTAACAGCATTTTTAGAAAAAGTGGTCAACATGAAAGTTGTAGATCTCGACGAGATCTACAACTTTCATGTTGACCACTTTTTCTAAAAATGCTGTTTAGGGGGTCTATTTTCAAAAGGCGCGAAGGGGGTTCCGCCCGGTAAATATTACGAATTTTTTTTTTTGCGCGGACCGCCTTCGCGCCTTTTGAAAATAGACCCCCTAAACAGCATTTTTAGAAAAAATGGTCAACATAAAAGTTGTAGATCTCGTCGAGATCTACAACTTTCATGTTGACCACTTTTTCTAAAAATGCTGTTAAGAGGGTGTTTTTTTTCATTTTTCCGAGGAGCGCGTTTTTTTGTCCAAAAAGCGCTACGCGGAAATTCAGTGCCCATATATATATATATATATATATATATATATATATATATATATATATATATATATATATATATATATATATATATATATATATATATGTATATATCTATATATATCTATATCTATATCTATATCTATATATATATATGTATATATCTATATATATATATATATATGTATATATATAGACACACACACACAACACACACTAAAAACAAAAAAATATTTATATATACACATACATATACTTTTACAGCATAAATGACTAAACATACTTAGCCTAAAACAAGCACCGGCCTTCCCGAGCTCGATCACACAAGGCCACACACAACAAACAAGTAGCCACTACCGGCCAACAAAACGAACGTCAAAACGACGCGAAAAAAAAACAAATGATCTCGGATTTCGACAAAACTCGCACCGTAGCTAAACACCCCAGCTATAAACACAACGACGAAGTCGAAAACAACATCCGACGATCAAAACTCGGGCTAAAACTACCCGAAGCCAAAATACAAGCATTCCCTAAGAGGCCCAACCGTGTCACCAAAACAGACTCCGGCTAGCTGGGGAATCTTGCAAACAGGCTCCTAATGGATCACTAGAGGAACCTAAAGAGCTATGACCGCGCTCTAACGATGGCAAAAGCTGACGACACGTCATCATAACGCCAAGCAATGATCAAACCAAAATACAGAAAAACAAGGGGCGTTACAATCGTCGAGCTCAGAAATTTCAACATAGGTCAGACACGCCCGTGACCGAACCGTCACGCCCGTGACCTTGGAATTGCGTTGAGTGAGCTAAGCTCACTAAACGCCATAACCTGGACGGCGTTGAATGAGCTAAGCTCACTCAAAGCCATAACTTGGACGGCGTTGAGTGAGCTAAGCTCACTCAAAGCCATAACTTGGACGGCATTAAGTGAGCTAAGCTCACTCAAAGCCATAATCTGGACGACATTGAGTGAGCTAAGCTCACTCAACGCCATAACCTGGATAGCTTTGAGTGAGCTAAGCTCACTAAAAGCCATAACCTGGACGGCGTTGAGTGAGCTAAGCTCACTCAAAGCCATAATCTGGACGGCGTTGAGTGAGCTAAGCTCACTCAAAGCCATAATCTGGACGGCGTTGAGTGAGCTAAGCTCACTCAAAGCCATAATCTGGACGGCATTGAGTGAGCTAACCTCACTCAACGCCATAACCTGGACGGCATTGAGTGAGCTAAACTCCCTCAAAGCCATAATCTGGACGGCATTGAGTGAGCTAAGCTCACTCAACGTCATAAGCTGGACGGCGTTGAGTAAGTTAAGCTCACTCAAAGCCATAATCTGGACGGCATTGAGTGAGCTCAGCTCACTCAACACCATAATATGGACGGCGTTGAGTGAGCTAAGCTCACTCAACGCCATTTTTTTTCTGGCCGATCTTTTTGGCTGGGTGCTGGTTCAGTTGAACCGGGCCATTTCGGGAAGCTGGCCAGAATGTCTTAATGGGCCGTTTTCTCTTATTACGACTTAGTTAAGTCTTATTTTGTGAAGTTTGGCCGGCTGTGCCATGTGGTAGCCGTTTCCTCCTCCTCCAGCCATGGCCGAGCCCCAGCCTTCATGGCCGTCAATGGCATTTGATGCCATGGCCTTCCCTCTTCCCCTTGAAATGGCTGGATTCAACTCCTCTCAGGGAGAGGAGGAGTTTCCAGCCCTCCTCCAGCTATTACAAAGCTATTTCAGCTCCCCTCCACCATGGCCGAGCTTGCTCATGTAAGAGGCACTAATGTCTGGACCATTTCTACTCCCTCCCGCAGCCTTGTTCTCCTATAAAAGACTCCCTAGACTTAGATAGGAAGGTTTCACCCTTGCCAGATAAATCTAGAGCTCATTACCTTGCTATTGAAGAATTCCGGCGATGCCACCATCGCGCCAATCGCTCCAAACCGCGAATAAGGTCCTCCTCTACTCCTTCTTCTATGGGTAGATCTTAGAAATTACTTAGGAGAGATGTCGAGCTCAAAGGAGCAAGATTGAGCGAGCTTTTCCATGGGTTTTTTCAAAAATAAATGGTGGTCGGGTTTGCTGGAAACCGCCTCTCCGGCGGCCGTGCCGCCGCCCGACGGTAGCCCTCACCTCAACAGAGGTGGTGGTGGTGGCCGGACAGGGAGATGGCTGGGTGGCCGGGAAATAGCTTTAGAAAAGCTACAGGTTTTAAGCATTTTAGGTGCTGGTTCGGGCTCTTAGAGAAGATGAACAGTAGCTTATAATACTAAATTATTATATTTATGTATAAAGGTAGTGATTTATCAAGCTCTCTTTTATCCTATTTAATGAGGTACTTAGAGGCTTTTTATGTAGAAGTGACCAACATGAAATCTGTAGCCCTATGGGTCTACTATATTTCAAAATATATTTGGGTCAATTTGGTCAACTGGTTTGACCAGGGCACCTCTTTTGGTGGGATCTAGACCTAGAGCTTGGCAGAGATAAAAAGGTGTGCCCATCTTTCATACTTTGCCCAAATGCTCTGAAATTTGGGCAGTGTATCTATCCTAACTATATCCAGGGCCTATCCAAAAATCAGAATTTTTGGAGAATGTTTTTCTATAGTTTTTGTAAAATTTTAATAATTCATGTATAATTTAATTAGGTGTCTTAAACACCTAAAAATCCCCCCAAATTTGGGTGGGAGGTCTTAGGGGGAATGTTAGAGCTCTGGTAAAAATTCCACCTCATTTGGATGTGTTTTGATTAAGTTATAACGTGACCCTAGGTTGGCCCTTATAGGGTTAATTAGGTCAATTTATTCCTTTTGGGATTTGAGTGGTCAAATAACCTCAACAGAGACTGATGTTTTGTCCACTGGCTTTTTGGGGCATGACACACCCTCCAATGTAATTTATGGTGGTTTGGGATAGGGTAGCTTTAGAACCCTAGGGTAAGTCCCTTAATGCGGATTTTTAGGGTTGTGAAGGTCTTGGGGTCAAATGACCTTGTACGGACTTTAAATTTGGTGGAGAGGACCATGGGGCCATTATAGTTCTCTGGACAAAATTTTGGAGTATTTGGAGACCTTTAGCCCACCTAAAATCCTAACCCTAGTTTAGGTCACCAACCTTAATTTGAACTATTATGCTATCAAATGAACTTCAAATCAAGTAAAATTTGGGTAGGGTGATTTTATGGTTTAAGTGGACATAATATAATTTTGTTGAGATTTTTGGGTTAATTTATACAGTACTTAATTTACAACTCTAATTATGCCCTAGATATTTATCTTGGTGATTTTGGAATTTCTATGCACTAGAATGTTATGAAATCTTGGATTAGGGAATCTTATAGCATGTTATACCTTATGTATTTTTCTTGAGAGTTTTATCTGACTATGTTTGGTACTTTATTCTTTAATGTACTAATTGTGATATGTAGTAAAAAATACAGATAATTCCCAATAACTATTTGTAAAATTATTAAATTTGGTCAGTGGATGTTTTATGTAACGCCCTAAAAATGTTGTAGGAGCGACGGGGATTGCTTTTGGCCAAAAGAGTTTTTTTTACTTTTTTAGCAGGTGACACGGGTCCTGACACGGCCGTGTCAGAGGCCGTGCCGGCCATGTCAAGCTGGCCGTGTGGTCGACCATGTTAAGGTCGACGATCGTTGAGTATGGAACACGGCCAGGCACACGGCCATGTCCCAGGCCGTGTAGCCTGGGTCGTTTCGAATTTTTCTGAGGTTTGGCACACGGGGTATGACACGGGTCCGGACACGGCCGTGTCCCAGGTGACACAGGCGTGTCGAAGGCCGTGTCATAGGCCGTGTACTTCTCTGACTGAAAATGTTGAAAACGGGTGCCGTGACACGGGTCACGACACGGCCGTGTGGAGCGAGACACGGCCGTGTCGAAGGCCGTGTCGAAGGCCGTGTCAGGAGCCGTGTGCTGGTTTTCGAATCGATCGAGACGGCAAATGGCTAACACGGCCATGCACACGGCCGTGTTGCAACCCGTGTTCGGCCCAGATTTTCTAATGTGAGTTCCGATCGTGGCCGTTCGTTCTTTTCTTTGGAAGATCCAACGGTGGGTAGCCTCCCTGGGTGGTTTAAGGCCGGGAATAGGGTTCCAAACCCTCATTCCCCACTTCCTTTTATCTCTCTAAGTTCTAGAGAGAAGGGAGAGCAAGGAGGCCAAGTTCCGGCCGCCGGCGAAGCTTCGGAGGTCCGTTTCGCGAGCGGAGTTCAGATCCGCGAAGGTGGGAGCGTTGCGGTGGTGTTCATCCGAGCAAATCTTCTCCATGGCTAGGAAGAGGGGACGGAAGGTAACGACACTTCTCCTCTCGGTTTTTAGGATTTTGGATGCATGAATAGCATCCCCTTCCTTTCGTATTTTGAGCACCGGATCTCTCAAATGAGAGGGATCCGTGTAGCCTAGGTTCAAGAGGACCTCCAGGTTGAGTATGCTCATCCCGGCATGCTTTGCATTAGAGATTCGCTCCGTTAGCGGATTAGGCATTGTGGGTGAAGCCGTGGTTGCGACCGATAGTTCGACCCGGTGATGTTGCATAGCGAGCTTCAGTAGAAAATCCGTTGCGGCAATACGCCGTTGTGTGTATGTGTTTTCCCCCTTGTATTTGAGTGAGTACTCGTAGTCGGAACCGGACGAGGTTAGCTCCGCTTTGTGCGGTAGATGGTTTCCTTGGAGCACGGGAAAGACGCGGTGCGAGTGGCAATTGGGGTGGGGAAACCTTTGTTTGTGCTGTGCCAAGGCGCGGCTATGTCTCCGTGGTCGGCTGGCTATCCCGTGACGCGCAAGTCATGTGGGGAAAGTGTCCCGGCGAGACTAGCCCTTGCGTGAGACTGACGAGAATGCCGAGCGGAGGGCAAGCCCGGGCAATGTGGCCATGAGCGGGTGGGGTCCAGCAAGGCTTCTTAGAATCGGTCAGTGTTAGACGGAACCCTGACGTGCGACGTCAGATTATGCGGGCAAGCCTGGGGTTTAAGACCCATGTGCGGGTGGGGCCATTGCAAGGTTCCGTGTGACGGCCTGTGTGCCGTTGGGGACATGGTGTCTCCCTTTTGTTTGCGGCTTTAAGCCAATGGGGAAACGGAAGTACCCAATGTTTGATGTTGTGCTAGATGCATACGAGTTAGGGTGCCTTGGGTGAAACCCGGGTTGCATTCATGTTGCATAGTAGGCCCCTTTTACTTTGTTCAAAACATAGAGAACGTGTATGCTGTTTGAGACATCCAAGCCTGTTTTACCTCTTTAATATATATGCTCTTTTGGTATACAAAGTGTTAACATGCAGGTGGAGTGGTACCCCGGGGTCCGTTAGGGACGACCGGGAGGAGATGTGTTTGTTACACAGTAGAGGTCAGCCTTTGCTGACCCACGTTACTTCAAATCCTTTCAGGGCAAGGATCGCATGCAGGAGCTAGCGCGCCGGGCGAAAAGCCCTAAGCCTCATGAAGTGTTGCTGTGCTTGGCTAGTTTCTTTTCCTTGTTTTGTTGATTTTGTTTGATCATGTCCGGCTTGCATGCCGAGGTAGCTTAGGGGTGCTTGGCACTTTTATATGTTTGGACTTATATTGTGTAAGGCCTTAAGACCATTTTGATACTCTATTGTTAGTGGATAACTTCTGTCTTTTAGTTTTATGTTTCCGCTGTGTATGTCTGGAGTTTTGAGTTTGGGTAGTTTCATATCATCTTTTAATACTAAAGCTGTGGTGTCCGTATGTTGTGGGGCCCCGGCCGGACCCATATTATATGGTCTTTACAGGGGAGGTGTTACAATTTGGTATCAGAGGGAGGTTAGCGTTCCAAGGAGAAGTTTCGCGGTCGAAATTATAAGTCGAGTCGCGTATAACCTGGACCTGAGACATTCAAGAAAAGAAATGCCTCGGCAAGAAAATAAACAACAGAAAGGAGTGTCAGATTACTTAAATAAAGAATGGTTTTCCAACCCGGCAACAAAGTACTAAACTACAGAAGCAGGAAAAGAAAGAAGCATTGCTTAAAGAGCAATAAAGGCAAAACACACTAAGTGTGAGCACAAATCTACCTGCTCTAGAAAGAATCAACCTGCAGAAGAAATGCATCAGCATAAAAGCAGGGAAAAACCAAAAGTAGACCATAGGAAACTAACAGTCCTAAGTTTGTGGGCAAATTACCGGGGTGTAAAAATAAGGGGGACTGGAGTGGGTGGCCACAGTGTCCAACACCAAAAACCAGACCCCAAAAATACTCAAGGGTGAAAACACAACCGGTGGACGCTTCAGGGTCCACACACCCAACAAGTTGGCCACAGTGTCCAAACTTAGTGGTGGCCACAACTTAGCACACACAATTCACCCCTCAGAGTCCAAACAACCACACCCACTCTGGTCATAGCCCACGAGTCGGCATGCAAAAACTAGCCGAACACCCCCAACATCCCCTTTAGGAAGGTAAAACTTTTCTAACAGCCCTAAAGAAGCTCACATCCCAAAGCTATAACATTAGCCTAAAAAGAAACGGCGGTGCTAAGTGAGTCTACCTCGCTCAATGCCAGAGACTTAACCGCAAGCCCTGGCTATGGTGTTTAGTGAGTCTACCTCACTCAACGACAAACCTGCTTTGGCAAGATTGACCACAGCAGCTCCAAACTAGCTTACCACTAAGCTTTCCACAACCCGAGAGCTGAAATTTAATTCCAGCTCTCACTCCTATCTCTCCTACCCGACCACAGCCAAAAAAATTAGACTATAACCCAAATAAGCCCAAACTCTACTCAAAGCCAGCAAGTAGAGTCTTGGAAAATAAATTCCAAGGCTCATGCTGCTCTTTCTTTACCGATCTAGCAGCACTACCCTACCCTTAAGACACCATTACACTTAGGCTAAAACTCAAACAAGCTGCTTATTAAGCTACTAACCGAGATACTTGAAAGGAAGGATAGAGAAACCTAAAACAAAACAGCCCAAAGTGGCTGATTCAGCTATTGCACAGGAAATAAAATGAAATAAAGGAGTTGAGCAAGCTTTACAAACACAAAGGGGGCAAGGGGAAGGGAGCCACTTGCCTCTACTTCTCGGAAACAGCCGGAAACCTCCAATCTTCAGCTCCGGCAGCAAGATCGGCCACCTAGGAAGCTAAGCTTGAGCATTAGGGAAGAAGAAGGAGAAAACTGAAACTCTCAGGACTCTAAAGACAGCCCTAAAAGCTAAATTACATACCTAGGAAGCAAGATCTCGACGAGAGCAGCTCAAAACTGAAAATCCCCAGGCAAACCGAGCTCTAGAGCGGCTGGAATCGCCGGCCAAGGCTGCAGCTTCTCTGCCTGAACCTTTCGCTGGAAGTGATGGCTCTCGGGTTGGGGGAGAAGATAAGGAAAAAAAAACCTTGGGTACTTAACCCACTAGCTAATAATATATTATTACTTAGCCACCCAAAGCTATTAAAACAATATACTATTCGGCCACTAAGATTAAACTAAGATATAACCAGCCACTAACAAGCTTTGATTCTTATCCTCTACAGCTAACCCGAACCCTTACTTCACTCACCCAGCAAACAAAGAAAAAAATAATATAATTTATATATATTATTAGCCACTATAACTTCAATATATATATATATATATATATTTATATAGTATATATATGCAAACATATAAACAGCACTATGCTAAAGAAAAGCTAAGCCTGAAGCATGCTACCCGAGCCCGAGCTAGCTACTATAAACTTATATATATATTTATATAACATAATATATATACATATATATATATATATATATATATATATATATATATATATATATCTATATATATATATATATACACACAACACAATCCCAAACACACATATATACACACATATACATATATACATACACAATTGGCTTAACATTTTTAGCCTAAAACAAGCTCCGACCTTACCAAGCTCGATCACACCAGGCCATGCTCGACAAACGGGTAGCCACTACCGGCTAACCAAACGCACGTCGAAATGACGCGAAAAACGAATGATCTCGGATTTCGACAAAACTCGCCCCGTAGCTAAACACCACAGCTACAAACACAACGGCGAAGTCGAAAACAACATCTGACGATAAAAAACTTGGGCTAACACTGCCCGAAGCCAAAACACAAGCATTCCCTGAGAGGCCCAGCCGAGTCACCAAAACAGACTCCGTCTTGTTGGAGAATCTTGCAAACAGGCTCCTAATGGATCACTAGAGGAACCTAAAGAGCTAAGACCACGCTCTAACAATGACAACAGCCGACAACGCGACATCAAAATGCCAAGAAGTGGTCAAACAAAACACAGAAAAACCGGGGGCGTTACATCGGGTTCGCCGGAAACCGCCTCTCCGGCGGCCGTGTCGCTGCCCGACGGTAGCCCTCACCTCAACAGAGGTGGTGGTGGTGGTGGCCGGCCAGGGAGATGGCTGGGTGGCCGGGAAATAGCTTTAGAAAAGCTACAGGTTTTAAGCATTTTAGGTGCTGGTTCGGGCTCTTAGAGAAGATGAACAGCAGCTTATAATACTAAATTATTATATTTATGTATAAAGGTAGTGATTTATCAAGCTCTCTTTTATGCTATTTAATGAGATACTTAGAGGCTTTTTATGTAGAAGTGACCAACATGAAATCTGTAGCCCTATGAGTCTACTATATTTCAAAATTGATTTGGGTCAATTTTGTCCACTGGTTTGACCAGGGCACCACTTTTGGTGGGATCTAGACCTAGAGCTAGGCAGAGACAAAAAGGTGTGCCCACCTTTCATCCTTTGCCCAAATTCTTTGAAATTTGGGCAGGGAGTCTATCCTAACTATATCTAGGGCCTATCCAAAAATCAGAATTTTTGGAGAATGTTTTCCTATAGTTTTTGTAAAAAGTTAATAATTCATGTATAATTTAATTAGGTGTCTTAAAAACCTCAAAATCCCCCCAAATTTGGGTGGGAGGTCTTAGGGGGAATTTTAGAGCTCTGGTAAAAATTCCACCATCATTTGGATGTGTTTTGATTTAGTTTTAATGCGACCCTAGGTTGGCCCTTATAGGGTTAATTAGGTTAATTCATTCCTTTTGGGATTTGAGTGGTCAAACAACCTCAACAGAGGCTGATGTTTTGTCCACTGGCTTTTTGGGGCATGAAACACCCTCCAATGTAATTTGGGGTGGTTTGGGATAGGGTAGCCCTAGAACCCTAGGGTAAGTCCCTTAATGGGGATTTTTAGGGTTGTGAAGGTCATGGGGTCAAATTACCTTGGACTGACTTGAAATTTGGTGGAGACGACCATGTGGCCATTATAGTTCTCTGTACAAAATTTTAGAGTATTTAGAGACCTTTAGCCCACCTAAAACCCTAACCCTAGTTTAGGTCACCAACCTTAATTTGAACTATTATGCTATCAAATGAACTTCAAATAAAGTAAAATTTGGGTAGGGTGATTTTATGGTCCAAGTGGACATAATATAATTTTGTTGAGATTTTTGGGTTAATTTATACAGTACTTCATTTTCAACTCTAATTGTGCCCTAGATAGTTATCTTGGTGATTTTGGAATTTCTATACACTGGAATGTTATGAAATCTTGGATTAGGGAATCTTATAGCATGTTATACCTTATGTATTTTTATTGAGAGTTTTATCTGATTATGTTTGGTACTTTATTATTTAATGTACTAATTGTGATATGTAGTCAAAAATATAGATAATGCCCAATTACTATTTGTAAAATTATGAAATTTGGTAAGTGGGTGTTTCAGACAATGTTAGTCATCCTGTAAATTTATCTAGATTTTTAGATGATTAAAAATAGTACCTTCTTCCCTAAGCTAGGAAAATTGGTGTGTTACATTAAAATAAATTCAGAGCCCAAATATATGATAAAAATTATGGGACTTGGTTTCTGATTGTTTTAGGTCACCATAAAGCTTCTATAATTTTCTTGTGATTTTTGGATATATATTTACAGTACTTGCTTCATAATATAGTAAAAGTGGCCTAAAATGGTAAATTAGGAAATGTAGGCCTAAACACTTCTGAAGTTTCTCAAAATTTGGAATTACTGCTTAAATGTTTCATTGGATATTTACTGATTTTATGGTGATTTATTGTTGGCTCATTAGTGCACTTCATGTTCATACTAGGGCATTGGGAGGCTGAGAATAAATAAATTAAATGCAAGATGAAATAGGAAAATTATTATTTTCTAGATTTAGACTAATTATGTCGTGGTAGACCTCCAGTAAATATTATAGGAGATTCGGAAGACAATTTGGAGTACCACCCATTGCATACCTCGTAAAGCTTAGGATGGTCTGCGTTTAGTTAAACGGCAGAAGCTGAACTAGAGTGGGTAATGAACTTGGGAAATGGAATTTTGGTAGTTTGCTGGTTTGGATAGGGTGAGTTAAATCAAGTTCATTATTGGAAGTCAGGACGGGTAGGGTGTGAGATTGACTAGTGTTAAGTGGTGTTCGGGTTCGACGGAAGATCGTCCTCCCCGAGAAGAGGAAGAGTCAAAGTCATCCTAGGATTAGCCCACAATAATATGAGAAGGGAATGGGTTAAGGGAACCAATCAATTACAATAAGTGCCTTGGAAAGGGAGCTTTGGGATTCACCCCAACATAGCTCCTAGTACTGCTGCGAGCCCTTCACCGGGTAAACCTCAGGAAGTCCAAGGTTAAGTTTAAATCTTAGGAATAAAATGATCAAGAGTAACCCTAATAATAGTTGCACCTCACACCTACACTTGTACACTTAGGAAGAAGAATTGGCATGGAATGGGTAGAGTAGGTCCGTGGTCTAAGGGCCTACTAGTAATGTCATTGGTCTGGTTTGTGATTGGGAAGTCCGGGGAGTTGGATGCTCGGGGACTTGGTATAAATTTGGAAGTCCAGGGAGCGGGATGCTCGGGGACTTGGTATATGCTTGGTAGCCTAGAGAGCTGGAAGCTCGGTAACATGAGAAATTGTACAAATATAACTGTCATGATTGCATGTGCATAAAAGTGGTGGGTCATCGGTACTGGACGATCGATCACACCGACGTCGGTACGTTGACTCGGCGGTGTGGGACACTTAGCAAAAGAAAGCCTGGTGGATATAACAAGCACTAATACGCGGATACTTTAGGTTGTGTTCTTCTAGGGGCGTATGGAAGGGCTAGGCCTTGTAGTGTGGTTACCCGCCTAGGAGTGGGGGGCCCGACCCACTGTCTCCGTTTGCCACTACGGAGGTTCCTGGGAGTGAAGCTAGCTGCCCGAACACGTGGAACTAAAGGTCTGTGCGCATGGAGTCGTGTGAGTGTATTGCACTTGCTTGTGCATTCCATAGCATATTTGCGTGTCATAGCATAAACATTACCACCTATCGTATAAGATGGTATGGGACGTTTTATACGATAGGCCCTGCAAAATGACCCCTTGGTCTATAGGGGTAATCCTTATAAATCAATGGTTATATTTCTTGTGCTTTTACTTACTTACTACTCCTTGCTGTTTGATAACCGACACCCAAACGTATAAGTGGTATGGGAAACTTTATACGATGGGAGCCCTGTAAAAGATCCCTTGGCTTATGCGCTTCCGCATAAGTTAAGGTTACATTTCCTATTTTTTGCTTCTGTCATATTTACTATGGAATTGCTAGCATAGGTCCGCTGTCACCTATTTTTGACTTATTCTCCACCTTCATGTCCTTCCCTTTCTTCCTCTCCACTCGGTACCTAGGAGCCATGGTGGAAGGGGTAGGGGATGATAGGGCTTAGTCTTTTAGACTAATGGTTTTTGAACCACAACATTTTAGGTGTACCATATGGAAGGGTCACGGGTTTTGTAGTTTCTGACAGAGTTGACTCCGCGACCGTGTTACCATTGTCACCAGCCGGGACATACATGGGTCAAATGCCCCTTGATGGGTGGGATCCCACCAGCTCAGCAGCCAGGAGGCCGAAGACGTAGACGCAGACGTGGATTGCGAGGCGACGACTGCAGGCTGAAAAGGAAGAAGCACCCAGAGATGCAGCACTAGCAGAGTACAGAGTCGGTGGAGATGGGCCAGTCTAGCTTGGGTGCTCTCGGTTCAGTGACAGTTACGGTGACGCTTAGTTTTATTTTTGCTTCCGCGAGTGACTTGTAGTGAGGATTACATATACTGGGCACAAGCCCTCCTTTTGTACTCTGATTATTATTATTGTGGACTCTCCCTTCGTGGAGATTTATTTATATACATGTGATTATGGTGGACTAGATTTATATTTACTTATGCTACTATTCTGCGATCGATTTGGCCGGCAGGTTTGGCGTTTTGTAGTGACGACCTTCCCGGGCGTGATGGTGTCATCGCAAAGCGGTGGTTTTAGGCCTAAGACCACGGTGTTTAGAAAAGAAAAAAAAATGGGGTCTTACAAGTGGTATCAGAGGAAACCTCGATCGAAAAAGTACCAGTCCACTAACCCTAGGTCACCCCCGCTCGAGTTTAGTTTGGGGACAAACTAAGCAGCGGAAGCAGTGGTGTGCTCATAAGGGAAATCACATGTGAAAATCCACTTCATCATTAATGTGAATTCCTCTTTGTAGCATGCGACAAACCCTGCCCCCAGTAGGGAACACCTACAGCTGCGAAGATCTCATCTTATAACCCTCTAACCAACGAGTTAGACTCAACAACCTAGGACTCGTGACTAACCATGACAATTTATAGTATGCCCTAGTTCAAAATAGACCTTGGGTATGAATTTGGTTAAGGTAAGGACATACCCAAAGAGAATAAAGGAGGAGTTTAGCACGAGAATGACTACCTAAGACATAAACTCAGGTGTCCCTACTATCCCAATCAAGGATTATTCAAAGCGGTAGACTAACTTTAAGGAGAATTGAGACCAATAATACATTAGCAGAATGGTAAAAGACAAGTAGTCTTAACCCTCAATACCGGTAATAAAATTACCTAGAGGCAACCACCGAGACAAACACTGAGGGTCGGATAGGAATTCAAGTTCGGAAGATACTCATTTGAGATTAGGAACATTTTGACCCGGATAAGGTTATCATAAATGTGACTCAGAGAGTTTAAGTATGGAGTATATTAACGAGTTTCAGGGTGGAACCCCAAGTCGAAGATTGATGCCCTAGGGATTGTGCACCCTGCTAGGACAGATGTAACAGGGTAATATCAAAGATACTTAGCCCAAGATAGGTAGGGGCTTATCTTTTGTTTATTGGGGGCTAAACTTTGGTTTATTGGGCAAATTAGTTTAGGCTTGTGTTGGGTACATTGGAAAATGTGTACCTGATTTGAAGAAGCCCAACCTAGCTCAATGATATACATCAAGGTGTATTTGATGTTGTTTTAAGTTGACATGTGCAGGTGAAGAATTGATAAAGTATGCAGAAAAATTCTAAGTCCGAGTGTCGACACAGAAGAAGCAGTGTCGACACACAGAAGAGAAGAGTCGACACAACACTGGGAAGCAGTGTCGACACATAGCAGTTAGTCTACAACTACACTGGGAAAAAGTGTCGACACAGAAGAAGTAAGTCGACACATCACTGGGAATTTGTGTCGACACAGAAGAAAAGAGTCGACACAACTCTGGGAATTTGTGTCGACACAGAAGAAAAGCGTCGACCTCAACATTGGGAGAATGTGTCGATACAGAAGAATATAGTCGATCTCAAGATTGTCGACATCAGCTGAATGTGTCGACACAGAAGAAAATAGTCGACCTCAAGTTTGTCGACACCAGCAGAATGTGTCGACACATTGTGATTAAGTCGACACATTAAAGCAGATTTAAGAAATGAATGTGTCGACACCTGAAGGCTAAGTCGACACTTACTAAGTTATAATTCTACAACAACTGTGTCGACACACAGGACTTGTGTCGACACACTGAAGAGTCAAGACCAAGTTATTTTCAGAAGAAGCTGTGTCGACTCAAAGGCAACTTAGTCGACATCACTAAAGACTGTGTCGACACCAAAGTCAATTGTGTCGACACAGATAGACAGATGGTCTCGACACTTTCTGACAGACTGTTTCAACAACTTGTGGTTCAAGACTAAGGCACAGGACTTGTTTGAAGACTTGACAGCTGTGGGTTATCACCGGTTAACTGAAGCTGTCAGACTTGTCAGAAAACGGTTAGAAACCGGATCAGCCGGTTACCATGAAGAATGTCTATAAATAGACTGATTCAGAAGGAGAACATAACCATAACATATAGTCCTTTTTTGAATAACTTTGAATCAAAAAGGAAGAGAAGGATCACAATCCAATTCATTTCAAGAAAGTGCTAGTTACTTAAGAAGATCTTCTCCGGGAGATCTAAGAAGACTATCTAAGGATAGATCTAAGAAGAGTTCTTATCAGAATTCAGAAGAATCTTTCAAAGTGCTGGATAGAGAGAGGTCAAGCCAGAATTAGAAGAATAAGAAAGAAACCCCCAGTGGATTCTCAAGAAGCTGTTTGGAATCAACTCAGCTAAGTACATTTTCAAGAAGCTTTGAAGAAGGCTCAGATACAGTTGATTGCATCAGCTGATCAAGAATTGTCTTGGTTTTTTTTTTCTCTCTCAACTTTGGCAAGACAGATTAATAATCTTTTCTATATTTTTGTAGGATCTATTTACACAGATCTGAGTTGTAAGCCTATGTTATAAAGGCTGAGTGTAGGAGTGTTGAACTCTGAGTGGTAGGGCTATTTGCCTGAGTGTAGGAGAAGGGTATTCTCTGAGTTGTAGGCCTTGGGGCAAGGCTGAGGTAGGGCAGTTGTGCCTGAGTTGTAGGAACCAGTTGGGTTCTGAGTTGTAGGATCTGTTGATCTGAGATAAGTGGAAGTTTGGCCGAATCTAGCATACTGCTAGATAGGTGAAGGGGGAAAGTGGATGTACCCAGACCTTGGGGAACCACTATAAAACATTGTGCAATCTGTGATGTTTTAATTTCTGTGATTGCTGTGCTCATTGTGTTAGCTATTGAATTGAATTCTGCCTAGAAGTTTTTATAAGAAAAGCAGAACCTATTCACCCCCCCATCTAGGTGTTTAGGCTGCCTTGAAAGTTAAACTATCAAGTGGTATCAGAGGGAGGTTCCTCAAAAAGGACTTAACAGTCTGAGGTAGATCTGAAAGGCAGATTCAAGATTCAAGAAGATGGGTTCTGGAGAGAATCATAAGGAGCTAGGGTCTATGAAATTACCCATATGCAAGAAGGAAATCTTTGGGATCTGGAAAGAGAGAGTCAGATTGTTTATGGAAGCATCTGACCCAAGGATTTACATCACAGTACAAGAAGGGCCCTTCATTCCAATGAAGATATCTGTTCTTGATGCAAATATCCAAATACCAAAGACTTATTCAGAAATGACCAAGGATGAAATCATCTTGGCAACCATGGATAAAAGGGCACAGAATATCATTGTCAGTGCCATAGATGATTCAACATTTCAGAATCTGATTCACTGCAAGACCTCCAAGGAGATGTGGGACACATTGATTGTCTACATGGAGGGATCTGAAGAAGTAAGGCTGGATAGAAAGTCTATGCTGAATCAGGAGTATGAAAGCTTTAGACAAGGAAAATCTGATAGCATAACTGAGTGCTATAAGAAATTCTATAGAATTGTGAATGAGCTAATATCCTATGGAAGAGTCTTCAGTACCTATGAACTGAATGACAAATTCTTAAGATCCTTATCAAAGGATTGGGATACAAAGATCTGTGCCATAAGAGAAGTGGCTAAATTGGCAGAAATATCTCCTCCAACCCTGTTTGGAAAGTTGCTATCCTATGAAATGCAACTTATGGTAAGGAAGGAGGAGGAAAGAAACTCAAGAGGAGAGCATAGAGAAAAGACTGTGGCATTTAATGCTGAAGCCACCAAAAAGAATAGGAGGAAATCACCATCTCCTCCTAAGGAAGTTGAAGAAGATAGTTCTGAAAATTCAGATAAGGGTTCAGTTAGCTGTGATTCAGATGCAGACTTTGCTGCATTCACTAGACAATTCCAAAGGTTCTTGAAAAAGAAGCAATGGAAGTCTAGGCCTTCCACATCACAGCAAGTTGATGACTATTATCAGAAGAGAAGGTCATCAAGGAAAGAGAAAAGCAGATCAAAGCCCAGCAAAGCCACTACTTCAAAGATTGTCTGCTATTGTTGCAATAGGCCTGGACATGTAGTGGCTGATTGTCCTGACAAAAGGAAGGAATCTTCAGAAAAGAAGAAGACTTATCAGAAAGGCAAGAAGGAGAAATCCTTTGTAGCAAAGAAAGATAAAAGTCTGTCAGACCAGTCAACTTCAGAATCAGGATCTGAAGCATATATTGGACTATATGCTGCATCTGAGGAAGAGGAGTTTATGCAGTTGCTAGACTCCATCAATGAACATCAATGCATGGGTTTGATGACAAGATCAGAAGAGGACATATGCCAGAATCAGTCTGGTCCTAATGAGGTAAATTGTTCTTCCTGTACATCTGTTTGTAGTACAAGTGAAGAATCAGCTACATCTGCATCAAGTGATGAAGATGCATCTGGATCTGAAGGAGATGTCTATCAATTGATAGACAAGTATGGGGACTTGTTGCAGGCCCTTAAGAAAAGCAAGAACCTGGTTAAAACACAGGCTCAGGAAATTGCTAAACTAAGGGTAGCAACAGCTGAGTTAGAAAAAGTCCTTGATCAAAAATTAAATGAAATTGCCAAGCTGAAGAATATAACTATTATTCAGATGGGCACAATTAATTATACTAATGATCAAGTAAAGAGTCTGGAGGCCAGACTTAGAATTGAAAGGGATTTAGTGGCTAGTTACTCTAAGCCAAAATCTGTCTTACCCTTGATAGATGAATTTGTCACTCAGAAGGGTAAGGCTGGATTAGGATTTAAAGGTAACTCCAGGGCTGGCAGATTCAAGAGGAAAGGCAAAGTCCCTATTCAGCCACTAAACCTTTCAGTCCCCATAAGGTTTAGTAAGGAGAAAGTGCCTTCTAACATATATGATCATGAAGACATTCAAGGTCATATTAAGACAAATGTTCTGAAGAACAAGGGTGTTAAGGCAAGCAGGCCTACCTATGGTCATAAACCAAATGGTTTTAAGAAATCAGTAGGTGAAGTAGCAACAGCACCAGCAATGAACAGAAATTCTACTGACAAGGATGTATCTAGATCTAGATACAATAAGTTTGAATGTTGGTGCTGTGGCAAGAGGGGCCATTTTGCATTGGACTGCTGGTATAACACAAGTGTTATAAAGAATAAGAGTCTACCTGTTAGAAGAGGTTATGATAACTTTATTAATGCTAACCTGAACCAAGGACCCAAGACTTACTTGGGTTCTAAGGGTAAGTAATTCTGTATTGCAGGTGAATCCAAGTAACCATGCCCCTATATGGTACTTGGATAGTGGTTGTTCCAGGCACATGACTGGAACAAAGGGGCTGCTGAAGGAGTATTCATCTGTCAAAGATGGACATAAAGTGATCTTTGGTGGATCTGAAAAAGGAGTCATCAAAGGGTTTGGTAACATTTCTTCCAACCTAATTACTATCACCCAAGTGGCCTATGTAAAAGGTTTGAAACATAATCTAATAAGCATAAGCCAGCTGAGTGATCTAGGATATGACATTTCATTTGGTAAGGATGGATGTCATATCAAAAGGTCAAGTGATCAAGAGATCATATTGACTGGGTATAGGAAGAGAAATGTGTATTGCCTTAATTTTGAATGTGAGAATAAAGCTTCCCCCATTTGTCTTGTAGCTGATGACAATGCTTCTCATTGTGTTAAGTGGCACAAGAGATTGGCTCATCTAAACTACAAGACAATTGGCCAACTCTTTAGTAAAGAACTAGTGAGGAATGGGCCTCAGGTTAAGTGTATAAAGGAAGGGGTATGCTCAGCTTGTCAAAAGGGCAAGCAGACAAAAACCTCATTTCAAAGCCTTGAAAACAAGGATTCTGTGAGGTGCTTATACCTCTTGCATATGGATCTTTTTGGTCCTATGCCAGTTCACAGTCTAGGTAGGAAGGTCTACACTCTAGTGGTTGTAGATGACTATTCTAGATTTACATGGGTGTTCTTTCTGAGACAAAAATCTGAAACCCCAAGTATATTACTTAATTTTGTAAAGCAAATTCAGAATGAACTGAATAGTATAGTGGTCAAAATCAGAAGTGACCATGGTACTGAGTTTCAATCTGAAAGCATAACAAACTTGTGTATAGACTTTGGGATTTACCAAGAGTTCTCCTCACCTAGAACACCTCAGCAAAATGGAATTGCTGAAAGAAAGAATAGAACATTAATTGAAGCTGGTAGAACTCTATTGAGTGACACCTCTCTCCCAGAATATTTTTGGGCTGAGGCAGTTAACACTGCTTGTCATGTCATCAATAGGGCTTCTATCACCAAAAGCCACAGAAAGACTCCCTATGAGATTGTGAAAGGCAGAAAACCAAATCTATCCTATTTCAGGATCTTTGGTTGCAAGTGCTATATACTTAACAATGGCAAGTCATATTTGACTAAGTTTGCTGCCAAATCCCAGGATGGGATATTTGTTGGGTACAGCACAAATAGTAAGGCCTATAGAGTCTTTAACTTAGCTACTCAAGTTGTTGAAGAATCTGTGCATGTTGTATTTGATGAAACAAGATTAATCAATAGTGAGTTGTCTTGTAGATCAAATGACTCAACAGGTATAAGCAAGAAGATGGACAAGCTCTCCATTGCTGAAGCTTCAAAGGAAGATGAAGCATTGGAAAATGAAGGCTGCTGTCCAGGGGGAGTACAAGAGATAATGGAAGCTGATGAAAACCAGGAGGCTCAGCAGAATGAAGAAGCTGGAGATGCTCAACCTGAAGGGAATCTTCCTCCAGCTATAAGATATCTGAGAGATCATCCAACTGATCAGATAATTGGTGATCCAAGACAAGGAGTGCAAACTAGAAGCAAAAATCAAAGCACAGTTTTGCATTCAAGTTTCTTGTCCCAGATGGAACCTAAGAAGTTTGAAGAAGCTATCCAAGACCAGCACTGGATTGATGCTATGCAAGAGGAGCTGAATCAATTCAGAAGATGCAAAGTCTGGGAGCTGGTTCCTAAACCAAGAGGCCACAATATAATTGGCACTAAGTGGATCTATAGGAATAAGCTAGATGAGAGTGGGATAATAGTGAAGAATAAAGCAAGGTTAGTTGCAAAAGGATACAGGCAGGAAGAAGGAATTGACTTTGATCAAACCTTTGCTCCAGTAGCAAGGCTGGAGGCAATCAGAATGTTCCTTGCCTATGCAGCCTACCAAGACTTCAAAGTATACCAGATGGATGTGAAGTCAGCATTTCTGAATGGTGATCTTAAAGAAGAAGTATATGTAGAGCAGCCATCAGGTTTTATAGATTCTCTTAAACCTGATTATGTGTATAAGCTTAGGAAAGCTTTGTATGGGTTAAAACAAGCTCCAAGGGCTTGGTATGAAACCCTGTCTACCTTCCTCATTGAGAATAAATTCTCAAGAGGAAAGATAGACAAAACTCTATTCCTTAGGGAATCCAAAGGAAAGATCATCTTAGTCCAGATCTATGTTGATGACATAATCTTTGGATCTACTGAAAACAACCTTTGTAAAAAGTTTGCCAAACTTATGCAAGGGAAATTTGAGATGAGCAGTATGGGAGAACTTAAGTTCTTCTTGGGACTCCAAGTAAGACAGACTGATGATGGATTGTCCATATCCCAGTCTAAGTTCACCAAAGAATTAATTAAGAAATATGGTATGGAGTCATCCTCCTCCATGAGAACTCCTATGGGAATAAGTATGCCTATATGCAAAGATGAGGCAGGTAAACCTGTTGATGAATCATTGTATAGAGGAATAGTTGGGTCTCTACTATATCTCACCGATAGTAGACCTGACATTATGTATGCTACATGTGTCTGTGCTAGGTACCAAGCCTGCCCTAAAGAATCTCATTATACTGCAGTCAAAAGGATTCTGAGATATCTAAAGGGCACTTCTACTCTAGGTCTTTGGTACCCTAGGAATAGAGATTTTCAACTAACAGGCTATTCAGATGCAGATTTTGCAGGATGTAGAGAGGATAGAAAGAGCACTACAGGTACTTGTCAATTCCTGGGAGGAAGACTAATATCTTGGAGTAGTAAGAAGCAGACCAGTGTGGCAATTTCCACAGCTGAGTCAGAGTATGTTGCTGCTGGAAGCTGCTGTGCACAGCTATTGTGGATGCAGCATCAGCTTAAGGATTATGGTATTCAGGTAAGTAGAACACCCCTTTTATGTGATTCAAAGAGTGCTATTTCTATTGCTAATAACCCAGTTTCTCATAGTAGAACTAAGCATATAGAAATCAAATACCATTTTCTTAGAGAACATGTAGAAAGAGGAGACATCTCATTGGAATTTGTAAAAACAGATTATCAAATAGCAGATGTGTTTACTAAGCCTTTAGATGAAACCAAATTCAATAAATTCAAAATTGAATTAGGTATGTTAACCATTGATTAATGTATTAACAAAATCATTAACAATGCAATTGAAGTGGTATATAAATAAGTAAAGGTAATAACAACAACATAATCAAGTGTTAAAAAGGACACATTGAAGTTACAGAAATTGGCTAAGTAAGAATGTGTCGACACATTCAGTAGTAATGTGTCGACTCAGAGAAATTATGTCGACAAGTCAGAAATATTGTGTCGACACAGAGAATATGTGTCGACACTTAAGAGTTATATTGTCAACTTAACCAGAAATATAATGTCGACTCAACCAGGAAAATGGTGTCGACACTTACAGAATCTGTGTCGACACTTATCCTTAGAGTCGACACAGACTTTCTGTTTATCTAAGGTGTCGACATAACCACAAATTGGTGTCGACACATAGTAGGTTGTAGTAATGTCGAGACAGTAGAAGTTTGTGTCGACACATTCTGTCTGTGTCGACACATTTTGACTGTTTTTGGCGCCTTTTGAACTTCTTTCAACTGCGGCTATAAATAGGTCAAAATCTCATTCTGTCGACACGCTTCCAAGGTTTTCGAGACTAAACCCTGTGTCGACAGTCTATCTTTCTCTCTTCTCTCAAGCTTTCTCGACACAACGATGGCGCCAAGGATTGAAGATAACATCAATGAAGGGTATGAGTTGGTGCGCCAGGCCTTTGCAGAGGCGCCGCCAGATGTCCAAGGAGTTATCACCCTCCTCTCTGCGTCAGGGTTAGAATTTCTCATCTCAGAACCTACTAAAATCTGGAAGAAGGAGGTGCACGAGTTCTTTATCTCTGCATCAGTGCACTCTACTGGCCTCAAGATTAAGTCCACTGTTCAAGGGACTAAGGTAAAGATTAATCAAAGGAGTATAAGAAAGATCTTTCAATTACAAGTAGTTGAAAATGAAGAGGAAGTTCCTATATCTAAGACAAGGGAAGCCCTTCAATGGTGCGGACTGGACTCAGGATTGAAGATTGGAGCTGCCTTCAACAGGAAGGGTATGAATCAACAAGGGAAATTCTTGTCAGAAGTAGTTGGGAAGGTAATCCTCTGCAAGACAGGTGGACATGATAGGATTTCTGCCTATATGTTCAGCCTGATGACCAGGATAGTTTTTACTATTCCTACTGATTGGTCAGGGGTGATCTTTGACAAGATCAAAGAAGGAATCAAGAAGCCTAACATGGCTAGGATCATGAGCCTGTACCTCACTGGAGTGATTCCTGAAGTGCTGCAGCAATTGCAAGGGAGTAAGATTAATCATATGAGAAGAATGGATATGAGATTGTTCTCAAGGTGGGATAGGGTACTATCCAAGGATGTGCCTGAAGAGAGCAGGCCAGACACCCCTGTAAAAACCCCTACACAGAATCAAGAATCTGAAGAATTACAAGAAGACCCCCTGAGGACACAGGTTGAAGATCAGCCAGACACAACTGTAGTCCAGGAAGTGTCAACACCTGCACAGATGCAGGGGGAGCCAGTTTCCACTTCTGCTCCAAAGGTATCTACTCCTGCTCAGGTATAGGGGGAGCTAATGTATTTTACTATAAAAGACATTGCTCATATTCTTATTACTGCACAGTTTCAGGGGGAGCTAGTGTCCACTCCTACTCCAGCTACAACAAATACTGAAGTGCAAGTACAAGAGGAAGCACAGTTAAACTTGTCTCAAGATTTAACTGCTGCAGAAGTAACAGCTCAACTGGAATTTACTATGGAGGAATTGTTCCCAGATATTGATACTACTGCTGATAAAGAAGGAGGTGGACCAGATATTGAGAAGTCCATAGGTATGGACATTGATCAGGAAACTGAAATGGAGCCACAGGTTGAGGGTGAGCCAGTGGATGTTGAAGCTGAGCAACAGGTCCCTGGAACTGATACAATTCATCATCCTCAAGAAAGAATTCATGTAGATACTTCATCTGAAACAGAAACTGAAGATGCCAGGGTGGCAAAGAAAAGAAAACTTGTTGTCTTCAAGAGAAGAAGCAAGAATTATAAGAAGGCTTTACAGACCAAACCTCTACAAGTATCTCCAGCCTTTGATTACAACAAATTTATGATAGATCTACAAGTAAAATTGGATGAACAAAGGTTGGCTATGGAAAAGTATGTTGATGAGAATAGCAAGTCACTTCAGTTTGACTTAGCTCAGGATATCAAGTCCATCCAGTTTCAGGTAAACATGCATAAAAAGGAAATGACAGATTGCTTCCACAAGGGTGGCAATGCTGTGGTTTATCTAGCTAAACAACAGGAGGCTATCACTACAAAGGTGGATGACATTGCATTGAAGCAAAGTTATGTTTTGGAAAATCAGATCAGAATGAATGATAATTTAACTGAATCTCATAATGAGATCATTGAGGAGGTAAAGAAGATTGTTCCAGGTCTGCCTGCAGATAGAGCCAAAGAAAAGGAAGAATTTGATAAGAATTTTCAAGCTGCCATTGCATCTGTTCAGACTGCCATCTCCACCTCTCAAAAAGAAATATTTGACAAGCTTCAAAAGTTAAGACCATTTTTCAAAGAGGGTGTGAATTATTTGGATGGCCAAATTCGATTTCAAAAGGAAGATCTAAGAGATCATGTATCTAGAGAAGCCATAAAGGGGGAGAGGATGCTAATACATGCAGGCTCAGAGCACTCTAAATGGGTGACCAATAGCATTCGAGCCACTTTGGGATATCCCCCATTGTGTGATGATGCTATGGTAGCTGAATCAGGAATACAATCAAATCTACTTGAAGGCACTCAACCTGAGGTTGCCCAAGTCATTTACCCCCCTCCAGATTTTGACATGATTGATCAGAAGATTCAAGGAATGTATAGTCCTCCAAAGGAGGTTACTAATATTGTCTTTGGAAAGGTTGATAAGCCTGAGGCTACTCTAAAAGAACAGCAAGATGCACTAGTAGCAAAAAGGAAATTCAGAGAGCAGGCTGTACTGAAGCCAGATTATGAGCAGTGGAGTCCCACTTCAAGGAACATAATACTCACTGCATGGAAAGCTGTACAAGATAAAGTTCATGAGAGAGGCAAGTGGTACAATGAAATAGAATGGCAGAAGTATGAGGCAAGACAAGAAGCAATAGTACAATTCAGAAGGAAAGCCAAGCTGGGAAGACTGCCATCTGATGCTAAGGAGCCAAGCAAATACTTCCCTAAGCCTTTTCATTATTTTGAAAGGCAAAGGATCAAGGAAGAAGCTCAGAAGAAAGCTGATCTTAAAGGAAAGAAGATAGCTGAAGATTCAGAAGCTCCTGTGACAGCTACAATTCAATCTGGCAAAGGAATTATAATTAAAGAGCCTGATCAAGCCTGATTTTATTTCAAGTTCTTTTATAGTGTTTTGTAATGTTATGATGTAATCATTAAATGTAAAACATTGTAATCAAACATTACCCAGTTATAAACAAAATGTTGTTTGGCATATTATAATGTGCATTCTGTGATGATTTGTTTTTATGTTTTGTTTATATTAAAGTATTCCTGTTATGTCATTAATCATCATTTAGTACTGTTTATAAATGGTGTATATCATTGGCTATAGGGGTTATGACTTCTCCAAATAGGGGGAGATTGTTGGGTACATTGGAAAATGTGTACCTGATTTGAAGAAGCCCAACCTAGCTCAATGATATACATCAAGGTGTATTTGATGTTGTTTTAAGTTGACATGTGCAGGTGAAGAATTGATAAAGTATGCAGAAAAATTCTAAGTCCGAGTGTCGACACAGAAGAAGCAGTGTCGACACACAGAAGAGAAGAGTCGACACAACACTGGGAAGCAGTGTCGACACATAGCAGTTAGTCTACAACTACACTGGGAAAAAGTGTCGACACAGAAGAAGTAAGTCGACACATCACTGGGAATTTGTGTCGACACAGAAGAAAAGAGTCGACACAACTCTGGGAATTTGTGTCGACACAGAAGAAAAGCGTCGACCTCAACATTGGGAGAATGTGTCGACACAGAAGAATATAGTCGATCTCAAGATTGTCGACATCAGCTGAATGTGTCGACACAGAAGAAAATAGTCGACCTCAAGTTTGTCGACACCAGCAGAATGTGTCGACACATTGTGATTAAGTCGACACATTAAAGCAGATTTAAGAAATGAATGTGTCGACACCTGAAGGCTAAGTCGACACTTACTAAGTTATAATTCTACAACAACTGTGTCGACACACAGGACTTGTGTCGACACACTGAAGAGTCAAGACCAAGTTATTTTCAGAAGAAGCTGTGTCGACTCAAAGGCAACTTAGTCGACATCACTAAAGACTGTGTCGACACCAAAGTCAATTGTGTCGACACAGATAGACAGATGGTCTCGACACTTTCTGACAGACTGTTTCAACAACTTGTGGTTCAAGACTAAGGCACAGGACTTGTTTGAAGACTTGACAGCTGTGGGTTATCACCGGTTAACTGAAGCTGTCAGACTTGTCAGAAAATGGTTAGAAACCGGATCAGCCGGTTACCATGAAGAATGTCTATAAATAGACTGATTCAGAAGGAGAACATAACCATAACAGATAGTCCTTTTTTGAATAACTTTGAATCAAAAAGGAAGAGAAGGATCACAATCCAATTCATTTCAAGAAAGTGCTAGTCACTTAAGAAGATCTTCTCTGGGAGATCTAAGAAGACTATCTAAGGATAGATCTAAGAAGAGTTCTTATCAGAATTCAGAAGAATCTTTCAAAGTGCTGGATAGAGAGAGGTCAAGCCAGAATTAGAAGAATAAGAAAGAAACCCCCAGTGGATTCTCAAGAAGCTGTTTGGAATCAACTCAGCTAAGTACATTTTCAAGAAGCTTTGAAGAAGGCTCAGATACAGTTGATTGCATCAGCTGATCAAGAATTGTCTTGGTTTTTTTTTCTCTCTCAACTTTGGCAAGACAGATTAATAATCTTTTCTATATTTTTGTAGGATCTGTTTACACAGATCTGAGTTGTTAGCCTATGTTATAAAGGCTGAGTGTAGGAGTGTTGAACTCTGAGTGGTAGGGCTGTTTGCCTGAGTGTAGGAGAAGGGTATTCTCTGAGTTGTAGGCCTTGGGGCAAGGCTGAGGTAGGGCAGTTGTGCCTGAGTTGTAGGAACCAGTTGGGTTCTGAGTTGTAGGATCTGTTGATCTGAGATAAGTGGAAGTTTGGCCGAATCTAGCATACTGCTAGATAGGTGAAGGGGGAAAGTGGATGTACCCAGACCTTGGGGAACCACTATAAAACATTGTGCAATCTGTGATGTTTTAATTTCTGTGATTGCTGTGCTCATTGTGTTAGCTATTGAATTGAATTCTGCCTAGAAGTTTTTATAAGAAAAGCAGAACCTATTCACCCCCCCTCTAGGTGTTTAGGCTGCCTTGAAAGTTAAACTATCAGCTTGGGTTCCCTTGGACCTAGTTTAGGGAAAGTGGTGTAACAAACATAGTGAGATTGAAGTCGATATAATTCGACGTTATTCGGGCGAACATAAAATTTTTGTAAAAAAACATGTTTGGAATGATGACCCGTAGCGTTACCAAGACAATGACATGGTAATAAGACAGAGTAATTACGAGAATTAACTATTATCACGTGAAATTTGATGACGGGTAACAAGATTCGGGATATCTGAGAAGGTAAAGATTTAATCGTATGTTGTATCATCAGAAGGATGATGTATCTCAGAACATTTACCCCCAGAGTGGAAATTTGAGGACATCGCGATGGATTTTATTCATGGACTTCCCCGATCACGGACGGGAAATGACTCGATTTGGGTCATCGTCGATCGGTTGACGAAGGTGGCCAGATTCATTCCGATCAAGAAGGATGACTCTATGGGGGTACTAGTGCGGAGATTGTGGAGCAGTTTGTTCGATACCACGGGGTGCCCTAGACGATCGTGTCGGATCAGGATGGCCGGTTCACTTCCAGGGAGTGGAGATCCGTGCAGGCTTACTTAGGCACGCGATTGACCTTCAACACCACATTCCATTCCCAGACGGATGGGCAGACGGAACGCACCAATCGGACGCTGGAAGATCTTCTGAGGCTATGCATTTTGGACCACGGGTAACCATGGGAGAAGCTCCTACCCCTGGTCGAGTTCTCCTATAACAACAGCTACCAGTCCAGCATCAGGATGACGCCTTACGAAGCCTTGTATGGAAGGAGATGCAGGACCCCGCTTCCTTTGATTCAGGACGAGGATCCGAAGGAGTTGGGATCGGATTTTGTCGAAGACACCGAGGCTCAGGTGAGACTGATAAGAGACAAGATGTTAGAAGCGCAGAGCAGACAGGCTAAGTATTATGACGCCCGACATCGTCAGGTGGAGTTTCAGGTGGGGGACCGAGTGTTTTTTAAGATCCGACCCATGCATGGAGTTTCACGGGTGCGTGGTCGGAGGAAGAAGCTCAGCCCTAGGTATATGGGCCCTTACAGGATCCTGGAGCAGATCGGGGCCCTAGCTTACAGGCTGGAGTTGCCACCAGAGCTGGCAGCTTTGCACGACGTATTCCACGTCTCTTCACTTAGGAGGGCTCTACTGCGCCCGGAGCTGCAGATTTTTACCACAAATGGACCGGTAGCTTCCGACCGGTCAGTTCACTTGGAGCCGATTCAGATCGATGGCAGAGGAGTACGGACCTTGCGTCGTAAGAAAATTCCGTTAGTCAAAAGTTCCGTGGAGGAACCACGGTCAGGAGGAGCATACCTGGGAATCGCAGGACCTGATACGATAAAGGTATCCAGAGCTGTTCAACCAGTTATACCTCACAACCCCTCTGGACAATCAATTTGCGTTCCTATTTTAAACCAATAGGGCTGAAATTTATGGATAGGGGCTAATCTTTTGTTTATTGGGGTATATACCTAGTCAATTGGACGAATTGGTCTTAGAATAAAAACTGCACACAGCAAACCTAACGTAGAGATGTATATCTTTCAACTCTCATGGGATGTTACAAGACTTTCTCCCGATAGAAGTCCCGTAGGCTTAACCTTGATTTCGGGGACGAAATCTTTGTTTTGTTTATTGGGATTTGTAACATCCCATTTCCGACTAGACCCCTGGGAGTGATTTTGTCTTAACAGAACCCTAGGAAGCCCAAGAATTGAAGTTTGTCGACAAAGATTTTTAGTCAAGGGGTGGTCATGCCCGTGACCGATCCGTCATGCCCGTGACCTAGGGCGTGACCCCCTTCGACGATCGTCAACCTCAGGAAGACGATTGTCGAGCTCAGAAATTTCAACATAGGTCAGACACGCCGGTGACCGATCCGTCACGCCCGTGACCTTGGAATGGCGTTGAGTGAGCTAAGCTCACTCAACGCCATAACCTGGACGGCGTTGAGTGAGCTAAGCTCACTCAAAGCCATAACCTGGATGGCGTTGAGTGAGCTAAGCTCACTCAAAGCCATAATCTGGATGGCGTTGAGTGAGCTAAGCTCACTGAATGCCATAACCTGGACAGCTTTGAGTGAGCTAAGCTCACTCAAAGCCATAACCTGGATTGCGTTGAGTGAGCTAAGCTCACTTAACGCCATAATCTTGACGGTGTTGAGTGAGCTAAGCTCACTCAACGCCATAACATTGATGGCGTTGAGTGAGCTAAGCTCACTCAAAACCATAACCTGGACGGCGTTGAGTGAGCTAAGCTCACTCAAAGCCATAATCTGGATGGCGTTGAGTGAGCTAAGCTCACTCAACACCATAACCTAGACGGCATTGAGTGAGCTAAGCTCACTCAAAGCCATAATCTGGACGGCGTTGAGTGAGCTCAGCTAACTCAACGCCATAATCTGGACGGCGTTGAGTGAGCTAAGCTCACTCAACGCCATTTTACTTAGTTTTTTTTTTCTGGCCGATCTTTTTGGCTGGGTGCTGGTTCAGTTGAACCGGGCCATTTCGGGAAGCGGGCCAGAATGTCTTAATGGGCCGTTTTCTCTTACTAAGACTTAGTTAAGTCTTATTTTGTGAAGTTTGACCGGCTGTGCCACATGGCAGCCGTTTCCTCCTCCTCCAGCCATGGCCGAGCCCCAGCCTTCATGGCCGTCAATGGCATTTGATTCCATGGCCTTCCCTCTTCCCCTTGAAACGGCTGGATTCAACTCCTCTCAGGGAGAGGAGGAGTTTCCAGCCCTCCTCCAGCTGTTACAAAGCCATTTCAACTCCCCTCCACCATGGCCGAGCTTGCTCATGTAAGAGGCACTAATGGCTGGACCATTTCTACTCCCTCCCGCAGCCTTGTTCTCCTATAAAAGACTCCCTAGACTTAGATATGAAGGTTTCACCCTTGCCAGATAAATCTAGAGCTCATTACCTTGCTGTTGAAGAATTCCGGTGATGCCACCACCGCGCCAATCGCATCCCGACGATCGGCTCGACTCCAAACCGCGAATAAGGTCCTCCTCTACTCCTTCTTCTATGGGTAGATCTTAGAAATTACTTAGGAGAGATGTCGAGCTCAAAGGAGCAAGATTGAGCGAGCTTTTCCATGGTTTTTTTCAAAAATAAATGGTGGTCGGGTTCGCCGGAAACCGCCTCTCCGGCGGCCGTGCTGCCGCCCGACGGTAGCCCTCACCTCAACAGAGGTAGTGGTGGCCGGCCAGGGAGATGGCTGGGTGTCCCGGAAATAGCTTTAGAAAAGCTACAGGTTTTAAGCATTTTAGGTGCTGGTTCGGGCTCTTAGAGAAGATGAACAGTAGCTTATAATACTAAATTATTATATTTATATATAAAGGTAGTGATTTATCAAGCTCTCTTTTATGCTATTTAATGAGGTACTTAGAGGATTTTTATGTAGAAGTGACCAACATTAAAACTGTAGCCCTATGGGTCTACTATATTTCAAAATTGATTTGGGTCAATTTGGTCAAATGGTTTGACCAGGGCACCTCTTTTGGTGGGATCTAGACCTAGAGCTAGGCAGAGACAAAAAGGTGTGCCCACCTTTCATCCTTTGCCCAAATTCTCTGAAATTTGGGCAGGGAGTCTATCCTAACTATATCTAGGGCCTATCCAAAAATCAGAATTTTTGGAGAATGTTTTTCTATAGTTTTTGTAAAAATTTAATAATTTATAAATAATTTAATTAGGTGTCTTAAACACCTCAAAATCCCCCCAAATTTGGGTGGGAGGTCTTAGGGGGAATGTTAGCGCTCTGGTAAAAATTCCACCTCATTTGGATGTGTTTTGATTAAGTTTTAACGTGACCCTAGGTTGGCCCTTATAGGGTTAATTAGGTCAATTCATTCCTTTTAGGATTTGAGTGGTCAAACAACCTCAACAGAGGCTGATGTTTTGTCCACTGGCTTTTTGGGGCATGACACACCCTCCAATGTAATTTGGGGTGGTTTGGGATAGGGTAGCCCTAGAACCCTAGGGTAAGTCCCTTAATGGGGATTTTTAGGGTTGTGAAGGTCATGGGGTCAAATGACCTTGGACTGACTTGAAATTTGGTGGAGAGGACCATGGGGCCATTATAGTTCTCTGGACAAAATTTTGGAGTATTTGGAGACCTTTAGCCAACCTAAAACCCTAACCCTAGTTTAGGTCACCAACCTTAATTTGAACTATTATGCTATCAAATGAACTTCAAATCAAGTAAAATTTGGGTAGGGTGATTTTATGGTCCAAGTGGACATAATATAATTTTGTTGAGATTTTTGGGTTAATTTATACAGTACTTCATTTTCAACTCTAATTGTGACCTAGATATTTATCTTGGTGATTTTGGAATTTCTATGCACTGGAATGTTATGAAATCTTGGATTAGGGAATCCTATAGTATGTTGTACCTTATGTATTTTTCTTGAGAGTTTTATCTGATTATGTTTGGTACTTTATTCTTTAATGTACTAATTGTGATATGTAGTCAAAAATACAGATAATGCCCAATTACTATTTGTAAAATTATGAAATTTGGTCAGTGGGTGTTTCAGACTATGATAGTCATCCTGTAAATTTATCTAAATTTTTAGATGATTAAAAATAGTACCTCCTTCTCTAAGCTAGGAAAATTGGTGTGTTACATTAAAATAAATTCAGAGCCCAAATATATGATAAAAATTATGGTGCTTGGTTTTTGATGGTTTTAGGTCACCATAAAGCTTTTATAAGTTTCTTGTGATTTTTGAATATATATTTACAGTACTTGCTTCATAATATAGTAAAAGTTACCTAAAATGGTAAATTAGGAAATGTAGGCCTAAACACTTTTTAAGTTTCTCAAAATTTGGAATTACTGCTTAAATGCCTCATTGGATATTGAATGATTTTATGGTTATTTGTTGTTGGCTCATTAGTGCACTTCATGTTCATACTAGGGCATTGGGAGGCTGAGAATAAATAAATTAAATGCTAGATAAAATAGGAAAATTACTATTTTATGGATTTAGACTAATTATGTCGTGGTAGACCTCCAGTAAATATTATAGGAGATTTGGAAGACAATTTGGAGTACCACCCCTTGCATACCTCGTAAAGCTTAGGATGGTATGCGTTTAGTAAAACTGCAGAAGCTGAACTAGAGTGGGTAATGAACTTGGGAAATGGAATTTTGGTAGTTTGCTGGTTTGGATAGGGTGAGTTAAATCAAGTTCATTATTGGAAGTCAGGACGGGTAGGGTGTGAGATTGACTAGTGTTAAGTGGTGTTCGGGTTCGACGGAAGATCGTCCTCCCCGAGAAGAGGAAGAGTCAAAGTCACCCTAGGATTAGCCCACAGTAATATGAGAAGGGAATGGGTTAAGGGAACCAATCAATTACAATAAGTGCCTTGGAAAGGGAGCTTTGGGATTCACCCCATCATAGCTCCTAGTACCGCTGCGAGCCTTTCACCGGGTAAACCTCGGGAAGTCCAAGGTTAACCTTAAATCTTAGGAATAAAATGATCAAGAGTAATCCTAATAATAGTTGCACCTCACACCTACACTTGTACACTTAGGAAGAAGAATTGGTATGGAATGGGTAGAGTAGGTCCGTGGTCTAAGAGCCTACTAGTAATGTCAATGGTCTGGTTTTTAATTGGGAAGTCTGGGGAGCTGGATGCTCGAGGACTTGGTATAAATTTGGAAGTCCAGGGAGCGGGATGCTCGGGGACTTGGTATATGCTTGGTAGCCTAGAGAGCTGGAAGCTCGTTAACATGAGAACTTGTACAAATATAACTGTCATGATTGCATGTGCATAAAAGTGGTGGGTCATCGGTACTGGACAATCGATCACACCGACGTCGGTACGTTGACTCGGCGGTGTGGGACACTTAGCAAAAGAAAGCCTGGTGGATATAGCCAGCACTAATACGCGGATACTCTAGGTTGTGTTCTTCTAGGGGCGTATGGAAGGGCTAGGCCTGGTAGTGTGGTTACCCGCCTAGGAGTGGGGGGCCCGACCCACTGTCTCTGTTTGCCACTACGGAGGTTCCTGGGAGTGAAGCTAGCTGCCCGAACAGGGAGAACTAAAGGTCTGTGCACATAGAGTCATGTGGGTGTGTTGTACTTACTTGTGCATTCCATAGCATATTTGTGTGTCATAGCATAAACATTGCCACCTATCATATAAGATGGTATGGGACATTTTATACGATAGGCCCTACAAAACGACCCCTTGGTCTATAGGGGTAATCCCTATAAATTAATGGTTATATTTCTTGTGATTTTATTTACTACTCCTTGCTGTTTGATAACCGACACCCCAACGTATAAGTGGTATGGGACACTTTATACGATGGGAGCCCTGCAAAAGATCCCTTGGCTTATGCGCTTCCGCATAAGTTAAGGTTACATTTCCTATTTTCTGCTTCTGTCATATTTACTATGGAATTGCTAGCATAGGTCCGCTGTAACCTGTTATTGACTTATTCTTCACCTTCATGTCCTTCCCTTTCTTCGTCTCCGCTCGGTACCTAGGAGCCATGGGGGAAGGGGTAGGGGATGATAGGGCTTAGTCTATTAGACTAACGGTTTTCGAACCACAACATTTTAGGTGTACCATATAGAAGGGTCACGGGTTTTGCAGGTTCTGACAGAGTTGACCCCGCGACCGTGTTACCATTGTAACCAGTCGGGAATAACACGGGTCAAATGCCCCTTGGTGGGTGGGATCCCACCAGCTCAGCAGCCAGGAGGCCGAAGACGTAGACGCAGACGTGGATTGCGAGGCGGCGACTGCAGGCTGAAAAGGAAGAAGCACCCAGAAATGCAGCACCAGCAGAGTACAGAGTCGGTGGAGATGGGCCAGTCTAGCTTGGGTGCTCTCGGTTCAGTGACAGTTACGATGACGCTTAGTTTTAGTTTTGCTTCCGCGAGTGACTTGTAGTGAGGATTACATGTACTGGGCACAAGCCCTCCTTTTGTACTCTAATTATTATTATAATGGACTCTCCCTTCGTGGAGATTTATTTATATACATGTGGTTATGGTGGACTAGATTTATATTTACTTATGCTACTGTTCTGCGATCGATTTGGCCGGCAGGATCGGCGTTTTGTAGTGACGACCTTCCCGGGCGTGATGGTGTCATCGCAAAGCGGCGGTTCTGGGCCTAAGACCCCGATGTTTAGAAAAAAAAGGGGTCTTACAAGTGGTATCAGAGGAAACCTCGATCGGAAAAGTAGCAGTCCACTAACCCTGGGTCACCCCCGCTCGAGTTTAGTTTGGGGACAAACTAAGTTGCGGAAGCAGTGGTGTGCCCATAAGGGAAATCACATGTGAAAGTCCACTTCATCATTAATTGGAATTCCTCTTTGTAGCCTGCGACAAACCCTGCCCCTAGCAGGGAACACCTCCGGCTGCGAAGATCTCATCTTATAACCATCTAACCAACGAGTTTGACTCAACCAACTAGGACTCATGACTAACCATGACAATTTATAGTATGCCCTAGTTCAAAATAGACCTTGGGTATGAATTTGGTTAAGGTAAGGACATACCTAAAGAGAATAAAGGAGGAGTTTAGCACGAGAATGACTACCTAAGACGTAAACTCAGGTGTCCTTACTATCCCAATCAAGGATTATTCTAAGCGGTAGACTACTTTAAGGAGAATTGAGACCAATAATACATTAGCAGAATGGTAAAAGACAAGTAGTCTTAACCCTCAATACCAGTAATAAAATTACCTAGAGGCTACCATCGAGACAAACACTGAGGGTCGGATATGAATTCAAGTTCGGAAGATACTCATTTGGGATTAGGAACATTTTGACCCGGATAAGGTTGTCGTAAATGTGACTCAGAGAGTTTAAGTATGGAGTATATTAACGAGTTTCAGGGTGGAACCCCAAGTCGAAGATTGATGCCCTAGGGATTGTTCACCCTGCTAGGACAGATGTAAAAGGGTAATATCAAAGATACTTAGCCCAAGATAGGTAGGGGCTTATCTTTTGTTTATTGGGGGCTAAACTTTGGTTTATTGGGCAAATTAGTTTAGGCTTGGGTTCCCTTGGACCTAGTTTAGGGAAAGTGGCGTAACAAACATAGTGAGATTGAAGTCGATATAATTCGACGTTATTCGGGCGAACATAAGATTTTTGTTAAAAAACATGTTTGGAATGATGACCCGTAGCGTTACCAAGACAATGCCATGGTAATAAGACAGAGTAATTACGAGAATTAACTATTATCACGTGAAATTAGATGACGGGTAACAAGATTCAGGATATCTGAGAAGGTAAAGATTTAATCGTATGTTGTATCATCAGAAGGATGATTGTCACGACCCGCATTTTCCCCGAGGTTAAGAAGTATCAGAGTAAGGGAAAATACTCGTTGTGATGCCACGTCGAGCAGGGGATAACTGCCGACGCTCAAGAGACACACCAAAACCATAAATCACAAGTTTTAATTTAATAGAAAACCAGTTTGTTTGAAGACCGTATCCCTCGGCACAGTGGATCAGCTAGTCCACGCTGAGAAAATATATATGCTTACAACGGAAAAATACTTTGATTCGATTAGTTTGACACCCTAAATGAGTATAAGGGTCCACCAGAGACCGCTTATAGAATGCACGACACCTAAGGTGAGTATAGTATATATATATTAAAAGAGGTTTTACGCTTTAAGAAAATAGTGCTTTAGTTAGCAAATATGTTATGCATGAGATACATATAATAGTTTAGGGTTTTAAAATACCTAACATGCAAACTAGCATAAAACCTTCCCAGAAGCAAGTAAACCACCCCAAGAGGGCAAAAACAGCAGTCTAAATTCATACTTAGCAAAACAAGAAAGCCACCGGTGGGCGTCGACAAGCTGACACGAACCCACCAGTGAGTGTGCATGTCCATACAGAAAAGAAAAAAAAGGACTACCTCACAAGGGAGTGATCTGCAAATCCACTACCCTGGAGGCTACCAGCAAGACCCAGCAAATGGAAAGTCAGCCGCTCAATCGGCTACAACCTGGACCTGAGACATTCAAGAAAAAGAAATGCCTCAGCAAGGAAATAAACAAAATAAAGGAGTGTCAGATTACTTAAATAAAGAAGGGTTCTCCAACCCGGCAACAAAGTACTAAACTAAAGAAGCAGGAAAAGAAAATAGCATTGCGTAAAGAGCAATAAAGGCCAAACACACTAAGTGTGAGCACGATTCTACCTGCTCTGGAAAGAATCAACCTGCAGAAGAAATGCATCAGCATAAAAGCAGGGAAAAACCAAAAGTAGACCATAGGAAACTAACAGTCCAAAGTTTGTGGGAAAATGACCGGGGTGTAAAAATAAGGGGGACTGGAATGGGTGGCCACAGTGTCCAACACCAATAACCAGACCCCAAAAATACTCAAGGGTGAAAACACAACCGGTGGCAGCTTCAGGGTCCACACACCCAACAAGTTGGCCACAGTGTCCAAACTTAGTGGTGGCCACAACTTAGCACACATAATTCACCCCTCAGAGTCCAAAAACCCACACCCCCTCTGGTCATAGCCCACGAGTCGGCATGCAAAAACTAGCCGAACACCCCTAACATCCCCCTTAGGAAGGAAAAAGATTCCTCTAACAGTCCTAAAGAAGCACACATCCAAAGGTTAAGGACTTAGCCAAAAATCCTAAAACTAACATCTCAGCCCTCTCAACGCATGGAGACAGAGAACGAAAATTTTAATTCCTATACTCTTTCTGTCACGCCAGACCACTATAACTAGCCCAGAAACATTCTAATCATCCAGACTAAGGAAAGGGAAAATTGCTACTGCAGCTACCACCTCTGTCAAACAAAAATAGCACAAAACCGAGCCTACCAATTAGGAACTCAGCAATTTATACTCTACAGCAAGTTGACAGTGGTATAGCAACTACAGTTTCAATCAAATCTGATAGGACTATGAAGCTTTCCTAGGTTCTAAAAAGACAGATTCTTTGCAAAAAACAATTTAAAGTTTTCTCTCCTACCCGGCTACAGCTACCCTACAGGAAACCTAAACCAACACTCAAAAAGACTTAGCCTACCCCTTGAATAATACTAAAACTTAACTCCAGGTATAACCTGGACCACAACTGAGAATGAAAAGAAGAAAAAAAAGAGATATAAAACATAAAACAGCAAGGGCAGGGAGCCACTTGCCTAAATTCGGGCAAGGAGAAAAAGCTGCGGGAACACCAAGCTTGGCACAGGTGGCTCGACCTGCTGCAAAACCAGCAACCTAGGAGCAAGATCTGAAGTTTTCTTTTAGAGAAGAAGAAGAAGAAATCGGAAACCCTAGCTCCTATTGACAGAATGAAATCTCAAAATACAAACCTAGAACGAAGGGTCGGGCCGAGAGCAGCCAAACCTGCCCTTTCCCGAGGGAAAACTGCCCAGCAAGCTCCACCAAACTGCCGGCCAAGCAGCAGCTCCACCGCCTCCCCCTTGCTTCCTTCTGCTGGAAGCCAAGCCCTAGCTCGGGAAAATGCGGAAGAAAAATCTAGCTGGCACCTTTAATTACAAGCCCTCCACTCACTCACTATTGCCAAATAAAATAAACCCTAACCCAAGCACTAGCTGCTTTAAAAATATTACTTAAATAAGGCAATCAGCCACTACTGCACCTCATAAACCCGCCCCCTTAGCTGGATAAAGAAACTATAAACTTATATATACACATTTACATATATATATTCATCACATATATAAATACATTTATATGCAAATATCTATATATATAAAAGTTATTATAAAAAGGCTATGTGCACCCAAGCTTACACAAACACGCATAAATATATATATACATATATATAAAATGAATGGCTAAACAAACATAACCTAAAACCAAGCACAAGACTCACCAAGCTCGGTCACACAAAGCTATGCACATCAAGGCAACAACCTGGCAACACACTACCGGCTAACACAACAAACGTCGAAACGACGCGAAAAAAGAATGATCTCGGATTTCGACAAAACTCGCACCGTAGCTAAACACCGCAGCTACAAACACAATGGCGAAGTCGAAAACAACATCCGACGATCAAAACTTAGGCTAACACTGCCCGAAGCCAAAACACAAGCATTCCCCGAGAGGCCCAACCGAGTCACCAAAACAGACTCCGGCTAGCTGGGGAATCTTGCAAATAGGCTACTAAAGGACCACTAAAGGAACCTAAAGAGCTATGAACACGCTCTAACAATGGCAGAAGCCAACAACGCGTCATCGTAACGCCAAGCAATGATCAAACCAAAATGCAGAAAAAACCGGGGGCGTTACAGTCACTCCCCCTAAAAGAAAGTTTTGCCCCGAAACTTTACACACAACCCTTCTAATCAAAAGGGAAAAAGAACAAGCTAATCAAAAGCCATAAAAGAAAGAGTGCAAACATACCAGGCATAAGTCAGGGGAAAAGGTGAGGGTAAGCCTCCCTCATAGCTGACTCCAGCTCCCAAGTCGCGCTTTCAACATCGTGGTTCTTCCACAAGACTTTCACCATAGAAATCGTCTTCTTCCGCAACACGCGATCCCGAGCATCCAAAATGCGGACATGCACTTCCACATAAGAAAGGTTCGGCTCTAACAGAGGCACAGAATCCAGCACCTGCTTGCCACTATGCACACACTTCCGCAGCTTACTGACGTGAAAAACATCATGTACGCCAGGAAAATTTGCGGGCAACTCCAACCTATAAGCTGCCACACCAATCCGCTCAATAACCCTGAATGGCCCCACATATCTCGGGTACAACTTCCGGCCTTTCCCAAATCTCTTGACCCCAGTCATCGGGGAAACCTTTAAAAACACCTGGTCTCCCACAGCAAATTCCAAATCTGACCTACGCCGGTTGGCGTTCTTTTCATATCTTTACTGGGCTATTCGAAGCTTTTCCCGAATAAGCTTCACTGAAATTTCCATCTCCTCGAGAGCCTCTAGACCAAGCAACGGTTTCTCGCCAACCTCAGCCCAAAACAAGGGAGTCCTGCAGCGCCTCCCATATAAAGCCTCAAATGGAGCCATTTGCAAGCTTTCCTGATAGCTGTTGTTATAAGCAAATTCCATAAGCCGCAAATGCTCGTCCCAAGCCCCACCATGCTCCAGAATATAACATCAAATCATATCTTCCACAATCTGGTTTACTCGCTCTGTTTGGCCGTTAGTTTGCGGGTGGTAAGCAGTGGAATACCACAAATCTGTCCCTAATCCTTCTTGAAGGCTCTTCCAAAAACGAGACGTGAACCTGGAGTCTTGATCTGATATGATGCTCACGGGGACGCCATGCAATCTGATAACCTCTTCCACATACAGCTCAGCTATCTTTCTCATCGGGTAATCAATCTTGAATGGCACGAAGTGGGCACACTTCGTTAGTCTGTCCACGATCACCCATACCGAATCATGCCCCCTCGGAGACCTTGGTAAGCCTGTAATAAAATCCATCGAGATGCTTTCCCACTTCCAAGTAGGAATCTCCAAGGGAGTCAGCTTGCCACCTGGTCTTCCATGATCAGCCTTCACTTGCTTGCAAGTGTTACATTCAGAAACAAATTTGGCTATGTCTCCCTTCATCCCATACCACCAGGCAATCTGCTTCAAATCGCGGTACATCTTAGTGGATCCTGGGTGGTAGGCAACGCTAGATCCATGGGATTCCCTGCACACCATATCCCTGATATCGCCAACAACGGGAATGCAAAGTCTGCCTCGATATCTCAAGGTACCCAAATCATCAATAGAAAAATCCGACAGCTCGCCTTTCTCAGCTCGAACATACAACCGCAGAAGGTCAGGATCATCTTTCTGATGCAATCTCATAAGCGCGATCCATGAAGGCTCTGCCACTGCCAGGCTACTCTGCCCATTACAGCTACCCACATAAATCTCCATCAACAGAAACTCCTCTACCAACGACTCAGCTGTGAGACAAAAGATCTTTCCTGATTTCCAACTCAGGGCATCGGCCACCACATTAGCCTTGCCCGGATGATACTGAATCTCAACATCATAGTCGGCCACGTACTCTAACCATCGACGCTGATGCAGGTTCAACTCCTTCTGCGTGAAGACATACTTCAAGCTCTTGTGATCAGTAAAAATCTTGCACTGTACACCATAAAGTAAATGCCTCTACAACTTCAAAGCATAAATCACTGCAGCAAACTCCAGGTCCTGCGTAGGGTAATTCCTCTCATGAGTCTTCAGCTGTCTCGACCCATACGCAATCACCTTTCCATCTTGCATCAGCACGCATCCCAGTCCAATATGGGAAGCGTCTACATATACCTCATACTCGACACCTTCAGTAGGCAAAGATAGAATAGGGGCTGAACATAGCCTCTTCTTTAGCTCCTCAAAAGCTTCCTCACACTTGCCATCCCAAACAAAGGCTACATTCTTTTGTGTCAACCGGGTCAACGGTGCGGACAGAGTCGAGAATCCTTTCACAAACCTTCTGTAAAAACTTGCCAAACCCAAGAAGCTCCTGATCTCACGAGGCGTAGCAGGCCTCACCCACTCAATAACTGCAGCGATCTTCTCTGGGTCTACTGAGATCCCCTCCTTGTTAACCACATGGCCTAGGAAGGATACTTGAGGCAGCCAAAACTCACATTTGCTCAGCTTGGCATAAAGCTTATGATCTCTCAGAGTCGCCAAAACTAGATGCAAATGTCGATCATGCTCTTTCGCACTCCGGGAGTACACCAAAACATCATCAATGAAGACAATCACGAACTTGTCTAAGTACTCCTTGAACACGCGGTTCATCAAATCCATGAAGGTCGAAGGCGCATTAGTCAAACCAAAAGACATGACTAAGAACTCAAAGTGCCCATGATGAGAGCGGAACGCCGTCCGCGGAATATCAGACTTACGAATCCTCAACTGGTGATAGCCCGAACGAAGGTCTATCTTTGAAAACACAGCACTACCACTCAGCTGGTCAAACAAATCATCAATCCGAGGCAGTGGGTACCTGTTCTTAATTGTAACCTTGTTCAACTCTCTATAGTCGATGCATAGCCTCATCGACCCATCTTTCTTCTTTACGAACAACACAGGTGCACCCCAGGGCGACGAACTCGGCCTGATAAAACCCTTTGCCAACATCTCATCTAGCTGGATCCGCAACTCCTCCAGCTCTCGCGGGGCCATGCGGTATGGCGCCTTAGGAATAGGACGCGTACCCGACTCCAAATCTATAACGAACTCAACATCTCTATCGGGTGGAAGTCTGGGAAGATCAGCAGGAAAAACATCGGGGAACTCACAAACAATAGGAATCTCTTCCAACCGCGACACACTAACATCCGCCCCTACTAGAGAGACCAAACAGGCAAAACAGCTCGGAACAAGCAAATTGCAAGCACGTACCGCAGAAACAATCGGAGGCTCCTGGAGAGGGTCTGCAAAAACGCTCCCGGGCTGACCGTCGTCCTTCACAAAGTCCAAGCGCTTACCCTTGAACTGGATAACCGCATCATATTTGGACAACCAATCCATGCCTAGGATAATGTCGAAGTCCTCTAGATCAATCACTTTCAGATCTGCCTTAGCTAGAAAGTCTCCCAACAAGATTGGGCAGTCCTGAATACCCAAGTCTGCAACCACAGATTCACCTGAAGGAAACTTGACGCTGAAAGCTCCACCAACACGATCTAGGTTCAAATGGAATTGCTCCACAAAAGCCCTAGCAACGAAAGAGTGGGCGGCGCCAGAGTCGAAAAGAACGCGCGCCCAACAGTTCTTTACCTTAAATCTCCCTATATAGCAATCCACACAACTAAGGGGAAAACAAAAGCTGAACAATACAAGAGGCAGAAAATTCAAGTTAGGAAGAAATCTAACCTGAAATAACCTGGGTCGAAGTCGCCGCTTCCTCTGGAGAGATAACATTAAGCTTCCCTTTGCCTTTATCCGCACGCGGGGGTGGCGGCAAAGCCTGCAAAGGAACTACTAGAAGAATGGGCTGCGCCTGATGGCACCTCGACTTGAGGTTACCCTTCTGCCCACACTGGAAGCAGACTTTATCTTTCGACCAACAATGGGCCACATCATGCCCCTTCCTTCCGCACAGGGTACACACCACATCTCCTCTGGGAGCGCCTTGAATAGCATGGACTAGCTCTTTCTTCTGCGCTGCCAATCTCTTGAAGGACTTCTCCAGGGGGTGGCCTTGCCGGTCGCAAAAGCTACACGTCCCCTTAGTCTTCTTCCTTGAAACTGCATCAGGTTCCTGGGGGCCTTCCCCCCCAATAGACTTCCGCTTGTCTTGCCTCGCCTGCTGGCCTCTATTCTTAGCATTCTCAATGGACTCCACTTTTAAAGCAGCTTCCACCGCTCCGGCATAACTGACTGCTCCATAGGCATTTGCTAACTGCTGAACATCGCTTCTTAGCCCACCCAGAAACCGCTTAACCCGGTCTGCTTCAACACTCACAAGTCTAGGAGCAAACCGACTCAGTTTGCTAAACTCAATCTCATACTAACTAACCGTGAGTTTCCTTTGCTTCAAATGCAGGAAGTCATTCATCAACCGGTCCCGCTCGACCGAGGGCAGAAATTTACTCAACAACATCTCCTTAAACGACTCCCAGGTGCATCCTGCCACCACACTTTCCTTCTCCCTCAGCCACCAAGTCTTTGCCAATCCCTTGAGCTGGTAGGCAGCGAGCATTACTTTCTGATCATCCGTGATCCCGAAATAGGAGAACATCTCCTCTATAGAAATCACCCAGTCATCCAAAACCATGAAATCTGCTTTTCCATCATAGGTAGGTGGTCCAAGTCGCTGAAATTGAGAAATAAACGCCATCTCCGGTGGCACCACAATAGGAGGTACCAGAGGAGGAGGAACAGCTACACCCCCAACGGGGTCCTGAGCTCTCTGAGTCTGCCCTGCCACTACTGCTACAAACGACTGGATCTGGCTCTGCATGTCCACCATCTGTCTTGCCAAGGCTTCATTACTTAGCCACAAGCTCTCGATAAGGGCCTCGCTCTGGGATCCCGAAGACTCACCCGAAGATTGTGGAGTCGATCACGTCGCAGGACGCTTCGCCATCCTATAATCGCACCAATCCTAATTAAAACCCATCCCAACTACTAAAACAAGCCTACCCGGTACAGACAAGCATACTTAAATATGAATTGTAACTGCAAATCTTGCTCTGGGATTTGTTTTATAATGATGATGCCATACTTAACCTAAGATGGTTCACTACCATCACACTAACTCATGTGCCTACATCATGGATGCATGCTTTTATATTCATTTTGACTCAAAACCATGTATGTACATATGTCATCATGCAAATCTTTAGCCTGGCACGTTGTGCTTATGAAATGTTATGCTATGCATGTCGTGCTATGCATTCTAAAAAAAGGCCTTAATGCATGACATGGGCGGCGTACACATGAAAATGTTATGCATCCCATACTACATAACATTCCCATGCAACGAAAAAGAAAACGTGCTAGCCGCATCCATGTGGTGAGGTTATGCATCCCATACTACATAACGCTCACATGTTGCCTCCTATGGTGGATCCTTATACGAACACATACTATGCATCCCATACTGCATAATATGTCCCGTATACTTCTTTATGCTTATGAGTGTAGTGTTCGTGCTTCGGCCAAGACATGCTGATGACATATCGGTGAGTGTATGCTTATGAAGCTAAACATCTAATGCAATCAAAAGACAGGTTGCCCGACCAATTATAAGGATAACCTCCCTCTGATACCAACTGTCACGACCCGCATTTTTCCCTAGGTAAAGAAGTATCAGAGTAAGGGAAAATACGCGTTGTGATGCCACGTCGAGCAGTGGATAACTGCCGACGCTCAGGCGACACACCAAAACCATAAATCACAAGTTTTAATTTAATAGAAAACTAGTTTGTTTGAAGGCCGTATCCCTCGGCAAAGTGGATCAGCTAGTCCACGCTGAGAAAATATATATGCTTACAGTGGAAAAATACTTTGATTCGATTAATTTGACACCCTAAATGAGTATAAGGGTCCACCAGAGACCGCTTATAGAATGCACGACACCTAAGGTGAGTATAGTATATATATATTAAAAGAGGTTTTTACGCTTTAAGAAAATAGTGCTTTAGTTAGCAAATATGTTATGCATGAGGTACATTTAATAGTTTAGGGTTTTAAAATACCTAACATGCAACCTAGCATAAAACCTTCCCAGAAGCAAGTAAACAACCCCAAGAGGGCAAAAACAGCAGTCTAAATTCATACTTAGCAAAACAAGAAAGCCACCGGTGGGCGTCGACAACCCGACACGAACCCACCGGTGAGTGTGCATGTCCATACAGAAAAAAGGACTACCTCACAAGGGAGTGATCTGCAACTCCGCAACCCTGGAGGCTACCAGCAAGACCCAGCAAATGGAAAGTCAGCCACTCAATCGGCTACAACCTGGACCTGAGAAATTCAAGAATAAATGCCTCAGCAAGGAAATAAACAAAAGAAAGGAGTGTCAGATTACTTAAATAAAGAAGGGTTCTCCAACCCGGCAACAAAGTACTAAACTATAGAAGCAGGGAAAGGAAATAGCATTGCTTAAAGAGCAAAAAAGGCAAAACACACTAAGTGTGAGCACGATTCTACCTACTCTGGAAAGAATCAACCTGCAGAAGAAATGCATCAGCATAAAAGCAGGGAAAAACCAAAAGTAGACCATAGGAAACTACCAGTCCTAAGTTTGTGGGCAAATGACCGGGGTGTAAAAATAAGGGGGACTGGAGTGGGTGGCCACAGTGTCCAACACCAACAACGAGACCCCAAAAATACTCAAGGGTGAAAACACAACCGGTGACAGCTTCAGGGTCCACACACCCAACAAGTTGGCCACAGTGTCCAAACTTAGTGGTGGCCACAGCTTAACACACACAATTCACCCCTCAGAGTCCAAAAATCCACACCCCCTCTGGTCATAGCCCATGAGTCGGCATTCAAAAACTAGCCGAACACCCCCAACATCCCCCTTAGGAAGGAAAAAGATTCCTCTAACAGTCCTAAAGAAGCACATATCCCAAGGTTAAGGACTTCGCCAAAAATCATAAAACTAACATCTCAGCCCTCTCAACGCCTGGAGACAGAGAACTAAAATTTTAATTCCTATACTCTTCCTGTCACGCCAGACCACTATAACTAGCCCAGAAACATTCTAATCATCCAGACTAAGGAAAGGGAAAATTGCTACTGCAGCTACAACCTCTGTCAAACCAAAATAGCACAAAATCGAGCCTACCAATTAGGAACTCAGCAATTTATACTCTACAGCAAGTTGACAGTGGTATAGCAACTGCAGTTTCAATCAAATCTGACAGGACTATGAAGCTTTCCTAGGTTCTAAAAAGACAGATTCTTTGCAAAAACAATTTAAAGTTTTCTCTCCTACCCGGCTACAGCTACCCTACAGGAAACCTAAACAAACACTCAAAAAGACTTAGCCTACCCCTTGAATAATACTAAAACTTAACTCCAGCTATAACCTGGACCACAACTGAGAATAAAAAGAAAAAAAAAAGATATAAAACATATAACTGCAAGGGCAGGGAGCCACTTGCCTAAATTCGGGCAAGGAGGAAAAGCTGCGGGAACACCAAGCTTGGCACAGGTGGCTCGGCCTGCTGCAAAACCAGCAACCTAGGAGCAAGATCTGAAGTTTTCTTTTAGAGAAGAAGAAGAAGAAATCGGAAACCCTTGCTCCTATTGACAGCACGAAATCTCAAATACAAACCTAGAACGAAGGGTCGGGCCGAGAGCAGCCAAACCTGCCCTATCCCGAGGGAAAACTGCCCAGCAAGCTCCACCAAACCGCCGGCCAAGCAGCAGCTCCACCGCCTCCCCCTTGCTTCCTTCTGCTGGAAGCCAAGCCCTAGCTCGAGAAAATGGGGAAGAAAAAGCTAGCTGACACCTTTAATTACAAGCCCTCCACTCACTCACTATTGCCAAATAAAATAAACCCTAACCCAAGCACTAGCTGCTTTAAAAATATAACTTTAATAACGCAGTTGGCCACTACTGCACCTCATAAACCCGTCCCCTTAGCTGGATAAAGAAACTATAAACTTATATATACACATTTACATATATATATATTCATCACATATATAAATACATTTATATGCAAATATCTATATATATAAAAGTTAATATAAAAAGGCTATCTGCACCCAAGCTTACACAAACACACATAAATATATATATACATATACATATATATATATATATAATGAATGGCTAAACAAACATAACCTAAAACCAAGCACAAGACTCACCAAGCTCGGTCACACAAAGCTATGCACAGCAAGGCAACAACCTGGCAACACACTACCGGCTAACACAACAAACGTTGAAACGACGTGAAAAACGAATGATCTCGGATTTCGACAAAACTCGCACCGTAGCTAAACACCGCAGCTACAAACACAACGACGAAGTCGAAAACAACATCCGATGATCAAAACTTGGGCTAACACTGCCCGAAGCCAAAACACAAGCATTCCCCGAGAGGCCCAACCGAGTCACCAAAACAGACTCCGGCTAGCTGGGGAATCTTGCAAATAGGCTACTAAAGGACAACTAAAGGAACCTAAAGAGCTATGACCACGCTCTAAGAATGGCAGAAGCCGACAACGCGTCATCGTAACGCCAAGCAATGATCAAACCAAAATGCAGAAAAAACCGGGGGCGTTACAGTCACTCCCCCTAAAAGAAAGTTTCGCCCCGAAACTGTACACACAACCCTTCTAATCAAAAGGGAAAAAGAACAAGCTAATCAAAAGCCATAAAAGAAAGATTGCAAACATACCAGGCACAAGTCAGGGGAAAAGGTGAGGGTAAGCCTCCCTCATAGCTGACTCCAGCTCCCAAGTCGCGCTTTCAACATCGTGGTTCTTCCACAAGACTTTCACCATAGGAATCGTCTTCTTCCGCAACATGCGATCCCGAGCATCCAAAATGCGGACAGGCACTTCCACATAAGAAAGGTTCGGCTCTAACAAAGGCACAGAATCCAACACCTGCCTGCCACTATGCACACACTTCCGCAGCTGACTGACGTGAAAAACATCATGTATGCCAGGAAAATTTGCGGGCAACTCCAGCCTATAAGCTGCCACACCAATCCGCTCAATAACCCTGAATGCCCCCACATATCTCGGGTCCAACTTCCAGTCTTTCCCAAATCTCTTGACCCCAGTCATCGGGGAAACCTTTAAAAACACCTGGTCCCCCACAGCAAATTCCAAATCTGACCTACGCCGGTTGACGTTCTTTTCATATCTTTCCTGGGCTATTCGAAGCTTTTCCCGAATAAGCTTCACTGAAATTTCCATCTCCTCGAGAGCCTCTGGACCCAGCAACGGTTTCTCGCCAACCTCAGCCCAAAACAAGGGAGTCCTGCAGCGCCTCCCATATAAAGCCTCAAATGGAGCCATTTGCAAGCTTTCCTGATAGCTGTTGTTATAAGCAAATTCCATAAGCCGCAAACGCTCGTCCCACGCCCCACCATGCTCCAGAATATAACATCGAATCATATCTTCAACAATCTGGTTTACTCACTCTGTTTGGCCGTTAGTCTGCGGGTGGTAAGCAGTGGAATACCTCAAATCTGTCCCCAATCCTTCCTGAAGGCTCTTCCAAAAACAAGACGTGAATCTGGAGTCTCGATCTGATATGATGCTCACGGGGATGCCATGAAATATGATAACCTCTTCCACATATAGCTCAGCTATCTTTCTCATCGGGTAATCAATCTTGAATGGCACGAAGTGGGCACACTTCGTCAGTCTGTCCACGATCACCCATACCGAATCATGCCCCCTTGGAGACCTTGGTAAGCCTGTAATAAAATCCATCGAGATGCTTTCCCACTTCCAAGTAGGAATCTCCAAGGGAGTTAGCTTGCCACCTGGTCTTCCATGATCAGCCTTAACTTGCTTGCAAGTGTTGCATTCAGAAACAAATTTGGCTATGTCTCCCTTCATCTCATACCACCAGGCAATCTGCTTCAAATTGCGGTACATCTTAGTGGATCCTGGGTTGTAGGCAACGCTAGATCCATGGGCTTCCCTGCACACCATAGCCCTGATATCGCCAACAGCGGGAATGCAAAGTCTGCCTCGGTATCTCAAGGTACCCAAATCATCTATAGAAAAATCCGACAGCTCGCCTTTCTCAGCTCGAACATACAACCGCAGAAGGTCAGGATCATCTTTCTGATGCAATCTCGTAAGCGCGATCCATGAAGGCTCTGCCACTGCCAGGCTACTCTGCCCATCACAGCTACCCACAGAAATGTCCATCAACAGAAACTCCTCTACCAACGACTCAGCTGTGAGACCAACGATCTTTCCTGATTTCCGACTCAGGGCGTCGGCCACCACATTGGCCTTGCCCGGATGATACTGAATCTCAACATCATAGTCGGCCACGTACTCTAACCATCGACGCTGACACAGGTTCAACTCCTTCTGCGTGAAGACATACTTCAAGCTCTTGTGATCAGTAAAAATCTTGCACTATACACCATAAAGTAAATGCCTCCACAACTTCAAAGCATAAATCACAGCAGCAAACTCCAGGTCGTGTGTAGGGTAATTCCTTTCATGAGTCTTCAGCTGTCTCGACCCATATGCAATCACCTTTCCATCTTGCATCAGCACGCATCCCAGTCCAATATGGGAAGCGTCCGCATATACCTCATACTCGACACCTTCAGTAGGCAAAGATAGAATAGGGGCTGAACATAGCCTCTTCTTTAGCTCCTCAAAAGCTTCCTCACACTCGCCATCCCAAACAAAGGCTACATTCTTTTGTGTCAACCGGGTCAACGGTGCGGACAGAGTCGAGAATCCTTTCACAAACCTTCTGTAAAAACTTGCCAAACCCAAGAAGCTCCTGATCTCACGAGGTGTAACAGGCCTCGCCCACTCCATAACTGTAGCGATCTTCTCTGGGTCTACTGAGATCCCCTCCTTGTTAACCACATGGCCTAGGAAGGATACTTGAGGCAGCCAAAACTCACATTTGCTCAGCTTGGCATAAAGCTTATGATCTCTCAGAGTCGCCAAAACTAGACGCAAATGTCGATCATTCTCTTCCGCACTCCGGGAGTACACCAAAACATCATCAATGAAGACAATCACGAACTTGTCTAAGTACTCCTTGAACACGCGGTTCATCAAATCAATGAAGGCCGAAGGCACATTAGTTAAACCAAAAGACATAACTAAGAACTCAAAGTGCCCATGACGAGAGCAGAACGCCGTCCGCGGAATATCAGACTCCCGAATCCTCAACTGGTGATAGCCCGAACGAAGGTCTATCTTTGAAAACACAGCACTACCACTCAGCTGGTCAAACAAATCATCGATCCGAGGCAGTGGGTACCTGTTCTTAATTGTAACCTTGTTCAACTCTCTGTAGTCGATGCATAGCCTCATCGACCCATCTTTCTTCTTTACAAACAACACAGGTGCACCCCAGGGAGATGAACTCGGCCTGATAAAACCCTTTGCCAACATCTCATCTAGCTGGATCCGCAACTCCTCCAGCTCTCGCGGGGCCATGCGGTACGGCGCCTTAGGAATAGGACGCGTACCCGACTCCAAATCTATAACGAACTCAACATCTCTATCGGGTGGAAGTCCGGGAAGATCAACAGGAAAAACATCGGGGAACTCACAAACAACAGGAATCTCTTCCAACCGCGACACACTAACATCCGCCCCAACTAGAGAGACCAAATAGGCAAAACAGCTCAGAACAAGCAAATTGCAAGCACGTACCGCAGAAATAATCGGAGGCTCCTGGAGAGGGTCGGCAAAAACGCAACCGGGCTGACCGTCGTCCTTCACGAAGTCTAAGCGCTTACCCTTGCACTGGATAACCGCATCATATTTGGACAACCAATCCATGCCTAGGATAACGGCAAAGTCCTCTAGATCAATCACTTTCAGATCTGCCTTAGCTAGAAAGTCTCCCAACAAGATTGGGCAGCCCTGAATACCCAAGTCTGAAACCACAGAGTCACCCGAAGGAAACTTGACGCTGAAAGCTCCATCAACACGATCTAGGCTCAAATGGAATCGCTCCACAAAAGCCCTAGCAATGAAAGAGTGGGTGGCGCCAAAGTCGAAAAGAACGTGCGCCCAACGGTTCTTTACCTTAAATCTCCCTATATAGCAATCCACACAACTAAGGGGAAAACAAAAGCTGAACTATACAAGAGGCAGAAAATTCAAGTTAGGAAGAAATCTAACCTGAAATGACCTGGGTCGAAGTCGCCCCTTCCTCTGCAGAGATAACATTAAGCTTCCCTTTGCCTTTATCCGCACGCGGGGGTGGCGGCAAAGCCTGCAAAGGAACTACTGGAAGAACGGGATGCGCCTGAGGGCACCTCGACTTGAGATGACCCTTCTTCCCACACTGGAAGCAGACTTTATCTTTCGACCAACAACGGGCCACATCATGCCCCTTCCTTCCGCACAGGGTACACACCACATCTCCTCTGGGAGCGCCCTGAATAGTATGGACTAGCTCTTTCTTCTGCGTTGCCAATCTCTTGAAGCACTTCTCCAGGGGGAGGCCTGGCCGGCCGCAGAAGCTACACGTCCCCTTGGTCTTCTTCCTTGAAACTGCATCAGGTTCCTGGGGGCCTTCCCCCTCAACAGACTTCCACTTGTCTTGCCTCGCCTGCTGGCCTCTGTTCTTAGCATTATCAATGGACTCCACTTTTAAAGCAGCTTCCACCGCTCTGGCATAATTGACTGCTCCATAGGCATTTGCTAACTGCTGAACATCGCTTCTTAGCCCACCCAGAAACCTCTTAACCCGGTCTGCTTCAACACTCACAAGTCCAGGAGCAAACTGACTCAGTTTGCTAAACTCAATCTCATACTAACTAACCGTGAGTTTCCTTTGCTTCAAATGCAGGAAGTCATTCATCAACCGGTCCCGCTCGACCGAGGGCAGAAATTTTCTCAACAGCATCTCCTTAAACGACTCCCAGGTGCATCCTGCCACCACACTTTCCTTCTCCCTCAGCCACCAAGTCTTTGCCAATCCCTTGAGCTGGTAGGCAGCGAGCATTACTTTCTGATCATCCGTGATCCCGGAATAGGAGAACATCTCCTCTATAGAAATCAGCCAGTCATCCAAAACCATGAAATCCACTTTTCCATCATAAGTAGGTGGTCCAAGTCGCTGAAATTGAGAAATAAATGCCATCTACGGTGGCACCACAACAGGAGGTACTAGAGGAGGAGGAACAGCTACACCCCCAACGGGGTCCTGAGCTCTCTAAGTCTGCCCTTCCACTACTGCTACCAACGACTGGATCTGGCTCTATATGTCCACCATCTGTCTTGCCAAGGCTTCATTACTTAGCCGCAAGCTCTCGATCAGGGCCTCGCTCTGGGATCCCAAAGACTCACCCGTAGATTGGGGAGTCGATCGCGTCGTAGGATGCTTCGCCATCCTATAATCGCACCAATCCTAATTAAAACCCATCCCAACTACTAAAACAAGCCTACCCGGTACAAACAAGCATACTTAAATATGAATTGTAACTGCAAATCTTGCTCTGGGATTTGTTTTATAATGATGATGCCATGCTTAACCTAAGATGGTTCACTACCATCACACTAACTCATGTGCCTACATCATGGATGCATGCTTTTATATTCATTTTGACTCAAAACCATGTGTGTACATATGTTATCATGCAAATCTTTAGCCTGGTACGTTGTGCCTATGAAATGTTATGCTATGCATGCCGTGCTATGCATTCTAAAAAAAGGCCTTAATGCATGCCATGGGAGGCGTACACATGAAAATGTTATGCATCCCATACTACATAACATTCCCATGCAACGAAAAAGAAAACATGCTAGCCGCATCCATGTGGTGAGGTTATGCATCCCATACTACATAACCCTCACATGTTGCCTCCTATGGTGGATCCATATACGAACACATATTATGCATCCCATACTGCATAATATGCCCCGTATACTTCTTTATGCTTATGAGTGTAGTGTTCGTGCTTCGGCCAAGATGTGCTGATGATATATCGGTGAGTGTATGCTTATGAAGCTAAACATCTAATGCAATCAAAAGACAGGTTGCCCGACCAATTGTCAAGACAACCTCCCACTGATACCAACTGTCACGACCCGCATTTCCCCGAGGTTAAGAAGTATCAGAGTAAGGGAAAATACGTGTTGTGATACCACGTCGAGCAGGGGATAACTGTCGACGCTCAGGCGACACACCAAAACCATAAATCACAAGTTTTAATTTAATAGAAAACCAGTTTGTTTGAAGGCCGTATCCCTCGGCACAGTGGATCAGCTAGTCCACGCTGAGAAAATATATATGCTTACAGCGGAAAAATACTTTGATTCGATTAGTTTGACACCCTAAATGAGTATAAGGGTCCACCAGAGACCGCTTATAGAATGCACGACACCTAAGGTGAGTATAGTATATATATATATTAAAAGAGGTTTTACGCTTTAAGAAAATAGTGCTTTAGTTAGCAAATATGTTATGCATGAGGTACATATAATAGTTTAGGGTTTTAAAATACCTAACATGCAACCTAGCATAAAACCTTCCCAGAAGCAAGTAAACAACCCCAAGAGGGAAAAAACAGCAGTCTAAATTCATACTTAGCAAAATAAGAAAGCCACCGGTGGGCGTCGACAACCCGACACAAACCCACCGGTGAGTGTGCATGTCCATACAAAAAAGAAAAAAATGACTACCTCACAAGGGAGTGATCTGCAACTCCGTTACCCTGGAGGAAACCAGCAAGACCCACCAAATGGAAAGTCAGCCGCTCAATCGGCTACAACCTGGACCTGAGACATTCAAGAAAAATAAATGCCTCAGCAAGGAAATAAACAAAAGAAAGGAGTGTCAGATTACTTAAATATAGAAGGGTTCTCCAACCCGGCAACAAAGTACTAAACTACAGAAGTAGGAAAAGAAAATAGCATTGCTTAAAGAGCAATAAAGGCAAAACACACTAAGTGTGAGCACGATTCTACCTGCTCTGGAAAGAATCAACCTGCAGAAGAAATGCATCAGCATAAAAGCAGGGAAAAACCAAAAGTAGACCATAGGAAACTAACAGTTCTAAGTTTATGGGCAAATGACCGGGGTGTAAAAATAAGGGGGACTGGAGTGGGTGGCCACAGCGTCCAACACCAACAACCAGACCCCAAAAATCCTTAAGGGTGAAAACACAACTGGTGGCAGCTTCAGGGTCCACACACCTAACAAGTTGGCCACAGTGTCCAAACTTAGTGGTGGCCACAGCTTAACACACACAATTCACCCCTCAGAGTCCAAAAACCCACACCCCCCTCTGGTCATAGCCCACGAGTCGGCATGCAAAAACTAGCCGAACACCCCCAACATCCCCCTTAGGAAGGAAAAAGATTCCTCTAACAGTCCTAAAGAAGCACACATCCCAAGGTTAAGGACTTAGCCAAAAAATCCTAAAACTAACATCTCAGCCCTCTCAACGCCTGGAGACAGAGAACTAAAATTTTAATTCCTATACTCTTCCTGTCACGCCAGACCACTATAACAAGCCCAGAAACATTCTAATCATCCAGACTAAGGAAAGGGAAAATTGCTACTGCAGCTACAACCTCTGTCAAACCAAAATAGCACAAAACCGAGCCTACCAATTAGGAACGCAACAATTTATACTCTACAACAAGTTGACAGTGGTATAGCAACTGCAGTTTCAATCAAATCTGACAGGACTATGAAGCTTTCCTAGGTTCTAAAAAGACAGATTCTTTGCAAAAAACAATTTAAAGTTTTCTCTCCTACCCGGCTACAGCTACCCTACAGGAAACCTAAACCAACACTCAAAAAGACTTAGCCTACCCCTTGAATAATACTAAAACTTAACTCCAGCTATAACCTGGACCACAACTGAGAATGAAAAGAAGAAAAAAAAGAGATATAAAACATAAAGCTGCAAGGGCAGGGAGCCACTTGCCTAAATTCGGGCAAGGAGAAAAAGCTGCGGGAACACCAAGCTTGGCACAGGTGGCTCGGCCTGCTGCAAAACCAGCATCTTCTGTTGGCAAAGTGTAAAACCACACTTGCCGAGTCAACGATATTGGTGTCGGTGCAACGAACTCCCCAATATCGAAGACCCACCACCTTATACCTTTTATGCACATGCAATAGTTATGAGTCCAACATATAACCGAGCCGAATCCTCCCGGACTATCCCGTCCGTCATAATCAACCACCGAGCTGAAAACTCCCCGGACTAACCCGTCCGTCATAATCTACAACCGAGCCGAAGCTCCCCGGACTATCCCGTCCGTCATAACCAATAACCGAGCCAAAGCTCACCGGACTAACCCGTCCGTCCTAAACTACAACCAAAATATCTAAAATATCTAAATTTTTATATGTTATTCAAGATATCATTCTACAACTTTTATATGTTATTCAAAATAAGGATATAACTCATCTTCCCAAATATCTAAATTTTTCAGTTAGGTTTTATCCCCAAATCATTATTTCATTTTAATCCTTAAAAATTCATTTAAAGAAATATAAAATACTATATGGCTTCCAAAAATTCAGAGAAAATTCAAGTATGAATCTAATGGCATTTAAATGGTTTGGGCTAAATTTCATAATTTATTTATCAGTATATGGACTAAATTAAATTATTGAATAATTCCATCATTTAGCAAGCTTGTGAAGTAAGTACCTCAAATAAGTATCCAAAAATTTATATAAGCCTATAATGATTCAAAACATCCTCTGACAAATTTTCATGACCTCCCAAGGGTCAGAGGGATCATAATAATTATTTTATTAAGTTGAGGCATCCCTTGTGTTTCAAATGAAGTACCATAAATATTATCCCAAAATCCCCAAATAAATTACCAGAGACTAATAACATCCTTTTTACCATCATACCAAAATTTCACCTTATTTGGAAGAGTTTAACTAGCCTATTCTAACCCTACAAAGTTTGTGCCCTAAACTAGGGTTAGGGTTTTGTGGGTCCCAAACTTTCCAAAACACCCTAAGATTTTTATCAGAGGGTAATAGTTACCCTAAAACCATCCCTACAAAGTTTCATAGTCATACAAGGTGTTTTGGCCATATGCTCTTCACAAGGTACAAAAGCCCTTCCTTAGGGTTTGCCCTAGGATCTTGGGCCAAATCAACTCCAATGCCCCCAAGTTTTCATTGGGAGGTGTATAAAGTCATGACAAGTCAGTGTCCCAAATTTGAACCTCTGTTGAGATGAATTGGACACTAAAAACCTAAAATTACATTTTGGACCAAAATGCCCTTCTTAGGGCAAGGCTAGGGTTTGCTTGATTGCCATTCAAATCAACTCCAAACTTAATGAAATTTTAACCAGAGGTCTATATGGACCTCATATACATCCCATCAAAATTTGGATGAATTTGGACTTCATTTGACCCATAATTTAATTCACCCTAGCATAATTTATTTATTTACAAAACTATAGGAAAATTATTCCCAAAATTTCCCATTTTTGGGCAGGGTCTAGATATAGGGTAGGGTGACTCCCTGCCAAAATTTCAGCTCATTTGGACCAAGGATGAAGTGTGGGCACTTAGTTGAATTACTTCCTAGTCATTTGTGTAGACCCCACCAAAATGAGTGCCCTGGTCAAACCTGTCACCCAAATTGGTTCAAACAAATTTTTTATAACAGTAGACTCAAGGGGATACATTTTTGGTGTTGACCATTTTCTCTGATAATGGCTCTAAGTATTTTTAATAATTAAAAAAAATAAATACAAATTCTGTGACAAGTAATGAAATGATTCAAATATTTATAATATAGTTTAATATCCTTATTTGCACGAATCTTGGCGCAATCCTGGACGGCATCCCGTCATCGTCCCCGCGCGCCAATTGCCAGGATTGCTCCTGCCTGGGCCAAATTCCAGAGGGTGCCGCCGGCGCTCCGGCCACCTCCCCGGCCTGCCACAGCCGCCGACACCTTCGTGGTGGTCGGGGCTACCTCCAGGCGGCGGCACGGCCGCCGGGGAGCACTATTCCGGCGAACCCGACAAGCTCAAATACATGGAAAAACCAGGATTTTTTTGAAATGGATCGGGCTCAATTGAGCCCGAACCTTGGACCTAAGGATTGCTATGATTTATCCATGGAAGAAGGAGTGGAGGAGGACCTGTGGTGGCGGCTGTAGCCGTGCCGATCGCCGGATTGGCATGGTGGTGGCCGGTGGTGGTCGGATTGTTCAAAAGTGGAGGAAAGAGCTCGGCTTCTTCAGGAAAAGGGTGGGAAATACTCCTTGGACCTCACTGGAGCTTTTAAAGAGGGAGAGGAGGGAGTTAGGTGGCTGAATTGCCATGTGCCATTTTTGGCCATGGTCAATCTTGGCAGCTAGGTTGGTAGGGGGGTGGAGCTTGCTCTAACCAGTCCACAATGGCTGCTGCACTCCCCCTTGTCCTTCTGAAATGAATGGGGAGGTTGGGGAGGGGGAAGGAGGAGTACAAAGTCCTCCTTCCTTCTTCTTTCTTCTCTTTCTCTGTCCTCCATGGTTGAATTTCTCTCTCCTAGTCACCAAGCCTGAATTTTTGGCTCCTACATGTCCCATGGAAGCCCACAAGTCCATTTGGTCACTTAAGTCATGGTTAGCCCAATTGAAATGAGCTTGAGCTTGAGTTAGCCCATTTGGGCTAACTTGACCCAAAGCTGGACTAGGGCCCACCTAGGTCAATTTGGTCCTTGAGATCTCTTTAATGGGTCCTTGGTGACCCATTAGCATCCCCTAGGGTCAAGGTGTGGTTGGATTGGCCCTTGGAGGTCACTTGGCCCTTAACTAGGGCACTTTGACCACTTTAGGTCAAGAGTTGACTTTGGTCAACCTAGTCTTTATGATTGGTCCCAATGAGTCCTTGGTGACCTATTGGCCTCTCCCTAGGCCTATGAGGGTAGGGGTGGGGCCCATTTGGCTAAGGGACTGCAATTGACCCTTGTGTAGGTCAATTTGACCTATTTAGGGTTAGAGTTGACTTTGGTCAACTTAGCTCCCTCGACTACCCTCCATGGGTCCTTAGTGACCCATTGACCCCTACCTAGGGTTATGGAGGTATGGGTGGGGTATATTTGGCTAATAGACTACAATGGACCCTTGTGTAGGTCAATTTGACCTAGCTAGGGTTATAGTTGACTTTGGTCAACTTAGGTCCTTTGATTGCTCTCCATAGGTCCTTAGTGACCCATTGACCCCCTTCTAGGGTTATAAGGGTATGGGTGGGGTCTTGGAGTCTTGGTGAAGCCCCATGATCACTTTTAACCAAGGTTTAGAAATCTGCTAAGTGCAGACCATAGTGGCCCTATTCACACCACCAGGTCCACTTGACTCTTTCTTGGGCTTCCTAGGGTTTTGTCATGACAAAACCACTCTTAGGGGTCTAGTTGGAAATGGGATGTTACAAATCCCAATAAACAAAACAAAGATTTCGTTCCCGAAATCAAGGTTAAGCCAACGAGGACTCCTATCGGGAAGGAAGAAGCTTGTAACATCCCATGAGAGTTGAAAGGTTTACGTCACGACTCCATGTTTGATTATATAAGGTTTAAAGGTGATAGTCAAATTTAAGACCAAATCCCCCAATTGGCAAAGTCTAGACCCCAATAAACAAAAGTTTAGCCCATATCCTTGAAATTTCAGTTCTACTAGTTTAAAATAGGAAGGTAAATTGAACATCTTGAGTGGTTGTGAGGAATACCTGACTGAAGAGTTCCGGGTATCTTTGTCGCATCAAGTCCTGGGGCTCCCATGTGTGCTCCTCTCTTCCGTGATTTCTCCACAGGACCTTGACTAACGGAACCTTCTTGTGGCGTAAAACTCGTACCCCCTTATCATCAATCCGAATCGGTTCTAAGTGAACTGATCGATCAGATGCTATCGGTCCATCTGTGGTTGTAACTTGCTGTTCTGGGCATAGTAGAGCTCTCCTAAGAAAGGATATATGGAATACGTCGTGTAGACTCGCCAGCTCCGGTGGCAGTTCCAGCCTATATGCCAAGGGACCGATCCGTTCCTGGATCCTATAAGGCCCCATGTATCTTGGGCTGAGCTTCTTCCTATATCCGCGTACCCGAGTAACTCCGTGCATGGGTCGGATCTTCAAGAACACCTGATCTCCTACCTGGAATTCCACCTGACGGTGCCGAGCGTCGTAATACTTAGCCTGCCGGCTTTGTGCTTCCAGCATCCTGTCCCGTATCAATCTTACCAGAGCCTCAGGTCCTCGACAAACTCTGAATCCAACGCCTTAGGGTCCTCGTCCTGTATCCATGACAGAGGAGTCTTGCATTTTCGTCCATACAATGCCTCATAAGGAGCCATTTTTATACTGGATTGGTAGCTGTTATTATACGAGAACTCGATCAGTGGTAATAACTTCTCCCATGGTTCACCGTGATCTAATATGCAGAGTCGTAGTAAGTCCTCTAGAGTCCGGTTGGTCTGTTCTGTCTGTCCATCCGTCTGGGGATGAAAAGCCGTACTGAAGGTTAGTCGAGTGCCTAAGTAAGTTTGCACTGACCTCCACTCCCTGGATGTAAATCGTCCGTCCCGGTCTGACACAATCGACTTGGGGATGCCATGATAACGGACGAACTGTTCCACAAACTTCCGGACTAACGCACCCACCGAGTCATCCTTCCTGATTGGAATAAACCTTGTCACCTTTGTCAGTCGGTCGATGATCACCCATATCGAATCGTTCCCTATCCTGGATCGAGGAAGTCCATGTATGAAGTCCATGGCGATATCATCGAACTTCCACTCTGGCACCGGGAGTAGCTGTAATAGTCCTGCGGGATTTCTGCACTCTGCTTTCACTAACTGACAAGCCTTGCAATGGGTCACTAAGTAGGTGATATCCTTCTTCATGCCAGGCCAGAACATAGTCTTCTTCAGATCTGCAGTCATCTTTGTAATTCCCGAGTGTACCGAATATCGACTGCAATGAGCCTCCATCATGATGTCTTCCCGGATCTGGCCTCCCTCTGGTATGTAGACCCGTCCTCTGAAGCACACTAAATCATCCCTCATTATGTAATCTCGCGCAGTGCCTGCTTCTAAGGCCCGAAATATTGGCTCTAGCTGGGTATCTTGCCTCTGTCCATCCTTGACCCGTTCTCGTATATCATCTGTGGCGATTAATGACGACCGATATTCTCGGTATAACGCAGGGTGATCCTCAGATACCAGGTATACTTGCATCTTATCAAACATTTGTATTAACTCCAAGGCCATCAACGGTGTTCCTACTCCAGCGTTTGCGGTCTTTCGGCTCAATGCATCGGCTACCACATTCGCCTTTCCCGGGTGGTAGTGCATCTCGTACTGGTAGTCTGCCAAAAAATCCACCCATCGTCTCTGTCTAATGTTCAGCTCTTTTTGCGTGTCCACATACCTCAAATTTTTATGGTCAGAGTATATGTCGCAGTGGACACCGTACAGATAGTGTTGCCAGACTTTCAGTGCAAAAATGATAGCTCCCATTTCTAAGTCATGGACTGGGTTTCTGCTCATGCTTCTTCAGCTGCCGAGAAGCGTAAGCTATCACATGGCCATTCTGCATAAGCACTGCACCCATGCCCTGGTAGGAGGCATCGGTGTAGACCTGGAATCCTTCTTTCCCTGAAGGGAAAGCAAGTATATAATCCGAAGTGAGTCGCCCCTTTAGCTCTTGAAAAGCCGCCTCACACTGTGGGGTCCAGATAAAGGGCACCTCCTTCCTGGTCAGAGATGTGAGTGGAAGGGCGATACGAGAGAATCCCTCTACGAACTTCCTGTAGTAACCGGCGAGTCCTAGGAAACTTCGTACATCTGTGGCCGTCTTCAACTGTGGCCAGTCCCGGACTGCTTGGATCTTGGTCGGGTCCACCGCCAACCCAGCACCACTGATGATATGGCCTAGGAAGGCCACCTCCTTCAACCAAAACTGGCATTTGCTGATCTTTGCATAGAGCTTGTGCTCCCGTAGTCTCTCCAGAGTCAGCGTCAAATGCCGAGTGTGCTCCTCTTCCGTCCTAGAGTAGATCAGGATGTCGTCTATGAATACTATGACGAACACATCCAAGTAGGCCTCAAAGACCCGGTTCATGAGGCTCATGAATGTCGACGAAGCATTTGTGAGCCCGAAGGGCATCACGGTAAACTCATATAACCCATATCTGCTACTGAAAGCAGTCTTTGGAATGTCCTCCTCCTGGATCCGTAGTTGGTAGTAACCCGACCTTAGATCCAGCTTCGAGAAATAATGGGCTCCCTCCAGTTGGTCGAATAATTCGTCTATCCGTGGGAGCGGATAGGTATTCCGGACGGTCAGCCTGTTTAGTGCTCGATAATCGATGCACAGGCGAAGTGTCCCATCCTTCTTCTTCAAAAATAAGACCGGGGCTCCCCATGGCGAGGAACTTGGTCTGACAAATCCGGCTTCTACCAGTTCCTGGAGTTGGCTTCGAAATTCTGTCAGCTCTTTTGGGGCCATCCGGTAAGGGGATCTAGCTGCCGGCTTAGCCCCCGGCACCAGCTGTATCCGGAAATCCTGCTCCCAGTGCGGGGGTAGCCCAGGCAGTTTTTCTGGAAATACGTCGGCAAAATCTCGCACCACCAGAATACCCGAGGTGGAGACCTTGGCCTCAGTCATTTCAAATATTACCTCATACACTTCTTCCCCCTGTAAGTGAGCCTTGACGGCCTGTACAGATGACAGCATGAGAGGGGAAATAGATCTAGTACCTTCAATGACGAGGTAGGAATCTCCATGTCTCACGGTAACTCTCTTGGATGTGCAGTCAATTTGAGCATGATTCCAGTTCAACCACGTCATTCCTAGGATCAAATCAAAGATTGGCATCTTTATGATCGTCGCTGGAGCTTCAAATATCCTTCCGTCGATCTCCGCCTCCATATTGCAGTGGGCAGAGGTGAACAACTCTGATCCGTCGGGTAATCGTATCCTCATCATCAGACCCGTGAATCGCTCCACGCCTTCCAACCCTTCTACGAAGGCTTCCGATACAAACGAGTGTGAAGCACCCGTATCAAATAGTGTATAAGCGGGTTTGCCGCTGATGAAAACTATTCCTGGGGGTGGGGAAAGTTAAATGTCTTAGAATCTAGCTATGGTTTTCTTCCCTAGATTATCACTTCTATATAAACTTAAAGGTCATGAGGAAATAAGTTTACAATTTTCTGACGTACCAGTGATTACTTGCTCCGGGTTCCGGGGTTGAGCCAAATCCAGGGCATAAATTTGCTCCCTCTGCTGCCTGCGATCTGTACCCTGGAAACCACGTCCTCGACCACGTCCTCGTCCTCCAAACTGTTGGGCATGCGGGGCATCCTGGGGTGCTGGTAAAGGTGCTCCCCTCATGGGGCAGTTTCTCTGAATGTGTCCTATCTGATGGCAGTTGTAGCACTCCGGTGGGGGAAATGCCATACCCCCGGGTCTCGGTGCCTCCCTCATCTGAAGAGGCTGAGTAGCCAATATCACCTGCTCCCTCGGCTCCTGCCTCACTTCCTGACGAGGCTGGTCCTCTGTCCTTCTTCCACCTGGTATAGCACCTTGCCGCTGATCATTTCGGGCTCTCCGGCCCTGATCCTCCGCTTGCCGCTTCCGGCCCCGAGTGGTGTGCCAATCGGCCTCAATCCTCTTTGCCATCTCCAAAATCCGGGAGATAGGCCCGTCAGATACAAACAACAAAGCCTCCCTCAAGTCCTCCCGCATGCCCTTATAGAATCTCTTGATGTATCCTGCTTCGTCCAGCTAGTAAGAATCTGTATATCGAGCCAAATGGTCGAACTCCCGATGGTACTCCACCACTGTCCGGATGCCCTGCTTCAGCTGTAAGAACCGCTCCTCCAACTCATCCCTGGACGACTACGGAACAAAATTCTCCAGCAGCGCGGTCCTGAACTCTTCCCAGGTCACTTCCGCAACCTCCCTATCAGCAAACCTTGTGTCCAGCAACGTCTTCCACCAACTCTTGGCATGAGACTCCAGGCAGGAGACAACCAAGGCCACCCTCTCCTCCCAGGGACACCGTATCCCAGTCAGCATTTCGTACATAATATCTAGCCACTCTTCTGTCCGTACGGCGGATTCTGTCCCCAGGTAGGATGGAGGAGAGAGTCCTCGAAAGATGCTCAGCCAATTGGCCCCCGGGTTTGGCTGCGGAGCCGGAACCTGCTGAGCCCTGAAAGCATCTAGAATGGCTGTCAACGTTTGACCCATCTCCGAGTATAGGAATGGAGTGGGGACCGAGGAAGGTGGTACAACAGTCGGAGTCTGCTGAACTCTGCCTTGTGGTGTTGGCTGTGCTGGGGGCTGCGTAATAGAAGACAAATATGAGAAGTCTCACAGATTTAACTAAAAGTGGATAATTTTCATGTGATTTCCCATATGCCCACCACTGCTTTCGCTGCTTAGTTTGTCCCCAAACTAAACTCGTGCGGGGGTGGCCCGGGGTTTGTGGACTGCTACCTTTTGATCGATATGTTTCTCCTCTGATACCACTTGTAAGACCCCCATTTTTTTTTCTTTTTCGACACCGGGGTCTTAGGCCCAGAACCGTCGCCTTGCGGTGATACCTTCTCACCCGGGAAGGTCGTCACTACAAGACGCCGATTCTGCCGGCCAAATCAATCTCTACTGTAGCATAAGTATAAAAGCAAGTCCACAGAAATCACATATATAGAAAAATAAAACTCCACGAAGGGAGTGTCCACAGATAGTACATATAATGAAAATCTCGGGCTTATGCCCGGTACATCAAGTCCTCACTACAAATCACTCATCGCGGAAGCAAACTAATATCACTACTGGTGTTCGGGACTCACAGTCCCTGCTGCCTGGACTCCAGTGCTAGACTGTCCGATCTCCAAGCGTGCCGACCTCCGGGGCTGCTCCTCCATGCTGGGCTCCATGGTCCCCTAAATGATGTGGTTCGAAAACCGTTAGTCTAAAAGACTAAGTCCTATCATCCCCCACCCCTTCCCCCATGGCTCCTAAGCACCGAGCGGGGAGAAGGAATGGAAAGGACATGAAGGTGGAGAATGTCAAATTGCAGATGGCAGCGGAACTAAACTAACAGTGTTAAGCGTGATAATAATTATACAATATCTAAATAAGTAACCTTAAATTATGTGAAAACACATAAGCTAAGGGATCTCTTGCAGGGTTCCTATCGTATAAAAAGTCCCATACCGATTTATACGATAGGGTGTCGATTTTACTAGCATGCACAACATATAAATAATACTGAAAGAGAACCTTGACTTATAAGCACGCTCACACGAACTTAAAGGCCAATGGGTCGTTTTGCAAGGCCTAATGTATAGAGCGTCCCATACCGCTTATACATTAGGTGTCAGGTTATATATAATGGTTATGCTATGAAATGCAAATATGCTATGATGTGAACATGCAAGTGCAACTCACCCACTCGACTCTGTATACACAGACCTTTAGTTCCCCCTTTCGGAGCCGTTACCTCCCAGGATACCTCCGCAGTGGCAGACGGAAGCGGTGGGTTGGGCCTCACCCACCTCAAAACCAGCATTTGCACTACCGGTCTGACCTATCGTACACCTCAACGCTTGGTGCACTAAGTGGACGCCTGCGTACTCTTGCCGGCTAGCGCACCGGACTTCTGTTGGCAAAGTGTAAAACCACACTTGCCAAGTCAACGATATTGGTGTCGGTGCAACGAACTCCCCAATATCGAAGACCCACCACCTTATACCTTTTATGCACATGCAATAGTTATGAGTCCAACATATAACCGAGCCGAATCCTCCCGGACTATCCCGTCCGTCATAATCAACCACCGAGCTGAAAACTCCCCGGACTAACACGTCCATCATAATCTACAACCGAGCCGAAGCTCCCCGGACTATCCCGTCCGTCATAACCAACAACCGAGCCAAAGCTCACCGGACTAACCCGTCCGTCCTAAACTACAACCGAGCCGAAGCTCACCGGGCAACCATGCCCATTACCTTAACCACTGGGCTTATTGCCCGAGTAACCCAAACTATCTCTCGGGACACAGTGGTGTGAGAGTGTGAAATCCTAAGTTTACTACCTACTCCTCAATTTACTTTATGCCTATAACTTAGGTGTTACCCATTTCATTTTCATATTATAGTAAACTATACCTAATGTGATTTTGACCTTCTACTCTATGGGGAAGACGATCTTTCGTCGATCCCAAACACCACCTAACCTTTTAGTCAAACCAATCCCCAGCTCATCCAACCCTGAGTGATGAACTCATTCCTATAACCACTAATTTTTGACTTATGTGCCTAACTTGTACTCCAGATTATTTCTGTAGATTTACTATATGCAGACCAACAAGGTTTAATGTTCTGTAAAATGGGAAGTATATCAAGTAATCATCCAATACTCCTATGATAATTAGTGGAGGTTCATTATGACCTTTATTGCCCAAATCCAGAGTTTTACAATTTTCCTATTTATCTAGGAATTTATTTAAATATTTATAGTGGCCCAAGTCTCCAAGATTGAGCTGAAGGTACCAAATTTTGTCAATATAATATCTCCCCAGATTTATGTTATACTTAATATAATCATTTAACCTAAGATACAAAATCTCTTAATTTTTCAGCAAGGTTCAGGCCACTTATTTTTATTTAAATGGTATATTGCAATAATTCATAAAAATAATAAACAGGGCAATATTATTTCTGAAAATTCAAGGATAATTCTAACATGATTGCAAGGGCCCATAAATGCTCTGGGTCAAATATCATCAGTGATTAAGGAGTGATAAGCTTCAAACAAATTAATATACAGTTTTCCAAAATTGCTAAATGCAGACCACCATGTCAAACTTCATGTAAAATAGGAGGTACATCAAATAATTATCCAATACTCTTATAATAATTAATGGAGGTCTATTATGACCTTTAAGCCCTAAATCCAGAGATCCAAAATTTTCCTTATTTATTTAATAATTTATTTAATTATTCTATTGACTAATATTTCCAATAATGAACATGAAGTACAATTTTCAGTCAAGATATCATTCTACAACTTTTATATGTTATTAAAAATAAGGATATAACTCATCTTCCAAAATATCTAAATTTTTCAGTAAGGTTTTATCCCCAAATCATTATTTCATTTTAATCCTTAAAAATTCATTTAAAGAAATATAAAATACTATATGGCTTCCAAAAATTCAGAGAAAATTCAAGTATGAATCTAATGGCATTTAAATGGTTTGGGCTAAATTTCATAATTTATTTATCAGTATATGGACTAAATTAAATTATTGAATAATTCTAGCATTTAGCAAGCTTGTGAAGTAAGTACCTCAAATAAGTATCCAAAACTTTTCATAAAATTTATATAAGCCTATAATGATTCAAAACATCCTCTGCCAAATTTTCATGACCTCCCAATTGTCAGGGGGACCATAATAATTATTTTATTAAGTTGAGGCATCCCTTGTGTTTCAAATGAAGTACCATAAATATTATTTCAAAATCCCCAAATAAATTACCAGAGACTAATAACATCCTTTTTACCATCATACCAAAATTTCACCTTATTTGGAAGAGTTTAACTAGCCTATTCTAACCCTACAAAGTTTGTGCCCTAAACTAGGGTTAGGGTTTTGTGGGTCCCAAACTTTCCAAAACACCCTAAGATTTATATCAGAGGGTTATAGTTACCCTAAAACAACCCCTACAAAGTTTCATAGTCATACAATGTGTTTTGGCCATATGCTCTTCACAAGGTACAAAAGCCCTTCCTTAGGGTTTGCCCTAGGATATTAGGCCAAATCAACTCCAATGCCCCCAAGTTTTCATTGGGAGGTGTATAAAGTCATGACAAGTCAGTGTCCCAAATTTGAACCTCTGTTGAGGTGAATTGGACACTAAAAACCTAAAATTACATTTTGGACCAAAATGCCCTTCTTAGGGCAAGGCTAGGGTTTGCTTGATTCCCATTCAAATCAACTCCAAACTTAATGAAATTTTAACCAGAGGTCTATATGGACCGCATATACATCCCATCAAAATTTGGATGAATTTGGACTTCATTTGACCCATAATTTAATTCACCCTAGCATAATTTAATTATTTACAAAACTATAGGAAAATTATTCCCAAAAATTCCCATTTTTGGGCAGGGTCTAGATATAGGGTAGGGTGACTCCCTGCCAAAATTTCAGCTCATTTGGACCAAGGATGAAGTGTGGGCACTTAGTTGAATTACTGCCTAGTCATTTGTATAGACCCCACCAAAATGAGTGCCCTGGTCAAACCTGTCACCCAAATTGGTTCAAACAAATTTTTTATAACAATAGACTCAAGGGGCTACATTTTTGGTGTTGACTATTTTCTCTGATAATGGCTCTAAGTATTTTTAATAATTAAAAAAAATAAATACAAATTCTGTGACAGGTAATGAAATGATTCAAATATTTATACTATAGTTTAATATCCTTATTTGCACGAATCTTGGCGCAATCCTGGAAGGCATCCCGTCATCGTCCCCGCGCGCCAATGGCCAGGATTGCTCCTGCCTGGGCCAACTTCCAGCGGCTGCCGCCGGCGCTCCGGCCACCTCCCCGGCCTGCCACCGCCGCCGACACCTTCGTGGTGGTCGGGGCTACCTCCAGGCGGCGGCACGGCCGCCGGGGAGGACTATTCTGGCGAACCCGACAAGCTCAAATCCATGGAAAAACCAGGATTTTTTTGAAATGGATCGGGCTCAATTGAGCCCAAACCTTGGACCTAAGGATTGCTATGATTTATCCATGGAAGAAGGAGTGGAGGAGGACCTGTGGTGGCGGCTGTAGCCGTGCTGATCGCCAGATTGGCATGGTGGTGGCCGGTGGTGGTCGGATTGTTCAAAAGTGGAGGAAAGAGCTCGGCTTCTTTAGGAAAAGGGTGGGAAATACTCCTTGGACCTCACTGGAGCTTTTAAAGAGGGAGAGGAGGGAGTTAGGTGGCTGAATTGCCATGTGCCATTTTTGGCCATGGTCAATCTTGGCGGTTAGGTTGGTAGGGGGGTGGAGCTTGCTCTAACCAGTCCACAATGGCTGCTGCACTCCCCCTTGTCCTTCTGAAATGAATGGGGAGGTTGGGGAGGGGGAAGGAGGAGTACAAAGTCCTCCTTCCTTCTTCCTTCTTCTCTTTCTCTCTCCTCCATGGGTGACTTTCTCTCTCCTAGTCACCAAGCCTGAATTTTTGGCTCCTACATGTCCCATGGCAACCCACAAGTCCATTTGGTTACTGAAGTCATGGTTAGCCCAATTGAAATGAGCTTGAGCTTGAGTTAGCCCATTTGGGCTAACTTGACCCAAAGTTGGACTAGGGCCCACCTAGGTCAATTTGGTCCTTGAGATCTCTTTAATGGGTCCTTGGTGACCCATTAGCCTCCCCTAGGGTCAAGGTGGCGTTGGATTGGCCCTTGGAGGTCACTTGGCCCTTAACTAGGGCACTTTGACCACTTTAGGTCAAGAGTTGACTTTGGTCAACCTAGTCTTTATGATTGGTCCCAATGAGTCCTTGGTGACCTATTGGCCTCTCCCTAGGCCTATGAGGGTAGGGGTGGGGTCCATTTTGCTAAGGGACTGCAATTGACCCTTGTGTAGGTCAATTTGACATATTTAGGGTTAGAGTTGACTTTGGTCAACTTAGCTCCCTCGACTACCCTCCATGGGTCCTTAGTGACCCATTGACCCCTACCTAGGGTTATGGAGGTATGGGTGGGGTATATTTGGCTAATAGACTACAATGGACCCTTGTGTAGGTCAATTTGACCTAGCTATGGTTATAGTTGACTTTGGTCAACTTAGGTCCTTTGATTGCTCTCCATAGGTCCTTAGTGACCCATTGACCCCCTTCTAGGGTTATAAGGGTATGAGTGGGGTCTTGGAGTCTTGGTGAAGCCCCATGATCACCTTTAACCAAGGTTTAGAAATCTGCTAAGTGCAGACCATAGTGGCCCTATTCACACCACCAGGTCCACTTGACTCTTTCTTGGGCTTCCTAGGATTTTGTCATGACAAAACCACTCTTAGGGGTCTAGTTGGAAATGGGATGTTACATTAAAAGTTCATATATGTCGGGGAAAGTGATAGGATGTTAGTCTATCATTTTCTGGTATTACATATATATTTTTTTAAAAAAAACAAAATTGTGTGGGGTGTGAAAAAAAAATGATGATCACCTCCAATCAAAGACCTCTTCATGCTTAGTTTCCTCCCCAAACCCCTTAGCTTGTCTTAGTTTTTAAATTAAAATATGTGGAGAGCATAAGTAGTAGGTTGTCTTCTTCCTTAAGTTTCTTTCAAGTTATGGTTTTTATAATTTCAATCTAACCTTGTTTGCACTTTACTCCATTTTGAATGCTAGTTAATTTATTAGAGAATTTTTGGTTAAGTACTTCTCTCTTTTCACTTTAAGTTCATAATTTAGGACTTGATTCTTAAATCCCTAAATTATAATTTTGGCTAGATCTTGATGTAAATAAATTTTTAGTTTATTTGAAAATTTTATAATGTCTTATAAATATTTCTCTTTTGCTCTGGAATAGCAAAAGCCTAAGCATGGGGAGTTTGATGACTACTTTTAGTCATCGTTTTTTGGGTAATTTAGTAGCCTAAATACCTAAGTTTATTTATAGTTTATGCTCGTTATTTCATGTTTTAATATCTTTCTATAATATATTATAGTTACTAGTTTTATTATAGTTTTATTGTGTTGTCGCTGTTCTATTTTATGTTATTAAAAAATATATAGTTTTATTATATGTATTTTTATTATTATACTTGTTATGTATTATGTTTCATGTTTGTCTAATTTTAATATCAAGTTATAAATATTTTATGTGTTATGTTATGTGATAGGTTATGTTTTATTTTAATTTTTTTTGTTCATGTTATGTTATAATTAACTAATGTATGTTTTATTTTTTGTATTTTGTAGGTTGGCCGGCCACCCATAAATCCTCCAAGTGCATGGCCGAGCCTTGTCCAAGCCCCTCCCTCAAGTGCAGCCCATATGTTCTTCACCAAGCAGCCCTATCCGAGCCCAAGCATGCAGCCCTTCATGATGGAGCAGCCCACAAGCCTTTACCCGAGCCCCTCTCCCCTCATAAAGCCCACACAAAGCAGCCCATTATGAATCCCTTGCATTGGCTGACCACATACATGCATGCATACACCTTGCCACCTTCCTCTCTCTCTCCATATTTAATATATTACATGCATGAACCATTCCCCTTGATGAGGCCGGCCACCTATTTTATTTTTACTCTACATTCACCCCTTCTTTCCCTCTCTCCCATGCTCATTTATTTCTCATTCATCTCCCCCTCTCTATTTTATATTTTCTATGTCATTCCCTTTATTATCATACATGAATCTAGCCATTCTCTCTCCCCTTCATTTAATACAATGCATGAACCTCTCCACATATGTGGCCGGCCACCCCTATGTCTCCCTCATCTAGAACATTCCTCCCTCTCCTATAAAAGGAACCCCTCCCCCTTTGTTTGAAGTTAAGTAGTTTGAGTTTAAAGTAGTTTTAGTTTTGGTAGAGAGTGCTAGTTCAAGTGTTCTTCCTTCATTGTTGTAATAGTCTTTTTTTAGTGCAATAGTATCTTGTCTTTTTTTAGTATTATTATTTTGTACCTCTTTTATTTAGCAATGCAATTAATTTCTCCTTCTTCTATTTTGTTTTCTTTCTTTATCATGCGTAGCTAGTTCTTTTTGTGCCCGATCGCGATGATCTTTGCAATAAAATAATATCTTTTATTTTATGTTTGGATTTGTATTTTTCTATTTTGATCCTTCCTTGAATTATTTTGTATCGACTCCGTATTGCTAGTATACGGTAGTAGATTTCGATCTCATATTTGAGTAGCCGAGAGGCTCGTGAAAAGATCACTCAAGGAAGGAAGGAGTTGAACGCACCCCTAGAGATAGGATGACGTAAATCCTCCGGATTGGAGTCAAATCCAATAGTGCGGGTCACTTCGATAATGTGACTTTAGGCCATTTTGACATGTAAAGAGATTTTGGTCAAAACGTCTACAAGTTAGGGGATTTAATGCTCTAGCGAGATTATTTCCTAATATCGGATCCGTCACGGTCTGAATAGATTTACAAATGCTAAACTAATTTATTTCGTTATTTTATTTCAAAGTGAATCGTCGATCGAGCACTCTTTTCTCGTAATAGTTTATTTTCTCTTGTTAACTTGGTTTATTTTCATTTTCAAACTCATTAATCGTTCAGTAGGATAATCGATTCGTTGTGAGTAATAGTACTTGCATGCCCCGAGTTTTTATACGACCTTGATATTTTTCATATCCTATGCTATATTTCGATAGGTACACTTGCCTTAATCGAGTATAGATTGGAGAATACGATTTTCTCCATCACAGGCCTACAATACGACTTTTGGATGTTAAAGTAAAGGTGCAGCTATCAAATTCAGTGGGGCCCATTGGTCAAAATAGTCATTGATCAACAGAATAGAAAAGGCGGAGTTCAGAATGAAAAGATCAACTTTCGGGATACCGCTGGACTTCATCTTCTTCCTCGGCCATTGTTGTAGAGCTTAGAAGAAAAAGTTCCAGGCTTCTGATCTAAAAGTTCTAGTGTTAGCTGTTGACATCCTCACCATCAACAACAAGGTCAGAGGTAATCTCTGAAGAAGAAGAGGCAGCAAAGGTCTTAACCTAGCTGCTGCATCTGAAAGCTCAACAAAGGTGGTCGTTGTCATCTTCACCACCAATAGCAAGGTCAAAATAAATTCTGAGAGAGAAAGAGGTAGCGGCAAAGGGTTTACCCTCACTGCAGCAACTGAAAACAAATAAAAGCTCCAGTAGACTATTGGCTGTTTGAAAAGCAAACCAACAACAAGATCAGAAACTTGTTTCTGAGGTTCTTCCAGCACAAGCCACAACATCCTGAAGATCTACATTCTTGTTGTTGAGAAAAAGTTGGACTGAGATTTTCTCAGCTCAGGTAGCAGCAAGGCAAGCTGCAGTCTCTTCATAGTTCCAGCCGGTCATTTTTGAAGAACAATTTGTGGTGTTGTGAAGAAGAAGACATGACAAAGATTCTCTCTCAGTTCAGGGAGAAGCAATTCACTGCACGTTACTTCCTACACAAGCATCTGATTATTGAAGATCTTCTCTTATTGCTGAGTAGAAGATAAGGTTGAGTATTTCTTAATTCAGGAAGCAGTAGACTCAGGGAATATATTTCTGGAGTCATAGTTGGGCTGAGTTTATCTCAATTCAGGAAGGTTGGCATAGAGAAATTTCTCTTGTGTCAAATCAACTCAACAACCCACTTCCATTCTATAGGATCCTTTTGGATCTGAGTTGTAGGGCAGATTTTCCTGAGGTAGGATCCAATTGTGTATCTGAGGTAGGGCTGTTTAGCCTGTTGTAGGATCCAATTATGGATCTGAGGTAGGGCGATTTAGCCTGAGGTAGGATACAGTTGTGGATCTTAGGTAGGGATTTGGCCTGAGAGTAGTATCTAGTTTGGATTTGAGGTAGGGCTTTTGAGCTTGAGGTAGGAGAGTCATTCTCTCTAAGTTATAGGGCACTTGTGCTTGAGTTGTAGGATCCTTTGGATCTGAGGTAGGGCCTTTGTGCCTGAGCTATAGGAGATTCATTCTCTCTAAGATAGGGTTGTCCTCCCATCCTGAGTTGTAGGGCCTTTGGGCTTGAGGTACGTGATATTTGGATCACTGATTTGTAGGACCTTGAGCCTGAGCTGTAAGTCTTGGAGGAGACTTAGTGGTACTGCGGGATCATTTTGTAAGATCTTAGGAGCCGAGATTGGAGAAGTGTATTGTCTAACAAGCTGTTAGAAAGGTGAGAGGGAAAGTGGACGTACCCATAATCTAGGGAATCACTATAAATTCTGTGTGTGCTCCTTGTGTTGTTTCTTTGTTGCAGGTTATGTGTGTCTTGAAAGCAGAAAACTGCTAACTCACAAAACACTTAAAGAAAGAAAAATTAAGGATAGTCACAAGAGACTAAGAAACATATTCACCCCTGCCCCCTCTAGGTGATTTATCTATCCTTGAAATTAAAGACTTTCAAGTGGTATCAGAGGGAGGTTGCTCAAAAAGGACTTAACAGTCTGAGTGATCTCCAAGGATAGCTAAAAGGTTTGTATTTATGGGTTCAGGAGTGAACCATAAGGTATGGAGCTCAATAGAGCTTCAAGTCTGTAACAAGGAGAACTTTGGGACCTAGAAAGAGAGGATCAAGTAGATCATGGAAGCCTCTGATCATAGGATCTTTGTAACAGTTCAAGAAGGATCCTTCATCCCCATGAAGGTCTCTGTCTTAGATGCAGAAGTCCAGACTCCAAAAATTTATGCTGAAATGACTGAAGATAAAATCATCTTAGCAACCTTGGACAAGAGGGAACAAAACATCATTGTAAGTGCCATAGATGACTCCACCTTCCAGAACTTGGTCCACTGCATGACTACCAAAGAAATGTGGGACACTTTGATTATCTACAAGGAAGGCAAAGAGGAGGATGATAAGGAATAAGATGCCATCAACCCATCAAATGGTGTCTATCTAAATGCAAGAATAGAGATCAGGGACCCTCTATCACATTCATATAGTGATTTAGATGATGATGATGAAGTAGATGACTACAGAAGTTATGGGCTAATAGCCATGACAAAATAAGAATTCTTCCAGGATCAGCCTGGTCCAAAAAAGGTATATTCTCTGTTAAGTTCTTCTTATTATTTAGATTATGAGACCAGTCTAGATTTTGATGCATCCTCATCCAGTGATGAAGATGACTCTCAGTCTAAGGTAAGGTCAATCAATTGATTGATAAGTATGGTGAAATTTTGGATGCTTTGAGAAGAGGCAAGAAGTTGGCCAAGATGCAGGCTGAGGATATTATCTCTCTACAGCTAGCTGCTGCCCAGTAGTCTGATACAACATCCTTGCAGAATCAGAAAGTAGGTGAAGTCAGCCAACTAAAGGCCATCTCAATCATCCAAATTGAGACCATAAACCAGAAGAACAAGATCATCTTGGATCTTGAAGAGAAGCTCCTAAAGGAGAGAAAGATTGCAGCTGAATTTAATAAGCCCAAAATTGTGCTGCCACTAATTGACTCTTTTACCTCTCAAAAAGATGAGAGGCTTGGGGTCTAAGTGGAATTCTGGAGTTGGCCATTTCAAATGGAAAGGCAAGGCTCCAATAGTGCCTCAGGGCATCTTTCACAAGGTAATCCTCCCTTCCAACAAGTATGATAAAGACTGCATGTCTGATCACTGGAAAAATGGGAATTCTCTTTGTAAGAGTACAAGTGTAACTTGCAATGGAATAAGGAAGGATACGAGTTTGAGTTCACAGAAGGCTCCTTATGAAGAAGTCCAAATGGCCCATCATGGACCATTTGTATTTGGTGATTCAGCCTCTACACTCAAGGAGAAGACAGTGGCCTATTCTCAGGATCTTCCAGTAATAACCCAGACCAAGGGTAAGTCAGTCAGTAAGGCTGACTTGGATAGCTCTAAGGCCATTAATAGCATGTCAACTACAAAGAAGACTTGTTGGGTATTATATCTACAATAACCTAGATTTGTATGAAGTCACCCTTGAACTAAGATGAATTAGGTTGTATTTGATTTCCTATTCTAGTTATGTGTTTGCAGGATTTATTGCCAAGTGTAGAACAATGTCATTCTATAGTGGGTCATCAAACACAGGACCATACAATGTAATTCCTCATTGTGTGATCTAAGGTGTTGACTCATGTGTAGCCTCTCTATTGAGATACACTTCTTGTTCAAGCACATGGACTAATGGATGAAAACTGGATGTTGTTTGGAATGAAGAACTCAAGTTTCATAAAGCTGAGAAAATTCTAAGTGTTGTACTCGAGTAGCTCTCTTAGTACTCGAGTAGAAGCCTTAGAAGCACTCGAGTAAATCTGGTCTGCAATTTGAGTGTGGAAGTGGTTCTCGAGTAGCTTATATCCAGCACTCGAGAAGCCAAGTCTAGCACTCGAGTAGACCTGCTCTCATTCTCGAGTGATCATGTTAATCTATCAAAAAATTTTCTAAGTCAAGTACTCGAGTAGTCTAGCTGAGTAGTTGAGAATATTACAAAAATATTATAGCAAGTGCAGTCGATGATTCAATGCTGCAGAATTTGATTCACTGCCAATCTTCTAAGGAGATGTGGCAGTCTTTGATCATCTTGATCAAGCACTTCAGGCTCCGAGCTATCAAAAGGAGAGTTCTCGCTGCTCTCAAGACAGTTCAAGAAATTCTTGAATAAGAAAAAGCAATGGAGAGGCAAGGATGCCTCATTCAGAAGATCACGACATGATGGTGATCGACGATAGAAGGGCTCAAGTAGCCACGAGGGGTATAAGTCTAAACCGAACAAACTATTTCTACTGAAGTAGTTTGTTACTATTCTAATAATCCAGGTCATGTAATTGCCGATTGCCCCCATAAGAAGAAGGAGGGTGGCCAAAGAGAGGAGAAGAAATCTTCTTACCATAAGAAGATGATAGAAAGAAGCCTTGTAGCCAAAAAGGGAGAAACCCTCAGCGACACTGACTCATCTGAGTCAAGTGGTGAAGAGGAAGCCTACTTTGGGCTCATGGCACATACTGACGAAGAAGAAGAGCCCCAGTTCACTGGGGAGGTAAAATCTCACACACCCCTCTCTAAATCTGATGTCTCTGATCATGATCATGAGGACAACTCTTCTGACGATGAGTCTGAACTCATGGCCCAGTATAAGGAGTTGATCATTACCTACGACAAATGTCAAAAGGTCGTGAAAACATAGGCTAAAGAGATTAAGTCCCTAAAGGCCGTAAAGAGCTATCTGAGAGAGGAATTCATTAAGATGGACTCTCTCAGAGAAGACTTAGATACTATAGTTGACGAGTACAATAAGGCTCTCAAGCACCTCGATCTGAAAGAAGAAATCATCATGGGATTGGAAGAGCAACTTGAAGCCGAAAAGAAACTTGTTAAATGTTTCTCTAAGCCCCAGATAGTTCTTCCTCTTATTGCTGAGTTCTCTGCTCAGACTAAGGGTGCTGGCTTAGGCAATGTTGAGTCTCCTAGTAAATCCTCTAGGAGAAATAAAGCTCAGCAATATAATAAGGTGGCCAAGAAGGCTTTGGCTAAGGAAAAGGGGAAAGCTCCACAAGACCAGATTACATTTAAGAAGGTTGTTTTCCTACTAATAAGTTTGATCTTAACTCCTCCTATGGTCACTTCACTAGGCCTACTTATGTAGAGCCCAAGTCAAGGTACCAAGGATGGACTCGCCCTCGAAACTTTGGTGAAAGTGTCTTTAAGGCACCCTATGAAGAGATCACTCTTCAGAGCTATGACCCTTTTGATCATGGTCATAACATCAAGAAAGCTCTAAGGGTTAAACCCGTTGTAGAAAAGCCTACTAAGGAGAAGAAATCATGTGATTGTCATCATCATGAGGCTTCTACCTCCAACTCTACTGCCCCCGCTAGACCACAATCTCAAAAGGTCAAGCAGGAAATTGTTAGGCAAAGGTACAACGGATTTGACTGTTTGTGTTGTGGCAGAATTGGTCACTTTGCCATCGATTGCTGGTTTAATCCCAGAAACTACATTACCCCTCAGATTAACCATGTAAGAAAGACCGCTCACATTATTAATACATGTAGGGGGAGAGGGCTAACTAGAGACCAAGGACCCAAACAAGTTTGGGTTCCTAAGGCAAACTGACTTGTGATTGCAGGTTTGTCCAAAGGAAATCGAAAATCCCATTTGGTATTTGGACAACGGATGTTCTCGGCATATGACCGGAACTAGAAGCCTTCTCCAGAATTACTCACCAGTCGTGAACGGACCAAAGGTCATCTTTGGAGGTTCTGACAGAGGAATTATGAAAGGCTAGGTATGATTACTAACGATAGTGTATCTTTTTCGGATGTGCCTTATGTTGAAGGATTGAAACACAATATCATAAGCATAAGCCAACTATGCGATAAAGGAAACATAGTTGAGTTTCATGCTGATAAGTGTTTGATAAAGTCTGTTGACAATTTGGAAATAATTTTATCAGGCACTTGTAGTAGGAATATATTTTGTTTAAATTTTATTTATATAGACTCTTTTACTCTAGTGTGTCTTTTGGCAAAAGATAGTGCGTCTCTTGGTGACCAATGACACAAGAGATTATCACATATTAATTTTAAAACTATTAATAAATTATTTTCGCTGAACTTACTACGTGATGCCCCAAATTTTAAGTGTGCTAAGTTTAGATCTTGTCATGCTTGTGTAAAAGGCAAGCAAACAAGGTCTACTTTTAAAAGCATCATAGGCAAAGACTCTAACAAGTGTTTACACCTACTTCATACGGACTTGTTCGGTCCACTACAAGTTAGAATTTTATGAGGTAAGGATTATACGTTGGTTATTGTTGATGACTACTCGCATTTTGCGTGGGTGTTCTTTCTGAAACACAAGTTAGATACCTTCAATGTCTTTACAAATTTTATTAGGCATATACAAAATGAATACAGCTGTTCCGTAGTCAAAATCAGAAGTGACAATGGAACTGAATTCAAGTCTGGGGCCATGACAGAATTTTGCGAAGGCCTAGGTATCTTTCATGAGTTTTCCTCTCCTCGCACTCCGCAACAAAATGGAGTCGCTGAGATAAGGAATATAACGCTCATAGAGGCTTGTAGGACTATATTGAGTGATGCCTCACTACCGGAGTACTTCTGGGTTGAAGCCATCAACACTGCATGCCACGTGCAAAATTGAGAAATCATAAACAAGAACCACAATAAGACGCCTTATGAACTTCTAAAGGGCAGAAAGCCGACTGTATCATATTTTAGAATCTTTGGCTACAAATGCTTCGTTCTTAACAATAGTAAGTATCATACTACTAATTTTAGTGAAAAGAACTTTGAAGGTATTTTCGTAGGATATAGTAGCCATAGTAAGACATATATGGTATTTAATAAGAAAACCCTGGTGGTTGAAGAATTTATACATGTTGTATTTGATGAGACGAGCTTGCTGCAAAGCAACTCTTCTAGTATGTTCATTGAAGATACAGGTTCAAAGATGAAAGAACTAAACCTGGATGAGGCAACTGAAGAAAAAGGTGAAAAGTTCATCAAAATCACCACTCCAACCCCGATTAGAGAGGTTGACGATCAAGATGAAGGAATCATTCAAGTTGATGAAGTCACTCCTGTGGTTGAAGAAGCTCCAGATGCAAGGAACCTAGAGCTCAGACATCTGAAGGATCACCCAATTGATCAAATCATCGGAGATCCCCGGGATGGTGTCAGAACTCGTAGAGGTACTACTAATGAAAATCTATATTTGAGATTTCTCTCGCAGGTTGAACCAAAGAAGTTTGAGGAAACAAACTCGGACGCATCATGGATTATGGCCATGGAAGAAGAGTTAAATCAGTTCAAGCGCTGTCAAGTCTAAAAACTTGTTCCAAGACCCAAAGGTAAGAGCGTCATTGGAACTAAGTGGGTCTACAGGAACAAGATGGACGAGAATGGAATTATCATAAAGATCAAGGCCAGACTCGTCGTCAAGGGATATCGACAAGAAGAAGGAATCGACTTCGACCAGACATATGCTCTAGTGGAAAGGCTGGAGGCAATCAGGTTATTCCTAGAGTATGCTGCACTTAAGGGCTTCATCGTCTATCAGATGGACGTGAAGTCCGCCTTTGTTAATGGTGACATAAAGGAAGAAGTGTATGTGGAACAACCCCCAGGTTTCATTGATTCTAACTTTCCTAATTATGTTTATCATTTATCTAAAGCTTTATATGGTTTGAAACAAGCTCCTTGAGCTTGGTATGAGATGCTGTCTAGATTTTTTCTTGAGAACAAGTTCACAAGGGGAAAGATAGATAAGACATTATTTCTTAGGGAAATAAAAGACAAGATTTTGCTAGTGCAAATCTATGTCGATGACATTATTTTTAGCTCTACAGACGACAACCTCTGCAAGAAGTTTTCTAAACTTATACAAGGGAAGTTTGAAATGAGCAGTATGAGTGAGCTGAAGTATTTCTTAGGACTTCCGGTGAAACAATCTGAAGATGGAATTTTCATCTCGCAGACTAAGTTCACCAAGGAGTTGATTAAGAAATTCGGAATGGAGAATGCTGTTGGATCCGGAGGCCAACCTTAGAGGGGGGGGGGGGTGAATAAGGTTTTATAAATTTCGCTTGAATAAACGGAATCTTAACGTAAACCACACCACAAGTGAAGATTTAAAACACAAGTATTAAATTCAATAACAATCAATTTCATACAAGTACAAGATGAATGTTTTACAGTACGATCTTCATGACGTCGAAGATCAAAGACGAAGAGAAGAAAACTTTGGGTTTTCTATACCGACCCAAAACCCGGACCGGTTGGCTCTCTCACTTTCTCCCCGAAAGGTCTTAGAGCCGCTCTTCACCTCCACACCCGGAAGGGTCTTAGAGCACCGCTAGATCCCCGATCTAGACGCCCCAAATCCCGGGACAATTTTCCACGGAATCCAACCCGGATTCCGACGACCTTCCCCGGTCGATTTCCCTTACCACTTACAACAATAGAAGAAGAAAAAGATACAAAAAGAGATTACAAAATATATTCGTTAAAGTTTAGGTTCTCCCTCTTGAGAAGTTCTCCGGATAAATCTACGGCCGGTGCTTGTGATCTTCGATGGAAAGCACCCGGTCGCTAGACGTAGACGATGCGAAGCCTTGATCGCCGGAGTTCTTCGATCTCGAACGGGAGGAAGAAGCCTTGCTTTTTCTTAGACGGAGATGAGTAGTACGGTCGTAGGAAGACGGCCAAACTTGGTATTCCTGGAGCACTTCGTCAATAATCTCTGGAGGCTTAGGTCTTGAGGAAACGGCGCTGCTTTTTATACGTCTTGGAGAAAATAGACTACCGCCTGCGATAACTCTATCGCCGGGCGGTAAGTTCGCGCGTAACGCCTGCCAGCTGTCTCCACACGTCTCCCGAAACGGCAACTATTACTGCTCATTAAGGAAACTGCCGTTTCAAGAGAGCTATCGCCGGGCGGTAATGGTTACCGCGCCCAGTCAGAGCGATAGCGCCATTTCGCCAAATAATTCTACCGCCTGCGATAAGACTATCGCCTGAGCGGTAGGTACCATCGTCGACGATCGTCCCCTTGATGCACGTCGAGCGGATAGCGCCGGCGGTAGCGTCCTATCGCCGGGCGGTAGCTTTTGATTGTCGACGATCCTTCCTTAGCTTATAATTGGGCCGTCGACCATCGAACCGATATGCGTCGATCGAGATGGTTACCGCGCTGCGATAAGGTTATCGCCGGGCGGTAGTAACCTTTTGAAGCTCTTCTCCTTTCCTTTCACCTGTCAGCCTGCACACTCTATCACACAACCAATCTCATCAAATACAAGCAGGGAGTTGATATTCTCAAACCTAAGGAGTGTGAAACCATGTTCCAACAAACTCCCCCTTTTGATAATATCAATCCCGTTCATGATAAACCAAAATCAAGTAGATAGAGTGCCAGAATAGATGTATGTAGCAACGTAGAACAGTATAAAGTAGAGTATCAGAGTAAAATGAACATAGAACAGTATAAAGTAGAGTATCAGAGTAAAATGATATTGAACAAATAAGCAATACACACCTATATCGATCCCGTTCAATCCTGTTCTATCCTACTACATACTCCCCCTATCGGTGGGACGCTCCCCCTATCTATGAGCACACACACACCTCAATACGCTCCCCCTATCATGAACACTACCTCCAATATCTTCTCCCCCTTTGATAATATCAAAAGAATGGGCGAGGCCAACCGACCAAGGAGGATGAAAATTGTAGGCGAGAGATAACGTAATATAGACCCACAAAGCACTTGAAATCAGAGAATTGTAAAACAGGGTCAAAATCAGGAGCACACGCTAATCAGAGTGAAGAAATTGGACTATATGCACGAGACATAGCACACATCAAGTATGACATGAATGTTTGCAAGGTTTAGATAAATAGAGAGAAAAATAGGCAAACACAAATATCGTCATGAGAGAAAAAATGTGCCAGTACGTATTTTGCGAAAAGCATCGAATGTAATTGAGGTCCAATTCTTATGCGCGGAAGATTTAAATAAGATAATGACATGTGCACGTGTAGCATCAAGAGACAAAACATTCAATAGAGATATCATGCAGACATGTTTTATATCAAGCAAACTAACGATGCTAACACCAAAGAGATATAGTGAAAAATCACGTCACATGACATAGTGCGGCATAAAGAAATTAAATCAAGGGCACAAATCATAAAGTGTAGTCCATGCACAAGATCGAAACGACTTTGTAATCCAAGGTGCTCACCCTCACAACGCTTATGAAGACTTATCAGGAGGGATGAGTAGTGCTTGGGGGGTCTGTAAGCGGGATTTGATGGCCATCATTTTATTTTGAGTTAGGCCATCAATTTTATACATAATCAAAGCAGAACAAGACCCCAAGTCAATCGAAATCTACCCACATAGGTAGATCCACTTTAACTTGTTTACATTGGACATATGCGTTTCTAGTTTTGGCCCAAAAATTTAATTAGCATAGACACGCGCAATTTGATTTCATGACATTGATTGTTCAAGATATATCAGATATGTTAAATTTAGTGTCACGATTTATAGCATGTCAGCTTATTATCTCAGGTTGAGTGCATGATCAAGTGGTGTGTGAGTGGTGTAGTCATTATCGTAAATAAATCCTCACACATACTTAGAGGCATAGACAACGTACACCACATTAATTTTCGCACTCAATAGCTAGACAAAAATTTAACTTCGCTCATCATGGCCGGATACCAATGTGCCGTACAAATTGACAAGAAGATTAGCAAACATTGTATATACTTGAAAATATACCACGACTCGGTCATATGAGCCCCAAACCAACATGTCAGTTTTTTTTTTTTAATTTTTGAAAACAATTTTAGCCACAAACAGGGAACAACCAAAAACAACACGAGCAGGGAATAAAAAACGAACAGAACATATTTTTTTGTTTTTTTTTTGTTTTTTTTTGTTTTTGGTGTTACAACTTTGAACAGAACAAAAACGAAACCAAAGAAAACAAAACTACAAACACACAAAAAAAACACATATAACAAAAAAAATTAGGACGATAAATCAAGAATCCCAAGTTCGAGTCGTAGAAGTGAAAAACGAGCATCCGGAAGCGGTTTAGTAAGAATGTCCGCGAGTTGATCATCGGTCCCAATAAAGACGACACTCACATTCTCTTTCTTAATGTGGTCGCGAATAAAGTGATGTCGAACGTCTATGTGTTTGGACCGAGAGTGATGCACCGGATTATACGTTAAGTTTATCGCACTCTTGTTGTCGCACCTAAGTGTAATGTTGCGAAAAGAAAGACCAAAGTCTTCTAAAGTTTGCGACATCCAAAGTGCCTGTGCACAGCAACTTCCTAAGGCGATATACTCGGCTTCGGCGGTCGAAAGAGCCACCGAGTTTTGCTTACGACTTGACCACGAGACAAGTGCCGGGCCTAAAAAATGACAAGTACCGCTAGTGCTCTTGCGGTCAAGAGAGCAACCGGCATAATCGGAGTCAGAATATCCATGAAGGGTAAAATCATCCGAGTGAGGGTACCACAACCCGAGGTGTTGCGTGCCAAGGAGATAGCGAAAAATATGTTTTACCGCTTTAAAGTGAGACTCCCTAGGGTCAGCTTGATAACGGGCACACATACCTACCGCAAACGTGATATCGGGCCGTGACGCACTCAAGTATAACAAAGATCCAATCATGCCCCGAAACATTGTTTGATCCACAGAGATTCCACTCTCGTCTTTTCCTAATTTAAGGGACGCACTCATCGGAGTTTTGACTTGTTTTAAAGACTCAAAACCAAAACGTACAAGCATATCTTTTATATATTTGGATTGATTTATGAAAATTCCGTCTTGTCGTTGAGAGATTTGAAATCCTAAAAAATAATTGAGTTCTCCTACAAGGCTCATTTCAAATTCAGATTTCATTAAACTCACAATCTCTTCAACCAACCTCTCATTAGTCGCTCCAAAAATAATATCGTCAACGTAAATTTGGAGGATAACGAGATCCGAATTTTTGGCTTGTACAAAGAGAGTTGTGTCCGCACTACCCATCTTGAACCCATGATCTAAGAGGAACGTAGTTAGCCTATCATACCAAGCACGGGGTGCTTGTTTCAATCCATACAAGGCCTTTACTAATCTGTACACATGATGAGGGTGGGCGGCATTTAGGAAACCGGGTGGTTGCTCGACATACACTTCTTCTTTTATATAACCATTTAAAAATGCGCTCTTAACGTCCATTTGAAACAACTTTATTTTCTTATGGCTTGCGAATGCCAAAAACATTCGAATGGACTCAAGACGAGCAACCGGTGCAAAAGACTCCTTAAAATCCACACCCTCAATTTGTGAATATCCTTGTGCTACCAACCGAGCTTTATTCCTCGTGATCCTAGACTCACCATCAAGTTTATTCTTGAACACCCACTTTAAACCAATCACGGGATGGTTGTCCGGACGATCAACTAGAATCCAAACTTTGCTACGCTCGAATTGGCTCAATTCCTCATTCATGGCAAGGAACCATGATTCATCTTGAAGAGCCTCGGACACGTTTTTGGGCTCAATATCCGATAGAAAGCATAAGTTGGAGAACGCCTCATGAAGAGCAGATCGAGTTCTAACTCCATGGGATGGTTCTCCAATAACTAGATCACGAGGATGTTGTTTCGTAAACGTTAGATCCTTAGGAGGCACATATGCGTGCGACTCACTCTCCTCGTTACTCTCAACCGGAACACTCTCCTCAACCTCTTCTTCGGACATCCTAGGCTCACTAGATGGTGGACTCTCATCAAAATGCACATGAGCCGATTCTTCAACCACTAAAGTTCTCTTATTATAAATCCTATAGGCTCGACTTTTGCTAGAATATCCTAAGAATATGCCTAGATCGGATTTTTCATCGAATTTTCCTAAGTGATCCTTAGTGTTCAGAATATAGCATGGGCACCCAAAAACTCTAAAGTACGAGACGGAGGGTTTTCTATCAAAGTAGAGCTCGTAAGGGGTTCGCTTAAGAAGTGGGCGAAGCATGACACGGTTCATCACGTAGCTTGCCGTGTTGACCGCTTCGGCCCAAAACGATCGAGGTAAGCTGAACTCCGCGAGCATCGTACGTGCTAGCTCTTGAAGTGTGCGATTCTTTCTTTCTACCACTCCATTCTGTTGAGGCGTGCGAGGAGCGGAGAATTCGTGCTTAATCCCTAAAGTCTCACACAACTTCGAAAAATCCTCATTCTCAAACTCTCCACCGTGATCTGATCTGATACACTTAATGTTTAGTTCTTTCTCATTTTGAATACGCGTGCATAAAGTAGAGAATTCCCTAAACGTGTCAGATTTGTTGGCAAGAAATATTGTCCAACAATAACGAGAAAAGTTGTCTATGATGACGAATGTATATCGCTTTCCTCCTAGGCTACATGTGGAAAGCGGTCCAAACAAATCCATGTGCAAAAGTTCTAACGGTCTAGAGGTGGAAATCTCTGTTTTACTTTTAAACGAGTTTTTGACAAATTTTCCCTTTTGACAAGGCCCACACATAACGTTAAAACTACCGCTTAGAGACGGAATTCCTCTAACGAGTTTCTTTCTAGATAACTTAATAATTAGCTTGCTACCCGAGTGTCCTAATCTCCTATGCCAAAGGTCTAGTTCTTCATTCTTAGTTACTAGGCATTTTAGATTGGACGAAGAGAAATCATCAAAATTAACTGTGTACACATTGTGATTTCTATGGGCTACAAGCAATACATTAGAGGTTTTAGCATCAGTGAGTTTGCACGTGTTCGATGATGATTCAAAAATAACATCTATACCTTTATCTCCTAGTTGACTTACCGAAATAAGGTTATGTTTTAAACCATCAACAAACAGCACATTTGAAATAGAGAAAAACTTGTTACCTATTGTGCCGATTCCCAGAATTCTTCCTTTACCATTATCTCCAAACGTGACCACTCCATCTCTCTTCTTTTCCAGGCTAAGGAACTTATCTTTATCACCCGTCATGTGCTTGGAGCATCCAGAGTCCAAGTACCACACGTTCTTTGTGTCCCTTGCCTGCCAACATACCTAAAAGGAGATGAGAGTAAAGATCTGGTTACCCAAGTTATTCCACCTATTTTGTAGGTAGTAGACTTTGGTAGCCAGACTTGCGCGTTTTGTTTAGCACCTTTCCTCCCGCAAGAGCTTGAAGCATGTCCGAACTTATTACAGTTGGCACATAGAGCATAAGCTGAGGAAATGACTTTCATCACCTCACTCGATCTCTTGCTAGAGGAAGGAGATAATGTATTCAGATTTTTGATCTTATTTGTTGACTTAGGCGTGGACAGAGTGCTATAGTCCTCCAATGGTGATGATGGACTTACATAGCCGATGCCAAACTTTCCAGACCCATGACACTGTGCGCCCAATAGCATGTTTAGAGATTTTTGGCCTACACCAAATTTTTGAACCGCACAGTTGAGATCATGGATCCTCGCTTTTAGAGCGGTGTTCTCAGTTACTAACATCACACATCGATTAGCAAACTGTTTCTTTCCTTCCTCAACTTTAGCAAGGGAGATATGAAGCTTCTTATCCAAGACATTCTTCTCATTTTTGAGAGATACTAGTCTCAAGGATGTCTTGGAGAGACTTGCTTTACCCTCCTCGATGGATGCTACCAAGTGAGGACATTCAAGGCATTCCACCTTCTCTTTCCCAATTTTAATTACTTCTTTCTTCAGCTTTTCTAAACTCTTGTTTAGACGTTTATTTTCAGCTCTTAAGGAATTTTTCTTAGATGTTACTTCTTCTAACCTACCAACTACATGATCATAAATCTCAAGTAATTCAGAGTAAGTAGGAGGAGTTACCTCAGTGTCGCTTTGGACACTGGACTCAGCATCAGATTCAGATTCCTCTTGACCTTTTCCCATGAGGCACAGATTTGCTTCGTTGTCACTTCCCGAGTCGGTGCTACTCGAATCTTCCGATCCATCCTCATCCCAGGTCAGAGCCTTCAGTACTTTCTTCTTCCCTTTATACTTGTTGTCCTTTCCTTTCTCTTCCTTCTGGAGTCTTGGACAGTCTCTTTTTAGATGTCCCAGCTTGTGACAATGAAAGCATTCAGGCTGATACTTTTCATCATCGTTATCGGTCTCCTTTACCGACTTGTTCCACTTCCTACCCTCTTCAACTCCCTTCTTCAGAAACCGTTTGAACTTCCCTTGTTTTCTGGGGTTCTTCATGAATTTTTTGAATTCCCTTACATAGAGACTTTCCTCTTCATCTTCTTCAGAGAAATCAGATGTTTTCCTCTCTTTTGAAGCCTTCAAAGCCAATCCCTTTTTCTTCATTTCCTTGGGATATTCCTCGGCTTGTATCTTCAGTTCCACTTCATGAGTCTTCAGGTTTCCGATAAGACTCTCAATCTCCAAGGCGCTGATTTCATGAGATTCAGCGATAGCAGTCACCTTGGGGTTGAAGCGGGGAGGTAGAGATCGCAGTATCTTCCTCACTAGATCACCATTTGGAAAGTTCTTTCCAAGAGATCTTGATGCGTTGACGATCTTGGTGAACCTTGTGTACATGCTGTCAACATCTTCATCGATCTCCATCCGGAACTATTCATACTCGGATTCAAGCCGAAACAGCTTTGATTCTTTCACCTGCGAGGTACCCTCATGAGTAAGTTCAAGAAGTCGCCAAATATCAAAGGCAGTTTCGCAGTTACATATTCTATTAAATTCCGTCTTATCTAACGCACAGAATAGAGAATTCATAGCCTTGGCGTTATTAGTACATCTAAGCTTGTCCGCATCGTCCCACTTATCGCGCGGTTTTTCAAGAACGACTTCTCCAACCGTGGTAGTGGGTGTGGTGTACTTAGTCTCTATCATGGCCCATACGTCCATGCTGTGCGTCATCAGAAAGATTTTCATCCTTGTCCTCCAGTGACTATAGTCACTACCCATAAAGAGTGGAGGACGACTCACACCTTGTCCCTCAGTGAAAGCATGCACTGGGTTGGCCATCTTACTTCAGGTGGTTAAGCCTATTCGAAGTAACCTCCCTCTGATACCACTTGTTGGATCCGGAGGCCAACCTTAGAGGGGGGGGGGGTGAATAAGGTTTTATAAATTTCGCTGGAATAAACGGAATCTTAACGTAAACCACACCACAAGTGAAGATTTAAAACACAAGTATTAAATTCAATAACAATCAATTTCATATAAGTACAAGATGAATGTTTTACAGTACGATCTTCATGACGTCGAAGATCAAAGACGAAGAGAAGAAAACTTTGGGTTTTCTATACCGACCCAAAACCCGGACCGGTTGGCTCTCTCACTTTCTCCCCGAAAGGTCTTAGAGCCGCTCTTCACCTCCACACCCGGAAGGGTCTTAGAGCACCGCTAGATCCCCGATCTAGACGCCCCAAATCCCGGGACGATTTTCCACGGAATCCAACCCGGATTCCGACGACCTTCCCCGGTCGATTTCCCTTACCACTTACAACAATAGAAGAAGAAAAAGATACAAAAAGAGATTACAAAATATATTCGTTAAAGTTTAGGTTCTCCCTCTTGAGAAGTTCTCCGGATAAATCTACGGCCGGTGCTTGTGATCTTCGATGGAAAGCACCCGGTCACTAGACGTAGACGATGCGAAGCCTTGATCGCCGGAGTTCTTCGATCTCGAACGGGAGGAAGAAGCCTTGCTTTTTCTTAGACGGAGATGAGTAGTACGGTCGTAGGAAGACGACCGAACTTGGTATTCCTGGAGCACTTCGTCAATAATCTCTGGAGGCTTAGGTCTTGAGGAAACGGCGCTGCTTTTTATACGTCTTGGAGAAAATAGACTACCGCCTGTGATAACTCTATCGCCGGGCGGTAAGTTCGCGCGTAACGCCTGCCAGCTGTCTCCACACGTCTCCCGAAACGGCAACTATAACTGCTCATTAAGGAAACTGCCGTTTCAAGAGAGCTATCGCCGGGCGGTAATGGTTACCGCGCCCAGTCAGAGCGATAGCGCCATTTCGCCAAATAATTCTACCGCCTGCGATAAGACTATCGCCTGAGCGGTAGGTACCATCGTCGACGATCGTCCCCTTGATGCACGTCGAGCGGATACCGCCGGCGGTAGCGTCCTGTCGCCGGGCGGTAGCTTTTGATTGTCGACGATCCTTCCTTAGCTGATAATTGGGCCGTCGACCATCGAACCGATATGCGTCGATCGAGATGGTTACCGCGCTGCGATAAGGTTATCGCCGGGTGGTAGTAACCTTTTGAAGCTCTTCTCCTTTCCTTTCACCTGTCAGCCTGCACACTCTATCACACAACCAATCTCATCAAATACAAGCAGGGAGTTGATATTCTCAAACCTAAGGAGTGTGAAACCATGTTCCAACAAATGCAACCTCTATGAGGACTCAAATGGGCTCAGCTGTGTCTCTAGACAAGGATGAAAAAGGGAAACCTTTTGATGAGACCAAGTACAGAAGCATAGTTGGATCCTTTCTCTACCTTACATCCAGTAGACCGGACATAATGTTCTACACATATGTCTATGCTAGATTTCAAGTGAACTGTAAGAAATCTCATTATGGTGCTGCAAAGCGGATTTTTAGATACCTAAAAGGTACACCGAATCTTTGCTTATGGTACCCAATGAGTAATGATAGCAAACTAATTAGTTTTTCAGATGCAGACTTCGCAGGTAGTAAAGATGATAGGAAGATCACTTCCGGAACTTGGCAATTCCTAGGAATAAGGCTCATTTTCTGGAGCAGCAAAAAGAAAAATTGTGTCGCAATCTCAACGGGCGAGTAAGAATATATTTCTGCCGGTAGTTGTTGTGCACAATTGCTTTGGCTAATGAACCTGCTGGAAGACTACAACATACAAGTCAAAGACATCCCTCTTTTTTGTGACTCCTCCAGTGCAATAGCAATAGCCAACAACCCAGTCTCTCACAGCCAGACAAAGTACATAGAGCTGAGATACTATTTAATCCGGGAGCATGTTGAACATGGGGACATAAATCTGCAGTATGTTCCAACAGATAGGCAAGTTGTAGATATATTCATAAAGTCGCTGGATGAGACCAAGTTCAGTTTCTTCAAAACTGAGTTTTGTATGCTCAACAAAGAAGGATAGACAAGATGGACTCATTTCACAGCTCAGGAATCAAGGCTTGGTCAAAAAGGTTAGAAATTTCTCTTAGTGGACTTCATTTCTCGAGACAAAGAATGACTACTCGAGAACTCGAATATATCTACTTGAGTACTTCTCTAAATTCTTGAGAACTAATTAAGTCACTCGAGTTCTATCACTCGAGTACTAAACTTCTTCTCGAGAAGTAGAATTAGATCACTCGAGTACTGTCATACCGCTTCTCGAGTACCTTTATTCCATCACTCGAGTACTGAAGTTCCACTCGAGAAATGACCCGTCAGATTCTGTATTCCGTCAAATTTTTCAATTTCGAAACCCGCGTCCTTTTCGCCGCTATCTAAGGTATGTTTAAGAGTTACTAGACTCCTAATCATCATTACTAGGGTTATATAAATAAAAAATATCGGATTTAAAGAATCTACTCGAATTCAATCCACTATCTCTCGAAAGACTCTTCGCCTTCCGTCGTTCCAACAGAGCTCGCCGCCATCACCATCGTCTTCCAATCAATCACTCGCAGCTCACTAAAGGAAATGGCAACACCATCGAAGATTGGAGTGGTCAGTGAGTTGGTCATCGCCGGCATCGCAGAGTAATCAGAAGATTTCAGGAATCTATTGATTCTACTTGATACAGCGGGTCTGATTTTCGTTCTACAGCAATCGTGCAAGATATTATTTCTAGAGGTGGAAGAATTCTTCAAGAACATTAAGGTAAAGAGGAATGGAAAAGTTTTGAAGTCCAAAGTCAAGGTAATCAAGGTAAAACTCACAAAAACCTCTATTTCTCAACATCTGAAAATGCATGTAGTGGATGAAGAAGATGAAATCACAAATGAAGATAATGACAGAACTTGTAATTTCTGTGGTATCTCAACTGAAGTGACATCCATCAGAAGGCCAGACCTAAATCCAGAGAGCAAATTACTAGTGGACATAATTGGAAAGATACTTTTGTACAGTAGATCCATAAGTTTTATAACTAATGATCTCTTTGACATTATGACAACCATTATCTGCAGGAAGCAATTTCAATTTGGTATGTTAATTCTTGATAAAATCAGGGAGAGCATTAAGGCTCCAAGTTATGCCAGGATTATCTCCTTAATGTTGCATGAGATTAATCCTAAAGTGTTTGATTTCTCCAAAGGCACAACCATCCATCACATGAAGAAAGTTTATGTCTCCTCCATCTAGAGATGGGAGTTAAAACTGCAAAACCCAGCCCGGGCTGATAAAGCACATGAGCACCCTGCTTCAGAGGAAAGGACCCCATCTCCCTTTCTCCATCATGTTGCTGGTACATCTGGTACAGCAGCTGAGGGGGAGCCTACCTCCTCTATGCAGCAAGACAAAGTTCCTACTCCACCTCCAGATACTTCCATCCAGCCAACCACTTCAGAAGCTCTCCAAAAAGATGCTAGGTACAATAAACCATCATCTCCACTGCTGAAGATATCAATAAAATGATTGAGGAACTTAGCTCAGATGAGACTCTACCTCCCCTCCATCAAGAAAATGTTGAAGAACCAAGCAAAGAAGCCACTCCAGCACCATCTCCATCTCCTTCACCAACTCCAAAGTCACCTATTGATCTCTCCCCAGCTGTTAAAAAATAATAAGAGACAATTCTGCTGTCAGATGAGAATGAACCATCTCCAGAACCTGCTGAAGCTCCTTTGAGGAGATTGGATTTCTCTCTTCCCACCTTCACTAGTGAGGAAGGAGATGTACTGATTCATACTTCAAGAGCTCAGAGCTCTATGATAGTTAAAGAAATTACTCCCTGGACTTCTCCTCCTCCTCCAGCTACTGCTACTTTTTCTGATACACTAGCTACATCTGATATTCTTGGTAAGATTGAACAAATGATGCTAGAACAAAGAAAGTATTTTGATGATTCTCTCAAAGCTGTTCAAGATAAAGTTTCTGATTTGGAAAAAGAAATGAGCAGAGGATTTGTTGAGATCCAACATAATACAGATCAGCTGAAGTATCTCTTCAAGATAGGTGGTCAGGCATTGGATCACATTATTACAAGTGTTGGACATGTCATTGACCAAGGAGTTACTCTTGCAAATAATCAAATTCAATTAGAAAAGAAAGCCCAAGAGCATGTCATGAAGATCTGTGAAGAAGTGGGCACATTCAAAGATGAATCTATAAATAAGCTATGTGTAGAAATCAGAAAGGGGGAGGGAATATGGAAAGAACAAGTTGAAAAGTATGGCACTAATGTCAAAACCCTCTAGACTGAGAAAATGACTGAAATTAATAAAGATGTGCAAGCTCAGATTCAGTCAGTGAAGTTTTATACTTATGATACTACAATATGGATGTATAATCAGATATTTCCTAAATTCCAAGCTGATCCTAACATCATCCCTCGCCATCTGAATCCTCTTGCTGAAGGCCAGCCTGCTAAGATGCCTGCTCAGATGCCTGCCTTTTCTCCTAGGCCTGAAGATGAAACTCTACCTCCAGAATCTTACTCTCAGGTATGGGAATCTGACATTCCTCAAGATCTACCAGAAATTCAGATTCCTAAAAGAAGGAAGTATGGAGAGGGATCTTCTGCCAGTAGATATATTCCAAATCCAGAGGCATAAAAAGGAAAGCTCAGGAGTTTGCTGAAATATGGAGTCCAACTTCCAAATCTTTGATACTTGATACATTGAAGCTTGTGATGGACTATAACGAAAGCAGGAACCTTCATTACAACTATTCTGAATGGGAATTGTATGAGAAATAATTCACTAAAAAAGGATCTATGACAGAGAATATGGGAGGAACAATCTCAATGCTCCTCCTAGACCTCCTAAGTATTACCCCAAGCACTTTAGTTATCAGAGAAGATAATAGGAGAAGAAGGACAGGCAACAACAACACCAGCATCATCAAAGATAGGAATGGCTATGAGTTATGAGATTGAGGATTGAATCCATATAGAGATGAAATCTAGAAACAATTCTAATTATATAATCTTTAGTTTTGATGATTATCTCTTTATTTATTAGTTTATTGCATTTTATTCTGTGAGTACCTTTAATATCTAGTCCTTTCTATTTTGGTATAATTCACCTTAGTGTAGAGGGTTCTTACTTCTACAAATAGGGGTAGATTGTTGGGTATTGTATCCACAATAACTTAGATTTGTATGGAGTCACCCTTGAACTAAGATGAATTAGGTTGTATTTGATTTCCTATTCTAGTTATGTGTTTGCAGAATTTATTATCAAGTATAGGCTATGATGAAACTTATGTAGAGACCATATGTGGTTCTACGGCTTGGAGGAGCATAAATGAAACTTCAGTTCTTTGATTCTTTTTGAAAGAGATGTTTATTTCCCTTGCCCTTGATATAGTTATACGTCTTAAAATGCTGAACTATTGGCTGCTTTTTTTATGATTAGAATAATCATTTTAACTTGAGATATTTACATGTCTGTTTAACTCAAACACAAGTATTTTGTTCTCATTTGTCATTCCTGAACTGTGCTTGTGCTTTTTGAAGGTGGAAGTGAGCCTCGCCTTATTGCAGCGGCCACAAAACAGTTGAACACACTGCCTTTTTATCATTCTTTCTGGAACAGGACCACAAAACCGTCCTTGGTATGATCTAATCCACCATGTCCTAGTTTTCTATATTGTACAATTAATGTTCCTTATGATACTGCTAGAAAATAGTGAGCGTTGTTTGGAAATAGTAATCCTTTAATTTTTCTTTTGCCTGTTTCTACCTTTCAGCTTGACTTTAAACAGTATTTTTAACTAGAACTAAGTTTCAGAACCTATGAGATGTTCCTTATTACGATAGAAAAGTTTGGGTACTTGTGTATATACAGAGAGCTAGTATTAATGACAATTACTTTAAAAAGTTCTAGCTTTCCATATTGTAACTCAAAGCCAAAGCTGTTCTCAGGTCAATGAACTTAGAGCACAGAACAAGAATATTTTGTCAAGAAGCAGTCAGCTATTCAAAGTTCGACGATCTTGTAACTCAGCTCGACGAACATCAATACTTAGCTCAACGAACTATGGACTCAGCTCGACGAATTCTATCTTCTGTTCGACGATTCCAGACTAAGTTATTTCCTTCCTTCTGTTCCTATTATATTGCAGTAATTCCTGTGTAATTAATTCTCTAAAATTCTCTGAATATTACCGTTAGACAGAGCATTAATTATGGTCTTCATCAGGATTATTTCCTGCCATTTTTTCAATGAAACAGTTGGGGAAAGTAATCAATGCCGTGTAGTTCTCAACGTCATCAACATTGATTACAGGAGTAATTTGAAAATTCAAATGGTCGCCGACAAACTAAGTAGTCCTCATTCTGCTTAAAATAAGAAGACACGCGACATCAACAACATACAGAGACAGAAAATTTTGATCTTCTTCATCCGTCCTTAGTCTGCTCCAAGGCTTTCCAAGAGACAAACATACTTATCAGTCTAGAAGCCTGCTGTCGAGCGATCATCAAAGCCGAAGGCCTATACCCTTGAATAAAGCTTACACTCCTGAATCATTCAAGATCTCAGGGGGAGCTTTGACAAAAAATAAGAATCCACACAGTCTTCTCATTTTGACTTGAGAAAAGAATACTTACATCACTCTCTCATTCCCACCTCTGTACAGGGTTTTAATTCAAGGTGTTCACTCTCTCATACAATGTAATTCCTCATTGTGTGATCCAAGGTGTTGACTCATGTGTAGCCTCTCTATTGAGATACACTTCTTGTTCAAGCACATGGACTAATGGATGAAAACTGGATGTTGTTTGGAATGAAGAACTCAAGTTTCATAAAGCTGAGAAAATTCTAAGTGTTGTACTCGAGTAGCTCTCTTAGTACTCGAGTAGAAGCCTTAGAAGCACTCGAGTAAATCTGGTCTGCAATTTGAGTGTGGAAGTGGTTCTCGAGTAGCTTATATCCAGCACTCGAGAAGCCAAGTCCAGCACTCGAGTAGACCTGCTCTCATTCTCGAGTGATCATGTTAATCTATCAGAAAATTTTCTAAGTCAAGTACTCGAGTAGTCTAGCTGAGTAGTTGAGAATATTACAAAAATATTATAGCAAGTGCAGTCGATGATTCAATGCTGCAGAATTTGATTCACTGCCAATCTTCTAAGGAGATGTGGCAGTCTTTGATCATCTTGATCAAGCACTTCAGGCTCCGAGCTATCAAAAGGAGAGTTCTCGCTGCTCTCAAGACAGTTCAAGAAATTCTTGAACAAGAAAAAGCAATGGAGAGGCAAGGATGCCTCATTCAGAAGATCACGACATGATGGTGATCGACGATAGAAGGGCTCAAGTAGCCACGAGGGGTATAAGTCTAAACCGAACAAACTATTTCTACTGAAGTAGTTTGTTACTATTCTAATAATCCAGGTCATGTAATTGCCGATTGCCCCCATAAGAAGAAGGAGGGTGGCCAAAGAGAGGAGAAGAAATCTTCTTACCATAAGAAGATGATAGAAAGAAGCCTTGTAGCCAAAAAGGGAGAAACCCTCAGCGACACTGACTCATCTGAGTCAAGTGGTGAAGAGGAAGCCTACTTTGGGCTCATGGCACATACTGACGAAGAAGAAGAGCCCCAGTTCACTGGGGAGGTAAAATCTCACACACCCCTCTCTAAATCTGATGTCTCTGATCATGATCATGAGGACAACTCTTCTGACGATGAGTTTGAACTCATGGCCCAGTATAAGGAGTTGATCATTACCTACGACAAATGTCAAAAGGTCGTGAAAACTTAGGCTAAAGAGATTAAGTCCCTAACGGCTGTAAAGAGCTATCTGAGAGAGGAATTCATTAAGATGGACTCTCTCAGAGAAGACTTAGATACTACAGTTGACGAGTACAATAAGGCTCTCAAGCACCTCGATCTGAAAGAAGAAATCATCATGGGATTGGAAGAGCAACTTGAAGCCGAAAAGAAACTTGTTAAATGTTTCTCTAAGCCCCAGATAGTTCTTCCTCTTGTTGCTGAGTTCTCTGCTCAGACTAAGGGTGCTGGCTTAGGCAATGTTGAGTCTCCTAGTAAATCCTCTAGGAGAAATAAAGCTCAGCAAAATAATAAGGTGGCCAAGAAGGCTTTGGCCAAGGAAAAGGGGAAAGCTCCACAAGACCAGATTACATTTAAGAAGATTGTTTTCCTACTAATAAGTTTGATCTTAACTCCTCCTATGGTCACTTCACTAGGCCTACTTATGTAGAGCCCAAGTCAAGGTACCAAGGATGGACTCGCCCTCGAAACTTTGGTGAAAGTGTCTTTAAGGCACCCTATGAAGAGATCACTCTTCAGAGCTATGACCCTTTTGATCATGGTCATAACATCAAGAAAGCTCTAAGGGTTAAACCCGTTGTAGAAAAGCCTACTAAGGAGAAGAAATCATGTGATTGTCATCATCATGAGGCTTCTACCTCCAACTCTACTGCCCCCGCTAGACCACAATCTCAAAAGGTCAAGCAGGAAATTGTTAGGCAAAGGTACAACAGATTTGACTGTTTGTGTTGTGGCAGAATTGGTCACTTTGCCATCGATTGCTGGTTTAATCCCAGAAACTACATTACCCATCAGATTAACCATGTAAGAAAGACCACTCACATTATTAATACATGTAGGGGGAGAGGGCTAACTAGAGACCAAGGACCCAAACAAGTTTGGGTTCCTAAGGCAAACTGACTTGTGATTGCAGGTTTGTCCAAAGGAAATCGAAAATCCCATTTGGTATTTGGACAACGGATGTTCTCGGCATATGACCGGAACTAGAAGACTTCTCTAGAATTACTCACCAGTCGTGAACGGACCAAAGGTCATCTTTGGAGGTTCTGACAGAGGAATTATGAAAGGCTAGGTATGATTACTAACGGTAGTTATCTTTTTCGGATGTGCCTTATGTTGAAGGATTGAAACACAATATCATAAGCATAAGCCAACTATGCGATAAAGGAAACATAGTTGAGTTTCATGCTGATAAGTGTTTGATAAAGTTTGTTGACAATTTGGAAATAATTTTATCAGGCACTTGTAGTAGGAATATATTTTGTTTAAATTTTATTTATATAGACTCTTTTACTCTAGTGTGTCTTTTGGCAAAAGATAGTGCGTCTCTTGGTGACCAATGACACAAGAGATTATCACATATTAATTTTAAAACTATTAATAAATTATTTTCGCTGAACTTACTACGTGATGCCCCAAATTTTAAGTGTGCTAAGTTTAGACCTTGTCATGCTTGTGTAAAAGGCAAGCAAACAAGGGCTACTTTTAAAAGCATCATAGGCAAAGACTCTAACAAGTGTTTACACCTACTTCATACGGACTTGTTCGGTCCACTACAAGTTAGAATTTTATGAGGTAAGGATTATACGTTGGTTATTGTTGATGACTACTCGCATTTTGCGTGGGTGTTCTTTCTGAAACACAAGTTAGATACCTTCAATGTCTTTACAAATTTTATTAGGCATATACAAAATGAATACAGCTGTTCCGTAGTCAAAATCAGAAGTGACAATGGAACTGAATTCAAGTCTGGGGCCATGACAGAATTTTGCGAAGGCCTAGGTATCTTTCATGAGTTTTCCTCTCCTCGCACTCCGCAACAAAATGGAGTCGCTGAGATAAGGAATATAACGCTCATAGAGGCTTGTAGGACTATATTGAGTGATGCCTCACTACCGGAGTACTTCTGGGTTGAAGCCATCAACACTGCATGCCACGTGCAAAATTGAGAAATCATAAACAAGAACCACAATAAGACGCCTTATGAACTTCTAAAGGGCAGAAAGCCGACTGTATCATATTTTAGAATCTTTGGCTACAAATGCTTCGTTCTTAACAATAGTAAGTATCATACTACTAATTTTAGTGAAAAGAACTTTGAAGGTATTTTCGTAGGATATAGTAGCCATAGTAAGACATATATGGTATTTAATAAGAAAACCCTGGTGGTTGAAGAATTTATACATGTTGTATTTGATGAGACGAGCTTGCTGCAAAGCAACTCTTCTAGTATGTTCATTGAAGATACAGGTTCAAAGATGAAAGAACTAAACCTGGATGAGGCAACTGAAGAAAAAGGTGAAAAGTTCATCAAAATCACCACTCCAACCCCGATTAGAGAGGTTGACGATCAAGATGAAGGAATCATTCAAGTTGATGAAGTCACTCCTGTGGTTGAAGAAGCTCCAGATGCAAGGAACCTAGAGCTCAGACATCTGAAGGATCACCCAATTGATCAAATCATCGGAGATCCCCGGGATGGTGTCAGAACTCGTAGAGGTACTACTAATGAATATCTATATTTGAGATTTCTCTCGCAGGTTGAACCAAAGAAGTTTGAGGAAACAAACTCGAACGCATCATGGATTATGGCCATGGAAGAAGAGTTAAATCAGTTCAAGCGCTGTCAAGTCTAAAAACTTTTTCCAAGACCCAAAGGTAAGAGCGTCATTGGAACTAAGTGGGTCTACAGGAACAAGATGGACGAGAATGGAATTATCATAAAGATCAAGGCCAGACTCGTCGTCAAGGGATATCGACAAGAAGAAGGAATCGACTTCGACCAGACATATGCTCTAGTGGAAAGGCTGGAGGCAATCAGGTTATTCCTAGAGTATGCTGCACTTAAGGGCTTCATCGTCTATCAGATGTACGTGAAGTCCGCCTTTGTTAATGGTGACATAAAGGAAGAAGTGTATGTGGAACAACCCCCAGGTTTCATTGATTCTAACTTTCCTAATTATGTTTATCATTTATCTAAAGCTTTATATGGTTTGAAACAAGCTCCTTGAGCTTGGTATGAGATGCTGTCTAGATTTTTTCTTGAGAACAAGTTCACAAGGGGAAAGATAGATAAGACATTATTTCTTAGGGAAATAAAAGACAAGATTTTGCTAGTGCAAATCTATGTCGATGACATTATTTTTAGCTCTACAGACGACAACCTCTGCAAGAAGTTTTCTAAACTTATACAAGGGAAGTTTGAAATGAGCAGTATGAGTGAGCTGAAGTATTTCTTAGGACTTCCGGTGAAACAATCTGAAGATGGAATTTTCATCTCGCAGACTAAGTTCACCAAGGAGTTGATTAAGAAATTCGGAATGGAGAATGCAACCTCTATGAGGACTCAAATGGGCTCAGCTGTGTCTCTAGACAAGGATGAAAAAGGGAAACCTTTTGATGAGACCAAGTACAGAAGCATAGTTGGATCCTTTCTCTACCTTACATCCAGTAGACCGGACATAATGTTCTACACATATGTCTATGCTAGATTTCAAGTGAACTGTAAGAAATCTCATTATGGTGCTGCAAAGCGGATTTTTAGATACCTAAAAGGTACACCGAATCTTTGCTTATGGTACCCAATGAGTAATGATAGCAAACTAATTATTTTTTCAGATGCAGACTTCGCAGGTAGTAAAGATGATAGGAAGATCACTTCCAGAACTTGGCAATTCCTAGGAATAAGGCTCATTTTCTGGAGCAGCAAAAAGAAAAATTGTGTCGCAATCTCAACGGGCAAGTAAGAATATATTTCTGTCGGTAGTTGTTGTGCACAATTGCTTTGGCTAAAGAACCTGCTGGAAGACTACAACATACAAGTCAAAGACATCCCTCTTTTTTGTGACTCCTCCAGTGTAATAGCAATAGCCAACAACCCAGTCTCTCACAGCCAGACAAAGTACATAGAGCTGAGATACTATTTAATCCGGGAGCATGTTGAACATGGGGACATAAATCTGCAGTATGTTCCAACAGATAGGCAAGTTGCAGATATATTCACAAAGTCGCTGGATGAGACCAAGTTCAGTTTCTTCAAAACTGAGTTTTGTATGCTCAACAAAGAAGGATAGACAAGATGGACTCATTTCACAGCTCAGGAATCAAGGCTTGGTCAAAAAGGTTAGAAATTTCTCTTAGTGGACTTCATTTCTCGAGATAAAGAATGACTACTCGAGAACTCGAATATATCTACTTGAGTACTTCTCTAAATTCTTGAGAACTAATTAAGTCACTCGAGTTCTATCACTCGAGTACTAAACTTCTTCTCGAGAAGTAGAATTAGATCGCTCGAGTACTGTCATACCGCTTCTCGAGTACCTTTATTCCATCACTCGAGTACTGAAGTTCCACTCGAGAAATGACCCGTCAGATTCTGTATTCCGTCAAATTTTTCAATTTCGAAACCCGCGTCCTTTTTGCCGCTATCTAAGGTATGTTTAAGTGTTATTAGACTCCTAATCATCATTACTAGGGTTATATAAATAGAAAATATCGGATTTAAAGAATCTACTCGAATTCAAATCCATTATCTCTCGAAAGACTCTTCGCCTTCCGTCGTTCCAACAGAGCTCGCCGCCATCACCATCGTCTTCCAATCAATCACTCGCAGCTCACTAAAGGAAATGGCAACACCATCGAAGATTGGAGTGGTCAGTGAGTTGGTCATCGCCGGCATCGCAGAGTAATCAGAAGATTTCAGGAATCTATTGATTCTACTCGATACAGCGGGTCTGATTTTCGTTCTACAGCAATCGTGCAAGATATTATTTCTAGAGGTGGAAGAATTCTTCAAGAACATTAAGGTAAAGAGGAATGGAAAAGTTTTGAAGTCCAAAGTCAAGGTAATCAAGGTAAAACTCACAAAAACCTCTGTTTCTCAACATCTGAAAATGCATGTAGTGGATGAAGAAGATGAAATCACAAATGAAGATAATGACAGAACTTGTAATTTCTGTGGTATCTCAACTGAAGTGACATCCATCAGAAGGCCAGACCTAAATCCAGAGAGCAAATTACTAGTGGACATAATTGGAAAGATACTTTTGTACAGTAGATCCATAAGTTTTATAACTAATGATCTCTTTGACATTATGACAACCATTATCTGCAGGAAGCAATTTCAATTTGGTATGTTAATTCTTGATAAAATCAGGGAGAGCATTAAGGCTCCAAGTTATGCCAGGATTATCTCCTTAATGTTGCATGAGATTAATCCTAAAGTGTTTGATTTCTCCAAAGGCACAACCATCCATCACATGAAGAAAGTTTATGTCTCCTCCATCTAGAGATGGGAGTTAAAACTGCAAAACCCAGCCCGGGCTGATAAAGCACATGAGCACCCTGCTTCAGAGGAAAGGACCCCATCTCCCTCTCTCCATCATGTTGCTGGTACATCTGGTGCAGCAGCTGAGGGGGAGCCTACCTCCTCTATGCAGCAAGACAAAGTTCCTACTCCACCTCCAGATACTTCCATCCAGCCAACCACTTCAGAAGCTCTCCAAAAAGATGCTAGGTACAATAAACCATCATCTCCACTGCTGAAGATATCAATAAAATGATTGAGGAACTTAGCTCAGATGAGACTCTACCTCCCCTCCATCAAGAAAATGTTGAAGAACCAAGCAAAGAAGCCACTCCAGCACCATCTCCATCTCCTTCACCAACTCCAAAGTCACCTATTGATCTCTCCCCAGCTGTTAAAAAATAATAAGAGACAATTCTGCTGTCAGATGAGAATGAACCATCTCCAGAACCTGCTGAAGCTCCTTTGAGGAGATTGGATTTCTCTCTTCCCACCTTCACTAGTGAGGAAGGAGATGTACTGATTCATACTTTAAGAGCTCAGAGCTCTATGATAGTTAAAGAAATTACTCCCTGGACTTCTCCTCCTCCTCCAGCTACTGCTACTTTTTCTGATACACTAGCTACATCTGATATTCTTGGTAAGATTGAACAAATGATGCTAGAACAAAGAAAGTATTTTGATGATTCTCTCAAAGCTGTTCAAGATAAAGTTTCTGATTTGGAAAAAGAAATGAGCAGAGGATTTGTTGAGATCCAACATAATACAGATCAGCTGAAGTATCTCTTCAAGATAGGTGGTCAGGCATTGGATCACATTATTACAAGTGTTGGACATGTCATTGACCAAGGAGTTACTCTTGCAAATAATCAAATTCAATTAGAAAAGAAAGCCCAAGAGCATGTCATGAAGATCTGTGAAGAAGTGGGCACATTCAAAGATGAATCTATAAATAAGCTATGTGTAGAAATCAGAAAGGGGGAGGGAATATGGAAAGAACAAGTTGAAAAGTATGGCACTAATGTCAAAACCCTCTAGACTGAGAAAATGACTGAAATTAATAAAGATGTGCAAGCTCAGATTCAGTCAGTGAAGTTTTATACTTATGATACTACAATATGGATGTATAATCAGATATTTCCTGAATTCCAAGCTGATCCTAACATCATCCCTCGCCATCTGAATCCTCTTGCTGAAGGCCAGCCTGCTAAGATGCCTGCTCAGATGCCTGCCTTTTCTCCTAGGCCTGAAGATGAAACTCTACCTCCAGAATCTTACTCTCAGGTATGGGAATCTGACATTCCTCAAGATCTACCAGAAATTCAGATTCCTAAAAGAAGGAAGTATGGAGAGGGAGCTTCTGCCAGTAGATATATTCCAAATCCAGAGGCATAAAAAGGAAAGCTCAGGAGTTTGCTGAAATATGGAGTCCAACTTCCAAATCTTTGATACTTGATACATTGAAGCTTGTGATGGACTATAACGAAAGCAGGAACCTTCATTACAACTATTCTGAATGGGAATTGTATGAGAAATAATTCACTAAAAAAAGGATCTATGACAGAGAATATGGGAGGAACAATCTCAATGCTCCTCCTAGACCTCCTAAGTATTACCCCAAGCACTTTAGTTATCAGAGAAGATAATAGGAGAAGAAGGACAGGCAACAACAACACCAGCATCATCAAAGATAGGAATGGCTATGAGTTATGAGATTGAGGATTGAATCCATATAGAGATGAAATCTAGAAATAATTCTAATTATATAATTTTTAGTTTTGATGATTATCTCTTTATTTATTAGTTTATTGCATTTTATTCTGTGAGTACCTTTAATATCTAGTCCTTTCTATTTTGGTATAATTCACCTTAGTGTAGAGGGTTCTTACTTCTACAAATAGGGGTAGATTGTTGGGTATTGTATCCACAATAACTTAGATTTGTATGGAGTCACCCTTGAACTAAGATGAATTAGGTTGTATTTGATTTCCTATTCTAGTTATGTGTTTGCAGAATTTATTATCAAGTATAGGCTAATGTCAGTCTACAGTGAATCATCAAACACAGGACCATACAATGTAATTCCTCATTGTGTGATCCAAGGTATTGACTCATGTGTAGCCTCTCTATTGGGATACACTTCTTGTTCAAGCACATGGACTAATGGATGAAGACTGGATGCTGTTTGGGATGAAGAACTCAAGTTTCTTAAAGCTGAGAAAAATTCTAAGTGTTGTACTCGAGTAGCTCTCTTAGTACTCGAGTAGAAGCCTTAGAAGCACTCGAAAAAATCTTGTTTGTAATTCGAGTGTCGAAGTGGTTCTCGAGTAGCTTATATCCAACACTCGAGAAGCCAAGTCCAATACTTAAGTAGACCTACTCTCATTCTCGAGTGATCATATTTATCTCTTAGAAAGTTTTCTAAGTCAAGTACTCGAGTAGTCTAGCTTAGTACTCGAGTAGTTGAGAAGATTAAGTCGAGTCACAGAAGATAGTTCTCAAGAAAATTCTTAGACCACTTGAGTGGGATTTCTTTGTACTCGAGTAGTTTGTCTAGCACTCGAGTATTCCAGTTTCAGTTCTCGAGTGATTGATTTTTCATCAAGAATTTTCTCCAAGTCCTAACTCTCGAGAAGCTCAAGTCTATCTCTTGAGATGTATGTCTAGCACTCGAGTGATCCATTAACCACTTGAGTGATTTACTTCTACATCCAGAATTTCCAGAAATGCCTCCTCTCGAGTAGTCAAAGTCTTTCACTCGAGAGCCAGCTAAAGCACTCGAGTAGTTTATTCCTTACTCGAGAAATGCTGATCGTTTTTCAGAAATTTTCTTAAGTTTTGTCAGATCAATATTTTGAATGTTGTGACATGATTGGTCCACGTGGCCATCATTAATGATGATTATTACCATTAGGGAGATCTTATAAAAGGTCATGTGATAATGACAAACCCTAAGTGAGTAATTCTAAGATCTGGATCGGCCGATAGTTTTCTTTTCTTCTATAGAAAGTCGTCGCACACCTTCAAGAACATCAAGGGCAACTTTCGATCCAGAGAGATTCGCAGATCAAGAGATTCATCTTTCTCCATCTACTCCTTGATCGTATGAGTCAAAGTTTCTCAGAACAAGATCGATCTGAGAGTCTTCTTCTACAGTTTCTGATAAAGCCGCAAGTCCAAGAAAGAAGATCTAGGAAGAGATTTTCAAATCTAAGAAGATTATTGTTTGTATTCTACAAATTCTTTTTAATCTTGTAGGAGATTATTCTCCAAGTGTAGGAGATTTGTTCTCCGAGTTGTAGGAAGTTTTCTTCTTCCGAATGTAGATCCTTTTTTGGATAGAGATTGTAGGAACATTGTTCCGAGTGGTAGGCTCGTTTTGATCCGAGATTAGCGGAGTATCCGAGTCTAGTTCTTTGCTAGATCGATGAGTGGAAAGTGGATGTACCCAAGATTGGGGAACCACTATAATTCTTGGTGTCCTCTGTGATTGCTTGGTTTTTTCCTTGTGCATTAGATCGTTAAAGTTTTTATTCCACAAATAGACGCACAATTCACCTATTCACCCCCTCTAGGTGATTTAGGTAGACAACTTAGACGTTTTTCAAGACTGCTGTTAATGAAACTCAGAGTAAGCCAAGTACTTCTACTAGCAGACTCACCTTTAGTCAGATTCTTGCTGAGAGAAATAAGAATAAGGCTACAACACTCTCCTCTGAATAGGCAGCTAGTGATGGCTTGCACTCTTCAAAGACTATTCAAAAGAGGAGATATAACTTCCATGAGTGTTGGTGTTGTTGCAAAGTGGGCCACTTTTCCATAGATTGTTGGCACAACCATAGTATTCCAAGGGCAAGGGTAAGTCTTCATGACAGAGCTAGTGTTAGTCTTCCTATTAAAACATCTGCAGGAAGGCATGTGCATTTTTTGCTAATCAGAACCTATGACCCAATAATTATTGGGGTCCTATGGTAAGGTAAACTCTATTTTGCAGGATAGTTCAAGAGCTCATACCCCCATGTGGTATTTGGACAGAGGTTGCTCCAGGAATTAGATTGGAACAAGGTGCTAGCTTGAGGAACATACTGTTGGGTACTATATCCACAATAACCAAGATTTGTATGAAGTCACCCTTGAACTAAGATGAATTAGGTTGTATTTGATTTCCTATTCTAGCTATGTGTTTGCAGGATTTATTGCCAAGTATAGACCAATATCAGTCTACCGTGTGTCATCAAACACATGACCATACAATGTAATTCCTCATTGTGTGATCCAAGATGTTGACTCATGTGTAGCCTCTCTATTGGGATACACTTCATATTCAAGCACATGGACCAATGGATGAAGATTGGACGCTATTTGGAATGAAGAACTCAAGTTTCATAAAGCTGAGAAAATTCTAAGTGTTGTACTCGAGTAGTCCTTTTTGTACTCGACTAGAAGACTTAGCAGCACTCGAGTAGATCCAGTCTACATCTCGAGTATGGAAGTGATTCTCGAGTAGTTCTTATCTTGCACTTGAGAAACCAAATCCAGTACTCGAGTAGATCTTCTCTCATTCTCGAGTGATGTTATTTATGTCTCAGAAAATTTTCTAAGTCAAGTACTCGAGTAGTCGAGCTAAGTACTCGAGTAATTGAGAAGATTAAGTCGAGTGACAGAAGTCAGTTCTCGAGAAATTCTTAGACCACTCGAGTGAGATTTATTTGTACTCGAGTAGTTTGTTTATTGCTCGAGTAGTTCAGCTTTAGCACTCGAGTGGTCAGATTCTTATCCAGTATTTTATCCAAGTCCAAGCTCTCGAGAAGTTCTGTCTGCCTCTCGAGAAGTAAGTATAGCACTCGAGTGATCCATTAACTACTCGAGTGATTTACTTCAACATTCAGATTTTCTAGGATTGCCTCCTCTCGAGTAGTCTAAGTGTAGCACTTGAGAGCCAGCTTTAGTACTCGAGTAACTTATTCTTCACTCGAGAAAAGATGATCAAATTTCCAGAATCATCTCTTCTCGAGTAGTCAGAGCCAACCACTCGAGAGCTAGTCTTAGCACTCGAGTAGTATACTTCTTACTCGAGAAATGCTGATCTATTTTCAGAAAATTTCTTAAGTTCTGTCAGATCTAATTTTTGAATGTCGTGACGTGATTGGTCCACGTGGCCCTCATTAATGACAATTGTTACCGTTAGATAGATCTTATAAAAGGTCATATCATTATGACAAACCCTAAGCATGTATTATCTAAGTTCTGGATCCGCAGACCATTCTTTATCGTCTACAGAAAGTCGTCGCTCTCGTTCAAGATCTTCAAGGAAACTTTCGATCCAGAGATTTACAGATCAAGGGATTCATCTTTCTCAATATACTCCTTGATCGTGTGAGTCAAAGTTTCTCAGAACAAGATCGATCCGAGTCTTCTTCTACATATTCTGAAAGAACCGCAAATCCAAGAAAGAAGACCTAGGGAATATTTTCAGATCTGAGAAAATTTCAGTTTGTATTGTAAAATCTCTTTTAAATCTTGTAGGGGATTTTTCTCCGAGTGTAGGAGATTCGTTCTCCGAGTTGTTGGAAGTTTTTACCTTCCGAGTGTAGATCCATTTTGGATTGAGATTGTAGGAACGTTGTTCCGAGTGGTAGGATCGTTTTGATCCGAGATTATTGGACTAGTCGAGTCTAGTGTTTTGCTAGATCGGTGAGTGGAAAGTGGACGTACCCAAGATTTGGGAACCACTATAATTCTTGGTGCCCTCTGTGAATGCTTTTTTTTCTTGTGCTTAGATCGCTATATTTTTTTATTCCGCAAAAGTAGCACAACTCACCTATTCACCTCCCTCTAGGTGATTTAGGTAGACAACTTAGATGTTTTTCACATACTACCGTGAGAAGTTGACTTAAGATCTTCAGTTCAGAAGTTGAAGATGGATAACTTAACCATCCAGTTCCTCCTACTGCCCAAAAGGAAGAGGATGGAATGGTGTTGAGAGCTCACCTAAAGAGGGGCATACTACACATGCAATGGATGAAGACCAGCTGGATCCATCCATTAAAGTTCAAGATGTCTAAGTGATGGGACATAGTACTACTGCCACTTCAGTAGAATAGTGAGGAGAAGAACAAGCAGACTGTACTCATCACTGTAGAAAGCACTAAAAGTAGCTCTTTTGAGAGCAGCAAGGAAGGGCACATAAGGTGTAACGACTCCACCCGTTAAACAACATATAATAGAAGGTCCGGTCGGGGCCCCACACTATATGCCACAAACAGACGGCAATGTCACAGGTTAATACCACAACCGCATCCTAACTCAGAGCATGTTAGCGGAATAATAAATAATAGGCTGAATTCAACAGGGGATAGCAGCTATCAACCCACCGGAATCACTCACTCTTTCTACCTTTTGGTGGAGAGGATTCCTTACTCATGCATAAAGGAGGACTTCACATGTCCAAGAAGGAAGATCGTTACCCTTGACGGTCTCTTGGGAGCCATCAAAAATCTTGCCGGTTGGAACGCACCGCAGCATCTTTGCAACCACAGAACTAGCCTCGGGTCTCGAATCAAATCGCGGAAGCTCCACCAATGGCTTTCCCTTCTCCTCCTTCTCCTTCCTCCAAGCTCTCCATTTTTCTCTCTTGGTATGAATGAGAGAAGATGCCAACCCCCAGTCTTATCACTGTAGGAAAGCATCTGGGCCATTGGATCCAAATAGAAATAATTGGATGGCCAAGATCTGCCCAAAAGTCAAAATTTGACTTGACACGGCATGTGACATGCCCATGTCCCAGGAGGTGTGCTCCAAGCGTTGCATGAACCGACTCAATCCAAACCAGAAAACGGGCTCCAACACGCCCGTGTCACAGGGTAGACACGCCCGTGTGAACTTTGACATGGTCGTGTGACTGGTCGTATCACCCTTTTAACACAGGACCAAATCACCCGAGAAGAACATAGCTAAGGCACATGCCCGTGTCCTTAGTCGTGTGCCCAACACACCCCTGTGACATGCCCGTGTCACAGGCCGTGTTCCACACTCAATGCCACTCCACTCAACGCCACTCAACGACGCCCGGTTACCAACCCGAGCATGACACGCCCTGGGACACACCCGTGTCCCAGGCCGTGTCACCTCTCGACAATCGTCGATCGTGCTATCTCGAGAAATCGACTCGATGCCCACCGTAAAGGACACACCCTGGGACACGCTCGTGTCCCAGGCTATGTGCACTGGACATGCCCTGGGACATGCCCGTGTCCCAGGCTGTGTCATCCAGCCTGACCCCATTTTGGGACTTAAGGTTTTTGGGGTGTTACAATCCTCCCCTCCTTAAGATAAATTTCGTCCCGAAATTTGTACTCAGCAAGTGAACAAGAATCACAATGCAATAACGTTAAAAGATCTGTTATAACAAAATGTACACGGTCAACAGTTTATACAAAAAGTTCGGGAAACTCAACTCGCATGGTCTACTCTCGCTCCCATGTTAGCTCCACACGGCCACAATTGTCCCACCAGACTTTGACCATCCCGATTATCTTGTTTCGCAACTATTTATCGGCTCGATCCTCGATTCGAATGGGTTAACCTTCGTCGTTAGCCCATACTCGACCGGTACACGATCATTCTCAACTACTTGAGCTAGATCCTGACGGCTTTGCGAAGTACTGAGATGTGGAATATATCATGCAATCCACTCAACTCTTTTGAAAGCGCTAGCTGATAGGTAGCTTCCCCGACTCGCTCCACCACTTTAAATGGACTAAGGTATCTCGGACTTAGCTTTTTCAAAGGCCAAATCCTAGATAAGCCTTTGAAGGGTTTGATCCTCAAATAGACCCAATCGCCCACAGCGAAATCCACGTTCCGATGCTTGGCGTTTTAGTACTTTGCTTGTTGATCCTGGGCTATCAATAGCCTCTCCCAATAGAGCGTATTATCAAGGTAGCTTCTTCGACTTCCTTTCGCCCATTCAGCTCTGATTCGCCTACTTCTGCCCAAGCTAATGGTGTACGACATTTACGATCATATAGAGCTTCAAACGGTGCCATACCGATGCTCGCTTGGTATATGTTATTATAGGCAAATTCCACCAAATAAATATACTCTTTACATTTCTTACCGAAATCCAGGGCGCACATACGGAGCATATCTTCCATCATCCTGTTGGTTCGCTCAGTCTGGCCATCCGTTTAGGGATGAAAGGCCGTACTGAATGCTAATTTTGTGCCCAACATTTGATGAATTAGCCTCCAATCAGTTGAGGTGAATTGCCCATCACGTTCACTGACAATGCTCCGAGGAACACCATGCAGTCGAATAATATGTTCTACATAGAGCTTAGCCAAGGTTTCCACTGAATCGTCTCTCTTGTTTGGAAGGAAGTGAGCCACTTTTGTCAACCGGTCTACAATCACCCAGATAGAATCATGATCGTATTGAGATCTCGGCAACACGTGCACGAAATCCGTTGAAATATCATCAAACTTCCACTCCGGAATCGGTAACGGCTTCAGGAAACCACCAGGCTTCTGGCATTCCGCTTTTACCAAAGCACAAGTGTGATATTCCGCCACATAAGGTGCTATATCTTTCTTTAGTCCAGGCCACCAAAACAACTTCTTCATATCTCTATACATTTTTGTGCTCCCAAGGTGAATTGAGTACTTGGCAAAGTGCGCTTCGTACATCAACTCTTCTCTCAACTTCCCCGTACTTGGGACGCACAACCGACCATATTTTCACAGCAAGCCATCATCCCAGGAGAATTGGTCACTAGGACCATCCTTTGCATAGCATTGGAGACTTTCATCAAGCTCCATTGCTCTCCAGAATCTCTGTCCGCAAGGTTATATTGTACCTCCGTCCAGTTCAAGCATGCGTTGGCTGTAGCATCCTTGTCAACACAAGATATCTCAAACGCTTCCATCTCCTGGATTAGCCGCTCATTATGCCTCTACAACCAGTTTGCACGTACTGGCATCCTACGACTCAAAGCATCAGCGACCACATTTCTCTTTCCGAGAGTATAGTGAATATCGAAAGTGTAGTCCCCAAGGAACTCCATCCACCTCCGTTGTCGCATATTCAGATCCTTTTGATCTAAAAAATACTTTAGGCTCTTGTGATCTGTATAGATATCCACTTTAACGACATAGAGATAGTGCCACCACAACTTTAGCGCAAAGATTACCGTCGCCAATTCCAAGTCGTGGATGGGGTAGTTCCGTTCATGCACCTTTAACTGGCCTGAGCCATAAGAAATCACTTTAACAAATTGAAGAAGAACACAACATAAGCCGTTCCCTAAAGCATCACTGTAGATCTCATAGCCGTCTATACCACATGGCGATGTCAACACAGGCGCTGTGGTCAAACGACTCTTCAGCTCTTCAAAAGCACGCGCGCACTCCGGCGTCCAAACGAACTTCAGATCTTTTCTCGTCAACGTGGTCAGAGGTAAAGCAATCCGTGAGAAGTTTTCCACAAACCGTCTGTAGTAGCCTGCCAATCCAAGGAAGCTCCTGACTTCGGCCACTGAAGACATCACTAGCCAATCCCGTATGGCACTTATCTTTGCCGGATCTACTTCTATGCCCACTCCACTTACCACATGGCCCAGAAAAGCCACTGACGATAGCCAGAACTCACACTTTAAGAACTTGGCATACATCTTATTCCTCCGCAGGGTATGCAATACCAACCACAAATGGTTTGCATGATCATCTCCCGACTGAGAGCACACAAGAATATCATCAATAAACACAATTACGAATAGATCCAAGTACTCTCGGAATTTCCGGTGCATTAGATTCATGAATACCAAAGGCACATTACATAAGCCAAACGACATCACCGTGAATTCATAATGACTGTAGCGTCTCCCAAACGCTGTCTTAGGAATGTCACCTTCCTGAATCCGCAATTGATAATATCCCGATTTCAAATCCAACTTTGAATAGACGGTTGACCCTGCTAGCTGATCAAATAGGTCATCGATTCGTGGAATCGGATATTTGTTCTTTTCCGTCAGCTTATTCAATTCGCGATAGTCAATACATAATCGCAAATTACTGTCTTTCTTTTTCACAAATAGAACAGGCGCGCTCCAAGGTGACATATTTTGGCGTATGTATCCCTGCTCCAACAACTCTTGCAATTGGACTTTAAGTTCAGCCATTTCTTTTGGCGCGACGCGATATGGTGAGCGGGCCACAGGTCTCGCACCTGGCACCAACTCAATCGAGAAGTCAATCTCCCGCTGGGGCGGTAACCTAGGAAGATCCTTAGGAAATATATTGGAAAACTCCGACACAATCAGAAGTTCACTTACACTGGCCTTCGGCTCAACATCCTGAATAAGCGTGAAGAATAACTCCGCGCCCTTCCGAACAGCACTGACGACTTGGAGTGCAGACAACAAGGTCCCGCCTACTCCTCGCATACCAGCGAACTTCGTCTAAAGTTCGGTATTCTGGCCCAGTATAATCTCCTTTGAGTTGCAATCAATAAAGGCACGCTGCTCCGAGAGCCAGTCCATGCCAAAGATCACATCAAACTCCGATAGCGATAGCACAGATTCCCTCAATCCGAAATCCCGATTTCCAATATGCACTTCCACATCGCAAGTCCTATCCGCAAGCATGACACAACCATTCGGTAATAGCACCTTTACACAATCTGTCGTCACGTGACTCGGTACTCCAATTTGAGCTACGAAGTCCTTAGACAGAAAAGAATGTGAAGCACCCGTATCAAACAGGGCTCTCGCCGGATTGTTCCAAATCAGGACGAAACATGCAGCACACACATCATACACAAGCTACATACAAAATATGTAATCAATAAAACAAGCATTATCTTAACTCGTACCTATGACGACGTCACTTTGCTTGATAGCCTCCTGTTGGCCAAGATTGTAGACTCTGGGATGCGCCTGGGATGCAGAGGAATCAACCACTGCTTTGCCCTTATCAGCATAAGATGCACCCATCTTCTTTTCTCCTTTGGGTTGAGCAACCCGACAATCACAGACTATATGCCCCACCTTGCCACAGGTAAAGCATGTACGAGACTCCGGCCTCGACGTTGCTCCTGATGCAACCGTCATAGAAGCTTGCCCAGAAGGATTGGACCTCTATCCCCACTTCTTCTGGTAATACGATTTGGCAGAGCAGGGTGCTTTGAACTCGGGCTTTGCCACAACAAAGTCTTTTCTGCCTTGCACCTGCTTCATGTCCTTCTCCAGCGCACACGCTGTATCAACCAAAGCCTGAAATCCTTGGCTCACTGAACTAGAAAGCAGGAACCTCAACTCATCCCACAATCCTTCATAGAACTGATTCGTTTTTCTTTGTTCATCGGCAAAGATTAATCATGTATACCGTCCCAATCGTGTAAATTCATGCAGATACGCATCAACGCTATTTTATCATTGCGTTAGCCGCTGGAACTCGTTCTCCATAGCAATGCGTTGTGCCGTTGGTAGATGTTTTGCCAAAAACATGTGAGAGAACTCCTCAATCGATACTTGAGTCAATTACCTACCCGCCAAATGGTGTAACTCAATCTCGTCCCACCATAACCTCGACTCTCCTTCTAATAAGAAGGTGGCCAAAGTGACCTTTTGTGTTTCCTCCGTACTGATCGCCATCAAGATACGCTTGACTCACGATAACCAGTGCTCTGCCTGCATTGGGGATCACAGTCCCGTGAACGTAGGCGGATTGAAGCTCATGAATTGCTTCAATTGTCGTTCAGGTGCTTGCGGATCCAAAGCCTCAACCGATTCGGGTCGGACACCAACACGATCTGGCACCACTGCCGGCGGCGCCTGCCCGGTCGGCCGAATCATCGCAAATAGAGCCTCATCAACTAATCGAATAGTTTCTGCAGATGGAGGAGGTGTTGGCACCTCAGCTAGTGTCGCACTCTCATCAGAGCGCTGGGGCTCAGATTGCCCTACACCACTACGAGTCACCTATGGGTGGACAAGACACACATTAGCAACAATACGCAAGCAATAACAACAAAGTAGGAACGCGCAGATTCCTCAAACAAGTGTATTTGCATTCCTTAGTGGATATTCCAAAGTTCATTAGTGTTACAGCGGTTCCCACAAACACGTGCTCGCCACACCACAAAAGAATTCGACCACAAATTCGAAAGAGGAAGACCGAGACAAGCTGATACCTAAATGTAACGACTCTACCTGTTAAACAACATATAATAGAAGGTCCGGTCGGGGCCTCACACTATATGCCACAAACAGACGGTGATGTCACAGGTTAATACCACCAATGCATCCTAACTCAGAGCATGCTAGCGGAATAATAAACAGTAGCTAAACTCATACCAGGAATATCCACTATATATATTACCAAGGTTATATATACAACCTCTCAAACGAGGGGATAGAAAATACCACAGTTTGGCCTTAAGGCCTTACAGTTTCTCTTTACACAGTATGGATTACAAACATCGGCGTGCAGGCCGGCCATACATGAATAAAAGAAAGCATAACTAGCTAGCCTTCAAGGGCTAGAAGCAACAGCAGCAGCAAGAGTGGCAACAACAGTAGCAGGGGCATCAACCCTTCACTTCCCGCTCGGCTCTCCAGCACCTGCATAGGGACAATCCACCCAGAAGGTGGCAAACAAGGCAACGGTCAGCATTTAGCTGACCAATTTATAACAATCCTACCCCTTTCCCGGGGCAGTAGCATTCCTTCCCTGCAAAGACATATATCATCAATATAGCATATATTGTGCTCTCACGCACATTCCAGCCAACACAACCGCCAGCCATATGGCCCGACGAGCCTTGCACTCAGGGCACATTCTTGATGCACCGGCGAACTAGGGTCAACACCACCGTTTACACGGTATTGAGCAGTTAGTCTTAATGGCGTGCAGGCCTAAGACTCTCATTATGCGCTCCAACATGACCATCACTCAGGTCCTACCGTTGGACGAACATAACGCAGGTACAGATCAACCACCCCCCGCTGCTCAAATCTCCTTGCCATCACCAAGTACAGCATACTCGAGGCTACACGAAAGGCGCGGGTCCGTTTCACCTTTCCTATTCGGCACGAAGCCTTTTTAAAATCTCGTAGCTCACACATGCCATAAAGGCCGCCAAGGAATGGCTTCACAATAGCCACACTATCCAAATAGGATTGGCTGCATTGTCCATCAAGGACTGGCTACCCCATAGCCACAACATAAACAGCACAAGGGCGTTTTCCTGGGATTCCACATTCCAGTACTTCCTGCTACTCCCCTTCACAGGCACCACCTAACAACCCCACTAACTTTACGAGAATACGCGGAGTCTTCTCCGTTGCGTAAATGCAACATCACCAATCAAGACAAACATGTCCAGATGGGCTTCACACAGCATGCTTATCCCGCACTACACACTTCCAGGTCTAGATGCAGACTCAACAGGGGATAGCAACTATCAACCCACCGGAATCACTCACTCTTTCCACCTTTTGGTGGAGAGGATTCCTTACTCATGCATAAAGGAGGACTTCACATGTCCAAGAAGGAAGATCGTTACCCTTGACGGTCTCTTGGGAGCCATCGAAAGTCTGGTTGGTTGGAACGCACCATAGCAGCTTTGCCTCCACAGAACTAGCCTCGGATCTCGAATCGGACCGCGGGAGCTCCACCAATGGCTTGACCTTCTCCTCCTTCTCCTTCCTCCAAGCTCTCCCTTTTTCTCTCTTGGTATGAATGAGAGAAGATGCCAACCCCCAGTCTTATCACTGCAGGAAAGCATCTGGGCCATTGGATCCAAATAGAAATAATTGGATGGCAAATATCTGCCCAAAAGTAAAAATTTGACTTGACACGGCCTGTGACACGCCCATGTCCCAAGCCGTGTGCTCTAAGTGGCGCACGAACCGACTCAAACCAAACCAGAACACGGGCTCCAACACGCCCGTATCACAGGGTAGACACGCCCGTGTCAACTTTGACACAGCCGTATGACTAGTCGTGTCACCCTTTCAACACAGGACCAAATCACCCAAGAAGAACACGGCTAAGGCACACGCTCGTGTCCTTGGCTATGTGCCCAACACGCCCCTGTGACACGCCCGTGTTACAGGCCGTGTTCCACACTCAACGCCACTCTACTCAATGCCACTCAACGCCGCCTGGTTACCAACCCGAGCAGGACATGCCCTGGGACACGCCCGTGTCCTAGGCCGTGTCACCTCTCGATGATCGTCGACCGTGCTATCTCGATAACTCGACTCAACGCCCACTGTAAAGGACACGCCCTAGGATACGCCCTGAGACACGCCTGTGTCCCAGGCCGTGTCACCCATCCTGACCCCATTTTGGGACTTAAGGTTTTTGGGGTGTTACATAAGGATCTTCAAGAAGAGACTTTCAAGTGGTTGGTCACTGGAAGAGGTTAGGATCAGTAAGATGTGAAAGCAGTGAAAGAACAAATCTTCCACCTCCTCATATTATAAGAAAGAACACAACAAATCCAGGAAGATGCTCTCCAAAGGAGACAAGTATGATCCTAAACCCAAAATACATATTTCTCTAACATAATATGTTATTGTTGTAGCAAGGCTAGGCATGTCAGTGTTGACTGCCCAGTCAGATGAAAGGAGAATAGGTGTGAAGAAGCACCTCCACCACAGGGTGCAAATAAGATAGGAGAAGTAAGGATGAAACTTGTCTATTCCAAGAGAGTAGGTTAATGTCATTGGAGCAGCAAGAAACAAACCAGTCTTGCAATCTCAACTCCAGAATCAGAATATATCTCTACAGGGAGCTGCCGTGCACAGTTGCTGTGAATCTAGCATTAACTCCAGGTATACTATATTGAGATGAGTAGCATTCCCATATACTGTAAGTCAACTAGTTAAATCATCATTGCTAGGAATCCTACCTCTCATAGTAGGACTATGTATAAGGATTAGGTATCATTCTATTAGGGGGCTTGTGGAGAAGGTAGACATAAGTCTTGAGTTTGTCTCCACAAACAAGCAGGTGGCAGACATCTTTGCTATGTCACTAGTTGAAGTCAAGTTCAATACTTACAAGGTTGAGTTTGGTATATTGAACTTGGTGTAGCTTCAGTTGCTCCCTATAATACTTTTGTTGTAGGATTTACTTTTCTTGCAGGTGACAAGTCTCCAATATGGTATCAAGACTGTCAAGTCTGTCACTTGATATCAAGTCTCTCAAGTGATATCAAATGGTATCAAGACTAAGATGGAGTCAAGTGTCTAGTAGAGAGAAGATAGAAGATGCTCCTATTGAGGGGGAGCAAATCCAGAAATTGCAGGAACAAGTTCAATTTCCTGTTAAGTAGTAGCTAGCAGCTTTAGTGGATCAAAGATCATCACAACTAATCAACAGGTTCTCTGGACTATGCATAGTTTGAGGGGGAAATCAACCCTAGTGGATGGCTGCTGCTATGCAATCACTGTTGTTGTTGTAAAGACATGTTGCTGCATGACAATAGGAAAAGTGAGCACCTCCCTTACTATAGCTCCATTCTGCAGAAGCTTTAAGTGGTATTGGAGTGACATTGGCTCAAGTGGAAAAATGTTAGCAGCTATCTCAAATGGTTGCAGTGATGTGTTGTATCAATGTATCAACACAAAAGGTATGACTCCTTGTCAAATAGTTTGTTCAGTAGGATAACTTATCAAGTGGTATAACATTAAGAGTTAATCTCTCCCTTGATGCTATCACCTCCCTCATTAGAATTTTTTTTTGAAGAATTCAGAAAGGGGGAGAGGTAGGCAAAACCTTAAACCCTAAAGAGGGAGGTGTTGATGATCTGTTAAGATCCTACTAGGAGGGGTAGGCAATATCTTAAACCCTATAGGGGAGATGGTGGACATTACATGCCAAGGGGGAGATGTAGAATACAAAGAAGTGCATATTACTTGGAAACATTCTAGTAATATGAAGAGAGAAATGGTGAGCCATTGCATGTTATATTTCCACCCTCAAGTGTAGAATACTGAGAAGTGCATATTACTTAGAAACATTAAAGTAATATGAAGAGAGCAATGGTGGGCCATTGTATGTTATATTTTCACCCTCAAGTGGCTTGAGGAAAGTCCTCCACTTAAATGTTAAGTAATGAGGAGAGGTGTAAGCTGCCTTGATTTTTCAAGTGGTGTAGGAAAGCTTACAACTGCTTCTAAATTTATATACCTTATGTATAAATGCTTCTTAGTATTGTTGGGTGTTCTGCCTTCTTCAAATAGGGGGAGATTGTTGAGAATATTGCCCTCAATATTCCCTAGATTTGATTTGAAGAGGCATCACCATCAACACTAAGAGCATAGTTGTATTTGATGTTGTTTAAGCTCATCATGTGTAGGATGTTCCTTGGAACAAGGTTAGAAAAGCTGTCTAAGTGATGGTGACAGGTGATCACAAGGTAGGCTGGTGGAGAGACAAAATCTATTTAAGTCCACAAGCGTTGAGTGAAGAAAGATCACTCAATGGCAGATGTAGAGAAATGGGGCTAAGTTCACAGACATTGAGTGAAGCAAGCTCACTCAACGCCAAATGACAAGAAGCGTTGTGTGTTGTCAAGCTTCTGCATTGGCAAGCAGAAAAATCGACCAAGTCCACATGCGTTGAGTGAATACAACTCACTCAATGTCATATAACAGAAGACGTCGAGTGAATACAGTAAAGGCATCATGTGATGTCAATGCTTTGTCTTTGACAGTAATGAAATATGATCAAGTCCAGAAGCGTCGAGTGACGAAGGCTCACTCGACGCCAAATCGGTTAAGAATACAAAAGTCTAGATGACATTGATGGATGCTCACTCAACGCCAGAGAAGAAAGCATCCTGTTCACTCAAAGCTAAACGAAAGAATGGAAAAAAATCTGTCTAAGTATTTTGGCGATGAGTCAAGCTTACTCACTCAACGCCTAGTGATAGAAAATTTGTCTAAGTATTTTGGTGTTGAGTCAAGCTTACTCACTCAATTCCTAGTGACAGAAAATAGGTCTAAGTGTTTTGGCGTTGAGTCAAGCTTACTTACTCAACGCCTAGTGACAGAAAATCTGTCTAAGTATTTTGGCGTTGAGTCAAACTTACTCACTCAATGCCTAATAACAAAAAATCTATCTGTGTTTTGGCGTTGAGTCAAGCCTACTCACTCAATGCCTTGTGGCAGAAAATCTGTCTAAGTGTTTTGGCGTTGAGTCAAGCTTACTCACTCAACTCTTAGTGATAGAAAATCTATCTAAGTGTTTTGGCATTGAGTGAAGTTTGTTCACTCAACGCTTATACTAATGTGCTTGAATTTGACTAAGTCCAAAGACGCTGTCATCGGCAAAAGTCAACAAAGTCAACAAAATTCAAAATGAGGCGGGATGGCTATAGTACGTGACAAATGGCGTTGCAGGCCTACAGTATGAATTTTGGCTGTTAAAGTAAAGGTGCAACTGTCAAATTCAGTGGGGCCCACTTGTTAAAATAGTCGTTGATCGCCAGAATAGAAAAGGCGGAGTTCAGAATGAAGAGATCAACTTTCGGGATACCGCTGGGCTTCATCTTCTTCTTCGGCCATTGTTGCAGAGCTTAGAAGAAAAAGTTCCATCCATCTGATCTAAAAGTTCTAGTGTTAGCTGTTAACATCCTCACCATCAACAGCAAGGTCAGAGATAATCTCTGAAGAAGAAGAGGCAGTAAAGGTCTTAACCTAGCTATTGTATCTGAAAGCTCAACAAAGGTAGTTATTGTCATCTTCACCACCAATAGCAAGGTCAGATTTAATTCTCAGAGAGAAAGAGGTAGCAACAGAGGTTTTACCCTTGCTGCAGCAACTGAAAACAAATAAAAGCTCTAGAAGACTGTTGGCTATTTGAAAAGCAAACCAACAGCAAGATCAGAAACTTATTTTTGAGGTTCTTCCAGCACAAGCCACAACATCCTGAAGATCTACAATCTTGGTGCTGAGAACAAGTTGGACTGAGATTTTCTTAGCTCAGGTAGCAGCAAGGCAAGCTGCAGTCTCTTCACAGTTCCAGCTGGTCATTTCTGAAGAACAATTTGTGGTGTTGTGAAGAAGAAGACAGGACTGAGATTCTCTCTCAGTTCAGGGAGAAGCAGGTCACTGCAGGTTACTTCCAGCACAAGCATCAGCTTATTGATGATCTTCTCTTGTTGCTGAGAAGAAGATAGGGCTGAGTATTTCTCAGTTCGAGAAGTAATAGACTCAGGGAATATACTCCTTGAGTCATAGTTGGGCTGAGTTTATCTTAGTCCAGGAAGGTTGGCACAGAGAAATTTCTCTTGTGTCAAATTAACTCAACAACCCACTTCTATTCTGTAGGATCATTTTGGATCTGAGTTGTAGTGCAGATTTGCCAGAGATAGGATACAGTTGTGGATCTGAGGTAGGCTGTTTAGCATGTTATAGGATCTAGTTGTGGATCTGAGGTAGGGCTGTTTTGCCTGAGGTAGGATCCAGTTGTGGATCTGAGGTAGGACTTTGGACTGAGAGTAGGATCCAGTTTAGATCTGAGGTAGGGATTTTAAGCCTGAGGTAGGAGAGTCATTCTCTCTGAGTTGTAGGACACGTGTGCCTGAGTTGTAGGATCCTTTAGATCTGAGGTAGGGCCTTTGTGCCTGAGTTATAGTAGAGTCATTCTCTCTGAGGTAGGGTTTTCCTCCCAGCCTAAGTTGTAGGACCTTTGGGTCTGAGGTAGGTGACCTTTGGATCACTAAGTTGTAGGTGTTGGAGTTACCATGGTGATCTAGAAGTGGTCAAACATGTAATCTCACTACCAATGCGATATGAGCCTGTAGGGTTGCACATAAGAGCATGTGGAGAAGTTGGAAGACTGACTGTGTTGGTAAAGGTTACCAATCACCATACAGAATGGGGTAAGACAAATGTTGCCAAGGAGGTTTGTCGAGAATGATTCGTCGAGAATTGTTTGTCGAGAATGATTCATCGAGAATGATTCGTCGAGAATCGTCGAGCATGGCTCATCGGCTAAGGCAATTCATCGAGAATCGAACTATTGGATTCTCGACGAAAGCTGATTCTCGACGATTCCGGAAGCTGATTCTCGACGATTCTGCAGTAGATTCTCAACGATTCTAGATGCTGATTCTCGGCGAACCTGAAGCTGATTCTCGACGAATTTATCCAGAAACCCTATTTTGTGTGGTCTGCAGATAGCGATGTTCCTAGGTCTGTTTATACCTTTAGTATAAATTAGGACTTAGGTTTTTGGGGGATTAGGCTGGCCGAATCCAACTGCCTGAAAAAAAGTTCCGCCCTAGCAAGAAGAGTCGCCGGTTCTGCTGATTCGCCCGACGGGAGAACCCCGCCGATTCGCCTGATGGAAGTGTTTCGTTTTCGCCGATCGCTTGCTCCGCCGGCCTCCTCTCCGACGACAGTCGCCGGTGCTGCTCTTCCTGGAGCGGACCTAGAATTCCGCGGAGGTACAAAGGTGCAGTCGATCTCCTTCCCGATCTTTCGTGCGACGAAGATCGATGTTCTTCCGATCGTGTGGATTTCTGCAGAGACGTAGACGTTATTCTACGTGCAACTCGCCGCTGACAAGGACTCATACATTGGATCATCTTCGTTGAGGTGTGACTCAATGCCGCCAAGGTAATTTTTACCTAGTTTTTCTTAACTTCTTGATTCAACATTCATGGCCCGATCCCAATCTCTTTTGGGTTGTTCTTGATTTTTCTTTACTTCCACTGCGTACACAAGTGTTGTGCCACCTCATAGATGATAGTTTAACTTTCAAGGCAGCCTAAACACCTAGAGGGGGGGGGGGTGAATAGGTTCTGCTTCTCTTTCTAAAACTTCTAGACAGAATTCAATTTAATAACTAATATAATAAACACAGCAATCACAGAAAACAACACATCACAGATTGCACTATGTTTTATAGTGGTTCCCCAAGGTCTGGGTACATCCACTTTCCCCCTTCACCTATCTAGCAGTATGCTAGATTCGGCCAAACTTCCACTTATCTCAGATCAATAGATCTTACAACTCAGAACCCAACTGGTTCCTACAACTCAGGCACAACTGCCCTACCTCAGCCTTGCCCCAAGGCCTACAACTCAGAGAATACCCTTCTCCTACACTCAGGCAATCAGCCCTACCACTCAGAGTTCAACACTCCTACACTCAGCCTTTATAACATAGGCTTACAACTCAGATCTGTATAAACAGATCCTACAGAAATATAGAAAAGATTGTCTTAATTGTCTTGCCAAAGTTGAGAGAGAAAAGGCAATGACAATTCTTGATCAGCTGATGCAATCAACTGTTTCTTAGCCTTCTTCAAAGCTTCTTGAAAATGTACTTAGCTGAGTTGATTCCAAACAGCTTCTTGAGAATCCACTGGTGGATTCTTTCTTCTTCTTCAAATTCTGACTTGATCTCTCTCTATCCAGAACTTTGAATGATTCTTCTGAATTCTGATTAGAACTCTTCTTAGATCTATCCTTAGATAGTCTTCTTAGATCTCCCGGAGAAGATCTTCTTAAGTGCCTAGCACTTTCTTGAAATGAGTAGAATAGTAATCCTTCTCCACTTTCTGATCCAATGTATTTCAAAAGGTCAGTTCTATATCTTGTTGTTTTTTTTTCCTTCTGAATCTGTCTATTTATAGACATTCTTCATGGTAACCGGCTGATCCGGTTTCTAACCGTTTTCTGACAAGTCTGACAACTTTAGTTAACCGGTGATAACCCACAGCTGTCAAGTCTTCAAACAAGTCCTGTGCCTTAGTCTTGAATCACAAGTTGTTGAAACAGTCTGTCAGAAAGTGTCGAGACAATCTGTCTATTTGTGTCGACATAATTGACTTTGGTGTCGACACAGTCTTCAGTGATGTCGACTAAGTTGCCTTTGAGTCGACACAGCTTCTTCTGCAAATAACTTGATCTTGACTCTTCAGTGTGTCGACACAAGTCCTGTGTGTCGACACAATTGTTGTAGAATCATAACTTTAGTAAGTGTCGACTTAGCCTTCAGGTGTCGACACATTCATTTTTTAACTCTGCTATTATGTGTCGACTTAATCACAATGTGTCGACACATTCTGCTGGTGTCGACTAACTTGAGGTCGACTAATTTCTTCTGTGTCGACACATTCAGATGATGTCGACAATCTTGAGATCGACTATATTCTTCTGTGTCGACACATTCTCCCAATGTTTGAGGTCGACGCTTTTCTTCTGTGTCGACACAATTTCCCAGTGTTGTGTCGACTCTTTTTCTGTGTCGACACAAATTCCCAGTGTTGTGTCGACTTACTTCTTCTGTGTCGACACTTTTTCCCAGTGTAGTTGTAGACTAACTGCTATGTGTCGACACTGCTTCCCAGTGTTGTGTCGACTATTTTCTTCTGTGTGTCGACACTGCTTCCTTTGTGTCGACACTTGGACTTAGAATTTTTCTGCATACTTTATCAATTCTCCACCTGCACATGTCAACTTAAAATAACATCAAATACACCTTGATGTATATCATTGAGCTAAGTTGGGCTTCTTCAAATCAGGTACACATTTTCCAATGTACCCAACAATCTCCCCCTATTTGGAGAAGTCATAACCCCTATAGCCAATGATATACACCATTTATAAACAGTACTAAATGATGATTAATGACATAGCAGGAATACTTTAAATATAAACAAAACATAACATAGAATAATTCATCACAGAATGCACATTATAATATGCCAAACAACATTTTGTTTATAACAGGGTAATGTTTGATTACAAAGTTTTACATTTGATGATTACATCACAACATTACACAATATTTAAAATAAAATCAGGATTGATCAGGCTCTTTAATTGTAATCCCTTTGCCAGACTGAATTGTAGCTGTCACAGGAGCTTCTGATTCTTCAGCTATCTTCTTTCCTTTAAGATCAGCCTTCTTCTGAGCTTCTTCCTTGATCCTTTGCCTTTCAAAATAATGAAAAGGCTTTGGGAAGTATTTGCTTGGCTCCTTAGCATCTGATGGCAGTCTTCCCAGCTTGGCTTTCCTTCTGAATTGTACAATTGCCTCTTGCCTTGCCTCATACTTCTGCCATTCAATTTCATTATACCACTTCCCTCTCTCATGAACTTTATCCTGTACAGCTTTCCATGCAGTGAGTATGATGTTCCTTGAAGTAGGACTCCACTGCTCATAATCTGGCTTCAGTACAGCCTGCTCTCTGAATTTCTTCTTTGCCAGTAGAGCATCCTGCTGTTCTTTCAGAGTAGCCTCAGGCTTATCAACTTTTCCAAAAACAATATTAGTAACCTCCTTTGGAGGACTATACATTCCTTGAACTTTCTGATCAATCAAGTCAAAATCTGGAGGGGGGTATATGACTTGGGCAACCTCAGGTTGAGTGCCTTCAAGTAGATTAGATTGTATTCCTGACTCAGCTACCATAGCATCATCACACAATGGTGGATATCCCAAAGTGGCTCGAATGCTATTGGTCACCCACTTGGTGTGCTCAGAGCCGGCATGAATTAGCATCCTCTCCCCCTTTATGGCTTCTCTTGAGACATGATCTCTAAGATCTTCTTTTTGAAATCGAATTTGTCCATCCAAATAATTCACTCCCTCTTTGAAAAATGGTCTTAACTTTTGAAGCTTTTCAGATATGTCCTTTTGAGAGGTTGTGATGGCAGTCTTAACAGATGCAATAGCAGCCTGAAATTTTTTATCAAATTCTTCCATTTCTTTGGCTCTATCTGCAGGCATACCTGGAACAATCTTCTTCACTTCTTTAATGATCTCATTATGAGATTCAGTTAAATTTTCATTCATTCTGATTTGATTTTCCAGAACATAACTTTGCTTCAAAGCAATATCATCCACCTTTGTAGAGATAGCCTCCTGTTGTTTAGCCAGATAAACTACAGCATTGCCACCCTTGTGGAAGCAATCTGTCATTTCAGTTTTATGCAAGTTGACTTGAAATTGGATGGACTTGATATCCTGAGCTAAGTCAAACTGAACTGACTTGCTATTTTCATCAACATACTTCTCCAGAGCCATCCTTTGGTCATCCAATTTTACTTGAAGATCTACCATAAATTTATTGTAATCAAAGGCTGGAGAAACCTGTGGAGTTGTGGTCTGTAATGCCTGCTTATAGTTCTTGCTTCTTCTCTTAAAGACAACAAGTTTTCTTTTCTTTGCCACCCTGGCTTCTTCAGTTTCTGTGTCAGAGGAAGTATCTACATGAATTCTTTCTTGTGGATGATGAATTGTATCTGTTCCAGGGGATTATTGCTCAGCTTCAACATCCACAGGCTCATCCTCAACCTGTGTTTCCACAGCAGCTTCTTGATCAATGTCCATTCCTATGGACTTCTCAATATCCGGTCCACCTCCTTCTTTATCAGCAGCAGTGTCAACATCTGGGAATAACTCCTCCATAGTAAATTCCAGTTGAGTGGTCACTTCTGCAGCAGTTAAATCTTGAGATATGTTTAACTGTGCTTCCTCTTGGACTTGCACCTCAATATTTGTAGTGGCAGGAGTAGGTGTGGACACTAGCTCCCCCTGAACCTGTGCAGTAATAAGAATATGAGCAATGTCTTTTATAGTAAAATACATTAGCTCCCCCTATACCTAAGCAGGAGTAGATACCTTTGGAGCAGAAGTGGAAACTGGCTGCCCCTGCATCTGTGCAGGTGTGGATACTTCCTGGACCACAGTGGAGTCAAGCTGTGTCCCTTCTTGTACTTGTTCAGATTCTTGATTTGGTGTAGGGGATTGCACAGGGGTGTCTGGCCTGCTCTCTTCAGGAACATCCTTGGACAGCACCCTATCCCACCTGGAGAATAGTCTCATATCCATTCTTCTCATATGGTTAATCTTACTCCCTTGCAGCTGCTGCATCACATCAGGAATCACTCCAGTGAAGTACAGGCTCATGATCCTAGCCATGTTAGGCTTCTTGATTCCCTCTTTGATCTTGTCAAAGAGCACTCCTGACCAATCAGTAGGAATAGTAAAAACTATCCTGGTCATCAGGCTGAACATATAGGCAGAAATCCTATCATGTCCACCTGTCTTGCAGAGGATTACTTTTCCAACTACTTCAGACAAGAACTTCCCTTGCTGATTCATTCCCTTTCTGTTGAATGCAGCTCCAATCTTCAATCCTGAATCCAGGCCACACCATTGAAGGGCTTCCCTTGTCTTAGATATAGGAACTTCCTCTTCATTCTCAACCACTTGCAGTTGGAAGATCTTTCTTAAACTTCTTTGATTAATCTTTACCTTCGTCCCTTGAACAGTGGACTTAATCTTGAGGCCAGTAGAATGGACTGATGCAGAGATAAAGAACTCGTGCACCTCCTTCTTCCAGATCTTAGTTGGTTCTGAAATGAGAAATTCTAACCCTGATGCAGAGAGAAGGGTGATAACTCCTTGAACATCAGGCGGCGCCTCTGCAAAGGCCTGGCGCACTAACTCATATCCTTCATTGATGTTATCTTCAATCCTTGGCGCCATCGTTGTGTCGAGAAAGCTTGAGAGAAGAGAGAAAGAAAGACTGTCGACACAGGGTTTGAGTCTCGAAAACCTTGAAAGCGTGTCGACACAAAGAGCTTTTGACCTATTTATAGCTTCTGTTGAAAGAAGTTCAAAAGGCGCCAAAAACAGTCTAAATGTGTCGACACAGACGGAATGTGTCGACACAAGCTTCTATTAACTCGACATTTCTTCAGCCTACTATGTGTCGACACCAATTTGTGGTTATGTCGACACCTTGGATACATAGTAGAAAGACAGAAATTCTGTGTCGACACTAAGGACAAGTGTCGACACATATTCTGTAAGTGTCGACACCATAATTCTGGTTGAGTCGACATTACATTTCTGGTTAAGTCGACAATAAAACTCTTAAGTGTCGACACATATTCTCTGTGTCGACACAATATTTCTGACTTGTCGACATAATTTCTCTGAGTCGACACATTATTACTGAATGTGTCGACACATTCTTACTTAGCCAATTTCTGTAACTTCAATGTGTCCTTTTTAACACTTGATTATATTGTTACTACTTTTACTTACTTATAAACCATTTCAATAGCATTGTTAATGATTTTGTTTAATACATTAATCAATGGTTAACATACCTAATTCAATTTTGAATTTATTGAATTTGGTTTCATCTAAAGGCTTAGTAAATACATCTGCTATTTGATAATCTGTTTTTACAAATTCCAATGAGATGTCACCTTTTTCTACATGTTCTCTAAGAAAATGATATTTGATTTCTATATGCTTAGTTCTACTATGAGAAACTGGATTATTAGCAATAGAAATAGCACTCTTAGAATCACATAAAAGGGGTGTTCTACTTACCTGAATACCATAATCTTTAAGCTGATGCTGCATCCATAATAGCTGTGCACAGCAGCTTCCTGCAGCAATATACTCTGACTCAGCTGTGGAAATTGCCACACTAGTCTGTTTTTTACTACTCCAAGATATTAGTCTTCCTCCCAGGAATTGACAAGTACCTGTAGTACTCTTTCTATCCTCTCTACATCCTGCAAAATCTGCATCTGAATAGCCTGTTAGTTGAAAATCTCTATTCCTAGGGTACCAAAGACCTAGAGTAGGAGTGCCCTTTAGATATCTCAGAATCCTTTTGACTGCAGTATAATGAGATTCTTTAGGGCAGGCTTGGTACCTAGCACAGACACATGTTGCATACATAATGTCAGGTCTACTAGCAGTGAGATATAGTAGAGACCCAACTATTCCTCTATACAATGATTCATCAACAGGTTTACCTGCCTCATCTTTGCATATTGGCATACTTGTGCCCATAGGAGTTCTCATGGAGGAGGATGACTCCATACCATATTTTTTAATTAATTCCTTGGTGAACTTAGACTGGGATATGGACAATCCATCATCAGTCTGTCTTACTTGGAGTCCCAAGAAGAACTTAAGTTCTCCCATACTGCTCATTTCAAACTTCCCTTGCATAAGTTTGGCAAACTTTTTACAAAGGTTGTTTTCAGTAGATCCAAAGATTATGTCATCAACATAGATCTGGACTAAGATGATCTTTCCTTTGGATTCCCTAAGGAATAGAGTTTTGTCTATCTTTCCTCTTGAGAATTTATTCTCAATGAGGAAGGTAGACAGGGTTTCATACCAAGCCCTTGGAGCTTGTTTTAACCCATACAAAGCTTTCCTAAGCTTATACACAGAATCAGGTTTAAGAGGATCTACAAAACCTGATGGCTGCTCTACATATACTTCTTCTTTAAGATCACCATTCAGAAATGCTGACTTCACATCCATCTGGTATACTTTGAAGTCTTGGTAGGCTGCATAGGCAAGGAACATTCTGATTGCCTCCAGCCTTGCTACTGGAGCAAATGTTTGATCAAAGTCAATCCCTTCTTCCTGCCTGTATCCTTTTGCAACCAATCTTGCTTTATTCTTTACTATTATTCCACTTTCATCTAGCTAGTTCCTATAGATCCACTTAGTTCCAATTATGTTGTGGCCTCTTGGTTTAGGAACAAGCTCCCAGACTTTGCACCTTCTAAATTGATTCAGCTCCTCTTGCATAGCATCAATCCAGTGCTGGTCTTGGATAGCTTCTTCAAACTTTTTAGGTTCCATTTGGGACAAGAAACTAGAATGCAAAACTGTGCTTTGATTTCTGCTTCTAGTTTGCACTCCTTGTCTTGGATCACCAATTATCTGATCAGTAGGATGATCTCTTAGATATCTTATAGCTGGAGGTAGATTCCCTTCAGGTTGTGCATCTCCAGCTTCTTCATTCTGCTGTTCCTCTTGGTTTTCATCAGCTTCCATTATCTCTTGTACTCCCCCTGGACAACAGCCTTCATTTTCCAATGCTCCCTCTTCCTTTGAAGCTTCAGCAATGGAGAGCTTGTCCATCTTCTTGCTTATACCTGTTGAGTCATTTGATCTACAAGACAACTCACAATTGATTAATCTTGTTTCATCAAATACAACATGCACAGATTCTTCAACAACTTGAGTAGTTAAGTTGAAGACTCTATAGGCCTTACTATTTGTGCTGTACCCAACAAATATCCCATCCTGGGATTTGGCAGCAAACTTAGTCAAATATGACTTGCCATTGTTAAGTATATAGCATTTGCAACCAAAGATCCTAAAATAGGATAGGTTTGGTTTTCTGCCTTTCACAATCTCATAGGGAGTCTTTCTGTGGCCTTTGGTGATAGAAGCCCTATTGATGACATGACAAGCAGTGTTAACTGCCTCAGCCCAAAAATATTCTGGGAGAGAGGTGTCACTCAATAGAGTTCTACCAGCTTCAATTAATGTTCTATTCTTTCTTTCAGCAATACCATTTTGCTGAGGTGTTCTAGGTGAGGAGAACTCTTGGAAAATCCCAAAGTCTATACACAAATTTGTTATGCTTTCAGATTGAAACTCAGTACCATGGTCACTTCTAATTTTGACCACTGTACTATTCAGTTCATTCTGAATTTGCTTTACAAAATTAAATAATACACTTGGGGTTTCTGATTTTTGTCTCAGAAAGAACACCCATGAAAATCTAGAATAGTCATCTACAACCACTAGAGTGTAGACCTTCCTACCTAGACTGTGAACTGGCATAGGACCAAAAAGATCCATATGCAAGAGGTATAAACACCTCACAGAATCCTTGTTTTCAAGGCTTTGAAATGAGGTTTTTGTCTGCTTGCCCTTTTGACAAGCTGAGCATACCCCTTCCTTTATACACTTAACTTGAGGCCCATTCCTCACTAGTTCTTTACTAAAGAGTTGGCCAATTGTCTTGTAGTTTAGATGAGCCAATCTCTTGTGCCACTTAACACAATGAGAAGCATTGTCATCAGCTACAAGACAAATGGGGGATGCCTTATTCTCACATTCAAAATTAAGGCAATACACATTTCTCTTCCTATACCCAGTCAATATGATCTCTTGATCACTTGACCTTTTGATATGACATCCATCCTTACCAAATGAAATGTCATATCCTAGATCACTCAGTTGGCTTATGCTTATTAGATTATGTTTCAAACCTTTTACATAGGCCACTTTGGTGATAGTAATTAGGTTTGAAGAGATGTTACCAAATCCTTTGATGACTCCTTTTTCAGATCCACCAAAGATCACTTTATGTCCATCTTTGACAGATGAATACTCCTTCAGCAGCCCCTTTGTTCCAGTCATGTGCCTGGAACAACCACTATCCAAGTACCATATAGGGGCATGGTAACTTGGATTCACCTGCAATACAGAATTACTTACCCTTAGAACCCAAGTAAGTCTTGGGTCCTTGGTTCAGGTTAGCCTTAATAAAGTTATCATAACCTCTTCTAACAGGTAGACTCTTATTCTTTATAACACTTGTGTTATACCAGCAGTCCAATGCAAAATGACCCCTCTTGCCACAGCACCAACATTCAAACTTATTGTATCTAGATCTAGATACATCCTTGTCAGAAGCATTTCTGTTCATTGCTGGTGCTGTTGCAACTTCACCTACTGATTTCTTAAAACCATAGGGTTTATGACCATAGGTAGGCCTGCTTGCCTTAACACCCTTGTTCTTCAGAACATTTGTCTTAATATGATCGTGAATGTCTTCATGATCATATATGTTAGAAGGCACTTTCTCCTTACCAAACCTTATGGGGACTGAAAGGTTTAGTGGCTGAATAGGGGCTTTGCCTTTCCTCTTGAATCTGCCAGCCCTGGGGTTACCCTTAAATCCTAATCCAGCCTTACCCTTCTGAGTGACAAATTCATCTATCAAGGGTAAGACAGATTTTGGCTTAGAGTAACTAGCCACTAAATCCTTTTCAATTCTAAGTCTGTCCTCCAGACTCTTTACTTGATCATTAGTATAATTAATTGTGCCCATCTGAATAATAGTTATATTCTTCAGCTTGGCAATTTCAGCTAACTTTTGATCAAGGACTTTTTCTAACTCAGTTGTTGCAACCCTTAGATCAGCAATTTCCTGAGCCTGTGATTTAACCAGGTTCTTGCTTTTCTTAAGGGCCTGCAACAGGTCCCCATACTTGTCTATCAATTGATAGACATCTCCTTCAGATCCAGATACATCTTCATCACTTGATGCAGATGTAGCTGATTCTTCACTTGTATTACAAACAGATGTACAAGAAGGACAGTTTACCTCATTAGAACCAGACTGATTCTGGCATAGGTCCTCTTCTGATCTAGTCATCAAACCCATGCATTGATGTTCATTGATGGAGTCTAGCAACTGCATAAACTCCTCTTCCTCAGATGCAGCATATAATCCAATATATGCTTCAGCTTCAGATCCTGATTCTGAAGTTGACTGGTCTGACAGACTTTTATCTTTCTTTGCTACAAAGGATTTCTCCTTCTTGCCTTTCTGATAAGTCTTCTTCTTTTCTGAAGATTCCTTCCTTTTGTCAGGACAATCAGCCACTACATGTCCAGGCCTATTGCAACAATAGCAGACAATCTTTGAAGTAGTGGCTTTGCTGGGCTTTGACCTGCTTTTCTCTTTCCTTGATGACCTTCTCTTCTGATAATAGTCATCTACTTGCTGTGATGAGGAAGGCTTAGACTTCCATTGCTTCTTTTTCAAGAACCTTTGAAATTGCCTAGTGAATGCAGCAAAGTCTGCATCTGAATCACAGCTGACTGAACCCTTATCTGAATTTTCAGAACTACCTTCTTCAACTTCCTTAGGAGGAGATGGTGATTTCCTCCTATTCTTTCTAGTGGCTTCAGCATTAAATGCCACAGTCTTTTCTCTATGCTCTCCTCTTGAGTTTCTTTCCTCCTCCTTCCTTACCATAAGTTGCATTTCATAGGATAGCAACTTTCCAAACAGAGTTGGAGGAGATATCTCTGCCAATTTTGCCACTTCTCTTATGGCACAGATCTTTGTATCCCAATCCTTTGATAAGGATCTTAAGAATTTGTCATTCAGTTCATAGGTACTGAAGACTCTTCCATAGGATATTAGCTCATTCACAATTCTATAGAATTTCTTATAGCACTCAGTTATGCTATCAGATTTTCCTTGTCTAAAACTTTCATACTCCTGATTTAGCATAGATTTTCTGTCCAGCCTTACTTCTTCAGATCCCTCCATGTAGACAATCAATGTGTCTCACATCTCCTTGGAGGTCTTGCAGTGAATCAGATTCTGAAATGTTGAATCATCTATGGCACTGACAATGATGTTCTGTGCCCTTTTGTCCATGGTTGCCAAGATGATTTCATCCTTGGTCATTTCAGAATAAGTCTTTGGTGTTTGGATATTTGCATCAAGAACAGATATCTTCATTGGTATGAAGGGGCCTTCCTGTACTGTGATGTAAATCCTTGGGTCAGATGCTTCCATAAACAATCTGACTCTTTCTTTCCAGATCCCAAAGATTTCCTTCTTGCATATGGGTAATTTCATTGACCCTAGCTCCTTATGATTCTCTCCAGAACCCATCTTCTTGATTCTTGAATCTGCCTATCAGATCTACCTCAGACTGTTAAGTCCTTTTTGAGGAACCTCCCTCTGATACCACTTGATAGTTTAACTTTCAAGGCAGCCTAAACACCTAGAGGGGGGGGGGGGGGTGAATAGGTTCTGCTTCTCTTTCTAAAACTTCTAGACAGAATTCAATTTAATAACTAATATAATAAACACAGCAATCACAGAAAACAACACATCACAGATTGCACTATGTTTTATAGTGGTTCCCCAAGGTCTGGGTACATCCACTTTCCCCCTTCACCTATCTAGCAGTATGCTAGATTCGGCCAAACTTCCACTTATCTCAGATCAATAGATCTTACAACTCAGAACCCAACTGGTTCCTACAACTCAGGCACAACTGCCCTACCTCAGCCTTGCCCCAAGGCCTACAACTCAGAGAATACCCTTCTCCTACACTCAGGCAATCAGCCCTACCACTCAGAGTTCAACACTCCTACACTCAGCCTTTATAACATAGGCTTACAACTCAGATCTGTATAAACAGATCCTACAGAAATATAGAAAAGATTGTCTTAATTGTCTTGCCAAAGTTGAGAGAGAAAAGGCAATGACAATTCTTGATCAGCTGATGCAATCAACTGTTTCTTAGCCTTCTTCAAAGCTTCTTGAAAATGTACTTAGCTGAGTTGATTCCAAACAGCTTCTTGAGAATCCACTGGTGGATTCTTTCTTCTTCTTCAAATTCTGACTTGATCTCTCTCTATCCAGAACTTTGAATGATTCTTCTGAATTCTGATTAGAACTCTTCTTAGATCTATCCTTAGATAGTCTTCTTAGATCTCCCGGAGAAGATCTTCTTAAGTGCCTAGCACTTTCTTGAAATGAGTAGAATAGTAATCCTTCTCCACTTTCTGATCCAATGTATTTCAAAAGGTCAGTTCTATATCTTGTTGTTTTTTTTTCCTTCTGAATCTGTCTATTTATAGACATTCTTCATGGTAACCGGCTGATCCGGTTTCTAACCGTTTTCTGACAAGTCTGACAACTTTAGTTAACCGGTGATAACCCACAGCTGTCAAGTCTTCAAACAAGTCCTGTGCCTTAGTCTTGAATCACAAGTTGTTGAAACAGTCTGTCAGAAAGTGTCGAGACAATCTGTCTATTTGTGTCGACATAATTGACTTTGGTGTCGACACAGTCTTCAGTGATGTCGACTAAGTTGCCTTTGAGTCGACACAGCTTCTTCTGCAAATAACTTGATCTTGACTCTTCAGTGTGTCGACACAAGTCCTGTGTGTCGACACAATTGTTGTAGAATCATAACTTTAGTAAGTGTCGACTTAGCCTTCAGGTGTCGACACATTCATTTTTTAACTCTGCTATTATGTGTCGACTTAATCACAATGTGTCGACACATTCTGCTGGTGTCGACTAACTTGAGGTCGACTAATTTCTTCTGTGTCGACACATTCAGATGATGTCGACAATCTTGAGATCGACTATATTCTTCTGTGTCGACACATTCTCCCAATGTTTGAGGTCGACGCTTTTCTTCTGTGTCGACACAATTTCCCAGTGTTGTGTCGACTCTTTTTCTGTGTCGACACAAATTCCCAGTGTTGTGTCGACTTACTTCTTCTGTGTCGACACTTTTTCCCAGTGTAGTTGTAGACTAACTGCTATGTGTCGACACTGCTTCCCAGTGTTGTGTCGACTATTTTCTTCTGTGTGTCGACACTGCTTCCTTTGTGTCGACACTTGGACTTAGAATTTTTCTGCATACTTTATCAATTCTCCACCTGCACATGTCAACTTAAAATAACATCAAATACACCTTGATGTATATCATTGAGCTAAGTTGGGCTTCTTCAAATCAGGTACACATTTTCCAATGTACCCAACAATAGAGAAACCCAACAGTGGTATTAGAGGGTGGTTTCCGGCCATGATTGTTGTATTGGAAGTTAGGTTATTCCAGTATATGTAAACCTAGGGATTTAGAAGTGTTCTAAATGTCTAGATTTAATCCTGGAACATTAATTGTTGATGTTTCTCCAAGGGAAATCGGTGAGCCCATAACCCACAAGTTAGGGGCTCTGCCCCTTAGAACCCCGTCAGGAACGTCTGGGATTTCGTGGTTATTTCTAATTGTTAGAAATTGATTTCTCCTTAGCAGTAACCGTCCCTTGAGTGGTTAATAAACCCGTGTATTGTTTTGGATTTTGAATCCAACAATGAGAGACGAGCTTGTCTACTGCTTTAAGTTGAGTTGCTTTTTCCTTTGTCCAATGCATGCAAATCTGAAGATTTGGAAGAGTCCGGATGTTAAGATTTAGCTCTTTCTTCTATCAAATGTTGATATTACCATGTAGTGCACATAAGGGATGCATGTGGATTTTAGAAAATGTTTTTCTGTGGATGTGCACATTGATCAAATGTTGATCATGGTTAATTGTTAACCTATTATCAAAAATCACTTCATCAAATATTAAGTGTTCGGATGCCTTCCGATAAATGATGTTGGAACACCCTATTACTAATTTGGGTAAGGATTACTATGTGATTAGGATTTTGTTTTGACCTTGCTGTATAGTCTGATAGGTCAATTAGAATGAGTCTTAGGGTTAGTACTTAGGTTTTAAAGCTGCCCTCCAGACCTTCTAAAGATCAGGATTCAAGTGCTGAGACAAAGACAATTTCCGTCGAGCTCAGGTCGACGAAACGTCGAACTCAATTCGACGTTCTCTGATCTCAGTTCTACAAGTCGTCAAACTCCGATTGACGATCGTTGAGCTCTGATCGACGCTCTGTCTCTGGCTGTTTTCCAAGTTGCTGAGCTCAGGTCGACGATCGTAGAGCTCAGGTCGACGTTTTCTGTCTCTAGTATAAATCCAATCTCTGAGATCAGGTCGACGATAGCTGAGCTCAGATCGACGATTTTCTGAGAGGTCGACGTTTTCAGAATTCAAACTCAGGACATTTATGGAATTCATTCAGATTTATTTTCAGCATTTATGACAAAGGATTCTATAGCCGTTTCAAGCAATTTGGTGCAAGTTTCAAGGAAGAATAATTGGAATGTTACTTAGGACTTTCCCTAGAGACAGTTGTCAATTATGGAAGTCATTTATGACTGAGTAACGGCCATCTAAAGTCAGGATCTGATATACTCCCTAGAGAATTATTCTTAATATAGAGAACATACAAGATTTGAAAAAGACATACAAAAGAGAGAACAAGAAATTCACTCATCAAGAATTCATCTTCTGAGAATATATTCAGTAGACAAAAGCTTACAGAATTACCGAGTCAAAATTCTTCAAGAACACAAGGAACATCATTGTGAAGGAGATCATCTGCTGTTCTACTCCTTCAAGCTTCAAGTGTTCAAAAGCTTCATTATCAAGGACTCCAGACAACACGCATTTCAGCATCTGCTGAAATCATCTATTGTTGGAGATCTGAAGCAACTGAAGACCTATCACCCTAAGCAAAGCTCATCTTCCTGAACCCTTACAGATCTCAGGGGGAGCTTTGACAACATCTTCCATTTGTCTTCTCTCAGATTGTTGACAGAGAAGAATAACTCAACTAATTTTCTTTTTCCTTTCTCTCATGTAAAAGGGTTTCTCAAAACTCCCTTCAAAAGTTTTGTGGCTGGTTTCTGAGACCTTGTCAAAACTCAGTGGTGGCAAGACACCTTATCAAAAAATCTAGTTTTGGTTTTTGAGCACCTTATCAAAAGCTCATTGGTGCCCATGACACCTGATCAACTATTCCTGCAGTGGATTCCTACCTAGGGTGGTAGAAGAGTGGATGTACCCAGGTTGTTGGGGAACCACTATAGCTCCTTGTGTCATCTGGTTTGTTGTGCTTTTTGCTTTGCTGTGTGCTATGTGTTTCTGTTTTCTTACTGCTTTAGTGTTTACTTTTATGCTAGCACATTACACATATAAGTAAATTAAGTCTTCCACTGCTTTACAATTTTAATTGTAAATTATTTTAAAATACTCTATTCACCCCCCCCCCCCTCTAGAGTGAAGATAGATCTTACCCTCACTTTCAATTGGTATCAGAGCCAGGTTGGTTACTCAACAACTGAATCTTCAACAGATTGGTCGAACAGGCTAACACCTGAACCAAAAGATCCTTGATAAGATAAATCTTCTATAGAGGATAGTTATTTCTATTTTGTATTATATTTATTTTCATACAAAACCATGGCACGGAACAAAGATTATGCTAGCACCAGACCTCCAGTGTGCAACCTTTCTAAGTTTGCACTTTGGAAGGCAAGGATTAAGCTTTACATGAATTCTATTGATGAGGACATTTTTAATTTTGTTTTGACAGTTTGTCCAAGACCCCCAGTAATTACAAGTACAAGTGTTGTTCCACCTCCTTCAGGAACAGATGCAGAAAAAAAGAAATGGAAAGTTACAGATGCAAAGGCTATGAATATCCTTGCTCAGACTATATCTGATGAGATATTCCAAAAAGTGGCTGAATGCAGTTCAGCAAAAGAGATATAGGACAAGTTATCTGAAATTGTCTCAGGATCTGCTGATGAAAGGAAGGACAGGAGATCCCATCTCATAAGCCAATATGAGAACTTCAAGAAAGGAGAAACTGAATTAGTGGCTGACATGTACAACAGGCTCAGCCTTATAGTCAGTGAATTAAAAACACTGGACAAGGAGATCTCTCTAACTGAACTAAATGACAAGATCCTAATGTGCTTCCCTAGCACTTGGGATTCAAGAATCTGGCCAATCAAGGATGTCAGAAGGCTAACTGAGATTACTACTGAAGCTTTGTTGGGCAAGGTCAAATCTTATGAGCTGCTCATCAAGAATAGAGAGGAATAACAAAAGGTTGCTTCTCCAGCTATCAGGAAGGAGAAGACAATAGCATTCAAAGCTACAGAAGATCTGCCTGAAGACATGGTCATAGGCAATGAAGAATTGATTAGCTTGCTGGCCAAAAGATTCTATAAGATGGCCGGGAAAGATTTCAGAAAGAGGTAATCCAGAGGGCATGAGAAGCCAAGGTATGACAAGTCAAATAATAAAGAAATAATCTGTTTTGGATGCAGGAAACTAGGCCATATTGTGTCTGACTATCCAGAAAATTAGAATAAGGACAAGAAGGACAGGAAAGATAGGAGAAAAGATAAGGACTCCAGGGGAAACAATTACAACAAATCCTCCTCCAGCAAAAATAAACATACAAGGAAGGGATTTGTAGCAGAAACTTGGAGTGAAACTGAAGAAGAATCAGAGGCTTCATCAAGCTCAAGTAATGATGAAGATGATGCTGAAGAAAAGGAATTCTGCATGATGGATATCAATGCCTCCCAAACAAATTCTGATGCAGAACAAGAGTCAGAGTCTGAATCTGAAACTCAAACTGAAGAAGACTGGGTAATAGACTCCTTTGACTTTTATTCAGAGGACTTTAGATCTGAATTTAAGGCACTTTGTTTAGACCTGTTAAAGTCTGAGAAGGAGATCATCTCTCTCAGAAATCAATTATCTGAACATAGCACCTTAAAATCAGACAACCTCAAACTCTCTGAGGAGTTAGAATGCTGTAGGGAGGAGATAGCTTCACTGAAAAGTGAGCTATCCCAGGCAAAGAAGTTTGAAGAATCCCTTAATAGGAGAAGCATCAGACTGATGGACATCACAAGAATAGTGAACTCAAGATTCAACAGTACACTGGGCTTGGGTGCTTCATCCAGCCAACCTATAATATTAACAACCCCAATTAAATTTATTTCTGATAAAGGAAAGGGTGTTGTAGAGGTAGCTAGGAAGAATCCTGATTTACCTAAGGAAAACAAAGTTCAACAGAAAACGTCAAATAGAGGTCGACGATCGTCGAACAGAGCTTGGAGATCCAAGGCTTAATCGTCGAACTCAGATCGACGACTTCTGAACTTTTAACTCTGGTATAGTCGATCTTCGAACGGAGCTCGACGATCTGACCCAAGATCGCTGAACTCAGCTCGACGATCGTCGAACGGAGCTCAGAGCTTTGAACATTCTTTCAGAGGTAAATCTAAAATCAATCCTAGAAGTCCCTCATCCCAAAGCTTCAAACCTTATACTGAATGGATAGTACCTCCTAGGAGATACCATCCTGAAGGATATAAGAGTCAGCCAGGGATGTCTTTTATTTCTGAGTTTAAAGGTTATAAACCTAGACCCAAGGTAAACTGGGTCAAAAACATATAAATTGTTTATGTGCAGGTGAATACCTATCCATTAATGAACCAACAATGGTATCTGGATAGTGGGTGCTCAAAGCACATGACAGGAAGCAAAGAGAAACTCACATCCTTCAAAGCCAAACTTGGACCCAAAGTGATATTTGGTGATTCAAACTTTGGTCAAACAAAAGGATATGGTGCTGTTCAGATTGGCTCAGTCACATTCAAGAAGGTGGTTTATGTGGAAGGACTGAAGCACAACCTAATCAGCATCAGTCAACTTTGTGATAAAGGATATCAAGTGATATTCAACAAATCTTTATGCATGATCAAGTCAGAGGATAACACAACAGTGTTAACAGGTAAAAGAAAAGGTAATATTTATCTTGTAGATTTCCTCTCAACCAATATAAAAATCTGTTTATTTAATTCTGTTTGCAAACCAAATGATATTTTGCATAAGAGACTAGGACATCTAAACCTTAGAACCATTGCTAGGCTATCCAAGGACAACCTTGTTAGAGGACTACCTTCTGCTCCCTACAAGAAGGAAGGACTTTGCAGGACTTTTTAATTAGGCAAGCAAACTAAAAATAGTTTTAAGTCACTTAATAAGAGTGATTCACCTAGGATCTTGTATCTGTTACACATGGATCTCTTTGGACCCATTACAGTACAAAGCTTAGGAGGGAAATCCTACACTTTAGTGATTGTAGATGACTTCTCTAGATTCACATGGGTATTCTTCCTGAGGAAGAAGACTGATAACTTTAAGTGTTTGACAGATTTTCTCAAATGCATACAGATTGAGTTCAATACTCATATTACCCTGATCAGAAGTGATCATGGGACAGAGTTTGATTCTCTTCTTATGTAAGAGTTTTATCAGAGTGAAGGGATCAGGCATATTTTCTTAACTCCTAGAACTCCTCAACCAAATGGGGTAGCTGAAAGGAAAAAATAGAACCCTTATTGAATCTGCCACCACATTGTTGACAGATGCTCACCTTCCTCTATCCTTTTGGGCAGAGGCAGTGAACACCTCCAACTATGTGTTGAACAGAAGTTTAATACATAAACTGATGGGCAAGACTCCCTATGAATTGCTCAAAGGGAAGAAACCTAAAGTAGACTATTTCAAAATTTTTGGTTGCATTTGTTATATTCACAATAATGACAAGAAGTATTTAGCAAAATTCCAAGCTAAAGCTGATGAAGGAGTGTTTCTGGGATACTCCATGATCAGTAAAGCATATAGGGTGTATAACAAATCTTCTCTTAAAATTGAAGAATCTGTTCATGTATCTTTTGATGAGACTAACATGTTTTATAAAGAGAAGTCTACTTCTACCATAGAACCCTTGCAGGTAAACTCTCTTTCAGAAAATTTGGACAGATTACATAGTGCAGAGAAGGATTCAGTATATTCACCTAACCAACATAAGGATGAAATCAGTGAAGATGAAGAAGATGTTCAATATCTTGGAGAAAATCATCTTGAAGAGCCAGTTGTTGTTCCACAAGAGGAAACAACAACACAGGTTGGTGAACAATCAACACCCCCTATTGATTTAGTAATAACAAGAGATCATCCAATCTCCCAAGTGATTGGAAACATCTCAGCTGGTGTGCAAACCAGAAATCAGGTCAACCAGAACCTGATGCACACTTGCTTTCTATCTCAAGTTGAGCCTGAATCCATTCAAGATGCAGAACAAGATCCACACTAGATCATTGCTATGCAAGAGGAACTACATCAATTTGAGAGGAACAACGTTTGGGAGCTAGTACCAAGGCCTAAGGATCACTCAATTGTTGGAACAAAGTGGGTGTTCAGGAACAAATTGGATGATCAAGGAGTTATTGTAAGGAACAAGGCAAGGCTAGTTGCTCAAGGTTATTCTCAAGAAGAAGGAATAGACTATGACCAGACCTTTGCACCAATTGCAAGGTTAGAGGCCATAAGAATATTCCTTGCTTATGCAGCTCACAAAGGATTGGTCTACCAAATGGATGTGAAGAGTGCATTTCTCAATGGAGACATCAAAGAGGAAGTCTATGTTAGAAAACCTCCAGGTTTTATCTCTTCAACTTATCCTGACCATGTTTTCAAATTGCATAAAGCATTATATGGTCTCAAGCAAGCTCCTAGAGCATGGTATGAGACCTTAGCATGCTTTCTTCTGAAAAATGATTTTATACGGGGTAGAGTAGACCAAACTCTTTTTATTAGAACCCATAAGTCCCATACCCTACTAGTACAAATATATGTAGATGATATCATATTTGGTTCTACTGATTCAAATTTGTGTAGAAGGTTCTCTAACCTAATGCATTCTAAATTTGAAATGAGTAGCATGGGTGAGCTTTCCTTCTTTCTAGGATTGTAAGTCAAACAACATGTTGATGGCATATTTATTTCTCAAACCAAGTATGCAAAAGAACTGATTAAGAAATTTGGTATGTCTGAAGCATCTTGTATGAAAACACCTATGCCTACCAATGATGTATTAGATGCTGATGAACATGGAAAACGTGTTGATCAGACAACATATAGAGCAATGATTGGCTCGCTATTGTACCTTACAGCCAGTAGACCTGATATAATGTTTGCTACATGCATATGTGCTAGGTTCCAAGTAAGCCCTAGAGAGTCACACCTAACATTAGTTAAGAGGATTCTTAGGTATGTGAAAAGTTGTCCAAATCTAGGTCTCTGGTATCCAAAAGACTCAGGATTTGAATTATCTGGATTTTCAGATGCTGATTTGCTGGATGTAGAGTAGACAGGAAAAGCACTAGTGGAACTTGCTAGTTCCTTGGTGACAGACTTGTCTCCATATTCTGTAAGAAACAGACATCTGTGTCTACTTCAACTGCTGAAGATTGATACATGGCAGCAGGCAGTTGTTGCTCACAGATTTGTGGATTCAAAACCAGCTCCTAGACTATGGCTACAACTTAGAAGGGTCAAAAATATTTTGTGATAACACCAGTGCTATTTCTATAGCACAAAATCCAGTCCTCCATAGTAGGACAAAACATATAGAGATTAGGCATCACTTTCTAAGGGATAATGTTGAGAAAAACAAAATTGAACTTCAGTATATCCCAACTGATTTGCAAATGGAAGATATTTTCACCAAACCTTTGGATGAAAAGAAACATACCTTCTTCCTAAATCAGTTAGGAATATTAGATGGAGGAAGTTTATAATAAAACCCAAGATTTTAAAACTCTAAAAATAGACCAAGACTAGGCAAAAAACTTGTATTTTCTAGTGTCTGTAGGTTTTTTTTTGTCTCTGAACTGTGCTCGACATTTTTCCCAAAAAGCGTCGAACGGAGATCGACGCTTTCCAAAAGCATCGACCGGAGTTCAGCGTTTTCCAGATAGCGCTAGGCTATCTTCTTTTGGTCAGCGATCGTCGATCGGAGATCGACGCTCTCCAATATCGTCGAACGGAGATCGACGATATTGAAGACTCTTCAGATTCCTTTAGAAGCAAAGATCGTCGAACAGAGTTCAACGATCTTTCCTTTCCGGCGTCGAACTCTAATATAAAATCATTCTTTCAGTCGTCGTTCTTCTTTTGCGCTTTCATACTCTCTGCAAACTTTTTCTTTCCCTCCAAACTTCTCTACACTTGGTCGTGTTTGTTCATCTTTGCAGGTACATAATGGCTGTGCTTGTTGCCGCTCTTTCCAAGATGAAGTTCGACACAGGGTTTGATATCGACATGGACTCCTTCGATGGAAGCGATCAAATCTTCAAAGACATTCTGGACCTATTCAGAGAACAATAGCTAGTGCACTTAATGACCACAAGGATGAAGATTGCTGCTGATGAAATTAAAGAATGGGTATGTACAGCGGAAAATCTGGATCAGAATACATTGGTTGGTACTATAGCCGGGACGCAGGTATCCCTAACACCTGCTCTTTTGACTGAAGTGTTTCAATTAAGTTCTGGAAATGATTCTATTGAGTTATCTGGAGAAGAATCTGCAAATATGTTAGATAGAATGGGACATTCTACCGCTAACCCTAGCAAGTTGTTTAAAAAGAACTTATCTATTGAGTTTAGATTTCTCGCTGATGTTATGGGGAAAGTGCTGTTGGCAAAGCACTCAGCAGATGATACCATCTCAAGGTATCAGTTCTGCTTGATGGGAGCACTTGTGGACAAGAAACATTTGAACTGGGGAGAGCTCTTCTTTGACTTGATTAAGAAGAAAGTGAACAAAAGTTTTGTAAACTTTGGGAGAATAATAGGGTTATTCCTGCACTCCAGGTGCCCTGAACTGCTGGTATCAAGTGGAATGCACATCAATGCATCAAAAAGGCTGACATGTGCCCTGTTTGGGAAATGGGACAGGAAGATAGTCAAGCCAACCAGGACTACTACTGCCTCAGGCACAAGGACTATTGCAGTCTCTTCCCCTCAGGCCCCTGCCCTTATTGAAGAATTGCCTGCCTCCTCCTCTTCTCAACCTTCTCCAGTTCCTCCCTCAACCATTCCCTCATCCACTATAACCATCTCCACCTCAACAATCACCACATCAATCTCCTCCCCCATCACCATTTCATCCCCTCTGTCCACTCCTTCACCTCCTCCAACCACTACTACATAACAACAATTCCATCCACTTCATTATTATCCACCTCTTGAAATTCCATCTTTCAACATCTTGGAAGATTCCTTCATGGATGATTCCACTTCCTCACCTACTGAGCTTCCCTCCACTTCCTCATACCAACAACTACTCCATGACATTCTCACCCAACCATCCTTCACCCCATCCATCTCCACACCCATAACCTTTATCTCCACCATCCCAATCTCTCAACCCAACATCCTACCATCCCCATCCACACATCCTGCACCCCATCCATCACCAGCCACAGTCATTTCTTCCTCCACCTCTACTTAAGTTCCACTTGAGCAAGTGAATCTCTCAGCGCTGGCAGATAAGCTCTATGGGATACTGACTCCCAAGCTAGTAGCCCTGTTCGAGACCTCCATGGCTCCACTCCTGCAGTCCATCAAGGAGTTATCTGACAGGCTCTCCTCTCTATCTACTCCTCAGGCAATCCCTTCAATGGGGTGCCTTGATCCAGTTCTCACTAAATCAAGGCAGGGGGAGATGCCCTATGAAGCTGTGGTAGTGCCTGCTGTTTCAGAGGAATTGCTGCCAGAAATTGCTGCTGATGCTTCAACTCCAGCTCCAGTACCAGTACTAACAGTTGACAGCAGGTCACTGTTATCTGTTTTTGACCTTCTTCACTTCAGCTGCTCACCACCTCAGGAAGTTGAAGACTTTACTAAGGCCATTATGCCTGTTGCTCTCTGTGATCTCAGCCTAATTACTTCTTATATCAGTTCTCTTGAGGCTGAGGAAGTTATTGTTTCTGTTTGTGCTGATACTGCTGTTGAAGTTGTTGAATCTGCTGATATTGATATGTTGTCTGTTATTCCTATTACTGCTGCTACTGATGAACTTGTTGTTTACTTAGAAGAACCTATTGTTTTTGAGGTTCTTGCTGCTCCTGCTGCTTCAATAGTTTCTGCTCCTGCTGCTGCTCCTGCTGCTGCTCCTGAGAAGTCAAAACAAAGAGAAGAGTATATCAAAAGAATTGATGATCTATATGACAGACCCCAAAGTTCAGATAGTGATCAATTCAACACTAACTCTGATGATTCTTCTGGCATCATTGCCAAGAAAAGGAAAGCAAGATATAAGGCCATGATGAGAGTACCTCCTGCAAAAGCCAAAGATGACAATGATATACCCTATTACATTCTTCATGACTGCCAAATCACTGAACCATGGATGCAATACTCTAAGAACCAGCTAAAGGCCATGAGGAAAAGGATAAAGCTTTACAAGTATGAAAAAGGATCATCTCAATTTCCTCCTCCTCCTCCTCCTCCATATTCAGGATCTGGTGAAGGCTCAGCTTTTGCGTCATCTGCTATAAAGCATAGCTCCTCTCAACCTTCACAGAGATATTAACCCAGAGGACAACATCAAAGAGGTTATCAGTCTAGAAGAGGCCAGCATAGAGGAAGATAAAGAGATTACATAACTTACTCCAGACAACAAAGGGAAGGACAAGGCCCCACTAATTCTACATCAGGTCCTTTCCCATATAAGCTCAGAGATACAGTTGTCACCAGGGCTCCTTCTACTGATTCAGAGTCAATCAACAGATATGAACCCCCAGTTCCTTTTGAGGACCCTGAGAACAATCCTTTATCATGGACAGTTAGAATGAAAGATCTTGTTGCATTAGATCAGATTAAGAAGGCTAAAGAGCAAGGCAGAGATACTTTCAACATCACAACATTGTCAGAACATAGAAAGAAAGAATTAGAGAGATATGCTTCAAGGAAATTCTTTGATCCAGAAGACTATATGAGCTGCATCCTGAGGCTGTAGTTCCAAGGCCAAGATCTCAAACCTCCTTAGGTGCAGAAGATGATAGAAGATCCAAGAAAGAAGCCCTAAATCCCAACAGAGAAATTCTCTTCAAAAAGAGCAATGAGTAACTTGTGTAAGCTGATACTCATATTTATCTTCTGACTGATTTTGTGACTCTTGCTGTGTTTCTGCAATGCTCAACATATGTTATCTGCATTATTGTTTCTGTTTTTTTAATCTGATGTATGCTTGCTATTTTACATTCTGTCATGTAAATAGTAATCCTAACCCAAATAGGGGGAGATTGTTGGAACACTCTATTACTAATTTGGGTAAGGATCACTATGTGATTAGGATTTTGTTTTGACCTTGCTATATAGTCTGATAGGTCAATTAGAATGAGTCTTAGGGTTAGTACTTAGGTTTGAAAGCTGCCCTCCAGTCCTTCTAAAGATCAGGATCCAAGTGATGAGACAAAGACAATTTTCGTCGAGCTCAGGTCGACGAAAGGTCGAACTCAGTTCGACATTCTCTGAGCTCAGTTCTACAAGTCGTCAAACTCCGGTCGATGATCGTTGAGCCCAGATCGATGCTCTGTCTCTGGTTGTTTTCCAAGTCACTAAGCTCAGGTCAACGATCGTAGAGCTCAGGTCGACGTTTTCTGTCTCTACTATAAATCCAATCTCTGAGCTCAGGTCGACGATAGCTGAGCTCAGATCGACGATTTTCTGAGAGGTCGACGTTTTCAGAATTCAAACTCAGGACAGTTATGGAATTCATTCAGATTTATTTTCAGCATTTATGACAAAGGATTCTGTAGCCGTTTCAAGCAATCTGGTGCAAGTTTCAAGGAAGAATAATTGGAATGTTACTTAGGACTTTCCCTAGAGACAGTTGTCAATTATGGAAGTCATTTATGACTGAGTAATGGCCATCTAAAGTCAGGATCTGATATACTCCCTAGAGAATTATTCTTAATATAGAGAATAGACAAGAATTGAAAAAGACATACAGAAGAGAGAACAAGAAATTCACTCATCAAGAATTCATCTTCTGAGAATAGATTCAGTAGACAAAATCTTACAGAATTACTGAGTCAGAATTCTTCAAGAACACAAGGAACATCATTGTGAAGGAGATCATCTGCTGTTCTACTCCTTCAAGCTTCAAGTGTTCAAAAGCATCATTATCAAGGACTCCAAACAACACATATTTCAGCATCTGCTGAAATCATCTATTGCTGGAGATCTGAAGCAATTGAAGACCTATCACCCTAAGTAAAGCTCATCTTCCTGAACCCTTACAGATCTCAGGGGGAGCTTTGACAACATCTTCCACTTGTCTTCTCTCAGATTGTTGACGGAGAAGAACAACACAACTCATTTTCTTTTTCCTTTCTCTCCTGTAAAATGGTTTCTCAAAACTCCCTTCAAAAATTTTGTGGCTGGTTTCTGATACCTTGTCAAAACTCAGTGGTGGCAAGACACCTTATCAAAAAATCTAGTTTTGGTTTTTGAGCACCTTATCAAAAGCTCATTGGTGCCCAGGACACCTGATCAACTATTCCTGCAGTGGATTCCTACCTAGGGTGGTAGAAGAGTGGATGTACCCAGGTTATTGGGGAACCACTATAGCTCCTTGTGTCATCTGGTTTGCTGTGCTTTTTGCTTTGCTGTGTGCTGTGCGTTTCTTTTTTCTTACTGCTTTAGTGTTTACTTTTCTGCTAGCACATTACACATATAAGTAAATTAAGTCTTCCACTGTTTTATAGTTTTAATATTAAATTATTTTAAAATACTCTATTCACCCCCCCCCCCCCCCTCTAGAGTGAAGATAGATCTTACCCTCACTTTAAGATGACACTCTTCCTGCCTCCATCGATGAAGTGTGGGCTTGCCAAAGCAAGTGCATTAATCTATCTTGGTAAGGGTGCGAGCGGATAATTGTGATATCCCACTGTCGACATCGGGTATAACTTAACTAGGTGACCTCAAAGGTTGAGTTCCTAGAGGCATAGGGTTGGCATGCGCCATATGATGGATGCGAATAAGGAGTTATTCACCAACCATACATGAATTGCATGAGGATGCAATTGGCAAGCGTTGTCTGCCTAAATAACCACATCGTGAGAGAAAAGCCAAAGCTGACTCATTGTGTTGGTGAAATATGGATCTTGTCCACTAAGAGAGTAGCTCGCATGAACTCTCCGAATTGATAGTGAGGGCCATCATTTCAAATAAAAATAGTGGGAGTTTTAATTAAAGTCCAAATTAAAAATAAATTGTATTTTGAAATTGTATTTTGAAATTTTGGTACTGATATTATTCTGCATGAATTCTTGTAGAATTCCATGGCAAGTGGTTCACACTCCACTCTGTCTCTGAGAGCCATCCTTGTGAAGGATAAGCTCAGTGGGACCAACTACATGGACTAGTACAGGAACCTGAGAATTGTTCTCAGGCAAGAGGGAAAGCTCTATGTCTTGGAAGAAGAAGCCCCCGAGGTGCCGACCGGGAACTCTTCTCGTGCTGATAAGGATACTTATAAGAAGTATACTGATGATGTCTTAGACGTCGAATGCCTTATACTTGCCACCATGAACTCTGAGCTTCAGAAGCAACATGAGAACATGGGGTGCAAGGAGATTGATGAGCATCTCAAGAAAATGTTTCAAGGGCAGGCTCGTCAAGAGAGGTTCGATGTCACAAAAGCATTATTTCAGTGCAAGATGGGAGTTCGAGACTCAGTAGGGACTCACGTACTCAAGATGATTGGGTATATAGAGAACCTTGAAAGGCTGGGTTTTCCTCTAGGTCAAGAGTTGGCCACAGATCTGATCCTGCAATCGTTGCCAGACAGTTATGAGCAGTTTGTCTTGAACTATAACATGAATCAAATAGACAAGAAACTGCCCGAGCTCCTAGGCATGTTGAGAACTGTCGAGATCAACATGAAGAAGGCCAAGCCTTCCAGCCCCATACTGATGGTGCATAAGGGCAAGGGCAAGGGCAAGGGCTCTAAGAAGACGAAGGTGGGACCTAAGTATAATCTTGAGCCCAAGTCTTCTGCACTGAAGAAAAAGAAGAGCACGGTGAAGGAAGGGAAATGCCACCACTGTGGCAAGGCTGGTCATTGGAGGAGGAACGGTCCTTCTTATATTGAGGGTCTGTAGAAAATGAAGGGAGGTATGACTTCCGCTTCAAATGTTTACGTTATAGAGAAAAACCTTTCTACTCCTTCATCTTGGGTATTGGATACCGGATGTGGTTCTCACATTTGTACAAATGTGCAGGAACTGGAAAGGAGAAGATTGCTGAGTAAAGGGGAGGTGGACCTGCGCGTCGGCAATGGAGCAAGAGTTACTGCTGTAGCCGTAGGGGTTTACCGTCTTTCTTGGCCCAGTGGGCTTGTAATAGAACTAGATAATTGTTATTTCGTTCCGGCCATAACCAGAAACATTATATCCATTTCATCCTTGGACATGATTGGATTTTCTTTTATAATTAAGAACAACTATTGTTCTATATTTAAGAATGATGTTTGTTATGCTGTAGCACAATTGTTTAATGGTCTTTATGTTTTGAACTTGGACCATCTGATCTATAATATAGAAAATAATAAAAGACTAAGAACAAATGACTCAAACCCTACATATCTCTGGCATTGTCATTTGGTCCATATAAACAAGAAGCGCATATCTAAGCTCCATAAAGATGGACTTTTAGACTCATTTGATTATGAATCATTTGAGCGATGCGAATCTTGTTTGTTACGCAAGATGACTAAAGCCCCTTTCACTGGTTATACTGAGAGGGTTGAGGATCTCTTGGGTATTATACATAGTGATGTATGCGGACCCATGAGCTCCATGGCTAGAGGTGGGTATTTCTACTTCGTTACATTTACTGATGATTTCAGTAGATACGGATATGTGTATCTTATGAAGTGCAAATCCGAGACCTTTGAAAAGTTCAAAGAGTTCAAGAATGAAGTAGAAACCCAGTTGGGTAAAAGGGTTAAAGCACTCCGATCTGATCGAGGTGGCGAATACCTGAGTCATGAGTTCCGTGATCATCTGAAAGAGTGTGGTATTGTATCACAGCTCACTCCACCTAGAACACCACAACATAATGGTGTGTCTGAGAGGAGAAATCGTACTCTGTTAGACATGGTACGTTTGATGATGAGTCATGCAGACTTGCCTATTTCCTTTTGGGGTTTTGCTTTAGAGACTATTGCAATGACACTGAATCGCGCTCCAACGAAAACGGTTCTGAAGACACCATATAAGATATGGACTAGGAAGCATCCTAGTATGTCATTGATTAAAATTTCAGGTTGTGAGGCATACGTGCGACGTCAAATGCCTGACAAGCTGGAACCCAAATAGGATAAATGTTATCTGGTGGGATATCCCAAGGAAACGAAAGGGAATTACTTTTACCTACCGTCCGAGGGCAAAGTGTTTGTCGCAAGGACTGGCGTCTTCTTGGAGAGAGAATTCTTATCAAGAAAGACTGAAAAGGTAGAACTTGAAGAAGTTCAAGAACAACAAGTAGTGAATGAACCGGAATTGGATTCTGAGATAGGACTACAAGATGTTGTAGCTAGAGAACCAGCTCAAGAAACACAAGTCCTACATAGATTTGGTAGACTAAGATTTGAGCCTGAGAGATATGGATTTCCTGTGTCTCAAATAGGTAATATGTTGCTTATGGATCATAATGATGAACCAGCAACCTACCAAGAGGCTATGAATGGATCGGACTCCGACAAATGGCTTGAGGCTATGAAATCCGAAATGGACTCCATGTACGCAAACCAAGTTTGGAACTTGGTGGAACCACCTGAAGGGGTACGACCCATAGGGTGCAAATGAGTCTTCAAGAAGAAGACGACATGGATGGGAATGTACAGGCATTCAAAGGGCGACTGGTGGCTAAGGGTTTTAAGCAAATTCATGGTATTGACTATGATGAGACCTTTTCCCCTGTTTCCATGGTAAAGTCCATAAGGATATTACTTGCTGTTGCTGCGTATTATGACTACGAGATCTGGCAGATGGATGTCAAAACGGCTTTCCTTAATGGAAACCTCCTTGAGGAAGTGTACATGACACAACCCGAGGGTTTTGTATCCCCAAATAAAGCCACTAAAATATGCATGCTGAATAGGTCCATCTATGGACTGAAGCAGGCCTCTCGAAGTTAGAATCTTCGTTTTGATGAAAAAATCAAAGAGTTTGGTTTCATCAAGAATGGAGATTAGCCTTGTTTTTACAAGCGAATCAGTGGGAGAATTGTTGTCTTCCTGATATTATATGTATATGACATACTGTTGATTGGGAATGACATTCCTACCCTGAAAGTTGTTAAGAACAACCTAGAGAACTGCTTTTCTATGAAGGACTTGGGTGAAACGACTTATATACTCGGTATTAAGATCTATAGAGATAGATTGAAGAAGTTGCTGGGTTCGACCCAGAGTACATACATCGAGAAGGTGTTGAAGCGGTTCAACATGCTTGAGTCCAAGAAAGGATTTTTACTCATGTCTCATGGTGTGAATCTCTCTAAGGACTAGTGTCAAAAATCTTGTGAAGATAAGGACCGCATGAAGTTAATTCCATATGCTTCGGCAATTGGATCAATCATGTATGCAATGTTATGTACTCGGCCCGATGTCTCCTTTGCTTTGAGCATGACTAGCAGGTATCAGTCAGACCCTGGTGAGTGTCACTGGATTGCAGTCAAGAATATCCTGAAGTACTTGAGAAGGACAAAGGATGTGTTCTTGATGTATGGTGGAGAGGAAGAGCTCGTTGTAAGTGGTTACACGAATGCTAGCTTCCAAACTGATAGGGATGATTCAAAGTCTCAGTCAGGGTTTGTGTTTTGCCTTAATGGAGGAGTTGTAAGCTGGAAGAGTTCCAAGCAAGAGACAGTTGCTGATTCTACAACAGAAGCCGAGTATATCGCTACAGCTAATACAACGAAGGAGGCTGTATGGATTAGGAAATTCATCGGCGAGCTTGATGTAGTTCCTAGCATTGTTGGTCCCATAGTTCTCTAATGTGATAACAATGGTGTAATTGCACAATCTAAGGAACCTAGATCCCATCAACGCTCCAAACACATACTTCGGCGGTTCCATCTTATTCGTGAGATTGTCGAACGAGGAGATGTGAACAATTGCAGAGTGCCGACTGAGGAGAATATTGCGGATCCACTGACAAAGCCTCTCGCACAGAGAAAGCAAGATGGTCATACTAGATCGATGGGTATACGATACCTAAATGATCAACTCTAGTGAGAGTCTTGTGGTTTGCGTGTAAACATATATTCTTTTGGCTATTTGTTATTTATTCATATGATGAATTGTGTACCAGAATTTTTCTTTTACAATTAATGGCAAGTTCTTTTATTATGATTTCTCTATGCGATAGTTAAATGTTAACATAATAAATACCCTTAGAATGTTCGCTTCCATAGGACATCAAGTACGTGACTTGAATGTGAGAGCCTATGATTTATTTGAAGCTTCATTCTTGAAAGGTCCCTGGTCATTGTATTATCATAGAAACTAAGGGTGATGATGATATATTAAGACTAGCACGTGCGTTGACTGATGACCAGTTCTCACAGGTCATGATATTGTGATATCAAGTCATCACGTGGGTACTTGTTAATGAACAAGTTGTACTGGACAGACCCAACCTGAGACTACTTTGTGGATTGTTATCTAAACGTGTCACGAGTAGGTATCAATTGATAATGGTGTTGTGGTCCTTTGACCTGAAGTCACAACATTCATCAAGTGAGGAAGAGCGTGCTTTGATGCCATCTAAAGTCTTCCTTGAGAAAGGTTGATGATAAGGGTGGTTGTTGGGCACGTTACGAATCATTTGGGTGTTTGTGTGTGAGCAGATATGGGATTTGTCATCCTATATGATAGTAGTTGCATTCATGGGCCCCTTGATGGAACTGGACTGAGAAATGCATGGCCATGCTTGGTTGAGTCAATATGTGATATTGGACTCACCATTCTCTTAAAGTCCGTTCTAGATCAAGAAACTTGGATTGAGCTATTATGAGGGTGACGCGGTCCATGCCTCTTGTTCTTTCCGGATGTAAGGGACAAAGACAACGCTGGGACATTGTTCATAAAGGCTTATGAGTTATGAACTCTTATTGCTTGGGTAGCAATGATACATTGCTAGATGCCGCTCATTGTTTGTGAGGTTTTTGGTTTGATACTTTCAAGATCATGTGGGAGACTTTTGGAGTTACCATGGTGATCTAGAAGTGGTCAAACATGTAATCTCACTGCCAACGCGATATAGCCTGCAGGGTCGCACATAAGAGCATGTGGAGAAGTTTGAAGATTGACTGTGTTAGTAAAGGTTACCAATCACCATACAGAATGGAGTCAGGCAAATGTTGCCAAGGAGGTTCGTCGAGAATGATTCGTCGAGAATGATTCGTCGAGAATGATTCGTCGAGAATCGTCGAGCATGGCTCGCCGGCTAAGGCAATTCGTCGAGAATCGAACTATTGGATTCTCGACGAAAGCTGATTCTCGACGATTCCGGAAGCTGATTCTCGACGATTCTGCAGCTGATTCTCAACGATTCTAGATGCTAATTCTCGGCGAACCTAAAGCTGATTCTCGACGAATTTATCCAGAAACCCTGTTTTGTGTGGTCTGCGGATAATGATGTTCCTAGGTCTGTTTATACCTTTGGTATAAATTAGGACTTAGGTTTTTAGGGGATTAGGCTGGCCGAATCCAACTGCCCGAAAAAAGTTCCGCCCTAGCAAGAAGAGTTGCCGGTTCCGCCGATTCGCCCGACGGGAGAACCCCGCCGATTCGCTCGACGGAAGTGTTTAGTTTCCGCCGATCGCTCGCTCCACCGGCCTCCTCTCCGACGACAGTCGTCGGTGCTGCTCTTCCTGGAGCAGACCTAGCAGTCTGCAGAGGTGCAAAGGTGCAGTCGATCTCCTTCCCGATCTTTCGTGCGACGAAGATCGGTTTTCTCTTGCTCGTGTGGATTTCTGCAGAGATGTAGACGCTATTCTATGTGGAACTCGCCGCTGACAAGGACTCATACATTGGAGCATCTTCGTTGAGTTGTGACTCAACGCCGCCAAGGTAATTTTTACCTAGTTTTTCTTAACTTCTTGATTCAACATTCATGGCCCGATCCCAATCTCTTTTGGGTTGTTCTTGATTTTTTTTACTTCCGCTGCATGCACAAGTGTTGTGCCACCTCATAGAGAAACCCAACAGTAGGGCCATGTGCCTGAGTTGTAAGCCTTGTAGGAGACTGAGTGGTCTTGCGGGATCGTGTTGTCAGCTCTTAGGAGCCGAGATTGGAGAAGTTCCTTGTCTAATAAGTTGTTAGAAAGGTAGGATGGAAAGTAGACGTACCCATAATCTGGGAAACCACTATAAATTCTGTGTGTGCTCCTTGTGTTGTTTCTTTATTGCAGGTTGTGTATGTCTTGAAAGCAGAAAACTGCTAACTCACAAAGCACTTAAAGAAAGAAAATTAAAGATAGTCACAAGATACTAAGAAACCTATTCACCCCCCCCCCCCCTCTAGATGATTTAGCTATCTTTGAAATTAAAGACTTTCAGACGGGACTAAACTAGCCCACCTTAAACCGTGGAGTGCTCAAGCGCACACACAGTCACAGAATAAGCAGAAGCACACAAGATGTTTTTAATATGAAAAAACCCTTAATTGGGTAAAAAAAACCACGTAACCGATATGGTGGCGACCAAAACTCACTATTGGCATCTATTTACAGATCATATGGAGAATTGAGGGCAACAAGCTCCTCCTCGTTATAACAGTGAGATGAGAGATTGAGAGTACTCGATGGGCAACAAGCCACCTCACACGAAGCTAATACTTTTTTATGCTCTGATGGAGCGTTTTCAGATGCTGCATGGCGAACTTCATGGTGGAGCGCACAGAGATGCATGGGCGATAACTTGAGTGGCACTGTGCACGTAGGAAGCTTTGTAGAATATCGCACAAAACGTCTTCTTCTTGAGAGAGTAGTGGACTTAGACGGATTTTTGGGAGGCCTGACTGGTGGAGGGGGCTCATATGAGGATTTTGGCAGAGCTCTGACTTGAGGAAGAAGAAGACTGGGAGGAGGAAAAGTTAGAAATGAAGGGGGTTCGGGGGCCATTTTATAGGCTCCAAGAGGTGCTTATGGTGGTTACACGGCTATCCGCACACTGCAAGCACCCATAATTACTATTTGTAGACCGCATTTAATATAGTTTTGGGCATATACAATGTGTCTAATATTCACTAAATGCAGGACGATTTTTAATTAATGATAACCCCCACTAATCATGGTGGTTAGTGGGTGGTTACCCATGAAATGGACAGCGGCGATCGCGGTGGAATGATCGGGCAGCGGGGAAGGTCTGTTACGAAAGAGCGGCCACCTCATTGGCGGGTGGTCACCGGTGAGAGGAGCAAAGGGGCTGCGGTCGGCGGGACAGCTGCTCGCGGCGGGAGAAACCGTGAGGAGGGGCAGTCAAGCGTGGCGATCCCTCGCAGGTGGCATGTCGCGGTAACCGGAGTCGCCCACGAGGTGGGGCAGCTAGACTCGGCCATCACTTGCAAGAGGAATCACGCATTTGCGGTAGGCGACTGCGGGGAGGGGCTTCTGGACATGACCCTCCCCTTGAGTGCGTCGCCCCGCGGCCGGGGGAGGCGGTCACGGGGAGGGGTGGCCGAACATGGCTGCCCCTTACAGGTGGCCCCCCGCGACCGCGGGGAGGGGATACCAGGCATGGTCGCCCCCTAGGGGTGGCACTCTACAGCTGGGTGGAGGGGCCACCAGGCATGACCGCCCCTTGCAAGCGGAATCCCGTGACTGCTGGAGGCAGCCGCAGGGAGGGGAGGTTGCTACGCAGTCCGGGTGCGGCCAGTCGATCATTGCCCACCCGACGCCGGTGATGGTGGCGCGGGATGCCGGTCGTGGTAGTGGATTGGACGGTGCACGTAGATCGCATGTTGCAATCACGTGTGTGGCGTTAAAACCCATGATCCCACCAAGTTAGTGGGGGGTCATGGGGAGGAGGCTATTCACACCCCAAATTCTATATAAATTTAGGATAGTCTTATCACTGCATATTTCATTTGTATGACTAATGCCCTGTTAGTTGTGTACAATGTTTTATTTTTCTTTTTTATAACATGAAAAGTAAATACGTTGAACTGTAGTAATATACTATCAGGGTGCTTTAAAATATATCTGGATTTTAATACAGTGGGTTGGTGCCCGATAGGATGAATGCTTATACAACTTTAACTTCATTTCTTCCTTACTTTTCTATAGATTTACTCCTTGAATACATATGTACGAGTGTGCAACCCCGTATTTGCCGAGTGGGCCCGCCCAACTGTTGCGCAATCAGGCAGTATGAAGCTAGATAGGAGAGTAGGTGGGGCGAGTGGGGTAAGCTGCCAACACTCGCCCTGGGACAAAGGGTGAGTGATTAGTTCCCGGACTCTTCAAGCACTCGCCACCCAGGCATGTCAAGCAAGGCCCGCCCGGCTCGGCTATATAGAGGTGAGTTCCTTATTTTCGGGAAGCCACATTCTAGCCTGCCACTAACCACTCAAAACAACGAGATTCTGCTATTGACATTCCAATTTGCACTGCGCTTAGTAGAACCGAGCATCAAGATTTTGCTATCCACATACCAACTTCTGAAAGCAATAAATAGACCCCCAAGAGCACCTTTAGAGAGGACCTCTGACTAGCTTCTCTCTCTCTTGGCTAGATTTAGTTGGCAAGAGCTCCAAATCACAGTTCACTGTGGTTTTCGGGTGGTCAGTCAGGAGCTCTCAAGGCTCTCCAAGGTGCCTAGCTCAGCATTGGATTGGGAGGGGAAGTATTCATTAATCTTCCAGGTGTGTGGCAGGACCTCCTCCCTGTAGATCGGGGGTCTGTTTGTAGTTTTTGTGAGAGTGGTTTCAAACTGTAAATCTTCGGACTAGCGTTCTGGCTTTGGAGAACTAAGGGAAATCCACCATTTCGGTCTGAACTCTTCGTTGAACTGTGGTTTTCATGTTCAACATTTTGGTGCGGTGAACGTGGATTTTGGCTTGTTCGGAAAATCTTGAGCGAGTCCCATAGCTGGAGATGAGAGGCAAGGAACTAACCCGGAAAGCTCGCCACCTGCAGGTGGCTTTTTAACAAAGAAAGACTTTGACGAATTCAAGAGGATCATGTTGGTTACTGTGCATACCGGCCTCATCCTACAGATGGATGAGTACTTGACCCCTACGCTCCTGATACCCACCCCACAGGCCTTAGGCGAGAAGGCACCAAACAGGCGAGCTGAGAAAGAGATAATGGTGGATGGGGGCAAGAGGCCCCTCCAGGGGTGAGAACTATTCCCCAGCCTACCGGTTGCTCCCAATCAGGTGAGTAGGAAATGCAAAAACCTCCGACTCACACATATTTCAGGTATCCCCTTCTGCGAGCTGATCCTCTGAGCTCCGATGTCGGAGGGCTTCAGGGACCCCAATCATGTATTTTTACGCTGAAAATGATGATCCAATTCAGCATGTGCAGTGGTTTGAGGATACGGTCTCTATCAGGTAGATGACGAGTGTATTCAAGTGCATGTTGTTCTCCATCACATTCAAGAGGAAGGCGAGGAACTGGTTCCATTAGCTTCCCCTAGGAACTATTTGTAGTTTCGAATATCTGTGCCAAGGTTTCTTATTGTGCTTCTCCACATCAAAGAAAAGAAAGAAGGGGCCATAGGCTATTTTCTGATAGAGTAGGGAGCAGAAGAGACATTGGCAAGTTACACTGACCATTTTCAGGAAGAGTTTCTCTTGATCCAGGAGGTTCTTAGGCACACTCTGTAGTTGTCCTACATCCTGGGTCTGCGCTAGGGAATGATCAAGATGGAGCTGACTAGAGACCCCCCTGGGTCTTTTGAGGAGTTGATCGACCGGGCCACGAAAGAGATCGAGTGTGAGGCCACAAACCCAAATTTTGTTTTGGGGATGGCAAAGATCAGAGGGGGTGCGATGAGGCTGCAAAGAGGGTTTCAAACACAATAAGGAAGTAGAAGAGAAGAGTAAGGAAGGCAAGAGTTTCAAGTCCAGGGGTAGGGAAACCCGCTACCGATTCATTGACCATCATGGAGACCAGCGGGTGGGCCACCTTAAGGTCAAGAGATAGGAGTTGCTCAAGGAAGGGGAACATGTTGGGTGGGGCAGGGATGGTTCAACCCTCCGGGGTAAAGGTCAGGCCTTGGGCCACTACGACCCCCTCCCTTACAGGCTATGTCGATCAGCTAAGGAAGAGGAAGAGGAAGGAGGAATCAACCCAGAGGAATGAAAAGAAGGGGGTGGTGTTGCCTTATTGTGACTTCCGCCAGAAGGAGGGCCACACAATGACCACCTGCTCCGAATTTTTTGAGATTAGGGGAGCAGTGAGAGTAGGCAGAGGGTAGCAGCCCCCATTTCAGATCGAAGAGGTAGGAGCAGGTGAAGAAGGAGGAAGAGTAGATGTGGAGGATCAATGCAAATACCGGGTAGATGTGGGTGCACGATGAAGTATCAAGGTGATCTATGGGGGTAGGAATCGAGGACACCTGCAAAGTGAGCCTCCATACTATTTTTTGCAGAAGCATGGCTTCGACCTCCCAGACCCCACCCCTAGAAGAGAAGATTATCTTCTCATCAAAGGACATGCCAGATTACGACGATCTAATCTACGATGCACAGGTAATACAAACAACAATCGAGAATTTCACTGTCTCGAGAATTCTAGTTGATAACGGGAGATCGGTGAATGTGATATTCAAGAGAGACTTTGAAGAGATGAAGGTAGAAGCCTGGAGGGTGCTAGCCTCGGATTGACCGATGTTCTAGTTCTACAAAGAAAGGACGGAAGAACAAAGAGAAGTTGAGCTCCATGTAACCTTGGAGGGAACATCCAAGAACTGTCGGTTCGTCATCGTGGATGCTCCAAGCAGCTACAATGCCATTTTCGGACGACCCCTCATCAGCGTATTTCGGTGCATGCCCTCCTGCTTCCATCAATGCATTAAGTTTAACAGTGGAGTGTTGGGTATTGTATCCACACTAACCCAGATTTGAAGAAGGGTCTAGTTAAGCTAAGATGAATTGTGACTATATTTGATGCTGCTATTTTGAGTTATGTACTTGCAGGTTTTCATTTCTAAGTACACATCCATGTAAGGTTACTGTGGGTTAGTAAAGATGGGACTACACAATGTAATCTTTTATTGTGTAGGCTATGATGTTGACTCACGTGTAATCTCTCTATTGGGGTGTACATCTATTCCAAGTACAGGAGAAGAATCAAGGAAGGACCAAGGCTTGGATTCAGAAGGACAGGAATTTGCCTAAGGCTCTATTTGTTTGGGCGTTTTGATACTCCGTTTTGGGCAAACGCCGTCGGAAGGAGGGTAAACAAATGAACCTCCGACGGCATTTGCTCCGTTTCCACCCGCCCACCTTGAGAAACACCTCAAAAAGCTCAGTTTGGAGCAGCTACCTCCCCCCTCCGATTCGAACACTCCGTTTCCACCAGCCGGATCGATCCGCACCGCCGAACCAAATGAAGCCTAAGTAAAATTCGTCGAGTATGGTTAGGAATTCTCGTCGAATTTGTCGAGTATGCTCATTCATATTCGTCAAATTCATTGTATATACCTTCCATCACTCTCTGAATTCACCATTTGTACTTTGGGAAAATTCTCTGAGAATTGGAAAATCCCCCAAGTAAAATTCGCTGAGTATCATCGTCTATACTCGTCGAATTTGTCGAATGTATCTAACTTTACTCGTCTAAGTCATCGAATATACTAGACGAAACACGCCGAATTCGCCGAGTCCATTCGACGCTACTTCTCTGGATTTTTCTAAGTCTCATTCGTCGAATATCGCTTGTCATGGCGTTGAGAGCGTTGAGTCATTCAGCCGATACTCGACGAATTCGTCGAGTATACCAGCTGATTCTTGACGAATTCGTCGAGTATGATTCTCTGCTTTGGCGTTGAGTGTTTAGCTAGCCTGAGTTGATTTGTCTAAGTCTAATTCGTCGTATATCATAGACCCATTCGGCGAGTATACTAATGATACTCGGCGATACTCGACAAATTTGACTTAGGGCATTTTCCCGAAAATTTTCAAATCATTGGTTCGGTCGGCATGCACAGTAGTTTCTGGATTTCATTTTCAGATATTTTCTTTATACCGTTGGGAAGGAAATCTCTATAAATACCTAGAGGATATTTCCTTTTCACCCAATCGTGATTTTTCTCTCATTTCAAACCTTGAAAAACTTCCAAAATCGGAAACTGATCATGTCCGCCGCCGGCCTACAGTGTTTTCTCGAATTCTCCCGATCGGCCTCCGACTACAGTGCACGATTCATCTTCATCGACCTCTACGTTTGGATTGCTTCCATCTAAAGATCTAGACCTCTCTAGATCTAGTTGATTGAAGATTCAAGATTTAAGGTCCTCGAAGATTTCAGATTCTTCCGTGTTCTCCAAGCGATTTCAAGATCCATTATTTTCGAAGAACGACGGACTGAAGTTTTCAGATCTTGTGCAATATTGTTGTAATATTCTTTTATGTATTGTAGGAGATTTATCTCCGAGTTTGTAGATCCTTTTATGAATCGAGTTTGTAGATCTGGTTGTGGATCGAGTTTGTAGATCCGGTTGTGGATCGAGTTGTAGGAGCGTCGTCTCCGAGTTGTAGGAGCGTCGTCTCCGAGTTGTAGGAGTTGCGGCCCCGAGGTGTAAGATTGTGGAAATTGAGATTGGTGAAGTAGCCGAATCTAGCCCTTCGTGGTAGATAGGCGAGGCGGAAAAAGGGACGTACCCAACTTAGGGAACCACAATAAATCACTGTGTTTGTGTGCTTGATTTTTATTCCGCGAAAAGATACAAACATCACCTATTCACCCCCTCTAGGTGATTTTGGTAGATGCTAGATACTTTTAATTTGTATCAGAGGGGCGTTTTGCTTGATATAAGGCTAACACCTTGAATAAGATCCACGTTCTAACGTCAAGAGATTCTGTCTAGTCACCATGGATAGAAGTAAAGACATGTCTTCTATGAAGTTACTGGTGTGCACAAAGGAAAACTTTCCCATGTAGAAAGAACGAGTAAGGTTCTTCATTGAAGCTGTTGATCCAAGAATTTTTCAGATTTTGGAAGAAGGACCCCACATACTGTTGAAAATGGTGAAGTGAAAGTGGGTGATTGGGCAACCTGTCCACACGGTCTATGCGGACAGGACTGGAGGTTAGCCAGGTCGGCAGAGTTGCTTCAGTCGGCTTGTTCCTTGGCGGCCTGGATGGTCTATTTGCGCGGTCAATGCGGACAGAGATAGAGGCCAGCCAGGCCAGCATATGCTCAGCCAGCAGTTTTGTCCTAGAAGGTAACCGGGCGGATAACGACTCTATCCGTGGAGTCCGGCAAGAAGTGTACAGGACAGGAGCTCGGGAGACCGGCATGGCCGGCGTCTTGTTCTAGCTCTTATGGCACGAAAAGTGGAAGTCGTGGAGTTCGCCGGTTAGAGAGGACAGGTGCTGGAGTTCATCGGGATTGGCAGACTGGTGCCAGTGTCCACCAGTAAGCGCGGACTATCCCTTGTGGCTAGTGGTGTGGACTTGGTTAGTTATGAACCAAGTAAAAGTTTGCTCAGTCGGGGTGATCGCACGGTTAAGCGCGGACTGCTCCTCAGTCCTCCAAGCTCAGCAGCAGTTGCCTTGTGGTTTGGTTGCAAGCTTAATGAATGCGGACAAGAGTTGTGTCCGCAAGGCGTACAGTCTGGAGCAGTGCCCGCCTGGGCATGCAGACTGTACTCCTTGTACGCTCAGTTCAACAGTTGTCAGCTTATTGCCTTGGCTGCGGGCTCGGGGTATGCGGGTTAGAGTTATGTCTACAAGGCTTGCGGACTGGAGCTAGGTCTGCTAGATTATGCAGACTGCTTTCATTGTCCGCCAAGTTCGGCAATTGACTGTTGTGCCTTGGTTGAAAACTTGGGGGTGCAGACTGATGCTGTGTCCGCAGGGCGTGCGGACTGGAGCGGTGTTTGCTAATATATGGACAGGCGGTGTTGCTGCAGAGTTCTGTGGGTGGTTGTCTTAGTCTTGACGGGCCTTTGGTGACAAGGAAGATAGGGTTGGCTATCTGGTCTTGGTGAAGCTATTTGGCAATCTGGCAATCTTGCAGGTCACAGTGCACTGGCTGTGTATCCGCGGCTTGCGGATACACTTGGTGCTCGCCGTGAGATGGGGAGGTTATCCTATCGGCTAGGGCGGTGACCACACTCCTCATCGTGCTTATAAATAGGACCCCCTGTCACATCAATTATAAGCAAATGAATAGTAAGTGAACTCGTGGGTAGTTACTACGGACTAGATATTGTATTCGCGTGGTTTGAAGGTTGACCAGGTTGTGCTGTGCAGGTTGTGTGAATAGTGCTGGAAGGCCATGACTTGGTTCTGACTGCAGTCAGGGACAGTGCAGACTCTGCAGATTGCAACCAGCGGTTAACAGCAGGTCGCGGGTTTGCGGCTAGGCGGTCTCTCTTCTGTAACTAGTTTTCCGGTTCAATAAGTTGTTCGCATCTAGCAGCCTGTTCAGTTCGGCAGCAGCAGATCGTGCGGTAAGGAGACTAGGCGACCTTGCGGTTAAGCGGCTTGCTAATCGGCGAGTAGAGCTTTCATTTGAATAACAGGCTGTCTGTGCGGCTTGGTCACGGTTTGGCGGCTTGGCGGTTTGTGCTGACTCCATAGTGCAGTAATAGAGTCGGTGACTTCTTCTTCTGTCCACGTGGTTAGGGTTTGCCTTGTATTGTTTAGTACAAGATTCTTGCTCTTTTGATTTGCATCTGGTTTATTTGGGCTCAGATAGGTTGAGTGTTCCTGTGTCTGGTTTCCCGTCTTCCACTATATCAAATTTTCAACATGGTATCAGAGGGAACAGAGGCTTGTGCAGTGGATTAACTAACAATTTGCTTCAGTGCTTCTGTGAGTCTAAGTGAACCAGGGTTAAGTGCAATGGAAGGTGATTTGGTAAGAGATCTTGGAATGAAGCTTCTTACATGGACTAACTTTGATAAGTGGAAGTCATGTATGGAAGGCTATTTTCTTTGCGAGGACCTTTGGGAGATGGTTAGCGGAGCAGAAAGGCAAGAGGTTACTGATGTTACTGATAATGCTGAAGCGGTGAGAGCTTGGAAGAAGACAAATGCGAAAGCGGAGGTTGTTCTCAAGCAGGTTATCTCATCGGAACTCTTAGACCACAATGGCGGATGTCGGACAGCTGCGGTGATTTAGACTTCCCTCGATGGGTTGTTCAACAAGGAGGTGAAGTTGGCTGCTGAGGTTGGTCCATCTAGTTCTGAACAACAAGAGAGGAGTGTTTCTCCTATGCGTGATGGGAATAGGAAGGAAAGACCACAGTGCTATAGATGTAAGCAGTCTGGTGACTTCAAGAAGGAGTGTAAGGTTGTCTTGCACTCGGTGAACGGTTCTCATATTGGGAGTAAAGGGAAGGACTTGGTTGGGTCGTCAATAAGTTCTGAGGCATGTCGAATGAAGGCCAATGATAGTGCAGTTATCTGGTATGAAAGACTAGTACATGTCGGGGTGGACAAGCTGAAAGCAATGGATATGAGGAGCCTTGTGAGAGGCTTGCCTAAGTTGTTTTCCTTCGACGACGGTCGAGCTTACGCGGGATGTCAACACGGTGAATCTTATCGCTTTACGATTGATAAGGCGCAGTCTAGGTCTAAGGCACAATTAGAGTGTGTCCATGGTGATCTGGCAGGGTCGACCGTCACCGCCAGTCTTGGAGGCAGCAGGTACATGTTGATATTGGTTGATGACTACTCAAGGTATACTTTGGTGTACTTTATGAAGGAGAAGTTGAACGCGTTCTGTTTATTTGTGAAGTTCAAGAAGCTTGTGGAGAGTCAGCTTGGTCTGCGGATCAAGAAGTTGAGAATGTGCAACGAAGATGATTTTTGCTCAACCGTGTTCTCTAACTTCTGCAGGAAGCAAGGAATCTGAAGGGAGCTATCTTGTGGACATACTCAAAAATAAAGTGGAGTAGCATATCGGAAGATCCGTCTTTTGATGGAGACCTGCAAGTGTTGGCTTCAGTGCAAAGGCATTCCTAAGGCTTTTTGGGCGGAAGGGATGGCCTGCGCGACACATGTCGTCAATCAGATGTTTCTGAGTCCGATCAACATGAAGACTTCGTATGAACTCATATTCAGGATAAAGCCCAGCATGAAGCACCTTCGGGTGTTTGGTTCTACCTGCTGTGTATACGCTCCGGATGCTCTCAAGACGAAGCTTGTCTTTGTTGGGTATGATGAGAAGAAGAGGAGATTGAGGTGTATGGATCCTGCGACGAAGAAGTTCATCATGTCGAGAGACGTTGTCTTCGATGAGCTGACGTCATATTGGGGTAGCTCATATGTGGAGCTAGAGGTGAGCAGATCAGAAGGTGGGCTGGAGGAGGCTGCTGTAAAGTTTCAAATGATGATGCCTTTGTTACCAGGAGCTCCAGGTTGTTATAGCTCTGGGAAAATGCTTCTGGTTCAGGAAGCAAGGGGAGTGATATTCCAGGTGCTTCTAGTTCCAGGATGGTGTCTTCTTGTTCAGGTAGCAAGGGGAGCGATGTTCTAGGAAGTTCTGGTTCAAGAGCGGAGGCTTCTGGTTCAGGAAGCAGGGGGAGCGTTGCTCAAGGTGCTTCTGGTTCCAGTGCGGTGGCTTCTTGTTCAGAAAGCAAGAGGAGCGTTGTTCCGGGTTTGCCCGAGAATGGAGTTAGTTCAAAAGGAGCAGTGGAGGTGGTTAGCCGTGATCAAGTTCTTCGGAGATCGAAGCGGATCACCAACCCACCTGCTCGATATAGCGGAGGAAATGCGGTGAGCTTGGTCTCATGTTTTATCGCAGACCCTAAGATCGAGCGAGTACCTTCTAGCTATGATGACACCACTAGAGTCAAGGAGGTGGATGACGCCAAGGTTGAGGAGGTGACTACCCTTAGAGAAGACAAGGCTTGGGATCTTGTGCCCAAGGTCATTGGTGCTACTCCTGTGGCATGCAAGTGGAGGTCGAAGCTGAAGAAGAAGATGGAGGGAAGCATGGATCCTTTTAGGAGATGCAGGAGGGATCCCTTATGGTCCAGGATATGCGGCTGAAAGTCAATCTAGTGTCAACTACCTTCACCTATGGGGGGGAATAGGTGATTTGCAGTCTTTTTGCGGAATTAAAAGTTGACCTTCACAATAAAACAAAACAAGCACAACACAGAAACACACAGGCAATTATAGTGGTTCCCCTATTTGGGTACGTCCACTTTCCCCCTTCGACCGATCTCCCAACAAGGGACGACTCGGTCACTTCACCAATCGGATTGAAATCCAATCCTTACACTATGGAAGAAACCCTTCCACCCGAAGGAATCACTACTCCTCCACCACGGGTTGCACCAAACCCTTACAACGAGGAACCAACGTTCCTTTACAACCAAAGTAAAAATAGAATGTACAAAAATACAAACTATGTTTGGAGCGCTCGGTGTCCCTCTTCGTTCGATGAAGCGTTCTTGAAGAAGACGAAGATTCCACGATCGAAGCGCTCTCTTGGAGAGGATCTTCCCGAGATCGAAGACGGCAAAGGTTTGTGGCGGCGATGCTTTGTAGATCCAAACTTCGTAACAGAGCTAGCAAGGTCTACCAACGATCTTACTTGGATCGATCGTCTCAATCGATTCGGAAGGGGAAAGTATTCCCGTTCAACAAATCAAGAGACAAAGAATCTCAAGATAGAAACGTGAGACGCGTTGCTTGGCTGAGTTTCTGTCGTCGGGAGGTCACGAGGAATCCAAGACCAGCGGCGGCGACAACCTTTCGAGCGGCGAAGAAGTTCCGCGATCTGCTAGGTCAAGTCGGCGGCCCTTTCTTTTTCGCGTGTTCGGGATTGTCTTCATGTTCAAAAATAAGAGCGTATATATACTGTAGAATATCCCTTATGACCGTTGTGGGCCCCACAAGACGAAACCCTAATTTTGGTTCAAACAGCGCCTGAACACTTGGTCCGGTCCAGCGAGCCAACGGAATTCGCCTAAGGCAAATTCGGCGGGAATCATTGGTGATTCTCGACGAATCGGCGAGAATCACTTATGATTCCCGTCGAATTCTCCTTAGAAGAATTTTAGCTGAGGAGCTTGCCATCCGGAGTGAATCGGCGAGAGTCACAATCCATTCTCGACGAATCGGCGAGAATGCAGAGTCATTCTCGATGATTCGTCGAGAATCACTTAATGACTCTCGACGATTCTGACTTAGCGAGAATTTGGCAAGCGTTGAGTTAGCCGGATGCAGTCGGCGAGAGTCGGCGAGGGATTCTCGACGATTTGGCGAGAATCACTCAGTGATTCTCGTCGATTCTAACTTAGACGATTTTTCGTCTTTCTTCCTGTGAGTTGCTTTGACCCATCCTTGCTCGTTGTCTGATCTTGATCTATCTCAGCCCTGTACTTGAAAATAAGTACACTCGAATAGAGAGAGTACACGTGAGCCAACACACTAATCTGCTCAACGAGGGATTACGTTGCGTAGACCCGTGTATATTGACCTACTGCACCCTGACATTGGTATGTACTTAGCGTGGAATAACTGTAAGCACATCTTGAAGAAAATCATCAAATACATTATCTATTCAACTTAGCTTGTTCAGGGGCTTCTTCAAATCAGGTATATTGTGGATACAATACCCAACAATCTTCCCCTATTTGAAGAAGCCTAAACCCTACAAGCTCAGGTGAACGGAACATATGGGAATGAAAATCATAAACTAAGAATTCAGTTGAGAGTGAAATTCATTACCACTAGCCTGAGAGCATACTTGGAGCCACCTTAGCCTTAGTCGAGAGGGGAATATCCCCCTTTTCGGCTTCTGCAAATCTGGGACTTCACTTGGAGCCACATGCTCCCCCTCAGATCTTGCATCCATGCTCGAACTTGAGTTCCTTGCTGATGCTCCCCCTTGATCCAAGAGCCTTGAGTCGTATAGTCTTCACTCTTCATAGTTCAGCATGTCGAGTTCAGTTTTGAAGAGACTGAACTTGGCCTCGTCTAGGGGCTTTGTGAAGATATCTGCAACCTGCTTATCCGTGGGGACATAACAGAGAGATATATCTTTGTTTTCCACATGCTCCTGAATAAAGTGATAGCGCACTTCAATATGCTTCGTTCTGCTGTGCGACACAGGATTGCTCGCAATTGCTATTGCGCTTGAGGAGTCGCAATACATCAGAACTTCGCTGAACTGCAAGTCATAATCTTTGAGCTGATTTCTGATCCATAGAAGTTCTGCGTAACAGCTGCCTGCTGAGATGTACTCAGATTCAGCTGTGGAGGTTGCGACATAATTCTGCTTCTTACTGTTCCATGAAATAAGCCTTATTCCGAGGAATTGACACGTCCCGGAAGTGCTTTTCCTATCATCCCTGCTTCCTGCAAAGTCAGCATCTGAAAAAGCCTATCAGCTCGACATCATTGTTTCTTGGGTACCACAAGTCAAGATTTGGTGTACCTTTAAGGTATCTAAGAATCCGCTTTGCAGCGACATAATGAGATTCCTTAGTGTTCACCTGATATCTGGCACAAATGCATGTGGAAAACATAATATCCGGTCTACTAGCAGTAAGATAGAGCAGGGATCCAATTATGCTTCTGTACTTGGTTTCATCAAAAGGTTTCCCTTTCTCATCCTTGTCCAGAGACACAGTGGATCCCATTGGAGTCCCCATAGAGGTTGCACTCTCCATTCCAAATTTCTTAAGGAGTTCATTTGTGAACTTCGTCTGAGAGATGAAAATCCCATCCTCAGACTGTTTCACTTTAAGTCGCAAGAAATACTTTAGCTTTCCCATACTACTCATTTCAAACTTCTCTTGCATAAGTTTGGAAAACTTCTTGCAAAGGTTGTTATCCGTTGACCCGAATATTATGTCATCGACATAGATTTGCACCAGCAAAATCTTGCCTTTGACTTCCCTAAGAAACAATGTCTTATCTATTTTTCCTTTAGAGAACTTGTTCTCAAGAAGAAAAATGACAGAGTCTCATACCAAGCTCAAGGAGCTTGTTTTAAGCCATATAAAGCTTTATTAAGAAAATAAACATGATTGGGAAATGTAGGATTAACCAAACCTGGGGGTTGTGTGACATATACTTCCTCTTTCAGGTTTCCATTGAGGAATGAAGATTTCGCGTCCATCTGATAGACAGTGAATCCTTTGTGCGAAGCATACGCCAGGAACAATCTGATCGCCTCGAGCCTTGCCACTGGTGCAAAGGTCTGGTCGAAGTCAATCCCCTCCTCCTGTCTGTAACCTTGAGCCACCAGCCTGGCCTTGTTCTTTATGATGACACCGTGTTCATCCAGTTTGTTTCTGAAGATCCACTTGGTGTCGATCACATTCTGGTTCTTTGGTCTGGGAATAAGCGTCCAGACGTTGCATCTTTCAAATTGATGCAGTTCATCTTGCATGGCCAATATCCATGCTGCATCTTTGTTCGCCTCGTCGAACTTCTTTGGCTCAACCTGTGACAGGAAACTAAGGTGCAAAATCTCGTTAATTTTACCTCTTCGAGTTCTGACACCGTCACGAGGATCTCCGATGATCTGATCTTTAGGATGATCCCACACGTGTCGGAGCTCTAGGAGTCTGGCATCTGGAGCTCTGACATCTTCTCGAGCTTCTCCTTCTTCCGGAAGATTTTCTCCATCCTGCTCGTCAACTTCTCCAGCTGACGTTGAGGTGGAAACCTTGACGTACTTGGGAGTTGCACCTTTTGTAGTCTCATCAAGACTTAGCTGTTCAAGCCTTGCACCTGCATCTTCAAGAATGCCACTGGAAGAAGTGCTATGAAGCAAGCTTACTTCATCAAAAACAACATTAATAGACTCTTCCACCACTAGGGTTTTCTTATTGAAAACCTTATATGCCTGACTATGGCTACTATAGCCCATGAATATACCTTCGAAGCATTTTTCACAAAATTTAGTACGCGGGTACTTCCCGTTATTGAGTACATAGCATCTGCAGCCAAAGATCCTTAAATAGGACGTGGTTGGTTTCCTGCCTTTCAGTAGCTCATAAGGCGTCTTACGATGACTCTTGTTGATCAAGGCCCGGTTTTGTACATGACAAGCCGTATTGACAGCCTCTGCCGAGAAGTATTCTGGGAGAGAAGCGTCATTCAACATTATCGTGCAAGCTTCAATGAGAGTTCTATTTCTCCTCTCCGCAACTCCATTTTGCTGAGGAGTGCGCGGGGAGGAAAACTCATGAAAGATACCATGTTCTTCACAAAATTATGTCATAGCACTAGACTCGAATTCTGTTCCATGGTCACTTCTGATTTTGACCACTGAGCAGTTAAGTTCATTCTGAATCTGCTTGACAAAACTAGTGAAGATGTCAAACGTATCTGACTTTCATTTTAAGAAGAACACCCGCTTAAACCGAGAGTGATCATCAACAATCACTAGCGTATATGACTTGCTTCCCAAGCTATGAACTTGCATTGGACCAAACAAGTCCATATGCAGAAGATAAAGACATCTGGAGGAGTCTTTGTCTGCAATGCCCTTAAAGGTTGCCCGAGTCTGTTTACCCTTCTGGCACGCAGGACAGGGGCTATCTTTGATGCACTTAATAATGGGAGCATCTCTTACTAAATTTTTAGAAAATAACATATTAATAGTCTTGAAATTAATATGTGCCAACCTCTTGTGTCATTGTTCACAAAGAGATGCACTGCCTTTTGCTACGGGGGTAGAAGAATCTAAACTAAGAAAATCTAAACAAAAGATATTTCTGCTCCTAATGCCGGTTAATACCGTTTCCGAAGAGGCACGCGATATTATCAAGCATTTATCCTTGCAGAACTTAACGTCATATCCTTTATCACATAATTGACTTACACTGATCAGGTTATGATTTAACCCTTCAACATAAGCCACGCCGGAGATAGAGATTATTCCGTTGGAAATCATACCATAACCTCTGGTGACACCTCGATCTGATCCCCCAAAGATGACTTTGGGTCCATTTTCGACTGGAGAGTAATCACGCAGCAGGCTTCTCGTCCAAGTCATATGCCTGGAGCATCCACTGTCCAAGTACCATGTAGGAGTTTTGGTGGCCTTTGGACATTCCTGCAAAATAGAATTAATTTCCCTTAGAAACCCAATCGAACTTGGGTCCTAGATTCCTTGTTATCATACTTCCACTCGGATGGTTAGCCCTACGAGTGGTCGGCCTAGCATTGCTAACTTGAGAAGTCTCGTTATATCTCGGATTAAACCAGCAATCCACGACAAAGTGACTAACTTTTCCACAGCACCAACAGTCAAATCTGTTGTACCATTTCCTAGGCACCTGCTTCACCCTTGGAACGGTGGGTCCAGCCGGGGCCTTGGATCTTGAGGTGGAGGCATCATGATGACAGCAATCACATGATTTCTTCACTTCCTGTTCCTTCAGTATAACAGGTTTTGCTTTTTGTGCCTGCTTCCTATTATGACCGCTAGAGAAGTGGCCATAATTTTCCACTTGGATTTCCTCATAAGGTGCCTTGAAGACACTCTTGCCATAGTTGCGGGGGAAGGCCCAACCATCATACCGGCTCTTGGGCTTTTCAACCGAGGGCCGGAAGAAGTGGCCATAGGTTGAATCAAAGTCCTGTTCATTGCAGGGAAAGCCAGGCTTCCTGAATTCAACAGGGTTGAGTGGGGCATTTCCCTTTTCTACAGCAGAGGCCTTCTTAGCAGCCTTATTTTTCTTCTGCTTTCTGTTTCTCCTGGATGATTTACCAGGCACACCCACATGCCCTAAGCCAGACCCCTTAGCGTGAGCAGAGAAGGTATCAACCAGTGGAAGAACAATCTTTGGCATAGAGAAGCTTTTGACAATCTTCCTTTCTGCCGCAAGTTGTTCTTCCAACTTATTGATTTCTACATGTTTAAGGTCAAGGAGACTTAGAGACTCTGAGTGCTTAGAGATCAGGTCCAGGTGCTCCTATCGGAGAGAAATCAAGCTAGTGATCTCTTCCCTTAGGAAGACACCCTAGACCTTAAGGAATTTGACTTCCTTTTTCTGAGCCCTCAATCTCTTGCAGAATTCCTCGAAGGTGTTGAGCAGAATCTCATACTTTTCGAGGAGCTCAGCTTCTTCGGCAGAAGGGATGTCCTCGAGATCATCATCATGAGACTCGGAGTCAGAGTCAGAGTCAGAGAGGGGGGTGCGATCTTTTATCTTCCCAGTAAATGGGGGGCATTTTCCTTCTGAGTCAGAGCGACCCATTAGCCCGAAGTAGGCTTCCTCATCATCACTGGTGTTTCAAGTGTCAGATTCACTCAGTTTCTTTGGCTTCTTAGCGATGTAGCTTCTCTCCTTCTTTTTTATCTCTAGAGGTTCTGTGCTCCTCTCCCTTCCACTTCTCTCTCTTAACTTGATGGCAGTCAGCCACGACGTGTCTTGGCTTATTGCACCCAAAACAAATGATGTCAGCTTGACGATGTTTTTTCGGTTTTGATTTATACCTGTTAGAAGAATAATTCTTCTTCTGATTTCTGGAGGAGGAGCCGTCTCTCTTTCTTTGATTCCTCATCTTGAGGAACTTCTTGAATTCTCGGGTGATGAGGGAGAAGTCTTCTTCAGACAGCTCTGAGCCGGAGGAGCATGTCTCGGCGTCTTCCTCCTCATCCTTTTTTCCACGAACGGGACGAGGCAGCACCCTTGCCTTTCCTGGAGTGAATGGCTTTCAGGGCCACGGTCTTTTCTTTTGCTGCGGCTTTCTCGACTTCTTCTTCTGCTTTCCTCATGTTCAGCTGAAGCTCATAGGACATAAGCTTCCCAAATAGTATCTGAGGATCAGTTTCTGCTAATTTGCCAAACTCTCGGATGGCGCAGATCTTCGTGTCTCATTCCTTATTAAGGGACCTAAGGAATTTATCATTCAGTTCACCATCAGTGAACACTCTTCCATATCCCTTTAGGGCATTGACGATCTTGAAAAAATTCTCGAAGGTAACTCCGATCTCTTCCTTGGGCCCTTGCCTGAAGGCCTCATATTTTTGGGTCAGGAGGGATCTCCGATTATCCCTCACTTCATTTGTGCCCTCCATCAGAATAATCAGGCAGTGCCAGATATCCTTGGTTGTCCTGCAGTTGCAGAAGTTCTGCATCATGGAGTCATCGACTGCGCTGACTAGAATGTTCTGTGCCTTCTTGTCAAGTCCGACCAACACCATCTCGTCCTTGTCCATTTCAGAAAACTTCTTAGGCACCATTTTGGTAGGATCAATGGTGGAGGCTTTAGTGGGAATATAAGGTCCCTCCTCCACGATCATGAAGAGTCGGGGGTCGACTGCTTCCATGTAAAATCTAATCCTTTCCTTCCAGATAGGAAAGTTTAGCCTGGTGCACACTGGGATCTTGCCTGAGTACTTGAGTCCGTCCATAGTAGATATCTGCCTTCTTCTTGACACTAGTGGCAGGAACTTACTCAAGGTGTTAACCTTTTTGATGAGTAACCTCCCTCTGATACCACTTTAAAGTCAATCTAGTGTCAACTACCTTCACCTATTGGGGGGGATAGGTGATTTGCAGTCTTTTTGTGGAATTAAAAGTTGACCTGCATAATAAAACAAAACAAGCACAACACAGAAACACACAAGCAATTATAGTGGTTCCCCTATTTGGGTACGTCCACTTTCCCCCTTCGACCTATCTCCCAACAAGGGACGACTCGGTCACTTCACCAATCGGATTGAAATCCAATCCTTACACTATGGAAGAAACCCTTCCACCCGAAGGAGTCACTACTCCTCCACCACGGGTTGCACCCAACCCTTACAACGAGGAACCAACGTTCCTTTACAACAAAAGTAAAAATAGAATGTACAAAAATACAAACTACGTTTGGAGCGCTCGGTGTCCCTCTTCATTTGATGAAGCGTTTTTGAAGAAGAAGAAGATTCCACGACCGAAGCACTCTCTTGGAGAGGATCTTCCCGAGATCGGCGGCGGTAAAGGTTTGCGGCGGCGATGCTTTATAGATCCAAACTTCGTAACAGAGCTAGTAAGGTCTACCAACGATCTTACTTGGATCGATCGTCTCAATCGATTCGGAAGGGGAAAGTATTCCCGTTCAACAAACCAAGAGACAAAGGATCTCAAGATAGAAACGTGAGACGCGTTGCTTGGCCTAGTTTTTTTCGCCGGGAGGTCACGAGGAATCCAAGACCAGCGGCGGCGACAACCTTTAGAGCGGCGAAGAAGTTCCGCGATCTGCTAGGTCAAGTCGGTGGCCCTTTCTTTTTTGCGTGTTCGGGATTGTCTTCATGTTCAAAAATAAGAGCGTATATATACTGTAGAATATCCCTTATGACCGTTGTGGGCCCCACAAGACGAAACCCTAATTTCGGTTCAAACAGCGCCTGAACACTTGGTCCGGTCCAGCGAGCCAACGGAATTCGCCTAAGGCAAATTCGGCGGGAATCATTGGTGATTCTCGACGAATCGGCGAGAATCACTTATGATTCCCGTCGAATTCTCCTTAGAAGAATTTTAGCTGAGGAGCTTGCCATCCAGAGTGAATCGGCGAGAGTCACAATCCATTCTCGACGAATCGTCGAGAATGAGTCATTCTCGACGATTCATCGAGAATCACTTAATGACTCTCGACGATTCTAACTTAGCGAGAATTTTGCAAGCGTTGAGTCAGCTGGATGCAGTCGGCGAGAGTCGGCGAGGGATTCTCGACAATTCGGCGAGAATCACTCAGTGATTCTCGTCGGTTCTAACTTAGACGATTTTTCGTCTTTCTTCCCGTGAGTTGCTTTGACCCATCCTTGCTCCTTGTCTGCTCTTGATCTATCTCAGCTCTGTACTTGAAAATAAGTACACTCCAATAAGGAGAGTACACGTGAGCCAACACACTGATCTGCTCAACGAGGGATTACGTTGCGCAGACCCGTGTATATTGACCCACTGCACCCTGACATTGGTGTATACTTAGCGTGGAATAACTGCAAGCACATCTTGAAGAAAATCATCAAATACATTATCTATTCAACTTAGCTTGTTCAGGGGCTTCTTCAAATCAGGTACATTATGGATACAATACCCAACAGCGGCCCAGGACTATGTCTTGGACATCTTATCGAATCGGAGGGACCAGGTACAATATTACGGGAATTGCTAGGGGTGCTCACCACTTCTCACTTCAAGGGGGAGTGTTGAAAATGGTGATGTGAAAGTGGGTGATTGGGCGACCTGCCCACGCGGTCTATACAAACAGTACTGGCGGTTATCCAGGTCGGCAAAGTTGCTTCAGTCGGCTTGTTCCTTGGCGGCCTGGACGGTCTGTTCACGTGGTCTATGCGAATAGAGATGGTGGCCAGCCAGGCCGGCTTATGCTCAGCCGGCAGCTTGGTCCTAGAAGGTAATCGGGCGGATAGCGTCTCTATCCACGGAGTCGGCAAGAAGTAGACTGGACAGGATCTCGGGAGACCGGCATGGCCAGCGCCTTGGTGTAGCTCTTGTGGCACGGCAAGTGGAAGTCGTGGAGTTCGCTAGTTAGAGTGGACAGGTGCTGGATTTCACCGAGATTGGTGAATTAGTTCCAGTGTCCGCCAGTAAGCGCGGACTGTCCCTTGTGGCTGGTGGTGTGGACTTGGTTAGTTCTGAACCAAGTCCAGGTTTGCTCAGTCCGGGTGATCGCGCGGTTTAGCGTGGACTGCTCCTCAATCTGCAAAGCTCGGCAGCAGTTGCCTTGTGGTTTGGTTGCGAGCTTGATGAATGTAGACTGGAGCTGTGTCCGCAAGGTATGCAGACTAGAGCAGTTTCCGCTTGGGCATACGGACTGTACTCCTTGTCCGCTGAATCCGGCAGTTGTCAGCTTGTTGCCTTGGCTGCGAGCTCGGGGTATGCAGGCTGGAGCTGTGTCTGCAAGGCGTGCGGACTGAAGCTGGGTCTGCTTGGTTATGCAGACTGCTTTTATTGTCCGCCAAGTTCGGCAGTTGTCTGTTGTGCCTTGGTTGCAAACTTGGGGGTGCAGACTGATGCTGTGTCCGCAAGGTGTGCGGACTGGAGCGGTCTCCGCTGATTTGTGGACAGGAGGTGTTGCAGCAGATTTCTGCGGGTGGTTGTCTTAGTCTAGCCGGGCCTTTGGCGACAGGCGTATAGGGTTGGCTATTTGGTCTTGGTGAAGCTATTTGGCGATCTGGCTATCTTGTAGGTCGCGACAGACTGGATGTGTATCCGCTGCTTGGGGATACACTTGGTGCTCGCCACGAGATGGGGTGGTTATCCTATCGACTAGGGCGGTGACCACACTCCTCATCGTGCTTATAAATAGGACCCCCTGTCACATCAATTAAAAGTGAATGAACAGTAAGTGAACTTATGGGTAGTTACTATAGACTGGATATTGTATCCGCGCGGTTTTAAGATTAACTGGGTTGTGTTGTGCAAGTTGTGCGGATAGCGCTGGAAGGCCAGAACTTGGTTCTGACTGTGATCAGGGACAGTGCAGACTCTGTGAATAGAAATCAGCGGTTAACAGTAGGTCACGGGTTTGCGGCTAGGCACTATCTCTTCTACAACTATTTTCTCGGTTCAATAAGTTGTCCGCTTCTGGAGGCCTGTTCAGTTCGGCAGTAGCAGATTGTGCGGTCAGGCGGCAAGACGACCTTGTGGTTAAGCAGCTTGCTGATCAGCGAGTACAGCTTGTATTGGAATAACGGGCTGTCTGCGCGGCTTGGTCATGGTTTGGCGGCTTGGCGGCTTTGCGGTTTGTGCGGACTCCGTAGTGTAGTAGTAGAGCCGGCGGCTTCTTCTTTAGTCCGCGCAGTTAGGTTTTGCCTTGTACTGTTTAGTACAAGATTCTTGCTCTTCTGATTTGCATCTGGTTTATTTGGGCTCGGATAGGTTTAGTGTTCCTACGCCTGGTTTCCCGTCTTCCGCTATATCAAATTTTCAACACATACCGACTCAACCATCAGCTCTGAATCCTACAGTCATGATCCCCAAAAAGATGATGGACTTAACTAAGGATGAAATTTCCTTAGTCTCTCTTTATAAGAAGGAAAAGAACATCATAGCAAGTGCAGTGGACGATTCTATGCTCCAAAATTTATTCCACTACAAATCTGCCAAATAAATGTGGGACTGCCTAGTTGTGTTGATGGAAGGGACAGAAGAAGTCAGATACAACCGCAGATCGTTGCTGAATTAGGAATACGAAGCATTCAAGCAAGGATCAAGTGACAGTATTGTTGACAACTTTGAGAAGTTCTTTAAGATCGTAAACAACCTCAGGAACTATTGTCGTAATTTCACTAATGGCGAACTAAACGACAAGTTTCTCAGATTTCTAACAAAGGAATGAGACACTAAAGTGGTTTCCATCAGGGAGTTTGGAAAGTTGCCAGAGACTAACCCTCAGAATCTCTTTGGGAAATCGCTCTCCTATGAACTACAAATGAACACCAGAAAGAAGGAAGAGCAAAGCAACCGGGCTTCTAGCAAAGAGAAGTTTGTGGCCCTAAAAGATGATGGTTCAAGGAAGACCAAAGCTGCTTCACCAGTAAGGACTCATGCTCCTGACACTCCAGAAGACTCCGAGCCTAGCACATCTGGCTCTGAGCTATCAGATGGAGAGTTTTCGCTCATATCTAAGCAGTTCAAGAAACTGCTCAGCAAGAGGAGACAGGTGAAGAATCAGTCATCCTCAACTAACTTTAGGAAATCTCATCGTGATGGTGACCATTCAATAAAAAGCTACAACCGAGAGGACATGTATAGATCTAAACCGAACAAACACTCTTCCTCTGACGTTGTGTGCTATTGTTGTAACAAGACATGTCACATGATTGTTGAATGCCCAAACAAGAAGGAGGACTCCAAGAAAGAGAAGAAAAGATCCTTCAAGGGCAAGAGAAAAGAAGAAAAGAGCTTCTTCTCCAAGAAGTACAAGACTCTTAGTGACAACGACTCAAGCGAGTCCAGCTCAGAGAATGAGGAAGCCTACTTCGGGCTCATGACTTAATAAGATGAGAGAGTTGGTGACTCAGAGTATCGCGGGAAGGTAGACTCGCACATTATACTCTCGGAATCAGAAACGTCCGCTAATGGTCACGAAGGCTATTCTTCTGAAGAGGGCGAGTATGAGTTAATGGTTTAGCAGGAGAACCTTTTGAAGGCTTTTGACAAATTCCGAAAGGTAGTCAACAAAGAAGCAAAAGAGATTGCTTCTCTCAAGGCAGTGGAATCAAGCCTGAGGGAGGAAATTGCAGAATTGACTCCTCTCAAAAGTGAAGTTCACTCATTGCAAGAGGAACTGAAAAGTTCATCTAAATTATTAAGTCTAAAAGAGAAATATCTTGATGAGCAGGAAGAAAAGCTATTGGTGGAGAGAAAACTTATTGAGAGTTTCTCCAAGCCGAAGACTGTTCTCCCTTTCATTGATGATTTCTTAGCTCTAAAGAAGGGTAATGGTCTTGTCCATGAAGTTAGAAAAGGTAAGGTTGTCAAGAAATCTAGTGTCAAAGAAAAAGGGAAGGCTCCTCTAGGTCAACCCTCATTAAGGAAGGTAATCTTTCAGACGATCAAGTTTGACCTTGAGTCGTCCTACGGTCACCTTGCTAGGCCTACCTATGTAGAGCCCAAGATGAGATACCAGGGATGGACCTGTCCCCGAGACTTTGGTGCCAGTTTTTTTAAAGCACCTTATGAAGAGATAGAACTCAATATTTATGGTCCTTATATTCATGGACACAACCATAAGAGGGCACCAAAAGCCAAAACTTTTGTATCTAATGCAAAAGAGATGGAGAAGCCCTGTGTATGCTATAATCAAGAGGCTTCCACCTCCAAATATGTTGCCCCTGCTATACCTCACATTCAAAAGGTAAAGTAGGAGTTAAAAAGAAGGTACAATAGGTTTGATTGTTGGTGCTACGACAAAATTGGTCATTTTGGTGTAGATTGATGGTATAACCCTGCTAACTTTGTAACTCCACGAGTTAACCATGCGAGACCGACCACTCGTTGAGTTAATGTTCCTAGTGGTGTTAAGCTGACAAGGAACCAAGGACCCAAATATGATTGGGTTCCTAAGTTAAAATTATTTATGATTGCAGGTATGTCCAAAGGACAACAAAAATCCTATCTGGTATTTGGACAGCAGATGCTCTCGGCATATGATCGGGGCAAGAAACCTGTTGCTTGATTTGACCCCAGTCAAAGACGAACCAAAAGTCATCTTTGGAGGGTCAGACCGGGGAACTACAAAAGGCTATGCTATGATCTCCAACAGAGTAGTCTCTTTCACGGAGGAGGCTTATGTTGAAGGATTACACCATAATCTTATAAGCATAAGTCAGTTATGTGATAAAGGCTATATCATTGAGTTCTGCAAGGATAAGTGTTTGATAAAATCATCTGCAAATTTGGAGATGGTCTTAACAGGAAGCAGGAGCTGAAATATTTTATGTTTAAATTTTCATTGTTTAAATAATTCTACACCAGTATGTTTTCTTGCAAAATATAGTGCGTCTCTTTGTGACCAAAGACACAAGAGATTAACACATATTAATTTCAAAACAATAAATATGATATTTTCTCACAACTTAGTGCGAGATGTCCCCAACATTAAGTGCCTTAAAGAGAGTCTGTGTCACTCATGCCAAATGGGTAAGCAAACAAGGGCTACTTTCAAGGGTATTGCTGAAAAGGATTCTTCAAGAAGTTTATACTTACTTCATATGGACTTATTCGGTCCTATGTCTATTCATAGTTTAGGAGGTAAGGTCTATATATTAGTAATTGTTGATGACTACTCGCGTTTTACTTGGGTGTTCTTTCTGAAACACAAGTCAGACACCTTTGACATATTCAAAAATTTCGTCCGGCCAATTCAGAACGAATTGAACTGCTCAGTGGTCAAAATCAGAAGTGACCACAGAATAGAATTTGAGTCTGATGCAATGACAGAATTTTGTGGAAGTCAAGATATCTTTCATATGTTTTCCTCCCCGCGTACTCCACAGAAAAATGGAGTTGCTAAGAGAAGAAATAAAACCCTAATTGAAGCATGTACAACTATGTTGAACGACGTTTCACTTCTGGAGTACTTCTGGACTGAAGCAGTCAGCACAACTTGTCACATACAAAATAGAGCACTTATCAACAAAGCAATCGTAAGACCCCCTATGAGCTTTGAAGGGCAGAAACTGACTGTATCCTGTTTTAGAATATTTGGAAGTAAATGCTTTGTACTTAATAATGAGAATTATTACCGCAAGAAGTTTAGTGAAGAATGTTTTGAAGGTATTTTTGCAGGTTATAGTAGCTATAGTAAGGCATATAGGATTTTCAATAAGAAAACTCTAGTGGTAGAAGTGTCAATAAATGTCGTATTTGATGAGACAAGCCTGCTCCAAAGCAGCTCGTCTAGTGTTATTGGTGCAGATGCAGGTACCAAGTTTAAGGAACTAAGCTTGGATGAAGCTGTCAAAGAAGAAGCTCCTAGCTTGGTCAAGATCATCGATCCTAGCTTGATGGATGAAGAACCGCTAGAGTAAGAATTGCTTCAACCCCTAGAGGATGTGCCAAATGCTGTTGATCCTGTTGGTGGGAGAGCAATAAATCTAGGGTTCAGACACCTAAGAGATCAGCCAGTTGATCAAATATTTGGAGAGCAAGGCAACGGTGTTAGAACCAGAAGATGTACAACTATTGAGATTATACGTCTTAGTTTTCTGTCACAGATTGAGCCAAAGAAATTTGAAGAGGCAAACGAGGATGCTTATTGGATTTTGGCAATGCAAGAGGAGCTCAAGCAATTTGAACATTGCAAAGTTTGGGAGTTGGTACCCAGGCCCAAGGGACAGAACATGATCAACACCAAGTGGATCTGCAGAAACAAGCTGGATGAAAATGGAGTCATTATAAAGAATAAAGCTAGGCTTGTTGCTCAAGAGACAGACAATAAGAAGGGATCGACTTCGACCAGACCTTTGCTCCAGTGACTAGGATCAAGGTGATCAGGTTATTTCTTGTGTATGCTGCCCTCAAAGGCTTCACTGTCTATCAAATGGACATGAAGTCAGCATTCCTAAACAGGAATTTGAAAGAGGAAGTATACGTAGCGAAACCCCAGGTTTTGTGAACTCAACTCACCCTGACTATGTTTACTTTCTAAATAAAGCTCTATACGGTTTAAAGCAAGCTCTCTGAGCTTGCTATGAGACATTATCTAGTTTTCTTCTTGAGAACAAGTTAACAAGAGGAAAGATAGACAAGATATTATTTCTTAGGGAAGTAAAAGGCAAGATTCTGCTAGTGCAGATCTATGTTGACGACATCACATTTGGCTCCACAGAATACAACCATTGCAAGAAGTTTTCCAAATTTATGCAAGGGAAGTTTTAAATGAGCAGTATGAGAGAGTTGAAGTATTTCTTATGACTTCAGGTGAAACAATATGAAGATGGAATTTTCATCTCTCAGACGAAGTTCACCAAGGAGATTCTTAAGAAATTCGGAATGAAGAACACAAACTCTATGAGGACTCCAATGGGTTCAACTGTGTCTCTAGACAAGGATGAGAAAGGGAAAACTTTTGATGAAACCAAGTACATAAGCATAATTAGATCTTTACTCTATCTCACTGCTAGTAGACCAGATATAATGTTTTCAACATGCGTCTATGCTAGATTTCAGGTGAACTCAAAGGAGTCTCATTACGTCGCTGCAAAGAGAATTTTAAGATACCTTAAGGGTACACCCAATCTTGACTTATGGTACCCAAGAAATAATGATGTCGAGCTAATTGGTTTTTCAGATGCTGATTTAGTAGGGAGCAGGGATGATAAGAAAAACACTTTCAGGACATGCCAATTCCTCGGAAGACGGCTTATATCATGGAGAAGTAAGAAGCAGAATTGTGTGGCAACTTCTACGGCCGAGTCAGAGTATAACTCTGCGGGTAGTTGTTGCGCACAGCTTCTATAGATTCAGAATCAACTTGAAGACTAAAACTTGAAGTTTAAAAAGATTCCAATGTATTGTGACTCATCCAGCGTAATAGCAATCACAAATAATCCAGTCTCTCACAGCCAAAAAAGAACATCGCGGTGCGATATCACTTCATCTGGGAGCATCTGGAGAACAAGGATATATCCTTCAGCTATGTTCTGACAGATAAGTAGATCACATATATTTTTGCAAAGCCGTTGGGCGAGGCCAAGTTCTCGTTTTTCAAGACAGAACTAGGCATGCTAAACAAGGACTTATGAAGAAGGCCAAGCAAGCAGGAACTCACTCGGGAATCATTTGACAAAGTCAGAAAATTGTCCCAAGGAAAATTCGTTGAGTATCAGAGCTCAAGTCGCTAATTCATCGGATATTCATATGATACTCGTCGAATCGGACTCGACCACCAGAGTAACTCGCCGACCTCACGACAAATTTCTATATTTCTTTATTTGATCTGAAGAGCGGAAAATTCTAGGTATGCTCCTTCTCGGCAAATTTAAAATTATATATATATATATATATATATATATATACATATATATATATATATAAATAGTCAAGAGGGGGCAACTGCACTTCAATTTTGTCGACATTCAAGTCGATTCGCCGAAATAGCCTACCGTCTCTTTGGCTCCCGCGACAAGCCTTCGTCGTCCTCCAATGACTCTGGCGACTTGGACTTCCCTCTTTACTCAATTAAGATCATGAACTCGTCCAAGCCCTAGCCTACGGTGCCGTAACATCTTGCCTACAAATTCCGACATTGTTGTGTTCCCGAGCCCAAGGTTTCGCTGATTCGAATAGTTGTCGAAATCCAGTCTACAACAGTAAAAAATTCATATTGCATCATTCTCGATTTTCCATGGCTCCTCGAAGCACCAGTGGATTGCTAGGGGGAGGAGAAATTGTTCGCAAAGGAATTGACTCGGCCTCCGATGAATTCTGAACCATTATTGTTGGGTACATTGGAAACAATGTACTTGATTTGAAGAAGCCCTTTCAATTCAATGATATACACAAAATATGTATTTGATGTATATTTAAGTTCATGCTTGCATGTTGCCTATGTCATAATGATTTGACAAGTGGTCCAAGTCGCATTGACAGGTGAACTCTAAGAAGCTGACTAAAAGTGAAGAAAATTATCTAAGTACAAAAGCGTCGAGTGAAGTCAGCAAAGTGCTGAGTGAAGTCAGCACAGTATACATCTAGCAACTTGCAGTGTAAAAAATTGGCTAAGTACAAAAGTATCGACACACTTCAACTGTGTCGACACCTTTGCCAGGGCAGTGTCGAGGCAAGTCTGTTAACTCAACACTTTGACAGCAGTGTCGAGACAAGTCTGTTAACTCAACACTTTGACATCAATTGTCGAGACAAGTCTGTTAACTCGACACTTTGACAGCAATGTCGAGACAAGTCAGCTAACTCAACACTCTGAAGGCTAAGTCAGCGGTAACGAGACAAGTTAGCCAACTCGACACAAAGAAGATTGAAGTAAAGAATTAAACAAGTGTCGACACAAAGAAGACTTAAAATTATACTAAGTAAAATAGTGTCGAGACAAATCAACTGTCTCGACACAATGAAGGATTAAAGCATAGAAGTGTCGACACCAGGCAGACTGTTGTGTCGAGACAATTCAACTGTCTCGACCCAAAGCAGAATTAAAGATGTCGACACAGATGACAGTTGTGTCAAGACAAGTCAACTGTCTCGACACATTCAAGTTAAGATGAAAATTATTCTAAGTAAAATTGTGTCGAGACTGCTAAGATGTCTCGGCACAAGTGTCAAGACACTTTGGATATCTTGACACTTATGTTTCTGAATATGTGCAGAGTCAACACAGAAGTGCCAGGACTAGTCAAAACTATCACATCAGCTACAGTAATGTGATATTTCAACAGAAATAGTTTAAGGGAGAATTTGAAGTATGATGTTAGATGTTGATATCATCAAACAGAATCCAGCAATTCACAAAGGCTATAAATAGAGGGGTTGTCTACACCGAAAAAGAAATCCATCAAACAATCAGAAATTCTCGTTCTAATTTCTTCCAAGTCAGGGCAGGGTAACAATCCCGAGAAGGAGGAAGAAGACGAAGGTCTTCAAGAAAATCTCAAGATCCTTTTATAAAGTTGATTTGAAGATTAAGGTGGATCTGATCTACAATTTCTTCAAGGAAATCAAGCCGATCAACATCAAGAAGATTGCAGATCATGAGAAGTATCTTTTCAGACAGTCAGTTTATCAAGAAGAAATCCATTGCTGCTGAATTTGAGAATCTGTGTTATCAGATAAGTCAGATTACAAAATTCCTGTTTTCTGAAGATTACTTTTTCTATTTTACCTCTTAGTTTTGTAAGATCTCCTTGATTTCTGAGTGGGTAGGAGATCTATTCTCTAAGTTGTAAGCCTATTTTATAAAGACTGAGGTAGGATTTTTGAGGGAACTAAGGTAGGTGATTTAAGTGGATCACTGAGTTGTAAGCCTGATTTATAAAGGCTGAGGTAGAATTCTTGAGGGACCTAAGGTAGGAGATTGGAAGAATCTCTGAGGTAGGACATGTTGGTCTGAGTGTAGGTTTCTTAGCAGAAACTGAGCCTGTTGAATCTTTGGATCTGAGTTGAAAAGGAGGAGATATAACCTTATCTAGCACATAGTGAGGAAGAAGGGGGAATGTGGATGTACCCTAGATAGGGGAACCACTATAAATTCCTTGTGTGTTGTGTGTTGTGATTTTCTTTTGCTTGTGCTGTGATCTGAGATTTGCAAGTGCTGAGTTCAGTGGTTCAATTGTACTGAGTTATTGTGAAGCTAATCTTTCAAGTAAATTAACTGCTGAACATAATTTCTGCAGAACAGTTAAGTGATAAAGAATTGAAAAAGTATTTTAAAAAGACACTTATTCACCCCCCCCCCCTCCTCTAGGTAATTATCTACCCATAAGATTATCTTTCAAGTGGTATCAGAGGGAGGTTATTCAAGAAAGATCTAACAGTTTGAAAAAGATCCAAAGGATATTAGAAAAATATCATATCTTATGGCTTCTGAATCTCATAGAGAACTCTGTTATATGAAAGTGCCTATATGTACTAAGGATAACTTTGATATATGGAAGCAGAGAATGAGATTGTTTATGGAAGACTCAGATCCATGAATCTTTGTCACTGTACAAGAAGGACCAGATGTACGAATGAAGATATCATTCTTAGATGCAAATGTTCAAACCCCCAAGAAACTGTCAGAAATGACAAAGGATGAGGTGATTATTGCCACCATGGACAAAAGAGCACAAAATATAATAGTCAGTGCAATAGACAATTCAACCTTTTAGAATCTAGTGCACTATAAAACATTCAAAGAGTTGTGGGACACTCTCATAGTCTACATAAAAGGCATGGAAGAAGTAAGAGATGACAAAAAATCTCTCCTCAACCAGCAGTATGAGGCATTCAGATAAGGAAATACTGATTCTATAAAACAATGTTATGAAAAGTTATTTAGAATAGTAAATGACTTAAGAAACTATGTTAGAGATTTCTCAAATTACGAGCTGAATGAAAAATTTCCGAGATCCCTAAATAAAGAATGAGACATCAAGATTTGTGTTGTAAGAGAAATGAGGAATCTAAGAAATATGTTACCCCAAGACTTGTATGAGAAGCTATTATCACATGAGCTTCAACTAAACTTTAGAAAAGCTGAAGCAGAATTTGCCAAAAGTTCAAATCAGACTAAATCTGTGACCTTCAAAGCAGATATATCAAAGAAGTCTATAAGAGAAATCACATCATCACCAAGAAGGGATGAAGATACAGATAGCACTAGAATCTATTCTTCATTGGAAGAATTATCAGATGATGAATTGGCACTGTTTACCAGGAAATTCAAGAAAATGATAAGAAGAAGGTGTAAGACCCCCTTTTTTTTTCTTTTTCAACCACCGGGGTCTTAGTCCCAGAACCGCCGCTTTGCGGTGACACCTTCACGTCCTGAAGGGTCATCACCATAAGGCGCCGATTCTGCCGGCCAAATCGATCACAGAAAGTAGCACAATTATTGAAGTAATAGTAAACAGTCCACAATAATAAAATCACATATATAAATAAGTAAGCTCCACGAAGGGAGTGTCCACAGAAACATCAGAGTACTATAAATACGGGCTTATGCCCGGTACAAAATGTCCTCACTACAAGTCTCTCATGCGGAAGCGAAACAGAAACTACTCAAGGTCGAGACTCACGGTCCCGGCTGTGTGAACTCCGGAGCTAGACTGCCCCATCTCTAGGCGCACCGATCTCTGGGGCTGCTCCTCCATGCTGGGCTCCACGATCCCCTAAATGATGCGGTTCGAAAACCGTTAGTCATAAAGACTAAGCCCTATCATCCCCTACCCCTTCCCCCCATGGCTCCTAGGTACCGAGCGGAGAGGAAGAAAGAGAAGGACATGAAGGTGGAGATTAACATGAAAACAGATGGCAGCGGAAATTAATCTAGCAAGTTGTATTAGGTGAGCAGTTAATAAGTTGTTGTAATAGGTCTAGCAGTAAGAAAGGCAATTAAATGAATTTAAACCTTCCCTTATGCGAGAACACATAAGCAAAGGGATCTTTTACAAGGCTCCCATCGTATAAGTGTCCCATACCACTTATACCTTGGGGTGTCGGTTATCAAACAGCAGGGGTTATTATATATTGAAAATAACCTTTGATTTATAAACTTGCCCACACAAGCTTATAGACCAAGGGGTCGTTTTGCAGGTCCCAATGTATAAGCGTCCCATTCCACTTATACTTTAGGTGTCAAGGTTGTTATGAATGATTATGATATGCAACTATATGGTGGGTATGTTATGTCATGCAGTGCAACTCACACACCCGACTCTGTGCACACAGACCTTTAGTTCCCCCTTTCGGAGCCGTTACCTCCCAGGATACCTCCGTAGTGGCAAACGGAAGCGGTGGGTTGGGCCTCGCCCACCTCCAAAACCAGTAAAGCACACTGGTCTGACCTATCGTACGCCTCAACGCTTGGTGCACAAAGCGGACGCCTGCGTACTCTTGCCGGCTGGCGCACCGGACTTCTGTTGGCGGAGTGCTAATCACCCCGCCGAGTCAACGATATCGGTGTCGGTGCAATCGAACTCCCCGCTATCGAAAGACCCACCACCTTACCTTTTCATATTTCATGCACATGCAAGTTAAATCGTAAGCACACAAAACCGAGCCGAAGCTCCCCGGACCAAAATGTCCGTCTCCAAACCAACCGAGCCGAAGCTCCCCGGACCATCCGTCCATTTCCAAATCAACCTTCCTGTGCCAACAGTGTTGTGAAGAGTGCAGCCCTAGTTACTAAGTTACTCTTGTCGATTTGTTATTACAGTTTACGTTAGCCCAGGACTGCCCCCGGTATACCCCGTGAAGGGCTCTCAAGGGGCACTAGGAACCAAGACGGTGCATTACGGCCCGAAGTTCCCTTTCGCAAGGCACTTATTGTTATTGGTTGTTTTCCCTTAGCCCGATTCCCTTCTCATATTACGATAGACTATCCTAGGGTGACTTTTAAACCTTCCACTCTTCGGGAAAGGCGATCTTTCGCCAAACCCGAGCACCTCTTAACTCTAACTAACACCACTACTCACTACTCTTTATATCTTCATCAGATCATGTCCTATTGCATATCACAAACTGCTATATGCAGACCGACCTAATCTACATGTCGAACCGGTTATGCAATGGTCCATTACTCATCCAAATGCCCTAAATTAATTACTGAAGACTTTCCATGATATAAATAACCTAAATCCAGAAAATGGAAATTTTCCTAATTTATTTGGCATTTAATTAAATTCCCCAAAAATCCAAGGACTACCGGTTTGAACATGAACTACCCTAACTATTCATGCAAGATGTCCAGCAAATTTATGATAATTAGTAGGTTATCTCAGGAGGCTATCCTAAGTATCATAATTTTTCTATCATCAAAATGACATGTAAACTATTTTGGAATTAATCTCTAATTTCTATAGTTTATGAATCAAGTACAGAAAATGTTCTTCCAAAAATTCTAAATAAATTATGACATGATGATTAAGGCCTAAAATTTGCACTGGCTGAGTTTCATAATTTTCCAGCAAGCATTTTATCCATAATAATTTTTTAAACATAAAAGCCCTTTCTATCATTTGTGAATAAAGTACTAGATTTACTCAACATATAATTCTATAAAAATTCAGGGATCAATGTTCTACAAGGCAAGATCTAAATCCAGAATTTTAACTGATTATAATTAATGTAAAGCCTCAAATTAATAGAAACAACAAATTGGGCTAATAATCCTTTAACACATGAAGTATAATATATATTAATCATAAAATTCCAGAAAAATTACCATGAGTCTAAAACATCCTAAAACTCCCTCCTCCCGAGTTTCATAATTTTTGGATTAGCTTTAGTGCTTAAAATAACTAAATTACATTTCTATCCTAATCCGACATCTCGACTTTTGAGGTACCTAACTACCTCTAAATCCATCACTATTTCAACCAGAGGGTTTTCATCATATCATCCCCCTCTCCTCCAAATTTCAAGGGCATACAGGAGCTTTTGCTCCTATGTCCTTCACAAACCTCAAACTCCCACCCGTTGGAGTTGAGCCAATCTCTTAGGGTAAATCCACCCTAAGCCACACCATGTTACCCAAGAGGGTAGACATAGACTCAACAAATCAGTGGCCAACAACTTCAGCCTCTTTTGAGGAGATTTGTCCACTCCATCTCCAATCGTACTTTTCCCCAAAGTACCCCTCACCAAGACCTATCTAGGACTTGATACTTCCCTATTCAAAACTCGACCAATCGAGTAGAAATTTTGTACAGATCTTAATATTGATGCCAGGGACCACCACCCAAAATTTGGGGGAGTTTGGGCTTAATTTCATCTCCTAATTAATTTTATATTGTTTATTAAATTTTTACAAAAACTTTAGGCAAAAGTTCTCCAAAAATTCTCATTTTTGGACAGCCTCTCAATATACATATTATAGACCTCCAGTCCAAATTTCAAGTCATTTGAACATGTTATGAACCGTGGGCAACCAATTCAATTTCTGGTTAGCCTAGGTCTTGATCCCACCAAAATGAGTGCTGTGGTCAAACCACTCACCCAAATTGAATAAAATCAATTTTATATTAAAGTAGACCCAGAGGGCTACAACTTTTGTGACTGGTCATTTTTCCTAAAACGGCCTCTAAGTGCCTCATTTTACAGCCCCAAAAATATATTCTAATAATACAATTTCCCATCTTGTAATTTATAATAATCTGTATATTATAAAGTTTATCCTACTGTTCATCTTCTTCATGAACCCGAAAAACCAGACACAGGAAAAATCATTTTTCCTGTAAGCATTCCGTGATCCGTTGCCGGCCGTCCGGTCACTTCCCTGGCCAGCCACCACCACCACCACCTCCGTTGAGGCGATGGCTAGCGGTCGGCGGTGGTTTGGCCGCCGGAGGTGGCGGTTTCCGGCGAACTCGAAATATCTTTTTCATGGTTTTTTCCATGAAAACGAGAGATGGATCCGGCTCCGTTGAGCGCGAATCTCCTTTCTAAGAATCCTAAGATCTACCCATGAAAGAGAAGGAGTAGAGGAGGACCTTGTTCGCGGTTTGGAGGCGAGAAGAGCGACGAGGTGCCATGGCGCGGTGGTGGCGTTGCTGAACTCCTCTTTACAGCAAGAACAAGGATCTGCTTCGTTTGCTTGAGCGTGTAACCCTCTCCTCTTGTCCAAGTGGGCTTTTATAAATCAGGAAGGTGGGAAGGTGAATGGTTTAAGCCATTATGGCCATGAAGTTCCCTCCCCTTAATGCTTCGGTTATGATGCAGGGATAAGAAACGGCGGAAACTGAACAGGTATGTCCAGCTGGCGATTTCCTATTGGACCACCTTTTCCTTATTTATTATATAATTACAGAAGGAAAACGGCCGGAAGTTACTCCTGGTGTAACTTCCCAAGCCATCATTAATTTCCACGCGCGTTAGAATTATTTCGGGCCTGAACCGTCGTTTCGGCCAATGTCACGGGCGTGACACATAGGTCACAGGCGTGACAGGCCCGGGTAGCCCATTCTGGGTTCGACGATCGTCGAACTGAGATCGACGATCGTCGATCGGAGGTCACGGGCGTGACACCTGTGTCACGGGCGTGACAGGCCCGAACGGCAGATTTCTGGTCGACGATCGTCGAATTGAGATCGACGATCGTCGAAGGCTGGTCACGCCCTAGGTCACGGGCGTGACCTCCAGGTCACGGGCGTGACATGCCCGAACGGCAAGTTTCGAGCTCGACGATCGTCGAATTGAGGTCGACGATCGTCGAAGGCTGGTCACGCCCTAGGTCACAGGCGTGACACTCTTGTCACGGGCGTGACAGGCTCGGGCCGCAAGGTCGACGATCGTCTTACGGCGATCGACGATCGTCGATGGGGTCACGCCCATAGTCACGGGCGTGACATCTTGGTCACGGGCGTGACATGCCCAGACAGCGCGTTCGACGATCGTCTCGTGGAGATCGACGATCGTCGAAGTAGACACGCCCAAGTCACGGGCGTGTCGGGTCGGTCACGGGCGTGACCAACCCGTGACCCGAATACATTGATCGCTTTATCTCCAATTTTGGGCTTCCTAGGGTTCCGTCACGACCAATCTGACTCCTAGGGGTCTAGCCGGAAATGGGATGTTACAGAAGGAAGTAGTGGAATAAGAAGAAATCTACTGGACTAAGTTCCAGTAATAGCAAAAACAGACACAAAGACAAATCTGTGGTCAGGTATGATTCTCATCAGAATAAACAATTTTAGACTGACATTATTTGTTTTTGCTGTAACAGGGTTGGGCATGTCATTGCTGACTGTCCAGTAAAACGAAAGGAAAACAAAACTTCATAAGAAAAGAAGTTCTATAAAGACAAGAAATCAGAAAAGGGTCTGATGGTAAAGAAATCAAAACCTTATCTAATAGTGATACTGATTAAACTGAATAAGAAGAACATGTTGGACTGTTCTCCTATGAAGAAGAATTCATTAGAGAGGCCATATACAAGGGAAAAAGCTCCACAACTTCATCACACTATGGTGATTTTGAAGAAGATATGGAGGTTAATTTGATGACACTATCTGATGATCCAGAAATAGAAATTCTTGACTGTCAGGATACTCAGGTAATCTATGACAATTCTAGTTGTTCTAAAACTTCTGTATATGAAGGATCAAGCACATACCCAACTGTTCCAAAAGCCTAGACTGTTGGAAAGGGCGCTACTTAATTTCTTAAATAAATAGCAGAGCGCCACGGGTCAAGTGAAGGAACGCCGGACCCAACAATCCCCCCCCCCCCCGACGTCCAGCACAACCCATCGGCTCAGAGGTGGGGTTACCACATGGCCCACACGGCTCATAGGTGGGGTTACCACATGTCTACGATTGCCTGACCCGCCGGACCCACACAGGCAGAAGAGAAAAATCGGGATTTAATAGCGCCCCCGGTCTTGAATCTGTGACCCCCTATGATACCAAATGTAGGATCAAGCGCATACCCAACTGTTCCAAAAGCCCAGACTATTGGAAAGGGTGCTACTTAATTTCTTAAATAAGTAGCAGAGCGCCACGGGTCAAGTGAAGGAATGTCGGACCTAACAGTATATGAGACTGGGGATGAGCTAAATTCATGTGACACAAAGTTTGATTCACATAAGTCTAACTCTGAGATTGAACTGTAGCAGCTCACAGTCAAATTTGGAAAATTGTTGGAAGCTCTAGTAAATAGCAAGAAGCTTGTCAAAGAACAAGTTGTAGAGATAGCATCACTAAAAGGTCTTGAGTATCATGATTAGATGGATACTCAGAATATTGGTCTTCAAAGTTCTAAGATGGCAAAGCTGACTAAGATCATTGATGATCAAATCATATTATTGAATCAAAAGGATACAACCATTCAGGAGCTGGAACTCAAAATCCTGAATGAGAAGAATTTATTACAGTAATTTTCTAAACCTAAAACTGTGCTGCCTATTATAGACACCTTCTCAGGAACACCTAGAAGTGGTTTTGGGTATGTTAAACCCAAAAGAAAAAGAGGCAAAAAACTGACAGGACAAAAGGGTCCAATCATTCCACAGCCCGTGTTTCAGACTAAGGGAAAAGAAACCCAGAAGTCTGGACCAGTTGAACCAAGTTCATATGTAAATAGGAAAGCTATTCCTAATGTGCCTGCTCCATGGAGAACTGTTGCAACTAAGAGACAAAACAATCATTTTGCTCCAAGTCAAAATATAACAGTCAAGTTTGCTGATTCCTATTCTAAGGAATGTCAGCACAAAGTTCCTTCTGTTCCTCCAAAGAGGAGGTATGACAGATATGAATGCTGGTGTTGTGGAAAGGTGGGACACTTTGCCTTAGACTGTTGGTTCAATTACACTGTATCTCGTGTTCAAAAAAGGTATCCAGTTAATAAGTTTACAGGTGGTCTCAATGGAGCCATAGCTAACAAAAACCTAAGACCCAAAACAATTTGGGTTTCTAAGGAAAAAAAAATTCTTATTTTGCAGGAATATCCAAGCACCAGAGATGGACCAATCTTGTACTTGGATAGTGGGTGTTCCAGAAATATGACTGGAACAAGAAGCAATCTGAGGGAAATTATCCCTATGAAGAATGGACCAAAGGTGATCTTTGGTGGAGCTGACAAAGGAATTACCAAAGGTTATGGACAGATTACAAATGGCTTAGTCACTTTCACCAATGTTGCTTATGTGGAAGGGTTGCAACACAACCTTATAAGCATAAGCTAACTTTATGATCTTGGCTATGACATTTCATTCCACAAGGATGAGTTTCTCATAAAGAAGTCAAGTGACCAAGAGGTTATTTTGACAGACATTAGATGTGGGAATGTATATTGTTTGAATTTTCTTTGTTTAAAGTCAGACTCACCCTTATTCTTAGTTGCAAATGAGAAAGTCTCACAATGTGTCAAATAACACAAGAGGCTAGCTCATTTGAACTACAAGGCCATAGACAAACTTTACAGTAAAGAGCTAGTTAGGACTGGTCCTAACATTAAATGCTCTAAGGAGAGCATTTGCTCTCCATGCCAAAAAGGCAAGCAGATCAAAGCTTCATTCAAAAGTATTGAATCCAAAGACTCAATGAGGTGTTTATACCTCTTGCATATGGACTTTTTTAGTCCTATGCTAGTTCATAGTTAAGGAAGGAGAGTCTACACTTTTGTGATTGTTGATGATTATTCCAGATTCACTTGGGTTTTCTTCTTAAGAAAAAAGTCTAAAACTCATGATTTCTTCATGATATTTGTCAAATAAATACATAATGAATTGAACAGTTATGTGGTCAGAATTAGAAGTGATCATGGAACTGAGTTTCAATTTGATTATATGACAAAGTTTTGTGAAGAACTAGGGATTCAACAAAAGTTTTCCTCTCTAAGAACACCCCAGCAAAATGGAATTGCTGAGAGGAAGAATAGGAATCTCAATGAAGCTGGAAGAACTATGCTGAGTGATTATTCTCTCCAAGAATATTTCTGGGCTGAAGCTATCAATATAGCGTGTCATGTTCTTAATAGAGCTTTAATCAACAAAAGGTTAAATAAAACTCCTTATGAACTAATGAAGGGCAGAAAACAAAACTTGGCCTATTTCAGAATCTTTGGATGTAGATGTTATGTCCTAAATAATGGGAAAACATACATAACTAAGTTTGCTGAGAAGTCCTATGATGGCATATTTGTTGGTTATAGTAACCACAGTAAGGCCTATAGGGTCTACAACTTGAGGGATCAAGTTGTGGAGGAGTCTGTTCATGTTGTATTTGATGAAAGTTCTATGTTTTATAATGATAGGCTAGGTTCATCAAACACAAGAGGAGAAGACTTGAAGCTAGAGGAGCTGTGTATAGAATATTTAGTTCCTACAAGCCAAAATATACAAGATGGAGTCAATATTGTTGAAGAAGTGCTTGCACAGGAATAGCCAGGGGAAGAAACTCAGCAATAAGACGTAGCTAGTCCAAGAGAAGAAGTCATATTACCTATAATTGTCAGACATCTAATGTAACACCCCTATCCGTCGTATAACATATAGCAGTAGGTCCGGCCGGGGCCCGACGTCATATACTACGGACAGACCGGTTGGTTACTTATTGAAACCAATCAACCAATCATATCGTCCTACACAGAGCACCTAGCGGAAGCAAATTATTAAGTTGCACTGATAAAAGAACCCAGCCAAGCATGAATATCCACTACAATAAACTCAGAAATGTATAATACACAAAAAATGGCCTTATGGCCTTACAAAAGTTTGCTCAATAAAAGTGTCTTCCAAACTTCGGCACGCAGGCCGGTCACACATGAGTACATAAGAAAAACACTCAAAAATGGGCCTTCGAGGGCCGGCACAGCAACTTGGGCTTTAGCCCGCTATTTACCGCTCGTCTCCGCAGCACCTGCAAGCAACAATCCACCGCACAGTGGTAAACAAAAACAACGGTTAGCTATGCTGACCAAATTATAACGACCCCGCCCCCAGCTCGGGGCGGCAATGCCCTTCCCTGCATTTTGTTAGCATAATCAAGCGGTAAGGTGTAAACACACACTTCATCACAGGTGCAGGCACGCACGACCATACACCCCGTGCACTCAGGGCACATTCACGGCGAATCGGCCAACGTCACATCAATTTAAGCCATAGACATTCCCGTCTCACCACCGTCCCTTGGACGACCAACCATATGAGCATTTTGTCTTCCTGGCATTGGTCACGTCAATTTAAGTCATAGACCGCCGAAGACCCTCATCTATGCCAACGGTTCCACCGAACGACATAGATCGGGTACGGTTCCGCTTGACCTGTGCTCATACCGCAACGATAATTTAAGCCAAATGCGCAGGTCAAGACTCCACGAGTCCCATTTCCATCACACAATTCACATAACCCGGTTTTGTTCAAGTTGGCTCCCCGGCCACCTTGTTGGCAACATCCCTCATTTGCCCAATTTTTCGAGTGCACCTTGGAGTTAGTCCCCAAGGCTCCCTATTGCAATCTACCTCGTAGAAAACCCGAAAAACAACCATTCACACGCAGTCTTCTCCGGTTATTATGCAATGCAACATCACCAATCCAGACAAACTTGTCCGGATAAGCTTCACACATCATGTCTATGTCCGTTTTCGCATACGGACTCTACACAAGGGGGACTTCACATATCTACCCCAAGGAATGCCTCAACTCATCGCACACTCGTGTGAGAGGGCTTCCTATGCAACGGAAAAGAGGACTTCACATGTCCTAGGATGAGAATCGTTACCCTAGCGTTCTTCCTTGGCGCCATGGAAATCTATGCGGATGGAAAGCACCGCAATCTCCTTGCCTCCGTGAATCTGAAGTCGGCTCGCAATTTGGAGCTCCAAAGCTCCGCCGGTGACCGGATATAGCCCTTTTTCCTCCTACTTGCTCTCTCCTCTCTCTAGCTTTAGAAAGAGAACCACTCAATAGAAATGAGGGTTTCTAAACCCTATTCATGGGTTTAAACCCTCAGACCTAACCCCCAGCCGTCGGAACCCATAGTAAAGAAACGAACGGCCACGATCGAGGCCTGAAATACAAAAACTGGGCCAAACACGGGTTACAACACGGCCGTGTGCATGGCCGTGTCACTCATTCGCCGTCACCAGGGATGCCCGACCAGAACACGGCCTCTGACACGGCCACCGACACGCCCGTGTCACATGTGACACGCCCGTGTCAGGGCCCGTTTCAGGGCTCGTACACAAAATCCAAGACTTCCCCGAGAAGAATACGGCTATGTGACACGCCCGTGTCACATGCCGTGTGCTAGACATGCCCTGGGACACGCCCGTGTCCCAGGCCGTGTGTTCTCCTTAGCACAAAATCACAACCTTCCCAAGCAGGACACGCCCTGGGACACGCCTGTGTCCCAGGCCGTGTGCCTACACTCGACGATCGCTGATCGCCAAAACGTTGACCACGCGACCCGTGGCAAAACACGCCCGTGACACGCCCTAGGACACGACCGTATCCCAGGCCATGTCACTTGCTCTAAGTCCTAGACTTGGATTAAAACGTCACCCGTCCCACTTTTGAGTTTCGGGGCATTACAACTCTCTCCCTCTTAAAAGAATTTCGCCCACGAAATTACTAAAGGAAAGAAAACGGAAAACTTTAAGCGGTACCTGAGCGGAATAACTCTGGGTACTCCTCCAGCATGATTTGCTCCTGTTCCTAAGAGAGCTCCTCCCGACCGTAATTGTCCCACCGGACCTTAACCATCCGGATCTCCTTGTTACGGAGTCGCTTAACTTCAAACTCCTCAATATGAACGGGCTTGACCTTATTTGTCAACCCTTCGTCCACCGGTACTTGATCCACTGCAATCACCTACGAAGGCTCTTGCACCGCCTTCCGCAACACTGAGATGTGGAAAACATCGTGTAGTCCACTCAACTCCACTGATAGACTCAAACGATAAGCCGCTTCGCCGACCCGCTCCAGAATCTCAAAGGGTCCAAGGTATGTCGGGCTCAGCTTCTTCAAGCGTCGCACCCGCGAAACACCCTTGAACGGCTTTATCTTCAAGTACACCCAATCGCCGACCGCGAACTCCACATTCTGGTGCTTGGCATTGTAGTACTTAGCTTGCCTGTCCTGAGAGATCAGCAAACGCTCTCGAATGATCCACACCAAAGATGTAGCATTCTCCACCTCCTGCTTCTTGTACAACCTTGCCTCACCCGTTTCTAGCCACGATAACGGCGTGCGACACTTCCTACCATATATGGACTCGAAGGACGCCATTTGAATACTCGTCTGGTAGCTGTTGTTGTACGCCAACTCCACGAAATACAGGTGGTCTTACCAATGCATCCTGAAGTCTAGAACATACATGCAGAGCATGTCCTCCATAGTTCTGTTGACCCTCTCGGTCTGCCCATCCGTCTGCAGATGGAAGGTTGTGCTGAACTTCAATTTAGTCCCCAGCATCTATTGCACCAACCTCCAATCATTGGACGTAAAACGCCCATCGCGATCACTCACGATTCTGCGAGGCACACCGTGTAATCTGACTATATTATCCACATATAGTTTCGCCAGTCTCTCCACTGAATCATCCTTCCTATGCAGAATAAAGTGTGACACCTTTGTTAACCGGTCTACGATCACCCAGATGGAGTCGTTCCCCTTCTTTGACCTTGGCAAGCCATGCACAAAGTCCATCGATATGTCGTCGAACTTCCATTCCGGAATATGAAGGATTTCAAGAATCCTCCAGGCTTTTGGCACTCCGCCTTTACCAAGGAATAGGTTTGACACTTAGCCACAAACAGTGCCACATCCTTCTTAAGCCCTGTCCACTAAAACAGCTTCTTTAGGTCCGGGTACATCTTCGTGCTCCCTGGGTGGATTGAGTACTTGGTATTATGAGCCTCGTACATCAACTACGCCCATAGATTTCCCCCGCTTGGGACGCACAAATGATGGTCCTTCCTTAACAGCCCATCCTCAACTGAAAACTGGGAATTTGACCCATCCAATGCTGCATCCATAAGCTCATTCATGCTACCATCCAACTCCAATGCCTGTCGAACGCGATCAGCCAGGTCATACTGAACTTTTGTCCGGTTCAACAATGCTTTAGCGCTAGTCTGCTTGTCCACACAACAGATCTCAAACGCCTCCAACTCCTGCACTAGCCTCTCATCATGCACCGACAACCAGTTGGCTTGGGTGGGAGCCCTGCGACTCAACGCATCTGCAACTGCATTGCCCTTCCCGGGTACATAATGAATCTTGAACGTATAGCCCCCAGTAACTCTATCCATCTCCGCTTCCTCATGTTCAGATCCTTCTGATCCAACAGGTACTTCAGGCTCTTATGGTCAGTATAAATATCGACCTTTACGTCGTACAAGTAGTGTCTCCATAGCTTAAGCGCAAATATCACGGCCGCCAACTCCAAGTCGTGGACCGGATAATTCCTTTCGTGCACTTTTAGCTGACGCGATCCATACGCTATAACATTTCCATGATGCAGCGGCACGTAGCCCAAACCACTACCTGAGTCATAACTATAAATCTCGAAGCCCTCGGTCCCACTCGGCGAACTTAGCACTGGCGCCGTGGTCAACTGTCCCTTCAGCTCCTCAAATGCTTGCACGCACTCCTGCGTCCACAAGAAATTCTGATCCTTCCTTGTCAACTTCGTGAGAGGTAACGCTATCCGCGAGAAGTTCTCTACGAAGCGCCTGTAATAGCCGGAAAGCCCAAGAAAACTACGGACTTCCACTACCGAAGACAACACAGGCCACTCCGGTATCACAACAATCTTCTCCGGATCCACCGCTATACCTTCCCCACTGACAATATGACCAAGGAATGCTACTGAGGGTATCCAGAACTCGCATTTTGAGAATTTTGCATAGAGTTCATTCCTTCTCAGCGTCTCTAGGACTAGATGCAGATGCTCGAAGTGATCTTCCTCACATTGCGAGTACACCAATATGTCATCAATGAAGACGATCACAAAACAGTCTAGGTACCCTCGGAACGTCCTGTTCATCAAATCCATAAACACCGATGGCGCATTCGTCAGTCCAAACGGCATGATCGTGAACTCGAAGTGCCCATACCTTGTGCTGAATACCGTCTTCGGGATATCACACTCCCTTATCCTCAGCTGATAATACCCAGACTTCAGATCCAACTTGGAATATACCGAAGATCCGACTAACTGATCGAAGAGATAATCAATCCTTGAGATCGGGTATTTATTCTTCTCTGTTAGCTTGTTCAACTCCCTGTAGTTGATACATAGCCGCAAACTCCCGTCCTTCTTCTTAACGAAGAGGATCGGTGCGCTCCAAGGCGACGAGCTTGGACGCACATACCCTTGCTCCATCAACTCCTCTAGTTGAACCTTCAACTCCGCCATCTCCTTAGGCGCCAACCTATAAGGAGAACGTGACACAGGTTTGGCACCTGGCACTAGCTCGATGGTGAAATTAATTTCTCGCTACGGTGGGGCTCCGGGAAGATCGCCTGGGAACACGTCGGGGTACTCACATACCACTGGGATACTATCCAAAGTGGCCTTAGGCTTTACAACCTCCACTAACGTGAAGAACAGCTCTACTCCAGCACGAACCGCCTTCACCACCTGAAGAGCAGACATCAGCGTCTTGCTCGACCCCTTCAGTCCCGCAAACGTCATCTCCTGCCCAACACCCAGCTTGACCTCCTTACGATTGCAATCGATACAAGCCTTCTGCTCCGAAATCCAATCCATACCCAAGATAACGTCGAACTCTGCTAGCGGCAGCAACGACGCTAGCAAGTCAAACTCTTGGCTTCCAATATGAACCTTTACGGCGCATACTCTGTCTGCACGCATCGAACACCCATTCAGTAGCAACACATCCAATTTGTCCTTCGCCATCGAAGAAGGGACTCTGATGCACGTTATGAAACTTTCGGACAAAAAGGAGCGTGAAGCTCCCGTATCAAAAAGTGCTCGTGTCGGACTACCGCCAATCAGAACAAAGTCTATATAATAGTATTAAGCTAACAAGCACTGGGTAACAGTATTTAAATCTAACTTGTTATAAATAAAACTGTACCTGTCACCACGTCGGCCTGTTTGATGGCCTCTTGCTGGCCCAAGTTATAGCCTCTCGGTTGAGTCGGAGCATAGTGGGACGCGGTTGACTCCACCGCCTTGCCCTTCTCTTTTAAGTGGCTCCTTGCTTTCTCTCGGACTTCAGACGTCCGCTCCAACAATCGCGGGCAAAATTCCTACAAGTATAACAAGCGTCCAGGGTTCGGTTGGTAGTTGCCCCCGAGGCACCTGAAGAAGGGGTTGGACCCGACGTCTTAGCTTTCTTGTAGAACCTACGATATCCAGACTTTGAAGTAGTCGGCACTTTAAACTCCAATTTCTTGCCACCGGATTCCTTCTTCGCTTGAACGTTCTTCATGTCTTTTTCCAAGGACCGGGCCGAGTTGACCAAGGTCATGAAACCCTGCGCCATAGGCCCCTAAAGTAACAACCTCAAATCATCTCTTAACCCTTCATAGAAATGGTTCGTCTTGCGCTCCTCATCCGTAAAGGTAGCGCTTGCATATCATCCCAAACGAGTGAACTCGTGGAGATACTCGTCCACGGTGTTGTCTCCTTGCACCAACTTTTGAAACTCATTTTCTAACGCGATCCTCTGAGCTGAGGGGAGGTATCGAGCCATAAACAACCTCGAAAATTCCTCCATAGAGACATCAACCAACTTCCTTCCCCTCAGGTGGTGTAGCTCCAGCCCTTCCCACCATAACCTTGCGTCCCCGTCCAACAAGAATGTCGCAATCGTGGTCTTCTGCCACTCATCAGTTTTCATTGCTGTCAGCACTCTCTTGACTCTCGATAGCCAATCCTCTGCCTGAGTCGGGGTTCCCGTTCTCGAGAACACTGGCGGATGGAAACCCATCGCATGCTTAAGTTTTTTCTCAGTTGCTCTCTGAGGCAACTCCGGCTCCACCATCACCTGTTCCACCCTCCTAGGCTTTGCCGCTTGGAGCGGTACTTTCTCCATAACAGGAGCTGGCTGCTGCACCTGCCTCGTAGGTTGCTTATTGAACATTGCAAGTACAGCTTCCGCCACCAATCTAATGGTCTCGGGTGAAGGAGGTGTTGTAGGCGCATCATTTGGTGCACTGCTTGCCTCAGAACCTGGCTGTTCTGACTGTCCAGCACCACTTCTGGTCACCTATAATCGTGCAAAACACCGATAAGCGACAAAACAATATTGTAAACAACAATTATAGGAACACGCAAGTTCCTTAAACATGTGTATTTTTATTCCTAAGTGGACATTCATGGGTTCTTTTCATGTTATAACGATGACGCACACACATGTGCTCACCGCCCCTTAAAGTGAATTCGCCCACAAATTAATTAAGCTTGACCGAAACCGGTAGTCTGATACCAAATTGTAACACCCCTATCCGTCATATAGCATATAGAAGTACGTCTGGCCAGGGCCCGATGTCATATACTACGGACAGACCGGTTGGTTACTTATTGAAACCAATCAACCAATCATATCATCCTACACAGAGCACCTAGCGGAAGCAAATTATTAAGTTGCACTGATAAAAGAACCGAGCCAAGCATGAATGTCCACTACAATAAACTCATAGGAATGTATAATACACAAAAAATGGCCTTATGGCCTTACAAAATTTTGCTCAATAAAAGTGTCTTCCAAACTTCGGCACGCAGGCCAGTCACACATGAGTACATAAGAAAAACACTCAAAAATGGGCCTTCGAGGGCCGACACAGCAACTTGGGCTTTAGCCCGCTATTTACCGCTCGGCTCCGCAGCACCTGCAAGCAACAATCCACCGCACGGAGGTAAACAAAAGTAACGGTCAGCTATGCTGACCAAATTATAACGACCCCGCCCCAAACTCGGGGTGGAGATGCCTTTCCCTGTATTTTGTTAGCATAATCAAGCGGTAAGGTGTAAACACACACTTCATCACTGGTGCAGGCACGCACGGCCACACACCCTGTGCACTCTGGGCACATTCACGACGAACCGGCCAACGTCACGTCAATTTAAGCCATAGACGTTCTCGTCTCACCACCGTCCCTTGGACGGCCAACCATATGAGCATTTTGTCTTCCTGGCATTGGTCACGTCAATTTAAGCCATAGACCGCCGAAGACCCTCATCTATGCCAATGGTTCCACCGAACGACATAGATCGGGTACGGTTCCGCCTGACCCGTGCTTATACCGCAATGACAATTTAAGCCATATGCATAGGTCAAGAATCCCCGAGTCCCGTTTCCATCACATAATTCACATAACCCGGTTATGTTCAAGTTGGCTCCCCGGCCACAATGTTGGCAACATCCCACATTTGCCCAATTTTCCGGGTGCACCTTGGAGTTAGTCCCCAAGGCTCCCTGTTGCAATCTACCTCGTAGAAAACCCAAAAAACAACCATTCCCACAGAGTCTTCTCCGGTTATTATGCAATGCAACATCACCGATCCAGACCAACTTGTACGGATAGGCTTCACACATCATGCCTATGTCCGTTTTCGCATACAAACTCTACACAAGGGGGACTTCACATATCTACCCCAAGGAACGCCTCAACTCATCGCACACTCGGGTGAGAGGGCTTCCTATGCAACGGAAAAGAGGACTTTACATGTCCTAGGATGAGAATCGTTACCCTAGCTTTCTTCTTGGTGCCATGGAAATCTATGCGGATGTAAAGTACTGAAATCTCCTTGCCTCCGCGGATCCGAAGTTGGCTCGAGATTTGGACCTCTGAAGCTCCGCCGGTGACCGGATCTAGCCCTTCTTCCTCCTCCTTGCTCTTTCCTCTCTCTAGCTTTAGAAAGAGAACCACTCAAGAGAAATGAGGGTTTCTAAACCCTATTCATGGGTTAAAACCCTCAGACCTAACCCCCAGCCGTCGGATCCCATAGTAAAGAAACGAACGACCACGATCGGGGCCTGAAATACAAAAACTGGGCCGAACACGGGTTGTAACACGGCCGTGTTCATGGCAGTGTCACTCATTCTCCGTCACCAAGGATGCCCGACCAGAACATGGCCTCTGACACGTCCACCGACACGCCAGTGTAACATGTGACATGCCCGTGTTAGGGCCCATGTCAGGGCCCGTGCACAAAATCCAAGACTCCCCCGAGAAGGACACGGCCATGTGACACGCCCGTATCACATGTCGTGTGCTAGACACTCCCTAGGACACGCGCGTGTCCCAGGCCGTGTGTTCACCTTAGCACAAAATCATAACCTGCCCGAGCAGGACACGCCCTGGGACACGCCCGTGTCCCAGGCCGTGTACCTACACTTGACGATCACTGATCGCCAAAACGTCGACCACGTGACCCGTGGTCGAACACACCCGTGACACGCCCTGGGACACGCCCGTGTCCTAGGCCGTGACACCTGCTCCAAGTCCCAGACTTGTCTTAAAACGTCACCCGTCCCTCTTTTGAGTTTCGGGCATTACATCTAAGGGATCATCCAAGGGAATTGATCATTGGAGATGTAGCTCAAGGTGTGACCACAAGAAGCAAACATCACAACACTGTGATGTACTCAAGTTTTCTGTCTCAAACAGAACCAAAGAAATTTGAAGAAGCCAGTGTAGATCCATTTTGGATAGGTGTAATGCAGGAAGAATTGAACCAATTCAAGAGATGCAATATCTAGAAGCTGGTTCCCAGACCAGATGACTATAACATCATAGGAACTAAATGGATGTATAGGAATGTTCAAGGTACTTGTGGCTATCATCTACAGAAAAAGGATGGATTGGGGTGCATTGCTGTTTGAGAAGATTAAGGACAACCTTCACACTCCCAACTTTGGGAGGACTATTAGCATGTACCTAAATCAGCTGGATTGTGAAAGGTTTGATATTACCAAAGGCGTATCTATCCATCACCTAAATAAAATAGACTCATCTATATTTTCTAGGTGGGATAAGAGGATCATCAAGCAAGAGGGAGCCCAAGATCAACATGTGCAGGAGGAAGAACAAGCACCTGAGGACAGGATTCCTACTCCACACCCCTGTGAAATTCCGGAGAGTTCAAGTGCAGGAATCGAGGAGGAGTCAGTTGAAATACAAGTGGCCACTAGCATAGTGCCCTTGAGTGTGATTCCAAAATCAGTGCTAGTTCAAGATGCTACAGTTGCAGAGACAGAGGATCTAATGACAGAGATTGCCAAGATGGCTCAGAATGTTGTTGAAGAGTTAGGACTGAGGAGATTGAGGATGAGGTTGTTACTGATGATGTTGATGAGGATGTTGCTGCTAAAGATGACTTGAAAACTGATGATGCTATCGCTGATGACCTCACAGTTGATGAGTATGACGTTGATAGTGTTGCTGGTGAGTCAATGATTAATTCTGATAAGTCAAAAGCTGTCACTGATGTTGTTGATGCTGGTGAACTAGTGGTTATGGAGAACTTATAGTCCATCTCCAGAAATTATTCCAGCTTCATCTTCTGAGGGGGAGGTGACTAGGACTTTTATATCAATTGCTACTAAGATTGCTAGGCTTATGCACAACCTGGAGAAAAGGATATGCAAGATGACTGATGCACCTCCTACTACTGAAGAGGAGGTTGTGGACATTTCTGACGAGGAGGGAGATGCAGAAGAGCAAACTCCATCTCTAACTGCTATTGTAGATCGTGCTACCACTTCCAGAGCTCACTTATCTCTGATAGATGAGTCATCTAGTAAGGATCTGTCCAACACTCCCATCCCATAGACTCCAGTGTTGACTATTGATAGTACACTTCTCCAGAGCATAGAGGCAATGTTAGCCAAGCAGAAAGCATATTTTGATTCTTCGATGAAGAAAGTGCTAAAGAAGGTAAAAGAAACAGAAAAAGATTTGAACAAAGGCCTAGTTGAGGTTAACATAAGATTTGACAAGCTAGATGCCATGTTAGACTCCTAGTTTACCCAAGGTGGAAAAGGAGTTGAGTTTGTTATGAAAGGATTATAAAGTAATCAGAAAGTCATGTGCAATGTAGATATTAATGCCAAAACTATGATTGACGGTCATAATAGAGCGATGAAACATTGTGACGACAACATGAAAGCCTATGCAAATGCTCTGGCTGAAGTAGTCAAAAAGGGGGAGGATACCTTGGAAGCTAAGGTGGTAGTTAAGGTCAATGCGCTTGAAGAAGCAATGTTAGCAAATTTCAAAGGTGTAAATGACTACAGTTATGCCAACTGTGTGTGGCTTCATAGTCAGTTGACAGGGTTTCAAGTACCTATTATGCTTGTACCAGCACATGATGAGACTCATCCTGCCTAGGATTACTCTTAGTACTAGTCAGACACACATGATTTTTCTCAGGTTAGTGATATTGCTGCAGAGGCTCCAGAGGTAGAACTTGTTGAAGACTTCCCTCCTCCAGTCTACAAGCATAGAAGATATGGGGAAGGCCTGGCTGTAGTCAGGTCAGAGCGCCACAGAGAGATGGAAGAAGTTTGGAGTCTGATATCCAGTGGAATTATCCTAGACACATTCTCCTTGGTCGACTTTGGTGGTGAAAAACCTCAGAACCACTACGATCAAGAAGAATGGAACAAGTATAAACTATCCTGCACAAAGAGAAGGATACACTTCAGAAATCATAGATATGCTGATCCGATGCCTCCAGCCCCTCTAGAGTACTTTTCAAAGCCAAAGGCTTATTTTGAAAAGTAGAGGTTGAAGAAGCAGAGCAGGCAAAGCCAATAGTAATTTTATGTGTTTTATTTTGAGTGTTGTAGGTTGCCCCCTCCCAAAACTATATATATATATATATATATATATATATATATATATATATATATATATATATATATGATTTTATGATTGCCTGTGAATGCGCTTTCTAATTTTAATTTCATTTATCGTTTCAAGTCTTAATGTGTTATTATTTTTTATGCACAATTCACCTTAGCTTATATGGTTCTGACTTCTTCAAATAGAGACAGATTATTGGGTATTGTATCCACAATAACCCGGATTTGAAGAAGAGTCCAGTTATGCTAAGATGAATTGTGACTGTACTTGATGTTGCTATTTTGATTTATGTACTTGCAGGTTTTCATTGCTAAGTACACACCAATGTCAGGTTGCAGTGGGTCAGTAAACACAGGACTACACAATGTAATCCTTCATTGTGTAGGTCATGGTGTTGACTCACGTGTAATCTCTTTATTGGGGTGTACTTCTATTCTAAGTATAGGAGATGAATCAAGGAAGGACCAAGTCTTGGATTCAAAAGGACAAGAATTTGCCTAAGTCAAATTCGTCGAGTATGGTTAGGAATACTCATCGAATTCGTCGAGTATGCTCATTCATATTCTTCGAATTCGTCGTATATACCCTCCATCACTCGCTGAATTCACCATTTGTACTTAGGGCAAATTCTCTGAGAATTGGAAAATCCGCCAAGTAAATTTCGCCGAGTATCATCGTGTACGCTCGTTGAATTCGTCGAATATACTAGACGATACACACCGAATTCGTCGAGTCCATTCGACGCTACTTCTCTTGATTTTTCTAAGCCTCATTCGTCGAATATTGCTTGTCATGGCATTGAGAGAGTTGAGTCATTCAGCCAAAAATCGACGAATTTGTCGAGTATACTAGCTGATACTCGACGAATTCGTCGAGTATACCAGCTGATACTCGACGAATTCGTTGAGTATGATTCTCCACTTTGGCGTTGAGTGTATTGTCAGCCTGAGATGATTTGTCTAAGTATAATTCGCCGTATATCATAGACCCATTCGGCGAGTATACTAATGATAATCGGCGATACTCGACAAATTTGACTTAGGACATTTTTCCGAAAATTTTCAGATCGCTGGTTCGGTCGGCCATGCACAGTAGTTTCTGGATTTCGTTTTAGGAAATTTTCTTTATACCGCTGGGAAGGAAATCTCTATAAATACCTAGAGGATATTTCCTTTTTCACCTAATCATGATTTTGCTCTCATTTCAATCCTTGAAAAACTTCCAAAATCGGAAACCGATTGTTTCCACCGCCGACCTATAGTGTTTTCGTGAATTCTCCCAATCGGCCGCCGACTACAGTGCACGCGTCATCTTCATCGACCTCTATGTTTGGATTGCTGCCATCTAAAGATCTATACCTCTCCAGATTTATTAGATTGAAGATTCAAGATTCAAGGTCCTCGAAGATTTCAGATTCTTCTGTGTTCTCCAAGTGATTTCAAGATCCATTATTTTTCAAGAATGATAGACTAAAGTTTTCAGATCTTGTGTAATATTAATGTAATATTCTTTTACATATTGTAGGAGATTTATCTCTGAGTTTGTAGATCCGTTTGTGGATCGATTTTGTAGATCCGTTTGTGGATCGATTTTGTAGATCCGTTTGTGGATCGAGTTTGTAGATCCGGTTATGGATCGAGTGGTAGGAGTGTCGTCTCCGAGTTATAGGAGTTGCGGCTCCGAGCTATAAGATTGTGGAAATCTGAGATTGGTGAAGTAGCCGAATCTAGCCTTTCATGATAGATAGGCGAGGGGGGGGGGGGAATTGGACGTACCCAACTCGGGAAACCACTATAAATCTCTGTGTTTGTGTGCTTGATTTTTAAAGTGATTTTTATTCCGCAAAAAGACATAAATATCACCTATTCACCCCCTCTAGGTGATTTAGGTAGACGCTAGATACTTTCATGGAGGAATCCAGGATAGAGTCAGAGGGGATCCTAAGATGGCAAGACAAATGTTACGTCAAAACTATCAACACCATCTCATGGATGGAGGAGGCGGAGGAAGTGGAGAAGGTGATGGAAGAAGAAAAAAAATTTCCGTGTATTTCTCCCACCTAGAAATAGGTGGGAGAATAAATACCCCCTTTTAGGAGTGGACGCCACTCCCTTCTCCTTCCCGAAATTAAGCCGGGATCTAAAAAAAATTTCCCTCCTGCTTCTCGAACATGGCTGAAACCCTCCTCTCCCTCCGCTGGAAATATTTTTTTCGTGGCTTGAAACCCCCGCTCCTCCTCCCCAGCAAATCCCACCTTAAAAGTCCTCCAATGAACCCTTGCACAGGTGTATCCCGCTTAGATACTCCTCAGGTGATCCCCACACCGGCGACCGCAACACTACTACTTCCAACCACCCTTACATTTGCATCATATCTAAAATTCCGAGCAAGGAGGAGCAGGAACGGACTTCTTCTACCATCAAAGATCTTCACTGGGTGTTCTCTTTGTCGGCAAGAACATTTATCTGAAATTTATTTAGAGGAACATTAAAAATTTACATTTAAAATCCACATATTAAAGTAAAAGAATCTATTACAACTTGATCAAACAACACAAATACAAACATGAACACTCACTATTTTCAAAATGTATAGTATTTTCTACTAATATTGCTATATCTGATAGTACTTAACTAAAATACTACCAAACTTGGTAATATAACACAGACAAGTTGGATGTGGAAAAAATCAATATAAATCACAAATACCATAACAAGAATGCACATATTACCACAATAAGAAACATTAAAAGTCTATATTTTAAATCCACATATTAAACTAAATATCTATTACAACTTGATTTAAGTAATATATGGATTACCACAACAATAATGCATAAATGGATTGATGATAAACAATATTACTTTGAATAAGCGGATAGAAGAAAGATATAGTTAATTACCTTCTAGATGATGTTGAGGTAGTATTTTGATAGTATTTTGTAGAAATATTGTAACTTACGATAGTATTTAAGTGAAATACTTGCAATTTGGGCGTCTGATAATGAGCAATGGACGATGAAGACGGCTGTGGTGAGATCCTTTAGGCCGAAAACTGGGTCAGAGGTTGCAGAAATTTAGCCGTTGGAGGTGAAGGAGGCCGAGGTTTCTACATGGGAGAAAGAGTGACGGGCCGATGTAGGGTTATGTCGCACGCCGCGTGAAAATGAGGAGGAAGTCGGAGAATGACCAGGGAGGAGCAAGTTTCTTGAACATGCTTTTGCTGGGAATGGGGAAACGGGGTGAGTTTCTTGGCTAGGGCTCGTCGGGGATGGGGAGATATGAGAGTTTTGGGGGGAGGGGATGGCATAACGCAAAAATGAGAGTGGTGTCCACTCCCAAAAGGGGGTATTTATTCTCCTACCGATTTCTAGGTGGGAGAAACGTATGAAAATTATTTTGGGACCGACTGGAAATGACGGAGGAGGTGGGAAAGAAGGAGATCGTCACTCTGAGTGGGAGGCCATAAACAGTGCAGATCAGTGGGGGGTGATCGAGGAGGATTAGGAGAAGGTTCAGAGATGCATCCAGGAGAACATAGACATCTTCGCTTGGGATTCAGTGTACATAGTAAGGATCGATGCAGACATAGTCTGCCACCTCCTCAATCATGACCCGGCATCCGCCCGATTTGCCAGAAAAGGAGGTCCATGATGACCAAGCTAGCTAAGCCCATCCAAGAGGAGGTGGAGAAGTTGTTGAAGGTGGAATGAAGATTCCTGAAGCGATTTTACCCTTAAATGATCAAGAAAAATTTTCCCATTAACTTCCCTTTCCTTTTATAACTATGACTCAGTTAGGCTGGATAAGGGAGTAGTAGGTCGGGCAGACCCAGCGGAAGGGTTAAATTAAAATGTATTTTTAATCGGAGCCCGATATGATCTCGCTGACTGGGCTCTCATAAGCTGACAGGGCAGGCAAGTCTCTTAGGTGGAGGGTTAAATTGAAATGGATTTTTAACCAAGGAGCCCTTGATAGGATCCCGCTGACTGGTTCTCACAAGTTAGCAGGGCAGACAGGTCTCTCAGGTGGAGGGTTAAATTGAAATGGATTTTTAACCAAGGAGCCCCCGATAGGATCCTATTGAACGGGCTCTCACAAGTCGGCAAGGTAGACATGTCACTCGGGTGGAGGGTTAAATTGAAGTGTATTTTTAACCAAGGAGCCCGCGATAGGATCTCGCTGACCGGGCTCTCACAAGTCAGCAAGGCTGGCATGTCACATGTGTGCAGGGTTAAATTGAAATGGATTTTTAACCAAGAATCCCTCGATAGGATCCCACGGACCGGACTCTCACAAGCTGACATGGCAGGCAGGTCGCTCAGGTGGAGGGTAAAATTGAAATGGATTTTTAACATAGGAACCTCGATAGGATCCGGCAGATCAGGCTCTCACAATAAGGCATGATAGGCAGGTCACTCGGGCGGAGGGTTAAATTGAAATGGATTTTTAACCAAGGAGCCCACGATAAGATCCCGCTAACCGGGGCACTCAGAGCCCGGCAGGGCAAGTGGGTCACTCAGGTGGAGGGTTAAATGGAAGTAATTTGTAATCAAGGGAGCACCGATAAGATCCCGCTGACCGGTCTTTCACAAACCGGCAGGGCAGGCTGGTCGCTTAGGTGGAGGGTTAAATGGAAGTAGGTTTGTTATCAAGGGACCACAGATATGATCTCGATGACTAGACACTCACAAGCTGACATGAAAGGCAGGTATCTCAGGTGGAGGGTTAAATGGAAGTGGATTTTTAATCAAGGGACCCTTGATAGGATCCCCGTGATCGGGCTCTCACAAGCTGGCTGGGCAGGCTGGTCGCTTGAGTGGAGGATAAAATGGAAGTAGATTTGTAATCAAGGGACGCACGATAGGATCCCACTAAACGGGCTGTCACAAGCCTGCAGGGAAGGCTGGTCGCTCAGAAGACAGTTGATAAGAGAAAGAAATTAAGCTTGGAAATGAGCTCCTAGGAGGATCTCGTTGATCAGGTTCTCACTAACAAGAAGGACAAATAGATATCCTAGAAGATAGGATAGAGAGCAGGTTTGGTAAGAAAATGAGCAAATTCGAACGAAGATAGGAGCGAGCCGGCCGTATAGGTCGGGTTTTTGCGTCCCCTGCGCGTGGGGCACTTGGAGGCCCCTCAGGCTATACCTGATTTTAAGCACGCAAGTTTCTCCTTTAAGTGGTCGCAGACGCACCAGAGTCGCTAGGCCTAGTTCTTGCAAACTAGACTAGGATGATTCGTCCATCTTGGAAAAACAATTTCCCCCAAGGAGCGAGCACTCAACAAATTAAGAAAACAAAGCGAACGGCGTAAAATATAAAAAGAGATGGGTCGCCAAAAATTAATTTCATCAATTCCGAAAGATTTTCTGGCGAATCTCACCCTGACATTACAAGGAGAAAAAGAAAAAGGAAAAAACTTGCTTCAGCTCGCGGGCGGATCCTTGGGTTGGCAGTCCGTCTCGTCTCCATCGGGTGGTGAGTACACGTGTTTTGAGGAAGCAGAGCTTGCCACTTGAGCATAGAAATCCTGGATGAGGTCTTTGGCAATGAGCTCCTTCTAGTCATCTCGCAGTGCAACAAGATCTCGCAACATATTTAGCATAGTCTCTTTCGTCTGCGTGATCAATAGATTCCAGGTACTCTCCACCTCCCGCGGGGTGAAGTGGAGAGTTTTACGCCCACTAGAGGTGGACTCATCGGGCTTCTCGCTGGGCCTCTCGTCAAACTTCTCGGCAAGGTCCGCGATAAGCTGCACTTTCATTCCCGTGAGTTCCTCCTCCAACCCATAGATGTGTGTCCACATCCGATCAGCGGTCTTGGCATCCTATGAAGGAGAAAAATCAGGGCCAAAATCAAGGCAAAACACCTTAACAAAAGAAAGGAAAGGGAAAGTGAGGTGAGATGAACTTACTATGCCACTTGAAAACTCGGAAAGGAGATGATCGACGAGGTCGACTCGCCTTGGTCCTCGACGAGCTTTCTCTTTGCCTCAGAGTTATAGAACTTCTTGCTAAAACTGAGGCCGCGCCGCGCGACCATGTGCGAAATCTCCGCGGCGTGCAGCTGGACCTGCGAGTTCTCATAAGCGAGTTCCCGCAACGTCACTTTCTCGTAGGTCGCCGTGTCTTGCCGACTGTACAACCCGTAGGTCAGGGCGTACGCGCCTTCGCCAGCATGATCCAGCATTATCCAGGAGGGAAGGAGTGAGGACAGGGACACCCAGTTGAGTTTATCCTCCCAAATCAAGAGTTGGTGTCCCGCACCGTCCAAGGGCGTCTGCCCCATCCCAAGTTGAGGTGCGAGTCAGGTGTCTCCAACTCGCTTCCCCGGGACTCTTCCACAGTCGTGGGTCCTGGCTCGCCCAGCTGAGGGAACTTCTTGGTCACTATTATTTTTTGTCGCTTCAGCGGATCGGCAGGGGAGAACCCCAGATTGATCACCGCTCATGTCGCGTACGCCCAGGTCGCCTACGCTAGTCATCGCCGAAGACTTGGCAAGATCGAGGGTGGGATCGACTATTCCCATACCTGCATATGACGAGTTTAGAGGGACCGAGCGCTCGCCTGCAGTGATAAGGGTGGGATCAATAAAAAAGTGTAACTCAAATGCAGGGGAGAGTCGAAATCGCGAGAAAGCAAAAGTTTACCTTCGCCTTGGTTGACCAGGAGAAGCCAGTTGAGATTTCATCGGAGGTAGACGACTTCAAAAAATTTTCCCCCAAAGAACTTATGCAGCTTAGCATCCTCTCCCTCCACGTGAGGATCCTTGTAGATAGATTCATCCTTCTTCCTGGGCAAGTAAGGGATGTTAACATGAGCACCCTTGATGAACATGAACCGCTCGGTCCATTGGTGGGCCTTGTTTACGATCACACAAACCTTTATCTACATGTCGGTGATGAAAGCTACAACGTCGCTGGTTGCCTGATAGATGAATAATTTTTGGAAGACGTTAAGGTTGAATTCCACTTGCTCCTCCCGCAGATAACACGTGAATGCCACCAACATAGAAATGACGTTCGAGCTTAGATGCCTGAGCACCATGCCAAAATATTTCAGGAATTGCTTGACCACTGAACACAGTTGGAGGAGAAGTCCCACCTCGAAGTGCGTGAGAGGGAAGGCGAGTTAATCTTGGTATATGGTATTGATGGACTCGCCCTCGGCCAGGGCGCGAGCAGTGATCCCCGTCGGCACATACTTAGAGATGAACTAAGCCAGTTCTTCCGGTGTTACCTGGAAATCGGGGAAGCAGTGGCCGGTGAAGTGGGACACACAACTTCGTCGCTCGTTCGAGCCATCGCCGTCACCAGCCATTTGCGAGGAAGAAGTTGCGAGTGAAATTGGCGAGTTGAGGAGAAGTGGGAGGTAGGTAAATAAGTATAGTTAATGTGATAGGTGAATGTCCGGCGCATGGGGATATTTATAGAAAATTATGGGGAGAGGGGGATCGGCCAATTGGCACGAATCCACTCGCTCCCCGTATACTCGCGAACACCCTGACGCCTGCTTATTTGTCTCGCACTTGTTTAAAGAAGGCGCAAGCCCCATGACGATAAGAAATTCTACCTATCAACATTTAACATTTGAATACAACAAACCAGGCTACGACATGAATCCCTGTGAGTACCAGGGTCGCATAGTAAAAGCGTGGAGCATTGTCTGAATACATCGCGAGCACAATAAAAAAGATAACAGCATCATTCCAAGAAAAATAAAAGAATCATGGGTTAGTGGGGGATCCATCTTCATGAGCCGCGACCTCATGTCTGCACTTATGGCCCGCCCCTTAAGGTAACCTCCTCGCGGATCGCATCGACCTCGTGACTGAGGGTGCGCGCACAATTCTCAATTTGCTTCAGATTCCCCTCTAGCGATGCGGTGTTGCCTCCTAAGAGGGTCTACATTCACCCATAAATAGGGTGCAATTATGTTCCAGAATTTCCACTAGTTGATGCAAGGTGAGAATTTGTGGGAAGGTGTATCTTGCGGGTAAATCCCTTTCCTCTTAAAGCTCGAGGAGCATGAATCCGTATTTCCTAAGCAAGCTTGTGACGCGATCCGCCAGCTCGGCAACAAAGATCGGCTCGCCCGAAAAGTCTCTGATCGCGTCAGGCGAGGGGGTGTCGAGTAGGTCATTGCATCCTCCATCTTGCCCCTGATTGAGATGTCTGTCACATCTAAGGAAGAGAGCAAGGTTTTAGTACGAGTTGGGAAATAAAGTTAATAACAATTTCTTTAACTAACCATGGGTGGTTTCGACCTCCTTCCTAGGAAGGTGCGAGGGCAAACTCGACTATCCACCGAAAGGGTGGGAGAGAGGCGATATCAAGGACTTTCCCAAACCCACTTGCGAGAGGCTAGGGTCAGGACCAGACTAGACAATAGGATCAGGGGTGACAACATGCTTACTCGCCGACGTCACTGAGGCATTGTCAAGCTTCTGAATAAGGTCGCGAGTCGGTGAATTCACAGGAGAGGGCGTCAAGGTGATGTCTGTTGAAACCGAAAAATCGGTCTCTGTGGAGTTCACCCTTGGGGAAAGGGTGATCGCGCACCTACTTCTCTCCTACAAGCAAAAGGACAAGGAAATAGAACAAAGGACTGACCCAAGGGCCCGACGCGGAGGACCCACCACACACCCGGAAGATCACTGAGTGCTTCCCCTCCTTAACCAAATTTCAGGCTAAGGTACCTCAGAAAGCACTAAAAGGCTAGAAGACAAGTAAGCGTGTATTCTGAGTAACCCCTTGGGTCCTATTTATAAATTTCTGAAAACGACCTGCAAATAGCCAACCTCCACTGTCCTGAACAGCTATGTGCAGCCCAACAGGGTCTGCCAACAGCGTAACTCCACTATTCTAGACGGGTACTGGCACCCCCCTGTAAGGTCATCCTGGTAATTTGGCCTCTTGTCAGCCTAACCCTCGGGTCAACCTGCAACCGCACCGGGCGGGAGTGAGCTGGGGCAGACTCACCTTGGAGAGGCGGGCCAGGCTGACTCGCCTAGGAGAGGCGAGCTGGGGCCGACTCGGGGCCGACCCGCCTAGGAGAGGCGAGTTGGGGCCGACTCGGGGCTGACTCGCCTAGGAGAGGCGAGCCGGAGCCGACACAGGGCTGGCCCGCCTAGGAGAGGCAGGACGGGGCCGACTCGGGGCTGGCCCACCTAGGAGAGGCGAGCCGGGGCCTACTCAGGGCTGACCCGCCTAGGAGAGGCAGGTCGAGGCTGACTCGGGGCTGACCTGCCTAGGAGAGGCGGGCCGGGGCTGACTCGCCCACAAGACCTCTCAGGCCCTGAAGAGAGCGAGCCACTCCTCTGGGACCATCCGCCCGCTTATACTAGCGCGGGTTGGAGTTAGCTTGTTTGTCCATCTGGATCCAGTCATCGAACACAGGGTTGTACATAATCCCCGCTCTTTTTGAGCTTTGCAAAAGCTTGGAAAGAAACATCCAACCCCACGTATTCGGTAAGAGCCCTGCTGGGCTGGAGGGAATCTTTTGGTGGGGGGTCGCCTTCATGCTATAAATATGATGTCAGGCCTTCGGAATAAATACCCCCCGACTCCTGCGATCGGTAGCTAAATGATGTCTATGCCCGAGGAGAAGCGGACTCTCCTAGAAGCGACGAGGGAAGGCACTCGGGAGTTGGCCCTTGGAGCTGCCCCATGGTTGGCGCGCGGGTCGCCGGGCCCCCTTTTCAAGCCAAAGAAAGGGAAGATCATCAGGCGATCTCCTGCACGTGACGACCCCGCATCCTGTGCGGCCGGCGGTACCGAGGTCGCCCCTGAGGTATGTGATTCTTCCATCTGAGTCGTCGCTCGGCTTTCTAATCCCGATTTCTGCAGGAGACGCTTCGTAATGATGGAGAAGATGGGGAATATGCGGGGCGTTCCACCATGCTGATAGCTGATCGGGTCGCTAGTCCCCCGGCCCGAAGGCACATTCCTCCCGCGATGCCTCCACCTCCGATTCCCTCTGGTCTGGGGAAGCCTTTTGTCAACCTTGGAGGAGAAACCTTCCAAGGGATGTCGGGTACTTCTCGACTAGCTGCCAACGCGGGCGAGGTGCCGACTCCGGGTGAGCTCTTCACTATTGCCCGCTTACCATGGCCTGCTCTTTCTGACTTATTCCTGCAGGTTATAATGCGATCTCTTCTTCCGACGTCGAGATGAGTGAGGAGTACTCGCCTCCCCCTGATATAGATCACATTTCAGAGTACCTGGGGGACCCGCGGGATGCTGAGAAGATGAAGAAGCAGGTGACGCGATTATTTCAGAAGCACACGCTGCTGCTACAGGAGGTCTTCAGCAGAGTGGAGAAGGACAAGGTTGAGACGGAGGAGCGACTCGCGGCCTTGGAAGGAGTGAGACGTTCAGTTGACGAGGATGGGGTGACCTCCCCGGGCATACACATTACGCAAGCCGAGAAGCGACTCAGGCATGCCACAGAGCAGGTCGATCTGGCGCAACAGGAGCTTACGGCGGTCCGCGAGTATCACTATCCTCGCGTACCGCCCCAATCTGGTATAGGGAGGCGAGGCAGGTGGAAGTGGATTCAATACTGAGCCGTCTGCTTCCTTCCCACTGCAAACTGTTGGGCCCGGATCGTCTCCGCATGTAGGGACCGAAAAAGCGTAGTGGAGTGAACTTTTTATTCGGGACACTTGAATCTGTAATAATTCAGGACCTCCCTCGCCCGCCCATGGGCGAGTATTCGCTGCATTTTTTCTTTCACTGCACTGATGCTTTGTTTTCTCGGGGTGGGGGAGGGTGAGACGCTCTGGCTTGGCCGGCTCTTCTCCAAGCGGGCTTAGCATTGCTGAGCCGACTCGCCTAGCCCGCATATATTGCTCTGGTGTGAGCGAGCCGGTCGCCCGCGGGTCGCATATATGGGCGACTCGTGAGATGATCCTAGCAGGTCCACCTCGCGGCCGCTCGCTTCTTATGCAGATGCAGTTGAGAAGAGATCTCGGCCGCGGACTCGCGGCCTGTTGGCGAACTGATATGAACTTGATTCGGGTTCGGAAGTTGGAATGTCAGGGTTAATTTTTCTATCCGCACTTTTCCAGGCGGCGGAACGTTTCTCGCCCTTTTCCGATTCTATAAATAGGTCTAGTCGACCTTCTCACCTACCACATTTAAGGCTTCCTCTCCCTCTTCATCCCTTGCGAGAACCTCTTTGTCCCGCTCGGCGAAATTTCTGTGAGATGGGTGGCGGCAGCGGCGAGGCGGATGGGAGGAGCAAGTGCGTTTGGACCTTTTCTGAGCACGATTTCCCCTCCGTTGTCATCACCGAGCACAAGTTCCTGGACGCCGTAGGCAACTTCATTCCGCCGGGTTTTGTGGCGAGGAGACCAGGGATGGGTGAGCGGATAAACGACCTCTCTGCGGACGAACTCGTGCTCCCCACGACTCACTTCGAGGCGGGCCTCCGGCTACCCTTATGGTCGTAATTCCACCAAATTTTCAAGTATTTTGGGGTTGTCCCCGGGCAGATGACCCCTAACTCCATTGTAGTGGTGGTCGGGTTCGCCTGCTTTCTGCGAGAGGAGCGGATTTAGTTCAACCTTGCGGTATTCTGCAAGCTGTTCTCTCTCCGAGCGAACAAAGATAGGACTGCCTACTTCACCAGCAGTCAGTTCAAGGTGTGGGAGACCGTCAATAAGAGCCACAACTGGCTCAAAAAGTTCATTTTCATCAAAGGGGATTTCAACAACATTCCCTTCTCACCAGTCCAACTCAGCGAGGCGAGCTACCGCCCCTAGCCTAGGGGGCCATGAAGCGGAGCTATGCGGGTTCTTTGTCGGGAAGAACTTTGAAGTGGCATTCCTCCGCAGGAACCTGTACGACCTCGTCCCCGTCCCGCCCGGGGAAGGTAAGCGGTTTGCGCTTCCGCCTTTATATCTGTCCTTTACATTCTCTAAGACTTATTCTTCTCGCAGGCGAGCACGACAACCCTCTACACCCCCCTTATGAGAGCGTGCGGCTCGCTTCCAGCAGGCTCGCCCGGGCCGAGGCGGCAGCCTCCGCTCATCGCGAGGTCACGGTCCCTGCAGCCCCAAAGCGACCCAATCGCGCGCAACCTCAGGCTCCGCCACCGCCCAAGAAACCGAAGAAAGCGGGCGGTGCGCCTCCCTCGACTCGCGAGAAAGGTAAGGCCCCAGTGGGCGAACCATCTGGGGATCTCGCCCCCACAGCCCCTCCGGCCGACAGCTCTCTAGCTGAGGAGGTCGGCACGTCGGGGCCGCGAGAAGGGGTTCAACCCGCTGCGAAACCAGTGCCAAGAGGGCACCGTAATTTTGGCTACGGCGAGGGACCTCCGGATGAGCTAAGCGTCCCTCTCCTTCAATGGGATAAGGAGACGAACCGGGTCTTCATCTCCTCGCTGTTGTCGAGTTGGGTGGAGCAGGACACCATTGGTGGAGAGGCTTACAACCTCTCGTTTGGCCTCTACTCCCGGGAGGACGCCGCCCTCTATGACGAGGAGGCCACGTGGGTGCTGATTCACGAAAGCGCGCGGGCCCAGTTCCGCAGTCTTGAGCTGTCCCACATAGTCGGCTGGCGGTGCCTCCGGGCGGAGAAGAATGCCCCTCACTAAAGAAGCTTGCTGACGAGAAGGAAGCGGCCCGCAAGCTGGCCCAGGAGGAGGCGGACGACCAGAGAAAGCGAGCTGACGCAGCCGAGGCTGCCCTCGCTCAGTACCTGGGGGGCGGTATGTCCCTCAACTTGCATCAATTCTCTATTGACTTTTCTTACACTCATCTCAATCGCCCTTCTTCTCGAAGGATGCGGCGACGTCCAGCAGGCTGGGCAACGAGGTCGCCACCCTCAAGCAGGAGAAAGAGGCACTACAGGCGCGGGTGCGCGCGTTAGAGGCTGCTGCGACCGCTCTGCCGCCATCTAGCAGTAGCTGTCAGCTCGCGCACTATAGCTAGTATGACCTCAAAGTCCTGATGCAGAAGAACGCCGCCAGTGCGGTGAAGTATACCCTCCAGACGCTGTGGCGGGCCGACCTGATCAAGAGAGAGGGAGTCAAGCTTTCAGCGAGCGACGTGGTACCAGAATTATTCCTTCCGGTACCGAAGCAGGGCGATGGGCCCTACCACCCCATCTAGGGGGGCTCGTCGTTCGGGGCTTACCCCGCCGGAAACTCGCATCTCTCCTAAAATTACTTTTGTTGTAGCAGGGATGCGGGCCGAGGCCCAGGATTTGTAATAGCCATACATTTTTGATCGACCCAATGTTCTTTGAGAAACTGTTCCTGTATTCTACTTTTATTATAATATAAATATTTTATTCTTACACTCACGATTTACTTAGCCTCTTCGGATCTATTGTTGCGAGCGAGTGAGGCCACCTGTTCGTTCTAGAATCAGAATTTAGGCTTAGATGCGAGAGGCATGTTAGCTAGCCGCACCGCGAGTCGGCGACTCGCGTCCTCCGCCCGGGCTTGCCATGCCATTCGTGGCATAGAGCGGGCGAGAAGGCTCAGCTAATGCTCATACCCCCTGACTTTGCGCAAGCCGCCCCCCCCCCCCCCCCGGGGTTCCCGGCGTGGCCGAGCTCTCGTCGCCTGGACTCCTTCCCCGGGGCTCGCCGAACCATAGGCCGGAGTCGGCGTTTCTGGCCCGCTGGCCCGCTAAGGTCATCTCTGCGACCCTGCGACTCTCGCCTTCGTAATGCAGGCGTCTAGTTCTTCACCTTAGGCGCCGCATCCGCCAAGACTCCCCTTCCCTTGTCGGACAGCGTGGGGTCTGGGTGAACTCCCGGAGTGACGTCCAGCCCTTGTCTGATTCGGTGAGGGCCCGTCAGCTGAATCCGCCTGGAGTCTGTATAGACTCCTCCGAGTGACATCCAGCCCCGCCAGCTTGTTGGGAGCCTGGCAGCGGGATCTACTCGGGGTCTGGGTAGACTCCTCTGAGTGATATCCAGCCCTGCCATCTTGATGGGAGCCTGGCAGCGGGATCTGCTCGGGGTCTGCGCAGACTCCTCCGAGTGACATCCAGCCCTGCCAGCTTGATTGGAGCCTAGCAGCGGGATCTGCTTGGGGTCTGGGTAGACTCCTCCAAGTGACATCCAGTCCTGCCAGCTTGATGGGATCCTGGCAGCAGGATCTGCTCGGGGTCTCGGTAGACTCCTCCGAGTGACATCCAACCCTGCCAGCTTGATGAGAGCCTGGCAGCGGGATCTGCTCGGGGTCTGGGTCGACTCCTCTGAATGACATCCAGCCCTGCCCGCTTGATGGGAGCCTGGCAGCGGGATCTGCTCGGGGTCCGGGTAGACTCCTCCGAGTGACATCCAGCCCTGCCAGCTTGATGGGAGCTTGACAGCGGGATCTACTGGGGGGTTCGGGTAGACTCCTCCGAGTGACATCCAGCACTGCCAGCTTGATGGGAGCCGGGCAGCGGGATCTGCTCGGGGTCCGGGTAGACTCCTCCGAGTGACATTCAGCCCTGCCAGATTGATAGGAGCCTGGCAGCGGGATCTGCTCGGTGTTGGGGTAGACTCCTCTGAGTGATATCCAGCCCTGCCAGCTTGATGGGAGCCGGGCTGCGGGATCTGCTCGTGGTCCGTGTAGACTCCTCTGAGTGACATCCAGCCCTGCCAGCTTGATGGGAGCCTGACAGAGGGATCTGCTTGAGTTCTAGGTAGACTCCTCCGAGTGACATCCAGCCCTGCTAGCTTGATGGGAGCCTGGCAGCGGAATCTGCTCGGGGTCCCCGTAGAATCCTCCGAGTGACATCCATCCTGCCAGCTTGTTGGGAGCCTGGCAGCGGGATCTGCTCAGGGTCTGGGTAGACTCCTCCGAGTGACATCCATCCCTGCCAGCTTGATGGGAGCCTGGCAGCGGGATCTGCTCGGGGTCTGGGTAGACTCCTCCGAGTGACATCCAGCCCTGCCAGCTTGATGGGATCCTGGCAGCGGGATCTGCTCAGGGTCTGGGTAGACTCCTCAGAGTGACATCCAGCTCTACCAGCTTGATGGGAGCCTAACAGCGGGATCTGCTCGGGGTCTGCGTAGACTAACTCTTCCATCCGCACAAAACATGATATGAGCACAAGCACTTCAAGAAGCTTTATTCGAAAATCAGAGCAATTACAGGACTCACGGGTAAAAATGCTTCAGGTCGTCATCGCTCCAGGTGAGGCCTAGGGTTTCACCCTCAGCATTCCGGAGGCGATACCCTCCTGACCTTAAGGCCTCTTGTACTATGTATGGACCTTCCCAGTTGGGGTTGAGTTTCCCAATGACGGCTGACCTCCCTACGTCATCCACCTTTCTCAGGACTAGGTCCCCTTCCACGAATTCTTTAACTCCGGCGTTCTTGTCAAAGTACTTTGTCATCCTTCTTTTCACCTCTTCTTGCCTGATGGCGGAGAGGTCACGCAGTTCTTCCACCATGTCGAGGGAGAGCCGCAACTCTTCTTCATTCTCAGCTCTCCATTCTTCCCTGCCGCCTTCTGCTTCGACCACCCGAGGCGTTCGGATCTCGAACTCTATGGGGAGCACCGCCTCGCACCCATGGGAAAGTCTGAAGGGAGTTTCCCCGGTGGCTGTGTTGGGTGTGGTTCTGAGGGCCCAGAGGACCGAGGGAAGTTGCTCCACCCAGCTACCTTTCAGGTTCTCTGCCTTCTTTTTGAGGAGGTTGACGATGATTTAGGAGACGGTGAAATTTTCGATGGCCGTCTGAATGACAAGCGCATCGCAAAAGGGGTCCTCATGACCCGGCATATACTTGACCGAGAAGGTAATTATCTCTTTTGGGGGTGGGGTCTGGGATGTGGAGCCAACGCTCCTGCGGTACATGGTGTGGATACTTGCCGTTCGGGAAGCCTCGACCCCCCCCCCCCTCATGGATCACTCTGATCCCTCCCCGGGTCCCCACATCTGCCCGGTCTTCACACATGTCCTCCTCTGCCCGAGGCAGGACCTCCTCGATCTGCACTTCTCGGCGGTCTCGCTGCTGTTGCTGCTCCCTGTTTCCTCTCATCTCGAGGAACTCCGGGCACATGACCGTGGCGTGCCCTTCCTCTTGATGGAATTCACAGTAGGGCAGCTCCACCCTAACCTCCCTTCTTCTCCTCCGCGCTGCTCTCCTCCTCTCCCCCATGGCAATTGCCATAGCCTGCTCCTGGTCGGGGAGAGGTGGCCTTTGGCCTTGCCTCCCGCCTAGAGGATAGAACTTGCCCTGGCCTCCCTGGCGGTTATCCCCACCATGATGACCTATCCTCGGCCCTTGATCTTGACACTCCGTCCTCCAACCTAGCCGATGGTTCGGCTCTTGACACCCCCACCTGGGCTGCTGCTGCTACTACTCCCTCTACAGGGGTTGAGCTCTCCTTTCCTCCTGACCTCTACCCCCTCTGGGCCTTTCCTCCTCAGTAGCCCACCTTACTAACTTCCGAGTAAACTCCGAGTTCGATGTCTCCTCGTCGACCTCTCTTGCCGCCCTCTCCATCAACTCCTCGTAGGAGAGGGGTGGCACCCTCTTCAGCTCCATTCGAAAGAAACCCTGTGGCAACCCCAGGGTGAAGGCCATCATCAGGGTATGCCCCGACATCTCTTAGACTTGGGTGACCTCCTCCTGGAAGCGATCAATGTAGCTCCCAAGGGTCTCGTTCACCCCCTGCTTGATGTGGAACAGGGACTCCGACTCCTTCTTTCTCTTCTTGGAGGTGGTGAACCTCAGCATGAACCCCCGATGCAGGTCCTCGAAGCAGTAGATGGAATTGGTCGGCAACTGGTGGAACCACTCTCTCTCCTTCTCCTTGAGGGTGATGGCGAAGAGTCTGCACTTGAATCCATCTGACATCTGTCGGATCGAGACCACGTCCTCAAACCACTGGACGTGCTGGACCAGGTCTCCCTTCCCGGTATAGTAGGACATCTCGAGTTCCCTAAACCCCTCTGGAACTGGATCAGAAGAAACCAGCTCGTTAAAGGGGCTACCTCCCCCTACTGAGCAGGTTGGGGGGTCTCGCACCCCCATCTCTCCGAACCTGCCACCTTTTGTCGAGCCGGGGAAGAGCACCCGCCCGGGAAGCTCGCCACCTCTCCCTTCCTCGGCGACCTCCTTCCCAGCTCGCCTGTCGGGAGCGTCCTCGCCGAGGGCTAGAACCGCGAGAACAGGGACCGCTGGAGTCGAGCACTCGACACGCGCGTCGAGTGTGAATCTGACAAAGCCGAGTACTTCCTGCCTGAAGTCCTCGAACATCCCTACTGTGGCGAGAGGGGGAGGGGGTGATGAGTCAGACCTGTCCGATCCTTGCCTTTCTCCTGCCATTGAACTCGCTGAAGATTTTCTGTGCTCACCACGCTCCACGCTCACAGCACCAGAATGTTGAAACCGAAAAACCGGTCTCTGTGGAGTTCACCCTTGGGGAAGGGGTGATCGCGCGCCTACTTCTCTCCTGCAAGCAAAAGGACAAGCAAAAGGACAAGGAAAGAGAACAAAGGACTGACCCAAGGGCCAGACGCGGAGGACCCACCACACACCCGGAAGTTCACCGAGCTCTTCCCCTTCTTAACCAAATGTCAGGCTAAGGTACCTCAGAAAGCACTAAAAGGCTATAAGACAAGTAAGCGTGTATTCTAAGGTACCCCTTGGGTCCTATTTATAGATTTCTGAAAACGGCCTACAAATATCCAACCTCCGCTGTCCTGAACAGCTATGTGCAGCCCAACGGGGTCTGCATAAAACGTAACTCTGCTGTTCTAGACGGGTACTGGCACCCCCCTGCAGGGTCATCCTGGTAATTTGGCCTCTGGTCAGCCCAACCCCTGGGTCAACCCGCAACAGCACCGGTTGGGAGCAAGCTGGGGCGAACTCACCTTGGAGAGGCGGGCCAGGCTGACCCTCCTAGGAGAGGTGAGCTGGGGCCGACTCGGGGCTGACACACCTAAGAGTGGCGAGCTGGGGACGACTCGGGGCTAACCCGCCTAGGAGAGGCGAGTCGGGGCCGACTCGGGGCTGGCCCACCTAGGAGAGGCGGGTTGGGGCCATCTCGGGGCTGACCCTCCTAAGAGAGGCGAGCCGGGGCCTACTCGAGGCTGGCCCGCCTAGGAGAGGTGGGTCGGGGCTGACTCGGGGCTGACCTGCCTAGGAAAGGCGAGCCGAGGCTGACTCGCCCAAAAGACCTCTCAAGCCTTGAAGAGAGCGATCCACTCCTCTGGGATCATCCGCCTGCTTATACTGGCGCGGGTCGGAGTTGGCTTGTTTGTCCATCTAGATCCAGTCGCCGAACACGGGGTTGTACAATGTCCATATAGGAGGGGACTGCATAGTGGATGTGTGGTCGATAAATGATAAGAAGAATTCAGAATCAGAAAGCGATGGGTAAATATTTCTACTTACCTGACACCTGCATGCGAGTGTCAGGCTCTGCCTAGCTAAGCACAGTTCCCAGGCTATCATCCACTTGATTCTCCTCCCCTCCCCCCCAATAGAAATGTCAGGTTGCGAAGTGCTGCAACATGAACTTGACAAAACATTTTAGAATTAAAATGAGATTTGTGGGGATTCACACTGTTTCAGATACGCATAAACCCGGGCTAAATATGGGTTGCTGGGGGTCGAGCGGAGTCCCCTTCTCCCCGACAGGGTCATGTCTCGATTTATGGACAACCCTATCTTCGACTCTCCTCGTCGAGTACGAGACGAGTGTTCAGTGGCTATGGCCATCAGGTTTTTCGAGGCCACTTCATTTTTCTCTTTGGTGACAGTAAAATGGGTGAGAGCTTCTTTTGATAACAGCATGATGTCGAGAAACATACAAGAGATTGAGGAGTGTGAGGGAGAACTCTTGGTGATGGCCTCCCTCCAACCCAATGAATGATTCCCTGAATAGGAACTCGTCAAATAATAAGGGGTTGAATAGTCTTTCCGAGCTTGAGACAAACTCGAAAAGAGCGGGGATTGTGTTCAACCTTGTATTTGACGAGTGAAGTCGCTCGGCTATTGCACGATCAGGCATCATGAAGCTAGACATGTGAGTAGGTGGGGCGAGGGGGCTAAGTTGCCCGTACTTTCCCCAGGTCAAAGGGCGAGTGATAAGTCCCCGGACTCTTCAGGCACTCGCTGCCCACGCGAGTGGGGCAAGACCCGCTCGGCTCGCCTATATAGAAGTGAGTTCCCTATTTTCGGGAAGATCCATTTTGGTCTGCCACTAACCACTCCCAATAGCGGGTTTCCGCTGTTGGCAGAAAAATTTGGGCCGCTCTTAGAAAAACCAAGCAGTAGGATTACACTATTCGTAGACCAACTTCAGAAAACTATAAATGGACTCACAAGGACACCTTTAGAGAGGACCTCTGACTGACTTTTATCTCCTTTACTAGCTTTGGTTGGCAAGAGCTCCAACTCACTGTTCACCGTAGTTTTCTAGTGGTCAGTCGGGAGCTCTCAAGGCCCTCCAAGGTGCCCAACTCAGTCTTGGCTTGGGAGGGGAAACTTTTTTTATCTTCCGGATGTGTGGCGGGACCTTCTCGCTGCAGCTCGGGGGTTTGTTTGTAGTTTTTGTGAGAGACATTTCAAACTCTAAATCTTCGGCCTAGCATTCTGGCTCGGGAGAACAAAGTGCAAGCCACCACTCCGATCCGAACTTTTCGTTGAACCGTGGTTTTCGGTTTCAGCAACAAGGGTGTACAAAAGTGATATACCTTAAAATGAGCTTGAGTATGTCTTATATTTTTCAGTGTTTAAAATTATGGTCTTGTTCTCTCTATCATATTTCCTTTATTTAAAAGTGACTTTGAGTTTTGCTCTCATTATCGTATTCCAAGTATACTTGTCCTCATTGTAGTATTCCATGTAAACTTTCCTTTTCCGTGTCTCCATTTTTTCGAGTGAGTTGAGATCCAAGCTTTCTCAAGGCTTTCTTCTAATTTGACTATGATAACTGTACAACCCCATATTCGCTGAATAGGATCTAAGGGTCTGGGAGCAAGGTTTGAGTGGGATTTAAGCTAATCGGGCCAAGAAAGAAGAATAGGCGAAAGGTTTACCGCCCGGGGCATGAGAGAAGGCTTGCACCAGGGTAAGTGGGAGGCCCTCAGAGTTGGCATTGAGTGATGCGTCTCCACTCAACGCCTTAAGTTTGTGGCATTGAGTGAAGTCTTTCCACTCAACCCTCTCAACGATGTTTAGCCTCTGGCGTTGAGTGAAGTCTTTCCACTCAACGCTCTCAACGCTTTTGGACTTGGTCGTGTCTCTTATAAGATCAGGCGAGTGGGGTAGGCAAACTCTCACTCGGGCGGATTTTTGGCCTTTAGACAAGGCATGCGGAATGGTTTCCTCCTGGATGAGCGGGAAGCCCACGGGGATCAGCGGAAGGGTTCCCGCCCAGTAGGATCCAGAGGTAAAATTACTTGGATTCCCTTGGAGGTCTGCATTTAGCTCTTCAGAACAGCGAATTTTGGCTGTTAGCAGACCATTTTGGGTTGTATATAGCCTTTTTGAACAGCGGAATTACGTTGTTGGCAGACCATATACTGGAAATCTATAAATATACTCGCAGGATACCTCAGAAGGCAAGCTTTCTCATTTTTCTGAATTCTTGCAGCACTTTTTGAGGTATCCTTAGCTCTGCACTCGGCTAAGGAGGGGAAGCGCTCTGAGATCTTCCAGGTTAGTGGAGAGACCTCCGTGCTGTATCCTAGGGTTAGTTTCTTTGTCCCTTGTGTCTAGTTAGGGGTCTGGGCTTAGGAGAAGTAGGTGTTAGCTACACCCTAGGTTCCAAACTCTCGTTGGAGCCAATTTTTGGTTCCAGCATTTCTAGTGCGATGAGCGTGGACCTTAGCTGATACAAGAAAATCCTAGGGCTAAGTCTCATGGCCAGAGGCGAGGACGAGGGAGAAGGCTCGAGAGGTTCTCCACCTCAGGCGAGTGGGGGATGTTGGGGATGTTGGAAGACTTCAGGCGGGAAGTCTTGCAGACCATCCATTTGGAGTTCTCGGCAAGGAGCGAATGGGCGATGCCTCAGGTTCCAGTGGTTGCAGCTCCGTCATTGGGCGAGAACGCTCCCAGACAGCCTCCCGGAAAGGAGGTCCCGGCAGAGGTTGGCGAGAGAGATGTTGTCGGGCAGGAGCTCTTCCCCGGGCAGGCTAGTGCTGACAGTCTCAGCGAGCCGAAATCCCAATACGTTCCCTCTCTCTAGGTGGTGGGCGGAAGCCCTTTTAGCGAGCTGATCATCTCGGCCCTGGTTCCAGATGGGTTTCGAGAACCCGATATGTCCTACTACACGGGTAGAGACTACCCCGTGTAGCACGTGCAATGGTTTGAGGATGTCGTTTCCATAAGGCAGATGTCAGATGCCTTCAAGTGTCGGCTCTTTGCCATCACTTTGAAGGAGAAGGCGAGGGACTAGTTCCATTAACTCTCTGCAAGCTCTATTTACTGCTTCGAGGATCTGCGCCATGGGTTCCTGTTGAGGTTCTCCACAACGAAGAAGAGGAAGAATGGGCAAAGAGTTTGTTCGTCATCAAGCAGAAGCCGAAGGAGACATTGGGACTCTATGTTGATAGGTTCCAGGAGGAGATACTGCAGGTCCAGGAGATGTCGGTGTACACCATGATGCTGGCCTTCACCCTCGGGTTGAGGTCAAGTTTCTTTAGCATAGAGCTGAAGAGAGAACCCCCCCCCCCCCACTCTCTTTCGACGAGCTGATGGAGAGGGCGGTGAAGGAGATAGAGATCAAGCGGTTAACCCAGCGTTTGCGAAGAAGTTGGCCAAGTTGGCGGAGAAGGATGTGAAGGAGCCAAGAGCAGGGAGGCAGAGAGAGCAGAGAGAGGAGAGTAGGAGAGAGGAGCCCAGAGGTCAGGGGCATCAAGGGCAGCACCCGGGTTGGAGGCAAAGGGAGCCAAACAACCGGTTGTCCTGGAGGCCTCAAGAAGCCCCCCCCCCCCCCCCCCCCCAGGGATAACTTCCGTGGGCAGGGAAGGTTCAATCAGTCGGCGTGGAGATAGGGGAATAAGGCCCCCCTCCCGCGGCAGCAGGAAGCAATGAAGATTGCCCGAGGTAGAGGTGTAAGGAGAGGAGCTCGAGGAGGAGTGAGGAGAAGGGAGTGCATGGTGGCGTTGCCTTTCTATGACTTCCATCAGGAAGATGGTCATGCGGCGGCCACCTGCCCAGAGTTTCTGGAGATGAGATGGGCCAGGGGGCAAGTTATGCAGCAGCCGCCCATGAGGATCAAGGAAGTTTTGCTAGGAGGAGGAGAGGATATGTGTGAGGACCGGGCAGATGTGGGAGCCCGAGGAGGGATCAGAGTGATCCATGGGAGAGTGGGGATTGAGGCCACCCACAAGGGGAGCTTTCAAACCATGTATAGGAGGAGCGTTGCCTTGAACTCCCTGACTCCCCCCCCCCCAAGAGAAAAAGATCACCTTCTCGTCGAAGGATATGCCCGACTATGAATACTCATTCTGTCACGCCTTGGTGATCCAGACGGCCGTGGAGAACTTTATAGTCTCCAAGATTCTGGTGGACAATGGGATCTCTATGAACATAATCTTCAAGAAAGCGTTCGATGAGATGAAGGTAAGAGCCCGAAATATTTTTGCCTCGGATGGACCGTTGTTTGGGTTCTCGAGGGAGAGGAAGGAAATTGAGGGAGGGGTGGGACTGCACGTGACGCTTGGGGGTGTCAAGGAGCTGGCGGTTCATCATTGTAGATGCTCCGAGCAGCTACAACGCCATCTTTAGGCACCCTCTCATCAGCGCCTTTCATTGCATCCCCTCCTCATTCCATCAATGTCTCAAGTTCAGTAGTGGGGGAGTCCAGGTCAGGATCGGGGGAGATCCAAAGGTGGCGAGGCAGTGCTATGTGACTGCAGTTAACACCATATCCTAGATGGCACAGGCGGAGGAGTTGTAGAAGGAGATGGAGGTACAGGAGGAAGTTGTAGAGGAGGGGGAGGTGAGCCTAGGCAAGGATAGAGAGAAGGCTACAAAGAAGGAGTAGAGAGAGGGAGATATTGGGGCTGAGGCCCAGGGAGGTGGAGAAGTGGAGCCGAGGGAGAGCCAGTTGGAGGCGATGGAGGTGGAGGAAGTAGGAGGGGAAGAAGAGTTCGGGCAGGAGGAGTCGAGGAGCGGTGGAGAGCGTTCCCGGCTTAAACCGGCGGAGGAGGTCGTGGAGATAGAGGTCTTCACCAGGGCAGGGAAGACGGAGAGGGTGCGGATCAGCGACGACCTGAAATGCTTATATCCTTAGGGTGGGTAAAATTGTATATTTCATTGTGATATGATATTTTAAAAATTGCTTCTCTCCAGTATAGAATGTGTGCTATTTTGAAAGACCCCAAGTAGACCCGCTATCCAGAATCTCACTAGCTAGCAGGTCCGTAGGCTCGCTTGGGGGGAAAGTAAAAAAGGTTTGCGATTTTGAAAGACCCTGAGAGGATCCCGTTGTCCAGGCTTCCATTAGGTGGCAGGGATGGAAGGCGCACTCGGCCCCGAGTAGACCCTCTGTCCAGGCTCTCATTAGCTGGCAGGGTCGTAGGCTCGCTAGGGGGGAAAGGGAAAAAGGTTTGTAGATTCGAAGGCCCGCTCGGTGGCAAGACGCAAAATGCTTGGAATAACCAGATCTGGAACCGCTCCCATTGTGAGGCTCTCACCTAGCTGATGAGGGAGTTAGGCCCGTGACGAGCATTACGAAGTACTTTGCCAACAGGTTCTCAAATAGTTGGCACTTATCCTAAGTAAAGATAAGGAAAGGCAGACTCATCTCGGCATCTACCTCTCGACATGGGTTTCTTGGTATGCCTTTTCAGCATGCCCATATCAGCATACCCATCTCGGCGAAGTATACTCGAATTATTCGGCAAACGGGATACAGTCATCACCTAAGAGCCTAAGGTGTAGGCAAAAGCTCGAAAACGAGTACGATTGATCAGCATAAAGAGAGGGTCTCGCACAATAGCCTCTCGGTAAGATGATCCCGGCAAGATCCTCTCGGCAAAGAAACCTCTGGTAAACTCTGCTCAGCAAGTAAGGGGTTCCACGCAGTCATATCCAAAGAGCCTAAGGTTTGAGCAAAAGTTCGATAACATTGGCGAATAATAATAGATAAGAAGCAAAAATTAACTACAGAAAAGGCATTTCGGAAAAAAAGGGGATTTAACTTTACTATCTCATAAAATTACAGTTCTGGGGGTCTCTCCCCTTACATAGAAGATCAAAAAAATAAAAAATTACAAGGCAAAAAATGAGACGGGAAGTCTTCAGGAAGAGCCGCCGGATTTCTCGCTGGAGGTGGCTTCGCTCTCGCTCGAGGAGGAGCTTGATCCGCTTCTGCTTGATGAGTCGTCCTCTCCCGCAGGCTTTGGGATGGGCTTATATAGCCAGGGAAGGATCTCGCGGGCCGTAAGCGTCTCGCCGCCTTCGTTCAGGAACCCCGACTCCCACAGCACTTGGATCACGGTCCTGGAGGCCTCCTGGGAGTTTTCCTGCATCATCACTGAAAGTGAGGGTAAAATCTATCTTAACTCTAGAGGGGGGGTGAATAGAGTATTTTAAAGTAAATTTACAATTTAAAATTGCACAACAGTAAAGGCTTAATTTATGTATAGGTGTAAGGTGCTTTGATGTAGAAATAAAACTAAAGCAGTAAAATAAAAACCACATTACACAGCAAAGAATATGCACAAGAAACCAGAAGACACAAGGAACTATAGTGGTTCCCCAAAAACCTGGGTACATCCACTCTTCTACCACCCTTGGTAGAAATCCACTGCAGGATGAGTTGATCAGGTGTCCTGGGCACCAACGAGCTTTTGATAAGGTGCTCAAAAACTAAACTGGATTTTTTGATCAGGTGTCTTGCCACCACTGAGTTTTGACAAGTCTCTCAGAACCAGATTCAAGACTTTTGAAGGGAGTTTTGATAACCCTTTTACAGCAGGAAAAGAAAAAGGAAGAGGTGAAGTTGTCTTCTCTATCTAAATCACTGAGAGAAGACTTAGTGGATTGATTGTGTTGTCAAAGCTCCCCCTGAGATGTAGATGGTTCAGAGATGAGAGCTTTGCTAGGGTGATAGGCCTTCAGAAGCTTCAGATCTCCAGCAGAAGATGATTTCAGTAGAGGCTGAAATGTGAGTTGTCTGGAGTCCTTGATGTTGAAGCTATGAACACTTTACAGTATGCTAATTTTCAATCAAACTCTTCAGGATTGATCACTTGATTTTCCTCTGAGTTTTTCTGACTATCTGTGTATGTCTGTATTGAGTGATAGATAGATTGTCTTTCTCTTGATCTGCTGTAGGATGTTTTATTCTCTGATGATCCTTTGTCCAAGATAGCCGTTAGTAGTCAATAAATGTCTTCCATAAATGTTTTGTCTTCAGGAGGAAAGTCCAATAGACATTCTCTGAGAAATCCCTTGAAACTTGCTCCAGAATAAATGAAAACGGCTAGCAAATCTCTTGAAATAAATGCTGAGAGAATTTGAAAAATATTCCAAAAGCTGACTGAATTTGAATCCTCAAAGTCGTCGATCTCTCAAAAAAACGTCGATCTGAGCTCTACGATCGTCGACCTGAGCTCAGAGATTGGATTGAACATCAGACAGAAAACGTCGACCTGAGCTCTACGATTGTCGAACTGAGATCAGCAACTTGGAACAAGCTGAAGGCAGATCGTCGATCTGAGCTCGAAGATCGTCGACTGGAGTTCGACGACTTAGCAGAGTTGAGCTCAGAGAACGTCGAACGGAGTTCGACATTTCGTCGACCTGAGCTCGACGAAAACTGTCTTTGCCTCAGCTTTAAGTCTTGGACAATGAATGGTCCTGGGGGCAGCTTCAAACCTAAGTTCTAAGCCCTAGACTCATTCTAACTTGACCTTTTCAACTATACATCTAGGTCAAACTGATTTCCTAAAAACATAGTGATCCTTGCCCAATTAGTAATATGGTGTTCCAACAATCTCCCCCTATTTGGGTTAGGATTACTATTTACATAGCTCAGAAATAGATACAAAAGCAAATACAGACAAGCAAAAAGAATTAAAGCAACAGAGCAGAACAAACAGCATAGCAGCATTCAGATAGAACATCAGCAAGAGTTTTAAAAAGAATGAACGGTCTGCTTACAGAGATCACTTCTTTTCACTTCCTTTCTTAAACAAGATTTCCCTGTTGGGATTGAGAGCTTCTTTCTTTGATCTTCTGTCATCCTCTGCACCTAAGGAGGTTTGAGATCTTGCCCTGGGAACCACAGCCTCAGGATGCAGTTTCATGTAATCCACTGGGTCAAAGAACTTCCTTGAGGCATATCTTTCCAATTCTGCTTTTCTTTGCTCTGATAAGGTAGTGATGTTGGAGGTGTCTTTTCCTTGCTCTCTGGCCTTCTTCAACTGATCTAAGGCAGCAAGTTCTTTCATCCTAGCAGTCCAAGATAAAGGATTGTTCTCTGGATCTTCAAAAGGGATTGCAGGTTCATATCTATTAAAAGTTTCTGAAGCAGCAACAGTCCTTGCATCAACAGTTTCTCTAAGCTTATAGGGGAAAGGACCTTGAGATGAGTCGAAATGCCTTTGTCCTTCCCTTTGATGTCTTGATTGAATCCTGTGATCTCTCTGATTACCTCTGTATTGTCCCCTTCTGGACTGATAACCTCTTTGATATTGCCCTCTGGGATGGTATCTTTGTGAAGATTGGGAGGGGCTTTGCTTTGGAGCAGAGGTTAGATAAGCTGAGCCTCCACCTGATCCTGAATCTGGAGGAGGAGGAGGAGGAGGCTGAAACTGGGATGAACCTTTCTCATACTTATCAAACTTTCTTTTCTTCTTCATGGCCTTTAGTTGGTTTTTAGAATATTGCATCCATGGTTCAGTTATCTGGCAATCATGTAGAATATAGTAGGGTATATCATTAGCATCCTTGGCCTTAGCAGGAGGAACCTTCATCATGGCCTTGCTTCTTGCTTTCCTTTTTTTTGCAATAGTAACAGAAGAATCATCAGATTCTGTATTGAATTGATCACTTTCAGAACTTTGAGGTCTGTCACACAAATAATCTATACTTTTGATATATTCCTCTTGAACTTTGGATTTCTCAGAAATAACAGGGGCAGGAGGTGTTGATACAACAGTAGAAATCTCAGCAGTACTCTCAACAGGAGCAAGTGAGATAGCAGGAGTCTCAGATACTTGCACTTCCAAAAATTTGGCCAATTCTTCATCAGAAGAATTATCAATAACATCAGGCATATCAACAGGCAGCATTTCAATGTCTATAGAACCAGCAGATATAACATCAGCAGCAGCATTAGTACAAACAGAAACAACAACATCCACAGCCTTAAAAGAGTTGACATAAGATGCAATCAGACTGGGATCACATTCTAAAATAGGCATAATGGCCTTAGTAAGGTCTTCAACTTGCTGAACTGGTGAAAATCTTTTGTGAAGAGAATCAAAATCACTCAACAGTGACCTGAGGTCCACTGTAAACATTGGAACTGGAGCAGCAGCAGCAGGCACTTCTTCAGCTTCATGAGCTTCATGAGGCATCTCCCCCTGGCTTGATGCAGGCAGGGCTGGATCAAGGCACCCTAATGAAGGAATTGCCTTAGGAGAGGAGAGAGCTGACAGTCTGTTAGATAGCTCCTGGATAGAGTTTAGGAGTGGATCCAAGGAGGTCTCCAGCAAGGCTACTAGCTTGGGGGCCAGTATCCCATAAAGCCTATCTGCTAGACCAGAAAGATCCACTTGCTCAAGGGATACTTGAGTAGAGGTGAAGGAAGATGTGGCTGGAACTGATGGAATGGCTGCATGAGGTGAGGATGAGAATGGAGGGATGGATGGCTGAGATATTGGGATGGTGGAGATATATGATATAGGTGTGGAGATGGATGGTGAGAAAGATGGTTGATCAAGGATGTCATTGAGGAGCTGTTGGTAAGAGGAGGATGAAGGAGGCTCAAGAGGTGAGGAGGGGAAACATCCATGAAGGAGTCATCCACAATGGTGAAAGATGGTATGGAAGAGTCAATGGATGGATAGTAGTACAAAGGATGTAATGGTTCTGAGGTGGTGGCTGGAGGAGGAGAAATAGGTGATGAAATTGTGATGGGGGAGGAGATGGATGATTGGATGGTTGATGAGGAAGGTAAGGCAGAAAAAATAGGAGGAGAAGGAGGGGCAGAGGAGGAGGTAGGCAGTCTCTCAATGAGGGCAAGTGTTGCTGCAGGGGAAGAGACTGAAGCAGTCCTTGTGCCTGAAGCAGATGTTGCTGCAGCAGCCCTGTTAGGGTTGATAATCTGCCTGTCCCATTTGCTGAAAAGGGCACAGGTGAGCCTTTTGGATGCATTGATGTGCATAGCATTTGAAACCAATAAATCAGGACACCTGGAATGAAAGAAAACCCCTAGAATTCTTCCAAAGAATACACAACCTTTGTTGATTTTCTTCTTGAGCAAGTCAAAGAAGATAGACCCCCAATCCAAATGTTTCTTGTCAACCATAGCTCCCATTAAGCAGAACTGATACCTTGAGATGGTATCATGAGCTGAGTGCTTTGCCAGAAGCACTTTTCCCACAACATCAGCCAAAAATTGAAATTCAATTGATAGATTCTTTTTCAAAAGCTTATTAGGGTTCACAGCAGAGTAACCCATTCGATCTAACAACGAATCATATTCCTCTCCAGACAAATCAATGGAGTCATTCCCAGTACTTAAGGCGAATACTTCTGTCAAAAGATTAGGGGACAATGGTACCTTAGTCCCGTTGATCGTGCCGACAATAGTATTTTCATTCTCAGTTGTTGCAGTAAAAATCCATTCCTTTATTTCATCTGCTGCAATCTTTATTCTGGTGGTCATCAACTGAACTAACTGCTATTCGCGGAAAAGATTCAGAATATCTTTGAACCGCTGATCGCTGCCATCGAAGGAGTTCATATCTATGTCAAAACCTGTATCAAATTTCATTTTAGAAAGAGCGGCGACCGACACTGCCATCTATACCTGCAAAGATTCAACAAACACGACCAAGTGTAGAGAGTTTGGAGGGAAAGAGAAAAATTTGCAGAGAGTATGAAAGCGTAAACGACGAACGGCGGCCGAAAAATGATTTTATATTAGGGTTCGACGCGAAAAAGGAAGGATCGTCGATCTCCGTTCGACGATCAGGACTCCTAAGGGAAGCAGAAAGGTCGTCAACATCGTAGATCTCAGTTCGGCGATCTAGAGAACGTCGAGCTCAGTTCGACGATCGAAGGCCTAAAAGAGATAGTATACAATTATCTGACAAGCTCTGAACTCCGGTCGACGTTTTGGGAAAACGTCGATCTCCGTTCGACGTTTTTCGGGAAACCGTCGATCGACGTTTGACGATTTCTGGGGAAAACGTCGATCGCAGTTCAGAGACAGAAACTATCCTACAGACACAAAAAGAAATGAGTTTTTAGCCTAATCTTGGTCTGTTTTTAGCTTTTCAAAATCTTGTAATTTATTTTAGGCTTCCTCCATCTAACATGCCTAACTGATTGAGGAAGAAGTTGTGTTTCTTTTCATCCAAAGGCTTGGTGAAAATATCTCCCCTTTGCAAATCAGTTGGGAGTTCAATTTTATTTTTCTCAACATTATTCCTTAGAAAATGATGTCTAATTTCTATGTTTTTTGTCCTACTATGGAGGACTGGATTTTGTGCAATGGAAATAGCACTGGTGTTGTCACAAAATATTTTAGACTTCTATAAGTTGTAACCATTGTCTAGGAGTTGATTTTGAATCCACAAGATTTGTGAACAACAACTACCTGCAGCCATATATTCAGCTTCAGCAGTTGAAGTTGACACAGATGTTTGTTTCTTACAAAACCATGAGACAAGTCTATCACCAAGAAACTGACAAGTTCCACTGGTGCTTTTCCTGTCTATTCTGCATCCAGCATAATCAGCATCTGAAAATCCAGTTAAGTCAAATGCTGAATCTTTTGGATACCAGAGACCAAGATTTGGACAGCTTTTAACATACCTAAGAATCCTCTTTACTAAGGTTACGTGTGACTCTCTAGGGCTAACTTGGAATCTAGCACATATACATGTAGCAAATATTATATCAGGCCTACTAGCTGTAAGGTACAATAAAGATCCAATCATTGCTCTATATGTTGTCTGATCAACTGGTTTCCCATGTTCATCAGCATCCAATACAGCATTGGTAGGCATGGGTGTTTTCATACATGATGCATCAGACATACCAAATTTCTTAACCAGTTCTTTTGCATACTTGGTTTGAGAAATAAATATGCCTTCAGCATGTTGTTTGACTTGTAATCCTAAGAAGAAGGATAGCTCACCCATGCTACTCATTTCAAATTTAGAGTGCATAAGCTTGGAAAACTTTTTGCACAAGTTTGAATCAGTAGAACCAAATATAATATCATCTACATAAATTTGTACTAGTAGGGTATGAGACTTATGGGTTCTAATAAAAAGAGTTTGGTCTACTCTCCCTCTAATAAAATCATTTTCCAGAAGAAAGCATGCTAGGGTCTCATACCATGCTCTAGGATCTTGCTTTAGACCATATAATGTTTTATGCAGTTTGAAAACATAATCAGGATGAGTTGGAGAGACAAAACCTGGGGGTTGTCTGACGTAGACTTCTTCTTTGATCTCCCCATTGAGAAAAGCACTCTTCACATCCATTTGGTAGACTTTGAATCCCTTGTGAGCAGCATAAGCCAGGAAGATTCTTATGGCCTCTAACCTTGCAACTGGTGCAAAGGTCTGGTCATAGTCTATCCCCTTTTCTTGAGAATATCCTTGAGCAACTAGGCTTGTCTTGTTCCTTACAATAATTCCTTGATCATCCAATTTGTTTCTGAACACCCATTTTGTTCCAACAATGGAATGATCCTTTGGCTTAGGCACTAGTTCCCAGACCTTGTTTCTTCCAAATTGATGTAACTCCTCTTGCATAGCAATGATCCAGTGTGGATCTTGCTCTGCATCTTGAATGGATTGAGGTTCAATTTGAGAGAGAAAGCAACTGTGCATCAGGTTTTGGTTGACCTGATTTCTGGTTTGCACACCAGCTGAGATGTTTCCAATCACTTGGGAGATTGGATGATCTCTTGATGTTACTAAATCAACAGGGGGTGTTGATTGTTCACCAACCTGTGTTGATGTTTCCTCTTGTGGAACAGCAACTGGCTCTTCAAGAAGATTTTCTTCCAGATGTTGAGCAGCTTCTTCATCTTCACTACTTTCATCCTTTTTAGTAACTTGCAATCTGTCCAAGTCTTCAGCTAGAGAATGTACCTGCAAATGTTCTATGGTAGAAGCATTCTTCTCCTTGAAAGACATATTAGTTTCATCAAAAGAAATATGAATAGATTCTTCTATTTTTAGAGTAGTTTTATTATAAACCCTATAAGCTTTACTGATCATGGAGTATCCCAGAAACACTCCTTCATCAGCTTTTGCTTGAAATTTTGCTATATATCTCTTGTCATTGTTGTGAATATAACAAATGCAACCAAAGATTTTGAAGTAATCTACTTTAGGTTTCTTCCCTTTGAGTAATTCATAGGGAGTCTTGCCCTTCAGTTTATGTATCAAACTTCTATTCAGTACATAGTTGGAGGTGTTCACTACCTCAGCCCAAAAGGATAGAGGAAGGTGAGAATCTGATAACAATGTAGTTGCAGATTCAATTAGGGTTCTATTTTTCCTTTCTGCTACCCCATTTTGTTGAGGAGTTCTAGGAGCTGAGAATGTATGCCTGATCCCTTCACTCTGACAAAACTCTTGCATAAGAAGAGAATCAAACTCTGTCCCATGATCACTTCTGATCAGGGCAATATGAGTGTTGGACTCACTCTGTATACATTTGAGAAACTCTGTCAAACATTTGAAGTTATCAGACTTCTTCCTCAGAAAGAACACTCATGTGAATCTTGAGAAGTCATCTACAACCACTAAAGTGTAGGATTTCCCTCCTAGGCTTTGTACTGTAATGGTCCAAAAAGATCCATGTGTAACAGATATAAAATCCTAGGTGAATCACTCTTGTTAAGTGACTTAAAACTATTTTTAGTTTGCTTACCTAATTGACAAGCCTTGTAAAGTCCTTCCTTCTTGTAGGGGCCAGAAGGTAGTCCTCTAACAAGGTTGTCCTTGGATAACCTAGCAATGGTTCTAAGGTTAATATGTCTTAGTCTCTTATGCCATAGAATATTAGGTCTAGATATGGAATTGAACAGGAAAATATCTACTTTAGATGAATGAAAATCTACTAAGTAAATGTTACCTTTTCTGTTACCTGTCAACACAGTTGTGTTGTCCTCTGACTTGACCTTGCATATAGCTTTGTTGAAAGTCACTTGATATCCTTCATCACAAAGTTGATTGATACTTATCAAGTTGTGCTTGAGTCCTTCAACATAAGCTACTTTCTTGAAGGTGACTGTTCCAATTTGGACTGCACCATATCCTTTTGTTGTTCCAAAGTTTGAATCACCAAAGATTACTTTGGGTCCAAGCTTGGCTTTAAAGGATGTGAAGTTGTCCTTGTTCCCTGTCATGTGCTTTAAGCACCCACTATCCAGATACCATGGCTGGTTTGATGTTGGATAGGTCTTCACTTGCACATAAACAGCTTATATGTTTTTGACCCAGTTTACCTTAGGCCTAGGTTGATATCCCTTAAATTCAGAAATGAAAGACATCCCAGGTTGACTCTTATAACCTTCAGGATGGTATCTCATAGGAGGTACTATCCATTCAGTATAGGGGTTGAAACCTTGGGATGTAGGACTTCTAGGATTGAATCTAGATGTACCTTTGAAGGATTGTTCAAAGTCCTGATCTCTGTTCGACGATCGTCGAGCTGAGGTCGACGATCTTGGGTCAGATCGTCGATCTCTGTTCGAAGATCGAATGTCCTGGAGTTCAGAGTTCAGGTGTCGTCGAGCTGAGTTCGACGATCGTTTCTTGGATCGTCGAGCGCCGTTCGACGATCGTCGAGCTCTATTCGACGCATTTTGTTGAACTATATCTTTCTTTGGCAAATCTGCATTCTTCCTAGCTACCTCTACAACTTCCTTCCCTTTATCAGAGATAAATTTGATTGGAGTTATCAGAACTATAGGCTGGCTGGATGAAGCTCCCAAGCCCAGTGTACTATTAAGTCTAGAGTTCACTGTGCTTGTGATATCCATCAGTTTGATGCTTCTCCCATTAAGGGATTCTTCAAACTGCTTGGCCTTGGATAGTTCACTCTTCAATTAAGCTATCTCCTCCCTATAGCATTCTAACTCTTCAGAGAGTTTGAGGTTCTCTGATTTTAAAGTGCTATACTCAGACAGTTGTTTTCTGAGGGAAGTGATTTCCTTCTCAGACTCCAACAGATCTAGGCATAGTACTTTAAACTCATGTCTAAAGTCCTCAGAACTGAAATCAAACTCATGTCTAAAGTCCTCAAAACTGAAATCAAATGAATTGATTACCTGATCTTCTTCTAGTTGAACTTCTGAATCTGATTCTGACTCTTCTGCTTCTGAATCTATTTGAGAGGCATTGATAGCCATCATGCAAAATTCCTTTTCATCAGCATCATCCTCATCATCATTGGAGCTGGATGAGGCTTCATAATCCTCTTCAGTTTCACTTCATGTCTCAGCAACAAATCCCTTCCTTGTATGTGTGTTCATGCTGTAGGAGGGTTTGTCTGAGGTGTTCTTCTTGAAGTCTTTCTCCTTTCTTCTTTCTCTTCTATCTTTCTTGTCCTTGTTTTTATTTTCTGGACAGTCAGGCACAATATAGTCTGGTTTCCTGCAACCAAAATATATAATTTCTTTGTTGTTATTTGATTTATCATACCTTGGTTTATCATGTCCCGTGTATGATCTCTTTATGAAGTCTTTTCTGGCCATTTTGTAGAATCTTTTGGCCAGTAGACTTAGGAGCTCATCATTTCCTGTAGCTTTATCTTCAGGCTTCTCTTTTGTAGCTTTGAAGGCTATGGTCTTCTCTTTTCTGATGACTGGAGAAGTAGCCTTTTGTTCTTCTTCTCGATTTTTAATGAGCAGCTCATAAGATTTGAGCTTGCCCAGGAGAGCTTCAGTTGTAATCTCATTTAGACTTATGGCATCTTTGATTGGCCAGATTCTTGAATCCCAAGTGCTGGGGAAATACATTAGGATTTTGTCATTCAGCTCAGTCAATGAGATTTCTTTATCCAGAGTCTTTAACTCATTGACAATCAGACTTAGTCTGTTATACATGTCTGCAACTGACTCAGCTTCTCCTTTCTTGAAGTTCTCATATTGGATATGAGATGGGATCTTCTGTCTTTTCTCTCATCAACAGATCCTGAGACAATCTCAGAAAGTTTGTCCCAAATTCCATTGGCTGAGTTGTATTCAGCTACCTTCTGAAATATCTCATTAGACATTGTCTGAGCTAAGATATTCATGGTCTTGGCATCTGCAGTCTTTCACTTCTTTATTTCAGCATCTGTTCCTGAAGGAGGTGGAACAGCACTTGTACTTGTGTTTGCTGGTGGACTTGGGCACACTGTCAAAACAGAATTAAATATGTCTTCATCAATAGAATTCATATAAAGTCTAATCCTTGCTTTCCAAAGTGCAAACTTGGATAGATTGCACACTGGAGGCCTGGTGCTTGAATAATCTTTGTTTTGTGTCATGTCTTTATATAAAATTAAATATAATGAAAATAACCCTCTTAAAAGATTGATCTTATCAAGGATCTTTTGGTTCAGGTGTTAGCCTGTCTGAACAACCAACCTGGCTCTGATACCAATTGAAAGTGAGGGTAAGATATATCTTAACTCTAGAGGGGGGTGAATAGAGTATTTTAAAGTAAATTTACAATTTAAAATTGCACAGCAGTAAAGGCTTAATTTATATATAGGTGTAAGGTGCTTTGATGTAGAAATAAAACTAAAACAGTAAAATAAAAACTACAGCACACAGCAAAGAATATGCACAAGAAACCAGAAGACACAAGGAACTATAGTGGTTTCCCAAAAACCTGGGTACATCCACTCTTCTATCGCCCTTGGTAGGAATCCACTGCAGGATGAGTTGATCAGGTGTCCTGGGCACCAATGAGCTTTTGATAAGGTGCTCAAAAACCAAACTGGATTTTTTGATCAGGTGTCTTGCCACCACTGAGTTTTGACAAGGCTTTCAGAACCAGATTCAAGACTTTTGAAGGGAGTTTTGATAACCCTTTTACAGCAGGAAAAGAAAAAGGAAGAGGTGAAGTTGTCTTCTCTGTCTCAATCACTGAAAGAAGACTTAGTGGATTGATTGTGTTGTCAAAGCTCCCCCTGAGATGTAGATGGTTCAGAGATGAGAGCTTTGCAAGGGCGATAGGCCTTCAGAAGCTTCAGATCTCCAGCAGAAGATGATTTCAGCAGAGGCTGAAATGTGAGTTGTCTGGAGTCTTTGATGTTGAAGCTATGAACACTTTACAGTATGCTAATTTTCAATCAAACTCTTCAGGATTGATCACTTGATTTTCCTCTGAGTTTTTCTGACTATCTGTGTATGTCTGTATTGAGTGATAGATAGATTGTCTTTCTCTTGATCTGCTGTAGGATGTTTTATTCTCTGATGATCCTTTGTCCAAGATAGCCGTTAGCAGTCAATAAATGTCTTCCATAAATGTTTTGTCTTCAGGAGGAAAGTCCAATAGACATTCTCTGAGAAATCCCTTGAAACTTGCTCCAGAATAAATGAAAACGGCTAGCAAATCTCTTGAAATAAATGCTGAGAGAATTTGAAAAACATTCCAAAAGCTGACTGAATTTGAATCCTCAAAGTCGTCGATCTCTCAGAAAAACGTCGATCTGAGCTCTACGATCGTCGACCTGAGCTCAGAGATTGGATTGAACATCAGACAGAAAACGTCGACCTGGGCTCTACGATCGTCGAACTGAGCTCAGTGACTTGGAAACAAGCTGAAGGCAGATCGTCGATCTGAGCTCGAAGATCGTCGACTGGAGTTCGACGACTTAGCAGAGTTGAGCTCAGAGAACGTCGAACGGAGTTCGACGTTTCGTCGACCTGAGCTCGACGAAAATTATCTTTGCCTCAGCTCTAAGTCTTGGACAATGAATGTTCCTGTGGGCAGCTTCAAATCTAAGTTCTAAGCCCTAGACTCATTCTAACTTGACCTTTTCAACTATACATCTAGGTCAAACTGATTTCCTAAAAACATAGTGATCCTTGCCCAAATTAGTAATAGGGTGTTCCAACAATCACCTCTATTTCGTAGTTAGAGTATTGATGACGCAGGACCTTCTCGACGGGCAGCGGAGGAACCAGAATGTTGGCTTCCTGCGCTTTTTTGAGTTCGCCCTTCAACAGAGCGATCTCGCACCAGAGAGAAGCCTCCCGCGAGTGCGACAGCTGGGCTTGGGCGGAATCCTGCGAGGGAATTGGGGTTAGAACTAACATGGAATTGACGCAAGGTGAAAGGCCTTTTAAGATTTACATACCTCGGCCACCGGGCGAAGGGCGAGAAGTTGCTGGGAAGCCGCCTGATTGGCCTTCAGGGTGGCCGCCTCAGCAACGGCAAGATCCCTTGATTTGAGCTCCTCAACAAGGTTGCACTCGATGTTGATGATGCGGCGCACAGTCAGGTGCGCGAGCTCGAACGCGCGCAGCTGGGCTCGACAGGATTTGTGGGCGAGAGCCCGGGTAGTCTCCCGATCAAATACACTAGCGTCTACCCAATTGTAAAGCCCGAAACCAAGCGCAAAGTCTTTGGCACTAGTCGTGTCTTGCTCTATCCAAAAGGGGAGGAGCGACAAGACCGAGACCCGGTTGGCTTTCGGGTCCCACCGGAGCAGGGGCTGGCCCTCTTCATCTAGGTACTTCTCGCCGAATCCAAAGTTCTGATGCCCTCTTGGCACCAGCTTGGCGGAAACCGTCTCAGAGGGGGCGGCAGCCAGCCCAGCGACATTCGCTTCGCCCAAAACAGATGGGGTCTCGGCGGGGGTCTCGACGATGGACTTACCCTTGTCCATCTGGGACGGTTTGGATTTCTTGGAAGGGGCCAAAGGAGCGTCGGGCTTCCGCTTCCCGACACTTGGTCGGGAAGAAGCGCCAGACTCATTCTGACAGGTGAGAGCGGCGGACTTGGCGAGAGCCAGGGTAGCGGCGAAATCCCTTGACTCATCAAAGGGCTGATTGAGAGGGATCTCCCAATAACCTATGAAAGCAACAAAGGTTAAGTTTCCCAACAAAAAGCAAGAAGTAAGGAGAATAGGGTAGAAAGGCACCTTCACCAGCGGAAACCGGCAGAAGAGAATCGGCATCCTGCCGCAAGAACTTCACATCGAAGTTCTTGGTTCCGAAGAAGTTGAGGAGGGCGGTCTCGCGCCCCCCAGTGTCGGAAGCCTATAGGTTAACTCGTTGTACTGAACCGGCGAAAGGGGTCTATTGCCAAAGTTCCCCAATACAAAGACAAACTTCTGGGGCCAGTCGTGTTTTTTGTTGGCGAGACTGCTGGTCTTCACCGACTAGCCCGAGAAGAAGAAGACCCCTCCTTTGGCGCGGAAGTTGAATAATTTGTGGAAGATGGAGAGGTTGAATTCGATCATTTCCGCGCGCATGTAACAGGTGAAAGCCACCAACAGCGCCACGGAGTTGGGGTTGAGCTGGGCCGGCACCACCCTATAGTATCGAAGGGTCTGGCGCATTTTCGAACAGAGGGGGACACGGAACCCCACCTTGAAGTGATCCAGCGGAATGGCAAGCTCCCCTTCCGACAGGAAGTTAACCCTATCCTCATTCTCAGGGTTGCGCGCGACGAACCCCGCCGGAATGTAGTCTGCCACTATGGAGGCATATTCTATCTCGGTCAGGCGGCAGGGGGGAAGTTGTGCTCAAGGAAGTTTTGCGCGCATTTGGTGCGGCCTTCGATTTCGCCCGGCATCTTGTGAGTTGGCGGAAAGGGGAAAGAGAGAGGGGTGTGCGAGAAGGATCGCGTTGCGGAACTAGCGAGAGCAAGGGGGAAGTAAAACGAAGGCTTGATATCAAGTAGAAGTAAATGCAGTTGGTGAACCGACCTATTTATAGAAAAAACATGCGGTAATCATGACATTGTTCCTAATGGCGGAAGTGCGGATAATAATTTTGTACAATACGACGTTTCATCTTCCGTTCGGTCCCGCCAAGGCTTTGTATACCTACAGAGGGCAAAAGCCTCCGGGAGGAGTCCCGGAGTAAGAGCAAAACAAACACATAGAGAAAGAAGTTGGGCAAGAACTAGACACTAGGCATATAGAGCGGCATGGAAAAATAAGATTAAAAAAAAGTAGGCCTCTCGTCGGGCGAGAGGCATAATGAAATTAAATAAAGTATAAAATGTTCATGTTTATTACAAGCACGAAAAGGTACATGTGAGAAGGGAAGCCTGGGGGTTAGGGGAAGAGAAGGCGAGAATCTATAGAGCTCTGTATTGCTCCCACCGCCAGGGACCCCGACCCCGCCTCCCAGTCCTCGGGGGCACTCACGGATAGTGATAAGCAGTCACGAATAGTGATAAGCAGTCACGGCTGTGAGCTCCTGGTTGACCAGGCTCAGCTGGTCCCGGGCCCGTGCGATGTGCCTCCCGAGAGAAGTCTCCTCGCTTTCGCCTCTCAGGCGATTCGTCTCGCCGAGGAGATGGGCATAGTCCAGCTCGATCACGGCTAACCGCCGCTCAATCCTCGCAAGGAAGGCACTCACCTGCAGGGAGTCTTCTCGCCGCATCCAGAAAAGCTTGGATAGGACTCCCGCCACCCTCTCCCTCTGCTCCTCGGCGTCTCTAGAGGCTTCAAGAAAGCTCAACATTTTGTTGGGGGAGGGCGGTGGAGAGATCTCCTATTCATCTGAACCGGGCGATTCTGCAGTCTCCCTAGGACCTGGGGAGGGGCGGTGTCAGGGTCAACAAGAAGGAACAAAAGGAAATCAAGTTTCTACTTACCTGAAGGTCGGGGAGACCTCTCAGGCCGCCCTTCGAAAGGCTTTCCGAATAGCGGAGGCGTGGTTTTCCCCATCCCGAGGGGAGTGAGGTCTGATCCAGCATAGGGGTCTCGGCTGGAGGCGGGGGGGCAGCTTATTCCTCGATAGAAGGGCGAGAACTTGATGCGAGAGAAGGATGTTTATCAGTGACCCTCTCAGACGAGAGGGGAGGCTCAGGCGCTGGAATGACTCGGGTGGATGGTGCCCAGGGTTCCGAAGGTAGAGCCTGCGGAAAACCAAGTGAGCAGAGGAATGCCTAAGCTAGATAGAAGCGAAAACCAAAACAAGAGTATTACTAGGAGCAATCGAGGGTTCGGCCAGGAGTTCTAGAGGGAACGCCGCCAAGACCATCTGAAGATCTTCGCCATCGGGCCGGATTGACTTGGTATTCGCGGAGGATCGCCGGAGACGCCTTCCAGGGCTGTCACCTACGAGAAGGATAACAAATCAGTTCGACGAGCCCGCTTTGGGGGGTTTTTGTGTCAAAATCCGGAGGAAGAAAAGCGGGTCGGCGTCGGAGTCGGTGAAGCCGGTTCAACCTTGGAACGGTCCCGCCGGACTTGGCCTTTTTTCAGCGGTAGGCGGAGTCAGCCGGTCTCTTGCCCGCGAGTCAGGGCGCGAACCCAGCACAATCGATGAGGGCCCTTTCCTGAGCGGCGACGATAAGGTCCTGGACCTCTTGTGAGAGAGGCCTCGCGGCCCACTGGCATACATCTTTGAAGTCGCGCGGAAGCTCAGGCGGAAGGCAGTGTAAACAATGATGACCTGAGGACAGCCCCAGTGACATGTATATATAAGGTCGTGGTAGGGCCCGCAAAAGATTCTCCTCCAGGTCAGCAGACACTCACCGAATATTGGGGTTGGACGTTTCTTTCTGAGCGTCAAACTAGCTCGCAAAGAGCGGGGATTGTGTACAACCCCATATTCGTCGAATAGGATCTAAGGGCCTGGGACCCAGGTTTGAGTGGGCTTTAAGCTATTCGGGCCAGGCAAGAAGAATAGGCGGAAGGGTTCCCGCCCGGGGCATGCGAGAAGTCTTGCGCCCGGATAAGCGGGAGGCCCTCAGAGTTGGCGTTGAGTGATGCGTCTCCATTCAGCGCCTTAAGTTTCTGGCGTTGAGTGAAGTCTTTCCACTCAATGCTCTCAACGATGTTTAGCCTCTGGCGTTGAGTGAAGTCTTTCCACTCAACGCTCTCAACGCTTTTGGAATTGACAGTGTCTCTTATAAGAGCAGGCGAGTGGGGTAGGCAAACTCGCACTCGGCCGGATTTTGGCCTTTTGATAAGGCATGCGGAAGGGTTTCCGCCTGGATGAGCGGGAAGCCCACGGGGATCAACGGAAGGGTTCCCGCCCAGTAGGGTCCAGAGGTAAATTTATCGGGATACCATTGGAGGTCTGCATTTAGCTCTTCAGAACAACAGAGTTTGGCTGTTAGCAGACCATTTTGGGCTGCATATAGCCTTTTTGAATAACGGAATTACGTTGTTGGCAGACCAGATACTGGAAATCTATAAATAAACCCACAGGATACCTCAAAAGGAAGGCTTTCTCAATTTTCCGAAGTTTTGCAGCGCTTTCTGAGGTATCCTTAGCTCAGCACTTGGCTAAGGAGGGGAAGCGCTCTGAGCTATAGCCTAGTGTCAGTTTCTTGTTCCTTGTGTCTAGTCAGGGGTTTGGGCTTGGGAGAAGTAGATGTTAGCTATACCCTAGGGTCCGAACTCTCGTTTGGGCTAGTTTTTGGTTCCAACAATAACTAGATTTGTAATACTCCAATTACTCTTTGGTCCTTTCCATTGAATAAAGACCTAGGTGCATGGTTAATGAGTGATAAAAACCTTGCATTCGACTGCAGATTTTTAGTATCTCGGGTACTAGATGATTGTTGTGTTATTTTGCAGGTTTCCATGGATTGTTGTGGTGAAAGTTCTATTGTAAGGTTAAAATAAAGCAACATAAGATATTGGGCGGATTCTTCAGCGAGCTATAAGACAGTTTATAATCCATTTACTCAATTTTCTCGATGATCTGATAAGGGTCGTAGAATCTTGATCGAGATCGACCTTATTCCTCATTTACAATTGTGATCTTTAGAGGCTGTAGCTCACTATTTGTATGTCATTAATTCCTGCATGGCAGGCTAACATGCAACATCATCTCCCGGGGAAAATAACTTCAAATGATTTTACATTAATTGATGAATGAAACATATTATTGTGAGAATTTTCAATCCAAACATGCAAGCCCATCTCTTATGTTTTTAGTTTATTTAAATTCATTTGTATTGATATTTATATGTGTATCAGGACTGTATGACTAGTGCCCTGTAGCTTGTGAAAAATGATTTATTCTCCTTTTTTATAACATATAAAGTAAATATGCTTGTATTTAAGGGTACACAATTGGACTGTTGTAATATACGGTCGGATAGCATGCTATATAATATGCTTGAGTTTTATTATAGTTGGTTGGTGCCTGACAGGATGAATTCTTGCCCGGCTTCAACATTATCTCTTCGTCACTATGCTTTTTCTAATGAAAATCATTGAAAATTATTAAAGCGAACATATGCAAGTATTGAGAGAATCATTGATTAACTATTTCTGTTCGACCATCCATTTGTGGATGGTAGCCCCAAGTTGATATTTAATTGTTCGCAATTAGAATTGAATTACTTAGTTTGAAATTTTATGTGTGCTTGAGCTTTTCTAATAAACTTGTTTGCTGTACATTCCACATAAATAAACTTATGATGTGAAAGTTTCTGCAACATGACTATTAAAACACATCTCAAGTCCACAACAACTCATCAGCACTTGGTAAAACATACCTCAAGCTGTACATACAACAACTTAACAACAATTATACCTAGATCATGACGGATACATCGATATAAACAAAAACATAATATAGAAAATTAAATGAAGACGGTCACAATTTAAACATATTCGGAATGCATGAAAAATTCAAAGACACATTTAAAGAAAAGTTATCATTTATGGGGAAATCATCGTTCAGTTCAACATAACCTGGAGTTGGGATTGAACTAGAATATCGCTCGCTAGTAGAAATATCCATGAAATTAAACTCCTTCGATTGTTATGACACGTCAACTATCATATGATCTTTAATTAACTTTCGAAGTGTGTGTCCTCTCTGTATGACATCATTTTTTTTGAATTGACAAATATAGTCATTTAAAGTAACAAATAAATGAATAAGATTGAAGAAGAATATATATATAAACATAAGTCATTTGAACATTACTTATTTTTTTGGCCGAAAACTCTCAATAATTTCCAAACGTGTGTTTAATACGTCTTTGGCTCCGTTTGGGAGGACTTATTTTCACCGGTCAAGCGGTCACGGCCGCATGAACCAGACCTTATTTAAGGCCGTGACCGCTTGACCGGTGAAAATAAGTCCTCCCAAACGGAGCATTTATGTTGTGTTGATGGTGGATCCTTAACCACATTTTTTCCTTTGTAGTTTGTTGTCAGGGATTCTCCTCTTAATATTCTTATAAATAGTCCCCCATATCTTCTATATGTTTACCTGCATCGTTCATGAAATTCACTAGATACTCCTTCCTTAGTACCGCATCATTTTGTTTCTATATAGTAAATTGAAATCACAGTCATTCGCATTTTAAATATTGCACACTTGTAATACATGTTTGTATGTTATGCGTTTAGTTCGAATACCCCTACGAGAGCATTCCGCATTAAAACACATAATCTACTTTCACATTCATTGCTTATTCACATCGGCTCCATCACAATGTTGTGTGATGTATATAGCCTGAACTTCGTTGTACCTTGTTTCCTCTGCAACAATCAAACCAACTGTGTTTTTCATAAAAGCCTCCTGAAAGATAAAATAAATTTTCCTTGTATGCACCTTCGGCATTTGCTTCAGTAATAAGATATTTCTTAATTTTAAGGTTACATTTCTTTGCTTGCATTTGAAGTTTTCATCATGTTCGCTCCTACACCAACCTAAAATTATTTTTTCAATTCTAATGAAGCAGTTAACAAGTGAATTTGTTGCTTTCGAACATTAAGGCAAACCATTATTAACCGATTCACTTCGTTGTGTGGATAGAATGCCAATATCTAAACAATCTTTAGTAAATGTAATGGACCACTTTATTCTTATCTTGTAAAGATCATGCAGCCATTGGTTATCCTCCCACTCGATCACCCCTTGCGATCATCTCTCTTCAAGTTTTTCTAACTCAATATCATTGCCACATTTGCACATTTAATAAGGATCATATTTGCTCCAAACGCCTGGCGAAAACGCCGAAACAAACGGAGCCTAAGTTGTATCTTGCAGCAGGTCCAGGATGGAATTCCACCCTTTTTTTAAAATTTTAGGCTCAAGATTGGAGTTTATGACCCGTCTGGTTACGGGAACCGATCCAGATTCCCGGTTTAGCGGTCGGCCTGTCCGGTTCCCCGATTACCGGGCGGTTCACAAATGTATGGAACCGTAGACCTGAACCGGACCGCCAGGGGGTCCGGACGGCAGTCTGACCGGTTGAACCGGCCAGTCCGATCAGGTTTTAAAAAGCTTGAATGAAACCATGGTTTCATTAAAATTAATGTGTTTTGTCTAAGCTATGCCATAATTACAAGACAAATTATATGTTTAATTCATCTATAATTAACTCAATCTTAATCTCTTTTATTTGTAAATTCATGCCCAACATCAATTATTCACCCATCATTTAACATCATCTTAGTCTTTTATCACAAAGTTGTCAATCAAACATCCATAATACCTCAAGCACTTTTCAAATTACAATATGTTTCTCCTATGGATCTAACTCATCATCTTTAAGCATCTTCTTCAAAGCAAATTAAGCTACAGTCTCGTTACGTCTGTTGATCTATGGACACCTCGCCACTTCTGGTATACAAAGATTAATGCAAACTCCTAGGTTTGTGTTTACCCTTCTTCGGATGGGGTTTGACGCGGCTTGTAGATACATCTTGGTTCAAAACTTCAGAGTTGTTATCAAAGTCGACGCCAAAACCACAACTCGTGGTCTTAATCTCACTCGCAACTCAATAGATCAATCGTGCTATGGCGAAGTTGGAATCCTATGTCCTTTTTAGGCACTCTCCGAGCACAATAGACTAATTCTTTTGACCATGAACAAATTAGCCGATATATTCGTTCTCAATGAGTCTTTTGATCAATACTCTTGATACTTTGTGCATAGGGAACCCAACACCATTGGTGAAGCAAAAACCTCCTCGGCAAAGAGAGCTTGCCTTTTCTTCCAACCATGGATTTTTCTTGGTGCTGGTTTGTACTTTGAAAACTAAGGATGCACATCTTTCTCATTAATCTCATTTGCATCCTTTCATTAAAAGGGGAAAAAGTAATTTACACTTGGTGTGAAATGCTATTTGGAGCATTCAAATACTTAACTTTAACTTCCAACAGGGTGGGCATAATTTGAATTTTTCGGTCTTTTTGGGTGAGCATGAAACACCATCTACCCAATTTAGACCGTGCCCGTTGGTGGTGGAAGATTTCATCAATTTAAATTTCCATGATAGATTAGATGCATAGAATGGGCCATTGGTTGTGTGTGTGTGGGGGTGGGGGTGGGGTGGGGGGGTGGTATTCCTGTAATAATCATACCGCTAAACACTATTGTACATTTTTTCTTTACACAATATATACAGTAATATATAGTGCCTCTTTACACAATATATACAATAATATACAGTGCCTCTGATTCTTACAACAATAGATCCAAGCCCAAAAAATCTGAAGAAAAATGAAGACTATAGATATCGAGAAGAATATGGATTTTGAGAAGAATATGGACCTTCAACAGTCACTTGGCACTAGCTTTCCATTATGTTGGCAAAATGAAGCTATAGAATCGATAAAAGTTTTGTGTGGCAAAATTAGATTCGTAACCTGGGGCTTGCGCTCAGTACGGAACCAAATCTCGGTCGACTTGTGATCATATGCGTTCGGAGGCAAGTAACGCCCGGGTCATTCATCACCTCCTGCTCAGCATATATCAGTTTAGATGATTGTCCAAAATATGAAGAAGGAAAATGAGAAAACAGTTCAGTTCACTTGGCGCCAGCTTTCCATTCTTTTAATACGGTGTTCCAAGCCAAATACATATCCTCAAGAAAAATAAAGATTCCTGTGTTCCCAAAGACCAAATTGCTCGAAAAATCTGATATGATTTTGGCTCAAATCGAGCCCAGAGCGAAGTCGACTAACTCAAGATAGATATAAATGCATAGACAGAGTTATTCATGCACTTATATTTGCATTGATGTTTACATGCATTTATATGTATGGTCATTTACTTGGACCTCCCTTTTAACTTTGGACAATTACAGGGACCTCCCCTCTACTTATTAAAATCATCAGTCAACATTGTAAAGTGTCTTGGTAATTTTTAAAGGTAGAGGAGGTTCCTATAATTATGCAAAATCGCGGGAAAGTTTTTTGTAATTATGTCTATGGGGATCACAACGAATGACTATGGGCCAAACTGAAGCCAGGGTTGGATTTGATCATTAAAGATCAAAGTTTTCATCAAATGACTGCTCTCTTGAGCCAATTATAGTGGGGCGACAAGAATGATCACCTGGCAATCTGACATTTGAAATGCTTTGGTGGCGTAACCGGGTTCTTAGGTGCCAAGTAGCTGTCCTTGTTTATGGAGCGTACAAGCCGATCCAGAACTGGAAGAACATGATCCTTCAGGTCTGGCCGGTCCTTCCGTCTTAGCTCCGAGCAACTTAGTCCCAAACGAGCCAATTCATGCGCCTGTCCTTCAGGCCATTTCCCGGCCTTAGGATCCAAAATCTCCATCAAGTTGCTGTCCTCCATTGCCGTCTCCACTGCGTGAGCGAGCCCCATAGGAAATTTTGCAGTCAACAATTGCAAGATCACCACCCCAAAAGCATACGTATCCGACTTCGGAGACACCAAGCCAGTCCTTTGGTATTCCGGGTCTATGTAGAAGAATGTCCCGACAGGAGCCGTGTCCTTGCACGATGTGTTCGTCGAGAAACTCGTCGAGGAGAGTATGGTGGACAACCCTACATCGCCGATCTTGCTCACAAAATTTTCATCGAGTAATATGTTGGCGGGTTTGAGATCACGGTGAACAATAGGAACAGGCTTTGCATGATGAAGAAATAGAAGAGCGGAAGCAACCTCGCGAGCTATCCGGAAACGGTGCTGCCATGGGAGTGGGGGAGCATTGTGCTTGCAGTGCAAGCGGTCGTCAAGGCTCCCATTTTTCATGTACTCGTACACGAGGCAGCCCCTACTTATACAGGCGCCAAGTAGGGTCAGTAGGTGGGGGTGGTGAAGTTTACTCAAAATCTCAAGCTGGAATGAATGTAGATGTTAGAAAGACAATAAAGAGTGTTGGTGCAAGAAACTCATTGTGTGCAATTTTCTTCAATTGTTTTTCTTTAGCCTTTTCTTGGTACGAATTATTCTGCTTTTATGGTCAGGATAATAGAAAAAAAAGTTGTTTTATGGTTGAAAATTACATTTATATTCTGCAAGAAAAGTGGCTTTATAAAGTAACTTGTGAGAAAACCATGAAAATTATATTGTATGTACTTTTCCTACATTTATTGCTCTTTAAGTTTAATTCGCTATGAGTTGTTACAGATTTTATGGTCACAATTGTATGAAAAAAGTTGTTTTATGGGTCGGAAATTACAATTTCTATTCTCGCAGAAAAGCAGCTTTCCAAAGCAACTTATGAGAAAAGTATGTAAAAGAACTCATATTGTATGTAATTTTCCTACGTTTATTCCACTTTAAGCTTAATTTGGTATGATTTATTTTGCTTGCATGTTTAGAATGATTGGAAAAAGTTGTTTTATAGGTTACAAATTACAGTTTCTATTCTGCCAACTTATGAAAAAAGCAAGAAAACTCCAATGAAGCAGAGGCTAGTTTTGTCAATGTTTCATGTAAGTATAACTACTTAAGGAGCATCTGTATACCTCTTGCTTGAGTTGCTTGGTTCCATATTCCTCATTTGAGTTGAGAATTTTTACAGCTGCAATTGTGTCAGTGAAGGTCCCCTTGTAGACTGTTCCATTTGCTCCCGCTCCGAGCTTTAGTTCTTGAGAAAATGACGAGGTAGCGGATTCTATCTCTTCCCATGTATAGGCATTGCAGTGATTTTCATTGATGGACGGCGCCTTTTCCAAAGTTCGCTTCTAACGAACAAGCAATTGAACTAAGCAATAGGACATAAGGCCAAGTACCGGGACGCCAACCCCCCCCCCCCCCCCCCACACACACACACAAGTTAGTATAATTTTAGAGACCACTCTCTAATTTTACATTGTTAACATACGCTCAGGGGTTTATTTTTTGCACATGCATGTTAAGAATGTATACTTAGTGGAGAGAAAGATAGATGGAGGGTCCCTAAAATAATGCAAAGTTAGGGAGACATTTTTTATAGTTATTCCAAAGTATGAAGTACTATAGTATCTCTGTAATCGAACAATTAGACACACCTGTTGGGACACATCATCAGATGCAATTTCTGCAATTTCAAAATTTCCATGATCATGCCGTGACTCAGATTTCTGCTTTTCAAGCTCAAAATCATCCTAAAATATGTAATATTTCAAATATATATATATATAAATATATAGTTCAAATACAAACGAGACTAAAATTTAGTCCAGTTACCTCATTCTCAGGGTATGAACATTCCAACAATTCTTCTGACAATGGGCAGAATTCAGAGCTGCATGATTTGAAATTTGACTGGTAGTTTCTGTAACTGATTATTTTGCTTTTTCCAGAATGCACTTTTGGAGCGGGAAAGCAGAGAGCACCGTAATTATCTTCACTGTTTGACGACTCCCTTCTATTGTGGAGAGTGCTACAAGGGCTACTGGTGTCGTCAGAATTGAGACCATTGATGGTAAGAGTTTCGTCACACTGGATTTCAAGAAAGAAATTCTGAGGAAGCAAGGATTTCTCTAGTGTTTCGGCACCCATTGGATCTGAAAGGAAAATAGAATATAACATGAGAAATGTGAGAGGACCTGAGTTTAAGATGCACATTAACCTTTTTAACAATATAGTCAAAGAATGATGATTACGTGAATTGAGAGAGAGGGCTATTAAGTTTGCTAGAAGATTGAAGATCATTAAAAAATCGGTTGGTATTTTGAACTAAATGTAGACAAAACTATCGTGTCCATGAGCCAGAAGCTCGGATTAGTCTTCATTTAGATCCGATTTTGAGCCGAGCATGGATCAAATCAAGAGGTTTGCCTTTTTTGACGGTTGAATCGGTGATATAACTGTTCTCGAGTGTTTCTCCAAGGGGATTTTAAGCCAGATTGGATCCGTATTTATAAGCATAAAAAGGCATCCCGGTGCACAAAACATCCCCGCACAGCGAGGGTCCGGGGAAGGGTCCCACCACAAGGGTGAAATGTAGGAAAACATTACCCTGCAGTTTTGCAAGAGGCTACTTCCAGGACTTGAACCCATGACCTCAAGGTCAGACGACAACATCTTAACAAGGGCGCCAAGGCCACCTTCTAAGCATTAATTAAAAAAATTGTAATTCGCCCCTTCTAAGCAGCCAACCTCGGTCACAATCTGACATTGCGATGCTCAGATCGGCGGCTTAACGGTTCCAGTTTTCTCTTAAGGGGGATTTTAAGCCAGATCGGATCGGCTAGGTGTCCCAACTGGTGGTTCATGTTTGGTTTACAAAATGGTGTATGGTAACATGTATATACTTGTGTATTTTAATCTTTATAAAAGAAACAGATTGGTTGGATCTTGATTTGTCCATAGAGTGCCAGACAAGTATTATTCATCTCCAAGTTATCCAAGCAAGAAAAAAGTAGTTATATTACAGAACGTAGGACCCAAAGTTGACTCAAAAATGTGCAAAACTCCACCTATGTGAACCAAAGATTGCAAACAAGGCAACATGAAAGAGTGGATGAGAGTGTTGGGTTCCCAATCTATGTTTCTTCTCCCTTACTACTATTTATAAGATATATGGAACACTTCAATCACGGTGCTACCTTGAATATAAGTCATTAACTAGTTCATTGAGTGAGCTGCCAAACCGCATAGTTTACTGAGCAAATTTAGAATGCATCGGGCATAAAAGTTGTCTTCCTTAAAAATTGACTCACCTTTATGAGCACCTCTTTGGTTGAACTTCACGGATAAACAGTGGAATAGAAAGAAAAATATATTTGGATGCCCAAAATCGGGTCAAACCTGCATATATATAGGACATAGAGCACGTGACATATCACGTGAAATAAGAGCGGGAAAAATAAAACTTAAACTAAAACGCGTATATTCAACTCTCCTCAAGTTGAGAGTATATATCGATCATCCCCAACTTGACTGTATCGTTCATGAATTTGTCAGAGCTTAACCCCTTGGTGAAAACATCGGGTAGTTGATCATACGAATTCACGAACGAAGTACCGATATTTCCCTTGTCTAGGTGATCTTTGATGAAATGTCTATCAACTTCAACATGTTTCGTCCTATCATGTTGAACCAGATTGTGAGCAATACTGATGGCAACTTTGTTGTCGCAATAGATAGTAATTTATTTGTTCACACGGAGACACATATCTTGGAGAATTGTCTTCAACCACAACCCCGCACATACTCCTTGCGCCAAAGCACTATATTCCGCTTCGACACTTGAGCGAGGAACAACATTCTGTTTCTTGCTCTTCCATGATACAAGATTTCCACCTATAAATGAGCAATACCCGGCAGTAGACTTTCTATCGTCTTGACTACCGGCCCAATCAGCATCTGTAAACACTTCCATTTTCAGAGGTTGATTTGCAGAGAACAAAATCCCACGTCCTAGAGATTTCTTGAGGTATCTCAATACCCAATCTGCGGCCTGCTGATGGCGAATTGTGGGAGAGTGCATGAATCTACTTAAGACACCCACAACGTACGTAATATCAGGGCGAGTATTAGATAAGTATATGAGTCTCCCAACTAATCATTTGTACCTTGAAACATTCACTTTCTCTCCACTAGTATCAACATCAATCTTGTGGCTAGCCTCAATAGGTGTGTCCATGGGTGCACACCCAAGCATCCCAGTTTCCTCCAAAAGATCAAGGGTGTACTTTCTTTGAGAGATGAAGATCCCTCGATGAGACCTCACTATTTCAATTCCCAAGAAGTATTTCAACTTCCCTAGGTCCTTGACTTCAAATTCTTTACTCAATTGTTCTTTCAAGTGTATGATCTCCTCAAGGTCATCTCCTATAATGATGATGTCATCCACGTACAAAATAAGTATAGATATTTGAGCTCCTCTCCTCTTGATAAAGAGAGTATGATCAGCCTGTCCTTGAGTATAGCCTAGTTGAAGCATGGTCTTGTTAAACCATCCAAACCAGACTCTAAGGGACTGCTTCAGGCCATATAGGAATTTCTGCAGACGACAGACCTTTCCATTGGACCCTTCTTTGGTAAAGCCAGGGGGGATAGTTATGCTGACTTCTTCTTCTAGATCACCATGTAAGAACGCATTTTTGACATCAAGTTGTTTTAGCTCCCACCCAAGATAAGCAGCACAAGAGAGGATCATCCGAATATAATTCATCTTTGCAACAGGGGCAAAGGTTTCTTGGAAGCCAATTCCTTGGGTCTGGGTATACCCTTGAGCGACCAAGCGCGCTTTATGCCACTCCACCACCCCATCTTGATTCTACTTAACAGAGAAAATTCAACATGATTCAATTGTTAGCTTCCCAAGGGGAAGACATGCAAGCAGTCATGTTTCATTTTTTTCTAAGGCACTCGTCTCTTCTTCCATAGCCTGTTTCCACTCAGGTATTTGAACAACCTCCTGTCAGGTATTAGGAATCACAATAGAGGAAAGAGATGAGATAAAAGCTCTGTGAGCCTGAGAGAGGTGATGATAAGAAATGTAATTGGCAATGAGGTGTTTGGTGCTACCAGTATTACCTTTAAGACGAGCAATGAGAACATGAATGTCATCATCTGAATCTGGAGGGGAGACAGGCACCGGAACCGGTGGAACATCCACATACCTGCTTAGCAGTCCGAGGTCTGCGAGAGTAAGCATATAATATAGGAGGAATAGAGGTGGGAGAAACAGAAGCAGTACTACGCGAACTAGGAATGAGATAAAAGGGAATATGAGGAGAGGCAACAATCAGGAGAGTTGATGGTGTCGTCACAGTTACTACGCGTCTCCCCCTGACGAGGACCAAAATACGACTCCCCCTCACGAAAAGTAACATCAACGGTGCAATAATAACGATGTTTAGGAGGGTGATAACACTTATACCCTTTGGTGGTAGGAGAGTAGCCAAAGAAAATACATCAGAGGAAGCGAGCATCCAGTTTATCGCGATGCGAGATATGAACATGAATAAAGCAGACTGAGCTAAAGATACGAGGAACGATATGAGAGGTGTGGACAATGCGGTTCTTGGCAAAATGGGAGAGGGGCGTATCGTAGAAAATGGAGCGAGACGGTAGGCAATTAATGAGATGAGCGGCAGTCAGAACCGCATCACCCCAATAGGCCTTGGGAAGGTTCATTGTAATTAACAAACACCGAGCAACCTCCAGTAAATGCCTATTTTTCCGTTCGGCTACACCGTTTTGAGTAGAAGTGTGGACGCATGTGGTTGGGTGAATAATGTTATGCTCGACAAGATAGGAACCAAACGCTCCCCGATCATCATATTCCCCACCATTATCACTACGAAGTACCCGAACTGTGTCGTAGAACTGAGTCAACCATTTGATGAAAGGACTGAAAGTAAGTAAGTACGTCACTCTTCCTTTTTAACAAATAGGACCAAGTAGTACGAGAATGACAATCAATAAACGTAACAAACCATTTATAGTCAGATAACGATAATACAGGGGAGGGACCCCAAACATCAGAATGTACAACATCAAAATAATAGGAACTAGGAAAAGAAACATGAATGATACTACGACGAACATGTTTTGAGAGTTCACATATGTCACAAGTAAATGATTTAATTAAACACCTGAAAGCATGAAACAGTTTGGTAAGATATAAAACAGAAGGGTGGCCAAGACGCAGATGCCAGCGCCGGATGTCGAGTAAAGTCGGAGCACTGGTGGTGGAAAGAAAACTGGGAGATAACGACTGGTTCAGCAAGTACAGCCCGCAACCGTTCCTACCACTGCCAAGCATCCGCTTCATATCCAGATCCTGAAACACACAAACATCAGAGAGAAAGGTTACAGAGTAACTTAAAGTAGCTGTTAAGTGTCTTATGGAGAGAAGATTGCGAGGAAACGAAGGGGCATGCAGAACCGAAGAAAGAGATAGGTCGGGAGAATAGGTAACGGTCCCTTTTCCAGCAATAGAAGAAATGAAACTATTAACAATAATGACCATATCACGACCAAAGAGAGGAGTATAGGAGGTAATGTAAGACTTGAACTTAATAAATATAATAAATAAATGGTTAGATTTTTAATAAAAAAAATCCCCGATGATGAAATAATTCAGCGCTGATTCGACTCGCACGTTTATTTTTGATGTTCGAGCTTTCCGATGGACTTGCGACGATCGTTTTGATTTCAATTCCGTCATTGCAATAAATTTCCGTATGAATTTTTGGAAACCCATGGTGGCTGGCAGGTTTTTGGTTCTTGAGTGGGCTTTTGGTTTTGCGGGCTTTGTGCTGCTTTGTACTTCCTTGTGGGTTTTGTGCTGCTTTGAGGCTGGAATATATTAATACTTATGATGCGTTGAGGCTGGAATATACTAATACTTATATCGAAAGGCGGTGCTGATATTCATTCCCGATCCTTCAGTTCCTTTCCTATTTCGCGGAGTTTCCGCCTGCAGTCCGGTTAGGGTTTCCGTGCTCCTTCTTCTACCTATTCTTCTCCCTTATTTGCGGCTTGTTGTGCTTCTCTGCTGCCGTTTACGGTGAGCTGTTGTTGTTGTGTTCTTGTGTCGCTGTTGTTGCTGTGTTCTTGTGTCGCTGTAGATTCGAGGTTGGAAACTTGATCTTGGCCGGAAAAAAAACTGAGTTGCACCTCCACTGTGAGCTTCTTTGTCCCTTCCTCTTCTTATGATTTCTGAATTATGCAGTTTGATGTGGAAAATTTAAAGGTATATGTTTAGGGCTTTCAGTTTTGGGGGTTTTGCTAAGTTGTTCGGTTAGGGTTTCTTGATTTGGGCCTATTGAATGTTATATTAAGTTGGGTTGGCTGATTTGACCCTAATCTCTCTTGGGTGTTGCTGTCCGGCTGTTTGGTGTTGCTATCTGGCAGTTTGGTGTTGCTATCCCTGCTGTTTTCTGGTGTTGTTTCCTGTTGTTCCCTGCTGTTTTCTTGTTGTTTACCTACTGTATTCCTGCTGTTTTCCATGATGTTCTCCTGCTACTTTGCCTTAGATTTGTATATTTTTTTATGGTGAGCTGTTAATGTATTGTTGGCTGGTTTTGTACTTGCTAGCCAGCTATTGTATTGTTCTTACATTGTCGGCTTTTGATGGGATTTGCTGCCCTCGTATTGGCTGAATTTGGGGGCTGGCCGGTTGTTGGTAGAGGGGAATTGTTAGCAATATATATATAATGTGTCACCAAAGTTGGTCTTTCACTAGGCAACTCCCAAAGGTCGTAGTTGTGACCATCTTAGGAGTCCGTACGTGCTTATTTTCGGCGCAACCCTAAAGTAAATAATCTTTTAATACTGCAGAGGATGGCGTCCGGCGATAGACGCGACGAGAATCCTACGAGGGACAAGGGCAAGCCAAAGCTTGGGGTGAGTCCTTACTACGTTGATTTTAAATACTTGATTTTTTCACTCTTCTTCTCCGAGCTATTTTTATTCGAATGATATTGCCCCGGATACGAAATGAATATGAAAAAGATCAAATCGTTAGAAGCTATTAGCGAACAATAGAAACTCTGAGGGGAAAAATAATACAATTAACTCCTATGTTGGGAAAATGCATATGATGAATATGAAAAGAACATGGAACGAAATACGCATTGACACATCGAAATGCGAAAGGTCAGCCTAGTAGGGGGGATAGAGCCACAGACCCCTACACCTCGTGAGGGGGGTAGAACTCTCACACCTCGTAGGAGGGGTTGAACTCCTACAGATTTTGAGATATGACTTGTCCAATTTAGGAGGCGTGGAAGCCTATTGTGTGTGAGATCGCCCTAAAGCGGACATTGATGTAATGGGCCGATGGGTCCAGATTTGAAGAAAATAAGATAGACCTCAGCATTTCGAGTCAACGATTGATATGAACTCTGAACTGAATTAATTACAGAAACCGATTGAGAATGAAAAGAATAAGAAAAGATATTTCTGCTTCACCTTACATTTCTTGTTTAGATATATACTATTTTGATATAGATAGGAATAACTGCTTATAACTGCTGACATTTTTATATGATTGCAGGGCGGTTAAAAAGGGTAAGGAACTAACTTAGTTTTTTTAACTAATTAATTTTATTTTTCCTTTTGGGATCAGGCCACCAGCATATCCGGCCCCGCTAGGAGGATACCAGCGGAAGCAGATCGAAGTCAGAGAGAAAACGTGGTTCGTCCACGAGTTAACTTAGCTAGTGTTTTATCTTTGTCTTTTTGAGATATCTGTATCGTAGATGTACCTGTATAGTAGATGTTTGATCTTTTTGTCCTTAAGTAGACATGATGTACATTATCTGAAGGAAATAAAAATGTTACTTATGTTTCTCCTAAAGCTATTTTGTGCTTTACTCTTTATCTGCTGCGTTAATTTAATTGTGAAAAACCCGCTCAGAATTAGAATTAAATTGTGGCGAAGTACGGGCCGTTATAGGTAAAACCTGAGGCAGAGCCAATCATGTGATCTGTCGCACCCGAGTCGATGATCCACTCAGAAGGGGATGAAGACACAACATGGGCACTGGAGATACCTGAAGTAGCAAATGCAGCAGTGGAGTCAGCCGATGGAGAGTCAGATTGAGAACGCAACATACGACGGAAGGCCTTTAACTCCATAGCAGAAAGGCTCCTAGAATTGTCCTCATAAACCTCAGTCGAATGCGCAGAATACTAAGTGTGGGTACCAGCTTGACAACCACCACCACGGCGAATACCTCTCTCATGAGCGCACCAGAACCCCGACCAGAGGGAGCAATATGAGTGAGTAGACGAAAACAGACGTCCTTAGTATGTACTTTCTTTCCGCAGTGGCTGCATAAAGGAGGAGGTCCTTGAGTAATCCCAGCAAGAGTAGAGTGCTTGGTAGAGGAACCAAGAGAGCGGCGACGAATCTCATCACTGAGGAGCATACTAATGGCTTCCTGAAGAGAGGGAAGAGGCTCTCGAAGGAGGACATGCAGGCGAACCGCATCAAACTCCATATTGAGCCCCATAAGAAAGACGTGAACCCGAAAGCGGTCTTTATCCTTCTAAAGAGCCCGCACATCGGCAAAGGTGTTGAAGTAATCCAGTTCTTGATACTGGCGTTCAAACTCAGAGTAGTAGACAAAGACGAACATGGTTCTCTGCTTCAGCTCCAAAACACGTGTGAGCTCATAAATCTGCGTCAAATTGCCTACCTGAGAGTAGGTGTCACGGGCCCATTTTTAAATTTCATAAGCAAAAATCCAGAAGCATGTAATTGTGATACACCTGAGGGGACATAGAGTGAAGCAACCACGAGACAACCAAGGAATTGTCTGCATCCCATTTTCTCCATGAGGGATAGGTTTTTGGTGGCTCAACAGCTGGTGACTTCAAATAGAATGTTGTGCCGCCCTGGACCATTTGAGATAATTTGTGTCATCCAAGACAATAGTAGTAATCTTCAATGAGCTAGATTGGTCGTGGCTACGAGGAAGATCTGCAGAGGTGATGTGACCCCGTCGTCGGCCCTTTATTTTTTTTTCTAATTGTCGCTGCCATCGGTGTATCTTTTTATGTTTTATCGCAACACTGTATCTTTTATTTTCATATCCTTACGTGAACTGTGTTATTTTGTCCCGGCACGTGAGATTGACCGCCTCGCGTGACCCAAAATGGATTGGTTTGGTTCGGATTGTGTAGGGTGGGTCGTCGCGTTAGTTTTGGGGGACAAGTGCTGATATTTGTTGCTTAATTTAAAAATTTTACTTATTAAAAAAATTAGAGATTGAGAGAAGGAGGAGGCATATATAAATATGAGTTTTCCCTTGTTTGCCCTAGACCGGATTTGGAAGAAGTTGCTGAAAGCCGCTGCTTTTGGCACGTCCTTTCGCCGCTCGATCCGCGACAGCTCTTCCGCCCGCTCCGTCCGTCGACTACTCCGGGAGTGGATCCTGCCTCCAACCCGCCGGCCGTCCCCCTCCCCAGCTTCTCCCGCGCTTCCCCGCCTCCAGCTCACCTGTACGGGAGCCATCCGCACGACGCTGAGCCTTCTGCAGCTGGTTCTCCCAATATCCGCCTTCTCCCACTGCTCATCGCCGTGATTCGACATCAAGTTACACAGGCCTTTCACCCTCTCCTCTCCACTCCAACCCTAAAGCCCTCCTGCCACCATCCTCCTCCGACCGCCGTCTCCTCCACAAAACGCCACAACCGCCACCACTCCATTTTCCCCTACCAAAACAGCCTCCACTTCGTTTGGACACTCCCTCGACGGCCGTGAATGCCCGTGAAGAGCTCGGAATGCGGATGTCGGAGACCTCCCGGTGAGATTTCTTTCCTCCACCCTCAATCTCCTTATTGGTAGTTTGTTATGAAAATTTCAGCAAGGTATTGTCACATCCAAGTGTAGCGCGCGCTTGCCCCCGCATTCCTAACCGTTGTATTACTTTAGTGTCCGATCTCTGCGAGTTTGTTCACTTGCCGCATTTCACTTAGGCCGAAACTTTGAAAGCCGGAAGTTAGCCTCTCTAACACGTGGTGTTGCTTCAAAAAAACTAAAAATTAGCATTGTGCCGAGCAAGTTTTCCACTTAAATTTAAAGTTTGTGAAGCTTGGTTCGCATCAATTTGGTGTGGCTGCTGGGATATCTCACTCCTATTGTGGGATAGCCGAGCGATTTGCGCTTCCGAAATTTTAAAGTTTAAGGTTTTCAAGTGTATCCATGGAATCGAGAATGGAACACCTAGAGGAAAATTTAGGAGATATAGGTAAGCGAATGGAAGAAATTATGGTCGATGTCACTACACTCACTCTCTCCGTGAGAGACACAAACCAAGTCATGATAGGGTTGCGTACTACGGTTAACAATTTGGAAGCACAGTATCACTTAGGGGGTTCTGCTGCACAACCCCCTACCCCTCCGGCACGACCTCTGACACCACCACCAGAACCCCAACTAGCACATCAAGATAATAGGAATCCCCCTAGATGGGATGTCGGTATCAAACTGGATGTTGGGGATTTTGAGGGCACACTTGAGCCTGAGGTGTGTCTTGATTGGTGCGAGCGACTTGAACGGTTCCTCCGCTGGAAGCGCACACCTGCCCACCAGCAGATGGAGTATGCTACCTTAAAGCTGAAGAGCCCCGCACTCACATGGTGGGGGCAAGTCGAGCGGATGAGATACACGATGGGACAACAACCTATCACCACCTGGGTTGAGTTCAAAGCTCAACTCAAGAGGAGGTACGCCCCCGCTGATTTTATGCAGACCTTGTACCGTAGGTATCACAACCTACGGCAAGACAAGCAAACCACTGACGAGTACACAAACGAGTTCCTGGTCCTCAAGTCACGTTTAGATCTGAAGGAGGAAGACCACATGGTTGTGACCCATTATCTGAATGGGCTACGGTACGCGATACGAGACCAGTTAGAGCTACATGATTTTCGGGACCTGGGAGAGATCTCCAGTCGGGCACGCCGAGTGGAGGCTCTCCAGAAGAGGACATCCGGTCAGAAATCTACGGACAGGACGCATTATTCCTTGTCTTCGACATCGACCACTAGGACGAGTACGTCACCTACCCCTGGCCTACCTTCTACTGTTAGGCCAATGCTACCAGCTCCTACCCCTGCGGGCCCCTCTTCGATTTCCATGAAGGGAAAGGAGACCGTCACCTCTAAGCCCGTATTTCGATGCTACAAGTGCATGGATCTGGGACATAAATCATCTGAGTGCCCAAGACGTCAGTTTACCGCGGTTGTTGAGGTTAACGATGGACGAGATCCGGAGTATGGGATCTGGGAGAGTGACTTAGTCAGAGAGACAGAGGACCCCCATGAGGGAGAGTGTGAGGTAGAGGGCGAGTAGCCAGATCAGTTGATTTGTGTTCTACAGCATAGCCTACTTACTCCGAGAGCTACCACTGATGACGCATGGGTGAGGCACAATATCTTTTGCACCACCACTCGCATCCAAGAGCACTACTGTTCTATTATCGTCGACAGCGGGAGAATGGAGAATTTCATCTCCCGGCGCATGGTAGAGAAGTTAAGCCTCCAGATTCAGACACTGGAGCGCCCTTATGAGTTATCCTGGGTTACTAGTGGCACCACGATGGTCATATTACAGCGATGTCTCGTGGAGTTCACCATTGGGCCTTCCTATTCCGACTCGGTGTGGTGTGATGTTACACCCCTCGATGTGTGTCATGTTTTCTTGGGGCGTCCGTGGCAGTATGACTGAAGCACTATCCATGACGGGCGGAGGAACTCTTATTCATTCGACCATCGCGGTCGCAAGACGGTTCTTCTTCCCCAGAAGAACAGTCTTGTTCCACAGCGACTCACCCCCCCCGGTGGCTGTCCCAGCTGGGGTTCCTATCTCCACGACCACGCTCACCACCATGACGTATCCGTTCTTCCATATGCTTTTGACAGAGCGACAGTTTTGTCACGAGGTGAGAGAGAGTACTATCGCCTATGTATTAGTCGGCCTGGAGTCCCCCACCACCTCTGTGGAGATTCCTGCGGTCGTTCGACCTCTGATCACTAAATTTAGCGACCACACCCTGGACTAATTACCCGACCAGCTTCCCCCGCTGAGGGACATCCAGCACTGCATCGATTTAGTCCCAGGTGCAAGCATGCCCCACCTACCTCATTACCGTATGAGCACGAGGAGCATAGGAGACAGGTATCCGAGCTTCTCCAGAAGGGTCATGTGAAGAAGAGCTTAGTCCCTATGTTCCTGCCCTTCTTATCCCAAAGAAGGACGGGACTTGGCGAATGTGTGTTGATAGCCGCGCTATCAATAAAATCACTATCAAATATCGTTTCCCGATTCCCCGGTTAGATGATATGCTAGACATGTTGAGTGGGGCACAGATTTTCTCAAAGATTGATCTTAAAGGTGGCTACCACCAAATCCGGATCCGACCGGGTGACGAATGGAAAACGGCCTTCAAAACAAGAGAGGGCTTATATGAGTGGTTGGTCATGCCCTTCGGCTTGTCCAATACACCAAGCACATTTATGAGGCTGATGAACCAAGTCCTTAGACCCCTGATCGGGACTTATGTCATCGTCTACTTTGACGATATTCTCATCTATAGCCTCGACCCGGACCAGCATCCTGGACATCTTCGTCAGGTCCTGCAAATTTTGAGAGAACATCGTTTGATCATCAATTTGAAGAAATGTACCTTCTTCACTAGCAGTCTCACCTTTTTGGGGTACATTGTCTCTTCTGAGGGAATTAAGGTGGATCAAGAGAAGATCCGCGCGATCGTCCTGGCCCGCCCCCAGGAACGTCACTGAGGCCCGCGGTTTCCATGGCCTAGCATCGTTCTATCGACGTTTTATCCGCAATTTTAGCACCCACATTGCACCCATCACCGACTGTCTCCGAAAGGGGGAATTCATTTGGACTGCTGAGGCCGAGCAGGCATTCCTCCTCATGAAAGAGAAGATATCCAGTGCGCCTGTTCTGGCGCTACCTGATTTTGAGAAAGTTTTTGAGGTTGATTGTGACGCGTCACACATAGGTATTGAGGCTGTTTTGAGCCAGGAAGGTCGACCCGTAGCATTTTACAGCGAGAAGCTGAACGACGCGAAAACTAGATATTCGACGTACGACATTGAGCTTTTCGCCATTGTTCAAGCTCTCCGGAATTGGCGGCATTATTTGATACAACGCGAGTTTGTGTTGAACACGGATCACGATGCGCTGCGCCCCCTGAACCCCCAAAAGGAGGTCAGACGCCACGCCAAGTGGGCCGCGTTTTTGCAGGAGTACACCTTTCACATTCGTCACAAGCCAGGAGTCACCAATAGAGTTGTCGATGCCCATAGCCGTCGTGCACACCTCTTAGTGTCTACATAGTAGACTAACTGACTTAGACTCCCAGAAAGAGTTGTATGTCACTGATCCCGATTTTAGTGATGTGTGGGCGGAGTGTCAGCTACATGGAGCTGACCCGACGAGACAGTTCTGCGTGAGCGAGGGGTATTTATTTAGAGGCACTAGATTATGTATTTGTCAGGGACCACTACGTGAGGCCTTGCTCACTGAGTTGCACTCATCTGGGTTGGGTGGACATGTCGGGCAGGCCAAGATGATTGACCTGGCAACCACGCGCTATTATTGGCCCCGCATAAAACAAGATATTATTAGCCACGTTCGTGCCTGTTACACGTGCCAGTTGTATAAAGGACAGTCCCAGAACACCGGATTGTACATTCCCTTGCCCGTTCCCAAGAGGCCATGGGATGAGGTCTCCATGGACTTTGTGAGCGGTTTCCCTTGAGCGGCGCGTGGAGTTGACTCCGTATTTGTAGTTGTTGATAGATTATCCAAAATGGCCCACTTCATACCTTGTCAGAAGACCTCCGACGCCGCACACATAGCTAATCTTTTCTTCAGGGAGGTAGTTAGACCTCACGGTGTTCCACGCACGTTCACGTCCGATAGGGGCACTCACTTCATGGGCTACTTTTGGAAAACCGTATAGAATAAACATGGCACAAAATTAAAATTTAGTGCATATCACCCACGGTCTGATGGGCAAACTGAAGTGGTCAACCGAAGTTTGGGCAACCTATTGAGATGCTTAGCGAGAGAACAACCTAAGCAGTGGGATTTGACACTAGCCCAAGCCGAATTTGCCTACAACAGTATCATAAATCGTTCCACCCAAAAGTCTCCTTTTGAGATTGTCTATGGCTTCCCCATTCCGCATTTCCTCGATCGCAACTTATTACCTTCTCACGAGCGTGTTTCCTTTGAAGCTACTACTTGGATTGTGTTACGGGCTTGCTTCGTTGCGGATGGTTGGAGTCGGAGATACAAGGGGAAAGCCCTAGAATGGTGGAGGAGGAGATGAGAGAGGAAGAAACCCTAGAGGGTAGGGGAAGGAGAGAAGAACTTAGAGAGAGAGGGAGAGGAATTTTAGAAAGAGAAAAATAATTTCCTTCTTCATTGTTTACCTTCCCAAATACAAGACAAGGCCCATTTATAAGACCTCGGGTGGCATACCCGTAATTACATAAGATGCATAAAATATTAAAATACTAAAACATTACGACGAGTCCACTAATTACTAATATGACTCAATACATAAGATAATAAGATAACTGACGGCGGATCCGTAACACTCCACCCGTCCTTCAATTTGAGCTTGTCCTCAAGCTCAAACTCCAGTAGGATGTGCGGCTCCTCTGGCTCCTTGATCTCGCGCCAAAATAGTTCCTTGCAGCGTGTCGCGGGGGAATTGGCTGCAAGGTGTAGCGGCGGCGCTGTCGAAAAAACGATCGGCTGATGCATTGGGTTTGGATGGTCTAGCGGAGGAAGAGTCGACAGAGGCGGAGGCTGTGGCGGCGGCGACGACGACGGAGGCGGAGGCGACGGTGGCGATGCGTCTTGAACGACAGAGGTCGGTTGTGGCACCGGTAGCGGCGGTGATGGCGGCACAAGCTGTGCGGGCTTGGAGGGCTCCGACGCAGGAAGAGGAAAGCCAAAGTGTTCGGAAGTAACCAATTTGTCGAGGGTAGCGTTGAGACGAGAGGTGGAAGCTTGAAAAGACGTCAACATGTTCCACAACGCCAAACAAAGGGTGACTTCATCCGCGTCACGAAGTGGAATCTCCATATAATGTTAGAAGGGAAATAAAATAAAAGGGAAGAGGGTGGCTACTGGAAAAAAAAAAGGAGAACTTGTGTGGGCCCACGGGATAAGAAATAAAGTCGGTGAGAAGGAAGATAATTAAAGTAGGATAAGAAATAAAGTAGGTGGCGTGTAAGATAATTAAAAAGAGGGGACAGGCTTGTGCAGGATGAGATGTAATGTAATAATAATAAAAAGAGGGGACAGGCTTGTGCAGGAAGCGATGATGGAAAAGGCGTGCGATTTGGGGAGAGCCGCGGACTGAGCACCAGGGATCGGGAAGCAGATGGGACTGATCGATCGCCTATGAGCGGGAAGATGATGACGGTACTGGACAGGGCTCCCTGCAGCAGAGGAGGAAGCAGCGACGCCGGAGAAGTCGCGGGATTGACGGGCGAAGCGACGTCGTCAACAAAGTTGTGGCGTGAGGACGATCCCGTCGCGTGAGGCGATGGGAGCTCCCGCCGCGTGAGGATGCAGGGCAGCGTTGGGGGGGTAACCTGTCCTGCGTTTTCCGGAATGATGACGGGCTTGAGCTGGACGCAGAAGGAGAGGGAAAGCGGAGGAAACAGCGGAGGCAACGGCGATGGAGCAGCGAAAAAGAAAACAAAAATCGAGTCGAGGAAGGATGGTTCTGATACCAAGTTGTTACGGGCTTACTTCGTTGCGGATGGTTAGAGTCGGAGATACAAGGGCAAGCCCTAGAATGGTGGAGGAGGAGATGAGAGAGGAAGAAACCCTAGAGGGTAGGGGAAGGAGAGAAGAACTTAGAGAGAGAGGGAGAGGAGTTTTATAAAGAGAAAAGTAATTTCCTTCTTCATTGCTTACCTTCCCAAATACAAGACAAGGCCAATTTATAAGACCTCGGGTGGCATACCCGTAATTACATAAGATGCATAAAATATTAAAAAACTAAAACATTACGACGAGTCCACTAATTAATATTATGACTCGATACATAAGATAATAAGATAACTGACGGCGGATCCGTAACAGATTGATATTTTAAAATCCTTGCATAAAGTTATTCATAATAAGTTGCAAGTAACATCCAAAAAATACAAGGAAAGCGCTGATAACCATCGGCGCGACGTGTCTTTTTCGGAAGGAGATTGGGTGTTGGTACATTTCAGAAAGGAAAGATTTCTCAGTGGGCCGTACCACAAACTCCGGCAGCGTCGTTTCGTCCCTTTTCAGGTGAGGAAACAGCTGGACGAGAACGCCTACCTTATTGATCTGCCCTTGGAATTCGGTACTTCACCGATTTTTAATGTGGCAGACCTTTCCGTTTTCCACGACCCTCCACCTACCGTTCCTTTGCTGCCACCTAGCCTAGAGCCAGGGACGACCGCAGGATTTCAGCCGGCCTTCACACCCACCACAGAGGAAGTTGACCAGGTACTCGATGTTCGGGAGTTCCAGACGCGGGCAGGAGCCTACCAGCAATACTTGGTCTCCTGGTGCGGCAGGGACGCCTTTGATAGCTGCTGGATTAGTGCCAGAGAGTTACAGCGTCGACGTCCGGACCTCTCAGTTGCATTCATCAGCACAGTCTCGCCGGAGTCGAGTTCTCTCAACCCCGGGGGAACTGATGTGACCACGTCATCGGCCCTTTAGTTTTTTTTTCTTATTGTCACTTCCATCGGCGTATCTTTTTAGTTTTATCGCAATATTGTATCTTTTATTTTCTTGTCCTTATGTGAACTGTGTTATTTTGTCCCGGCACGTGAGATTGACCGTCTCGCGTGACCCTAAATGGATCTGTTCGGTTCAGATTGTGTGGGGTGGGTCGTCGCGTTAGTTTTGGGGGACAAGTGCTGAAATTAGTTGCTTAATTTAAAAATTTTACTTATTACAAAAATTAGAGATTGAGAGAGGGAGAAGACCTATATAAATATGAGCTTTCCCTTGTTTGCCCTAGACCGGATTTGGAAGAAGTTGTTGAAAGCCGTTGCTTTCGGCACGTCCTTCCGCCGCTCGATCCGCGACAGCTCTTCTGCCTGCTCCGTCCGTCGGCTACTCCGGGAGTGGATCCTGCCTCCAACCCGCCGGTCGTCCCCCTCCCCAGCTTCTCCCGCACTTCCCCGCCTCCAGCCCGCCTGTACGGGAGCCATCCGCACGACGCAAAGCCTTTTGCGGCTGGTTCTCCCGATCTCCGCCTTCTCCCAATGCTCATCGCTGGAACCCTCCGTGATTCCACTTCAAGTTACACACGCCTTTCACCCTCTCCTCTCCACTCCAACCCTACAGCCCTCCTGCCACCATCCTCCTCCGACCGCCGTCTCCTCCACAAAACGCCTCAACCGCCACCACTCCAATTTCCCCCTACCAAAACAGCCTCCGACAGCCTCCACTTTGTTTGGCCACTCCCTCGACGGCCGTGAAGAGCTCGGAATGCGGATGTCGGAGACCTCTCGGTGAGATTTCTTTCCTCCACCTCTCAATCTCCTTATTGGTAGTTTGTTATGAAAATTTCAGCAAGGTAATGTCACAACAAAGTGTAGCGCGCGCTAGCCCTCCGCATTCCTAACCGTTGTTTTACTTTAGTGTTTGATCCTTGCGAGTTCACATCCAAGTGTAGCGCGCGCTAGCCCCCCGCATTCCTAACCGTTGTTTTACTTTAGTGTCTTATCCCTGCGAGTTTGCTCACTTGCCGTATTTCACTTAGGGCGAAACTTTGAAAGCCGGAAGTTAGCCTCTCCGACACGTGGTGTTGCTTCAAAAAAACTAAAAATTAGTATTGTGCCGAGCAAGTTTTCCGCTTAAATTTAAAGTTTGCGAAGCTTTGTTCGCATCAAGTGGGGCCATGGAGGGCACCAGTGTAAGGAGACGATGAGATTTCAGAGGAATCACCCACCGATGATTGTCCGAAAAAACTAGCAAGCCGAAGAACTCAAATCGGAAGAAACCACATCCTACGAGTGTCCCTTAGATCGTGTTGCCGGAGAGGACACCGGAGGATGTGACCACGATATATCCGGCAGCCCCCATGGAGGACAAAACAGTCGGAGACAAAGGGTCGTCTAGGAAAAACCAGGAGAAGAAGGCCATTGAAGATGCGAAGGCCGCTGGAGAAGAAAGAGGCGATGGAGAAGCGGTCGAAGGGGTCGCGGAAGCCCTAGGCGCGGTGCAAGAGAAGCGCGCTGGAAGGGGGCGGCGGAAGCCCTAGGCTCGGCGCGAGAGAAGCTTGCTGGAAGCGAATGATGGGAGACGGGGATCGGCTACGAACGTCGGGAGACGGTGATCGGCGGTCGATCGGCCGAGTCGAACGAACGCGCTGTTGCGGGCGGAGGCGGATCGTGACTTTCGGCTTTGATACCAAGTGAAATAGAAAGAAAAATATATTTGGATGCCCTAAATCGGGCCAAACATACATATATATATGACAGAGTACGTGATATATCACGTGAAATAAGAACGGGAAAAATAAAACTTAGATTAAAACGCGTATAACGCGTTTATTCAACTTTAACTTAGCCAAATAGACCTTCACGGAATTGTTCCACGTAAGTATGACATAGCAGTTTGGCCTCTCCGGATAGGTATCCTACTCTTCAGATGAATCTGCTTAAGATGTCCATTCAGACTAGTGGCCAGATGTCCCATCTTAGCCTATCGAGTTGGCATACATTGCTGCTGTGATGTTAAGAGGACATTATAGGCTATCCAGACAGCTCCATGGTCAATGCTTGAGGAGCAGGATTTTTTATTATTCAATCTCTCCGTTACATGCAGAAGTTTAATCTTGCATTCACTACTCAAAGTTGTATTGTACAAGCCTAACTTAAACAAATAAATCAGTCTTCACTATAGTATAAGCTTAATTTAAAGAAATGAATCTTCTTCACTATAGAATAAGCTTAACTTAAAACAAATGAATCTTCTTTACCATACCAGCTAGAATGGTGAATTTAGGATAATAAATATCAAATTATATTACAGGCTGATTGAACTAGTTCGAAATTGACCCGAGCTAACTCAAGGTTCAAAATCTTAATCTGATTTCAATTAGATCAAAATTAGTTTTTATCCAATTTTCATTCAATGTAGGCACGAAAACCGATTAAGAGAAGGCTTATTCAGAGATGAAACTTAGAATGGTTGTTTAAAAATAATTGTAATAAGTTGGATTTTGATGATATATATATATATCATCAGCTTGAGAGGGAGTGCTGAGGTTATTTAACTTATATTGAGAGGGTATTTGTGTCAATACTCACGAGTTAGCACTTGTATATATATTGTTTGTTATATGGTACCATCAATAACATGATATCAAAGCAGTTTGATACCTAACCGCCCCTTCACTGAATATCCACGGGGCTCATTTTTCCCAAAATTTCTGGCAGAACCTAGAGGGGAAACATTTTACATACTTTTAATCCTCCTACAATTTTAGAGTATCATCTCCTGACAATTAACAAAGGGGAAGACCTTAACACTCTACTAACAGAGGGGGGATTGCCAATTCTGAAGTGAAAATTGACCTCGCCTGAAGTGAAGTTGTCGATCCAATCTCAACTGTCATAGAAAAATTTCAAATTAATCTTCATGAGACTTAGAAATCCTGAATAGGAGGAGATAACTAAGTACTGATTGAAGAGGAAAACAAGAAAGCTACATGCACAAATCCGCCAGATGGGTTGGACTTGATTCAAGTTGTATAGAAAAAGAGGGGAAACTTTGATTTTTTGAGTGTGAGGGAGGAGATGGAATGAAATCCATAAAATAAAACACTGAAGAAATTCAACATAAAAATCCACTTAGCAGTCACCTGGTAGAAACGGAAAAATAAGCGTTTGTTTCATTGTCTAGGGTACAGGAGGAGGCGTCACTACACCCGCTGAAGTCGACTTGGAAGTAGGAAGAGCAGAGGACTGACCGGTCTCTGTAATTGCACATGAACTGCAACAGGGAAGCTGACGTCTCTTGATCTGTTGGGAGGAGAGATCGAAGATGATCTCTTGAGAGGAGGGGGGGGCAACGCCTGTTCCACGCGCTGCAGAAGGGATTGACATGAGGAAAAACCCACAGGAAGGAGGATTAAACGGTTTTTATCGTCGGCTTGGAGCGTTCGGTAGCATGACAAGTTAGGGCACCAATTATGAAATGGGGGGGGGGGGGGGGGGGGTTAAACCGTGACTTGATTTAACGAGGGTGAAATTAGTTCCCTCCCCTATGTTATCATCTTTGCCACCATAAATTAAAACCTTTTAAATTAGCATGTTACCCTTTCAAATTTTGAATCGAGTCAAAGAATAACACGTAATATATTATTTTACTGCATTTTATTTTTAAGCAATGCAACGTAATCGTAAAATACGATCAATTAAATTGGTTTGATGGCAACGCATGAATTTTTAACTCGCGCTCGAGTCCTACAATAACGATCATCTTCGTAAATAAATCTACGGGTGTTACAAGATCAGCTCCCTTCGTGTGGAGTTCTTCCTCTTGCTCTCATTGAGTTGCGCTTCCTCGTCCTTTATAGCCACTTGCGCTACCTGCTAGATCCCGTTGTTGTTCCTTTGATCTCGCCACTCATGTGGTCTGCTCTTCTAACTGCAGCTCCGCTCGCTGCCTATGGAGTTCTTTTCGCTGCTCTCTCTCCAGTGTTGGCTTGATCGCGAGCTCTACCTACACTTCTCTCGAGTTGTTCTTCGAGTGCTAGTGTCATTGCGTCCGCTTCTTCATTGCTGAAAGTCAATTCTCGACCGTCATTAAAATTCATCGAACTGATAATGCTCGTGAGTATATCAGTACACCAATAATCTCCTCAGCATTCTTCATCAGACTTCATGTGTCTATACACCATAACAAAATGGTGTCGTCGAGCGAAATAGTCACCATCTTCTGGAGGTTGCTCGCTCTCTTATGTTCCAGATGCACAATCCCAGGCAGTACTGACACTTTGTTATTTCCACTGCGTGCTATTTAATTAATCATATGTCGTCGTTCGTCCTCAACTTTGCTACTCTCTTCTCCATTTTGTATCCTTCCACACCTCCCTTCTTCCTCCCTCCTCGGGCCTTTGGATGTACCTGTTTTGTCCATCATCTCGGAACTCGTGTTGATAAGTTGGCTCCACGTGCTACCAAATGCATCTTTGTTAGTTATTCGCATACACAAATGTTATGATTGTCATTCTCCTACTACTAGGAAAATAATCACTTATGTGGATGTTACCTTTTTTGAGAATCAACCGTTCTATGCAGCTCCACCCGAGGCTACACCTCCTAACGCTCTCCCACGTCCAGCAATCCCTACGGGCATGGTTTGACAAATTAAGTCGAGTTGTTCATGATATTGGCTTTACTCGGAGCTCTGCCGACTTCTTATTCGTCGTCGTCCGACAAGTATCGTGGTTCTCCTTGTCAATGTTGATGACATTCTTCTAATAGGGGATGACATCCCCGACATCACTTTGGTCAAACAACATTTGACCTCACAGTTTCACACAAATGATTTGGGTCCTCTCTGATACTTCTTGGGTATTGAGGTTGCTCGTCGTCCTGATGATCTCGGCTTGTCCCAATGCAAAAACTATCTCAACCTTCTTGACGATTTAGGTTATTCATGATGTAAGCTTGTTGATACACCTATGAATGCCAATCACAAATTATGCGTTCATGCCTCCGGAAATGATTTGCTTCTTCCTAATCTGGAGTACTACCGTCGTTTGATTGACAAACTTATTTATCATACTGTCATAAAACCAGATATATCATTTGTTGTCAAAGTTGTTAGCCATTTTATACATGCCTCTTGGAACTCTCATCTCCAGGCCATTGAACGTATTCTCAGGTATCCGAAGAATGCCCCTGGACAAGGCCTTGTGTATCAGTTGTCTTCTTCTATGTCACTCATTGCCTACTCTGATGTTGATTATGTCGGCTATCTCGACGATCGTCGCTTTGCAAGTGGATTTTGCACATATTTTTGCGGGCACTTGGTCATCTAGTGAAGCAAAAAACAAACTATTACTGCACACTCCTTTGTTGAGGCTGAGTATCGCTCAATGGCTTCTGTTGTTTCTAAACTTACATGGCTAGAGAGTCTTCTCTCTGATTTGAGCGTCAAACTTCCTTCTCCAGCAGTATTTTTTGCGATAATCATGTCGCCATCCACATCGCCGAGAATCCTGTATTTCATAAGTGCATGAAACACATCAAAGTTGATTGTAATTTTGTCCGAGAACAAATTCAAACCCGGAAGTTGATTTTACGACATGTTCCTGCTGCAGAACAAGTGTCAGACATCATGACAAAATCCTTACATCGTCCACTATATTGCAAATTCCTTTCCAAGCTTGGTGCCTAGAACTGGTATGCTCCAGCGTGCGGGAGAGTGTTGAAGAATGCTCCTCGTCTTCAATGCTTGATGTCAATCTTTTTAGTTTTATCAGCTGATCTACATGTGCAATCCCGATATATTGTCGTCATCGTCTTCTCCTATAGATCTACTCAGAAATCAATCCTTGCGCAATCTTCACCATCGTTAATCTTCTCCACAGTGACTACGACTCCTCTTCGATTAGTAGAGAAGTTTTCTTGTCCATCAAAAGAGTCAGTGAGAGGATCACTAGATTTAGCAGATGAGGAAGAAGATTGACATGTTGTGGGACATATTCAGGATAGCCATGTTTCTCCCATTTATCTCCATGGCGATTAGTGTCACCATACAAACCACAATATAGTCCACAATGTCTATACCGGCCTCGATTACAGATCCAAACTGGTTGGGAGCTTCCACAACTCCTAATCGACCCTAACCAATGTAAGTATTATTATAGTCAGAGAAATCAAAGCACCCTTGACCTTTTGCAGCAAGAGCAGGAGAAATGACTTCAATCGAAGTGGGCGGCGGGGTAAAACAATAAATTGTGGACAAAGTGGTCATCAGTGGGGGAAAACTATTTTGTGATAAGATGAGGGAACGAAAGGTATTATATAAGTTGGGTAGATGCAAAGTAAAATATGAACGAGAGTTCCTCGATGGAGTCAAGATACAACAAGATATGTGGAGATTAGTTGGAACTTGGAAGATAGTCCTCTATTTTGAGAGACCGCAAAAAAGAGTGCCAAAATCATGTGTATCTTCAGTTGGAGATAGTAAAGTTAGTTGCTGAAATATGTCAGAGTTTCTGTAAATTATCTTATGTTGAGTACAATAATTGAAGATGAGACTACACTTCCTTCGTAGTTTGAAGGGATATGATGGATGCGTGTCATTTGGTGTCCATGGAATTTGATAGTCACATTATCACCATGTTGTCATTTTTAAACCAAGTCTCGTATGCGGCATCCTAAGTATTCGGAGGAATTCCAGTCAAGTGGTGATGAAGACCTTTAGTAAGAGCTTTCTGGACAACATTAGACCAGTGCAAGTAGTTGGCAACCCAAGTGAGGGAAATGTTAGTTAAGTGTAAATATATCTAAAGTCATCATGAAGAGGAGTCAATTTAGACGCGCCAACCATATGAAGTTTTTGGTTCCATTTTAGTGTCCCATGAGAAAGCAAAGTGTCGAAGAATCATTGCAAGAACAAAATAGGTGTCGAGGCAAGAGGAAGAGTAGGTAGCAACGAGAATTGGAGTGGTCTGTGAAAGTTGCCAGTGAAATTGTGGCAAAGGCATTGCCTAGGTGCCTTTTAAAAGTTTGCGACAAGAGATGTTGTCGAGGAGTAGAGGGGCGGTGAGAACTGTGAGTGATTGTCGAATTGCGTCCAAGAGCAGTGCGGTCGCGATCGTTGGGATATTTGTGAAAGAGAGAGGCGGGATCCGGCTTTGTAACAGGGACCTGACATTGTAATCGGGAGCGGCAGGTCCGACTAACCAGCGAGATGTAACTCTGTAATTACGGAGACCACCAAGTGATCGAGATCAGCAAATGTTGCTACATAATGTTGAGGATCAGTGAGATGCAGGACATAACTATGTTGTTGGGCTAGTTACGTAAGAGGGTCTATCGAGCGAGAGCATCGAGTGATCAAGATCAACGAGCTTGGCCCGTACGCGAGCGAGAGAGAGCAGAGAAAAGTTTCGTTCTGCCCAGCCATCATGATGTCCCTTCTTTGTTGGGCTTCAACAGTGCAAAAGCACATTTATTGACATTAGAAAATACACATGCTGACATCACTCACACTTTAGAGTTTTAAATAAGATAAAGTAGCATCTATTCGTTGTAAGCTTAGTAATCCAAGATGTCCCAAGTAATAATGAGTATGCGACCTATTCCAGTAGTAGTCAGAGCAGCCAGAGAAGAGCCTGTAATAAGGTAGTAAATGTATTTGGGTGCACGACCTGTACCAACCACCTCTCTAGTGCTCAAAACATGTATACACACAAACGAAAGTTTACAATGCAGTTGTGATGCTAGATAAGTTTATGAACAAAAATGAGATTTTATGGAAAAGTAAGAACTAACAAAGTAATGGAGAAATGAAGTATGAATGGGTCTGATAATGCCAATGCCATGAACAATGGAAATAGATCCATCAGTAAAGATGACATAATGCAAAAGGTGGTTGTTGGATTATATGAAATAAAATTGCATTACAGACATATGATCTGTTGCGCCTGAATCAATTATCTGGGGGATGAAGATGAGTGAGTAATGAAAGTGGAAGGAGTTGACATGCTTGGAGCTAGCTGTACAGGATGGTGGTCTGTGCTTGAAGCGCCTGAAATTGTATAAAATGGACGTATTCTTCGGCCGAGATGGGAACAAGAGAATCACCATTTACTGAAGTGACTGAAGTATGGGCCAAGAGACAGGACTACGGATGTCCCAGTGCAGGGAACCCATGAATATTGTAACAAGTCTCCTTAGTGTGTCTCATCCTGCTATCATAGGTATACTTTAGGGAACTTCGGCCACCTCCTCGTCCTTGGCCAAAATTGTTTCGACTGACCACGACACGTTCTCTAGTCGGAGCAAAACTGGTAGTCAGTGTAGAGCTGTCAGCAAGGGGGACTGGAGAAACTGTCATCAAGAAGGCTCTAATCACCCATGAGTGTAAATCTGTGAGTGTAGAGATGGTATCACAACCTAAAATTTGAGACTTGACAAAATCAAGATTAGATTTGACAGTGTGAAGAAACATGATAGTCAGATGTGAAGAAACATGTCCAAGAAGTCCGCTGCAAAGGTCTGAAACCTTCTTATATGCAGAAAAATATTGGAATTTGAGTGTTTCAGCTGGAAAAGATTATCGATAATGTCATATGTCATCACCTTGGTATAGATTCCTCACTTAGGTCTAGGTGTCATGACACTTGAGTAACGCCCAAAAAATAGGCATAATGACGGTTCAGTTCATTGTCAGAGTAAGGCAACTAACTAAATGTTTATCTTGGCTCAATTTGCCTGATTTATTATTATATTAATATTTATGTGTGAGTATTAGTCCCACATTGCCAGTTCAGTCTGTATGTGTCGTTCTATTTCTCTTTTATTTCTTCCAACATGGTATCAGAGCAGGAATTGACTCCTCCCTATAATTTGGTTGCCCTAATTAGGGCAACATACATTTCAGTGTGGCTTCTGCTCTCGATTCCTTTTGATTTCCCCTCTCCCGTCTATTTCTTCTGTCTCGCTCCTCGCCCATCATATCCCGTCGCTCGCTTCGTGCTCGTCCCGCTGCTCCCTGCGACATCCTATGTAGAAGTCGCTTCCATCTGCCATTCCCGCGCATGATGGTCTAGTCGATGAGATCTCTTGTCGTTGATCCCGACCTTCCTGCCTGTCGCACCAGTCGCCGCTACCGCCGAGCTCTCAGAACGATGTTGTTTCTCTCTATCTTCTGTCGTGGGTTCCTCTCGATAAGCTCAAGCTTTCCTCTGTCCACGATGAAGGTACATCTTCTCTGATCCTGCCAGTCAAGTCGACGATCCCCTGCGTCTGATCCAACTTGATGCCTGATACTCTCCTGATGTGCTTGTTTGTTGCGCCGATGACGTGCTTCGTCCTCCCGATCTGTGCTCATAGCCCCCTCGACGATACCAGCCACCTACAGTCGTTGTCCCTCGTGCTTCGCCCGATTCCATCCGCCTACAACCGCTGCCCCTCGTGTTTCGACAATTTACAGCCGCTACTATCCCTTCTAGGATGTTGATCTCACACCATAGATGAAGTTTTGTGTGTGTTTTCAGTCATTTGTTAGTATTTTTATTATTGTATTTGCTTCATGTAGTTGTTATGCATATATGCGTGTGCTTTCCACGTGAGGGGGAGTGTTTGGGACGAAAGCGCCTCAAATGATCTTTCTCGACCTTTCGCCTTTGTTCCACACGCCCTTAGGCTTATGATGTATGTTGTTACTGTCTCATCAGATTTCTTTTGATTGGTCGTGTATTGGGACACGACGGATGTTGGTTGTTCAATCTCAGCGGGTTATGTCGCGTAGGACCGTGTCGTGCGGGACTGTGTCGTGTGGGACCGCCCTTTGTGTGGATTATCCCCGACGAATTATACCTGGTTGCCCAGTTGATGATTTGCTCCATATCTTTCATTCTCTTTCGCATGTTGTGTGTGTAGGTGATGTTGGTTAACCAGTTTCTAGCGAGTCCTCGTCGTGTGCGGGTCCTGCGCCGTGTGTAGTTATGTCCCCGGTTTGATGCCTCGATTTGAATTTTTTGCCTGGTGGATCGTCTGATGTTTTTTCCCGCATCGCCTACCCCCATTGCCATTATTTGATGTGACCAAGCTGAAGCCCCCCCCCCCTTCAGCTTGAGGGGGAGTGTTGAAGTGTAGGAGTTTATTATTATATTAATATTTGTGTGTGAGTGGGTATTAGTCCCACATTGTCAGTTCAGTCTAAGTGTTGTTGTATTTCCTATATAATTCCCCTATGAGGATGAATAAAGCACAACTTATATTTCTCTTTTATTTCTTCCAACAAGTTTTAATGACCTAATCAATCTCTTTCATGAGATACTCTTTTTGGATCTGACCCATGAACTAGATCTGAATAGCAGCTGACCAGGAGTGGTAGTTCCTGTTGTTTAGTTTCTCTATGATAATGGCGTGAGGATGACTTTTGAGGAAGGGAGCTTTGACATGGTCTCGATTGAGGTGACCAGAGTAGCACAGGAATTTGTAGATATATTGACTAAATTTACGCCGCAGTGTTGTGGTGATGATTTTGGGAAGTGCCAGGACTAACCATGATAGATTGGTTGTCGACGAAGGGCAAAAAGGAAGAGCCGGGGAAGCCCTTCGAATGTAGTGAAGGGACTGAAGGATATGTTTAGAATCCCCAAGTGACATGGATGCTAGATCTAACTTTGAAGGAGACCTGGGATGCGTGAATCAGACGTCTAGAAGGCATCAAATGCTTGAGTAGAAGTTGACGAGGCCTAGAAACACGAGTATCAAAAATCGACAAATCCTGGAGCCTGGATCAAGATATGCATCGGAAAACGACGAAGATGGAAGGCTCGTATCGAAGTCCAGGACTCAAATGGTTGAGGCGAAATCAATAGGACCAAGAAAGATGGCACTAGAGACTGTTGAGTCAGAAGTCGATGAGTCGGAGATTGACAGAAGCTAGAAGGCTTATATTGAATCCATGGGATGCTTGAATCGAAGTATCAGGCATAGGGGATGAATGCCTCAGGGATCACAGAACTGTTTAAACAATATCCCGTTCGGATACCATGTGAATTGGATAGAAAGTCTTGTATATTATTTCGGGAGGGGGCATTGTCATATATATACACACCATATTAGGGTTATGGTTTATATAGTGACTATTGTACCCCTAATGAAATATCTATTACTTATAAATGTATTTACATCTAACAGGTCTAGCCACTTTTTAATAAAAGGAAAAAAATATTTCTCAGAGGTTCTATATCATTATGTTTCTCTCACTCAAATACTTTTTATAGAAAACTTTCCTCTTATCATTTTTCTATCTATGAAAATCTCACCAGATTTTTCTCTAGAAACCTCTCTAGAGAATTTTATCTCACTTGGATTCTCCCACTAAAAGATTTTTAAAAAAATTCTCTAGCATTTTTTTTAAACAAATTCTCATTAAGATTCTCTAAGAATTTATTTCTCGATAATATTCCTTTCACTTCATGAGATTTTAATACACTCAAATTTCTCAATTCCTTTCTTCTTAAGTAAGAATTGTGCGATAGAGTGTTGTAGCACAATTTCAATTATCAAGAAATTGGCTAGAAATTCCAAATTTGGTCAAGCAACGGAACAAAGGAATTGAAATTGGACCTCTTAATTCCAATTCTTGAAGCTCAAATCCATCCAACTAAATAGACCTTAAAAGAGATTTCTAGCAGCTCTCTCCTGTCAAAGGAGCTCCGCATAAGGCAGCCAATGGCTCCTAGTTGTACAGTATCTCAGTATGAATCATAACACACCTCCAAGCAAGTATGACCCAGAACATCCTATCCAATTGTCTACCACTTGCATGAACTAAGGTGAGGGTTTATGCTTTCTTTCACATTCCCCAAGTTCCAACTCTGTATAAAGAGGAGCGTGAAGGATCTATTTGATTACATACAATGTAACTTTTGACTCTTCTCGCCACCAGTCCACCATTCCCTTTGAATTTACAAAACTTATCCTTGCTCTCCCTCTAAAGGTCTGTATATTTAAGTTATAAGAAATGAAATTTTCCCTGGAACAAACTAAATATATACAAGCAATTTGGACAGCCCACCGTGTAGTAGCAAGAATATTAAGCATCTCCCAAAAACATGTACTCAGCCACAAAATTCTTCCGTATTTGAAGAAACTCATGCAGTCATGCTCAATCTATTACTATGGGGATGCAAACCTCAAAGTTTATATCCAGTCTAAAATACAAGATGTTTTGAGACGAATATATTGAGAGTGAAGAAAAATTTATTGCCTCATTTTTCCTAGCAGTTTTTAGAATTTCATTAACTTTTCCTTGATACTTCAACTGCTATTGAAGGAAAAAAAAAGCACCTCCTGCACTGAAAAGCCCCAATTACTACAAAGGAGAAGCCAAGCTTAATATTTTCTAATTGAATATACAAAAGCTTTTTGTTCTGTTTCTAGATATGTGAGATGAAACTCACAGAAACTTTACGATAAGATATACCACAGTTATTAAGGAGGCGCTCCAATGCTTTTCTCCCAGTATAAATTCATTTTCATTCATCAAACAATTGAAGCTCATAAAATGTTCCTTTTTAAAATCTGCTACTACTGTCATTAAGCAGCTATTGTTTTAAAAAATTTATTACCTGAACCTGAGATTGAAGAACAGCATGAAGAATTAGAGATTCCCAGATTCTTGGAGCTTTCATCCGTCGCAGAGCGCACAGCACAGAGTTTTCCATTTTTAATAACAAAAACAGTACAGAAGCTTGGGCAACACTCGGATATCTTCGTGGACATTTTCATGCCTTTAAGTTTCCTACAAAAATAATTTATGCCAATGAACATCTTATTTCTTTCAGCAAATTTATGTCATATTATCATAGAAAAAAGTGGCATGTTATTGGATGCAGCACCCTTAGTGTAAAAATAAAAATCCATTCAATATGGAAATGGCTTCAAGAGCAAAATACAATAAACATAAAGTACACACAAAAGGAGTCAAGCCCCACATACAACACTTATATTAACGTGGTTTGACCTCAAAAGAGATCTCTGTCCATGGGACGTGAGAGATGATCAATCCACTAAAATAGAAGTCTACACAACCAATGTACAAATGAAGATCATTCACAATCCCTTCCCAAAACCCAAGCATACCCACTGTCAACAAAAGAGAAACCTCAAAGACATTAAGAGAACTACAATATAGAGTGACATAACAGACATGATAAAAAAAGAGAACTAAACAAGCACAAAAAATTGACCACTTCAAAATCACCTCAAAAAGTACCAATGTACATCTCTAAAGAATATTCTCGTAATTTTATAAAAAAAATATCATCCTTTGGTCAAGGTGATGCACAGCGCTCCCAAATTTTTTGTGAATTCCTTCTCTCTTCCTTTTTTCTTCTATTTCTTTATTTGGTTTTCCTCTACGCATAGAGCACAGCACCGCCTAAACAATAAACAAAGAGCCTACTCCTTTAGCCTCTTGTACATCATTATAGGACTTATATGAAAATTATTTAAAATTCAAATCAGGTAAAGATTTTTCACTCAAAATTGTTCATAAAATAAACGAATTATTAAACCTAAGTTTATTCAGAATAAATATTTTCAATATTTATCATAATAAAGAGAAATACGTTATCTAAATATTGAGTCAAAATTCAACAGTCAGCATAAGTTGAATCAAGTTGCGGGAAACCTAGCCAACAATGAGGTTATGAGGGCATACAGTATACTAATTGGAGGTTCGTACATGTTTTAGGTTCACAGGTTTTAGATCCACAATAACTGAACTAGCATTGCCGCATAGCTGAACCAAGGCTGACGTATTCCAACTGTGAACTAGATAGTAGATACTGTTGGTATTTAAACCAAAAATAGTAACCTAATAAAATATACGAGAGTTTTTTTTTGTCTTCTTGGTATCAAAGCGAGGAACCACGCGTGTCCCCTTTCGCTCGTCTCACCTCCTCTCTTGCCCCCCGTTGTTTCGCCGCAACACGTTCGCCGAGCGTCTCCCCTCCTCTTCTCTCTTCCGCGGCGCCGAGTGGCACGCTCAACGAACATCAATCGTTGGCGCTGGATGATGGGATGGGGATTTCGGTGATCCTCCGATGGTCCGATTGACTCCAAATCTTGGGGAAAGTTTCGCTTTAGTCTTCTTATTATCATACTGAATTTCTAGACGATTCCAACAGTTGGATGCTTCCCAAAAACAAATCTAGGAATTTCTCCTTCAAGTAAAAGATGGCTCTTACAACTGCAACGATGTCTTCTTTGACCCCAGCTCCTTTGAAGGCTTATTACACGCCACACCGTTCTCATGGAGAAGTTGATTGTCAAGATGGAGGAAGCAGATCTGAAGGTGTTCTTTGACTTCTTGAGGATGTTCAAAGGAGAGAAATCGACACAACCACATCAAGTGAAGCTGGATCTTCCTCCTATGGCGCTGAAACGTGATGGATCATCTATGTATTTGAGTTGGTTGCGTCAGGTGAAGAAGGCTTTATCCAGACGGAACCTAGAGGGATATCTGGCAAGAAGGGGAGTGGTGGATACCAGCACAAATCAGGTCGTCACAAAAGTGTCCGACGTCGCACCCGGCCAGATCTCTATCGGCACTGATTGTTGCATTGTGTTATTTTACAATTTATGTAATTGTTTTTGTATTTTATACATATATATATATATATATATTTATAAACATATACATACGAGTGACAGGCACGGGCCTCCGGCCCGATGACTACGCGCCACAGTACCCGGTCGGCGACGGCGGGCTTCGCACGCCCCCCGGCGGGCTTCCCCCACCCCCCAACGCGATAGTACCCGGCCTCCGGCCGTACGGCCCCGAGCGACAGTACCCGGCCTGCGGCGGTGGGCTCCGCCCGCCCCAACGTCGTGGCACCTTTTATGTATTATGTTATTAATAAATATGATTTATTTATTATAAATATGATTTATATATAAATTTAAATCAACTTGATTGGTTTAATAGAAACTCCTCGAAAATATCATTGATATGCATAATGACAACCTTCCTCGAATTGACCATTGTCATGCCTAATGAAAGCCTATCATTGTAGGTGTAGGAGCTCTAATAAAAACTTTTTGGATTTTAATAGATTTTCATCATAATTTTTAATTTTGAGATAGTGTAATTACTTGAATGGCATTTTTTTGAAATAAACTATAATGCATGTCAAGTCATTAAAATATAAAAATGAGGGCATAATTGGTATTTTTGAATGTTGCACCAAAGATAACTTTTCCCTTATAGTAGTGAAAGATATATATATAACTGTTAACTATAAATATATATGTTATATATATATATATATATTTATATATATTTAAATAATAGCGTAAAGCCGGGTCAGCGGCTATTCTTCTCTCCTGATTAGGGCTGATATCGAGTCGAGTTCGAGCGATTTTGGCTCGGCTCGAAATCGAAATTTTCGACTTGAAATCGACTCTAAATTGAAATTGATTTCAAGTCGAGTCGGCTCGACTCGAAATGGCTCGATTCCGAGTCGGCTCGAAATCAAATCGAGTCGGCTCGAAATTGAACAATTTTTCGTTTTATTCCTAGTTTGCTCAAAATTAAATTGGCCAACCTATAAATTTAGCAAATGAAACTTTTAAATCCTTCAATTTTTTTATTTAGGTTTAAATTTTGTTATTTTTTAATCTTAAAATATGAATATATTAATAAATACATAAAAAATTTTAATTAATTCGTTTTAATTCGAATCATATTTCGAGCGATTCAGAGCTGGCTCGAAATTGACTCGAAATCTGATTCGAGTCAAATTGAATCGACTCAAATTGATTCGAATCAATTTTAACCGATTTTGAACGATTTTCGAGCGACTTTCGAGTTTCCAATAATATGCTCAACCCTACTCTCGATTCAGAGCTACAGGGAAGGAGACATCGGGGGTTAGATCTTCAATCGCACTTTTTCCTCTACAATGGCGCTACACCATAAGAGCTCCACTCCATTTCAAGCGCCACGATGCCCCGGCGCATCTTCAGAAGCTCCAACCGCAGGCCCACGATCCAGCCTCGACAGCGTTTATGGCGCGACTAATGATCGGTCCGACTTCGACGGGTTTGGCCACCATCATCCTCCTCCATCGGCTTCGACGATCTCTTCCGCCCCACGTACGCCTGCAGTTGCGGCCCTATAAAAAGAGGAACAGGAGATCACTTGAGGTATGAAATGACGAAAACTTGAAGATTGAGGAGTGTTGTAAGGAGATTATGAGTGATTGATTGTTTGCAGTAGGAGTTAGTGAATGTTGAGCTTGATTATGGCCCGTTATTTGTTGAATCATGTAGTAGTTGAAGTAGATGTTGAAAGTTTTCTGGTTGAAACTGCTTTTGCTTCCTTATTTAGAGTTGGTGGAAATTGTTAGAAGATAGTAAATCAATGTGTAAAAGCTCATTGTAATTGTGCCCCATTTAAGCCTTTTTATGTCTTCTGTTTTGTCTCGCATTGTATACTTTGGGACTTCTCTCTTCCTCTCTTCCTATAACTATGTACTCATACTTGGAGGTAAATACATGAAATACAGCCCACAAGTTTCATTGTTCTACTTTTCTACATGGTATCAGAGGGTTGACCGGTCTATTTTTTTTAACCGCCCGCTCCTCTGGTTAACCGGACGGCTTGTTCTCCTGCTTAACCTCTCGGTCTTGTGGCCTCCTCCTTTTCTATCCGCGGCTAAGCTTCTAGACGCTCCTCTCTCTCTCTCTCTCTCGTGGCTTCCACCTCTCTCCTGCCCCCCCCCCCTCTCCCTTTTATAACTCTCTCAGACTGGTGGGGCCCTCTCCCTCTTCTCGCCACGGTCTGTTTCTCTACCCGCCTTCTCGCCTCTCCCCGCTTCTCGCGCGACTTCCTCTCAGAGTCGCTGCGACTTCTCTTTGTTTCGCAGCGGCTTTCCCAACTGCTGTTTCGCCGCCTCTTGGTCGTGGCATCCATTCTTACCGCTGGTTTGCTCACCGTAACCAGGCGGTCTTCCGTGTTTAGTCGCTACGGTTTCCCTACCCGTCTCGGCTTCCTTACCCGCTGCGGTTTCCCCTTTTCACTATGTGCTTCTCGCGCGGTCTTCTCTTAGTCGCTGTGACTTCTCGCTTGGTTCCCCCTTTCCTTATTCGCTGCGACTTCTCTACCCACCACGGGCTTCGCATCTTGGTCGCAGCCTCTTGCCGCTGGTGTGTTGACACCGAGACCGTGCGGCTTCTCCTGTTCTCTCGTCAAGGTGCCCTCTCCTCTCTAACTGCTCTGGAGTTGTTTATTGCGGTCTGTCTCTATCCGCCCGGTCTTACACCTGTTTGTCAGCCTTCTCTTCTTCTTGCCTCTGTTGCCTTCAGAACGCTGCGGCTTGATCTGTTCTCCTGTCGGCTCTTCCCGCTGAGGCCTCGGTCAACCCGCTGCGACCTCGGCCTTCCCGGGACGGCTTCTATCTTCCCGCTGCGGCCAAGCTCTTCCTGTGGCTAGACCCGGTTGGTCTCCTTGCTGCGGTTTCATGGGTTCCACTACTGCTTCTGGAGAGTCCGCTGCTGCTTCGCCTCTGCCACCTCGGGCTGCTAATTTCGCTCCTGATCTTCAGGATGAACTCAAGATTACCACCATATCTCTCACTGGAAAACGAAACTTTGTGGAATGGGTACATTCAGTTCGTCGGGTGCTCCAAACGAAAGGACTTCTTCATCACTTGACCCGGGCTCCTCCGGCCCCTCCTACTAATGAGTGGCTTCGTGATGACGACCGTGTGCAATCCTGGCTTCTCAACTCCATGGATACCGAGCCCTAAAGGATGGTCATGTATCATGACACGGCTAAGTCCATGTGGGAGGAACTTCATTCCTTCTATTCTGGCCAAAACAGCCCCCAATATCTGTTTGACATCATCACTGATCTTCAATCCCTTGATCCCGGGATACCTGGTGATATGACTTCCTTTGTTGCCAAGGACAAGACGCTTGTTGAGGCTTGGATACAACAACAGCCCCTACTAAAGATCTGGTTGCCCAACGGGCGGAAAAAGAGGCCGTCGGGAAAGCCATGATGATGGCAAGGGTTCCTCCTCATCTGCATAGTATTCGGGCTCAGATACTCTCCTCAGCCACTACTCCCTCTCTCTCTCTGATGTCTGCTCAATGTTTCTGAAGGTCACCCCGCCACCTGAGGCTCCTATGGCTCCCTCTCCAGCCCTTCTTCAGCTTCCTTCACCACCTAACTCCAATCGTGGTCCTACAACCCGTGGGGGTCGCCATCCGTCTCGGGGACGAGTATGTACTGGCAAATCCTCCCTTAAATGCACTTTTTTACGGCCGGGACAATCATCTGGAGGCCACCTGTTATCGTAAGCATGGTCTGCCACCCCACCTTGCTGTCTCTACTAAGGCCGACTCTCCGCACTCTGTTACTACTTCGACTTCCTCAACTGCTCAGTCTGACATTGATGTTATCCGCACTCAACTTCAGCAACTCCAAGGGGTGATTGCTCGCTCCTCGGGCTCTGTAGCTTCCATCGTCAATGAAGGTATATCATGTCTCTCTCGGAGTTCCCACTGGATTGTGGACTCTGGTGCCACCCATCACATTACTTGCCAGAAGTAGCCGCAATACTTGGCTTCTCCTTATCCCAAGTTCATAATTGTGTCCAATGGTGACTCCACCCCTGTCTCAGGAGCTCCTGACATCTATTTCACACCTACCCTCTCCTAAATCTCGGTTCTTCATGTTTCGGGATCCCCGTTAAACTTACTTTCTGTTAGTCTCCTGACGCAGGATCTTGATTGCATTATTAAATTCTCACCATCTTCCTTTGTTGTGTAGGATCGTCAAACGCGGAATATTATTGGCAGTGGATGGCTATCTCATGGGCTCTATCTTCTTGATGTCCTTCCATCTACACTTTGTATCGTCTCCTCGGTCGAATGGCATCGTCATCTCGGACATGCTCCCCTCCAGATTCTCAAGCAAGCACTTCCGGATATCCCGTTAAATGAGTTTACTTATGAATCATGTATCTTTGGTAAACATCATCGAGTTTCCTTTAGTCTTGTTTGCCATCGGAGTACTACTCCTTTATCTATTGTTCATTCTGATATTTGGGCCCTTATAAAGTCCCTGGTGTATTTTAGTACCGCTACATTGTAACGTTTATTGATGATTACTCTCGAGTGACCTGGTTATATTTACTAAGGGATCGCACCAAACTCACCTCTATTTTTCGTACGTTCGTTACTGAACTTCGTACTCAGTTCTCATCTCCGCTTAAAATCATTCGAACTGATAATGCGCGGGAATATACGAGCAGTACGTTCGCTATAATTTGTGTTGAATTTGGAATAATACATCAAACATCTTGTGCTTACACTCATCAACAAAATGGTGTGGCTGAATGGAAAAATCGGCATCTTCTTGATGTTGTCTGATCCTTAATGCTTCAAATGCAGGTACCCATCGAATACTGGAACTTTGCAGTGTCGGTTGCATGTCATCTCATCAACCGTCTGCCTTCCTTTGTTTCTCAATTTCACCACTCCGTTTAGCCTCCTCTTTCCCTCTCAATCTCTGTTTCCTCTTGCCCCTCGGATATTTGGGTGTGCCTACTATGTTCATAATCTTGATCCACCTACGGATAAATTTGTGCCTCGTGCAACGAAATGTATGTTCGTGGGGTACTCTCGCACTCAAAAAGGGTATGTATGTTACTCTCCCTCCCGTCGACCGGAAAGTGGTTGTTTTAGCTATTGTTACTTTCCTGGAAGACCAACCCTTTCACTCATCCACTGTAGTACCTCCATGTGTGCCACCCGTGCCCTGTCCTGCAATCCCAGTCACGACTCCTCTACCTCCTCTTCTTCCAACACCCCACGCGGAACCACCACCACCCAAACAACCTCTCATCTGTGTCTACACCCTCCGTAATCTGAACCCCAGAGCCCAACCACTGATACCGTCTACCAGTACGATCTCGCGGCCAACTGATCCTGCCTCCGCATCTACGGCTCATCCACTCGCAAACTACATTTCGTTACATCGGCTCTCTCCTCCTCTGCTCAAATTTACTCTTGCTCTTTCCTTTATTTCTCTTCTTAACACTGTGCAGGAGGCTCTTCAATATCCTGGGTGGCATGCGACAATGGGGGCTGAGATGTCGGCCCTTTGGGCTAATCATACTTGGGATCTGGTACCCCTTCATTCTGCCCAGTCCTGCGTCAGCTGTAAATGGATCTTCACAATTAAACATGCTCCGGATGGGACGATCGACCTCCTCAAAGCCCGTCTTGTGGCCCGTGGGTTCACTCAACAACAGGGCTTGGACTATGAGGAGACTTCTCCCCTGTAGCCAAACTTAACTTTGTTCAGGTTCTCATTTCACTTGTTGTTCACCGTCATTGGCCCCTACATCAGCTGGACATTAAAAATGTCTTTCTTAATGGTGATCTTCAGGAGACGGTCTTCATGCACCAACCTCTCAGGTTTGAGACCACGAGGGAGTCTCGGGTGTGTCGTCTGCGTAAGGTTATTTATGATCTCAAATAATCCCCTCGGGCTTGGTTTGAAAATTTAGCAAGGTTGTTCGTGATATTGGCTTCCACGGAGCTCAGCTGACTACTCTCTTTTTACTTTTCATCAATCCACAGGGACTGTCATTTTCTTAGTCTACGTGGATGATATTTTGATAATTGGTGATGACTCCACCGGGATACAACAGATCAAACAACACTTAAACTCTGTCTTCCAAACAAAAGATCTAGGAAACCTTCGATATTTCCTTGGACTTGAGATTGTTTGACGACCTGATGGCCTGGTCCTATCTCAACGGAAATACTGTCTTGACCTTCTTCAGGCTGCGGGTTATTCAGGATGTAAACTCGCGGAAACACCTATGGATATCAACCACAAGCTAAGTGCTCATGTAACATAGTCAGATTCTCTGCTTACAAATCCTAAATATTATCGGCGCCTTGTAGGAAAACTGATATACCTAACAGTTACAAAACCTGATCTCTTTTGTTGTTGGAGTGGTTAGTCGCTTTATGCATTCACCAAAAATCTCTCATCTACAGGCTGTCGAACGCATCCTCAGGTACTTGAAAGCTGCCCCGGGACGAGGGTTGGTATACAAGCCATCCTCCTCCTTATCTCTTATCGTGTACACTGATGTTGACTATGCGGGCTCGCTTGATGATCGACGATCTACCACTGGATTTTGTACCTACTTTGGAGGAAATCTCATCACATGGCATAGTAAGAAGCAATCGGTGGTGGCTCGCTCCTCTGCTGAAGCCGAGTATTGTGCAATTGCTGCTGTCGTTTCTGAACTTACCTGGTTGGAGAGCCTTCTTTGTGATTTGGGTGCCAAACTCTCCTCTCCTGCAAGTCTGTTCTACGACAGTCAGGTTGCTATACACATTGCAAAGAACCTTGTATTCCATGAGCGAACAAAACACATTGAGGTTGATTGTCACTTTGTCCGGAGAAAGTCCAACTGAAGAAACTTGAATTGGAACATGTTCCAGCCTCTGAGCAAGTTGCCGACATCTTTACTAAGGCTCTACCTCGGCCATTGTATCAGCAGTTCTTATCCAAGCTTGGTGTCTACGATTTGTATGCTCCAGCTTGCGAGGGAGTGTTAGAAGATAGTAAATCAATGTGTAAAAGCCCATTGTAATTGTGACCCATTTAAGCCTTTTTATATCTTTTGTTTTGTCTCACATTGTATACTTTGGAACTTCTCTCTTCCTCTCTTCCTATATATATGTACTCATACTTGAAGGCAAATACATGAAATACAACCCACAAGTTTCATTGCTCTACTTTTCTATAGAAAATAATGAAATGAATTTGATTGTTGTTGTGTGCTTCCATTGAGAGAGACGATGAATAGCAGATGAAACTTAGGATTGTTGCTCTTGTGTGTTTGATTCCTGTTAGAATTAGGAGTTGAATATTTTGTGTTGTAGCTTTCATCTAGAGTGTTGATGTGTTGGAAGGAGGGGTTTGTTGTTGACATTTTCTTGCCCCATACAGTCCCGTAGTTCAGTTAGTGGATGAATTTGTAAGTGCCAGAGATTTATGTTAGTTGTAGAAGATGATGAACAGTGGTATTAATTAGTGAAAAGTCATGTTGAGATAGGTGCCGTGATATTGAGTTATCTTGGAAAGTTAAAGTGGTTTTCTGGTTGTGTACACCCGGTGAACGGTTAGGTGATTTAGGTTAGTTGCCTTGTTCGGCCAATGGTTCAAGTTACTGTTAGGATTTCATTATTTTCGTGAACAGTAAATAGATTAGATTAGTTCTTGAGCAATTGAGATTTCGTGGACCCTCTTGCGTGTGAGGAAGAGAGTGAATTAATTTTGTGGAATCACTTGCGTGAGAGAGAGTAAATTTAACTTGTTTAGTTTGTGGCTTCTTTACACTATTGAGTGTTTGAGATTCCGTGGAACCACTTGTGTGTGAGTAAGTGAAAATTCTCTGTGGTGCCCGTGTGCGATAGCGGCTGACCTCGGAGTGGGAGATCGAAGGTGACGAGGAGTTCCTCGCGGATCGCAATCGACTTCGAATACGGAAAGACGCCACTTTTCGTGGGTAACTTGTTTTTCTCCTCCTTTGTGTGTGTCTAAATATTTTCTCGTAGGATAATTAGATTCATTGTTAGATTTTCGCCCGAATTTTTCACCAAACGCTACGTCGGAAACTCCAAACGAAAACGTATTTGGAGTTCACGATTTTCGTTTGCTACGACAAGGGAAAAGGAACAAAAGTAGCGAACCTTTTTTTCCCGGATTTCAAATTAAACTATTTTCGAGTGATTTAATTTTTGAACAAAATTGTAATTGTATGCTTTATTAAAACTAAAAGTTACTTCTTTTCTCAATGTTCGTGTCACGCCCGCTCAAATTTAATCTAATAATCGCATGCATTTAGGGTTTCCTGCAAAAAGCCGACATACGCACAAACCCTACGCGTCGTCCAGCATCAATTTGGTATCAGAGGGAGGTTGCAAAACTTTTCTAAGTTTCGGGATCCGCACTGCGTAGAATAGAACCCGCAATAGATAGCATTTGACTTTCAAACAAAAGAGAATTTTTTATTTTATTGCATTATCATACATTTGCATTTTATTATTTATTTGCATGCATCTGCGTAGTGGTAGGTTAGTGAGTATGAGTTTACAACACAACAATTCACCACCTGAATACCCTCACGAAGTAAACTCGGAGATGAGTCGAGTTGAACATGGTCAACCGAGTCATGTAAACGAAGGGAATGAACCACCCCGTGGTTTTACCTTTTGCCCACCAAATGACGATATTAACCGAGAGTGTCTACCAAAAGAGAAGGGTTCGAAAACCTTAGTGTTAGGATAAATAGCTTGGAAGTGCCCCCTCGAGCGTCCATGTCACCTCCAGTTCGAGATGAACATTCTGTGCGACCCCATTACGATGTCCAACCACCATATAGAGAAAGGTCTGCACTTAGAAGACTCACTCATAGATAGATTTGACTTTGAGTACGACCAAGTAGGAATTTCCCGAGGAATTTTCCTGAACCCTAACGAGAGCTTTTCTAGGTACGCGTATTATCAGGGAGAAACTATATTGGCATAGCTAGAGAAGAGCGTCCGCGAGACCATAGGTATGCTTGATCATGCATCGTGAGATCGACCTATAATTGGCCATAACCTAGACCCCCCGGCATCGGAATCGTCACCCGAGACATCGAGACCGATCGAATAGAGGCCTATACAAGTTAAGCGCATGCTAGAATGATCGACCTAAGAGATTGGCATCAACCACCACCCCCCCACGGCATCGAGACAAAACGTCATCCATACGAAGACGAAAAACGACTATCCGTCTTCTCCCTATCTTGGCCGGGAAGTCACCCTCAATTCCCCCCAATTTGTGGAAG